>CM066038.1:352153983-353481483 GCA_033557465.1 Ichthyophis bannanicus
CATAGTGCCATTTTCCTGGAACGTTTCAAAAAAGAACATAGACTGCATTGCACACAGACAAGCCTACACCATCATGTCTCCATGTCCATGTAACCCCCAACAAACCATCACCAAATCGCAATCCCGTTGTGAGCAAATACATCCCTGTTGCATTGAGGGCCTATGTGTCATTAGTTTCGTGTGATGGTCCCCGCCATTATCATGAGGTGGCTAAACGTGACATAGGTGTTGTCTGTTACCATTACAATGATGTGTTATGACACTATGCATATTAATGGATCATATGGATAAACACAAGAACTAAACCTTACCCACATTCTGCAGGTCCCACTGCAAAAGACAATTACACAGGAGGGACCTCTACAAAATCTGCCCATTTCTAGAAGACAATATCATACATCCTATATCCTGACCCCATACCTAGATTCAAACCTACCTCACCATACACAACCTTAGCAAACCACAACACTGACAATATCACAACACCAAGACATTTACAGAATGTACTGAGGGGAAATGGTAGCAAGTGTCAATGTCAAGTATGAGTGGACAGAATCAAAATTACCTCATTTGCCTTGCCTCAAAAAGACAACCTACAACAACAAGCGATAATAAAGCACAGTACCCCTGAGTCTTCCTCAACAACTACAAAGACACTATTAACAGAGCGCAAGAAAGGTGAATACCACACAAAAGTCATAAATATGGCCACCTCCCCAATCGACCGAGAGGAAATTATTTGCAATTATAAAAACACTAACAAAAACCCAAACTCCAGAGCTCTGAAACAATCAACGATAAGCGCACAAACCCTTGCAACTCATTTTGCTAACAATATTAAAAAACAAAGTCATCTAACACAATCATAACTATACCCACGATGAGTCTTAAAACCAAACCAATAAATGGATAACCTGTTCAAGACATTGAAACAAAATACACCTCCTCAATATCCTAATCAATGATCAACACCACTACCTTCCCCCTAGATCCATGTCCCGTATCATGGATAAAAAACACCAAAAATGAATTAGCTATCCATATACCAAATATAGTAAACACAATCACTATCCCAGGGCATCATGCCAGATGCCCTAAAACAGCTCACAATCCTTCACGCCCTATAATAAAAATAATAAACTCAATCCTACAGAACCCAAACTCCTACAGGCCCCATAGCCAGCCTAATACCGTTTATTTGACCAAAGTAATAGAAAAATCATACACTTCTCCACTACAAGATTTTATCGACACACAGTGCACCCACTTGACTCACATCAAGTTCGGCTTCCGGCCCATCACACGGGGGTCGAAACTTTGCTAATAACACTTATGGATGACCTCATAAAAGGCACTGACACATCAACCAAGGTTACTGATCCTCCATATTCATGTGGAATATAGCTGGTGCACTTTGACAATGTCCCACCACAAACACACTCATTTACAGACTCCTAAGCCTAGTAATAGGAGGAACAATTCTACAATGGTTTATATCATACATCACAAACGATCGATACACGTTAAATTAGGCCATAGACCACCTCTGAGCCATTCGTACAAGGACAAGGTTATTCCACAGGCTCGGCCCTTTCGGCCTCCTTTTCAACTTGTATCTTCAACCCATCACAAATATATTTAAAAAACATAAAGTCAACCACTACATATACGCAGATGATATCATGCTCACTCAACCACTAAACACAAACAATCCACCTACCAGAACTTACTAGACTGCATCAGCG
The DNA here is from genome assembly GCA_033557465.1 of Ichthyophis bannanicus. Lineage (NCBI taxonomy): Eukaryota > Metazoa > Chordata > Amphibia > Gymnophiona > Ichthyophiidae > Ichthyophis > Ichthyophis bannanicus. Next base: position 352,155,729 of record CM066038.1, read on the forward strand.
AAGCAAATAATTGGCTAGAAAATAATAACTCAGCATCAACCTAAAAAAAACTGAAGCAATGTTCGTAACAAGAAAACCAGATACTACTCTCCCTGAAACAATAACAATTAACGACACAATAATCCCAATCAAAAAGGAAGTAAAATACCTAGGCATCATAATAGACCACACACTTAGTATGCTCCCTCACATAACAACAAACCGTGAAAACTATATTCTATAAACTTAAGACCATTCAACACCTACGACCAATACTAGACACACATGACTTCAGATCTGTTATCAGCACACTCATCACTCCACACTTTGACTATTGTAAATAGTCTACTTATCGGCCTCCCTCTCACAAATACCAACTTACTCCAACGAGCTCAAAACATCTGTGCTCGAGTAACAGCAAAAGCCCGCCTCAACTGACCACATAACTCCCATCCTCGCCGAACTACACTGGCTTTCCCATAAATAGTAGAATATCATACAAAATACTCTTAACCACATTTAAACTTATCAACGGCATATCACCCTCACATCTAACCACTCTACTCCATGCTCCAAAAGAACATAGAACCCGCAGACAAAACGCACCCCACTCACTAGACATAAAAAAGATCAATTCGAAAAAACAAAAAAAACCACAAGCTCAAGAGCATTCTCATATGCAGCCCCCACCCTATGGAATAAACTCCCACTAAGCCTCCGCAAAATAAAGGATCTCCAGACATTCCGGAAAGAACTAAAAACATATCTGTTTAAAGAACACTGTATAAATCCTAATGAACCCCCCCATCCCCCCTCACCACACCTCCATAAAAATCCTCCCTAACCACAGATCAAAAAGCCTCAAAACTCAACACACTTAGGAAAAAACAACCCTTAAAAACCACGATTAATAATTGACTAATGTAAATATTTGACTGATGTAAATAGTTAAAGCAGTTGTATAATTATATGTTCCATGTTATTGTTCATGAAAAGTTAATTGTACATAGTTTGAAGAAAATACGATGTTCCATGTAAAACCATGTTCATTATGTTAATTGTAAACCGTTCATTGTTAATTGTAAACCGCCTTTGATCTTGGGAAAAAGCGGTATAGAAGAAAAGCATAAATAAATAAAATAAATGCAACATCCTAAATCCAGCTACCAAAATTCACTTACATTAAGACAAACATTACAACTCGAGACAAACAAGGCAACCATGGAATGGAAGGCAACAGTGTAGAAGTTAACATGTGAATGAGTTTTGAGGTAGCAATAATCAAATCTATGATCAATCACTACAGTGACACATACATTGTCCCTTGCACAAGACACAGTAAACCACATAATGTTTGAAGTTCGGTACAACCTCCATATGTCTTTCAAAATATCTAAAAAAAGATCTTTTCGGACATATTTTGAAAGCTTTTTCAGGTTGCAATTGAGGGCAGCCACATTCAGCAGGACTCTGCATGAGTTGTGCTCACTCACCATCGTCACATGTCTAGTTGGTCAGACCGCTCCAATATATTGTTCTGTCCATCAGAACATTTACCAGCTGCCTGAACATACCTATCATTTCCCTGTTGTTTGTCCCGCACTTCCCTCACAGTTGCTCAAGTGCTCATCATGGCCTCCTCAAACCACACATGACCTCACAATAACAGGTATATGGTAGATGTATCACCCCTCCACACACAAAACATCTATACCTCTCTGCCTTAAAGTGTCAGAGCACCATCACATTCTGTTCATTCACCAGCATCGACTGCCTTGCAGTTCCTGACTCAGCAAGCATCCAATTCAGTGCAGTCCTTGCAACAGGCAATTTAGTAAAAGACCTCAGCCATCCATTAACAGTTTGAAAACCCCTCATCGGCCACTAATTAAGCAAACGTCGCCATCAGATCATACATAGTCCTGTCCTACAACAAAACCCCATCCCATGTCAAACCTACGTCAACATCACACACTGTGACGTAAGCATAAGGACATCCATGATGTTACAAACAATGCAATCAACTCAAGCATCGTATTGTAACCTCAAAAGCCACACCAGGCAATGTAAGACACAACATCCCCCAAACATCTCATGTGCAGGCCTATCTCTGTAACTCCAAAATCCCTACAGCAGACATGGGCCTGCATTCCACAGCTCATGAGTGCTCCAAACTCCCCATAGACCATTAAGGGTCCTAGCACCACACAAATGCCATCTTACGCTGTAAACCCTCAATACAAACACATATTGTGTTGTAACCCAACACAAGCAACATCCCTACGCATGTCACGCCCTCACCTCCACACCCCCATTGGCTCTGTGATGAATTCCCAATATGCACTGTTATTTGCCATGTTGCTGCACCATTAGCAGATTGTTGCGTTGGGGGGGGGGGGGAAACAGGCCCTCAATCCGCTAAGTCCCTCTGGAGGGGCATAAGGTTTGCAGACAGAAACATAGTTTGCATTGCGTCTCATCTAAGACAACGTTTGTATAGATACCCTATCCATCGCACCCTTGTCTCTAACAGAGCCTAGGCAGAACTTAAAATGCGCACATGTGTCCTAAACAGACACGGAAGGGAAACACTCTCCATCTACAAATCATCTACGTCATTGCTGAGGTAATTACAGAACAGTGGGAGACCTGCAGGACAAAACATTCTGTCATTGGGGCCACGTCAGCGGGGTGAGGTGGGTAGGCATATCATCTATGGGAGTTGGGAAAAACAAATGTCCCATGCGTGGGGACCCCTGGAATGGCGGTCCCTGTGAAAATACATAAGTGATCATTGGATGGCTTAGCCCTGTTTGGAACTCACACACATAAACACATATGTCTGAGAAATGCCTATGTTGTAATGTAAAAGACTAGACAACCACCAGCTACCACCCCTCATGCCTACTGACATGCGAAACAGACCCTGCCAACTCAGGCTTTCACTGCCCTTCAACAGTTAGTACCACTAGCTGTGTTTTTCCCATCATACACCGTCATTGTTTCCCTTGGTATGGTCCACCTCTGGTGGGTGCCTCTGTGACTCTGGCAGCTTTGTCCAAACCCTCCTTATTTGTCTCATTGCCTAATATATGATCTCCACAAACCGTCCTTTGTGTTACACAAGGTTTGTTCAAACCCTCAGGTCTCACATATGTGCAGCAGCACTGCACGTGTGCACGTCAGAATTGCAACCCACAGATTCCCACAACTATCTCCTGTAACCATGAACAAGTGTTTTAATCACTCCAGCTGTGGTTCCAATGTTGCTGGCGTTTTCTATACCTTCCACTGTCCCTCCCTAATGCTGCTCAGCACAGTTATTTGTGTGTGCTGCATGCTGCACCTCCCCTACACAATGGAAAGTTGATAGTTATCTTTGCCCAATCCTGTTATGACGTCTGTAGTATTTGGGTGTGTCTGCACATCCTGTAGATTGTGGTGTTGGCCTCCCACATCTAGGTCCTGTAAAGTGTCGTCTAGGGTTTGAAGACCTCTAACACTGTGTTAATTATGTATGTTAACTCTATCCATGTTAAAATTGGACTCTGCCCTATCACATATGCAATAGTGTTGGATGTGCATGACATGTATGTGTATTACGGTGTATTAGTGGAGAGGTATCTCATAGACCACCCTGTATCCCATGCACAGGCATCATACGCGTCCTGGACAGGATACGCATTGCAGTGCAGCAGAACACGAGGGAGGTGTGTGCTGAGCTGCGCCAATCATGTGAGGAGGTACGAGCCATGCCCATCACTCGGATATGTGAAGCCCTTGAGGGCATGCTTGATGTCATCCGCCGAGCTGCACCTGCACCACCACCACCACCACCACCACTGGTTCCTGAGGTGGCCATTGACCCACGAGGGGGGAGGGGCCAACGTGGCAGGCGTGACCGACCACGTCGTCGTTAAACTATGATGTTATCCTCAGTTGTGTTAAACATTGTATAAGCCTATCTCTGTTGCAATGATCATTTGCAGCATCTATGTATATAGTTCACCTTGTTTTGGAGATGTTTGTATGTGTTATATTTGAAAAGCTCAGAGATGAAACTCGTATGTTCATAGTGTGTCCTTTACACGGCTGTGATGGAAATCACACACTTATTATTGACATGTTAGTATAACTACATTAATATGACTTAAAAGCTGTGAGAATAAACAGCTGACATTGACTACATACGCTGTGTGTGTCCACTGACTGTCCATGTGGTTCCGTGTGAATCTATGAAATGGCGGTGGGGGGAGCCCAGACTACATTACTTGCAACCAGGTCCCGTGCTGCAGCTACCTTGCCACAGGCAGCTACTATGTTTATGATGCTTACATATGCAAGGTGTCCTGTGCACATTGTGTCATCACAGTCTGTGAGCTGCACTGGCACAGTGTGCACACACATCCATGTCAAAACAGGGGAACTATGTTGTACATTGCCAGTGTCGTTGCCATACTCATCAATGTGTCCCAACCCTCATACATGACTAATTGGTGGCATATGTGTAACCCTTGCCGGGCCTAGTTTAATGATCACATGCCGTCCACCCCACCATGGTGATGCATGTGACAGTGGCAGAAATGCGTAACATGAATATTTTCGTGGGCCATATATGTTTAAATATGTGGCTCATCTATTCCCTAACGTGTGACTTGTGTGGACTCTGGGACAGGTGCTACGGTGCAACATATGACGCAGGAACCTCTTATCAGATATCTACACACATGGTCAACCACCCAAACGTACTGTGGAGCCAGTTGAGTTATCACCAGCATGTTTACTCTTCAAAACCATATCTGTCTGCACAAAATTCACATGCTGCCATCCACAGTCTTATGCTGAGTGAGGCACACAAGCAGTACAAGGTGTGTTTCACAAACTTTTATTAAAAAACAAACAAAAAAGGGGTAACTATTTACAATTGCAGGGAGGGGGAATATACCATGAACCGCCCCCCCAAAACACACCCTCCCCGCCCCTTACACCCACACGCCCTGAACAAGATCCCATCCACCCCCCCCCCCCCCCACCTGCCCCCCACCCTCCCTCAGCATGCCCCGTGATGGAAGACAGGGCAGCACAGGGCACATATGTGGATGTCACTAGCGCCATTACTGACGCCAGTGACGCCATTGAGGGGGTGGTTGGCGACATGGTAGACGGACCACCTCGGCTACCACCCTCTCAATGACTCCCGCAAGCCACTGCTGTGAGTGGCTCAGCTGGTGGAGCCGTTGCTCCATTGCATGCAGGGCCCCAGACAGGTTGTCCACGCATCTGCCACCACACACACACATTGTCTCAGGTGTTTGTGTGGTGGCATCTGCGTAGCCCCTGGGTGGGGCTCTGCATGGTGGAGACAACCGTTGTGCCTGTGGGGAGCCCACAGTGCCCTGTGATGCCCTGTCTTCAACATCACTTTCCCACACCCCCTCTGGCCACCCCTCCCCCCCTGACCCCTCCCCAACGTCCCCCACCCCCTCCACATCCCCAACACCCTCCCTCCCCCCTGGCACTCCCCCAATCAACCCTTCCAGATGGCCATCTGGCCCCTGGTGGGTGACATCTGATGGAGCTGCTGATGTGGGCGCCTCCACCACCACCTCCTCCTCCTCCTCCGATGTTATGAAGACCACCACCTCGTCCGCACGTGGTGTAGTGGGACGTCTCAGGAGGTGTGCTGAGGTGGTGGGCACATCTTCTGGGACATCACCATCTGTGGAAAACAACAGGCATCAGAACTCTGTTAGGTCTCACATCTAGCACGTCTACATATGCGGTGGCCACACAGGCTTTGTTGCCAATGGGACATCTGTTACTGATTAGACACTTTGAGAAAACTCAAATGCAAGCTTTTGGGAGCTCTCACCCTGGAGTCGCTGGAGGTAGTCTGCATGGTGGCGGCGCAGCTCCCTGCCCTTCTTCCGGAGATCCTCGACCTGTGGATGGTCATTGAAAGGTTGGGGGCATTAGTGACAGGTCAACCTTCTGCTGGGTCACCCATACAAACACACATCCATGTGGCCAATGTATTGCTGCTACAGCCCCACTGCTGTGTGTGTGTCTCATGTATAGCATAGTTCATCACCTGTCACCTGGGATCTCCATGGGCAACAGACATATGTCTTCACATGTGCATAATGTGTGTGACAAGGGAGCATGTGGGTCCATGCTAAACCACATCCGTTGTGAACGTCTATGGCAGCATCCCAGTGTTCATGTGCTGCCCTCCCCCCTGTCCAACATGGCTCTCTCAAGTACTGTATACATCTTACACAGGGCGGAACTGGGAAAAGGTAGTGGGAGTCTAACAGAGACATAGAGAGACATACCCAACCCACAAGGGTAGATGGGTGGTGTGGGATTACCTACTGCTGCTGTTCCTGCAGATCACCTCTTACAGGGAATAAACTATGCTATCTTGACCTACACGCAAAACATGGCCAATCTTGTGTCCACAACCTATATGTAAATGTTACAAAGGTGGCACCAGTGTGCAGAGGGTGTATGGGTGGCCTCTCCTTCCACACCTGTGTGTAGAGGATCCTGGGTGAGTGACAGAAAGTACTGTTGGACATATAGAGGGAGTTTGGCTTAGCAGAATATTAAACCATGAAATGCGTGCAAGGACCATCATTGAAGCTTACGTGAAGCGGGGGAGCCAGACACGGTAGTTGACTCAAGATATGTTGTTCCTAGCAACAGATTGAATGGTAGCGCAGGGGTGTATCATGACTGACAGTCTGAGATTGTGCACATGCGACAACAGAGAATGCTGGGTTCTAGTGTAGATAACGGCATATACACTGGCCCATGCAGTTGTTTAGCAAACGTTGTGACAGTAGTCTACCTCCATGCAATCTATTTGACACTCTGTTTAGCTGAGGGGTGATTTGCTGCAGCTGGGTCCTCTGTAGATGCAATGCGACAACACATTAACGCTGCAAGGTAGGAGCAGGCCAAACTACATTTACAGCATTCAACTGTGTACAGGCTACAGGTAAGTACTACTGTTGTTGCAAAGTACAGGTGGACTCCTCCGTAGGCATGCTGTGTGTATGCGTCCATGGGAGGACGTGCTAATGATCAAATATTGTGTGTTGTGGATGCGGCTATAGGCATAGTGATTCACTGATAAGTCTTGGTGATGTGATTACACGTTGCTATCTCATATCCCAGGTCAGAAACCTTTGTCAATGTATTGTTGCTGCTCTCAGAGTGTTTTGGAAAATACTACCCTGACAAAAGACTACAATCCCATGTTCCAGGAGGTGTTCTACGGCCACGACATGTCTGATTCAGGTCTCCTATGATACCCAATAGGCGTACATGTGCTGACAGGGGTTGACCAGAGATAGACTCTGAAGGAGTGGCAAGGACACATCAATGGCCTGGTCCACACACAGTTCAGGAACCATTGTTTGCAGTATAATGGCGTGAGGGATACACATGTTCATGCACGGAGGACAAGGGGCTTTACATGCCTTTTGCTAGGAGCACATCACATAACATGTACAGCTGAGGGCACTGGATTGCCCTGTGGAAGGTTTCTGCAAACAAACAGGACATTATGCGCATCCTGACCAAGGGGACTGTAAACGCCGGTTGAGCCAACACTAGCCAGTCTCTCGGGTGCAGAGAGGGGGGTTCCATATGTCCTATATTCATATCCGGCAGTGTAAAACATAATTCAGCTGGCCCAGATACAGGGGTGAAACCAGGGTCATATGTAGATTCCTAAGGTATGCAAACAGTTGTATTGAGGCTGAGACTATGCTTATAATATAGGTTCCGTCTCTTAGGGGTTCCATTACGCTATATGCAATCCTGGTAATGAGAGGTAAGGCATATAGACATGTCTTTGCCCATTTGAGCTGTGCCACGTTCCTGGCGTGATAGCTGTGGGCATGCATTGGTGTGTTGAGCCATGTAGGTTGTCCATATGATTGAAATGCAACATATGTATGGATGTTACGTTGGCCAGCGTTGCAATAGTCACTAGAGGTAGTACATGTCTAAGACACATTTTGCCATGGCCACAACGCACTAGGTTCTTCACGTGTAAAGATTGTGTTTGGCAGCAAGCCTGACTGTCACAAGATCTATCTGCTGGTGTATGGCAAACACACACATTTCAGGTGTGTCGACACAAAGAGACACAGACGCTTACCGTCGATGTTTGTTGACCTCTATCATAACTACGTGATTGACAGTTTAACATCTGATCCCATTGGCCTGTTGAGGTGAATGCAGGTCATTCATATCCTTGCATGTTTCTCCAAACCAAAACCAATTTTAAATACCTGATTATCTGGACAATTAAATGTTGCTTGGTTCCAGGTGTCATGAACATGTGCATTACAGCCCACATTACACACATCTGGTGTTAATGTGGTCTGCGGGTAGCTGTGCTGGACAGGTGAGCCCTGCATGCGTTTGTGTGCTGACTGCCACCTGTGCAGGCACAGGTTATGTGTGTTAGTGGTCACTGGCACATCCGGGAGTTATCCTGTTGGTTCTGTCCATTGGGACGAGACTGTGGCCACTGTGCTGCTCTCATGTGGAGACACTCATTGGGAGCCACATGCACCATACATGTCATGTGACCGAGCAGCTAATGCATCCCCTGACATAAACGCTGCGCTTGTTGTACTGCTCTGAACCTACATTGCACAATAGAAGCAAATTGCATCTCAGTGACGTATGTCTTTGGGAGTCTGATAGCTAGACATGCACCTAAGAGTTAAGGCATTTATGTTGGAGTTTGGCAAGATTGCACAGGATAGCTGACAGGGTTCACATTTTGGGGTCGATGCATTGGGTATGCGAGAGAGCCCTCGACATATCCTTCCAACTGTGGGTGCATGTGCCAGTCATCCACTTCGGCCCACACAATCATTCCCTTCTTATGTACCGAGCTGCAGAACACAAACATGGACTTTGTGTAAACTGTGGGTGCTTGTACACACCTGGATAAGCACAACATCATACTTGTGGTTTCCTTAATGGTGTTGACCAAAGGAAGGTCCGGTGTGCTTGCGGGCAGAGACAATGTGGGTGCACAGCCGTGTGATGTTAGCAGCATCGGCATATCTGATTGTGTTGGTCTGTGATTATGTATACGCAGTGGTTCCTTTACAATGTCAGCTGTAACAGACACAGTTTCACCTCTGTGAAAGGTCACATGTTGCTGTGAGCTCCCTCTCATGTAGGTTGACTGACATAGTGTGGTGAGAGGCAGCCACCCTTGTGGGGATGTGCTAAGCTCTACAGTGCTCCGTTAGGTGCACAATGTATGTCTTTGTTTTTCTTCTTTGGTGAGTTAGGAATGCTGTATGCCCGCACTATTGATGCGGTTGAGTAACTATGTGCATGACGCCTGTACCATTTTGTATAACATACTCAGTCCATGGTTCAAATGTTACCTCCGTCCATCTGACCATATGGTGATCTCATTTTAATGAGATTCAGCACATTGACTGTCCATGGAGGGGATGGAAGGCCATGGACTCCATCACAGAGGCAAAACGCTTGGGGGGGGGGGGTCAGGCCGATGGCTGTGTTGAGGCTGACTAGCTCTCATTCTCCTAGGCATATTCGCATGCTCACACATTGAAGTAGTGTGTAATGATGGTGGTACATACTAAGCAGAGGACAGAACTACCATGATGTGTTATTTGGGGCCTGTTGTTATACAGCTGTCATCTTTGCATATTACGCAATATGTGACAGACATGTTGAGGTCACATTGTCCTGGAGTGCTCTGAAATAGACTCTCCAACACTACAGGTGATGTTGACCAGTTAGCCTGTAGGCAGTTTTCAAAATTGAGATGATTTTCAACAGCCATGTGTCCTTGCAGAAGGAACAATGTGGTAGACTGGGCCCTCACATGAACAACAGCCAGTATTTGCCGTAATCACAACATGGGCATTGTTCTGACCATGCTTGTCACGTGCTTCAGAGTTGTGACGTCTGTGTTGTGAGAGATGTTGACGTGGAGGCTGAAGATGTTTTGGAACATCCATCAGGAAGTAGTCCATGTAAATATTTTAGAGAGCTGTCCTGTCAGTCTTTTTTTAGGTATTGAACATGCAGGCACCAAGGCCACATAATGGCTTTCAATCCCTACCAGGAGGTGGTCTGCCATGTGGTAAGTAACGTTAAAATCTTCTCTCTGTACACACATAATCATGATGGAGTGATCATGGAGGTGTCCTCAATGCACACCAGGTGACGCCGACACCTGGGGAAATGTGTAGACCTGTTATGAGCTATCGTCCACAGTATCCAAATGACATCATGTAATGTCCGCTGTCATGGCATGATGTGACCCCATATGTGATTTGCTGATATAGGTGACTCTGTCTCTTTTGGTGTTTTATCTGATTGTGTTGATGATGATATGGAGATATGGGCCAAAACATGTGTGTGCAGATCCTCAAAGAACACATGTTGCATATGGGACATTCTCCCCTAGGCATAGACATGCCTGCCTTGAAGAGGTACATTGTTCCCCACAGAGTGAGCAAAGTCAGCAGAGGCCTCAGGGGATTGGATGTATCCTCAGTATGGAGGCTAATTTAAAATGAGGTTGTGATAGATATTTGTCTTTGCAAAAAAGTGACATGGTACTGTGGTGTGCACACCAGTACATATTATCAACTTTGATGCATTTGCCCATGTTTTATAATCAATTGCTGCACCAGCCATTGTTGCACTATGCAGATCTGTGGTGGGACAAGGATCCTGGCTGCCACATTGTGAGCTGCCATATGTCATCAAATGGACACAATGCTATGGTTCAACAACACAAACAATGTCTGTGTATGTGTACTGGCCAAAGTCAGGACAGCACAGCATGCTGTACGGTTCCTTGACTAGGATGGGGCGTACAAAACAACATGTGGAACCATTGTGGCTATGGGGGCTCAACACTCCCACTGGGGATTTATTGGCCCGAGCGTTCTCCCCAAGGGCACTGCCAGTGGATGTCCACTATTCAAGGGTGATGTAGGCTTTCAGGAAATAAATGTTGTTTGATTGACTACCATAACGCCACATGAGGAAGAGGAGGCCCCTGACAAAATGTGTGTGCCCAAAGACACATTGTTGGAGAGGAGAGTACGGGGTTTGGCTGCTTTCTCATGCCAGCCACTTTTGGCTTTCTTCACCCAGGCCAAAAAGATGCATACATTTTAACATCTGATCATTCTCAATTGCAGTACCAGACATGGTTGTCTGTGTCTGCGAACATAGCACAACATTCACAAAATATGGTTTTCAAAGCATGAGTGCTTCTCCATGATGAATCTTGGCTTAGGGCCTAATGGGAATCCAGGGGAGGGTTTGAAAAAAGAACACTCAACTTTTGATATACTGGCTGCAGTGTGGGGGTAAATGTGAACCTCTAATTGTTGAAATTAGTGGGATATAGGTTGACATCCCACAAAAAATACATGCAAGGCCAGAGGTGTGTCACTACAATAGCTGCTTTCTCCAAAAAACAGCCACAATGACCTGGGGGATGTGTGAGATGCCATGAGCTGCAAACTTGCATTTTTCACAGGTACCATCACCACACACAGACACTTTAGTTTGGCCAACATAGCTTTATAATTGCACACTGGAGACTGTTTGCAGGCATCCTCTTTTGCAAATAATAATACAGACATGTAAGGCCTTTTTTATTTTGGGTTTTTAAACCCCATTTTAGTTTCCGAGTGCCACCTCCCTCTGTATCTTTGTCTGTGCACATATGTGCAATGACACCAATGTCCATTGTGCTTGTCACCCTGAGCACATCATTGAACCACCCTGGGGCCCCCTTGCATGACATTGCTGGACCAGGGGTAATATTGTTTGCCAATGATGGTGTCCATGCTAAGCGGCGTTTCCAAGCATGTGCTCTGTTTCACACATTTGTGTTGACATAATTGGTTTTTGTAATCCTGGGACATAACCCCAATGGCAACCTCATCTCCCACCAATCATTGGCGCACTATAGCAACATGAGAGATGGTGTGGGTGGCCCTATTCACCTTGCCAGGGGCCACTACTATGACATTTCACCTTACACAGGGCACATGATATCACTGCTTGAACCACAAGCTGCATTGGGTTACGTGTATCTTATGGGTAAAGTGCTGTCTATGTCCAGGATAATTTGGACACTGTTGCAGGGAGCATAATGTGTGTGGGGGGGTAGGGAGTGACCCTGTATGAGCTATGGTAGTTTGCTATGTTTGTATGCCCTAGCCCTGCTATGCTGACAACATGTGTATTTACAACAACATAGACATGGGCAAAACCACCATGACATCTGTGGACACCTGTGGTCATGTGTTGGTTTATGTATGTGTTGGTCAACCACAACTGCTGAATTTATCGTTTGAAGAACATCACTAATGTCCATGTGTGTAATAGTGCTGGCCTTCTATTATTTGTTAAGATGTTGAAACAACATCTGCATGATGGTATGAGGACAGAGATCTGTTACAGGTGTTTGTTAGCTTATGACATGGTTCATGGGGATGGGGTGCTGTTGCACACATATACATTTTCCCCTACCAGAGCATCTGCAGACATCAGAGACATGTGTGATGATATATTGACCTCCAAGACTATGGGATACGTACAAAGTACCTGCTATGAACAACCACATTATCTTTCTAACATACCCACCATTGCAAGCCGGTATCTGGCCCCCTGGGGGTGGTGTGTCAGAACACACATCATCAGCTGCATACACCTTAGCAAGAGGGTGACTAACAGGACACATTACAAAGGTCACAGGACTCCTGGGTATATTGAGAATGCTTATAACTTGTTAGTCACACACAACCATATCCCCATGGTGCCAGAAGACCAAGTGTGATGGCCTCCCTGGACTCCAGGGGATAGGGAGGTCAAAGCAAACATTTTTAACACACACAACCATATCTCCATGGTGCCAGATGACCCAGTGTGATGGCCTCCCTGGACTCCAGGGGATAGGGAGGTTAAGGAAACCTGTTTAGGCACACACAACCATATCCCCATGGTGCCAGATGACCCAGTTTGATGGGCTCCCTGCACTCCAGGGGATAGGGAGGTTAAAGCAAACTGTTTCAGCACACACAACCATATCTCCATGGTGCCAGATGACCCAGTGTGATGGGCTCCCTGCACTCCAGGGGATAGGGAGGTTCAAAGAAACTGTTTAAGCACACGCAACCATATCTCCATGGTGCCAGATGACCCAGTGTGATGGGCTCCCTGGACTCCAGGGGATAGGGAGGACAAAGCAAACTGTTAAAGCACACACAACCATATCTCCAGGGTGATAGATGACCCAGTGTGATGGGCTCCCTGCACTCCAGGGGATAGGGAGGTTAAAGCAAACTGTTTCAGCACACACAACCATATCTCCATGGTGCCAGATGACCCAGTGTGATGGGCTCCCTGCACTCCAGGGGATTGGGAGGTTAAAAGAAACTGTTTAAGCACACACAACCATATCTCCATGGTGCCAGATGACCCAGTGTGATGGGCTCCCTGGACTCCAGGGGATAGGGAGGACAAAGCAAACTGTTAAAGCACACACAACCATATCTCCATGGTGCCAGATGACCCAGTGTGATGGGCTCCCTGGACTCCAGGGGATAGGGAAGACAAAGCAAACTATTAAAGCACACACAACCATATCTCCAGGGTGATAGATGACCCAGTGTGATGGGCTCCCTGCACTCCAGGGGATAGGGAGGTTAAAGCAAACTGTTAAAGCACACGCAACCATATCTCCAGGGTAATTGATAGGCCACTGTGATGAGCTTGCAGCACAGCTGTGGATAAGGGGAATATTTTGACCTTTTACATTACACAGACCAATATCACGAGGATGACAGGAAACCCACTGTGATGGGCTCTCTATTCTCCTGGGGATAGGGTGGATGTATTAAATTGTGTTGCAACACACAACCATATCCGCAGGGTGACCAATAGAGCACTGTGATGAGCTATCAGCACACCTGGGGATAGGGAGAATGTTTTGCATTTTTACATTACACACAACAATATCTCCAGGATGACTGGGAACACACTGTGATGGGCTCTCTGTTCTCCTGGTGATAGGGTGGATGTATGAAATTATCTAGGCACACAGACCATATCTCAAGGATGACTGATAGGCCACTGTGATGAGCTCTAAACACCCCTGGGGATAGGGAGGAAGTTTTGACCTTTTAAATTGCACAGACCAATAACACCAGGATGACTGGGAACACACTGTGATGGGCTGTCTAGTCTGCTGCTGATAGGGTGGATGTATGAAATTGACGAGGCACACAGACCCTATCTGAAGGTTGAGTGAAAGGCCACTGTGATGCACTCTCAGCACCCCAGGGGATATGGAGAATGTTTACCACTTTTACATTACACAGACCAAGATCACCAGGATGACTGGTAACACACTGTGATGCCCTCTGTCTTCTCCTGGGGATGGTGAGGCTAATGCAAACTGTTTAAGCACACAACAACATCTAGCCAGGATGACAGGTGACCCACTGTGATGGGCTCTGTCTTCTCCTGGGGTTAGGGAGGCTAATGCAAACTGTTTAAGCACACACAACCATATCCCCTGGGTGACAGTGAACCCACTGTGGTGGGCTCTCTCGACTCCAGGGGATAGGGAGGCTAATGCAAACTGTTTAAGCACACACAACCATATCCCCTGGGTGACACTGAACTCACTGTGATGGGCTCTGTCTTCTCCTGGGGATAGGGAGGCTAATGCAAACTGTTTAAGCACACACAACCATATCCCCTGGGTGACAGTGAACCCACTTTGATGGACTCTCTGGACTCCAGGGGATAGGGAGGCTAATGCAAACTGTTTAAGCACACAGCAACATCTAGCCAGGATGACAGGTGACCCACTGTGATGGGCTCTGTCTTCTCCTGGGGTTAGGGAGGCTAATGCAAACTGTTTAAGCACACACAACCATATCCCCTGGGTGACACTGAACCCACTGTGATGGGCTCTCTCGACTCCAGGGGATAGGGAGGCTAATGCAAACTGTTTAAGCACACACAACCATATCCCCTGGGTGACACTGAACCCACTGTGATGGGCTCTCTGGACCCCAGGGGATAGGGAGTCTAATGCAAACATTTTAAGCACACAACAACATCTAGCCAGGATGACAGGTGACCCACTGTGATGGGCTCTGTCTTCTCCTGGGGATAGGGAGGCTAATGCAAACTGTTTAAGCACACACAACCATATCCCCTGGGTGACAGTGAACCCACTGTGATGGGCTCTGTCTTCTCCTGGGGATAGGGAGGCTAATGCAAACTGTTTAAGCACCCAACAACATCTAGCCAGGATGACAGGTGACCCACTGTGATGGGCTCTGTCGTCTCTTGGGGATATGGTGGATGTCGTACATTGTGTGGGCACACACAACCATCTCTCCAGGGTGAATGATAGGCCACTGTGATGAGCTTTCAGGACCCCTGCAGCTAGGGAGAATGTTTTAAACTTTGACACCACACAAATCAATATCACCAGGATGACAGGTGACTCACTGTGATGGTCTCTGTAGTCTTCTGGGGATAGGGTGGATATATCTTAAATTGTCTACCCACACACAACCATATCTCCAGGGTGATGGATAGGCCACTGTGTTGAGCTCTCAGGACCCCTGGGGATAGGGGGGGCCTATTCCACAACTTTGGTTAAAAACCCATATCACCGGGTTGACTTACATACCATTAATGCTACATTTCACATAGCCTTGTGCTGTACCCACCATGATGTGGTATTGATGGATTGTAGGTGATCTATGGGCTTACATTCTTAAAGTATGTTGTTGTAGGGCCACAGCAGCAGATGCCATGTCACACCGATAGCATCAGGACCTCTGTGACCATTTCCAGCAACACCAGGGTACAGGCCAAAGCAGTCACATATGATACACAGACATTATGTAATGTCTGGTCATCTGCTGGACATTACTGACTCACAAAACCTTAAATCACCAGCATGGACATCTGCAATGGACACAGGCTATATATCAGATTCCAATGAGTTGGCCCCATACACTTACCTCCCTTGGGTATTCAGCGATGCGATTAAAACGTCTTTGTAGACGCTCCCATGCCCTGCGGACCTTTGAGCTGTCCCTCTGCCTGGTGGCCCCGGGAAACAGCTTCTCTTGCCTGTTGGCGATCAGCCGGGCCAGGTAGCGGAGCTCTCGTGGGGTAAAGGAGGGCTTCCTTTGCCTGGGCGCCATTTTCAGATATTGTCACCTGATTGCACGCAGCGTCAATCACGCGCATGCGCCCCACAACTGGCGCAGATTAGCGCCGTTTTACGTGCAACTGGGCGACGCAAATGGCGGTGTTTAGCGACGTATGACGTCCATCTGCGGCCCGAAACGCACCGTTTAGCAACCTATGACGTCCATCTGCGCAACGAAACTGCCATAGTTTAACGACGTCATATGTGAAACTGCGCACCGCAGCTAGGCCATTTCTCCAATATTTTACAGTAAACTACGCCACGCAACTGGCACAGTTCCGCGACGTATTACGTCCAAATGCGCACCGCAAATACACATTTTAGCGCAAAGACATAAGCACATTCGCAACACAATTTTCATATACACTGCTGTGTGTCACGTATTTGAAACACATAAAATAGTTTGTGATCATATCGTGTCTACACATTTGGGACTTGAAGTTATCAACACTTCCACAATGGTTCTTAGGCTTTCGTATGATGTGATGTGCTATGGCTTTCACATTGCAATGAGTGGCACTACAACTGCAAACACAACAAGGCGTCATGGAAGCCCATCAAAGTGGGCTATCAGTCAACCTGGGAATATGTTTGTGTGTGCTTGCACCGTTTCATACTGCCTCCCTATCCCCATGGGTCATGAGAGCCCATCACAGTGGGCTATCAGTCACCGTGGTGATATGGTTGTGTGTGCTTAAGGTAGACAACAGACCCTCCCTATCCACAGGAGACCACACAGCACAACAGAGTGGCCTAACAGTCATCCTGGTGATATGGGGCTATGAGTCCCAATAGATCATGTTTAGTAGTTCATCTCAATGTGAGCCCAGCAATGATGTGCCGGATGGCATAAGGGGGGGGGGGGGCAGGGGCCGTTTGCATCTGGACAGTCTACATCCACATTAGGTTGCGGAACACACATAATGAGCTGATGGAGGTTGGCATGAGACAGACAAGCACGTTGATCTTAGGTAGGTGTTCTGACATACAGACATAGTGGCTGATGTGTGCCACATTATTTGCCAATTCTCCTTATGGTACAGAACTACTGTTTTCCTTGACACAGTCGGCCTAATCAATATGACTTGCTGGGACATTACTCTCTAATATCAGTAGTGGTTTGTGTGTGCTTGGGTTATTGTTTTTCTTCTGACAGCAGACACACTGGGACATTGCAATAATCTTGGATGGCACATCATGTACCCTATGAGCCACTCCAGAGAGTGCAATATGAGTTGCAGTGTCCGCCACAGCACCTTCTAATGTTCAATTTCAGCCACCGTATAGGGTGCGTTTGAGGAAGGTTCAAGCTACAGCACTGAGGGTGTTGTTGCTGGCAGCACCAAATGACGTTATATAGGAAACAAGCCTCAGAAACACATATCAGATTACTCCACTGTAGGATCAGACGCATGACTTTTCGCTCTAGACACTGTGAGGTCACAGGTGGCACACATCTCCATAGCTCAGCAGTTGTGGAGCAGTCCTCCTTGAACCCCTTGGCCAGTCTGGTAATCTGGATAGGCCTAATGACTATGCATGAGATTGATATGCATCAGAGCTATCCTGCCAACCTGACTGTTTTGTGGCCCTATAGGTCTGCCTTTAGGGACATCTGCCTAACACCTCTGTCATTTAGGTGTGTGAGTGTGCAAAGCACAGATGACATAGACATGAAAGGCATAGATAGACTGTGTCACATACTTTCTTATTTCTCACCACCACCATGCAGTTGTATACTGAAAAATATGTTGTTGGTGGTGAGAGGCAAAGATGCATGCTACACATTCTATCTGACCTTTTTGATGTCTTCGACATCACCACCTTGGCCACTTACAATGGTTGATGACAGAGGAGTTGGGCAGGAGTGTTGACAAGCAGTCCTGTAGGTCGACACACCACTCAGCTTGACACAAAATCGCAATTGCTTATATATATCATGCATCTTCATTTGGGCGATCATAAACACCCATCTTGCCTAGGCTTTCAAGGAGGACTGGTTCAGAACCACTGCCATAGCTGCTAAAACACCCCTGGCTGCCTACAGTTGGACTAAGGGACAACACATGACCTGTTTGCTTTCTTTACCAAGATGGGGTTAAACACACATACCCATGATGCACTGCACATGTAAATCATCAGTCTACAAATAACAGCAAGATGGTTTATGCAGCCACAAAACCACCTCAACCTGTAAATAATTACTGAGCGTGTAGGTTGATGACACAGAGTTGGTATTTACTGTCACATTGTGTGGGTCACGTGCTCACCCTGAGAGTGAGAGGGGACACACAGCACCATCTCCACAGCACCTGACTTAGGAGAGATAGGCTATGGTGTGAGTCCACATCAGTGACAGTGTTTGATGGGTAGTTGTTGTAGATGCACTGGCAAATACACTTGTGGCCATCTGTTATTTCTCTGTGACCTTTACCCCTTCAGCAATTTGCAACAACCACATTGGTCTTATGCTGTGCGGTGCCAATGCCCACATAATTTATGTAATTTGGCGGGGGGGAAGGGGCAGGTGGGAGGTGGGTTGGATAAATAGACGGCTTCAGTGACAACACCAAAACTGATCACTGGAACGCATAATCACCCACCAACACATCCACAATACTGCAATGGTGCTGCTGGTGGGAAATGATAACCTGGGTCCAGCTGAGGGAAAAAAAAACATACAGCGTGGTGCATGCATTTCTGTGCACATCCATAAGGTGACAGCAGGCCTGGAAATGATCAGTGGCCCACCACCACTATCTGACATTGTCCACCAGCAAACAGAGAAAAGCTGCAGCCGATGCACCCCTGAAGGTGTGGCAACCTTACACATACTAGGTGCAATCAGTCTGCTAGCTAGTCCATAGTGCATACTACTGGAGGAAATGTGTGCCCCCAAAACTGGGATGTCTGCACACTCACCAAGCAGTTAAGTTAGTGATTGGGCCCCAAAAGGAAACCCATACATATCACTTGCAAGAGATGTTGTTGGCACTATGGCTGCCCTAGCCACGCCATGGTAACTGCTCAGTCAGGGTGAGAGTGACCTTCCAGGAGGACATGCAAGGGCTACCTTGTCCATGCTGCAGATGACCACACACTACAATGTCCGATACATTGCCCTATGTTCTGTGCTCATGCATCCTGCCCAGGCCAGCCTGTCGAGGGTATACCCACAATACCTAGCTCCTCATTATGCACATTGGCAAGCTAATACTGGACACAGTACAAACATTGTGGGCTGAGTAAGGTCTTGCAGACATCACACACTGGACGTACAGACACACAATCCCACAGCTATGCCATCACTGTGCTACTATAGATAGCTTTTGCAGTCTAGGCCAACTCAGCAGTCCTGGACACAGTGCAAGCATAGCTATGGTATGCAATACTGTTGCTGTCACACCCCAAGGTGGAAAACATTGACAAACCCCAGACGTGAGACACACTCCACAAACAGCAAACATATTGGTGTGATACCACTCAATAACCATAATGTGCTTTACCTAGAAATTGATATCTGCTACTAATCACTTCAACATGTTGCTATATGTGTATTGAATTACCAGGTTTATGGTGACAGTGCTAAGGTGCACACTTACTACTTTTGTGAGATGTACGCAAGGCCCAATATCATGAATGTCCAATAGGCTTTGGATCATGGAGCCTGCGGCTCTAGTCATGTCTGCTCCTGTTGACCAGTACTGTCGGGCAGAGGTACCCAAATACAGTCCTGTTGAGTCCAACACTGTTCATTTTTTCAAAGTTTGCCTACAGAATATGCATGAGATATATCTGCATACCATGGACCAACACATTAAAATGAACAACACCATCTTTATTTGACACATCATAAGATGTGAATGATTTGAGGCACTTCAGGACTGCCTTTGTGTGAAACTGCTCTCTGTGATGCACATGTTTCTCATATATGTACACTTTCTCAGAAAAAAACATGTATTGGCCATGTTTGCATTACCTGCACTACAGATTATTTTATGTTTCTAAAAATTGTGTGATGTCACAATTGTGGGGACTTTTTGGGCAGGGACGACACACGGGATTTAGAACTTGTGACCTTCACCTCCTGAAGGCACTGCCTGTGTGCTTTGCACCACCGTCTTGCAACAGAGACAGTGCATTCCCATGGAAATCCATGGCTGTTTGTCACACTGACCCTGTCTGTTGCACTACACAGCACCCACTTAAAAAGGAGTATGCCATGGTGTGCTGTGGACAGCTGCCACCAGTTGCCCTGCTGTCAACATGCTCACATAGCCTTATATTGGAGACTGCATAAAACGTTAATAATGATTGACCCTCCAGGACTGCATTTGGTTGACTCTGCTGTAGGTGATGCACATGCTTATGTGGTGGCTACTGTTGAAGGAAAAATACAAATATGTCAAACAATCTAAGGTTCTCCTCAGCAAATAGCCACTCTTTAATGGCTGGTTTTAGAGGGGTACAATTATGTGGACTAGTTGGCCAAGAGCCACATACAGGATTTGAACCTGTGACCTTCTGTTATTGCACACACTGTCTGTGTCCGCTGCACCGACGTTTTGCAACATATATGCTGCATTCCCAGGGGAGTCCATGACTGTACATCCAACAGAGCCTGTCTGTTGTGGTGGACGGTGCCAGAATGCACACGCCTACTGTACTGTCTGGTGTGTCTTTCAGCCACTGCCCCCTCCACCACCTGTACCCCTCGGCCAACATGCAGACATGTCCTTATCTGGAAAAACCCATTTAACCTGATTGCGTTTTGCCACTCCATGACGACATTGGTGAGAATCGCCTGTACATTATGCCCATTGCTATGGTTTGTGTGCGGTGTGGGGTAATATTATTGGTGTTGGGACCATGCTTATGTTCTCTGCAATAAAGCAGTGTCTGAACTCTCACTGTTTATTGGTGGGTAAAACTATGGGTACTGGGTTGGCAGGGTCCCCAGCTGGGATTTGAACCTCTAACCCTCTGGACCTACAGTCACTGGCTGTGTCTGCTGCACCACACTGAGGCCACAGAGATGGTGCAGTGTCTGGAGATAGGAAACCTGCCCACATGAGTCTTACACCCTGCTCTGCATAATTTTACTGTGGCCACATTTACCTTGTATGGGGACAGAGGTGCATAACAAACCAAAATATGTCCTCCAAATAAGGGGAGCAAAATTTAAAAAAAACCTCATACAGTGCAACAGTGATATCAATGAGCAAGCTGATATGCACTCCCAGGAAAGCTCCATTACATTGCAGTGCTTTAGCATGACTCTACCGAGCATAGACCCTTCCAAGCATCATTTCTATTTTTTTGGCCTTTCCTGGGAGTGTTTGTTATTGTTGGCCATTAATAGCACTGTTGCCCAGCAACATTATATTTATCTTATAATTTGTTGGGTTCATTTTCATTTTATATTAACGTTTTTTTTATGTGCACATGTTTCACACTGCTCACGTTTTTTTGGTTTCCCCGCTCTTGCTTTACATTGCTGACGGAAATGGTTTCTCTTCCCTTTAAATGCCCTCTACCGCGAGTGTTTCACTCGCGGTATTTTTCCTTTGAAATTAGGCCCCGATAATGTGCGGGGAGCCTCTCCCCTCCCCTTCCCCGCCCATTAACCCCGTCTCTCCGCCCCTCGGGAGCCTTCCTCCGCCCTCCGTTAGCCTTTCCACTCCTCTGTCGGACATTTGCGGGCCCGTACTTGTGCGGGGCCCGTTAGTGTGTCCCGCACCTGCGCGGGGGTTCATCGCACGTGTGCGGGGCACTTAAGAGCATTTAAGTTGCTGCTTTTAGTGCGCTATTGTGCGGTGCGCAATTGTGCGGTTTTTAGTAAACATGCCCCTTAGTGATACATCATCGTTAGATGAAGCCCTGGAAAAAGGTTTTATAACCCTCATTATCTTACCAGTGAAAAACGAACAATACCCATAACAGTATTACCAACATCACTCCTTCCCACTAAGAAACAATTCTAATTGATCAGCCTAAAATAAAAAACAACATAGCACACACCCTGCAAAGATACCAAATATTTACAAGGGTATTTAATCAAAAAATAAGCTCCTAAATCCAGGACACGAGGTCTCAGCGCCAAGAGTTTCCTACGCTGTTGGGTATATTTTGATACATTGGGGAAAATCTGTATAGTTTGTCCACAGAATTTCTCTGACTTCCTCCCAAAATACAAATGAAGAATAGATTCTTTATCAGCAAGAGACAAAAAGGTAATAATCAGTGTAGCCCGGACAGGAATCTCCTCAACCAAAGATTCCAAAAAATCTGTAAGGTCAAGACTTGCCCCCGGAATAAGTTAATCCATTTCCTTACCCAGTACAACATTAACTGCAGCCTCAGACCTTGTACCAGAAGGAACATAATATACCTTAGAAAGTTTAATGATTCCAGATCCGGAAGCAGTGAAACGTCTTTCAAATATTTATAAAAGAATGTCTGGGGAGAAGATAATGGGTGCGGGGAAAATTTAACAATCATAAGTTCTTTGCCTGAGAAGAATTCTCCAAAAATTCATATTTCCTGTGAATTAATAACAAATCTTTAACTGAAGAAGAGCAAGCTGCCTAGAGAACAGAAATCTGCAATTCTAGTTTTGTACAACGAGAAGACAAGGAAGAAAATAAAGTCTCATGTTCAGCCAATTTAATAACAGCCTCTTCAGTAAAATCAGAAATTTGTTTAAGGGAAGACTGCAGTGATGGTTCAGTCGGAGGAAACAATGTCCCAAATATATCTCAAAGAAATCTCCTTAGGAGGAGCAGTGACTTACAATCTAAAATAAAAATAAAAATATATATAGAAAATTTAAACTAAAACCCCAAGAAGCCAGACTTCGCATGCAGTGCAACATCAGATAAATAAGAGATGCAGTTTATGTTTATGTTTATGTTTAATAACTTAATATACCGTTAAACGAAAAACATCATAGCAGTTTACATAATGTAAAATAAAGAAAAACCATAAGGTAAAGGAAAAAGAAAGGAAATTACAATGGTGGATAGGAAAGCATACCTAAACAGATTCATACGACAGGACTAAGAAGGGGAGAGAGAGGGAAGAGACAAGGGAGGACAAGGTCACGTAAGGGGATCATGGAGGTCAAAGGCAAGGGCAAAGAGATGAGTTTTGAGGCTGTTCTTGAAGGTAGTGTGTCCCTGCTCAAGCCGGATAGAGGAGGGCAGGGAGTTCCACAGAGTGGGGGCGAGAAAGAAAAAGGCAGAGGAGCGGGTGGATTGGAGGTGAGCACGAGCGGGTGAGGGAAGATGTAGGCGATTGAGATGGAGAGATCGCAAGGAGCGAGCTGGGGTATGAAGGTGAACAAGATCAGCCAGATACTGAGGGGAGTGGGTGTGGAGAACACGGTGGAGGAGTACCAGGATTTTGAAGTGAATGCGGAATTTGATAGGAAGCCAGTGAAGACGGATGAGAAGAGGAGTAATATGGTCGCGCATGGAGGAGTGAAAAATGAGTAGGGCAGCAGTATTTTGGATATGTTGGAGACGGTGAAGTTGCACGGAGGGGAGACCAGCTAAAACCGAGTTACAGAAGTCAATGCGGGACATGACCAGTGACAGAAGAAGGGTAGTAAGTGCCTGTGCAGAAAGAAAAGGCCTGATAGCACGAATCTGACGAAGGAAGAAAAATGAAGTCTTTGAAACGTGAGAAATGTGATCCCGAAAGGTCAACCTGGGGTCAGAGAGGACTCCCAGGTAGCGAAAGGAAGAGACTAGAGGGACAGGTGAGCCAGAGAAGGAGGGGGAAAGTAGGGGGGGAGTACTATCACGGGAGAACCAGATGGCAAGGGTTTTCGTGAGATTGAGATGCAGACAGTGGGTAGTGAGCCAATTGGCAACGGCTGTAAGACAAGAATTTAGAGGGGAGAGGTCAAGAGAAAGGGGGGAGGTGTGGTGGAGAAGAACCAGGTCGTCAGCATATTAGAAAGCAGAAATCCCATGTTGCTGAACCAATAGAGCAAGAGGAGTGAGGAAGATGTTAAAAAGGAGAGGGGCCAGGACTGAACATTGAGGGACACCGCAAGGGAGGGGAGTAGGGTCAGAGACAACTGAGGGGGTGGAAGTGGAGAGAACGGAATAAGATCTGGAAGAGAGAAAGGAGTGGAACCAGTGAAGGACTGTGCTACAAAGACCTGCCTCCCGTAATCGGGCTAGAAGAAGGGAGTGGTCGACGAGATCGAAAGCGGCAGAAAGATCAAGGGATACCGCCACTGAGAGATCACCACGGTCGTGAGCGGTGTGAATTTCGTTTAGAGCCCAGAAGAACAGTTTCAACGCTGTGACCAGGTCGGAAGCCAGACTGACGGGGATGGAGAAAATTGGTAGAATCAAGGTAGGAAGAGAGTTGGGAAAAAACAACCTTTTCAAGAATTTTAGATAGAAACGGGAGGTTGGAGACTGGGCAGTAGTGTGCAGGAATCAAGGGATCAAGTGAGGGTTTTTTAAGAATGGGACGGACCAAAGCGTGTTTCCAGGGCTGGGGAAACACACCTGAAGAAAGACTAGAATTGATTATGGTGAGAGCAGGAGGAATAAAAGCTAGAGAGGAGGTGAGCAGCCAGGAGGAGGGAATGGGATCCAGTGCACAGAACGTTTTCTTAGAAGAGGAGATAGTCGCAATAAGCTCGGAAGAGGTAAGTGAGTGGAATGAATGCCAGACATGGGACAGCTGGGAGGTAGGGGGAGGGGAACAAGGAGGGGGGCTAGAGATGGGAGGAGGACAGTAGGGCAGGGATTGTCTGAGATCGAATATCTTAGTACTGAAGTAAGTTGCTAACTCTGGGGAGGGGGAGGGAGCAGGAGGAGGAGGGGTGATGCGGGACTGGAGGGAGGTGAGAGATTGGAGAACTGAATAAAGGTGGTGTGTCTGATTAGGGGCAGAGGAAATGGTAGCAGAGAAGTAAGCCTGCTTGGCTTTGTGAACATGGGTTCTATAGTGAGAATGCTCAGATTAAAAGTGAGAGAGAGTAGCGGGAGAGGGAGCTTTGCGCCACATACATTCAGCTCAGAGGAGCTGTGCGTGAAGAAGGCAGAGGCCGGAGTGGAACCATGGCTGTGAGTGACGACGAGAAAGAGACCGGGGGCGACAAAGGGCAACGGAATCCAAGGCAGTGGAGAGGGAGGAAAACCAGGTGGAGGCTTGGGAAGAGGGGAAGAGGAGGGCAAAATTAGGTGGAAGAAGATCCAGTGCCGGAGGGAATTGTCGAAGGGTCTCGGAGCTTATACGACGAGTGAAGGGTGTGGGGGCAGAGGGAGGGGTGAGAAGGGAAGGAGAGGGAGCCAGGGGGGTAAAAGGGGAAGGGAGACAATGAAAGGTGATACAATAGTGATCAGTCCAGGGTAGAGGGAAGGCATGAAAAGACTGTAGGAGATAAGTTGGGGCTAAGGGGGAGATAAGCAGATCAAGGGTATACCCAGCAGAGTGGGTTGGAAAAGGAATAAGCTGAAGAAGGGACAAATCATGGAGAAGAGTGTTAAAGGAGTGGTCTCTGGTAGAGACAGGGGGGTAAAGGTGCAGATTCCCCCATATTGTTTAAAATAAAAAGATAGCACAAAGTCCAATCACTAAAATGAAATAAAATTATTTTTTCTGCCTTTGTTGTCTGACCATTTTATTCTCTGATCATGCTGGTCCCCATCTGAGGCTTCTGCTTTCCTTTCTTTTCTTAGCTCTCTTTCTGTGGTCTATGGTCCATCTGCCATTTCTTATTTCTTCTTTTGTTTTCTTCACTTCTTTCCATCAGCCTATTTCCAGTCCCAGTAATCCTTCCTAGTATCAGCCCCTTTCCAGTCCTCCATCACAATACCTTCCAATGTCAACTTGCATTCCCATGACTGCCACTGGTGTCCATTCCCTTCCAGTCCCCCTCCTTCCCCATTGTCCAGCCCCTTCTAGTCCAAATACCATGGCAGCCCCTCTCAGCATCCACTCCCTTCCAGTCCCATTCTCCTATCCCCTTGCATCAGCCCATTTGTAGCCCTAGCCCCCAGTTTTCTTCCAGGGCCAGCAGCTCTATCCTCCCTCCCCACCATCAGCCCATTCCCAGTCGAAGTCCCCCAATCAGCTCACTTCCAGTTCTAGTCCCCTCTCAACCCCATTAACAGTGCTAGCCTCCCCTAATCAGCCCATTATAATCCTAACTCGCACTGTCTCTCCCCTTTGTCCAGAATTTATCCCCTGTCTGTTCAGTATGTCCTCCTGTCTCTCCCCTTTGTCCAGCATTTGGCTCCCTGTCTCTCCCCTTTGTCTAGTACTTGTCTCCTTGTCTCCCCCTTTGTCCAGTATGTCCCCATCTTCCTCTTTGTCCAGAATTTTCCCCCTGCCTCCCCCTTTGTCCAGTATTTGTCCCCTGTCTCCCTCCTTTGTCCAGCATGTTACCGTCTCCCCCTTTGTCCCCCCTGTCTCTCACCTTTGTCTCTCCTTGTCCTCCTCCTGTCCCCACTCCCTCCACCTGACCTCTCATCTGGTGGTGGCGGGGGCACTCCGGCTGTTTTTATTTTAGATTTTGCCGCCTCTGGCCTGCCCCTGCCTTCCCACCATGTTTTTTTCCTCAAGAATTCTTGCAGCAAAAAAAAAAAAAAAGGCAGTGGGAAGGCAGAGGCAGGCCAGAGGTGGCAAAATCTAAAATAAAAACAACTGGAGTGCCGCTGCAGCTGCTCCACAAATCAGTCTGATCGCTTGCAGGGTTCCCGCGCGGGAAATCAGAGGCTGCAAAATCTAAAATTAAAACAGATCCAGAGTGTCGGCATCAGAGTGCCGCCCCCAATGGAGTGCCGCCTGAGGTGATCGCCTCGGGTAGTCTAATGGAAGAACCGCCCCTGCCTCCATGTATGTATTTCTAGCATCATCAAATCAGATCTATTTGCATATCGGTGAGTAAAATTATTGCCACTGGTTAATTGGAAACATCTTCAGAAATACTTTGCCTCTCTACTCTATTTTAATTTATTATTTTGTCTTGTTATGTAAATGTTTATGTCATAATTTTTATTTAGAATTTTCTATTAATGAATCAAAAGTGTACTGTAGGTCATAGAAGCTATGATCTCATGTTATTAAGACTGCAGTCTCCTGAGGCTTCTTGAAATCTTATAGGTCAATATTGAAACTCGGTGGTTGACGTTCCTTTTAAGTGCTGGCCTCGCATTTAAAGATATAACCAGATATTCAGTGCCATCCAATATCCCAAATAGCGAAGCTGAATATCTGAGTATCTCCAGGAACAGGCAGGAATAAGTCCTCACATATGGGTACGTCGGTACCGACGGAGCCCGCGCGGAAAAGCTCCCCAGCTTCCCAGAAGGAAAGCTTTTGGGGCCTCCCACTGCGCATGCGCGCTGCCTTCCCGCCTTCCTGACCAACTCTCCTCAGTTCTTCTTTTTCCACGGAGCCAGCAGGTCATGTTCCTGTCACCGCTGAAGAAGTTGTTATTTTAATTTGTTTCTTTGGCCGCGTGTCTGCCTTCCCCGATTCCGGACCGGTACCGCCGGTCTTTTTTCCTTTATTTCTTTAAAAAAAAAAAAAAATCTTATTTTTTCCCCACTTGGTGTGTTTGTTCTGTGAGGCCTCTAGGCCTTCACAAATTCTCCCTCATGGAGAAACCAGCCTCTGGTTTTAAGAAATGCACCAAGTGTAGCGGTACTATTTCAGTCACAGACACTCATGAATGGTGTCTTAAATGTTTAGGGCCTGACCATTCCATTCCGGATTGCCCATCCTGTTCTTTGATGTCTAAACGTGGCTTACAAAACCGGGCAGCCAAGTTTCACATGCTGTTTTCTACAGATACTCCAGCATCGACATCTTCCAGGTCTTCCTCTCCTGATGGATCTCAGGTAACCAAACATTCCTCTAGCAGGTCCTCAAAGGGCAAATCTCCCTCTAAGTATCGAGATACCCCTGGGCTTGACCCTGAGGACCCTGCCCCAGCCAAACAACCCCGGCGGGAAGCTCCGGCTTCCAAAGCTCCTCCTATGGGGTTACAGGTTGACATCGATGGCACGGCCTCGACCGATCACCTGTTAGACTGCTCTGGGGTACCGGCTCAATCATCCGGTACCGACATCCAGACAGTCGTGGCGTCTATGGATCATACAGTTCAATCCATGCAGCAGGCCATCTTGGCTTTTTTTAAGGCTGCGACGCCCTTGGTACCACACCCTGCGGTACCAACTCTGGTTCCGGTACCACAACCGATACCGGTACCCAGGGCATCCACATCGACCAGGATACCGATTCCGGTTCCCGGTTCCGGGGTTTTTCCCGATACCGATCCGGTTCTGGGTACCCCCGATGTCGATACCGGTCGATACGCTTATCGATCCCTGGAAGCAAACAGACGATACTTCGAGTCTTCTGATGATTCTGATTCATCAGATGACTCTGCTGAAGTATCCCTTACTCTACCTGAGGAGCCCTCTTCTCCAAAGAGGAGAATGTCTCCTCCAGAGGATTTATCCTTTCAGGACTTCATCATTGAAGTAGCTAAAGGTCTTTCTATTTCAGTATCCTCTGAAAAAGAACCTAGAGCAAAAACGTTAGACATTTCAGGATACACTAAGGTTCCCAAAGAGGCAGTCACCTTGCCCATCCATGAAATTCTTCAAGAACACATGATGGACTTATGGGAGACTCCTCTCACTCTATCTCCACATTCCGTCGTCTGGACACCATGTATCGTGTCCCCCCTTCTTCTGGATTTCAAAAAACTCAGCTCCCTCACCACTCCATCGTGGTGCAGTCAGCTATGAAAAGGATAAAGAGTACAAAAAGATACTCTTCTACTCCTCCAGGAAGAGAATGTAGGACTTTGGATGCTTTTGGTAGAAAAATCTTCCAAGCAAGTATGCTTATTGGCAGAATCAATTCATACAGCCTCTATATGGGCATGTTTCTGAAGGAGATTGCATTAAAAATACACCATTTTCTCCCCTTTATCCCAGAGGATAGAAAGGAGGAGTTCCTTCTTTTGCTGAAGCATACCCAAGATATTTCAAAGTTCTCCAACAGAGCAGCCTTTGACTCCTTTGAGGGTGCTAGCAGAGCCTCAGGTATTGCCATAGCGGCTCGCAGAATTGCTTGGCTCCAGGCCTCTGACCTAGAACCCTGGGTCCAGGATGGGTTGGGAAATTTGCCCTGTACAGGTGAGAATCTGTTTGGTAAAGAGTGGCAAATCAAAGCCACTCAAATGGATGCAGAAAATGCTGCTTTAGATAGACTTTCTAAGTCTACCTCTACCCCTGTCAAGAAAAAATCTTTCAAAAAGCCTTTCTACAAGAAGGCCAGATTTGCCACAAATACTGGCCAACAATCTTCTGCAGCTCGCTTTGCTCCTAAGCGTCAGCAGCCTAAACAGGCCAGGGCAAAACCTGCAGGGGCTGCTACAGCCCAGCAGTCCCAACCCCCTCAGGGTTTTTGACTTAAAACTAGAGAACTTAACCTTTCTGGCTCTAAAACATCCAGAACCTCTCACCATTCCAGGAAGGTTAACTCATTTTGCTCCCAGATGGGAGCAAATCACATCAGAACAATGGACCCTTTCTATCATCAGAGAGGGCTACAAACTACATTTCTCCAACCTTCCTCCCCATACCATGGTGAGATGTTTCAATTCTCCCCCATCTCTCCTAGACCTGTTGGGTCAGGAGGTGACCACTCTTCTCGCCCAAAAGGCAATAGAAGAGGTTCCTCTTCTTCAACAGGGGTCAGGTTTTTACTCCCCTTATTTTCTCATTCCCAAGAAAACGGGGGTACAGACCCATTCTGGATCTCAGAGAATTGAACAAATTCCTATGCAAGGAGAAATTCAAGATGCTTTCTCTAGGTACTCTCCTTCCATACCTACAGAGTCAGGATTGGCTTTGTTCTCTAGATCTCAAGGATGCGTACACACATATACTCATCCATCCATCCCACAGAAAATTCCTACGGTTTCTGTTCCAGGGAAAACATTTCCAATACAGAGTACTTCCCTTCGGTCTAGCCTCTGCTCCAAGGGTATTTACCAAATGCATGGCAATAGTAGCTGCATTTCTACGCGCCCTGGGAATTTTTGTCTTCCCATACCTGGACGACTGGCTCATCCGAGCTCCATCTCAGTCCGAAGCTCAGACTTCCCTGGATCGCACCAAGCGCATTCTGCAGTATCTGGGACTTGTGATCAATCTGCCAAAGTCCCAACTCACCCCTACTCAATCCCTAGAATTCATAGGGGCCTGGTTGGATACCACCACTGCAAGGGCCTATCTGCCTCAGGCCCGTTGCCAACGTCTAGTGCACTTAGCCTCTCAGACTCAGTCCAGAAGCCACTTGACTGCCAGAGAGATGCTACAACTATTAGGCCACATGGCCTCCACAGTGCATGTGGTGCCTTATGCTCGCCTACATATGAGAGCAGCTCAATGGACTTTATCCACCCAGTGGACTCAAGCATCAGGAGCTCTCTCAGACCAAATAGCAAACTCCAAACGTCTCTTTTGGTCTCTCCAATGGTGGATATCCACTCAAAATCTGTTGTTGGGGGCCCCCTTTCAACCATTGTTGCCCCAAGCAACCCTCACAACAGATGCCTCCCAAACAGGTTGGGGAGCTCATCTTCAAGATCTCTCCACTCAGGGCACTTGGTCTCCACAGGAGACCACCCTTCATATCAACCACTTGGAACTTCGAGCAATCTTTCTGGCTCTCAAAGTTTTTCATACCCTCCTCAGCAACATGACAGTCCTTATTCACACTGACAATCAAGTAGCCATGTTTTACATAAACAAACAAGGAGGGACAGGCTCTCTGTCGCTTTGCAATGAAGCTCTAAGATTATGGGCCTGCGCCAGAGAGCATCAAATCCATCTCCTGGCAGTATATCTTCCAGGAATCCAAAACTCTTGGGCAGACGACTCAGTCGAGTTCTGCTTCCACACGAATGGTCCCTGCACATGGATCAGGTACTCAGAATCTTCCAGAAATGGGGAACCCTGGACATAAACCTCTTTGCAAGTCCGTGGAATGCCAAACTTCCCCGGTTCTGTTCCAGAATTCCGTGTCAGGGAGTTCAGGCCAAGGATGCCTTCCTCCTTCATTGGGGTCAGGCCTTCCTGTATGCCTTTCCACCCATTCCTTTGATTCCCAAGACTCTGTTCAAACTTCAAAGGGATCAAGGGTCCATGATCCTCATAGCTCCACGCTGGCCACGCCAAGTGTGGTACCCTCTACTTCTGCATCTCTCCCAAGCCCACTCCCTGGACTTGGGAGCGGCTCCAGACCTTCTGTCTCAGGAGGAGGGGACTTTGTGGCACCCAAACCCCAAGTCCCTTCACCTCAGAGCTTGGTTACTGAAGGCCTAGACCTTCAAGACTTCAATCTTTCGCAGCAAGTGAAGGATATCCTACATGCCTCTAGAAAACCTTCCACTAGGCGTTCTTATGCTTTTAAATGGAAAAGATTTTCCATTTGGTGTGCTCACAAGGGTCTTAACCCTCTAGCACTCCCGTTGAATTCTCTTTTGGAATATCTCCTGCATCTCTCCAATGCAGGACTCAAAACGAATTCAGTAAGAGTCCATTTGAGTGCTATTGCAGCATCACTTAAGCCCATCAATGGACAACCTGTTTCCTCTCATCCTCTTATTGCAAGATTCATGAGAGGCCTAACCTTAACTAAACCTCCCATTCGACCTCCTCCGGTGGCATGGGGCTTAAACTTGGTTCTTGGTCAGCTTATGAAGCCACCCTTTGAACCCTTAGCCACTACCTCCTTGAAATTTCTTTCCTGGAAGGTTATTTTTCTTATTGCAGTCACCTCAGCTCGCCGTATCAGTGAACTGCAAGCTCTAGTGGCTAATCCACCTTATACAAGGTTCTATCATGATAAGGTGGTCCTTAGGACCAATCCCCACTTTATGCCTAAAGTGGTCTCCCCTTTTCATCTTAATCAAGAGGTATATTTACCTGTCTTTTTTCCAGCTCCTCATGCATCCAGTGCAGAGAGGAACCTTCATACTCTAGATTGTAAAAGAGCTCTTGCCTTTTACCTCCACAGGACACAGCAACATCGAAAGTCTTCTCAGCTTTTTGTTGCTTTTGATCCTTCTCATTTAGGACTTCCAGTCTCCAAAAGAACACGCTCCAATTGGATTGCTCAGTGTATCTCTTTTGCTTACCAGAGTAAGAACCTTTCTCTGGAAGGCCATGTCACCACTCACAATGTGAGGGCCATGGCCACCTCTATGGCTCATCTAAACTCTGTGTCCATTGACCAGATCTGTCGAGCAGCCACCTGGGCCTCGGTTCATACCTTTACAGCCCATTACTGTTTGGACAAGGACTCCCGCCGGGATGCCTTGTTTGGTCAGGCTGTCCTCAGACACTTGTTCCATTCTTGAACAACTCCTGCCCACCTTCCCTGAATGGATGCCTGAGATCCATAGGAAGATGAGGAACCTTTCAGGGTCTCATACCCTTGAGGGGATCTTCCGGGCATCTTAGCTAGGGAGTCCCCATATGTGAGGACTTATTCCTGCTTGTTCCTGGAGATAGCACAGTTACTTACCTGTAACAGGTGATCTCTGGGAACAGCAGGAATTAGTCCTCACAACCCACCCACCTCCCCTAGGAGTTGTATCTCTCTCTCTTTCCTTTCCTCTCTCTATTGTCTCAGCTTTAAACTCGAACTGTGGAGAGTTGGTCAGGAAGGCGGGAAGGCAGCGCGCATGCGCAGTGGGAGGCCCCAAAAGCTTTCCTTCTGGGAAGCTGGGGAGCTTTCCCGCGCGGGCTCCGTCGGTACCGACGTACCCATATGTGAGGACTAATTCCTGCTGTTCCCAGAGATCACCTGTTACAGGTAAGTAACTGTGCTATACCAGCGACTGCCTCCATTATCCGAATAAGCATCCGCAGAACTTGAGGCAGCTATTTTTATAAGTTATGCAGATTATTATCTGGTTGCTGCTGTTGTTGTTGTATGCTATTAAGTCCATGCCAACACCTGGTGACCCATCCCCTGGATTTTCTCGGCAAGATGCAATAGTGGTGCTGAAAATCATCGCTATCCGGATAATTTTCAGCTCTGCCCTAACTCAACCCCCAGACCACTCTAGCAATCTCTAGATAGTTCTAGGGCAGTCTCTGATGATTTTTAGCAGCATTAACCCTGATAATACTGCTGAAAAACAGTGACTAGCCCTAGTCAGTGCCATTTATCGTTTTAGCAGTGTTGCTAACCAGATAATGGTTTTGAATATTGAGCCTTTGGTTTATAAAACAAACTCCTACCTAGTAGTCTCGATACTACCCATATCACACCAGGGGCTTAGTTATTCAAATTCACATTTTATATGTCTTCTTTAGTTCAGCCTCTGATTGTGAAACAAGATACCCGACAGGAGATATTTGAAATTTGAGTAAGGATGTGACTCACAGATTTTATTCTCACTATAAAGAAAAACTCAGCTGAGTCACATTCCTGGATCCTTGTGAGGCACAAACTGATAAGATTAGAACCTCACCCTCCTCCTGACAGAAGTGTGATAGAGTCTCCCGTTGCTTCCTCAGCCATTTACAGTAAAAGGAAGTATTTTCATATCTATTACTTATGTTACTTTTTTTGTCAGTTTTATTATGCTTTACACATTCTTTGTTTATATTTAGTATTTCTGAATGCTGTTTTCTTGTTTCACTATAAGTATTTACCACACACCGTTGTTGTTAAGTGCCGTCAAGTCAGTGTCGACTCATGACGACCCTCTGGATAGTTGTCCTATGGAAACTCATTTTTATTAAATCAACAACATTTCCAAAAGTACACTATCACATTTTCACATTTTCTAAAATCCTTTTCACCACTTTCTTCCTTCTCATCCTTCCTTATGATTCTAGGCATAGTCATTGCTATGACATCTACGCACATATTCACATACCCATACATCTACTGGTGTACATAAATGCATACCTATCCCTAGTACAGTACAATACAATACACATTACCTTCAAACTGACATATTCCTGCCTCTCCCTTCCTCCAACCCCACTTTCACGTCCACTCAAACCCATCCTACCTTAACCCTTCCCCGAAGCCAGTACAGTGATGATTTAACCTACGAGCCTCTATTAACATTTCTACAGTACATTAACTAATCTGAACTTCACAACTTTACAAACCTCACAACCTTACAGATTCCCCTGATTGTACTCTTTGAGCAATCTTTCCATTCAGACGAGAGGGGGGACAAAAATTCTCACCTCTCGAAAGTATCCACATCCTATTAAGTTGCTCAGGTGGCCTTCCCCCCACAGACCCATCTATTAATTCCCCCTTCTCTCCTCTCTCAGCTAGTTACTCACCCATATTTAATTAGCTACACCTACATCCCTGTACCCACTCCATCCCTCCCTTTCCTCCCTTTCCCTTGGCCCCTTTCTCCCACCCTTTACCCTACCCCATTTACCCCCTTAACCCCTCCTCCCTGCCCCCCGCCTCCCTCCCCCTACCTCCTCTCCCCCCGTGACTAGCCAGAATCCTCGCTACCTTCCTTCTCCCTGGAAGTCTGCCTTCCCCACTTCTATCACAGTTGTTCCTCTCTACTCCTCCCCCATTCCATTTACTGATTCGCTAATTCGTGGTTCCTCCCAAGACTTCCTCATCCCCAGTCCCTAAGGTTTGTTTAATCAGAGGATCCCAGGTCTCCTCAAACAGCACCAATTTGTTCACTCCCAATAACTGAGCAGTTTGCCTTTCCATACCCATCAAATCTAGCATTGCCCGCTCCAGGGCCGGATTTACCTATACGCCAACTACACCGTGGCGTAGGGCCCACAGCTGGCAAGGGCCCACAAAAATTGAACAAATTGTTAGCTTTTTTAAAATTAAATTTAAAAAAAACCGCTGGCTGCTGCCGCGGCAGCATGGACTGTCCCGCGGGGCCCCCTTTGCTGCCACGGCAGCATGGACTGTCCCGCGGGGCCCCCTCTGCCTGGCTGAGCCCCTCCGTGCCGGCTTTGAGAGGCGCGAAGGGAGATGGGTTTCCCATCTGCCCCTGCGGGCTTAACAGAGACGCGAGGGAGACACTCTCCCTTCGCGCCTCTCAAAGTCGGCACGGAGGGGCTCAGCCGGGCAGAGGGGGCCCCGCGGGACAGTCCATGCTGCCGCGGCGGCAGCGGCCAGCGTTTTATTTTTTTTTTATTAAAGTTTACTTGAGCCGATGGGGGGGGCTGGGACTGGAAATGGGCTGGGGGGGTTAAGACTGGAGTTGGACTGACACGAAGAAACCAGAAGAAAGTGGCTGGAGCAATTGCAGTTGAAAAAAAATTAACAAAAGGTAGAAAAATATCTCTTTATTTTGAATTTATTAATTGGAATATGTCAGCTCTGGTAAATATGCATCATTAACGTCTGCACTTTGTTTAGTACAAGAGCAAATTAATGTATAGTTTTATTTCTACAGTGTTGTACATTCCAAGTTTGGCTTTTGGGATTCCCAGTTTAATTATGACGTCAGGGCCAACAGCGCGCAGCTGATCCGGCGTGCTCGTTTTTATCTTTTCTGGGGGCCCACAATTTTTGTTGGCGTAGGGCCTCACTCAAGGTAAATCCGGCCCTGGCCCGCTCCCATACCTCTACCTCTGGGGGCATTTCCAATAATCATTTGCACAAAATACCTTGCTTAGCCAATACAAATCCCTTCTCACATAGTTTCCTCTGCTGGCTCTTTAAAGGCCTTCCTTTATTGGGTGCCCCAAATAGACACCATTCTAAGGAAATAGTCACCTGTCATCTTAACCACCTACTCAGCTTGGCACAGACCCCCCGCCCAAAAATCTGAATGCAGGGGCACTTCCAAAAATGGTGCGTGAGTGTACCCTTCTCCTTCTCACAGAGTCTACACACATCTGTCTGGGACAAACCCGCTTTCCAGGCCCAGACATCATGGACATATGCCCGCCACAGAAACTTATATTGTATTTCTTGAAGTCGTACTGATTTAGACAAATTAGCCACGTTTGCATACGCCTTCTGCAATACCTCTAACGTTATCTCTGGTAGATCATCTTTTCCCCATTTTAATGCTAAACTCTCTAAGGCTCCCACGTTAGGAGCGTGACTTAGCTAGTCCCACAATCTTCGTTTAGTGAACTTCCCTTCAAGGGAGTTCACAAGTTCCCCTAACCCACCTGCCTGGAGGAGTGTAGGGAATTCTTTCTGCAGATTTCTCACATAGTGTCTTGTTTGCAAATAAAAATAGAATTCAAGTGGCCCTAACTGATATCTTTTCTGCAACGCTTGGAATGAGTCCACCTCCACCGCATTTTCCATTTTTAATTGCCCCACATAGGACAGTCCACAAAGTGCCCATCTCCTTGAGACGTTCTCCCTCATACCCGGGGCAAAATCAGTGTTTCGTGATAGGGGGAGACACTCTGTCCCCCTCCATTTGGCTCGCCTATATTGGCAGAATACCCTCCATGCTTGCCGTAGGGATTTCAAATAAATCGATGCCTTCCATTCCGCAGGCAACGTCTTATTGGGCTGGTGCAATAAAAAAGCCCTGTGTAGTCCCTCAGACATATTATCCACCAACTCCACTGGTATAGTTTCCGTTGATCCCATTAAGAGATCTCGCAGTGGCCGAGCCAAGCAAGCCAAATTATAGGCTCGGATTGACGGTAGACCCGCTCCTCCAGCTTCTTTTGGTTCCATTAATACAGAGAGAGCGATACGCGATCTCCGGCCCCGCCACAAAAACTTCCCAATGTGACTATGCAAGATTCCCAGATCCCTCTTCGTAACCCACAACATCACATGCCACAAAAGATAGATCCACCGGGGGAGCTTCATCATTTTAAAAAGGGCTATCCGACCCTTAAGATTGATAGGGAGATCCCTCCATTTTGCCAGTCTCGCAATCGTCTTCTCTATCTGCGGCTTAATATTAATATTGTAGAGTTGCTTCATCGTGCTTGGTATATGGATACCCAAGTAACTAATCTGATCATCGGCCCACACCAATGGGAAGTTCCCTTGCCACTGCAGTTTCACCAAGCCTCCAATATCTAATGCATTAGACTTTGCCTTATTAATCTTCAGTCCTGAGAAGGTCCAAAACAGCTCAATTTGCTGCAACGCTGCCTCCAATGATTCTGCGGGGTTATGGAGACAAAGAAGCATGTCATCTGCAAAGGCACTTAATTTTATGCCCCCACTTCTTCCAACTAATACCCTGGATCTCCTCCATCTTAAGTAATATCAATAACAAGGGTTCTAATTGCAGAACAAATAGGAGGGGGGATAATGGGCAGCCTTGCCTCATCCCTCTTTTCAACGAAAATGTCTGAGCGCATTGGCCTCCTACTAAGATGCAGGCTACCGGATCCGCATACCGTAGCATTACTTCGAACATATAGGCCCACGACACTGGGTCAAATGCTTTTTCAGCGTCTAAGCTTACTAGCATCAGAGGGCTCTGCCATAACAGGCATGTTTCCATACCAAGCAAAACTTTACTTATGTTCAGAAAAGCCTCTCTTCCTTTCACAAAGCCTGATTGATGCAACCCAACCAATCTGGGGAGAATGTTCTGCAAGCGATTAGCTAACACCGAGGCTAGAAGCTTTATGTCATAATTGATTAAAGATATCGGCCTAGATGAAGCGGGATCATCTAATTCTTTGCCTGCCTTAGGAATGACGGTTATAATGGCTGTCCGCATATCCCTGGGAAATTGTCTCCTCTCTACCACTTCGCCAAACAGGGCTGCCAGAGTGGGTATAACTTGTGGCTCAAGCATTTTATAGAATTCTACCCCAAAACCATCTGGCCCTGGTGTCTTGTGTGGGGTTCCTGTCTGAATGACCTTCTGAATTTCTCCCCCTGTAATGGGCTTATTCAGTTTGAGGGACTCCGCCTCAGTCAAAGCCGAAATCAATATCATGTCTAAAAAGTGTTTCTCTTTCTCCCTATCCTCTACATCCGGGGTATATAGCTTCTCATAGAATTTCTTAAAGACCTCTGCTATGGCTCACGGATCACTGTGCCTTACTCCATTCGTATCTTTGATTACCGCCACTACTTTAGTGCTCCCCCCATCTTTTACTAGTCTTGCTAATAATCGCCCTGACCTATCTCCATATCAACATACACCTGTCCTACCCAATCTTGTTTTACTTTATCCTGTTCTTTCTCACTAAGATGGGTCTCCTGTAAAAATGCCACCTGAACCCCCTTCCGTTTCAAGGCCTGTAATATCTTTGTGCGTTTAATGGGGGTACTTACTCCACCCACATTCCATGTGATCATACAAAGATCCTTAGCCATGGCAGTGACGTTGCTTATCATCCTTCATACTTCTCAATTTATTCTTGTACCTTGCCCGGAGCCACCCAGCCTCAACCCCGGGACTCCTACTGTGCAGACTTCTCATGTGTGTCAACTTTCCCTTCCCTATTCTCCTGTTTATCCCTTGATATTGGATCCATGTTCTAGCCACACATCCCCTTCCCCCCTCCCTCCCCCACTCGTGCCCCCCTCCCCCCCTTCATTCACCCCTTATGCTGTCCAAACCCTCCCCCCGACATTCAACATTCTCTTCCCTCCCTCCCCCCTCCCCCTCCCCTTCCCTCCTCTCCCCTCCCCTCCCCACCCCACCCTCCTCCCTTCCCCCAGTAACAATCTCCTCTTCCACTCCTCAGCTGCTCTCCACTGAGGTCCGGTCCAAATTGGCACTGTGGGGCTGCTTCGAGTCACCCCCAAAGTCTCATGGATCATTCAGGCAAATAAGAATCATTCTCTTTGAGGTCCCGTGCATCTGTAAGCCCATTTTGTAGTCATAGTCTAATAGCACACTATACAGCACAACCTCAGTCCAATTCTTGGTATTGAAAAATTAGCTGAAACAAAGATTGTCCCATATCAGAGGCGGGGGACCCACTGTCTCAATTTAAATGTGTCCCTTTCTCAAGCACTATCTCCATTAACTCCTTTATCTGTGGCTCATCTCGCAGATGATCTTTTCACAGTCTCTCAAGTAGCTGGCTCTCTCGGTACCTCTTTATCCAGATCCGCCACAAACCGCTTAGCCGCCGCTACTATATCAAACACATGGTTATGGCCTTGGTTGGAGATCCTAAGCACTGCTGAGTATGCTAGCGTAAATCGCGTTTGCGTTTGAATAACGCGGCGCACAGCGGGGCAAATTCATTTCTCTTTGCTGCCACTGCCGCTGAATAGTCTTGGAATATCAGAATTCGCTGATTCTCCAACATCAGCTCCCCCTTCTTGCAATAGGCTTGGAGTATCTGCATTTTGTGCTGAGAGTTAAGAATGCGGGCCATCACCACTCTTGGTCACTGCCTGGTCTCTATTCTAGCCCCCAGACGATGCACACACTCCACCTGTATCAGGCCCATCACTGAATCCAGGCCTAGTTCCTTTGGAAGCCACGTTTCAATCAGGGACGGCAGCATTCGATTTGTCATGGACTCTGGGACCCCCACTATTCGTAAGTTGTTCCTCCACGACCTTTTTTCTATGTCATCAACTTTCACCAGCAATGCCTCGATTTGCACTCTCTGCGCTGCCATGTCCCTAGCTTGCCGTCCCTCCTCGTCCTCCATGGCGGCCACACGGTGCTCCAACTCATCCACCCTCCGGCCAACTTCCCCCAATGAATCTCCTACCTCCTCCAGCTTCT
The DNA here is from genome assembly GCA_033557465.1 of Ichthyophis bannanicus. Classification (NCBI taxonomy): domain Eukaryota; kingdom Metazoa; phylum Chordata; class Amphibia; order Gymnophiona; family Ichthyophiidae; genus Ichthyophis; species Ichthyophis bannanicus. Next base: position 352,195,706 of record CM066038.1, read on the forward strand.
TCAAAATTAAATCGAATTTGGGGTCCAGCAACTTCACCACCTCCTTCGCCACCTCCTCCATCGAGGAATCAGCACTTTCGGCTCCGGGTGACGCCGGCTGTAGTGCAGCCGTGGCAGAGGTTCTGGCCTTGCTCCCTTTCTCCCGATTTTTCTTTGCAGGCAGGGGCCTTTCTACTCCGATTCGTTCCCACCATGTAGCCCACCCGCTCCTGTTCCTTATCGTTCACTTTGAGACCCTTTTTTACAGGAATATGATCAGCTGAAATGATTAATTCATGAGGCAGCTCCGGTGCGAGCAGAGAGAAGTCCTCACTCGTTCATGTGTCATGTGACCTGGAACCTGGATAGTTGTCCTAAAGCCCCACACACCATTAGCTTCTTTAATTTTTTTAACATTTAAACTGAAAAGTAGCCGAAAACAATGTTTTAACTGACATACATCTAAATCAAATGAAAAAAAAATAGTTCTCATATCCTGTTTATATTTATTTATTTTATTTATTTAACAGGTTTTTTATACTGCTTTATCATTTTTGTCAAAGAGGTTTACATTGTAACCTAAACTCGGTAATGTACATTAAACAGGGACATTGATAACTTGGATTCTTCTGAGGCAATGGAGGGTTAAGTGACTTGCCCAAGGCACTGCCAACAATTTTTAAATTTGCTTGAGATTCATATAAATTCTAAGACAAGAGTGGCTATGTTTTGCACTTACCACTTGTAAGATGCAAAGTCTATGCAGTAACTGTTTGAGGTGTGACCAGCATCTACCCTGAAATTACTGCAAAAGGTAGACATTTGCTGCATGGTAAGCAAATTAGCAGACAGTGAAGTAAGTGCACCTGCAATATTTGGCTCACTCTAGAAAAAAAAAGCCTAATCCCCCACCGTCAGGCTCCAGATCCCCCATCTCCAGATCCTCCATGAGGAATGAGCCCACCCTCATCCTCCCAATCACCCCCAGAGGTGTCTCTGTTGGGTTGGTAGAGGGACAGGAGCAATCCCTGGATACTCTTGAGAAAGAAGCAATGAGTGAAGCAATCAAGAAAAAAAGCAGCAGAGGGGATATGATATGAGTGGAATCATGAGTGGAATGCAACAGTTAAATAGGGAATGATTGTTTAACCTTTTATGCAATATTTAAACAAGAGGACACGTCAGGAAACCAATGATCAGCAGACTGAAAACAAACACGTATTTTTTCATGAAGCTGTGGAATCTGTTGCCGAAGGCAACTAACATAAGGGCATGTTTACTAAAGCAGGCTACCAGGTAGCTTGGGGTTTAGCCTCACATACTGAAAACATGACTGTGCAAAAAATCCCACACTACCCAAGTAGCACAGGCAGGGGTAGAGACTGGGCAGTTCTCGGATGAAGTGTCCACATCGTGGGTAAGGCAGGCATTGTTGGTGTGTGCTCCTCGTCCATGTAGCACTTAGTATGGGTGCATTTACCACCACCTCAGTGGGTGGTGTTAAGTGCAACCATGGTGTAGAGCGATACCCACGCTAGCAATATGGGGACATGCCAGATAAACCTCCATGTTTTAGCACAGGTTGAGCACCACCCCAGAGCTGGTTCTGGGGGCTCTTCACATGCTAGCAATGTGCCTCCTAGTAAATCCTAGTAAATAGAGGTTTATGCAAGTTCCTGAAGGAAATGTCCTTTAAAAATTAGCAGGTAGATTTGGGAAAGCCGTTGCTTATCCTTAGAAATAAGCTATGAGAAATTTCATCACTTTTTTGGATTTGCTGAGAACTTGAGATGTTCAGCTCTATTTGTAGGTGTTTTAATTTATGGAAGTTTGTTCTCTGGTGAGAAAAAAATTAGTTTAGATAGGCAGTATAGACATTTTCATCTAAAAACAAATAAATACTTGTGACCTGGCCTGGCTTTCAGAGACAGGATGCCAGGCTCCATGGACTTTGGTCTAACACTGTATAGTTTACAATCTTTCTTTATATGTTGTCTGAACTCCATTTACATCGTGTGCCCTGCCATCTGCTGAAACTGTAGATCCCAGTCACTGACACCTTTCAGATTAATATTCTGATATGCACCATATTCCTTTAACAGGAATTCAGCATTTACCGTGACACAGAAACATGTCCTACATATAGTTTAAAATTAAAGATAAAATCAAACTTTATTTTGAAATCCATATGAAGCCACATTTTACAAAGGATATCCAAGTGCAATCTGGGACGTCCAAGACAGAATGTCTGCAAAAATAGCTAGCCCATACAAGTTCCAGCACGATTTCTCAAACGAGGCCATGCCCAATAGAGATGTCTATAGAGATAGCTACGTAAATGGCGCCAGAATGGTATTTCAGAACTGGAACGTCTAATAGCCTGTTGGTTGGAGTAGTGGACTAGGAGGCATAGCCTAGTGGTTACACCAAGAAACCAGGATCCAATTCCTACTAGCACTCTTTGTGGCCTTGAGCAAGTCACGTAACCCTCCATTGCCTCAGAAGAAAGGCCTGGCATCTACTTCCAATCACACTACCAAGAAAATCCAGGAGCTGCTGGGTCACCAGGAATCAGCATTGACTTGAAGGCACACATTGCATTGCAGTGAGTTAGGAGCCAGTGTGGGCCTTTGTGATCTTAGCCTAGTCAATTCAGGGTTGTACCAAGCCATAAATGTGACCTGCAAACCTGGCACCGCCCCATGCCCAGCATCTTACCTCACCTCTCATTATCCAGCCGGGCCCAGCCTGCCCTTGCCTTGCTGACACTTTTTCTGTTCTCTTGGCGGTGGTGGTGGCAGCAGCGGCCCTCCTCCAATTAAAAAAACAAACGCGGGTCATTCGGACTCTGCGCTTGCAAGGCTGGTCTGATCTCTCCCTCTGACAAATGCTCGTGACAGAGGAGGGAGGGACCAGATCAACCAGATCAAAGACCCACATTTGCTTTTTTTGAAATTGGAGGAGGTGTGCTGCCACCGCAAAGAGAATAAGAAAAGTGGCATCAGAACAAGAGCAGTCTGGGCAGGCAGCAAAGGGGCAGTCGAGGCCGGCGGTCAGCAACTACAAATGTGCCCCTATTTTTTTGCACCCTGTACAGATGCATGGCTCATACAGGCCTAGGTATGGTGCTGTTAATTAACTCTACACTCCCTGGATGTTTTAAAGTCAAAACAAGCACTTTCCTGATGCCTATTTGTGCCTGCAGATATTTCTGAAATCGAATAGGGATGTCTAAGTCCATTGCGCCTCCCCAGACATGCCTACCCTACACCCCCTGCCTACTTGAATATCCCTGCACCAGTGATGTCTTTAAAAGTCATTTGTAAAATGGTTCCAGGGACATCTCTGTGATTTGGACGTCCAAATCACAACTAAGACTTTTAAAATGACCCCCTTTGTGTCTTGTGGATTTTCCATAGACATAGGTCCATGTGTATGTGAGGGGTTCCACTAAAAGAAGATTCCAGCATCCTGCGTTTATAGAGAATTAAATTTGCCAAGTTCTGGAGGTTTCTTTCCCTGGCTGAAGTAAAACCAGAAACCAGAGGCAGTGTTCTTGCTATAGGACTAAAGTAAATAGTCTGCAGAGGGAGTGCGAAACTAGACCTCAGCCACCATGGGAGGAGTCTGATTCCCTGGGATTAAAGCAAGCAGGAGGATTTACAAAGAAAAAGGGAAATTCGACCACCATAGACTTTCAACAATAAAATAGGTATTTGTTTGCACAGCAGACAAAGGGGTCTAAAGATGTTCAAGCCCACATCTCGGGGAATTTACACCATCAACAAATAACCAACATAAATAAAAAACAATTAGGCACAAAAATGCACCATATTTAGGAGGATTTCTATACTTCCAACCAACACAGCCCAACCCTACTTCTGCATATCAGTCAGAAACTTTTCTAAATGAGAAATATACAGGAAAACATAGGACTGTCCCTGTAAGGTAAAAAGACATTTACAAGGAAATCATAAATAAAACATCGCACCCAGGGAGAGAACTCGCTGCCTCAAAGCAAGAAACTGTTTTTGACGTGCTTGAGTTGATCTAGTCACATTAGGAAATACGTTTATTTTTTGAACACAAAAGGGAACATCCTTATGCATAAAGTATAACTTCAAGATTTTTACCTTCACTGCCACAGTAGCAAAGGTAACCAATAAGGTGTTTCTTTTTGCGATCGTATCAGAAGAGTCCTCCAAAAATTCATTAAGATTCTGGCTTACAGTCGGACAAAGGGAACCAAACTTCCCTTCATCCAATGAAGCCACCCAAATTTTAGAGGGGGTACATAATATAATTGAACAATATCCACATTGAGGCAACTTCAAGATCTCAGTAAAATATTTAGTAAGAAGAATTTCTGATGCTAATAAATGCGTTACTGGAAAGTTTAAAAAGCGCAAATTACAGGCTCGAGAGGCATTTTCAAATGCCTCAATACGAGTATGAGCCATCAATGAATCCTTAATCGAAGTCATCTAGGCAGTGGAAACCAACTGCTCCTGAGCTTCCATTTGGACCACCGAATTTTGCACCCTAGACAACCTAGCATTCACTTCAGAAGTCTTTTCTACAGCACTCTGAGTAAAAGTACATAATGAAGCTACCATAGAAGAAAGCCTAACATCAAAAGCACTAATCGCACCCCACAAATCTTTAAGTATGACTTCCCCATCCAAGGGGGCCATCATAACCACAGGAGACTCTATAAAATTTACAGGCTTTGGAATTAAAACCTCAGTATCTCCAATTACCTCCCCAGAGGAACCAATACCCAATAACATTGATGACAACACAGGCAGGGGGTGAGGTGGTGGCGTCGGAGTCCCGAAGCTTAAAGAAGCTCCATCAGGGAGGGCTGACCATTCTGCAAAGGAACTAAATGTTTATCTAATGGACCAACAATTTTACCTGTCAAAGATGTCCCAAGGTCCATTTTCACCCCTCCACCTTTGTTTTTCCGTTTCCGCATCTCACCGGCAATCACTAACATCCACCAACTCAAACAAGCCGTCAGTATGCCAAAGGGGCGTGTCCAGCCCCTTTGGTCATGCCCCCTCAGTACGCGACCCATGGCCGAAAGTATCAGGAAATATATAGAGCACAGGGGGAGGATCCTCCTCAATCACAGCTGCACACTGACTTCCTGCACAGGGAACCAGGTACAGCAGCAAGTGGAGAAACACAGAGCAGTTCACAAGCCCCTCTCTTCCTCCATGATGTAACAGTTCAAGTCCCACTCACCAACCAGGCCTTAAGGAATTTATAGAGGGGGGGGGGAGTTCCTCCTCACTCACAGCCAATGTTCCCTTTAATTTTCTGTAGGCTGTGTGCACATAAAATATCAGCTGTGCAACTTTTGAAGGAAGTTAAAATTTTTGTGCGCCACATATCGACACTCAGAGTAATATACTTTAAAATTTGACTACATGTCAGAATACAGTATGTACACCACATTGATTTTAATCAAATTAAATGAAAATAGACGATTACTAAATGAAGCGGAACATTTCTAGTAATTACAATCACAACTTTTAAATTTTAAGACATCTGTGTTGTTTTCTATTAGAATCAGAACCGTAATTTTTGTGCGCTCTGTTGTAAAGTATGTGCGCTCGCTCAGCGAGGTGTGTGCGCGCGCACACGCGCACAGCTTAGAGGGAACAGTGGTCACAGCTGCACACTGACTGCCTGCACAGGGAACCAGGAACAGCAGCAAGTAGGAGAAACACAGAACAGTTCACAAGCCCCTTTCTTCCTCCACAATGTTAACAGCTCAATTCCCTGGGAGTGTAGTACTTCTGTCCATGAAAGAAGAGTGGGACCTGGACATGATTGTTTCTGATGCTCTTAAAATGGCTAAACAGGTAGAAAAGGTGACAGTGAAAGCCAGAAGAATGCTTGGGTGCTTAGGAAGAGGAATGGCCAGCAGAAAAAAGGAGGCAATAGTGCCTCGGTATAAGTCTTTGGAGAGACCTCATTTGGAGTATTGTGTGCAATTCTGGAGACCACACCTTCAAAAGGATATAAACAGGTTGGAGTTGGTGCAGAGGGTGGCTACTAAAATGGTTAGTGGTCTTCATTATAAAGCATATGAGGACAGACATAAGGACCTTAATATGCATACATTAGAGGAAAGGCGGGATAGAAGAGATATGATTGAGATGTTTAAATAACTTTGTGGCATAAATGCACAGGAGAGTCTCTTTCGATTGAAAGCAAGCTCTGCTACGAGGGGACATAGGATGAGGATGAAAGGGGATAGACTCAGGAGTAATGTGTGGAAATATTTCTTTATGGAAAGAATGGTGGATCCATGGAATAGTCTCCCAGTGGAGGTGGTAGAGATGAGGACAGTATCTAAATTCAAAAAAGCATGAGACAACCACAGAGGATCTCTAAAGGAAAAAAGGGGATTCTTGTAGTGGTTGATATGGAAGGGCAGACTAGATAGGCCATGTGGTCTTTTCCTGCCACCATGTTTCTATGTTTTTGAATGAGGTTGACTACTCATCAACTTAGGATCTTGGCTTCTTTGCTGTGCAGCAAAGGTGAGCCCTCTCCATCATTGCACAGATTTTGCACAGGAACACCAGGTTCTATGATAGAGGAAAGAGGTCTCTGCTCATTTGAAGCATGCATATAATGTCAGGTATAATAGTGAAAACAGAGCATTTCTGGGTGTTCTTTACAATAAAGAACTGTAGGAATACTGTCATAGATGATGGGCAATAGCCCATCTGGTCAGCAGTGGTGCAAGGATATGAGGTGCCCTAGGTGAACCTCTTTCCTAGCGCCACCCCTGCTCCAGCTCCCGCGCCCACTGCCAGTCCTTTCTGCGATATGCAGCAGTGGCAATACATTTAAAAAGGCACCGCACCACCGGAATTACCTTCTCTTCTGGACTGTGGTGCCATTTGCACTTCCACCCTCCCCCCCCCCTCCACCTCGATTCCACTTTCTGTTGAATGCTGACTTCCTGTGTGCATGGGCATGGAAGCACAATCGGACTAGCAGAGCCAGAGGTTTATGTAAGTGCTGCAGGGCTGTTTGAAGTAATTACTACCACTACATGTCCCGGAGAAGGGCGGCAGCGGCAGCAATGGGAGCGGGGGCACAAGCATAGAAGAAAGCACAAGCTATGAACGGAAGGCTGAGGGGGGCTTCAGCTCACTGTTTACAGATGCCTCCAGCAGCAGCAGCAGCAGCAACAGACCCAGGTGCTCCAGCTCCATCAGCAAATTTCATACAGTCCTGTGTAATAGTCCTGTGCTGGGCTAAGAGGTGAGAGGGGGAAGGGCACAGAGGATAGAAGAGGGAAAGACTTGATGGCAATGGAGAAAGAGAGACAGAGGGGGCACAGGGGATGGAGAAGGGTGCAATGTACAGGGGACACAGCAGAAAGAGACAGGAGAGCACTGGAGAGAGAGGAAGCATAAAGACAGATTGGAGGGGGGGAGCACAGTGGATGGAGAAAGAATGATTGAAGGATGCATGAGAAAGAGGAGAGACCATAGGGTACTGGAGACAGAGGAATGATAGAGATAGAAGCAGATACAGTGGAAAGGAGGGAGAGTAGGGCAAGTGATAGAAAAAGCACAACAGGTGGGGAAAGAAATGGGGCCTAATGTTTTCACCTAGCCCCCCAGAGACCTCTAGTCTGCTGAGAAGCCCACAGTACATGCACAGCTTAAGCTCTGTGCCCATGAGCAGAGTTGCCAGGGGTGGATATGAACTCTGGGATAAAATCCATGGGAACCCAGTCCTTAAAAAACAGCAGGACTGGAAAGGTGAACTACAGGAAGTGCACAAAAGGAAGTGCTTTACATTGACCTTTGTATAATCAAAGTGGGAAGGAGGCAGGAGAGGGGAAGCTGCCACTTATGCCTAGATGAAATAGGAAATGGTGCTAAGGAAGGAAGGAGCCATCTGCCATGGAAACTGGACTTTCAGTTGGCGGTCAGTACTTCTGACCACTGCAGCACTTCACTTAAAATTGGATAGTCTGATTCAAAACTGGGTTTGGAAAGAAACGAACAATGATAATGTAGCAGCAGAGCGCAGACAAACCAATAATACCAGGAGTCTGTTCAGAAGGTCCAAATCATTTATTTGTGCACAAGACTCAAGCAGAATCACATTCAAAATGGCTGAGCAATGGCTGTTAGTAAAACAACAACTTTTATACTTTCCTTGTCCATTCTAGGTATAGGCAAACTTCTCATTGGTCCCAGTAACCCCTTTCACCCCATCTATTGGTCCCGGTACCGTTACGTAGTCATCCAATGAAGACCTTTGACTGGGCTCAGCACCTGCTTACCCCCCTTACAGTCCCAATTAGAATGGTCAGTTCTTCCAGCTTTGATACTTTTCTCCTCCAAGGTCACTTAGCTAACTAGAACATGTGGGAAAGCAGGGCACTGTAACTTTTCTTTCAGCAGAGTTAATTAATTCCATAGAAGCTTCACTCTCTTATCAATACCAATTAAAGTTGTTTTTCTATATTCTCTAAGTTTTGATTCTGCTTAGCTATACTTAATTGTGCTCAGTTAAGTTTCGATTCTATGGTAGCAGCATTCAGGGGAATGTGTAATTCCTTTGGGCCTCTCCACAGGCTTCATTTACAGGTCAAGCTGTCTAGGCCTCTCTGCTTATTTCAGACACCATGGATCACAGGCCTTCGCCTACCACAATAATGGAGGAAGGGATGAGAGTGAGTGGGAGGATCGAAAGAGCTGCAGGATATTAATAAGGTGATTAGAAAGGGGATAAAGACAGAGTGGCAGGACAGGGCAAGAGGGGATCTAGACTAAAGAGAAATCCCATGAACTGACTCCTGCTCTGAAGATGGAAGCACACATATTAGAGGCAGAAGCCTCAATGAGTCAAATACAATCAGCATAAAAGCATGAGTGAGTAACCCTTTGTGGGCTGGAACAGTGGTAAAATGGAAGGTGTTAATTGCATGTCTATAGTGACTCTTTTTCCTGTGTGCCCTAAACATCTTTTTCTGCTTGAACTAAAATGTTCCCTTCTTCAAAAGCTCCCTGAATAGCAGCCGAGAGTCACCTTCTAGACATTAGAACATTTAGAAAAACTTGATAAGAAAATAAAATCCTTAAGAGTAACAAGAATCCCATAATTATGAAACCCAAAAGTTTATTCCCTATAATGCAGATTAATCTAAATGATTAAATATGAAGATTTCAGAAAAATACAGCTATTATGGGAGGAACAGAAAATTCAAGTTCAAAACCCAACACTGGCCCTGAGCAGCACAGGGCGGGACACAACCTGATTCACCACACTGCCATTACCTTCTTCCTCCTACTAACAAGTGGAATGGATCATAAGTGAGGAGACCAGAAGAGGGACAAAACAGTGAGTGAGGGGATCAAAAAGAAAGAGAGGGGAAGGCAAGAGTGAGAAGATCAAAAAGGCTGTGGATTGTGTGGAGGAAGGGATGAGAGTGAGTGAGAGGATCGAAAGAGCTGCAGGATATTAATACGGTGATTAGAAAGGGGATAAAGACAGATAGTGGCAGGATGGGGGAGAGTAAGGAGGATCGGAGGGGGCAAGAGGGTTGATAGAGTAAATGTCAGAATCAGAGGTAGGGAGTGTGAATAGAAAGAATCTGAGGTGCTGTGGAGTGTGAGTGGAGATTGGAGATAGGAGTGGGAAGAGAATGAGAGGATTAGAAGGGGTCAGCGTTTGAGTGAGGGGAAAGGAGGAGATATGTGAGGGGAGAATGACAGAGGAGATCAGGGCTATGGGATGTGAGGGGATCATTCATCCCTCTCCAGATCCCAGATCCCCCTACCCGCCTTCTGCTCCCTGATTTCCCCTTATCGTCTAACTTTTCATCCCCTCTCCCTCGGCTCCCTCTCCAAGAGATCGTTCTCCATTTCCTTCCTCTTAGATCCCCTTCCCCTGTTCACTATCCTACTCCTCACTTCACAGCACCAATCATTAAGATCCCTTCTCCTCTGAAAAATAAATTAAGTAGAAATGCCAGAAAATAAGTGAAAGTGTCCTCTGCTCCTCCCCTAACCCGTAACAGCAACTGGGCTCTTGGGTAACGGATTTCCACACTCAGAGCAATGAGAAGGAAGAAATCACACACAATTGTTCGCATATTGTGGTAACCTGCTGTTCTGTTTCCTTCTCCTTTTTTTATCTTTTGACTGTGTCTGTCCTCTATTCTGTCCTATTTCATAAATGGCGTTCTTTTCATATTTTCTCAAATGATATAATATTGTAAACTGCTCTGATGCTTTGGCCTGAGCGGTATATCAAATGTATAAACATAAATTGTATTATATGAAAAATCAGCAAAGCTTTGGGAGAGAGAGCAAAGCTTGCACCTTGCCTCTCTGACTCCATGTACTTCGGCCACTATTTTTACAGGTCAAAATTCCATTTCACAGCATAATGTCCACCTTGTTTTTCTATGTCAAGCATCACGTATATTCATAATGTGCATCTCTTATGTCTCTATGTCATAGATCAAATCTTATTAGTATAGGTCATCAGGAGGAGACATACATGTATTCCCAGACATAACTTCTTAAACAATAATTTTAACACAAGCAGTTTTCATATCTTTGTTTCAAGACTGAAGAGAAAGTTTCTTCCCTGCACTCTCTGTATCATAAACAAACTTAGGGGCTTGTTTACAAAGCCGCGGTAGTGGTTCGCGATCGCGATCGCAACCGCGGCCCCATTGAAATCAATGGGGCCGCGGCTCCGATTACGATCGCAAACCGCTACCGCGGCTTTGTAAACAAGCCCCTTAGTTTCTCTGTTATGTGAAAGTTCAGCATAGCTTTTCAGTAGTCTCTCAAGGTCGTTAGCTAAGTAATAGGCCCTGGAATGCCTGAGCTACTGAATCTGTGGTGTTACTATATTACTGAAAGCCCTCAGAAAGAGTTATTATTAAGTCCCTCACAGTGTACACAGCCCTGTACATACAAGCTTCCTTTCAATAAGTTTCTCTAAACGTAATAAATTGCATAGTTTAATGTGAAAATATATACATTATGAAAAGGTGCAACAGAATTGCACAGTATCTTGGAAAATCTGCCACAGGAAACCAGGGCTTATGCCTCTGCTTTGTACGCAGTGCATCTAGGATTTTTTTCTATCATGAATTGCATATTTATTATTGACTGTGTTATATACAATAGGCAATCACCTCCCCTGTTTAAGTATTTTTAGTTTAAGATAAATGGTTTACAAACTCTGTTACAGACAAGGACTCAGCTTAAACCCCCCAAAGTTTGACAGAAAGCATTGTAGTGTTTCATTGTAATTAAGAGCGACAGCCATTATTATACTCATTTTTAGTTTAAACTATCTGACTAACATTTGCCCATGCTTGTTTGACTATTACTTTTTATTGTCTTGGCTGCACAGATGAATATGCACTTAGTGATATTTTATCATATTTATGTTTTATGAATTATGGGCCTAATATTCAAATGAAGTTAAGTGTTCACCAGCAGCCAGTGGATGTGTAACTTTGCTGTTCATATAGTTTTAAAACCTATATGGATAGTATCGGGTCAAAAATATGACTGAATGGCCTGATACTATCTATATGAGGAAAGGATGGAACAGAAAGTTATTCAGATACCTACAATATTCAGCCAAGTTTTCCAATGGATTGAGGCCTCCTATTCAGGCCTAAACTCAGCGGTGTGTGGCAGCCACATTATACTGTACATACTTTCAGTGCTGCCGATTATACATATTAGCGCTGTTAAATATTCTTAATTTAAATGATGGTCACCATGCCAGCTGAATACTGACCCCTATATATTTTCTGTTTGTAATTCATGCTACAACAAGCTACCTGGCATTCTGGCATACAAGAAATAAATTGAAACCAAAATATAACTGTTTGTAACAGGATTAAGTCCAGGGACAGATAAGGACAGTTGAAGAAAAGGCCTATTAAGACCCAAAAGTCAATGTACACCAGTTTCTATGCAGATTTGTTTTTATTAGCCCAATAAAAAAGAACACAACCTTCTAGGTGTAATATATCGAGAAAGTCTTGAGGTCATCACCTTATTTTATTAAAAATCTAACGGTAGTTTTGCTTGGAGTACCCCTTTTACCCAGACCTCTTACTGTACATACAGAAATCTTGTGTTTTATTACACAATATTGTTTACATTTCCTATTCTCTTAAAAATATAGTAGTTGATTATTCAAATTGTGTACAAAAACTGAAACAGAATGACATATGCAGGGCTGGACCAGCTCAGCTTGTGGGGAACAACATATAATTGACTTGTTTCTTGATGTTTCAAAAATCCTTCTGCCACGCAAAGTGGACATATTTGGTTTAGTTGGAAAGAAGACCAGAAGTTGGAGGCCAACCTTCTTCTGAGGACCTAACTGTTGTCTCTAAGTGCTAATTCAGGGGAAGATGAAAAACATTGTAAATCTGTAGGCAGTATGATATGAAAACAGTATCCGGGATGGTCTTTTGATTATGCGCATCGGTTTAGAAGAATATTGATTAGAGTTCTCCACTAGCCAAGGATCACAGTGGGAGAAACCTCTCATTACACAGGGTTTACATCACTCAGAGACAATATCCTCTTAATACTAGTTAGGAATATAATTGCTGTCGATTTTGGTGTGTAGCAGAGACTATGGTTGCAGATATTTCTAAATGGGTTATTGGTGTTGGCCTCCTGGAAGCTTCAGTACCAGCACGATGACAGATAAATGCTTGATTTTGTGGTTGCTCAAACTCTGGTTATCCTCCAGTATTTTGTCCGCAAAGATGAGCTGCAGATAATCAACTTTTTGTCCGTATGAAACGTGGGAAAGAAAAATAAGAAACAGTAAGGCCAAGCAATTTGAGTACATGAATAAACTATAAGGTATGTTTACTTATGCAGAGTGTGCGCGAAATTCATTAGCGTGTGCTACATGCTTCTGTGATTCATTTTATTCATATAGCTGTGTTGACACAGTGCATGATAATGTCTGTTAGTGCACACTAAGCTTTAGTAAACACGTCCTTATATGTTCTTCCCATACCCTGTTGCTCTGGTAGGCTACAAAGCAAATAGCTGTATGAGATACATTTCTAACACACAATTTAAGCCTACATACAAGCTGATAATAATAGCTGGTCTCCCACTGACTATGCTGTCTCCCTTTCCCGAGCCTCCTATTTCCCTCAGGCCTTGATGCAGTAAGTGATGTATACGAAGGTGTGTTAAACTTCAGCTCAGAGCATTCCGATATACATGCTAACAAAACCCCTTTGACTCCCGATGCAGTAAGCCTTGAAATGTGGGAGCTGGCAGAAAAAACAGCGCACACCATCGCAGCAATCTGCAGCAGTTTGCTGAATCGCACGTAAAATGTCTCCCTTTTGGTCATTGTGTGAATGGAGATTGGCTCACATGCTGACAGGAAGTGAATTATTTAAAAAAAAAAAAAAGGGACAGTTAGACTTCCCACCCCTATCAACAAAAACTCTTGGATTCCCAAATCTCTTCACCAGGCTCTCAGGTATAGGCACCCCAGGTCAAGGCACCCCTGGCCTGGGCACTCAGCAAAGGGAGACCCTGGACATGAGAGCCTCCAGTCCAGCTAAACCACCCTCCCCAAATCAATTACACTTACTTAGTCTGAGGATGCGCCCAGTAGTATGCCTCTCTCATCGATACTATCTTGAAAAATAACGACTCCTGATCCTAGCAGTGCCTCAGGATACACCTCTGCGGGTCAGTCTGCCAATTAAGCCAATGCCAATAAGGCAGGCTCTGTCTAAATTGGCAGACTGACCCCTAGAGATGCACTGCTAGAGGTCAGAGGCTACCATATTGAAATATGGCAGCACCAGAGGCAGGAGGGAATGGGCATCACTAGTGCCTACCAACTTTAGAGGTGGGGGCTCCAAGGGAGTACTAGAGGACTTTTGTGAGACTGGTGAGGAGGGTGGGAATTACAAGGGGGTCACTTGGGCCATCTGGGAGATCTTTGGGGTGGAGGGTCTAGGGGACCATTTGGGTCACCAGAGATATTTGTTGTGGTATTGAAGGGCGGAATCTAGGGATGCACTCAGGCCACCACATTATTATGTGGGGTCAGGGAGGAACCTTGACAAGTTTTTCTCCCATACTGCATTTTTACTCCAGCTGTGAGTAGATTCAGTGCTACAAATTTTCTTTAAAAACTTTGCTAAATTATGGTGAAGATTTGAAATAGCCAGCAATTTCAAATTCCGCATTTTGCATGACCACTATACTATCAGGGCTGCTGCAAGAATTGAAAGTGCCCTAGGTTTATGCAAATCCAAAGTCTGCATTGGAGAGAGATGGAAGCAACCAGATAACAGAAGGCAGGGACCACGGTGCCGCGCCAGATAGTTTAGGTAAGCACCGCGTCGTGGTTTTTGAGCCACTGGAGAGGGGCAGCAGTGGCAGCAATGTGCACCTTTGGATGGCCAGCACTCTAAGTGACTACCTAGTTTGCCCAATTGTTGTGCCAGCCCTGTGCACTACCCTTTAGCACAGTGGTTTTAGCACTGATGTTTCCTGCATGAAAATGTTTCACTGCATTGAGAGCAACATTAAGGTGGGAAATTAGCTGTGCATATTATATCAGGGACTTGGACCCAATATTCAATTAGGCAGGCTACGTGCTGCTACGGTGCATAGCCATGCCTGTTGACCCCCTAACCCTGGATATTCAATGTCAGGGTCATATGGGGCCCCGGTACTGCCCGGTTATCGCTTGTTACTACCTCCGCTCCTCCCCGGAATGCCCCCAACACACCCTGATGCTAAGCTGTTAGCATCGGGGCATGTAAGGGAGAAAAGAGGGGATATTCAGCAGACTAACTGTGTCAGTGCCATTGAATATCTCGTTCAGCAGCAGTTATATGGTTTACAGGGCTGTAAGCCATGTAACTGCCCCTTTGAATATCGGGCCCCTCATCTTTTGCCCAGTCCTTAGTCCCCTTTTTCAACCCTCTGTATACTTGCTAGTCCATAGTGACTCATATGCCTCAGTCATTGGCCCAGAGAGGTGAGAGGTCTCCTGCTTCTTCATCCTGGTTTGGCACAAGTTCTGGCTGTACTGCTGTCCTTCCTGAATGCAGGGGCACTAGCTCTTGCCCTCATGCTGGCAGCCGATGCTTAGGTCTGTGTAGGAATGAGAATTATAGGTGCCCTTTTGTTGTGGAGTCTAGTGCCATCACAGTCTTCACACCAGCCTAAACTGTGCTGCTGGTGTGAGGAGAAAGGCCAGTACTGACTCATGAATGCAGGCACACGCAATCAGCAGCATTCTCACACTCACACACCTCTGTCCTCACATCTCACGCATTTTTTTCACCGGTGCTGCATCTATTTCAGGTTCCCCACCAGGGCCGATCTTCCATATTTTTTGGCTCAAGGTCCTGCCCCGGTCTTATATCCTTGGCTACTCAAGGCAGCTGAACTCCTTCAGCCCCAGCCATGTGGAGTGCAGTCTCTGTCCCATATGCCTTCCTCATATACACATATGCTTAATGTTCTAGCAGATGTTTCTAATTTGGGTGGTGACTTTTGATGTTGTCTCGCTGCAAACTAATATAGATCAGCAAGAAGCTTTGCAAGTACTTACACAGCTTGGCTGGGGGGATACCCCTGCCTAAACATGGTTGAAACATGGATGAAATTTGTCCGGCTTTGGAAGCGCTACTTGGATGATATTTTTTGTTTACGGCAGGGCGATTTAGTACTCTTTCAAGTATTTACAAATTGGTTGAATGCTCAATAAACAAATTTGCAATTTGAATGTATTTATGATCTGTGAAGCATAGCGTTCTTGGATCTAAATATTACAAGTATTGATGCTTATTTGAAAACTACATTGTATTAGAAACCAGTATCATGCAACAATTTGCTGCATTTTTCAAGTAATCACCCTAAGAGTTTAAGATTTGATTCCCTGTGAGACATTTCCTAAGGCTCTGAAGAATATGCTCTGACAAAGATTATATTCATCAAGAAAAGAAGCTGTTTCAACAATATATACGAGTGATCATGGATATCCATCTACAATTGTGAAAAAAAAGCCTTCTTGTGAGGGCTTTGTGCTCAATGGGAACTATTGTTCTAGCCCACTGTCTCAGAGGAATCTGTGGCAGATATGCCTTTAGTGTGTGTGTTACCTTTTCCTCTAGAGCAACTTTAGTAGCTTCAGTCATCTAAAAAACACTGGCAGATCTTGAAAGTATATGCTTGTTTCGATGAAATCCTAATTATAGCTTATCGTTAGGGCAAGAATATTGCTGTCAGTCGCTCAGTTACCTGGGATCAAATGGATCATACTCAGCCTTTGGTAGCTGGGCATTTTTCTTGTGGAACTTGTGAGTTTTGTTCTGTTACTCTAAAAGGAGAAAATTGTAGTTTTCCTCCTTTGAATAAATCTGTGCAGGCAAGATGGTTCACCACTTGTCAAACTACATATGTTGTTTACGTTTTGCTTTACCCATGTAGAAAGATTTACATGGGACAGACCAAACTTACTATGGTGTATTATGTGAGAACATATCATTCACGCTTGAACACGCAGAATAAAAATGCTCCTATTGTAGAACATTGTATCCAATATTGTCATTTGACCAACTACATTGGCGCATGATTGATCGTGTTTTGGGTAATTGGCAGGGAGGCAATTGTAAAGCGAGATTAAATTATAAAAAACAATGCTGGAATTTTACCCTTAATGCTGTTCAACCTGTAGGCCTCAATCAACAAATTGAGTGACATACTTTGCTTTAGTTAGGGCTGGAAGTTTGAAGGGCAAGTTCAGGGCCCTTTAAATTTCAGTTCCTTGGGAGAAGCCAAGGTAGATGAAAGAACTCCGTGGCCATGTTTTTGCTATAAGCCATGGAAGCTTCCAAACAGTCATACAATTGGAGTAACGCGTTATCTGATGGAATGAACTTGGACTAAAGCAATTTTGGCTAAGATGAATATTATCATCAATACCCTGAAGCAGAACTAAGCTATGTCAATTCGAAACATGACAGTCGTGGTTAGTTATTTCTATTGATAATTTTTAACCATTTTGCATGATCACTTTAAAAATAATAAAAAGGACTTAAAAGTGAAGCAGCTTATCTATAGCACTTTTTGTTTATATAGGCCAACAAAAAAAGATTTTTCTGAAAGTAAAGAATTTTCTGAATTGTGGGCTTTATATGTATGGGATTTTTGTTGGCATCACTTGTGAAATTCTAATCCCGATACTGATCTATAGAGTGAGTAGGTCCTCATTGTTGGGCCAATCAGGTACCTGGATTTTAGTTTAATGTAGCTGGCGCAGGCACAGAAGAAATTAGAAAACACATGGAGGTGGAGGTGCATATACAGCCTGATCCTCTGATAAATGTTCCTGGACTCAGAACTCTGGCCCTGCAGCAGCAGCAGTTCCCAAACTGTGGGTTCGACCCTAAATGGGGTCGCAAAGTTCTCATTTTGGGTTGCCCGCATGTCTTCACCAGAGAGGAAAAAAAGATCACCGCACAAAAGAAAGCATGTGCTTGCATCCATGTTAAAGAACGCAGAGCAGGAGAGCCAGTTGCTCTTTGACCTCTCTCCGTCCATTCCTAATGGCTCAAAAGAGGGACCAGGTAAATGCTGGCTACCCACTTTTGCCATCCTGGCCCTTGTCTCCCTTACTCTGACCCAAACCACCACTGCCTCTTGACCTCATCTCCCTCACTGCTGACCCAAACTGCCACAGCCTCCTGGCCCTCATCTCCCTCGCCGCTGGACCAAACTGCTACTGTCTCCCGGCCCTTGTCTCCCTCACTTTGACCCCCCCCCCCTCCCTTTGCATGGTCTGATCAGGCAGAGCTGTCTGTATTGAGAAAGGGAATACAGGGGAGAGTTGAAAAAGAGAGACAATGAGTCTTGTGGGGGGAGATAGTGTCATGTTTGAGGGTGGAGGTGTGGATGAGTGAGTCTAGAGCTGTGAAAGTGATGAAGGAGCCTGGGGGAAAGAATGGATGAATGACTGATTCTGGGTGGCAGAGTGTTGAGGGGTGAACTTGGGGAATGAGAGAGAAGGGACGAGTAGGGAGAAGCGGAAGAGTGATTGTGTCTGTGGAAAAATTGTGAGCAGTGTAAGCGGACATGGAGGGGAAAAGGTGTGTGTGTGGGGGGGGGGGGAAGGTTAGAAAGAAGGGATAATCCGGGAGAATGCACGAGTGAGGAAGTTTTGGGGTACACAGAAAGGGAAAGGTGAGCCTGCTGAAGGAGCAAAAAGAGATGAATGGATGACTGTGTGATTGATTTTGAGGCTGGGTAGAAAAAGGAAGGATGATCCTGGTTTGGGGGAGTGAGGAGTGGATGGGCCGTTGAGGCAAGGAGGAGCGATGGAATCTGCAGAAATAATCCTGGGGAGCTGAGATGAATAGTTGAGTCTGGAGTGGCATAAGCTTGTGCTAGGAGAGTTAGAAATAGAGGTCGAAAGCCTGGATAAGGCATGAAAGAAGGTAAGAATCAAAGGAGATATGAAGGACAGGAAAATGAAGGTAGACTGAAAGTTCAAAGAACACTGACGAGAAGGGGCCATGTGAGAGGGGAGGGAGGAAGGGAAAGGAAAGGATAAGACAGTGGAGGAGAACGAGAGCAGACAGGAACAAAGAGTTGAAATGAGAGGGACAGATTGAGAGAGGAGGGAAGACAGTGACTCCGACCCTCACCCAACATCTACTCAAGAACACAGTGCACCCAGTTACCTACTATCCATGCAATCACAGACTTACCCACCCAAATCCACTCACAAATTCCCAGCCATCTTCTACAAATTTGTGTATTACAGTCTAGAGAAGAAGCACTAGTTTGGTGTAAGTATCTATTGAATTGTCTGTCTTGATTAGTTGTAAGTTCTGATGAGCAGGGGCGTCTTTTGTATGTGTCTGTACAGCGCTGCATATGCCTTGTACAGCTACTGTATATAAGGGATCAGTAGCAGTAGCAGTAGTAATAGTAGCAGCCCACTGCTCTAACCAGTAGTCTACTCCCCTCAACAGAGAGCCTCCATCAAAACTCAGTTCCAAAAGCCTATGCAAACAACCAGGTTGTAATAATCCTGCTGTAACTAGAATACCTCTGGGCAAAGTACAAAATTCACAAGACACTTTTAAACCAGTTACCTTTTTTGTCATCTCCTGGCATGATTTCCAGTATTTTTGTCTTCAGCTGCATAACAGTGGTACTGAAGAATTCTTCTTCAGTATTTGCGACATCAATTGTCGTTATTCCGTTCCTCAGGCCCCTTATTAGCACCTGGAACAACATTTTGCAAGCTTCCAGCTTCCTGCAGGACAGAACGAAACTAAACCGGGTATTGCATTCAGCAGAACTTCCCCAGATTTACTGCCTGCAGCAGCCAATCAGAGGAGGGCAAAGTCCCGTCAGTAGCACTCGGGGCCAGGAAGGCAAATGCTGGATATAAAGTTGAAACTTCGGGATTTAGTAGATTCTTTGTGGCAAGCATTTTGTAGTGAAGTGGATCTCTGTGTGTCCTTAGAAAACGCTGCATCTTGCTGAGGTAAGAGCCTTAGGAAAATAAAGAAAGAAAAATGGGGAAAATGAGACATATACACGGAAAGAAGGAGCACATGAAAAGACTGTCTTGGACGTGAGACTAGCTGATGCACTATATATGGAATGGACTCCCTGGGGGGAGGGGGCTGTGGAAGCAAAAACAGCGAGGGAATATCTTCCACTAATTGTCTCCAAAGAGATTTGTTTTGCATAAATCGTGACCGGAATGTCACGCTTCTAAACCAGGTTGTGTTGGGTATGATTTTAATTTCTTCAGTTTACTGCTAAATTAGCATGCTCTTCTTAATAGCTGCACTGTGTCAAAACAACTCCCTTCTAGAAAGTATAGGGTAAAAAATATATTTATCAAGCAACATGTTGTCTTTTTAATAATTGTTGAAAACACCCGATAAAACTGAGATTATTTCTGTATCTTTCTGTCACTTTTTGTTTTTCCTGTAAAGATATGTGCGTATAGAGCTACCAGGTTGCCCAAATCTAGGAGGGCAATTTTAAACAAGTCTAGGATTTCTAACATCCCTCTTATAAAGCAGTCATTTGACTGGATACAATAAATTACCCTTTCAGATGAAAAATGTTTGCAAGGCCATTTTATCCTTTCTTATTTATTTTAAAGATTTACAGTGTTTTCTAAGCACTTGTTTGACACCAACAACATATAGCAGTGTTAGGTTTTACTGCAGCCAGTGGAAAATACTAAAGCCTTGGGATGAGATCTTGGCTTTTATTTTTTCTAGATTCAATTTTTTGTTCTAGCAGTTTCCTCCTCCTTTTTGGGCTTTCAACAAAATCAGGACTAGCCTCTATGGCGCCATGAGCCTTCATTCACAACTACACCGGATTGCTCTCTATTTTTATAATCCCCCCCCCCTTCCCCCCCCCCCTTCCTCCCCCCCCCCCACTAAGCCCTTCTATTCAGGTAACACAAATGACAGTTCTCGGCCAGAAGCCACAGACCATGGGCCCCTTTTACTAACACTTAGCTTGAGCTATCTGCCACATATCCTATAGGAATAAAATGTGCCACCCCCCTCTCAGTGTTGAATTATCCTTCACCAGTTTCAGAGCTGCTCTAAAAACCCACCTCTTTCAGATGGCCTTTGGCCTCCCCAGCTCCACACCCTCCTAGGTATGTCTCTCTCCTCCCCCCTCCCTTCTCCCTCCTGTTACCACTCCCTGCTCCTGTCTTTTGTTCCCTCCTGATCTCTTGCCTGCTCCTTCTCTCTTTCTTTTCTCCTGCTGTTCTGACATATAGCCAACCAGTAGGTATCACCTCTGTGGGATCATTGAGGGGTATGTTTATTAAAACACATTAGCTATCTTCACGGCTCTAACATGGGATCATCGCACCATAAAGACAGCTAATGCAGGGAAAATATTGTTCCAGTTTTGAATAGCTACTACGGGCGTTCACATCACTCTTTCTGCTGGCTTTGCAGATGCAGCTATCGTCATGGACATAGTTTGAAGGGGCATGGGGGACATTGCCCCCCCCAAACGAGCTTGTTCTCATGCCAAAATGGCTACAGCCTGCCCCCTCCCCATCTGCCGCTGTGTCGGCAGCATCAGTGCCGCGGATTGGGGAGCAGGCTGTATCCTTTTTGGTGTGAGGGCCAGCTTGTTTTGGGGCTGCAATGCCGCCACTGCTGCTGCTTTTCCTGTGTCTTCAGCAGCAGTGGCAGCCTCCGATAAAAAGAAAAAAATGCAGCTTCTCTCGAGCTCAAAGGCTGGTTTGGTCCTGACCCTCTCTGATGCATGCATGAGACTAGACCATACGTCATAGCACGGAAGTACATAGAGCCATGAGGTCACTGCAGACACAGCAAAAGCAGCGATGGCAACAGCAGCAGCGGCAGCAAGAGGGAGGTGGAATGGTTGGAAGGAAAATACTGGGTAGATGGACATGAAGGGGTGGGGAGTGGAATCGCTAGAAGGGAAATGCTGGGCAGATGAACATGAAGGGGGGTGGATGGAATGGCCCGAAGGGAAATGCTGGGCAAATGTTGGAAACAAAGGGGGGGGGGGCAGAGGACAGATACTGAATAGGAAGTGTGGAGAGCATGGCACAGGGTAGATGCTGGACACAAAGAGGCCAATTCTGATGGGGGCCCATCCAGAAGTCCAAAATCTGAACGTGCCGGTTTGCACCCGATTCTGATGCTGTGGGAGGCTAGATGTCCCCATAGGATCAGAATCGGGTGCAACAAGCCTGGACACGTAGGACATGCTCCAATTCTGGTCTGCAGCATGTCCTGGTATTTCCCTGGCTAGCTCAGCCTGGGTTCCTGCATGGAGCTGCGGTGCACTGGCATCCCATCGCCATGGCATCATGGCTCCATGCAGGATCCCTGGTTGCCCACACTGGCAGCAAAGTACATTTTCCCCACCACCTGACCCCTGATCAGGCCTTCCAGGGCTGGGAACCCCCTGGCCTTCTCACCTCTTCTGGTGGTCCTGGGCTGGATGGTGCTGGAGTCGGGGGGGGGGGACTTATTCCACCTCCGAGGTGGAATAAGTCCCCCATCTAAGTAACCCACGCCGGACATACAAGGCTGGAATTGGAATTGGCCCTATGCATCTGGGTTGGGGGTCACACCTCTGGCCCTCCCTCACTCCTCCTCCAGAATGCCCCCTCCTGCCCTCATACAGAGTTCCCCACACATCTCTGCTGTACGTGCAGGGAGCTCTTTGCCAGAAATATGGCCCGGGCATTTAGTGGGGACTATACGTCTGACTGGGACGTATATCCCCGCTAAACACAGGTCAGAATCTACCCCAAACGGGAAGGGCAGATACTGGACACACAGTGTGAGGCTAGAAGGTGGAAGCAGGACATGGGTGGTGGACAAATGCTGGACATGGGTTGGAGAGCAGAGGCTAGACTTGGGGTAAGGATCATAAAAGGATGGCGGGCAAGTAGCTGCTGAACACAGGGTAGGGGGTCATAGAGGATAAATGGCAGATGCTGAACACAAAGTGAAGGAGTGGAGGGTAGATGCTGGACATGGGGTGAGAGAGAGGGGAGATACTGTACATGGGGTGGGGTGAGATGGGGAGATTCTGGATATGCGGTGAGGGAAAAAGGAGGAATTCTGGACATGGGGTGATAGGATGAGAAAAAGGGGAGAAACATGAGATTGGGGAGAGAGGGGAAGACAAAACAGGTTAGGAGAGAAGTGGACAGATGCTAACACAGAGAAAGTGGAAGACTGGGGATTAAGTGACTGGGGAAGGATAGAGAGATGGAGTAATAAGGCTGTCTTATAGCTGTATTTTGTACAGATTTCAGTCTTTTAAGATTGTACTTGTTGGAACCTGCCAGAAGAGGATTACAGTAATCATGTTTGGTGTGTACCAGGGTATGTAGTAAAACATTCATAGAACCTTTGGTCATGAAATGTCTCACAGAACTGATACTGTATCTATGAGTGCCATAAATGAGGTACTGACTTTGAATTATATTTAGAAAAGGAAAGGGTGTTGTCAGTAATCACTCCCAGTGACTGCACTGAGCCCTTCAACAGGATGTAAATATCTGCCATCTTAGGAGCAAAGGATGGAAATGTACTGGTTCTACTTAACCAAAGATCTTCACGTGTGGTTGCATAAAGAACTAAACAATGGGTTTTAATCCAGTTAGCAATCCGATTTAATGATTCGGAACAATGATTTAGGAAAAGAGGGTCTCAAGTTTGATAACTAATTAAAAATTGTATGTCATCTGCAAAAATGTAAGCATTAAATCCCACACTCTGAATTAAAGTTGCTAAAGGTGGCCAGAAAATGTTAAAGAGCAGGGGTGCCAATCCTCAGTCCTGGGGCACTCCACAGGTTAACACATGAACAGCAAATATAATATCTCCAATAGCTACACTGAATGCTCTTGAACTAAAATAAGATAAACAACAGTCATAAGCTTTATCTGTTATCCCTGCCTCAGAAAGCTTCTTTAGAAGGAGATCATGATTAATAAGATTAGATGCTGAACTAATATCCAGTTGTAACAAGAAGGCATCAGATGTCATGTCTAACCCCCTGTTCTGAGGGTCTTCTTGATGTTGCTATCCATTGGTTTGTTTAGACTTTCACAAAAGTGACCCTTACTAGTTGCCCTTACTAGTTGCATCAGTGTCCTTATAGACACTGAGAGCTGAGGTAAGAATAGAAGTATGTAGTATCTCAACTCCTATGAGAAATGTTTATCTTCAGACAAAACTCCTAAGGCCCAAGGGTGTTGAAGGAACTGAAATATGAGATTACAGACCTTCTATTAGTAATCTGTGAACTATCATTAAAATCATCTCTAATACCTGAAGATTGGAGGATGGTCAATGTAATGCCAATTTTTAAAAAGATTTCCAAGGGTGATCCGGGAAACCACAGACTGGTGAGCCTGACGTCAGTTCCGGGAAAAATGGTAGAAACCATCATAAAGAACAAATTTACTGAACATGTAGATAGTCATGGTTTAATGGGAGACAGCCAACATGGTTTTAGACAAGGAAGGTCTTGTCTTGCTAATCTGTTATGTTTTTTTGAAGATGTGAATAAACAGATAGACAAAGGTGAGTCAGCTGATACAGTGTATCTGGACTTTCAGAAAGCCTTTGACGAGGTCTCTCATGAGAGACTTTTGGCAAAATTAAAAAGTCATGGCATAGGAGGCAGTGTACTACTGTGGATCAGGAACGGGTTAAAAGATAGAAAGCAGAGGGTAGGGCTAAATGGCCAATTTTCCCAATGGAGAAAGGTGAATAGTGGAGTACCCAGGGATCTGTGCTGGGTCTGCTGCTTTTTAACATATTCATAAATGACCTGGAAATGGGAATAACGAGTGAGGTTATCAAATTTGCATATAACACAAAACTATTCAAAGTTATTAAAAGCCATGAGGATTGTGGAAAATTACAAGAGGATCTTAATAAATTGGAAGACTAGGCATCCAAATGGCAGATGAAATTTAATGTGGACAAGTGCAAAGTTATGTACCTAGGAAAGAAAAACCCAAAGTATGGTTACATGATGCAAAGTTCCACATTAGGAACCACCACCCAGGAAAAAGATTTAGGCGTCATAGTGAATAACATGTTAAAACCCTCCGCCCAGTGTGCAGCAGCAGCCAAGAGAGCAAATAGAATGCTAGGTATCATAAGGAAAGGAATGGAGAATAAAACAAAGGATATTATAATGCCTCTGTATCATTCCATGATGCGATCGCACCTTGAATATTGTGTGCAATTCTGGTCACCGTATCTTAAAAAGGATATGGCATTATTAGAAAAGGTACAGAGAAGAGCCACCAAAATGGTAAGGAGGATAGAAGGATACCCCTATGAAGAGAGGCTAAAAAAGTTGGAGCTCTTCAACCTGGAAAAGAAACGGCTGAGGGGAGATATGATAGAGGTCTAGAAGTTAATGAATGGAGTGGAACAGGTAAACGTAGATCAATTGTTTACGCCATCAAAATATAGAAAGCCTAGGGGGCATACAATGAAGCTACAGGGTAACCTATTTAAGACTAATAAGAGAAAATATTTTTTCACTCAACGTGTAATCAAACTCTGGAATTTGCTACCGGAAGATGTAGTAAAAGCTGTTAGTGTAGCCGGGTTTAAAATATGTGGACAAGTTCCTGTAGGAAAGGTCCATAAACCATTATTAAAGGGGACCCAGAATATCCTCTGCTTGACCCAATACAAACATTGTGGAACTTGTGTCTTTTGGGGAAACTGCTAGGTACTTGTGAGCTAGATTGGCCACTGTTGGAAACAGGATACTGGGCTTGATGGACCTTGGTCTGACCCAGTATGGCATATCTTATGTTCTTATACTATCACACATTTTCTTTCTTCTTCCTGGCCTGGGAGTGTTCTGAGGCTCAAAGGAGGAGCTCCTGGGCTTCCAAGACTTGGAGTCTCTTAAGATCTAAGGGGATCTTGAGATTGAAGGCTTGGAAGAGGATCACAGAGCAAGGCTTGACAAATCCCAGGCACCAAGTTGCCATGGTAACTAAAGATTTGATTCTGGCGCCTGGAATTTTTGTGGGCCATTAAAAGGAAAAAAAAGTGTGTTTACTCCTGGGGGCATTCTCATTTGCCATGCAGAATTTTGCATGGGGAACAGGAAAGTAAAAACTCCCAATGGCAGCAACAAGGTCCATTTTCAGCCCTGTGAGTCTTAAAAGTAGAGGATCAGCATGGGCTGCATGAGCTGGAAAGCAAGAAAGCTGCAGTAGCATTGTCAGCTTGTGCAACTAGAGGATATGAGGCAAGGTCGGAAAGTACCTGTGTGCACAACCTGTCCCACAGACTTCGGTTTTTCAAATAAACTGCTCCAAAGGGATGGATGGATGGGAGGTCAATAGCCTTAGTAAATCAGACCCTAAAGGAGCTGCAGCAGACCTCAGAAGTGATCTCTTCCCTCTGCTCCTCAGTTTCAATAGAGACAATGGCGGTGAAGGAAACAGAGGTCACCCATTCCTCTCTCTATGCACCCAAGTATCCTTCTGGCTTTCGCCTTTGCCTTTTTTACCTGTTTAGCCACCTAACAAATCATCAGATGCAATCATCCCCCAGGTTCCGCTCTTCTTGCATGGGCAGAACGATCATACCCCCATGGTAATAGTTATTGTAGACTCTTACATTAGTTACCACATGCGAAAACAGGAGTTAACCACTTCGCAAAATTCAGTAAAAGGGCCCCTTTGAGCTTGTAGGGTTATAAGAATGCCCTTTACTCACTGTTCCATGTTTTCCGTAATAAACAGCTCTCAATGTTAGGGTCACATACGCCTCTTCGGTGCTCAGAGATTCATCAGGAGACTGACATCCTTTCTCCTCCCAGTCTCCTCCATTCAGTGCAGCAACACACACCTACTCCTTCTCACAATGAACTCTAACTCTGGACTTCTCCATACCTTTATGACGCTCTGCCTCCAGATCATGCTTACATCTCTGTAGGACACTACCATTAAGGCTCAAAACACAGGGGTTCACCACTTTCTGCGACACACTATATGGGAGAGGGGCCACATCGCATTTAATACAGCATATAATAAGTAAGTAAGTAATTAAGATCAGAGTGAAATATGAAATATCTCGCACGACTGTGCATTTTTCTGCCTCTTACTGAGCTTGCTATGTATAATGCTTTTTTTGTGATCTGCCTAGTAGACAGAGTGGAATATAAATTCTTTTAAATAAATAAAATAGAGTAAAATTGTAAGGCTTTAGTACAGCTTTTATTGATTTTTTTTCCGGCACAGGTCCAAGTGATCATGAGACGCTTTCAAAAAGTCCTAACTAAATATTGCTGCTGCTGCTGCTGCGATCATAGTAAGTGACAGATCCCTGAAAAGCTTTTGTCCTTCCAAATCCATGCCATGACCATCCTTTCTCAGGGTGGAACTTCTTGCATAGTAACATAGTAAATGACGGCAGATAAAGACCAGTATGGTCCATCTAGTCTGCCCAGTAAGATGGCAAGAGTAGGTGCACCTGCCGCTCCGTGCAGGCCACCCTCCCCATGTCTTTGTTTAGGGGTGAACCCACCACTCCATGTAGGACACCCCTATTTGTTGATAAATTAGATAGTTAGGTTTATTTTGATTTTATCCTGTTGCTGTAAAGGGATCCACTGTGTCTGTCCCATGCCATTCTGAATTCTGTCACTGTATTTGCCCCCACCACTTCCATCGGGAGGGCATTCCAAGCATCCACCACCATTTCAGTGAAAAAGTATATCTCCAGGAACAAGCAGGAATAAGTCCTCACATATGGGTACGTCGGAACCGACGGAGCCTGCGCGGGAAAGCTCCCCAGCTTCCCAGAAAGGAAGCTTTTGGGGCCTCCCACTGCAAATGCGCGCTGCCTTCCCGCCTTCCTGACCAGCTCTCCTCAGTTTCTCTTTTTCCGCAGAGCCAGCAGGTCGTGTTCCTGTCACCGCTGAAGAAATTCTTATTTTAGTTTGTTTCTTTAGACCGCGTACCTGCCTTCCCCATACCGAAACCGGTACCGCCGGTCTCTCTTTTCTTTTCTTTCAAAAAAAAAAAAAACCTTTTATTTTAGCACAACTTGGTGACTTCGGTTAGGCCTCAGGCCTACACAAATTCTCCTCATGGAGAAACCAGCCCCTGGTTTCAAAAAGTGTACCAAGTGTAGTGCTGTTATTTCTGTTACAGACACCCATGACTGGTGTCTTAAATGTTTGGGGCCTGACCACTCCATTCCGGACTGCCCGTCCTGCTCCCAGATGTCTAAACGTGGTTTGCAGAACCGGGCCAACAAATTCCATGTACTGTTTGCTTCAGATAATCCAGCATCACAGTCATCCAGGTCTTCCTCTCCGAATGGATCTCAGGTAACCAAACCTTCTTCGGGCAGGTCCTCAAAAGGCAAATCTCCTTCAAAGTATCGAGGCCCTCAATTTTGAGTCGGAGGACCCTGCCCCAGCCAAACAACCCCGGCGGGAAGCTCTGGCTTCCAAAGCTCCATCTATGGGGTTACAGGTTGACATCGATGGCACGGCCTCGACCGATCACCTGTTAGACTGCTCTGGGGTACCGGCCCATGCCGGTACCGACATCCAGGCAGCAGTGGCGTCTATGGACAATACTGTTCAGACCATGCAGCAGGCCATTCTGGCTTTTATTAAAGCTGCGACGCCCTCGGTACCGCATCCAGCGGTTCCGGGTCCGGTTCCGGTACCGTCCCCCATACCGGAACCGAGACCATCGTCTTCCAAACGCAGATCGGTTCCGCATGCCGGATCCGGGGTTTTGCCCGATACCGATCCCATACCCGGTACACCCGATGTCGATACCGAGCAGTATGCGTATCGTGCGTTGGAAGCAAATAGAGGATACTCTGATTCTTCTGAGGATTTTGACTCCTCTGATGACTCTGATGAGCTGTCTCTTGTTCTTCCTGAAGAGCCTTCTTCCCCAAAGAGGAGAATGTCTCTACCAGAGGATTTGTCCTTTCAAGACTTCATTATAGAAGTAGCTAAAGGACTTTCTATTACTACATCCTCTGAAAAAGAACCTAGATCAAAGAAATTGGATATTTTAGGATACCCTAAGGTTCCTAAAGAGGCAGTCACCCTGCCTATCCATGAAATCCTTCAAGAACACTTGATGGACTTATGGGAGGCTCCTCTAACGTTGTCTCCTCATTCCCGTAGGTTGGACACCATGTACCGGGTCCCTCCTTCTCCTGGTTTTCAAAAAACTCAGCTGCCTCACCATTCCATTGTGGTGAAGTCTGCGCTGAAAAAGATTAAGAGTACCAAAAGGCACTCTTCTACCCCTCCAGGGCGAGAATGTAAGACCCTAGACTCTTTTGGTAGGAAAATCTTCCAGGCTAGTATGCTTATAGCCAGGATTAATTCATACAGTCTGTATATGGGCATGTTTCTAAGGGAACTTGCCCTAAAGGTACGGCATTTTGCCTCCTTTATCCCTGAGGATAGAAAGGAGGAGTTCATTTCTCTGGTGAAACAGCTTCTAGATGTTTCTAAGTTCTCCAACAGAGCAGCCTTTGATTCCTTTGAAGGTGCCGGTAGAGCTTCGGGCATTGCTATTGCAGCCCGACGACTTGCTTGGCTCCAGGCCTCTGACCTAGAACCCTGGGTCCTGGATGGCTTACGGAATCTGCCCTGTACAGGTGAGAACTTATTTGGTAAAGACTGGAAAATTAAAGCCACTCAAATGGACGCAGAAAATGCTACCCTAGATAGACTTTCTAAGTCTACCTCTACTCCTGCCAAGAAAAAGTCTTTCAAGAGGCCTTACTACAAGAAGGCCAGATTTTCCACAAATACTGGCCAACAATCTTCTCAGCCTCGCTTTACTGCTAAGCGTCAGCAACCTAAACAGGCAAGGTCAAAGCCTGCAGCGTCAACCACTCCTCAGCAGGCTCAACCCCCTCAGGGGTTTTGACTTGCCCCTAGAGAACTTAACCTTTCTGGCTCTAGAACAACCAGAGCCCCTCACCATTCCCGGAAGGTTAGCTCACTTTGCTCCCAGATGGGAGCAAATTACATCAGAGCACTGGACCCTCTCTATCATCAGAGAGGGCTACAAACTTCATTTTTCCAACCTTCCTCCACATACCATGGTGAGGCACTTCAATTCTCCCCCATCTCTCCTGGCCCTGTTGGGTCAGGAAATCTCTTCCCTCCTTGCCCAAAGGGCAATAGAAGAGGTTCCTCTTCTTCAACAAGGGACAGGTTTCTACTCCCCTTATTTTCTCATACCAAAGAAGACAGGGGGATTCAGACCTATCCTAGATCTGAGAGAATTGAACACATTTCTATACAAGGAGAAATTCAAAATGCTTTCTCTGGGCATTCTCCTTCCATACCTTCAGAGTCAGGATTGGCTTTGTTCTCTAGATCTCAAGGATGCGTACACACATATACTCATCCACCCATCCCACAGAAAATATCTACGATTTCTGTTCCAGGGAAAACATTTCCAGTACAGAGTACTTCCCTTCGGTCTAGCCTCTGCTCCAAGAGTGTTCACCAAATGCATGGCAGTTGTAGCCGCATTTCTAAGAGGTCTGGGAATTTTTGTATTCCCATATCTGGACGACTGGCTCATCTGAGCTCCATCTCAGTCAGAGGCCCAGATTTCCCTGGACCGCACGAGGCACATTCTGCAGTATCTGGGACTGGTGGTAAACCTTTCCAAGTCTCAACTCATCCCTACTCAGTCTCTGGAATTCATAGGGGCCCAGTTGGACACCACCACTGCAAGGGCCTACCTTCCTCAGGTCCGGGGCCAACGTCTGGTGTGCTTGGCCTCCCAAGCTCAGTCCAGCACTCACTTGACAGCCAGGGAAATGCTGCGACTTCTGGGCCACATGGCCTCCACGGTACACGTGGTGCCCTACGCTCGTCTTCATATGAGAGCAGCTCAATGGACCTTGGCCACCCAGTGGACTCAAGCATCAGGAGCGCTCTCTGACCAAATACTCACCTCAAAACGTCTGTTTTGGTCCCTCCAATGGTGGATATCCACCAAGAATCTGTCGTTGGGGGCCCCCTTCCAACCTTTGTTGCCCCAAGCAACCCTCACAACAGATGTCTCCCAAACAGGGTGGGGAGCCCATCTTCAACACCTCTCCACTCAGGGTACTTGGTCTCCACAGG
Source organism: Ichthyophis bannanicus (assembly GCA_033557465.1). NCBI lineage: Eukaryota > Metazoa > Chordata > Amphibia > Gymnophiona > Ichthyophiidae > Ichthyophis > Ichthyophis bannanicus. The sequence continues at coordinate 352,226,446 of CM066038.1, forward strand.
AGACCACCCTTCACATCAACCTCCTGGAACGGCGAGCAATCTTCCTTGCCCTCAAAGTCTTCCATACCCTCCTTGTCAACCTGACCGTCCTAGTTCATACAGACAATCAGGTGGCCATGTTCTACGTAAACAAACAAGGAGGGACAGGCTCTCTGTCGCTTTGCAACGAAGCTCTCAGATTATGGGCCTTCGCCAGAGAGCATCAAATTCATCTTCTGGCAGTGTATCTTCCAGGGGTTCAAAACTCTCGGGCAGACAGACTCAGTCGAGTTCTGCTTCCACACGAATGGTCCCTACATCTGGACCAGATACGCAAAATCTTTCAGGAATGGGGAACCCCGGACATAGACCTCTTTGCAAGTCCGTGGAATGCCAAACTTCCCCGGTTCTGTTCCAGGACTCCGTGTCAGGGAGCTCAGGCCAGCGACGCCTTTCTCCTGCATTGGGGTCAGGAATTCCTATATGCCTTTCCACCCATTCCTTTGATTCCCAAGACTATTCAAACTCCAGAGGGATCACGGGTCGATGATCCTCATAGCTCCACGCTGGCCACTCCAAGTGTGGTTCCCTCTACTTCTGCATCTCTCCCAGGGACCCTCCCTGGACCTGGGAGCTGCGCCAGACCTTCTGTCTCAGGAGGAGGGGACTTTGTGGCACCCAAACCCCAAGTCCCTACACCTCAGAGCTTGGTTACTGAAGGCCTAAGCCTTCATGACTTCAATCTTTCTCAACCAGTGAAATATATCCTTCATGCCTCTAGGAAACCCTCCACGAGGCGTTCCTATGCTTTCAAATGGAAACTCTTTTCCATTTGGTGTGCTCAGCAGGGTCTTGACCCTCTAGCACTTCCTTTGAATTTTCTACTAGACTATCTCCTGCATCTTTCTAATGCAGGCCTTAAGACGAATTCAGTAAGAGTCCATTTGAGCGCTATTGCAGCATCCTTAAAACCTCTAAATGGACAACCTGTCTCCTCTCATCCTCTTATTGCAAGGTTCATGAGAGGCCCGACTCTAACTAAGCCTCCCATCCGACCTCCTCCGGTAGCATGGGATTTGAACCTAGTTCTAGGTCAGCTTATGAAGCCACCTTTTGAACCGTTGGTTTCTACCTCCTTGAAATTTCTTTCCTGGAAGGTCCTTTTCCTTATTGCAGTCACTTCAGCTCGCCGCATCAGTGATCTACAGGCCATAGTGGCTCATCCACCTTATACTAGATTTCATCATGATAAGGTGGTCCTTAGGACGAATCCCCACTTTATGCCCAAAGTGGTCTCGCCTTTTCATCTTAATCAAGAGGTATATCTACCTGTCTTTTTTCCGGCTCCTCATGCATCCAGTGCAGAGAGGAACCTTCATACTCTAGATTGTAAAAGAGCTCTTGCCTTTTACCTCAACAGGACTCAGCCACATCGAAAGTCTTCCCAACTTTTTGTGGCTTTTGATCCTTCACATTTGGGACTTCCAGTCTCCAAACGTACACTTTCCAACTGGATTGCTCAGTGTATTTCCTTTGCTTACCAGAGTAAAAACATTTCTCTGGAAGGCCATGTCACAGCTCACAATGTGAGAGCCATGGCCACTTCTATGGCTCATCTTCACTCTGTATCCATAGATCAGATCTGTCGAGCCGCCACCTGGGCCTCGGTTCATACCTTCACAGCCCATTACTGTTTGGACAAGGACTCCCGCCGGGATGCCTTGTTTGGTCAGGCTGTCCTCAAACACCTGTTCCATACTTGAACAACTCCTGCCCACCTTCCCAGGATGGATGCCTGAGATCCATACGAAGATGGCGAACCCTTGGAAGGGGATCTCCCAGGCATCTTAGCTAGGGAGTCCCCATATGTGAGGACTTATTCCTGCTTGTTCCTGGAGATAGCACAGTTACTTACCTGTAACAGGTGATCTCTGGGAACAGCAGGAATTAGTCCTCACAACCCACCCACCTCCCCTAGGAGTTGTATCTTCTATCTATCTTCCTTTCCTCTCTCTATTTTCTCAGCTATAAACTCGAACTGAGGAGAGCTGGTCAGGAAGGCGGGAAGGCAGCGCGCATGTGCAGTGGGAGGCCCCAAAAGCTTCCTTTCTGGGAAGCTGGGGAGCTTTCCCGCGCAGGCTCCGTCGGTTCCGACGTACCCATATGTGAGGACTAATTCCTGCTGTTCCCAGAGATCACCTGTTACAGGTAAGTAACTGTGCTTTCCTGGCATTGCCTTTCAGTTTACCCCCTTGCAGCTTCATGTTATGCCCTTTAGTTTTACAGCTTCCTCGTCTTTGAAAGAGGTTTGTTTGTTCATTATTTCTCTTTAAGTATTTAAAGGTCTGAATCATATCTCCCCTGTCCCTCCTCTCCTCCAGAGTGTACATATTTAGGTCTTCAAGTCTCTTCTCTAATGTAAAGACAACCACCAAAAGGTCTCTGCAACTTTTGCAGTTTTAAGTAAAAATATTATAACGACATGTTTTCTAAAATAACTCTCCCAGCTATTGAAGAGAAAGTAGTGTCTGAGAAATAATTTGTGTTTATCCTATTCAGCCACTAACAGGCTGCTAACAAGCAAAGTTAATCTAGTGCTGTTATATTAAATTTTGGACACCTGTATAAAGCTCTACTAGCACCACTTTGACAGGTCAGCTGCAAATATAATGTGGTACAGAAGTGAACTCCAGAGGAAGAGTTTATTCGGATAAGAGGCCAGATCAATATAAATGTTTTCCACTTTTTAGTTCAAACTAGTAAAAACTTAAGAAGTAAAATGTCAAAAGGAAACCTGCGAATAAGACCAAATGAGAAAGGCACAACATTATGTAATAAAATTTATATCTCAAGGAAAGTAGGTAGTAAATAAATTTGGGAGGTGGAGGGGGAAACTCAGTCTCTGAGGAATTAACGAAGGGCTTTATTTAAATGGCTTAGGTGGGAAGTTAATAAGACGTGATAGAATATCGCATTTTACTGCAGCTTAGTTCGGCATGGAAGTCATTAAACTGTAGTAACTCAGTACTGCAAGTTAGTAACTCCTGCAATAAATGAATAACCCACCTTGCGAACAAGCTTGAAAGCTGCGTTATTCTGTTTCCCATGAGCATCAGGCTACTAACATATGGGAGCCATTTTAAAGGGGGCAGCATATGTTCAGGCCTATGGGGACCCCTCCCTTCCCACTCAAGAACCCCCTCCCCGAAGACTCCCCTGGAGCCTCTCCCACAGTGAAGAGATGTGCCCTCCCCTGACTTCCCCCCACAGAAGACCCTCCCACGCCTCCTGAAGACCTCCTACCCCGATGTAGGCCCCCCGGGCCTATCTTGTAATTCATGGTGGTCCAGCGGATAAAGGGCAAGAGCAATCTCCAGTCACTCCTACATCATGTGGCTCCAGGTTCAAAATGTTGGTTCATGACTTCTCAGCAGTAGCCTCAAATTATTTCTGGGAGTCAAGCTGCAGCAGCTTGATATGAGACTACCACTAGAAGTCACAAGCTGCAACTTTGAACCCAAAGCCACATGAGGCAGGAGTGACTGTAGATCACTTCTGCCCTGTACCCATTGGACCATCATGAATTACATGTGGGAATAGGAGGGTCTTTGGGAGGAGTGAGGACCTTCTTGTGAGGGGGTAAGGGAAGGAGGGTTTTTGGTGGGGGTACATTTTCTTCAGGGGTGATCTTGATGGGGGGGGTCTCCAGAGGCTTCGACATTCATCAGCCCCTTTAAGAGGGCTCGCTGAGGGCATTGGGCCATGTGTTAGCAGCCCGAGGATCCCAGATGGAAAAAATAGCATCTGCTTTGAGATGCTGTTATTTTCTCAGGAATAACACGGCTTGCACAGTTCAGTGCAAGCTGCATTATTCAATTTGCATAGTAATAGCATGTTCTGCATGCATTTGCATCTCATTAAGCAATGTGCATTATGGTAAAATAGCGCATGATTTTGCCTTTTAACACTGGCTGCCAATATAAGCTCATATAAAATTCAAGGCTATATTGAATATTTTTAAAATCTTCAATAATATCTCAGCTAATGTCCTTCAAAACCTAATAATTAAACATACTAGCTTGAGACCGCTTAGAAACAGTATGGACAAAAGAATTTCTATTCCATTTGATTTCCATAAAACAAATTAGGCAACATCCAAAAGGGCTCCGTCATTATATGCACCCAAACTATGGAATACTTTACCTGATTGCGTACGGGCAACAAGAGACTTAAAAGACTTCAGACAAATGCTTAAGACTTTTCTATTTATGCAATTTTATGGTCCTACTTAGGATTTAGCATAAGCATGTACTTATACAATTTGTATTCCTGTCTTGTGTATTCTTCCTATACCCCCCCCCCCCCCAATACCTTTCCTTGCTTTTACCTATATTTGTATAACTTGTCTTGTAACCACTTTGATTGAAGGATAAGGTGGTATATAAAACTGGTTAAATAAATAAATTAAGAAGCAAAAAATCATGTGTTATTCTTTTAAGCAGTTTAGCAACTACCACTCTTAGATGTTGATGATATGTGGCTACATACTGATGCTACAGTGAACAGAAAGGCTGAAGCATCCAGCTAGATTAGACAAGACTCTGAATATATAAAGGCACATTTTAGATAAGCCATTCAGGTGCCCCTGGAACATACAAGTTGAAACATCAGAAATTTCATAGGTTGGCACGTATAAATGAGTTCTAAAATCCATGTGTCTGTCGCCGCACCAAATGATGAATATCCCTGTCAATGTCTCAGAATATGGGACATACAGAGTAAAAGTCTGTAAACATGCGGCGGGATGGGCAATTTCAGAACTTTGGAGCTAGAAAACTAAAGAGGGAAATGGTAGGGGGACTTTCAGGTCTAGAGGAGGAGGTTAGGCTTTATGATGAGGGTATTCTGTGCAAAAAAATTACTAATAAAACATGCAGAATTTTAAAATACTATGTGCCAAATTAACATTTTCCAGGTGTATAGGACTCTTTATATTCTTTCACTGTAATACATACCACAAAGGTAGAATACCCATAAATCAGGTAGCTTATTTTATTTCTGCATCTATCAAGTCTTAATCTGGATGCTTTACAAGCGATTGTGGTCTAAATGAATAGTAGATGGGGGTACCAATAGATAGAATTAGAAACTGAAATACTAAGTAATGGTATTTCTCCAGGACCAAGCAGGAAGTCAGCCCTCACATATGGGTGACATCGACGTCGATGGAGCCCCCATGCGGAGCATTTCCCCAGCTTTCTAAGAAAGCCTTTGGGAATACACCCACGCATGCGCGGTCCCCTTCCCGCCCAAAGGTGCCATCTTGCTCAGTCTTTCTTTTTCCGTGGAGCCCAACAGACGTGAGTCCCTGTCACCCGGAAAAGTTTGATTTTTTTCTGCGATTTTCGCTCTCTTTTTGTCCGGTTCGATGCCGGTTCCCCTTCCCGTCTGGGTTCGGTACGCCGGTATCGACCCGATCACTATTTTTCGCTTTTTTGCCCTTCGTGGCACGCGTTCGCACTCTTTTTCCTTTTTCCCTGGAGGGCCGGTCTTTTGACCTTGTGGGGGCCCTTTTTTCCCCAATGGCCTCCAGTGGTTTTAAAAAGTGTGATCGTTGTAAGAAGCTCATGTCTCTTACCGACACACACGACTGCTGCCTGCGTTGCCTCGGGCCGGACCATGATCCAAAGGTCTGTGTCCCCTGTGGAAAGATGTCAACTAAGGCACTCAGAAGCCGGCAGCATCAGAAGGAGAGGATTTTTTCTGACTCTGCCTCTGATCGAGCCCGGACTTTGTCAGAGGCCTCGACGTCTCGGGAGTCGGACCCCGAGCTTCGTCAGGGTTCCTCTGAAAGGGGGTCCCCCAGTCGGGAGCATAAGAGGAAGAGAAAGCTCATGAGGGCGTCGTCGGAGGATGCCCCTGGTTCCTCGAGGGCCAGGTCTCAGACCCCTGACCACCGCCCCAGGCCTTTGGAGCTGGAGAAGCCAACTAAGGTGTCTCGTGTAGAGTCGGAGTCTGTCGAGCACGTAAGTCCTGTTGTCCTCGAGGACTTTCCTCCCAGGGAGCCGACGTCGGGGCCCAAGTTGGTGGCTGCTGAGTCTCCTGAGCTGGGACTCAGGCTGACAGCCTTGGAGTGCAGATTGTCTGCCTTCATGGATCAGCAGCGGGTGCTGATGGCCAGCCTAACTGGTGCATCTGCCCCGACCACCGGGACTTCAACGTCTAAGTCGACCCCAGAGACCGAGCCGGTTCTCGAAGCCATGAAGGCCCGAGTCGGACTCGGTCACGGTCTCCCTTGACCTCCCGTTCGGGACCGAGGGCGTCGACGCCGATGGCCCTGGCGTCGGGGCGGGTGTTGCCGGAGCTCGCAAGATCGGAGCCCCTCGACTCTTCCTCGGATGAGTCTGCATGGGAGACGGAGGACGAGGAGTCCCCCGACACCTTTCGGACCTGGTGTGTCCCTTCGGACTCACCGCAGTCTGAGCCCCGGAGTAGGTCCCCACCGGAGGACACCTGGTTCTCGGAGTTTGTCAGGGACATGGCCAAGACTGAATGTCCCTGCGGATCCCAAGGAGGAGCCTCAAGCCAAAGAGCTAGATGCACTACAGTACGACTCTCCCCTGAGGGAGGCCTTTACTGTGCCGGTTCCTCCGATGCTGGAATGGCTCCTCTTCTGTATGGGAGAGGCACCGGCCTCGGCGCCGGTTTTGAGCAAGCAGATTGATTCCATGTATCGAGTCCGAAAGAGCCCTGGGTTCCAGAAGGCGCAGCTGCCGCACCATTCTATGGTTGTGGAATCGGCCATGCATCGTCTGAAAAGCCAGAAGATGCACTTCGCGGTGCCCCCCGGTAGGGAGGCCCGAAGCCTAGATGCCATCGGCAGAAAGTGCTTCCAGGGCTCAATGCTTGCTTGCCGTGTCCAGTCCTACCAGCTGTACATGGGCATGTACTTGCGGGACCTGGCTAAGGAAATAGCCGGGTTCTCGGCTGGCCTCTCCGGGGAACCTTGTCAAGTCCTTGTCCTCGGGGATCCGGGAATGCTCCAAATTCATCTCCCGGGCGGCCTACGATGGCTTCGAGGCTTTGGCCTGCGTAGCGGCGGCCGGCATCGGTGCTCGACGCCAGGCATGACTACAGTCATCGGACCTCGAGCCATGGGTACAGGACAAGTTGGTTGATGTCCCATGCCAGGGTGAAAACCTCTTCGGCAAGCCCATAGCCGAAAAGGCTACTGAGCTCGAGACCGAGACTCTGACAAGGACAAGGTTGTCCAGAAAAACTTCTACCCCTTCTCATAAGAAGAAGGGCTCGGGGAAAAAGACCTTTTACCCGAGGAAAGCATCTGCCTACAAACCTTTCCCTCATTATCAGGCCTCCCCAGCTCCCCAGCAGGGTCAGCAGGCCAAGGGGCAGGGACATGGGCCCCGTAGGCAAAAAGCCCCCAAGCCTCCAGCTCCTGCTCCTACTCAGCAGGGAGGGGGTTTTTGACTCCCACTGCATAGCCTCTCCACCTCTGCTTGCCCATCTCAGCACGGGAGGTCGGTTGGCCCTGTTTGCCCACCAGTGGCCGCCCATCACAAGAGATGCTTGGGTACTGAGCATAGTCCAGAAGGGCTATCTGCTCCATTTCAATCAGGTACCCCCCTCCTACTTCCCAGGGGAGCCTCCAAGGCCTACTCTGCATCAGGAACTCCTTCTCCAGGAACTGCAAGGTCTTCTTCAAGACAGGGCGGTGGAGCCTGTACCTCCCCACCAGCTGGGGCAGGGCTTCTTCTCAAGGTACTTTCTTGTGCCAAAGAGAACTGGAGGTCTCCGGCCCATTTTGTTCTTGAGAAATCTCAACAAATTCTTGGAAAAGGAAAAGTTCAAGATGCTTACTCTTGGAACACTGCTGCCCTACCTCCAGCAGGGAGATTGGCTATGCTCCTTAGATCTGAAGGATGCGTACACTCACATCCTCATTCATCCAGACCACAGAAAATACCTAAGGTTCATGGTAGGAGGAAACCATTTTCAGTACCGAGTACTGCCCTTTGGCCTAACCTCTGCCCCACGCGTCTTCACAAAGTGCCTGGCGGTGGTAGCGGCCTACTTGAGAAACCATGGTATCTTTGTCTTCCCCTATCTGGACGACTGGCTCATCAGGGGTCAGACTCTCCAGGAGGCCAGGCAAGCCACCCTCCGTACTGTCTCTCTCCTTCAACACCTAGGCTTTGTCATAAACTTTGCAAAGTCCACTTTGCTCCCCTCCCAGAACCTGGAGTTCATAGGGGCACGGTTAGACTCCCTGCACGCAAAAGCTTACTTGCCAGAAGACAGGCCAGGACGGCTGATGGACTTGGCCAGCCAGTTTCTAGACAACTCACTGGTATCCGCCAGACTCTGTCTAAGGCTCCTGGGCCACATGGCTTCAACAGTGCATGTGACCCCCAATGCCCGCCTGCATATGAGTCCTGCACAGTGGTGTCTCAGGACTCAGTGGAAGCAGGCTACAGGAAGCCTAAGAGACAAAGTAAGGGTGTCCAAACCCTTCCTGAACTCCCTGCAGTGGTGGCTTCACTCTCCCAACCTTCTACAGGGAATTCCTTTTCAGGTACCTGTTTCCACTGTGGTACTCACAACCTCCTTGCAGGGCTGGGGTGCACATTGTCTGGACAAATGCACACAGGGCCTCTGGTCTCCTTGGGAGGCCACACAACAAATCAATCTCCTGGAACTCCGGGCGATACACTTAGCCCTCAAGGCCTTCTCTCACACCCTGGCCCACCAATCTGTCTTGGTGCAGACAGACAAACAGGTGGCGATGTTCTATGTGAACAAACAAGGGGGCACGGGGTCCAGGCTCCTGTGTCAGGAGGCACAGGCCCTATGCTCTTTTGCACTTCAACACAATATGCTGCTCAGGGCAGTCTATCTTCCTGGCCAGGAAAATTTCCTGGCAGACAGATTGAGCAGGGTTCTACAGCCTCACGAATGGCGACTGCACCCTTTGGTGGTTCAGAACATTTTCCTGAAGTGGGGCCTTCCATCCATAGACCTCTTTGCCAGTCCCCTGAACCGGCAGCTGCCTCAGTTCTGCTCCAGGCAACCGCATCCCACGAGATTCGCAGCGGATGCCTTCCTGATATCATGGTCCAAGGGCCTCCTGTATGCGTTTCCTCCCATTCCCCTGGTGGCCTGAACCTTGTTCAAGATTCTAAGAGACAGGGCCTCGGTCATATTGGTAGCCCCCAGATGGCTGAGACAGCCCTGGTTCCCATTTCTGTTAAAGCTGGCGGTGGACACCCCACTCCCTCTTGGGTTGCAACCCGATCTTCTTTCTCAGGATCAGGGTTCTCTTCTGCACCCCAATCTCAAATCTCTCATTTTGATAGCCTGGAGGCTGCAAGGGTAGTGCTGGCTCCCTGGGGCCTGCCTCAGGAAGTTGAAGAGGTGGTCTTGGCCTCTAGGAAGCAATCCACCCGAAAGACCTATGCCCTGAAGTGGAAGTGGTTCTCCTTGTGGTGTGATAAACGCCAGGAGAATCCTTTCTCCTGTCCTGTGCCAGTGGTGCTTCAGTACCTGCTACACTTGTCTAATCAGGGTCTTAAGTCCAATTCTGTTTGGGTGCACCTTTCTGCTCTGGCAGCCCACCACTCACAGGTGGAGGGGCACTCTTTATCAGTTCACCCCTTGGTGTCCATGTTCCTCAGAGGCTTGCTCTTGCTAAAGCCCCCTCTCCGTCCACCATCCCCTGAGTGGGAGTTGAATGTGGTCTTGCAGCGGCTTACGCGCCCTCACTTTGAGGCGATGGCTACGTGTCCTCTCCGCTTCCTCTCTTGGAAGGCTCTTTTCCTAGTGGCACTGACCTTGGCCAGACGAGTGAGTGAGCTTCAAGCCCTGGTCTGTGACAGGCCATACACGCACTTCTATAGGAACAGGGTAGTCCTTAGGACTCATCCTAAGTTCCTCCCGAAGGTAGTCTCCTCTTTCCACCTCAATCAGGAGGTGATTCTTCCAACATTCTTCCCTAGGCCCCATGCCAGCCAGGCTGAGGAAGTCCTGCATACCCTGGACTGTAGAAGGGCCTTGTCTTTCTACATTGAGCGTACTAAGGGTCATAGAAGGGCTACTCAGCTCTTCGTCTCCTTTGACCCAAACAACTTGGGGTTGCCTGTCTCCAAGCATACCTTGTCCATATGCGTGGCTGACTGTATCACCTGGGCTTACAGGGCAGCAGACCTTCCCTTGCAGGGTCGAGTCACAGCCCACCGTGTCCAGGCAATGGCTGCATCAGTAGCTCATCTCCGTTCTGTACCATTGGCAGACATCTGTAGGGCTGCAACTTGGTCCTCAAGCCAGACTTTTGGAGCCCATTACTGCCTGGAGAGGGAGTCCCGTAGGGACAGTGCTTTTGGTCAGGCAGTACTCCAGAATCTCTTTGAGGTTTATGCAACTCCTGCCCTCCAGCCCTCTTGTTGGGCTACCGGTGGGATCTCTTCTCAGTAAAATTCTTTCCCTGATGCTGAGGCTTTACAGAGGGAGCTCTATTTTTCAGCTTGGGTTCCTGGTAGCCCAGAGCTAGGGAGTCACCCATATGTGAGGACTGACGTCCTGCTTGGTCCTGGAGAAAGAGTAGTTACTCACCTGTAACAGGTGTTCTCCAGGAGCAGCAGGAATCAGTCCTCACAACCCTCCCTCCTGTCCTGTTTGTTTTGTTTTATGTGCTGTCTTTTAGCTATGTCATCTGACTGAGCAAGATGGCACCTTTGGGCGGGAAGGGGACCGCGCATGCGTGGGTGTATTTCCAAAGGCTTTCTTACAAAGCTGGGGAAATGCTCCGCATGGGGGCTTCATCGACGTCAATGTCACCCATATGTGAGGACTGATTCTTGCTGCTCCTGGAGAACACCTGTTACAGGTGAGTAACTACTCTATCACTGGTATATCAAGGAGGATATCAAGGAGGAATGGTATATATTATTGTGAGCAAGTGAAAAATACTGTAAAATAGGTAGCTATAAGTTCAGGTATATGGTGACAAAAGTCAGGAGTGGCTTGTAGTAGTAGTTGTATTACCGATGGACTGGCATATTACTATTAAATCAGAGGCGGGTAGCCTTAATCCCCCAGTAGCATAGGTAGGTTAAAATAATACCTGGCAGAGTAAGGGTATTAGCAATGAGAGGTGAAAATTAAGTATTGTACATACTTTAATAGCTTATCTAATATGGCCAGTTGTACGAGACATGCTATAGTAAATTAATAAAGAATAATGTTAAGTGAAGGAACAAAGAGCAGGATCAAACTACCCTGCTATTCCTAACAAACTCTCTGACATATCTTTATGCATATTATTAATCACCTAATGTCTGCCTAGGTGCTTTCCGAAGTTCCACGCCGAAGGGCCATGCCAAAGGGCCCCCTGATGAGGCCCTCAGACGTGGGCCCGCCAGATGTGGGCACGCCTGAAGCGCGGTCCTTTCATAGCAGTGGGAGTCAGCTATAATGTCAGTAAGGGACGGGGAAAGGAACCGCATGTAGCTGGCTTACCTTCCCCATTCCTGAGCTTGTCTGCTGAGTGCTGATGGTGCTGTGCAGGCAGTGGAGATCTCTCAATGCAGCCAATGCGATGAGGCCCCCCCCCCCCTCTCTGGAGATTGCTTGAGTCCATGCGACGAAAGGGACGAGTGCCTGAAACACGGTCCTTTTAATAGCAGAGAGACAGAAAAATAATTGAAAGAAAGCTGAAAGGAAAAGATCATTGTCAGAGATGGATGTAGGGGAGAAAGTAAAGAAGATAGGAGGAGATAGAAAACTTGACAAGAGGCCCTCAAAAGACAGTTAAGAGAAGACAAGATAAACCAGAGACTGGGGCCAACATGATTAGAAAAATAAAATGGCCATACAGCAAAGGTAAGCAAAATAATTTTATTTTTAATGTAGTCATTGGAATAGGCCATTTTTTAAAAATTTACATCTGCTTTTTTATTTTGCACAATAGGGGGGAAATTGCATTAATGTTTCTATTTCTCAAGTGCTCCATTGCATGTGGAGTCTGGCATCTTGGGGTTTCAGTTTTTGTCTACATCATTTTATTTTCGGCTTGTGCTTTCTTAGTCTATACTTGGTAAGGGACAATCTATGTCTGTGAAAGAATCTAGGTATTCTGTTGTTGTTATTAAGTACCATCGAGTCAGTGTCGACTCATGGAGACCCTCTGGATAGCTGTCCTAAACTGTGTTTGGTCTTCTGTCAGATGGTTTATTGTTTATAGATTGGCACCCATAGCTGCTGTTATTGTATTGGTCCATCTCATTGCTGGTCTTCCTCTTTTGCGTTGACCTTGTACCTTGCCAAACATGATGTCTTTGTTTAATGATCTCTTTCTTTGCATGATATGTCCAAAGTATGAAAGTCGAAGTCTTGTCATCTGAGTTTCTAAAGAAAGCTTTGGTTTGATCTCCTCTAGTACTGATTGGTTTGTTCTTCAGGCAGTCCATGGTATACACAGTATTTGTCGCCAGCACCATAATTCAAAAGCATTGATTTTCTTCCTGCCTATCTTTTTCACTAACATTCGCATCCATATGACATTATTGAAATTACCATCGCTTGGACAAATCAAATCTTTTTATGGAGAGAAACATCTCTTCTCTTTAGAATTTTATCTAGGTCCTTCATAACCATTCTGAGAAGAGCAATGAGTCATTGGATTTCTTGGCTGCTTGTCATTTCTTTATTGATTGTTGATCAAAGTAGGTTAAAGTTGTCAACTATTTCAATTTCTTCTCCATCAACGATGAACTTATTCATTTTGCCAGTTGTCAGGATCTTTGTCTTCTTTATGTTAAGGTCAGGCAAATTTAATACTATGGTCCTTGATCTTGAGAAGCAAATATTTTAGATCATCTTCACTTTCTGCCAGTAATGTGGTATCATCAGCATAGCAAAGGTTGTTGATGAGTCTTCCACCAAGCTTCACACCTCGTTTGTCTTCATACAGTCCTGCTTCTCTGATGATTTGTTCTGCTTATAAATTAAACAGGTAGAGAGAAAGTATGCAACCTTGTTGTATACCTTTGCTGATTTTAAACCATTCTGTTTCTCCTTGTTCTGTTCAAACTATTGCTTCTTGAATAATGTAAAGGTCATGCAAGAGAACTATCAGGTATTCTGGTATACTCATGCATTTTAATGTGGCCCAGACTTTCTTATGGTTTATCCAGTCAAAAGCCTTGCTGTATTCAATAAAATATATATAGATATCATTTGGGTATTCTTTAGTTTTTTCAAGGATCCATCTCACATCCGCAATGATGTCTCTCGGTCCTCGCCCTTTCCTGAACCCTGAGGCACTTCAGGCAGTTCTCATTCCAGGCTCTGCTGAATGATCTTGAGTAGAATATTGCTGGCATGTGGGATCAGAGCAATTGTGCGATAATTTCCACTGTGATTCAGATCACCTTTCTTCAGTATTGGTATAAAAACAGATTTTTTTCCAGTCAGCTTGCCAGGAATTTGTCTTCAAAATTTCCTGGCAGAGCCTTGTAAGTAGGGTAACAGCTACATCCGATCACTGTAATACTTCAGTGGGAATGCCATCAATGCCTGGTGCTTTGTTCTTTGATAAGGCTTTCAAAGCTGATTTGACTTCTTCTTTCATCACCAATGGTTCCTGATCATAAGTTATAGGTTGAAACAGTTGTTGTTCCACTTAGGTTTTATGGAACAAAGACTGTATATTCTTTCCACCATTTCTTGATCTTCTCAGCATCATTCATCATGGATCCTTGAGCATCTTGTAGCATTCCAATTCGAGGCTGGCATATCTCTTTAACTCTCATAGCTTTAGGAAAGCCAGTCTTGTTCTTCCTCTAGTAGTTTCTGATTCTATTTCTTTGCATGCATCATTGGATTTAGTGGCAGTTACAGAAACATGGTTCACAGAAAACCATGACTGGGATGTAACTATACCTCGCTATACTTTATTCAGAAAGGACAAGGTAGGAAGAAGGGGAGGAGGAGTGGAGCTATATGTAAAAAATACTATTAAAGCATTGGAATTACAGAGCTTAAATGGGAGAGAGGAGGCATTGTGGGTTAAACTAGAAAGAGGCAAAGCGAAATCTATTTGCATTGGCGTGATATACAGATCTCCCTCACAAGAGGAAGAGGTGGACAGAGAGTTAATTGAAAACATACGTAGCATTGCTAGGAAAGGGATAGTGCTACTGATAGGGGATTTCAGTATGCCAGATGTTGATTGGCACATTCCTGCTGCAGTATCATCTAGAAGTAAAGAGATCCTGGATTGTCTACAGGGAGAACTATTCGGGCAATTGTTAACAGACCGCACACGTGAAGGGGCCATACTGGACTTGGTGCTTATCAATGGTGAAAGTGTTTCCGATGTTATAGTGAGAGATCATTTTGCATCCAGTGATCACCAGATGGTGTTGTTCAGTATTAGGACTAGGGCTGTTAGAATCCATTCAAAGGTGAGGGTCTTAGACTTTAGGAAGACTAACTTTGCCAAGATGGGCCAATACCTCAGGGAGTCATTAGCGGGATGGGAACAGCTGTAGGGTGTAGAAAAACAGTGGGCAAAACTGAAAGGGGGTATTTTAAGGGCAACCAACCTTTTTGTTAAAATAGTAACTAAAGGAAAAGGAGACCGCTATGGCTTTCGAAAGAAGTAGCTTTAAAGGTGAAGAAAAAGAGGGAGGCCTTCATGAAATACAAGAGATCACAGAGAGAGGAAGACAGGCTTCTATATTTGGAAAAACTTAGAGAAGCTAGCAAAGTAGTCAGGAAAGCAAAGATTCAAAAAGAGAAGGAAACAGCCAATGCAATAAAATGGGGGGATAAGACATTTCTCAGATATGTTAGTGAGAAGAGGAAGGGCAAAAGTGGTATTGTCAGACTCAAGGGTGAAGGGGAGGAATATGTAGAAGCCAATGAGGATAAAGCAGAATTGCTTAACAAATATTTCTGTTCTGTTTTTTGAGAGATGAAGAACCAGGAACAGGACCTCAGAAAACACCCACAAACAGGAACAGAAGCGAGGGACATCTTGGACAATTTTCAGAAGACTGTGTTCGTGAGAAACTAGCTCAACTTAAAGTAGACAAAGCGATGGGACCAGATGGGATATACCCTAGAATACTGAGGGAATTTGGGGACGTTCTAGCAGCTCCACTGACTGACCTTTTCAATGCCTCATTGGAGTCGGGAGTGGTGGCAAAGGACTGGAGAGAGGTTCATGTGGTGCCTCTACACAAAAGCGGAACTAAGGATGTGGTTGAAAACTACAGGCCAGTTAGTTTAACTTCGGTGGTGAGTAAATTATTGAAAACGCTGCTGAAAGAGAAAATAGTGAGGTTTCTGGAGTCCAGTGAATTACAGGATCTGAGGCAGCATGGATTCACCAGAGGCAGGTCTTCTCAGACAAATCTGATTGATTTCTTTGACTGGGTGAACAGGGCGTTGGACCAAGGGAGAGCCCTAGATGTGGTGTATTTAGATTTCAGTAAAGCCTTTGACACCGTTCCTCACAGGTGACTTATAAACAAACTGAGCACCCTAGGGATGGACCCTAAAGTTACTGCTTGGGTTAGAAATTAGTTGTGTGGGAGGCGCCAAAGAGTACAGGTAAATGGAGCTCACTCTGAGGAGAAGGACGTTACCAGTGGTGTGCCCCAGGGATCTTTCCTGCGTCCGATTCTTTTTAACATCTTTGTTAGTGATATAGCGGAAGGGCTGTCAGGTAAGGTTTGCCTCTTTGCGGATGATACCAAAATCTGCAATACCGTAGACACCCAGGAAGGTATAGATAACATGAGGAGGGATCTAGCTAAGCTTGATGAATGGTCTAGAATTTGGCAGCTGGGATTTAATGTTAAAAAATATAATGTATGCATTTGGGCTGCAGCAATCCAAGGGAGCAATATAGTATAGGGGGTGAAGTACTTTTGTCAACTAAAGAAGAGCGGGACCTAGGCGTGATTGTGTCTGAGCATTTTAAAATAGCTAAACAGGTAGAAAAGGTGACAGCAAAAGCTAGAAGGATGCTTGGGTGCATACGGAGAAGAATGGCTAGCAGAAAAAAGGAGGTGATAGTGCCTCTGTATAAGTCTTTGGTGCGACCTCATTTGGAGTATAGTGTGCAATTCTGGAGACCACACCTTCAAAATGATATAAACAGGATGGAGTCAGTACAGAGGGTGGCTACTAAAATGGTTAGTGGTCTTCATTATAAAGCATATGAGGACAGACTTAAGGATCTTAATATGTACACCTTAGAGGAAAGGCGGGATAGAGGTGATATGATTGAGATGTTTAAATACCTCCATGGCATAAATGTTCGGGGGAGAGCCTCTTTCAATTGAAAGCAAGTTCTGCTACGAGGGGACATGGGATGAGGGTGAAGGGGGATAGATTTAGTAGTGATATGTGGAAATATTTCTTTACGGAAAGAGTGGTGGATCCATGGATTAGTCTCACAGTGGAGGTGGTAGAGATGAGGACAGTATCTGAATTCAAAAAAGTATGGGACAAACACAGAGGATCTCTAAAGGACAAAAAGGGGACTGTTGTAGTTGTTGATATGGAAGGACAGACTAGATAGGCCATGTGGTCTTTTTCTGTCATCATATTTCTATGTTTCTATTGTAGTACTTCACATTGTCTTGTCTTGTTGCATGTTGGAAATCTCTGTTGAGTTTTGTGATTGCTACTCTTTCTCTTCTAGCTTTAGTTTTTCTGCGTTTCTGGGCAATTTTCAGAGTTTCTTTGGTGATTCATTCTGGCCATCTTTCCTTTTTCACCTTTTGTAGAGACTTCTCACTTTCTTCCAACACAATCTTCTTGTTGTCATCCCATAACTCTTCTGGAGCTCTGTCATTTGTATGTAAAGCAGCAAATTGATTTTGCAGGCAGACTTTAAAATCTGATGATATATTCTCAAGGTCATAGTTTGCTACATTCAAGAGTGGCTTGTTCTTTTTCAACTTGACTGACTGGGAGCCAGATGTTGGTTACATGCATATATTTACAGAATACGGCAAATGTTGTTATGTTTAATATGTGGTATTATTTTAGTACATTATTTAGATTTTTGGGGGGCAAATTCTTCTCTGGAGTCTATTCAGTATGCATATTACCATCAGTAACAAAGGTAATAGAGGAGAGGCAGTTGATGCAGCTGCACCAGAGCCACGCAGTGAATAGATCCTTTCCTGCTGTGTTCAAAAGTGCACTTTACTACAGACATAGGTATTGCCCCCAGCCCAAGGATTTAACTCACCCTGCCCCACTCCCCCTAATCCCACCCCAGCAGAAGGCACCATCATTTCAGCTGCACATTTCAGCATTTTTATGCTAGGCATGTGAAATCCCCCCCTCCCAAAAACAAATTGTTAGTGTGTATATAAAATGAAGGTCTTTTTTTATTTTATATATATATTTTTTTGCATGCATTCATTTGAACTACTATGCCCGCTATAGCTTTTTTTTGCATGCACAGATCGATTGTGCGCACCTTTATTCTTAAGCATCTGTGCACTCAAGAAATGTGTGCACCCAAACAAGCCCAAAATGCACATGCCTAGTTTCTATTATCAGACAATGCGCACTCGACTGCAGAACTGATTAGATGCTATAAATATTCAATTAATATATAAGTCAGGGAATAGATTATGTAGGAAACGTTTGTGCAGTTGCTGATTTCAGGTTTCTTTCAGGCAATTTCTCCAAATGGATTAGTTTTGTGCATATTATGACAATCATGAACCTCACTTCTAAGCCAGAGTACGTGGAGGTTTGTCTGTGAGGAAATGACTGATGTTTTTTCAGCTTCTGTCTACTCTTTATCTGGAATGTGGTTCATGATATGTATATTCAAAACAAATAGCCTTAAATTATAATATATGGATAAAATCTAATCGGATATGTTTATATTTATGTTTATTTACAAACTTAATATACTGCCATTTATAGGGACATCACAGTGGTTATTAATGTATAAAACTAATAAATTATGGTTCAAAGAAAAGAAAAAGAAAAACTCAAAGAAAAAGAGACAGTAGAAAGGATCTGGTTGCAGGGCTGCTCCATCCCGCCCCATCGCAGCCATTATTCTCCAGGAACAAGCAGGTAGTCAGTCCTCACATATAGGTGACGTCAGTGCCAATGTAGCCCATGTGGAGCATTTCCCCAGCTTTCAAAGAAAGCCTTTGGGAATGCTACCACGCATGCGTGGTCCCCTTCCGGCCCAAGGGTGCCATTTTGCTCAGTTTCCTTTTTTCCATGGAGCCCAATGGATGCTTGTCTTGTTTCCCCAGAAAAAGCTCTCTAAAATTATCCAAAAAGTTGTTTTTTCCCAGTTTGCGTACCGGTTCCTCTTCCCGCCTCGAGCCACCGTCGACCCCGCACCGTTCTCGGCTCTCCCTTCTGTTTTGACGAGGCTTGCCTCAATTGGCATTCATGACATTTTTTGCACCAGGGTCTCGATCCCGACCAGATGTCCCCCACCATGTCTCCCAGTGGGTTCAAAAAATGCGACTGCTGCAGTCAGACTATGTCTGTCACAGACACCCACGACTGCTGCCTCTGCTGCCTGGGTCTGGATCACGATAGCACCACCTGCAACCTGTGCCAGGCTATGACTCCAAAAAACAACAACCAACAAGAAATGTTCAGAGTTCCAAGGGAAGATGTTCCCATGGTCTGACTCAGCTTTGGCTTCTCCATCATTGAGCTCCCAGCCCAGTACTTCCCCTGAGGTCCGGGCATCCTTGGAGTCCCACAGTGGCAGCTCCTTCGAAAAGACCCTGGACCCTGCGAAAAAAAAGAAAAAATCCTTGAAGCCAATTGAAGTTCCATTGGTGAAACCCAGTAAGGTCCCGCAGAGGGACTCGTGCGAGTCCGAGCAGCGCCCCCTAAGGTCTCTAGGAAGGAGTCCTTGGCCGGCAGAGAATGTGTGAGGTTCCTCAAGGCCGTGGTCCTCATCAAGGATGAACTTGTGAGAGTCCAATCCCAGGCCCTAGAATATCAGTGCCTGTGCCGAAAGCTGTGGAGCTTTCTGGCCTCGAAACCAGAATGGCAACCCTGGAGCAGAATATCTCTGCGATCCTAGCCCTGCAGCAGGCAGTGATGTCTGGCTCATCTGCATCATCTAATGGGTTCCCAACTGTGGGGGAATCCCCAGGCATCAAGCCAGGCACTAGCCAGGCACAAGCCAGGCACTAGCCACTAGCCTTGGGCAAGTCCTCGGCACCGATTGAGGTCCCAGTCCCAATCCTCAAATGTCCAGTCCTCCCCGGCTAGTTTCCAGGAGTCAAACCCTCCAGAGGAACCTGGTTCCCCTGACCTGGCCTCGAGGTCCTGGAATCCCGGGCCTTGGAGTTCTTGATGTCCTCCAGCTCAGAGTGGGAGACTGATGACGAGGCCTCCCCGGAGACTTCTCGGCACCAAGTCGTTCCCTCGGAGCCGTCTCCTCCAGCACCCCAGTGCCACTCTTCCCCCAAGAACGTGGCCTTCCATGACTTCATCTGGGATATGGCCCGAGTCCTGCCAGTCCTGACGGAATCAGAGGAGGATCCACGCACCGAAGAACTGGAGATCCTCCAGTATGAGTTTCTGCCAAAGGAGACTCTCACTGTGCTGATGCAAGCCATTCCCGTATGATTGCTCCTATGAATGTGGGAGACCCCAGCTTCAGTGCCGGTGGTCAGCCGACGCCTCAATGCCATCTACCATTTCAAAAAGGGCCTTGACTTCCAGAAGGCTCAGCTCCTGCATAACTCCATTGTTGTGGAGTCGTCTATGCAGAAGCTCAAAAACCAGAAGAATTATTCCTCCATCCCCCCAGGCAAAGAGATGCCCTTAGGCGCAAGTGCTTTCAAGGCTTCATACGTGGCTGCAGGATATATGCCTATGAATTATACATAGGTACTTACCTTAAGAGCCTCATCCAGGAACTGGCGGGCTTCTCTGTGAGCCTTGACGAGGAACCTCTTCAAAGGTTTCAAATCCTGACAGCTGGGATCCGGGACTGCTCAAAATTCTTGTCCCGATCCACTTACGAAAGCTTTGAATTGGCAGCCCAGGTAGCAGCAGCAGGCATCAGCCCCCGACGCCAAGCCTGGCTGCAAACCTCCGACCTCAAGTAGTGGGTACAAGAGAAATTGCTTGACATCCCCTGCACTGGAGAAAACTTATTCGGCAAACTCATGGCCGACAAGGCGACCGAGATAGAGGCCAAGGTCGTGACCAGCCAGAGGCTGTCCAGGAAGACCTCAGCCCTCCCCAGAAGAAGCCATCAAGGAAAAGACCCTCTTTCCCAAGGAAAAAGAGGTCTTTTCATCAGGGTCACTACCAGCTCTTCTCTAGACAACAACAACAACAGGACCCTCAGCCCAAGAGTCAGTGCCACTGGCCCAGGAAGCCGAAGGCTCAGAAGCCCCAGGCCCCAGCTTCCACCCAACCCGGGGGGAGCTTTCCCCCCCCCCCCCTGGGCAGGGACTCCTCTCCCCCAGGAGACCCTCTCCAATGCACAGGGTGCCACCTGGAACATTTTGCCCACAGGTGGGCCAGGGTCACCACGGACCAGTGGGTCCTACAAGTGGTAAGGGAAGGGTATCTCCTCCGTTTCCAGCAAACACCCCCAGGATTTTCTCCAGGAGAGCCGGTGCGGCCTCTTCTTCACCAGACCTTGCTCCTTTCAAAGCTCGCAGGCCTGCTCAGGGAAAGGCAGTGGAGCCTGTACCCAAACATCTATGGGGAAAGGGCTTCTACTCCAGGTACTTCCTTGTCCCCAAAAGAACTGGGGATCTCAGGCCCATACTAGACCTGTGAAACATGAACAAGTTTCTGGTGAGGGAGAAGTTCAAGATTCTCTCCCTTGGGTCACTGCTGCCCTACTACACCAGGGAGACTGACTCTGCTCCTTGGACCTAAAGGATGCGTACACCCACATCCCGATCCATACCTTTTACAGACAGTACCTAAAATTCATGGTGGAAGGAGAGCAGTACCAGTATAAGGTACTCCTCTTTAGCTTGGCCTCATCGCCAAGGGTTTTCACAAAGTGTCTGGCAGTAGTGGCTGCCTATCTGTGCCTACAAGGGGCTTTCATCTACCCCTGTATGGATGACTGACTCAGAGGCACTAAGGCCATCGAGGCCAGCCAGGTCAACTGCCCAAAATCCCATCTCTCTCCAGCTCAAGCCCTAGAGTTTATTGGGGCATCCCTGGACACGCTACAGGCAAGAGCAGTCCTCCTAAGAGAGAGGGCAGCACACCTCCAGTAGCTGGTAGGGAAGTTGCAGCACCATAGGGCAGTCCTGGTGTGCCTCCTCCTCCATCTCCTGGTCCACATGGCCTCGACTGTCCACGTCATTCCCTCGGCCCACCTGCATATGCGGATGGCCCAATGGTGCCTGTGTTCACAGTGGACTCAGGCCACAGACAGGCTGAGGAACAGGGTGAAAGTCACCAGCCAACTGGCAGCCTCACTAAACTGGTGGCAGAACTTGCACCATCTATGGTCTGGAATGCCCTTTCAGGCACCCACACCACTTCTGGGTTGGTGAGTGCGCTGCGATGGCCTATGCACACAGGGCAGTAGGTCTGCAGAGAAATCCCTCATACACATCAATCTCCTGGAACTCTGAGTGATCTTTCTGGCCCTACGAGCATTCCACCAGCGCCTATAGCATCTGCCACTGTTGATCCAGATAGCCCTCCTCTCCTTTGCGGCGTGCCACAGCATGCTGCTGCAAGAAGTATACCTCCCTGGCTAGGAAAACTGCCTAGCGGACAGGCTGAGCAGAGTCCTGCAGCCACACGAGTGGTGCTTGCACCCCAAAGTAGCGAGACAGTTCTTCAACTTCTGGGGCAGGCCCATGATGGACCTCTTCGCTCCTCTGGACAATGCGCAGTTGACCCGCTTCTGCTCCCATCAGCCGCACCCAGAGAGAGTGGCAGCAGATGCTTTCCTAATCTCATGAGCCAAGGGTCTACTCTATGCATTCCCTCTGACCCCCTCCTGGTAGCCATTCCCTTTTCAAAGTTCAAAGCGAGAGAGCGTCAGTGATACTTATCACCCCCAGGTGGCCCCTGGTTTCCCCTGCTCCTCTCCTTATCGGTGGCACTCCCAATTCCATTGGGCCGGGCCCAAGATCTCCTTTCCCAGGAGGGGGGCTCACTCTTTCACCCTAATGTGGGGTCCCTGACGCTAATGGTGTCACTGCTGAGAGGGTAGCCTTGGCCCCTTACAATCATCCAGTGGAAGTCAAGGAGATCCTGCTGGTCTCCTGGAAGCCCTCCACCAGAAAGACAGATGCCTTTAAGTGAAGGAACTTATAAGAACATAAGATATGCCACACTGGGTCAGACCAAGGTCCATCAAGCCAGGTATCCTGTTTCCAACAGTGGCCAATCTAGGTCATACGTACCTAGCAGTTTCCCCAAAAGATGCAGGTTCCACAATGCTTGTACTGGGTCAAGCATTGATATCCTGGGTCCCTTCTTAATAATGGTTTATGGACCTTTCCTCCAGGAACTTGTCCAAACCTTTTTTAAACCCAGCTACACTAACAGCCTTTACTACATCCTCCGGTAACAAATACCAGACTTTGATTACACATTGAGTGAAAAAATATTTTCTTTTATTAGTCTTAAATAGTTTACCCTGTAGCTTCATTGCATGTCCCCTAGTCTTTCTATATTCTGATAACGTAAACAATCGATCTACGTTTACCCGTTCCACTCCGTTCATTAATTTATAGACTTCTATCATATCTCCCCTCAGCCGTCTCTTTTCCAGGTTAAAGAACCCTAACCTTTTTAGCCTTTCTTCATAGGAATATCCTTCCATCCCCTTTACAATTTTGGTGGCTCTTCTCTGAACCTTTTCTAATAACGCTATATCCTTTTTAAGATACGGCGACCAGAATTGCACACAATATTCAAGGTGCGGTCTCAACATGGAACGATATAGAGGCATTATAATATCTTTTGTTTTATTTTCCATTCCTTTCCTTATGATACCTAGCATTCTATTTGCTCTCTTGGCTGCCGCTGCACACTGGGCAGAGGGTTTTAACATGATATCCACAATGACGCCTAAATCTTTTTCCTGGGTAGTGGTTCCTAATGCGGAACCTTGCATCGTGTAACCATAGTTTGGGTTGTTTTCCCTAGGTGCATAACTTTGCACTTGTCCACATTAAATTTCATCTGCCATTAAATTTCATCTGCCACCAACTTCTCTGTCTGGTGTGTGGAATGAGGGGAGAATCCCTTCTCCTGCTATGTGCAACTCGTCCTCCAGTACCTGCTGCACTTATCATGCACTGGACTGAAATCTAACTCGGTTCAGGTACATCTGAGCACCATAACCGCTCACCAGCACCCCATCAAGGGAAAACCCCTCTCCAGCCAGCCCCTGATTTCTAGGTTCTTCCATGGTGCTCCACACACACCCCCATTCCTTCCGAAGGTGGTATCTCCTTTTCACCTCAGACCAAGAGGTAGTCCTCCCCACCTTCTTTCCAAAGCCACACACCAGAAAGAAGGAGCCGGTCTTTCATATGCTGGATTGCAAACGGGCTCTGTCCTATTTACAGCAGACTCAAGCCCATTGGAAAGCTCCTCAGCTTTTCGTATCTTATGACCCCACAGACTGGGGCTCCCTGTGTCAAAACAAACTCTGTTCATTTGGATGGCAGACTGTATTGCCCTCACCTATGAGTGGGTGGCCTCTTCCTTGAGCACAAGATCAGAACACATCATGTGAGGGTGATGGTCACGTCAATGGCCAACCTCCGCTCAGTGCCAGTGACAGAGATTTGCAAGGCCGCCACATGGTCTTTGATCCATACGTTCGCAGCTCACTACTGCCTTGAAAGCGAGTCTCACAGGGACAGTGCCTTTGGCTAGGCAGTACTCCGTAATATTCTTGGGGTGTAGGCAATTCCTGCCCTACGACCCTTCTGTGTTCAGGCTACCAGAGTGATAGTGTTGCTGGATGCTAGGTTCTCGCAGAGTCTCTCAGATGGGGACTCATCTTCTGCAACTGAAGGCTACCCGATTGGTCATCTTTGGTGCTGCCCTGGTTTAGTCCCCGGCAACCTGGTGCTAGGGAGTTCCATATATGAGAACTGACTTCCTGCTTGTTCCTGGAGAAAGCGTAGTTACTTACCCATAACAGGTGTTCTCTGGGAACAGCAGGAATCAGTCCTCATACCCCTCCCTCCTCCCCTAGGAGTTGCCTCTATACATTACCTTATTTTTACTGCCGTTTTAGCTGTCATCTGACTGAGCCAGATGGCACCCTTGGGCGGGAAGGGGACCACAGATGTGTGGTAGCATTCGCAAAGGCTTTCTTTGGAAGCTGGAGAAATGCTCTCTGCAGGTTCCATTGGCACTGACATCACCCTTATGTGAGGACTGATTCCTGCTGTTCCTGGAGAACACCTGTTACAGGTGAGTAACTACGCTGTCCTTTAAAGCTTGGGAGAAAATCAGGGTCTTAAAGACCAGCTATGAATTTTAAGTAACAAGGATTCTAGCCTCAAATACTTTGGTATCACATTCCATAGAAGAGGCGAACACACACACACACACACACACAGGCAAAGGAATAAAGAGGAGTTTGTTTGCAAACAGATTTGATGTAAAGGGTTACAGGGAATTGAAGTATTAAACACTTGAATTGGCTGTCCATCATGCATTGCTGCTTAGCATAATACTGTCCACAGATTTGGAGAGACTAATTCAAAAGAAAACTCCTTAAATTCTATACCCTGCTTTTCACACCAGGTTTTTCACCATGCAGAGAAAGAGGCAAAGAGAGCCAAGGACCGGAACGATTGCTAAACAAAAGAGGTAGGACAAAAAAATATGTTACAAAGAGGGAAAAACAAAACCCTGTGCAGCCCTTCTGTTTACTGGAGTGAGGATTAGGGGCATGTAGGCTAAAAAAAATGGGTTAATTTCCCATGGGTTTTTTCCCATTTCAGAGGGAAATGTCATTACACTTTTGAAACACAGAAAAAATACACAATTCCAAATTTTTTCCGTTTTAAGTTAAAAAAGGCATGAAAAATGGCACTGACATTCCTAATGGCAATTAGATGACTACTCCTAAGAGGTTACCACAAAAAATTAGAAAAACAATTGTGGAGATTACTTAGATTGATGCACGGAGAGAAGTAGCATCATCCACTGTCCCTACTAATTATTACCAGAAGCACATAGAAAGGTTTAGCATTTTCCAGAGCAGGGTAAGATCTTTCTGCCAGTCATTTCAGACTTGGAAAAGACTCCTGAAAGGGAAAAGCCCACTGAGTATGAAAACATCACCCAAAGACAGATTGTTGTCTTTGGCCCCCTATCCATGTTACCATGAGCTGTTAAGGGGAGGCGGTGGTCTGGCCTTTATGGCCAGGTGTCTCTGGACTTAGCCAGAGCCAACACCCTACAGGAGAATGAATCTGCACCAGCCACCACAACCAGAGAAGGGAAGAGAACAGGCTTGGAGCTATTGCCAAAGGGATGGGGGAAGCTCAGCCTGAACTGCCTGCACCAGTCCCTCTAGGTCTCAAATGCTTAAGGAGAAGTGGAGCAGCCTGGAAAGACAGCATTTTATGGCATCTATCCAGTCAATAGGTGAAAAAATCTACACAAAGCTATATCCAAGAAGTACCTCAGTAAAGGAGTGTGATTCCACACAGGGCAGGAAACTTTTAGGTTGAATCCTCTTTTCTCCATATAGCTTGAGAGGAGTGATAAATGAGACAGGGAATTCAAGTAGTGAGTTAATTGAACTAGTCAAATATCTAAATGGTGCTTAAGAAAAAAAAACAAAATCAGAATTAAGATGCAGAGGACTGGAAGGAGTGGGGTGAAAAACACCCTTATCACCACAAGAGGCTATCATCTTGTTTTTATTCTATAGTTCTGCTTGATTGTTCATGCCAATTGTTCTTGTAATTTTCTCAGGGACCAGAGAAAGACTGGGTATAAAAAGCTCCTAGGATTGGCTTGCTTCCTTATTTACCAACAGTTGCTAAACTGTCTGGAGCACACAGAAAGGGGATTACACAATAAAAGGTGTTCTAGTGAGTGAGGGGAAGAAGATACCTTAAGGCCCTGAGTGTCTGATCTCACATGGAATAGAAATTCCACACTTAAAAGAGATACTGTACTGTTTCTAGAAAGCACATTTATTAGGTATAATCCTCCCAAAATGAGGTATTTACAAACTCAGAAGCAAAAGGACAGTTCCAGAAGTCAAATAGATGCAGCACAGATGGGAACTTATCAGAATAGCACTCTTCTCTGTTAATTTTCCGGACATTTCTTTTTCTTTTTGCTACATTGGCACTTAGCAAGTCTCTCCTCCTGGTTTCTTTGAAAAATCTCTCTTCTGGTATCCCGGATGAGTAACTCCTCTTCTTCTTTCTTCATGGTGTCAGGCTGGGTATTCGAGACTCCTCAATCTTCCTCTTGTCCTTCAAAACACTATTACAGGATACAAGTCCCAAAAATCACAAATATTTTCCCAGTACTTAGAACAAGTACTCCTATTGACTTCCAGCAAGCATCTCCCAGTCCATTCTCAACCCTCAAATGGCCACTTTTTATACATGTGCTTACCCCACTGGTTGATGTCATATAGCTCCTGACTGGCTATCAAGTGATCACCTGCTTCATTTTACTCTTTGATGTGTGGGACACTCTTCCTTCATGATGCCAATGCTTCTTGGGCTTTTCCAGGTAGGAAGAGCTTTGGTGGTCATCTTGGATCTCTGGTACCGGTCTTGTGCTCAAAGTACTTCCTTGATCCTGATCTCTTTACCTTTGCAGAGTCAAGGGTATCCCCCTCACAGGATTCTGACATTCTCTTCCTCGATCAGAGTGCAGGCTGCTCTTGAGGTGCAAGATTCAGGGTATCAAATTTTTCTTCCTCCTCCCTCTCTGAGATCTGAGCAACTTTCTCCTTGCCAGATACTATACTCCTCTCTAAGGGTGCCCTCTTTTTGACTTTTGCTCTGGGACAAGGGTGGTACATCAGGGCCTTGCCTTAATAAGGCCTAAATCAGCAAGTTGAATTAGGCACTTATTCTTATTCTGCAATGAGTGGCAGAAAAGAGACAAAAGAAAATTTCCTCCAAAATCCTGACTTTAAATAACCTGAGGAGCCCACCTAACTCCTCCCTAGGATGCATTCTAGATTGGGTCCCCAGCTAGAAAAATCCTAGGTATTTATTCTTCTATTCTGCTTACAGGGCACCTTACCCCTGAATGGGCATACTTATATAAGTGAATTATTGAGACCTGGGTCACAAGAACGCACCAGAAAGGAGGGAGGGTAATAGAAGAGAGGAGGATATAAGGTGGGAGAGAACACAGAAGTAAAGGGGATAAGAGAAAGGAGGAGAGAAAATGAGAAGAAGCATTGCAGAGAAGAGGAAGGGAAAGAAAGTAACAAAGAAGAGGAAAGGGAAAATGAGAGAGGACAAGAAGGGAGAAGGAGTAGCAGAGAGGAGAAAATGGGAAGATGAAAGGGAGAACAGCAGAGAGGAGGAATGTAGTAAAGAAGGAAAAAGAGAGAAGAATAAGAGAAGAAAGAAGGAGAGTAACAGGAAGAAGGAAGAAGAAAAGGGAAAGAGAAAGCACAAATGGAGTGGGGAAAAGGACAGAGAAGGGGCTTAAAAGAGGAAGTAGAACATAAGGTGAGTAGGGCAAAAAGAGAGAAGTAACTTAAAAAAGAAAAAGAAGAAAGGAAAAGAGGAGAGGGAGCACAGTACAGTGACAGAAAGAAGAAACTGAGAACAGCATAGTAACATAGTAAATGACGGCAGATAAAACCAGCATGGTCCATCTAGTCTGCCCAGCACGATGGCAAGAGTAGGTGCACCTGCCGCTCTGTGCAGGCCACCCCTCCCACGTCCCTGTTTAGGGGTGAACCCACCACTCCATGCAGGACACCCCTATTTGTTGAGAAATTAGATGGTTCTGTTTATTTTGATTTTATCCTGTGGATGTAAAGGGATCCACTGTGTCTGTCCCATGCCATTTTGAATTCCGTCACCATGTTTGCCCCCACCACTTCCATCGGGAGGGCATTCCAAGCATCCACCACCCTTTCTGTGAAAAAGTATTTCCTGACATTGCCTTTCAATTTACCACCTTGCAGTGTACATGTTTAGGTCTTCAAGTCTCATCTCATAAGGCTTCTGACACAGGCTCCAAATCATTTTGGTCGCCTTCCTCTGAACAGTTTCCAGTTTTTTACATCCTTTGCAAGATACAGTCTCCAAAACTGAACACAGTATTCCAAGTGAGGCCTCACCAGTGACTTCTACAGTGGCATAAGTACCTCTTCCTTTCTGCTGCTGATTCCTCTTTGTATGCAGCCCAACATCCTCCTGGCTTTTGCCACCGCCTTGTCGCACTGTTTTGCCACCTTGAGATCTTCAGAAATAATCACACCAAGGTCTTTCTCCTGATCCGTGCACACCAACCTCTCGCCCCCTATCGCGTACATTTCCCTTGGATTTCTGCTACCCAAGTGCATGACTCTGCACTTCTTTGCATTAAATCTTAATTGCCAAGCATTAGACCATTCTTCCAGCTTTTGTAGGTCTTTCCTCATGTTAACCACTCCCTCAGGGGAGTCCACTCTGTTGCAAATTTTTGTGTCATCTGCAAAAAGACAGACTTTTCCATTTAGTCCTTCAGCAATATCACTCACAAATACATTGAACAGTGCTGGCCCCAGGACCGACTCCTGGGGCACCCCGCTAATCACCTTCCCTTCATCCGAGTGAGCTTCATTTACCTGATCCAATTTACCATCTTAGGATCTATCCACAAGCTACTGAGTTTATTGATAAGCCTCCTATGAGGAACAGTATCAAAGGCTTTGCTGAAATCCAGGTAGATGACATCCATCGCATGCCCCTGATCTAGCTCCCTGGTCACCGGTCAAAGAACTCAATCAGATTTGTTTGGCAAGATCGTCCTTCGGTAAAACCATGTTGCCTCGGGTCTTGCAACCTGTTGGTTTTGAGAAAGTTCACTATTCGCTCTTTCAGGAGCGCCTCCATTACTTTTCCCGCCACCGAAGTAAGGCTCACAGGCCTGTAGTTTGACACTTTTTCCCTGTCATCACTTTTGTGTAGAGGTACGACATCAGCCATTCTCCAGTCCTGAGGAACCTCTCCTGTTTCCAAGGATCTGTTGAAAACATCCTTTAACAGCCCTGCAAGAAGCTCTCTGAGCTCTTTAAGTATCCTGGGAAATCTGACATTACCATTATCCAGAAAGAAGAAATTAAAGAGAGGAGGAAGTGGAAGAAGAAAGGTAACAGCAGAGAGAAGGCGAGATTGATGAGTTCTGGAGTAGCAAGATGGGAGCCAGCTTATGGATGAAAGACTGAGGAAGCCTCACATAAGCTGTTGGGGAGTGGGCCAAGGGAGAGGATGACCTGATAGAATGGAGAAAGAGTGAGCAGAAAGGAAGGAATGGACCGGGGAGGAGACAGGCAGAGATAATGGACCAGGCAATGGATTAGAGGAGGGGTGGGTGAAAAAGGGAATAAAGGACTAGAAGAGACAGGTGGGGAAAGAGGCAATGTCATAATTTTAAAGTGGCCCAGTATAGAAAATAGTCGAGGACCACTGCTTTGTAGGCTTTGGGTTTTGCTTTGCAAAAAAATGTTTATCAAGAGGTGATTGATGCAATCAGCTCTGGGACATTTAAAAGCAAAGCAGCAGCAAAGATATAAAGATTGGAGCTGGGCCCAAGTGCATTCTCTTCTGTGTGTGCTTCAGACTTTGCAGGTGCACATTATGTGCTGTTTCTTTAAAAGACACAGTGTTTGTATTGGTAATGTCAGAAAAATTCAACTCTAAAGCGGAGAAGAACCACGGCCAAACTAAGGATATCTTCAAAAGTAGTTTTATAATGTTAGAAAAATGGCAACTCTCATATATGATTTCCAAAGTAAAACAAAGTACTCTGTCAATACCTTGACAAATCACAAACACAAGGAACCAATAAAGAAAAACAGATTCCCCAAACAATTGATAGCAAGGAGCTATTACATGCCACATCAGCTCCCATTCTCCCACCCGAAGCAAGAACAGGAAAACTGCAAATTAAACATCACGTTCCTGCTCGTCCAGGAAATTCTGCAAATGAACGGGGTCATAGAGGGTACATCTGTCCCTACCCCCACACCCTGTGGGGGGACAGCACTTACAGGAATTACATTTAATTTGATAACATTATTTATAATCCATCTTTACAATCATATAACATACAAAGCGGAGGACAAAGAAAACAATGAAAACAAATACATACGAAATTATAACATAAAGTAAAAGATTTCACTCCCTAATTCCATAAACAATTTCCCAAATAGTCATCTTTAACTGTCCTTGGAACTGAAAGTAATTATGGGAGACTATTCTGCAAACTAGGCATGGCCCCAGAAAGACATCTACCCTAGTCCTCACCTGAGAGAAGAAAGAAGCAGATGGTGAACTCAGTGCACAATGTGCAGAAGATCTCAAGGTCCTTATAGGAATTATATCTAATCAGTTTATTAGTCAAATAAGTAGGTCCAATTCCTTGAATCGTTTTAAATGCTAAACATAAAATCTTAAACTGCACCCATCCCTCAATTTAAAGCCAATGAAGGTTATATAATAAAGATATAAGCTTTGCCGTATACTCATAAGTAATCCTTTTTGCTGCTAAATCTGGGCCATGTTTATTGAACCACGTTAGTTGTTAACATGGCAGATAGCACTTGCCAAGTGCACCACATTAACAGCTAATACTGGGCAAATGCAGATAGTGCAATGATTTTCCATGCTGACTGCAGAATGCAACAGTAGCTGCATGCATAAGTGGAACAAGGGCGGAGAGTGAACATGTCTGTCCATGCTCATCAACAGCGAGTGCCAATCATCACATTAGCAGAGAGCACTGGTGCAACTAACGTCACTACTCTTGCCATCTTACTGGGCAGACTAGATGGACCATACTGGTCTTTATCTGCCGTCATTTACTATGTTACTATGTTACCTCAATGGGTGGCCTTAGCTGCGTCCAGGCTGCTGTCGGACTGCACTCTCAGTAACCACTAAAAGAAACACTCAAATGCTTCAAAAGGAAACAATGCTACTTTCAGCAAAAGATTGTAAGCAAGACATTAAACACTTCCCCATTGGGATCTCAGAGGGGGAACCCGCTGCATATATTCATATGACTAGAAAAACGGATATTACATCCCACCACATTCAGTCATAGGTCTCAACTCACAACCAAGAATTTTTTACTTTGAATTTAATATGAATATAAAATAGCAAAGGCTAAAGCACTTATCTGGTCTGTGAGAGGAAGAGAAGTGGTAAAGAGCAAAAACACCAAGAACAAAACTCAACTCGAGTTCTCTAATCATTCAAAAAGGCTGCGTCAGGAGAGTTCCGGCAATAGCAGAAGGCTACTGTCTTGGAAAAAGCCGAACAGCATAATGAAGCCATTTAAAAAGAAGAGCAGGGGATATACAAACAGTGACATCTGCCAAACTACACCCAACTACATCATCCATTCAAATGGATGAAAACCATTCAATTGAATGGTTGGATACAATCAAGGCGATAGATTCAGTGCTCTTCAAGTCATGTTAAATGCAGCTCCTTATTGGAGCAAGTGCTGTCAGAAATGCAATCAATCACCCACCAAGAGAGAGTGCCCCATGAATGTGAATGCTCAACACAGCAAGCTACTACTGGAGCTGTCAAAATACAAGCGGTAAGGTGAGACTTATGCTCAGTCAGCCTAGTTTTAACCATTCTGCAGGTATGGCCCACATACAGCTTATGACAAGGGCAAAGGATGGCATAAATTACCCACTGGGTGTGGCAGTCAGTAGCATGAAGCAGATGATATTGCTGATTACTGGCTGGATCAGTCCAAACAATGGCCCTTAATCAAAGGCCCCTCCAAAGGTTGAGTGTTGCAATCTATCTAACCACCTGAATCCGCACATTTCTGCCCCTCGTGTAAGCTATGCACAGACCATTCTGAAACGGGATGTAGAGCCAGAACATGCTAGTGCTGGTAAATACTGCACACCAATTGGGATGATTCTTCAGAATGTCGGACTACACAGATTTGTTTATTAACAGTCGGATGCAGTTGTTGGGAAAGGAGAGATCTATTAGCATAAAGAGCTCTCAAATAAGTCTCTCAAATCACTTGGCGAGGATAACCTCATCGGAGAAAGCGGTGAAACAAAAGCTTGGTTTGAGATTTAAACTCCTCAATGTCTATGCAAATGCATTGAATGCACAAAAATTATCCAGTGGGCAAAGTCCACTTCAACTTGATAGGATAAAGGCATTCCTCTCAATGGGTTTGCAATAAAGAGTAGTTGTAAGAAGACCATCCTGGACACATACCAAAACATAAAAAAAAAAGGCAAATGAGTCATTGAGCAAGACATTGTAAACTGAAGATGGACATCCTGAACATTCAACCAAGTTGAAAAAATGTGTAGCTCCTCCTGAGTCCGCAGCCACACACAAAAAATGTCATCAATAAAACGGAACCAGGCTGCAATATAAGAATACCATGGAGAAGAGTCCAAAACCCTTTCCTCAAAGAAGGCGCGTACAAATTAGCCACACTAGGGGTCACTGTGGCCCCGTTTGCCACTCCATGGGTCTGCAAAAAGAATTGATCTTGAAAACGAAAAAAATTCTTTGTAAGCACAAGTTCTGCTAATGACATCAAAAACTCAGTTGAAACTCGCTGAGGTAAAGGACATGCTGACAACTTGGACTGAATCAAGGTAAGAGCTGCCTGATGTGGAATATGAGTATATAAAGACATGTGAAGCCCGATTCTGGGAGCAGGTTGTCTGGGTCATCTGGACGTCCCCGCTGAAGATGGGGCCGTTAGGACCTGATTCTGGTCCGCGGGAACAAAAGGTTCCCACAGGAGCCAGAATCAGGCCCGAGGATAGCCTGGCATGCCCCTCTGGCCTGTGGGGACATCCTTCCCGCAGGCGCCCTGGCATCCATGGCTCCAGCCCCTCTGATCCCTGCTGCCCCACCCAAGACTGGCCTGCTGCGGCCTGGATTGAGCAACAAGGACCCCATGCGACTGGCCCCAGCTCCATGTGTGTCTCCACCACCCCGATCTTCCAAAATGTGCAGTTTATACCACCTCAGAGGTGGTATAAGCTGCACATCCTGGAAGGCCCAGCAGGATGTACAGGACCTGAATCAGCCATGTACGTCCTGCCGGTCTGACCCTCCCCCGCTCCACCTCCTCCTGTCTTCCATTGGATCTCCCCAGCCTGAAGCTCAGGACATACAGGGAGAACTAGTGGGGGAATAGGCTCTAGGCCAGGGGTCGGCAACCCGCGGCTCCGGAGCCGCATGCGGCTCTTTCTCACCTTTGCCGCGGCTCCGGAGCACACTGCCCGCCCGGTGACAGGCAATAGTGTTGTAAGCTCCCTCCCTTCTTCTGCAG
This sequence comes from Ichthyophis bannanicus, assembly GCA_033557465.1. Lineage (NCBI taxonomy): Eukaryota > Metazoa > Chordata > Amphibia > Gymnophiona > Ichthyophiidae > Ichthyophis > Ichthyophis bannanicus. Next base: position 352,259,971 of record CM066038.1, read on the forward strand.
CCGCGGCTCCCTGCCTCTTAGGGAACCGCGGCTGTGCTTTTAAAATCATCTCGGAGCCCTTCCTGTCTTGACGGGCTCCGTGCAGCATTGTCCCGCCTCTAAAGGAAGTTTTGGAGGAGGGACAATGCTGCACAGAGCCCGTCAAGACAGGAAGGGCTCCGAGATGATTTTAAAAGCACAGCCGCGGTTCCGTACGAGGCAGGGAGCCGCGGCTGCAGAAGAAGGGAGGGGAGCTGACATGGAGGGAGGGGGGCTGACATGGAGGGAGGGGGGCTGACATGGATGGATGGAGGGAGGGGGACTGTCATGGAGGGATGGAGCTGATATGGATGGAGGGAGGGGGGCTGACATGGAGGGAGGGGGGCTGACATGGATGGATGGAGGGGGGCTGACATGGATGGATGGAGGGAGGGGGGCTGACATGGAGGGAGGGAGCTGATATGGATGGAGGGAGGGGGGCTGACATGGAGGGATGGAGGGGGCTGACATGGAGGGAGGGAGCTGATATGGATGGATGGAGGGAGGGGGCTGACATGGAGGGATGGAGGGGGCTGACATGGAGGGAGGGAGCTGATATGGATGGAGGGAGGGGGGCTGACATGGAGGGATGGAGGGGGCTGACATGGAGGGATGGAGCACTGGTAATGGGGTTGAGGGGACTAGCACTGGAAATGAGCTGATTAGGGGAGGCTAGGACTGGTAATGAGCTGATGGGGGGTAGGACTGGTATTGGGCTGATTAGGGGAGGCTAGCACTGGTAATGGGGTTGAGGGGGGATTAGCACTGGAAGCGAGCTGATTGGGGGGCTTTGAATGGGCATGGGCTGATTGTGGGGAGGGGAGGATAGAGCTGCTGGCCCTGGAAGATAACTGGGGGCTAAGGCTGCCATGGTATTTGTACTAGAAGGGACTGGTCAGTGGGGAAGGAGGGGGATTGGAAGGAAATGGACACCAGTGGCAATCATGGGAATGCAAGTTGACATTGGAAGGTACTGGGAGTGAGGACTGGAAAGGGGCTGATATTGGGGAGGGTTACTGGGACTGGAAATAGGCTGATGGAAAGAAGTGAAGAAAACGAAAGAAGAGATAAGAAATGGCAGATGGACCATAGACCACAGAAAGAGAGCTAAGAGAAGACAGGAAAGCAGAAGCCTCAGATCGAGACCAGCATGATCAAAGAATAAATTGGTCAGACAACAAAGGTAGAAAAAATAATTTTATTTCATATTAGTGATTTGACTACAAAATCATCATAATTTTGAAATCAAATATTGTTACTTGTTGTTGTGATATTTTCTGGCGTATTTTTTTTGGTGTGCGAAGGAAGAGGGGTAGTCTTATACGGCGAGTATAGGCCAAACACCTATATTTTAACAGGAAAAGTAGGGGGTCGTATATAGCATTAAGGTAAGAAACAATATATGCAGTGTTAGATTTGTTTTAAATGTCGCAATGGTTTTGCGGCTCCCAGATTTTTTTTTCCCTTCGGAAACGGGTCCAAGTGGCTCTTTATGTCTTAAAGGTTGCAGACCCCTGCTCTAGGCGGATGTGCAGCCCCGCAACACGCATTCCAGAATGAGGGTCAATATCAAATGGCACAAGAACAGCAGACGAGGGCAATATAGGAAGATTCCCAAGCTTATTGAGGAAATCGGATGTATCTTTCACATAAGAAGCTGTTAAAGAAATCCAAGGCTGCAAAAAGGAATCCAAAAATTTTGACAGATGCTCAAATAAAGAGAAAGAAGCAGACACTATGGGGCATCCAGGCAGATTCTGCAAGGTTTTATGAACTTTGGGGAGTGTATAAAAAACTCGACTTTGATTCCTGGTGTTTTTGCTCTTTACCACTTCTGTTCCTGTCACAGACCAGATAAGTGCTTTAGCCTTTGCTATTTTATATGCATTATTATATTCAAAGTGAAAAATTCTCGGTTGTGAGTTGGGACCTATGACTGAATATGGAGGGATTTAATGTTGGTTTTTCTAGTTATATGAATATATATAGCAGGTTCCCCCTCTGAGGTCCCAATGGAGAAGTGTTTAATGTCTTGTTACCATCTTTTGTTGAAAGTAACATTGTTTCCTTTTGGAGTGTTTGAGTATTTTTTTAGTGGTTACCGTGGTTTTGTTTAGAACACTCTTTAAAAGTGAGACTTTTATTCTGGTGGACTGCGCTCCGCATTTTCGATCTGGTATCTGCCAGAGAAATACTGTGCACACCCCCAACAGACACCGCACAGTTTTTGTAGCTAACTCAGTGCTATTTGAACTAACGTGCCACTTTAGCTGCAAACGCTTACTTTGGATTAGTAACATGTACTTTTGCATACATTGTAGTCTATATATCAGTTTCTTAAGAATTCCCAAATAAACCACATTATAGTAGTCCAGATGACTCAAAAACATCATCTGGACAACTGTACGGAAATTTTGAGCCCTCAAGACAAATCTCAGTTACCTAATCAATTTCAGCTTATACCAAGGAAAAAACTTTAAAAGCAGCCCCCAGATTCTCCACCCTTTGCTTAAACTGTAAAAACAATTTATACCTCTGCTGTCTGAACCTGTCAGCATCAGGGAACAGACTAACCTTCTGTCTACAGAACAAAGAATTCTAATTCTCATACTTTTAAAAACCAGTCATTGCTATTCTGCCACAATAATCAGTAGGGTTTTTTTTCCAAATGCCAGCTGCCGTGGTTAAATAAAAAATGGATTTTCAGTGCCGATATCTGGATCGCGGACAGTCTGAATATATGGCAATGTGACCAGCATCAGCGCATTCCATATAATGGTGACTTTTCAGCACTGATATGCTGATAGTCCATCCAGATAGCAATAAGGAGAACTTTTGAAAACAGACCACCGAGCTTTTTTCCAACTTAGATGCCAGGTTTACCCCAGGGATGGCTTTAGTAGAGATGCTATCCTGCAAGGACTATAGGGAGGTGGAGATGTCCAAGCGATCCATGAACACCAAGAGTTTCACTTCACCAAGCTCTTATCCTTGTGGACTTATGAACGCACTTCTCACATGCATTCCAAGACAATGTCTAGACAAAAACCTAGCTCTTGGGAAGTTTAAGAAGTCTCAAATTCCTCCCTGGCATAGCATTTCCAATATTTCTATTCTATTATGAAAAACCAAGCTCTCTTCTTTTAAAATTATTTATTTACAGATGTCAATATATAAATCATCAAGAAGATACAGGAATGATGAGAAAAACTGCAAAGAAGAAAGAAGGAAAACACATATTGTTACTAGCAAAATAGATCAAAATTAGTCCACAAAATAAGGTGCACATCAGGGAAAACAAAAAAAATATAACAAACCACATACAATAGGAAGGATGGGAGAGTAGCATATCAGCCAGATGGAGTATATTACAAGTTAACAATCTCTTTCTTAGAAAGCAAAAATTCTAAGTGCTGTTTAGGATTTAAAAAACAGGTAGAGGTGAATTCCCATCGGGGCATGTCTGGATGTCCAAAATCTGGATAGGCTGGAATTGCACCCGATTCTGCACCCACGGCAGCTCCCCACAGGAGCAGAATCAGGTGCAAAGGGCCTGGATGGAGAGGACCTGCCCCAATCCTGACCTGCTGCACATCTGGCATGTTCCCCGTCTAACCCTCAGAATGCTTCTGCATGGAGGCCGGCACCATGGCGTCCCATCGCCATGGCACCGGAGCACCATGCAGAAGCCCTGATCCCCCGCAAACTGTATAAAGAAGATTTCCCCACTACCAGACCCCTGGATGGGTCTGGCAAGGCCAGGATCGAGTGGTGGGGATCCAGCTGCCCTGCTCATCCGGCCGGGGAGGGTCCTGCCACTATGTCCACCAACATTGGGAAGACGTATTCCACCTCTGAGGTGGAATAAGTCCCCCCATCTAACTCCTCAACCCTGGACGTACAGGGCTGCAACCAGAATTTGTCCTATATGTCCAGGCTCAGGGTCCCGCCTCCACCCTGCCCACTCCCCACTCTGTCACCACCCCCTCTCACCCCCGTCTAGAGCTCCCCACACAAAGACCTTGTACATGTGGGGAGCTCTAGGGCCTGGATCGGGTCCCTGAAAATAGTGGGGTTTGAAGGTCCAAAACGGACATTTAGCCCTGCTATTCACAGGGCAGAATAACCGCCATGCTGTTTATCAGAAAATACAACACAGCACCTGCAAAAAAATCTCAGGAAAAAATTTGTCACAGGACAAAAACTCTTGGCTTCATCACCAAGAACTCCTTACTCTTCTTTTAGGTGTTTCTAGCAAAATCAGGAAAAATATGTACTTTTGAAGCCAAAAGCTGTTTATTCATATTCTTATAAAACTAATGTAATACTATATTGCAGTCAGACTCTAGAACCAAAGTAATAAGGAATGTAACTTATTCGGAAGGAACCTAGTAAGGCCTATACCATTAGACTGGACATTTTTCCTGAGCTCTTCCAGGCGATTGATGCGCAGCACCCAGAGACAAGTATTGCACCTGAATAAGAGGAGGAAGATCATCTTGGAGTATTTTCTAACAATTCACAAAAATATTTGCTCACCATCCTGAAAGGGGATAGCAAAAGAGATTTAGGAAAGTCTCAGATTGTTCCTTCTCATCTTATTTTCCAGATATTTCAATTTGCTGGTGAGCAAACCTTTGTCCTCCATCTGTGCCGCACCTAGCACCTGCATTTTTCCCAGTTGATCCTCCAGTCTAGCCACCTGCCCAGCTTGAAGCTCCTGCCAATTTGATTACTTTCAAATCTTCTTTAAAGTTTTCCCACATAAGCATTAAAGGACTAGTTTAAAATTGCAATAAGGTCCCATAGCAGTCCTACTGCACTCTGGTGGTCTGGAGTTCCCCTTGCCAGGAGCCTCATGTAAGGCTGTGTCCCCACTGTCAATGGAGAAAATCCTCTCTCCTGATGCACAGCTGCCAAATCCACTGCTGAAGTGCCCTCTTCACTCCCACCCTCGGCTTCCTAGCAAGAATGTCGTGGAGAAGCACAGCCTCAGCAATAGCAGCACTTCCGGGTCATGGCAGGGCAGTATGCTGCTTGGGACTAAGAAACACCCTATTAGTGCTCAGATCCATGGCTCACAAAAAAAGTGGATGCACCATACTGGACACATCACCTCTTCCAATGCAGTGAACTCTACAAATCTTGAGAGTCATCTGTGCCAACGTGGAAGATCTTATGGAGCCTAAGGGCAAGTTCTTTTACTTGTGTTTTTTTGGATCCATATTGGGAGTAAAAGACTCCAGATGGTACAAACAAAACCTCGCAAAAGTAAAAGCTCAGCAACACATATGCTTTCCTCAAACTCCCCTTAATACAGTATGTGAGACATTCACAACTTGGAGGCTGAAACCTGATTGCTAGTCAGTTCAATGGGCTGTTTTATCCCTCTCAGTTTGGCATCCTATTCCTTGAGCTTGGCTGCAGTTTCATGAAAAGATTACCGTTTCTGACATAAACCCACACACTGAAAGTTCCCAAATATCTTCCAAGAACACTTTCTTAGGACTTGGTGGAATAGAAACCTCTGAGGAAATTACCTTGGTCAATGGGACCTTTTGAGCATTCTTGCCATGGAATCCCAAGTTTCAAGGCTACTCCTGCCCTCAGCCTGTGCATCTCCACCTCTTTCAGCTGACCCCATTCAAGCTGTTCACATGCCAACAAATTTTTATTCAGCATTTGCATTCCCCAGTCTGCAGTTATACTGGCCAGTGCCACTTTGTACTTGATGCTAGTAATACACATCACTGAGGTGAAGGGTAGGTGCCACTGGGGCTCAGATGTTGAGAGCTATGTTGGAGATTGAACACTGCTCCCACTAACAATGGTACTAACTGTGTCAAGCAGTAGAGTTTAGTTTACTTTATTAAAACCTGATATACCGCAATTTCGATCCATCAGAGCATGGATCACCACCAAGGCTCCTTCTGGACCAGAGTGCAAGTTAGTTTTCCTCTTCCCCATGCTTACATCAGGGAATTATGTTCCAGGTAACTCAGCAACCGAGATCCAAGCTAACTCGTCTTTTATTTATTATTGATTTTTTCTCACTTACAGTATTTCATGCTATTCTAGTGATAACAAAGAAAGTTACAATAAAATTATATAAAATCTTTAACATAATCAACCTATTATCATAAAAATGTACAAACACAAGGTAAACCCCAAAATAAAACAAAATAATGTATAGTACCATTAATATACAATTGTGGTCAATATTATTGGCACCCTTGCATTTTAGGTATGTTGTGTACAATATCTTGAGAAATAACTGGAAATATTCCAACTGTATGTCATCATAATATTTTAATAATCTGTTCAAAGGTATACAACTAAAAAAAATATGTCTATGCAACTTAGATGTAATAATTTCTGAGAAAAAAAACAAATTATGACCTTGACAGGATTAATGGCACCCTTCACTAATATTTGGTTGTGCAATCCTTGGCAGTGATAACAGCCTCCAAACGTTTCTTGTAGCCATCTGTAAGTTTTGTACATCTGTCTGCTGGTAGTTTCCTCTTCAACTGTGATTTATTCCAGCTAATAAATGTTCCCAGGATTCCTTTTACCAATGGGAAATTTCAGCTCTTTCCTAAGATTCTCGATTGGATTGAGATCAGGACTCTTTGCTGGCCAGTTTAAAGCAGTCCATTTGTTCCTTTTTAACCATTCTTTTGTACTTTTTGATGTATGTTTTGGGTCATTGTCCTGCTGGACCTTTGACTCAGACCTAGCTTTTTGACACTAGGTAGCACATTTTGCTCCAGAATATCTTGGTAGTCCTATGATTTCATGATTCCTTTAATACATTCCAAGTCTCCATTTCCTGAGACAGCAAAACAATCCCACAACATTATGGAACTTCCACTATATTTAACTGTAAAAAGGGTGGGGGTTTTTCCTTATAAGCTTTATTTCTTCACCTGTAATGCATCAGTGGTCTGTATTGTTGGTTTCATCTGTCCACAGAATATTTACCCAGAAGGATTGTGGTTTCTCAAGGTGGGATTGGGCAGAGATCAGGTGTGCCTTTTTATGTCTGTCTTTGAGCAGTGGGCTCCTCCTTGGCCTTCACCCATGAAGTCCTTCTGTTATCTGCAGTGTATGGTGTGGGTTGATACCACCACTTCAGATTGCTCCAGGTCAGCCTTAAGCTCTATGGATGCTGAGTGTGTTGTTTTTCTATAAGTTCGCACTAACCTTCAAAGATTTTTTGGATTCATTTTCCTCTTCCCATCACGTCCTGGGAGATTCGTGACAGTTCCATGAGCAGAAAACATTTTAATAACATTGTGAACTGTTGACAAATAAATCCCAAGGTCTTTGGAGATGTCTCTGTACCCCTTTGAAGTTTGATGTTTGGTGATAATGGCTTTTCTGATGGTCTCAGACAGCTCTCTTTTCTTCACCATTGTGAAAATGGAATAGAGTGAATGTGGCCATTTTAAGAATTAGAGCCATCATTCATTGGTTGATTCAAATCATGTGAGAACTAACAATTGGTCACAGGTGCATCAGATTTTACTGCAGTTGGAATGTGGTTCTTCTGTTCAAACTGATTTGAATTGTTTATAAGGGTGCCAATAATCATGTCCTGGAAATGTCCCAGTTTTTATACTATTTCCTTTTTTAATTGGTCTTGTTTTATTTGATTCTTTTACGTGTCAAATATATGTGCATATATAGTCCAAAGCTATTTCACTGACCACTTTTTATAGGAGATATTGGACATTAAGGGGTTGAACCGCAAAGATGCCAATAAAGTTGACCACAACTGTATTATCTACGATGACTCCTAGAGCCTTTTCCTTGGTGGAGATACCTAATGTGGAACCTTGCATCATGTAACCATAGTATCATCCTTGCCATTTTTCATTACCCCATAGCCACACCACCTGCTAACAGGGGCATAGGGTAACTGCTTAAGCTGGTGGGGCACCAACATATTTTCTATAACTTAAACAATTATGAGACACTTCTCTTCAAGTTGTAGGTATACCACTACATTATTGATGCTATGCCCATGCCTGCTAATAAACCTACAGTTTCTCATTTCAGTTAAGCTATAAGGCCATACACCCATTTCTTCCCATATTTTAAACTGATGTCTCTTCAAATTTATATTTATTTATTTAAGAAATTTGATATGCCACCATTCAACATTTGCATCATGGTGGTTTACATTAGGTAAATTAGCTTTCATTAAAATGACACGCCACTCAGAATGTACCTTATTAAAAACTCCATTTTAGCACAACTTTAGAAGGCTTCAATAAAAAGTAAAGGAAGGATATTCAGCGGTGACCATATTTAAGATATAGCGACCAGAATTGCACACAATATTCAAAGTGTGGTCGTACCATGGAACGATACAGAGGCAATATAATATCCACAATTTTATTTTCCATTCCTTTCCTTATGATTCATAGCATTCTATTTGCTTTATTGGCCGCCGCTGTACACTGGGCAGAGTTTCATCGTATTATCCATGATGACGCCTAAATCTTTCTCCTGGGTGATGATTCCTAATGTGGAACCTTGCATTGTGTATTGTCAAGGCCCAGCCCTCCGCCTAGGGCTCAGAGGGTTGGGGTTGCCATTATATGCTCCTTGCAGAAGGTGAGATAAAACCTTTTGCTCCCGCTATGCCTGCTGGGAGTGGTAGTTCCTTTGCCCTCTGATAAGGAAATAGTTGTGAGACCAGTGGTAAGGCAAAATGACAAGAATTTATTCCCCAACAAAAAGATTCAGTGCAGATTAAATCAGGATACTCTTCAGGTGTTTGCTCGAGGATATTTATAGAACTTAAACTGATTGAGCTTCACACTCTTTGCTCACAAAACGTGCAATGCATATCACGTGTAACAGACAGAAAACATAACGGCTTCTTCTCACAAAGAAAAATATCTCTTTCCCTTTGTTCCCACTCAGCTCCCTCATACACATTTAGCAAAGGGATTCTATATCATCTGACAAACACAGTGTACAGTCCATAGGCACTTCTGCTGAGTCACTCTCATTAAAGTCCTGTTGCATCTATTCAAACTCTGGAACTAAGGAGTTTGGCTTTAAGCTGTTATTATACGGCTTAGAATAATTTCCCCCTAAGACCTCTGGTGCTTCCTTTGGGCACAGTTCTATATGGTAAGGATTGGAAATACCTGAGGTTGTGGAGATTCCTCTCTGGCTTTGTTCAGCTAGCTTTTTCCAGCTGTAGGGAAACACTCTTTGATTCCCTGTTTGGAGTTCTTGTCTGGAGCACTGCTCTGGTTCCCAGTCCCAAACTGAGCTTTGCAAACTCCTGGGTTTTGTGCTAGATTCCCACCTGTGAGCTCCTTGAAGCTTTTTATCTGGCAATGAGGTCTGAAGGTCTCTCTGCTCTCTCCCTCTAGGCAGGTTTCTGACAGCAGTCTGTCCCTTCTCTTCTTCTGCTCTGTCTGCTTCAATTCCAGAACTGCAGCTGGGTTTCCTCAAAGGTCTCCTCCCAGCTCTTCTCCAACCGTCTCTCAAACCACCTCTCCAGTCAATACTCTCACCAACACTCTTACCGGCTCTCTCAGTGAGGCTCCAATCACCAACTCCTTCTCTGCTTTCTCCTAGCCAGGGTTTATATTCCTGTTCCCTGAGCCTTGGGTCTGCCTTCCTGAACAGGTGTGTGTAATTAGGTTCCAGGCTTGCAGTTACGTCAGAGCTTGGGTGTGTCAGCCTAGCTCCTGTTTCCCTATGCTTACTTCTCTCTTGCAGACGCTGAAACGTGTGTGCAGCCTGACTGTCAGTTTGTTTAAAGGTAAAATCATCCTTTTCTTCTACTTCCATATGTTCAGTATGGGCTTCTTCATCACTGTATCCATAGTCTGGGTTGTTCTTCCCCAAGTGCATAACTTTGCACATATCCACATTAAATTTCATCTGTCATTTGGACATCCAGTCTCCCAATTTCTCAAAGTCCTCATGCAATCTTTCACAATCCTCTTATGTTTTAACAACTTTGAATAATTTTGTGTCTTCTGCAAATTTGATCACCTCACTCATTATTGCTATTTCCAGATCATTTGTCACCATGGTAGTTATGTTATGATGTAAACCGCGCTGATGCCGAATAGCGCGGTATATAAGAAACTGTAATAAATAAAATAAATAAATAAATATGTTAAAAAGCACCAGTCCCAGCACAGATCCCTGGGGTACTCCACTATTAGTACTGCTGACCATGACCCCCCCCCCCACCCCCGAGATTTTATTGATTATCTAAACTATAGGAAATCCATCATCAGGTACAATTCTGTTGAAACAGTATTCCAAAAATGTTGGGAATTATTAGTTATGCTGAAAGGGGTGAGTTAAAGTTCCTGCATATCTGAAGAAGGAAATGTGGCCACCAGCTTATCTTCAGCTTCCATACCCAAGTGTTCTGCTCAGCAGCTTCTCCTGACAGGGGCAGGAGTCATGGAGCGTAAGGCCTGTGAGCATGTGGGCTGGCGGGACTTTCAGTGGCCCCGTCATCTCTTTGTACACAAGCTTCATTTAACAAAACCCATGCAGGAATCAAGGCCACTGTAAAACCTGTATGCAGCATATGATGGCTCTTGGGCGCCGTACTCTATGACTTCTGCCATTGCCAATATTCTAGGGGGTAGCAAAGTAATCATTCATGCAGTGTAGCAAAACAGATAATATCAGCCTGGTGCTACCAGTTTCTTTGCCTGTTAATGGGCAAACCAATCCCTTGTTCATTAATGTCACCATTTCCAGGGGACAAAAGAATTCCTGCTCTGTGGTCTGCGACAGTATAGGGGTTAATAGAATCCCAGCTCCATGATCTGTGGCACTACAGGGAGATCATGGGATCCCTGCTTGATGAGGTTTGCTTCCCTTTTCAGGAGACCCGGCATCAGCACAATCAACTGTAAAGAGCAGAAGCTTTGATTCATATGAAAGGAAAGGGAAACATCAAGGAGAATTACACTTACCAGATAAGTATCTAATTATTCACACTGCTCTTAGCAGGATTATTAGAAATGCTCATTTATTATTCACAAATTTATATCTGGGAACATTTCCCATCCCCTGCTTTAGACTCCTTTGCTGTCTTTTTGGTGAATATTCTGAGCAGTTAATTAATTCATTTGCTATAAACTCTCTCAGAAATAACCTTTTTACATGCAGTCATTATACCACTTGGAGGGTAATTTTATAACAGGGTGCCTAGTCTGTTAAGATTCATAGGCACCTATATTGAGCCTATTTTATAATGGCAGCATATGTGCTTTTGTGCCTTAATGAAATTATTACACCAGAAAAGGCACATGCACAGGCAATTATGTGCGTGTATTTGCCAATACTATTCATAAGCATCAGTCCCACCCTCACTCTCCCCATTCCACACCACCAAGAATGCCTACATATATATCATGTAATAGTACACAATGAGGCTACTTCAGATCAGGACGTCCAGGCCTGACGGAAATGTGTAACCCGGAAACGGGGATGTTCTGGACCCGATTCCTGGCCTGCAGAGATATACGTGCCTGCAGAACCAGAATACGGAGATATACGTATCCAGTATGGCATGGGTAACACATTTGTGAGCACTGCTATTATGGGAAATGGATATATGTGGCAAACAGCTTGCATGTTTTCATGCTCGCCATATTCCAGACCGCTATACGTGTATGATGATCCCGTCTCCGTGCAGCCACACCCCCACTGGAAAAACACTCATCTCCTGAACTACTGTTAACACTGACAGTGTTGTAGTCATGCTAACAAGACAGTAATACTGTTGAAATAGGTGTGTGCATGCAAAGGGGACTATGTAAACCTGTCTGTTGCATGTCCAGAACAATAGAAGTTTATCTAAGTGTACCAAGGCTACTGTAACAGCAAGTGACAGGGAAGGTGATTGCCCTGACAGCAACACATACATGGGTTGTGCAGTACAACTTAGGGATGCCTGCAGTAGATATTCTGCAAACAGTATATGCACTGCAAAGTATGGTCCAGGAAAGCCCAGAATGGGTCCCTACAGCTACATGTCAGCACATAGCCCTGACAATAACAGGGACCCATCAAGATGAGAACATGCAACAGTGAAAACATGAGCAATACAGGCCCATGTGCACCAGCACCTGTCCTTCCAGATGTGCACAATGCTTGACTCATGATGGTACAATTGGATACGTATTAGTGCAGTGTGAACTGCAGTATGCCCCCACTCTGAGGGTCTTCCACCTTTGACAGGGATATGCCCTGCTATGTTGTTGCAGAGCAGTTTGTCAGAATATACTGCCCATGCACAGTGGCACCTGGTGATGCTGCTGTCGGCCCTCTGTTACAGGAACTGGATAGGCATATATTTGTCGTCCCCCCCCCCAGATGTACAGATCAGCACACAAGGCCTCTCCTGCAGCCTTCATGCGTCCAATACACACAAAGTCCTTCTTGCAGACACAGATAACATACCTCTGCCATGACCATGACCTGCACATAACTATTGCTGCTTCATGAATGTAAGGCTTCTTAAGGCTACCCATTGGATCTGCATTCCTCAGCCATACACACACCATCCCTACAACTTTGTTCCCATTTTCCCAAGGACTGTGTTGGGGAGGCCATGCTCATATTACCCCTCTTCTCAAGTCACTTCATTGGCTCCCTATCCATTTCCGCATCCAGTTCAAACTTCTCCTGCTGACCTATAAGTGCATTCACTCTGCAGCTCCTCACTACCTTTCCTCTCTTATCTCTCACTACACCCCTCCTTGGGAACGCCACTCTTCTGGCAAATTGCTTCTATCTGTGTCCCTCTCTTCTATTGCTAACTCCAGACTTTGTTCCTTTCAGCTTGCTGCATCTTACGCCTGGAACAAACTACCTGTGTCTGTATGCCAGACTCCTTCTCTGACCCTTTTCAAATCCAGGCTGAAAACTCACCTCTTCACTGTCAGTTTTCAGACCTTGACTCACTGATCTCCTTGTGTTTCTTTACCAGTCCCCCTAGATGTATCCCTGTCTACACCTTCTGTGTTGTCTGTCTTGACTAGATTGTAAGCTCTGATGAGCAGGGACTGTCTCTTTCATGGCTGTGCAGCACTATGTACATCTTGTAGTGCTATACAAATGTTTAGTAGTAGTAGTAGTAGTAGCAGCATTGCCTCTCTGGCACATACAGCATATGCCAGACCGAAGACTATTGCAATACCCTACATTTCTGCCATGTAAGGTACTGCAAGAGTCCCCCACCTGTTCAATCCATTCTTTACCACAGCATCCTGTGCTCCCCCAGAAAGCAAACATGCCAGATCAATAAAGACGTCTCATAGCCATCCATCTCTATGGGACACATTGCTAGCTAAGCTTGAAGAATGGTCTAGAATTTGGCAGCTGGGATTTAATGTTAAAAAATGTAAGGTCATGCATTTGGGCTGCAGCAATCCAAGGGAGCAGTATAGTATAGGGGGCGAAGTACTTTTGTCCACTAAAGAAGAGCGGGACCTAGGCGTGGTTGTGTCTGATGATCTTAAAGTAGCTAAACAGGTAGAAAAGGCGACGGCAAAAGTTAGAAGGATGCTTGGGTGGATACGGAGAGGAATGGCTAGCAGAAAAAGGGAGGTGATAGTGCCTCTGTATAAGTCTTTGGTGCGACCTCATTTGGAGTATAGTGTGCAATTCTGGAGACCGCACCTTCAAAAGGATATAAACAGGATGGAGTCAGTGCAGAGGGTGGCTACTAAAATGGTTAGTGGTCTTCATTATAAAGCATATGAGGACAGACTTAAGGATCATAATATGTATGGATGGAGTCTCCAGGCTTGCACAAATGAAGTCTCACTAGAGACTTATACAGAGGCAATATCAGCTCTGCTGTTTGTAAGAACGTGCAGGTGCGGTGTTCTGGGAATCATGTGATATTACATAGGTTAACAGCGATGTCTGAAGAATAACTCCCTGAGGAAGCCATGATATATGGCAAAAACATCAGCTGGGGTTGGAAATATATTGCGAACCTATGTTCATGAAGATCAGATAAGTGGATATTGTTGATTTTTCTTGACAAGTGGACATTGTTGCTATCAATTTTTCCCCTTTGTGTTTTATGGACAGTTATGTTGAATGAATTGCTGCTATGAATGTTTTGCACAAGGAAAGGGGTCTTTCCATTGATTTTGATTTTTGTTAGCTGTGGAGCAATGATGAAAGTGGAGTCGGTCATACTTATAGATTAAGAGTAACTGGCTAATGAGCTCCAGTCAGTAAATAGGAGTTGTTTTTTGTCCCACTATTCTGAAATTTTGGGTGTATTTGGTTGTGTTCAGCCACTTTTTGAACTGTGCAATATTTTAAGCAATAGTTATTAATGTAAAAAAGTTATGAAATCAGAAGAGAAAATAATTAATTGTAAATGAGTGGATTGTACGTATATAAGGTTTTGAGCCTGCAATAAATATGTTGACCTTTTTAGATAAATTTGTATGCATTGCCCCCACTGTTTACAAATCTATCTCATGTATCTTAATTATGGGTAACCTGAAAATCCACTGGGTTGAGAACTACTGATTTAGACAAGAGGCTCCTAACCTTTTAGGTTGTGTGGACATCTATTAACCTCCAGAAAGTTCAGTGACCCCTTCCCTCCCTGCCAAGCCTGTCCCCACTAACCTTCTTTATCTGCTTTTCCCTTCCTGTCTCCACTATTTCCCCTTTCTTTCCTCAGCCAGACCCCACCCATCTCAGCTTCTTTCTCTCTCCCTCCCAGCCAGTTCCCTTCAGTCTCCCTCTCTTTACCCCACCCCACCCCCATCCAATGTCCACCATCTTCTCTCTTTTTCCCAAAGACCCCGAGGGTTCCATGGACCACAAGTTGGGAACCACTGCTTTAGACTGAGCAGATGGCTGTGGTCAATATTATCAGTTAGCAAAGTTGTAAAAATCCTAAAGTCTATTTTTGTGGACTTACTTTGGGAACTTCCTTTCATTAACAGAGGGAGTCAGAAGCAATCCACAGCCACAGCAGAACAATCCAAACAAACATGATGGCTCCCGACAAAATTCCCAGTCACGACGCACAGGAGAGAGAAAGTATCATGGTTCAAGGCAGCACTCCCAGACATATCACACTGAAATTGTGGCTGTTGGCTCAGGAGGGCATTGCCGGTCACAGACTCTCAAAGAGAGAGGGCATGAAGGTTCAAGAACTGTCTTTCAGAAATACAGCATGAGAGAGAAAGGACATGACGCTTTGCGGAAATCATCCCAGACCTGTGTTAGCAAACAGAGGGAACCTAGTCTTTCAAAGAGACATTCCAAGCCACAAAATTTCAGAGAAATGGGAAAAGATGCCTCAGTTGTTTATTCCCAGGCAAATAATGATGGATCACAAAGATACAGCCAGCCACACGAGAGTGGAAACATGTCACAAAAAATAAAGAGGCCAAAAATCCCAGACACCTTCTCAGATGCAGGTAATCTAAATGAATTAAGTCCATATCTCTTCATGTTATCTCCAACCTTCATTCGTACCCCCTTATTGTCTATAGGTATTACTTCAGCTTTGTTATTTATTTATAGTTAGCATACCCCTTTCCAGTAGTACTTCAGGGCAAGTTATAAACCGCCGAGGGATTCATTTTGTAAACTTTTGAGTCCTCAAGGCTTGTTGTCACTGCTGAGTATCTTTAGCGGTGAATGGCTCCATATTTGCTGGCCATGTAATACTTAGGGATATATCTACTAAACCACAGTAGCCTCTTACAGCTGGAAGTCTGGGGATGAGGGAGAGATAGGATGGACTGTTCTGCATTTTGCTGTACACTGAAACTCTCCATCTCAAAAATTGCCCATCCTCGACAACTCTGCTGTCAGATTATTTGCAATGAGCAAATACCCCAGTAAACTGATTTTGGAACAACCTTATCCTTGTGTGGTGATTTGATTTTTTTCTGTGAAATAACAGATAGTGGCCAAAGTCTTTGCTATATTTGTATGTTCTAAGCTTGAAATTCTCTGGAATTAGTTTCTCTTCCTTCCCATCTCAAAAGACCCCAGAGGACCCCAATGGTATGTATAATAGCTCCAAAACTCCCAAAAGTGCCCCTACATATCCAAGGAGGACAAAGGATTATACAGCATTTTTTATATGAAGGTAATAGAAGAAGTGAACTGTCTTTTGCTTACCTTTCAGAACTGTATTGCTGAAGTCCAGACCATCAGACACTTAGGAAAATAAAGTGTCTCAATTTTCATCTAATAGGATTCAGCCCTTAGATAATCTATAATATTTGAAAGAGATAATTTAAATATATTGTATGAGATCCATTCTCTGTATATCACAATACTGACAGACAGAACGCCCACTGTGAGCAAGAAAGCTTAGTCTCACAAGACTTTAATGAATCAAAGCTAAGGAGATCCTCCTTACTGATGTTTTGTATTTTTTTATAAAAATAGGCAATTCTTGGCTACCATTTTTGCCACTGCCAGACTATGGAATGCAACCAGTAGATGCCCGCTCTGAAGCAGGTACAGTGTTAATTCCACGTGTTGTCTTCAAAGCATGGGTGATGAGTAACAGTCAATAGCAATCAATGTAATGCCCTAATAGTGAAAAAAGATCACATTGTTCCCCTAATGATCTTTGAACCATCTTGGACCTTAGCTGACTGATATTTCCCCCATATGTTGTCACTATTAACAGCACACAAAAGGAAAGAATGTTCATTCTTGACGCTTCTAATACTAAAGAGCTAAGGAGTCTCTTATTTCTGGTTTCTTCTACTTCCTGGTCACACCAGCAAAAAAATCCAGGAGCTGCTGAGTCGCCAGGACTCAGCACTGAATCGGAGGCACACATTATATATTTTGCTTATTTTTACAGAACCGGACCAATCTCGAATGCTATTCATTCCAAAGCAGGACCATCTAATTGAACCAGGTGCAGTATAAATCCTGTGTCATAACTAGTATGCCAATGTTTAATAATAAAGGTTGGCATTAGTCTGTTGAAAGATGTTTGAAAGATAATGAGAACAGCGAGACCTCAAACACATGGCTTAATGTATGTATGACAATCACTGAAGTATTTATGTATATTCATTTGATATTCTGCCTTTTCCAAGGGTAAGGCACATAGCAATATATATAAAGGGGACCATTTTATAGAAATCCGCCTATATCCAAGTTGGAAAAGGGTGCCTATTTTAGAAATGCAACATAAGTCCCTTTGTGCCTTTACAAAATAGGCACACAGAATCAGCTGCTCCATAAAGTAGTCATTTATTTCATCTAGAAACTTTATCTTTTTAGCATGTCCTGATGTGAATAGCACCAGGGTAATTGAAATCATTCATT
Organism: Ichthyophis bannanicus; assembly: GCA_033557465.1. Taxonomy (NCBI): domain Eukaryota; kingdom Metazoa; phylum Chordata; class Amphibia; order Gymnophiona; family Ichthyophiidae; genus Ichthyophis; species Ichthyophis bannanicus. Next base: position 352,277,341 of record CM066038.1, read on the forward strand.
ATTACTGTGTTGCCAATTGTTTAGCTTCCTTTATTTCTGTAAAGCATTTCATCATCTAAACATAGAAACATAGAAATACGACTACAGAAAAAGACCACATGGCCTATCTAGTCTGTCCTTCCATATCAACAACAACAACAGTCCCCTTTTTTTCTTTAGAGATCCTCTGTGTTTGTCCCATGCTTTTTTGAATTCAGTTACTGTCCTCATCTCTACCACCTCCACTGGGAGACTATTCCATGGATCCACCACTCTTTCCATAAAGAAATATTTCCGCAAATCACTCCTAAATCTATCACCCTTCACCCTCATCCCACGTTCCCTCATAGCAGAACTAGCTTTCAATTGAAAGAGGCTCTCCCCCTGAACATTTATGCCATGGAAGTATTTAAACATCTCAGTCATATCACCTCTATCCCGCCTTTCCTCTAAGGTGTACATATTAAGATCCTTAAGTATGTCCCCATATGCTTTATAATGAAGACCACTAACCATTTTAGTAGCCACCCTCTGCACCGACTCCATCCTGTTCACATCCTTTTGAAGGTGCGGTCTCCAGAATTGCACACTATACTCCAAATGAGGTCGCACCAAAGACTTATACAGAGGCACTATCACCTCCTTTTTTCTGCTAGCCATTCCTCTCCGTATCCACCCAAGCATCCTTCTAGCTTTTGCCATCGCCTTTTCTACCTGTTTAGCTACTTTAAGATCATCAGACACAACCACGCCCAGGTCCCACTCATATTTAGTGGACAAAAGTACTTCACCCCCTATACTATATTGCTCCCTTGGATTGCTGCAGCCCAAATGCATGACCTTACATTTTTTAACATTAAATCCCAGCTGCCAGATTCAAGACCATTCTTCAAGCTTAGCTAGATCCCTCATCGTGTTATCTACACCTTCCTGGGTGTCTACTGTATTGCAGATTTTGGTATCATCCGCAAAAAGGCAAATCTTACCCAGCAGCCCTTCCGCTATATCACTAACAAAGATGTTAAAAAGAATCGGACCAAGTACATATCCCTGGGGCACACCACTGGTAACATCCTTCTCCTCAGAGTGAGCCCCATTTACCTGTACTCTTTGTCGCCTCCCACCCAAACAATTTCTAACCCAAGCAGTAACTTTAGGGTCCATCCCTAGGGTGCTCAGTTTGTTTATAAGTCGCCTGTGAGGAACAGTGTCAAAGGCTTTACTGAAATCTAAATACGCCACATCTAGGGCTCTCCCTCGGTCCAACACTCTGGTCACCCAGTCAAAGAAATCAATCAGATTTGTCTGTCAAGACCTGCCTCTGGTGAATCCATGCTGCCTTGGATCCTGTAATCTGCTGGACTCCAGAAACCTCACTATTTTCTCTTTCAGCAGCGTTTCCAATAATTTACTCACCACCAAAGTTAAACTAACCAGCCTGTAGTTTTCAACCACATCCTTACTTCCGCTTTTGTGTAAAGGCACCACATGAGCCTCTCTCCAGTCCTTTGGCACCACTCCTGACTCTAATGAGGCATTGAAAAGGTCAGTCAGTGGAGCTGCTAGAACGTCCCCAAGTTCCCTCAGTATTCTAGGGTGCATCCCATCTGGTCCCATCACTTTGTCTACTTTAAGTTGAGCTAGTTTCTCACGAACACAGTTTTCTGAAAATTGTTCAAGATGTCCCTCGCTTCTGTTCCTGTTTGTGGGTGTTTTCTGAGGTCCTGCTCCTGGTTCTTCATCTGCGAACACAGAACAGAAATATTTGTTAAACAATTCCGCTTTATCCTCATCAGCTTCTACATATTCCTCCCTTTCACCCTTGAGTTTGACAATACCCCTTTTGCCCTTCCTCTTCTCACTAACATATCTGAAAAATGTCTTATCCCCCCATTTTATTGCATTGGCTATTTCCTCCTCTTTTTGAATCTTTGCTTTCCTGACTACTTTGCTAGCTTCTCTAAGTTTTTCCAAATATAGATGCCTGTCTTCCTCTCTCTGTGATCTCTTGTATTTCATGAAGGCCTCCCTTTTTTTCTTCACTTTTTCAGCTACCTCTTTCAGCCATGTGGACAGTAGTACACCCTTACTCCTATTATATTCCTCTTTTATCCTGTTTGACTCAATGCCCTCTTATATATAGTGCCGCCCCTCTGCCAGTTACTACTGTAATCCTTTAATCTTGGGTCTTTCCAAAACTAACATCGGACGTTTTCAGCTTGTGCAGAATATGGCTTTGAGACTCCTGAAGGGTGGAAGGGGGAGAGAAAATATGAACAGTTATCTCTTTACTCAAAAGCCTTCATTGGCTGCTAGTTGAGTTTAGGAATCACTAGACAGTACTTGTAACCTAGTGGTTAGAACACTGGCTTGGTAACTAAACAACCAGGGTTCAATTCCCACCTTAGGCAAGTCACTTAACCCTCCATTGCCTCAGAAAAAGGCCTGGCAATCTACTTTTGGTGACACTGCCAAGAAAACCCAGGAGCTTATGGGTTGTCAGGAGTCAGGACTGACTCGAAGGCACACACATTGCATTGCAGACAGTACTTTGCTTGGCTTATCTTAGGGGACAGCCTCATGATTTCCAAAAAAGCTGGGCGGTACTCTTCATCTAGGCTACTAGGCTCTTGTCATGTAGGTCTTCTTTGAGGCCTAAAGCTTTGAATCAGGCCATTCATCTAGCCGTAGTAGTAGCTGCTGCTAAGGGGTTGCTGTGTCGTAAGCATCATGCATGGATCAAATTACATGGTATTGTATGTGGATGCATGAAGGTTCAAGTGTAATTGATTCTGCTGGTTTTCAAGCTGGTTCAATGTGTGAAAGTGCAAAATCTAGAGCTAATGTGTCACTATTTTTAGGGTGAGCATGGCGCTCTGGTACACCGTCTTCCCAGGCATGTCCAGGATTTTGTGATCTTTGCTTGGCAGTTCATGGGAATAGAGCTTAGAAGCTTTGTTATGCTTGAGGGCTGCTTTCTTTCTGATCTCATCAATTGGCAAGGCAGTTGGTAGAAATCATGCCCAAATGTAGAGTTAACCTTATAGTTCACTTCAAGGCACTTGGAAATTGGAAGGATAGAAACTGGGGTTTTCCCGATAGATAGTTGGAGATCCTAAAGAACCTGATGTACCAGCAGTGCTCTGACCTCCTCAGGGGCACCACAGGACAATAAAATGATTGAAAATCTTTTTTATTAGATGGCATTTGTACTGAACCCAAGGATAGTAGATATTTAGAGTAAGACTCGCTCTCAGCCAGCTCCTGAAGGATGGTTTCCTCTGGTGACTGAGGGTGATGCTCCATGATGGATGAGTTTATCTTGTGTGGATCAGCATCCCATTCAAGGAGTAGGCAACAATTTGGGGTGAGTGATGGCTATCCTAAAATTTCAGAGTGTGGTCTATTTCTAGAGATCAACAAAGGACTAGATGAGAAGGCCATGGAGAAACTGAGGCAGCTTAGGCTGCAAAGATGAAGTGCTTCTGTGGAATTCACCAGGAGAGCAGGACATAGTCAAGTGATAGGATTTTGAGGAACAAGGCAGTGTTCTGTAAAAATTTGGGCAGTAATGGCAAGAGAGCAATGTGGCAGCCTGGCAAGGCAGCATCAATGTGAGACTCTTGGGACGGAGATGACTGCAATGCCAGAGGTTGACCTGAAGGAGCAGTAGCCAACATCTTGGTTGTGTGTGTTTTTTGTTTCTTTATTTTTTAATCAGAACTGCCTCTTGACTCCCTTTACAGCTTCTTTGCCTGATGGCTATGAGGAGAAGACTCAGAAACCTTCTTTTGTGCTTCTATTTCTGACTTCCTCCTTTGGTTTCCATCATAAGTAGGGCAGACTTTGAATGGGCTGATTTTTGCTTTGCTTATACTATATACAGTGCCACTAGGGGGTGCTGTGTCTGTAGCTGAGGAGAATTTGGATAAGTTAATTGTGTGCAATAGGTGGTGAGCAGCCACAGGAAGTAACACTGCCATAGCCAGGAGCATCCCCCCCCCAACACACACACACTCGGAAGAGCAGGTAGTGGAGAGTGTGAGGGATACTCCTAACCTTTCAACTTCTGGTCCACCCTTGGTACCAGTTCCAACAGCTCCCAAGGATGCAGAGAGAGTATCTCAAAAAATCTGAGGTGCAGAGGCATTTTACAGCTCTTGAGGATTAATGTTTTGCAGAATGCATATATTGTCAGAAAGTCATCAGTACAGAAAAGCTACTAGGTGATCTTTCCAACAGTAGTATAGTCCACCATTTGCAAAAACAACACACATTAGAGTTGGTTTCAGAGGAGGTACTGATACTAAGCTGTGGACTTTAGCCTGATCTCCAAAGAGCAAGAGCAGGAAAGCTAGAGCAAATAGTACATCCATCCCTTTCAAGTGTTACATCCTATTGTCCCAGAAGTTGTATTTAGGACTGATCAATAGTAGCTCCTTTATGAAAGAAGAACAGTACAGTTGAAACTTTAGGCTGTATTCCAATCTTCCTTTCAAAGAAGGGGTCTCATGACCTTTCCTGTGATTTAGTTTAGTTTACTTATATATTTGATCTGTTGCCTTTCATAAAAATGTACATCAAAGTTATTCACAAAATTCAATATAAAAACACGAAAAATAAACTCATGAAAATAGAAAAATAGAAATACTACCCATCACACATGACAACCATATAGGTTCTTGTCTGTCATGGTATGCACAAAACTAACCCATTTGGAGAAATTGTTCCGAGTGCAACCATATACCTAAACAGGACAATTATGATTTCTGGGGGGGGGGGGGGGGGCATAGGATGAAGGCATATCGTTCTTGCTCCACGGTTTTTCTACTCGTATGGGGAAAAGGAAAGGTCATCTGGGGACGAGATCCTCTTCAATTCCACAGCCCTCTCTCTTAGGTCTGATGGATCATTATGCAAGTCACAGAGCAAGTTAGGTCATAGACTCTGGGTCCTGTCCAGGTGTATCGACTCCAAGGGCTGTATATCCAGCAGCCATCTCAGACCCGTATACATTGTTTTCCCCAGAGGAGTAGTTCCTTCCCCCACTCCCTTGTGTGATCATGCCTCCAAAAAACAGCCTCAGAAGGCCCTTGACAGATGTCAGCATTGGACACACTTCTGTTTGAGAGGAGGCTGCCAGTGACAGTGGCTCGACATTCTCTATGCATGAGCTTGCTGAAAAAAGCACACAAAGGACTGATGAGGTAAAAGGTGTTAGGAGCTGGCTGGAATCATCAGCACCAGGTTTGCCAATGCAGTCAGCAGTCTCTGATGTATTTTCTCTTATGAAGCCCAAATAATTTACACTTGAGACTATATAGGATAAAATGAGTCAGCTTACTGTAGCTCTATGTATGCAGTCTCAGCAAGTAATGACCAGATCCAGGAGACTAGTTCACAGCTTGAAGACCATGAAGAGGCTATTGCCTCTTTGAAAACTATGACACAGAACACACAGAACCTCATCAATCCTCAAAATAGGAAAATCTAGGGAGATTCCCGCTTCTAGGAATCTAAAAGAAAAAGTAATTATTCCGGCTCAAAAATACTTATTTAACATGAGATAATACAGCAATACACTTACAGGGGAAATGTAAAAGGAAGCGCACACCAAGAGATAAGATCTGGAGCATACCTAGAAAGTTTTTCCTTCTGTCCTGAGTAACATGACAGAGGTCTGGATATATCCACAATTTTCAGCCCAAAAATATAAGTAAACCACTTCTATTACAGAAAAAAGATGCAGAACATGTTCCCTAAGAGAGTCCCTCTGAAACTATTTTCCACTATAGAATTTACCAGGTAAATTGACAAATCTAAACTATCCATGGGCCTCTCCCCCCTCTTTCAGGCTGATTTCACCCAATTTATCTGAAGTTGACTCAATAAAAGAAATTGTTGCTTTTGATGGTATAGCAGCTTCTGGAATTTCAACAGCTTCTTTCAAATATTTTTTAAATATATCTAATGGGGATACAATGGAAACGCTAGGAAAATTCAAAACTCTCAAATTGAGAGCTCTAGAACTACTGTCTAAATTTTCTAGCTTCTGATGGTACTACTACTACTACTGCTAATAATAATAATAATCATTTGTATAGTGCTACAAGACATATGCAACACTGCACCTATACATGTAAGAGACAATCCCTGCTATATAGAGTTTATAGCAACTGCGGACTATGGTAACTCTAGAAGAATGATAAAGATACACATAGGTGGTGAGCAGGAGAATAAGGGAGTCAAGATCCAAAAGCTTTGAAGAAGTGGGTTTTAGTCTGGTTTTGAGATAGAGCCTGACATACTGACTTAGGTAGTTTCATCTTTAACAAGCATAGCCTGAACCTCTTTAACTTTCTTTGAGTCTTCTTCCAATTTGAACATTCTTTCTGTATGGGCCTTCACCTCTCTAGATTGCACACTCACTCATCTGCTGCTGAAAATTAGTAGAGGACATGCTGACCAAGGAAATGGATATATAAAGTTCCAAGAAGGCCTCCCAAAGACTGTCCAGTGTAACAAAAGTTGGTTTCTTCAACTAAGGTACAATCGCCATTGTGCAGCTATATTCAAACCAAAAAAGACTGAGTTGAATCCATATTCAAACCAGAATCTTGCCCCACCAGCCCATTCCTACTTATCTATAAGCATTAGCATTTTTCCTGAATGGATCCGGGCAAATTCTAGTCATCTCACTGCACTAACAGGTATCCTGTGCTTGGCTCACAGCAAAATGAATCCCTCTCCAACTCAGAACAATCCTCTTCTGGATTCACTGATAATGGCCCCATCATAGAGGGTGAGCCTTGTTTAGGGGCAGAAGTGGCTGCCAGGTCACTGGGGCAAAGATGTTTCCTCTGCCAAGGGAGATGCTGCTCCAAGTGTCTTATCAGCGGCAAACTTTGGCAAGCTAATAAGCTGAGGCAGAAGTGCCTGTTTGATGAAAATCTGCCGCAACTGAGGGGCCTGGTGAGACTGATGGTAAATGTACCTTCCCCTCTTGTTTGCTGGTGCATTGCCCCATAGGAGCCATCAGGAATCAAAGTCATCCCAGAGCACTCAGAACACATCTTCAATGCAGCATACCATAAGTTAAACTCAGCGTGTAAATAGTTAATATTTATCTGTATCATTTAAAGCTATTACAACATGTAAATAGTTACCCTGTGTGGTCCAAGTTCTAACTCCTGTTATAATGTAAAACTCAAACAGTCTTGACTGCTCTGAGCTCTTGTTGTTGAATGTAAACCGCACTGATAACAAATAGCGCGGTATATAAGAATTGTTAAATAAATACATAAAAATAAGTTAAGTTTTCATTTACAATCATCCAACCATTCAGTGATTTTTTTTTAATTTAATCTTTTTTGGATTCATGTTATACAATCAAGATAAATCTTGCACAGAAAAAGGGAACAATCAAGAGAATAATACAATATTGCATAAACAACTCATCAGGTAACAAGAGGCCCCTAAAAGTCCACATAACTTGCGGAGAAGAATTGGGAAGAAAAGATTGGCCACTGTTGGAAACAGGATACTGGGCTTGATGGACCTTGGTCTGACTCAGCATGGCATCTCTTATGTTCTTACAGGAAACAACTCATAAAACATATAACAATGGAAAAGAAGGTTGCAAGTGCTAGACCAGGGCTAAATTCGCATTTTACACAATTAAGTCATCTCTGCATCTAAAGCAATCCTTGATGACAAAGGGAAAAAAACTAAACATTTGCACAGAAATTTCAAATGAAAACTAGCACCAATGTATAGTACGCCCGGCTTCTATAAAAGAAACTGCTTCCGCCATTTTTGCCAGGTCAAGAAAGATTGATATAGTAAAGGCATAGAAAGGCGCAGACCTCTTTTTGAAAAACAGCATAAGAATCCAATCCTGGTCCGCCACCAGGACACAAGAAACCAAAAGCATAGCTGGCACATACGACTTAGTATCAGAGGATTCCAAAAGATCAGAAACATTAATCGTGTCCATATTCGAGCCAGGACAATTAGTAGGTTCCGCTTTTGCTAAGGGCAAATAGTAAGCCTTCATTATAGGTGGTATTAACTCTTGTGGCACTAAAAGGACATTTTAGATATTTTTTAAATATCTCCAATGGTGCTATACCAACAGTCCATGGAAAGTTAAGAACACAGAAATTAGACACCTGAGTAGCAATTTCCAATGACTCAACTTTCAATTTTAATGCAGAATTATCCTTTACCATAGCCAGATTAGCATTGGGTAACATGGAAATCTTCTGAGAATGATCTTGAACTGATGTAGAAAGAGACTCCACTGTACTCACAGTTGATTTGATCTTCTCCGTGTTTTGCTATACCCGGGTAGAGAACTCCATTGTCTGTTTAGAAACTGTATCCTATAACAGGACTGTAGCCTTCCATATGACGTTTAAAGTGAACTTCTTAAGCCTGGGAATGGAGGTAGCATGCAGCATAGAAGTAGACCCAGCAAGACAGTCCAGACATCTGTGTTCCCATGCCAAATTCGTTCAGCGGGAGTGAACTATTTGCCTCCAGGTCTGCTGGGGTGCTTCCAGATAAACCAGGAGCTGACTCCTGCAATGAGACCAGCTGCTCCCCTCAAATAGAGACCACTCTCCAACAATTTATGTTGGTTGGGCCCCTCAGCCTCCAGGCAGTTGAAGAGAGTCCCCGAGAGGTGGGAGCAGCATCCATACTTCCGTGGAAAGTGATAACTCAGTGTCAAAGAATGATGCCAAACCATCTGCTTCAGCTGATTTCAACCTGGATACCGCAGCCTTGGACATGCCCAAAAATTGATCTTTGGGACCAACAATGGGCAGCTTTGCCTTTTCTTTTTGCTTCGGCATAGGTAAGAGAGAGTTCAGGGGAGTGTCAGCACCATGCAGCCATCTTGGACCAAGCCCCCATCCCCCACCCTGGGCAGAGATATCTTAAGAGGCAGAACCCATTCGGTGATCTTATTCAAACAGGTTTTAAGTGGGGAAAGGTCCAGATTCCTGGGATCAGCATAAAATGTAAGTTGTATATCATCCATATAGAGATAACTGTTCACCCCATGACCTTGGATTAAAGTTGCCAGGGGGTTTAAAAACAAACTAAACAGAGTCATTAAGGCTCCGTGAAGGTCTGCACAAGAGAGAGGGCAAGTCAAAGACTTTGATGGACCTAAGAGGACTGTAAATGATATAGATATAAAAGTATGAATGAAACCATTTGAGGACCACACCAAGATAGGAGCAACTGATGAAGGTAAATGTAAGATCAAGGGAGACAATGATCACACACCTACCCCCGTCCAGTGCTGTCAACATATCATTGAATAGAGGTGATCTTTCTGCCAGTGTAACAGAAAACACACTCTTGCTGAAATTCTTCTGAGCCAACATATCTGTGGAGATGCTCATATACTTCTTTGTGTTCTTCTCAAACAAACTCATTTTCTACAAAACTCTGAATATAACTAACTCTGTTGGAACTTCTTTGTCCTCTGTCCAAAAGATTTGGGATTTTCATATCAATATTGATGTCACTTTACCCCTCCTCTGGTGCTTCAGGATCTTCATTACAATGTGTGTGGTGTTTTGGTCTTCTCCCATTGTCATAGGGTCTCCCTGCCAATGTTGGTGATACTTTGCCCATCTTCCAGTCCCTCAGGGTTTTCCTGTCAATGTCAATGCCATATTACACTCTCCCAGAACCAGGGCTGGCGTCCAGTATTGGTTCAAGGTGCTGACACCCTAGGCAAACCTGAAGCATTACAATCCTCCCCCCCTCACCCCCAGCTGTCAAAATCTAGTTTTGAATGCCTTGCTCTTTTCCAGCTAACAGAAGTTTCCACCCTAAGCAGCTGCCTGGTTTGACTTATGGTTGTCCCGGCCTTCCCCGGAACCTGCTGTGTTCCTGCCACTGCTAGTGCTGCTTTACCCCTCTCCTAGTGCCTTGAGGCCTTCATTCCACTATTTGTGCTGTTTTGCCCTTCTCATGGTGACTTGTAGTCTTCATGCCGCTGGCAATGCCCTTTGCCTATTTTTTGATGTCATGGGGTCTTTGTGCTACTTTTGGGGGCATGTTTACTAAAGCATGTTTAACATGGTAACATGGTAAAATCCAATGCTAACCAGTTAGCACGAGATGGGGTGGGGACTGGGCGATTTGAGGCAGAACAGAGTCCTTGATGGCACATCACATTTAGTGTAACTGTAAATGTAAATCTCCAGGAACAAGCAGGAATGAGTCTTCACATATGGGTATCGTCGGTACCGACGGAGCCTGTGCGGGAACACTCCCCAGCGTCCAAAAGGAAAGCTTTTGGGAGCATCCCACAGCGCCTGCGCGCTGCCTTCCCGCCTTTCCTAACTGCCTCTCTCCAGTTCTTCTTTTCCGCGGAGTCAGCAGGTCGTGTTTCCTGTCACCGCTGAAGAATTCCTTATTTTCTTTTATTTTTTTTAGTCGCGTGTCTGCTTTCTCGATTCCGGACCGGTACCACCGGTCTTTTATCTTTCTTTAAAAAAAAAAAAAACTACAGTGCATTTTTTTTTTCTTCTGGGGCCTTAGGCCTACAAATATATTTTTCCTCATGGAAAAACCCGCCTCCGGGTTTAAAAAGTGCACTAAGTGCAGCAGCACTATTTCTGTCACAGACACCCATGACTGGTGTCTAAAATGTTTAGGTCCTGACCACTCCATAGCGGATTGTGAGTCCTGTTCTATGATGTCTAAGAGAGGGTTACAAAATCGGGCAGCCAAGCTCAGTACCCTGTTTCCCTCCGATGCAGCTTCTGTAGCATCAACGTCTTCCAGGGCTTCCTCTTCATCCCATGGATCTCAGGTAACCAAACTTAAATCTGGCTGGTCCTCAAAGAGTTCATCTCCCTCTAAGTATCAAGATGCCCCCGGGCTTACTCTTGAGGAATCCACACCGGCAAAATTACCCCGGCGGGAGGCTCCGGCTTCCAAAGCTCTACCTATGGGGTCACAGGTTGACATCGATGGCTCGGCCTCGACCGATCACCTGTTACAATGTTCTGGGGTACCAGCGGTTAACACCGGTACCGACATCCAGACATTGGTGGCGTCGATGGATCAGAATATTCTGACCATGCAGCGTGCCAATCACGGCATTCATACAAGCTGCGACGCCTCCGGTACCGCAACAAACCCCGTTGTCGATACCGGTACCGATTCTGGTACCGGATCCGAAATCGGTTCCGATACCTGTACCGCTTGCATCGACATCAGCATCGACGGCAGCGGTACGCTATCCAGTGATGCCTATCAGTACCGACTCGGTACCGATTACTCCCGATGTCGATACCTCCCGGTACGCGTATCGGGCTCTGCGAGAGCATCCAGACAGTCGATACTTCGATTCCTCTGAAGACTCTGATACATCAGAGGCCTCAATTGAAGCATCGGGGATCCTTCCTCAGGAACCCTCTTCTCCAAAAAGGAGAATGTCTCCTCCTGAAGACTTGTCTTTTCAGGACTTCATTAGGGAGGTGGCCAAAGGCCTGTCCATTTCAGTAGCCTCTGAAACTGAACCTAGAGCCAAAAAATTAGATATCCTACAATATCCTAAGGCTCCTAAAGAGGCTGCCACCTTACCAGTACATGAGATTCTTTATGATCACATGTTGGGCATATGGGAGACTCCTCTTTCCACCTCCCCTCATTCCCGAAGGTTGGACACCATGTATCGTGTTCCTCCTTGTCCTGGGTTTCATAAGACTCAGCGTACTCACCACTCCATTGTGGTAGAGTCTGCTATGAAAAAGATCAAGAGCACAAAAAGGCACTCCTCTGCTCCTCCAGGAAGAGAATTCAGAACCCTAGATGCCTTTGGCAGGAAAATCTTACAGGCCAGTATGCTTGTAGCCAGAATCAACTCCTATAGTCTCTATATGGGAATGTTTCTAAAAGAAGTTACAGTTACAGAAGTTACATCTGCAAACCTTATCTCCTTTTATGTCAGAAGATAAGAGAGAAGAATATATCACCTGGCTTAAACAGGCACAGGATGTATCCAAGTTTTCCAACCGTGCAGCCTTTGACTCTTTTGAGGGTGCCAGTAGAGCCTCGGCTATTGCCATAGGTGCACGCAGAGTTGCTTGGTTACAAGCCTCTGATTTGGAATCCTGGGTACAGGATGGTCTAGGTAAACTTCCCTGTACAGGAGAAAACCTCTTTGGCAAGGATTGGCAAGCAAAGGCCAACCAGATGGATGCTGAAAATTCTGCTTTAGATAGACTTTCAAAGTCTACTACTGCTCCTTTTAAAAAGAGGCTATTCAAAAAAGGATCTTTCCCAAAAAAAGGGAAATTTTCTTCAGGTTATGGTCAGGCCTCTTCCCAAGGTCGTTTTGCTACAAAGAGACAACAACAACCAAAACAGGCCAAGTCTCAGGCTGCGAGGACTGCTACGGCCCAACAGCCTCAGCCTCCTCAGGGCCTTTGACTTTCCACTAGAGAACTTAGCCTTTCTGGCTCTAGAACATCCAGAGCCTCTCACCATCCCAGGAAGGTTAGCTCACTTTGCTCCCAGATGGGAACAAATCACAGCAGATCAATGGACCCTCTCCATCATACGAGATGGGTACAAGCTTCATCTCTTAAACCTTCCTCCTCACACCATGGTGAAACAGTTCAATTCTCCAACATCTCTCCTCAACCTTCTAGGTCAAGAGATTGCTACCATTCTTGCCCAAAGGGCAATAGAAGAAGTACCCCTTCTTCAACAGGGCTCAGGGTTCTACTCCCCCTATTTTCTCATTCCTAAGAAAACGGGGGGGCTACAGACCCATACTAGATCTCAGAGAATTGAACAAGTTTCTATGCAAGGAGAAATTCAAGATGATCTCTCTTGGAACTCTCCTTCCATACCTCCAGAGTCAGGACTGGCTTTGAAGGATGCGTGCATCCATGTTCTCATCCATCCAACACACAGAAGGTTCCTTCGGTTCCTTTACCAAGGAAAGCACTACCAATACAAAGTGCTTCCTTTCGGTCTGGCCTCTGCTCCAAGAGTGTTCACAAAATGCATGGCAGTAGTAGCTGCATTTCTGCGCACTCTAGGAATATTCCTATTCCCATATCTGGATGACTGGCTCATCCGAGCTCCATCCCAGTCAGAGGCCCAGACTTCCCTGACCTGCACAAGGCGTGTTCTTCAGTATCTGGGACTGGTAATCAACATTACAAAATCCCATCTCACCCCTACTCAGTCTCTAGAGTTCATAGGGGCCTTACTGGATACCACAACTGCAAGGGCCTATCTTCCCCAGGCCCGTTGCCTACGCTTGGTGCAGTTAGCCTCCCAGATTCAGTTAAAATCCCATTTAACTGCTCGAGAGATGTTACAACTCTTAGGCCACATGGCATCCACGGTGCATGTGGTTCCTTACGCTCGCCTTCACATGAGGGCAGCTCAGTGGACCCTATCCACCCAATGGACTCAGGCATCAGGTTGCCTGTCAGACAAAATAGCAACCACGAGTCACCTCTTTTGGTCCCTCCACTGGTGGAAGTCCACTCAAAATCTGTTGCTGGGGTCCCCCTTTCAACAGGTGTTACCCCAAGCAACCCTTACAACAGATGCCTCTCCAAAGGGTTGGGGAGCTCATCTACAAGATCTCTCGACCCAAGGCATCTGGTCTCCACAGGAGACATCTCTACATATCAACCTTTTAGAGCTCAGAGCAATCTTTCTGGCTCTCAGAGTCTTCCACACCCTGCTCAGCTACAAGACAGTCCTCATCCACACGGACAACCAGGTAGCCATGTTCTACGTGAACAAGCAGGGAGGGACTGGCTCTCTGTCGCTTTGCAACGAAGCTCTCAGATTGTGGGCCTTCGCCAGAGAGCATCAAATCCATCTCATGGCAGTGTATCTTCCAGGGGTTCAAAACTCTTGGGCAGACAGACTCAGTCGAGTTCTGCTTCCACACGAATGGTCCCTCCATGGGGACCAGATAGCCAGGATTTTTCGGATTTGGGGTACCCCAGACATAGATCTGTTTGCAAGTCCATGGAATGCCAAACTTCCCCGGTTTTGTTCCAGGATTCCATGTCAGGGAGTTCAGGCCAGAGATGCCTTCCTCCTTCATTGGGGGCAAGACTTCCTCTATGCCTTTCCACCTATTCCCCTCATTCCCAAAACTCTGTTCAAGCTTCAGAGAGACAAGGGGTCTATGATCCTCATAGCACCACTTTGACCACGCCAAGTGTGGTACCCTCTACTTCTGCATCTCTCTCAAACTCCCTCCCTGGACCTGGGGTCTGCTCCAGATCTCCTCTCCCAGGAGGAGGGAACCTTGTGGCACCCAAATCCTCAGTCTCTTCATCTCAGAGCCTGGTTGCTGAAGGCCTAGACCTTCAGGATTTACACCTTTCTCAGCAAGTGAAGGATATCCTTCATGCTTCCAGAAAGCCTTCCACCAGACGTTCCTGTGCTTTTAAATGGAAAAGGTTTTCCATTTGGTGTGCAGAGAAGGGTCTCAACCCTCTTGCAATACCTTTGAATTCTTTACTAGACTATTTACTGCATTTATCCCATGCAGGCCTTAAAACAAATTCAATCAGAGTCCATTTGAGTGTTATTGCAGCATCCCTTAAGACTCTCAATGGACAACCTATTTCCTCTCATCCTCTTATAGCAAGATTCATGAGAGGCCTTCTTTTGACTAAACCTCCCATTAGACCACCTCCAGTGGCATGGGACTTGAATCTGGTTCTTGGTCAGCTTATGAAGCCACCCTTTGAACCCTTAGCCACTACCTCCTTGAAATTCCTTTCCTGGAAGGTTATTTTTCTCATTGCAGTCACCTCAGCTCGCCGTATCAGTGAGTTGCAAGCTTTAGTGGCTAATCCTCCTTATACAAGGTTCCATCACGACAAGGTAGTCCTCAGAACTAATCCACACTTTATGCCTAAAGTGGTCTCACCTTTTCATCTGAACCAGGAGGTGTATTTACCTGTCTTTTTTCCAGGACCTCATGCATCAAGTGCAGAGAGGAATCTTCATACCCTGGATTGTAAAAGAGCACTTGCTTTCTACTTACAAAGGACACAGCAACATAGAAAGTCCTCTCAACTTTTTGTTGCTTTTGATCCTTCTCATTTAGGACTTCCAGTCTCCAAGAGAACTCTGTCTAATTAGATTGCTCAGTGTATTTCCTTTGCCTACCAGAGCAAGAATCTTTCTCTGGAGGGCCATGGCACAGCTCACAATGTGAGGGCCATGGCAGCCTCTATGGCTCATCTTAACTCTGTGTCCATTGACCAAATCTGTCGAGCAGCCACCTGGGCATCGGTTCATACCTTCACAGCCCATTACTGCTTGGACAAGGACTCCCGCCGGGATGCCTTGTTTGGTCAGGCTGTTCTCAAACACCTGTTCCATACCTAATCAGCTCCTACCCTCCATCCCTGACTGGATGCCTGAGATTCATAGGTGCAGGTGGAGCCCTTCCCAGGGACTCACAATCTGGGTGATCTCCCAGGCATCTCCAGCTGGGGAGTCCCCATATGTGAAGACTTATTCCTGCTTGTTCCTAGAGATAGCACAGTTACTTACCTGTAACAGGTGATCTCTGGGAACAGCAGGAATAAGTCTTCACAACCCACCCACCTCCCCTAGGAGTTGTATCTCTCTATCTTTCCTTTCCTCTCTCTCTCTTTGTCTCAGCTTTAAAACTCAAACTGGAGAGAGGCAGTTAGGAAAGGCGGGAAGGCAGCACGCAGGCGCTGTGGGATGCCCCCAAAAGCTTTCCTTTTGGACGCTGGGGAGCGTTCCTGCGCAGGCTCCGTCGATACCCATATGTGAAGACTTATTCCTGCTGTTCCCAGAGATCACCTGTTACAGGTAAGTAACTGTGCTTTAATAACATGGGTACACTTACCACTTCCTCAATGGGTGTTAGGTACAGATGCACTTATTGCCACATATATATATATATATATTTTTTTTTTTTTTATTTAGCTGTGCTTATATACCGCTTTTCACCGGGTCAAAGCGGTTTACAGTAAACAAGGGGATACATCAAACAGGGTTATTCATATTTACAGAGGGGAAATACCATCAACAAGGGGGTCAACATATTTACATTCAAGAGTTCGGTGGTATTAGTCTTGTTTACAGCTCTGTTTTTCTCACTAGTCACAATCCGCTTAGTGGACTTCACTGGGTGTTGGTCCATTCCGATCCTAGGTGCTCCCGGAATAGATGTGTTTTTAGTTGTTTTCTAAATCTAAAGAGGTCTTTGATGCTGCGAATTTGGGTTGGAAGGGAGTTCCAAAGTGAAGGGGCATACAAATCAAATGCACGATTACGGGTTTGGAGATTAAACTTTGTCCTATCATGTGGCACAATGAGTGCATTGTTTGTAGTCTGGCATGTTGGTCTTCCAGAGTTCATCAGGGGGAGAAGGGTTTGCAAGTGAGATGGTGGTTGTTTGTACAGGGTTTTATGGATCAGTACCAGTGTTTTATAATTTATCCATGCTTGTAATGGGAGGATGTGGAGATCTCTCAGGACAGGGGTGATGTGATCATGCTTCTTTAGTTTTTGGATAATTCTCGCCATTGTGTTGAGGGCTGTTCGAAGTGGGTTGATGGTGGTGGCCGTGAGCCCTTGGTATATCGCATTACAGTAATCTAGGTGGGGGAGTGTCATTGCTTGCATGACTGTTCGGAGGTCCTGTGGGTCTATGAGCGGTCTGAGGCATTGTATCATCTTTGCTTTGAAGAATATTGACCTTGCGGTTTTTGCAATATGCTGTTTTGATCAAGGATGATTCCCAGGTATTTCACATGCGAGTGAACTTTTATTCGGGTTGCTCCCAGAGTGAGGTGTGGGGGGGGGGGGGTGAAGGTTTGATCTTTGGTAACTATGTGCAGCAATTGCCCTCACAATAGCAGCAATGTATTCTCCATGCCCACACTTCACCCATTCCTTGCCCTATTGTGCAATGGCCGATTACCGTGAACTTTACCCCACAGTCACTGGCATGCCCCACATTAACATTCCTGGCTGCCAGTTGGTGTGCATGAAAAGGCACATTAACCAGTTACCAGGCTTTATCAAAAGGGCCCCTTAGTCTCAAGGACTTTAATGTATCAGAGTTGAAGAGATCCTCCTATTTTTTTAAATTTAGCTCATGCCTTATCAAGAGCAGCTCCAGATGAGTTGCATTCAGGTATTTCCCTGTTGCCAGAGGGACTACTATCTTGTTTTGCACCTGTCGCAACTTATCCAAATTCATGATGAGTATCGGCACAATTAGATCCCTATCTCTGCTTTAAACAGTAGGCTGCCTCTCCACTCCTCTTTGCTTATGTTTTGTGTGTTTTTCTAGGAAGAGAAAAGCCTCAGCTACCAGGAATGAAGAATTCTGGGTTACCCCCTCTGCCACAAATAGATTATGAAGTACATCCAGTAAATATCCACTCTAAGCCAGCTGAAGCAGGTATATTCCAAGTCTAACATTCAAAACATGAAGTTTAATAATGGACCCAGTATTCAGATGGACTTACATGTTTAGCAGCTGCCTCTGAATGTATAAGTCCCCTCTCCACGGATTTTCAGCAGCACTATGTGGATAGTTCCGCTGAGAATCCCTCTGCATGCCCCAGCACTATCTAGATAGCACCAGGGTGGAGTTATGTGTATGTTATTTCACATTTAACATATCACTGCTATATGTTTTGCTATGGAGTTTTGTGGAAAAGTGGAAAGATATACCTGGGAGTGTTGCAGAATCCAAAAGACTGTGGCCTGCTATTGGAGAGGTTCTGCACCTAGAAAAAAGATGGCAGGCATTCCTTGTGCTCAGAGGACAAACTATAGCAGCAAGAAATGATCTCTTTCAAGTATAAGGAGTCTGCTTTATATATTCAGGCACCAATAAAAGGAGCAGATAGTTGGCAGTATTTCTGTAGAGGGATCTGGGGATTCAAAGAAGCCCATGCTGTTGGGTTGCTAATGAAATGTAAAATATGTGACAATCTTGGATTTAGCTGTTTTTCCTGCTGATTGATGTAATGTTCTTACAACTGTTACACCTCCTTTTCATTACCATAGTACAAGTATTCAATAAACTGTTTTAATTTTGAAACAACTCCAAACCTGTGCAGCTTTATGGTTTATTTTAAGAGAGAGCATCATAGAAATCCAAAGCCTTAAGGGTTCTGAAGTAAGTCTGCCCCCTTTTGGAACATAGCTCTCAGCTATGATCTTTTGTCAAAATGTAAGTTGGTGCAAGGGGTTACATTAAAAAAAATTAAAAGCTAATTTTAACTTTTTTTGTGGAAGAAAGGTTAAAAGAATTACAGAAAAGAACTAACTGGCATGCGTGCACATTTTGCAATTTTGCTGTGATTTAAAAAAAGGCTGCACGTTTGGCAGAACCTTTCACGTCCTGATCGCGCTATCTCAATTCCGATCTCTACATACTATCTAAAATTTGCCTTTAATTTAGGAGTTTAGCTGTTTTTCAATATTGGGTCCATACTGCATGGGATCCAGGTAAGTGCCACTATGCAGATAGTGCTGCAGAATATCTTACAGACTGCCACGACCCTATCTGGATAGTGCTGGAGTGGTCTGTGAGTGGCAAATTAGCCAAATAGCAGCAATATTCAGTCTACTGTCGAGATAGCTAGCTAAATAAAGTTAGAACAGAAAAGGACTGTTCCTATTTTGTCCAGATAGCTCTCTAAAGATGGACTGAATATATCAATGCTTTTTTGACCCGGTGAAAAGCGGGATATAAATACAGTTAAATAAATAAATAAATAAATAAATAATGCTGACATTTGCCGCGCTATCTGGATATTCAATCTGCATATCGGCGTGGAATATCTGGTATTATTTTTTAACCAGTGCAGCCAGCATTTAAAAAATGCCAACCATAGCAGCTGACTATTGGTCCATATATATATATATATTTATTTAAGGATTGTTTCTCCTTCGAGTTTAATAGTCTCTCATGGGAGATGAGAACATTTGCTTTAAGTGATTAATTCCAAAGGTGACTTGGAGATTTTCTTGGCTTTTATGCCCTCATTTCTTTAAAGATTGTCTTCCTGTGATTTTTACTATTGAAGATAAAATTGAATGCAATGTAAAAAAAAAACAAAAGACAAAAAAAATAAAGGCTTTTAAGGAACTTGAACAAATATTAGTAAACAGATGAATTGTGTATTCATATTTAATAAATTGTGTGTTGCAGGTTATGTAGGGCTTATGAATTATGGTTTAAACTGCTGCTTGAATTCCCTCACCCAGACGTTATTCAGGATTGAGGATCTTCATAAGCTACTCCAACAGTGAGTTTCCATCTCAAGAGAATTTTGTATTATTTGTAACTCCAGCTTCACTTTACTAAGGGAATGGTATGCACAAAGATAATCTTATTAAATGGATCTCATAAACTCAAGTGAGCCCGATTCTGCCATGGACGTCCTAGCCGGGATTCTGATCCCGCAGAGCACGTCTAGCCCTGCAGAATCAGGATCATGTCCAGGCCTATACGTGCAAGCTGGGACCCTGATTCAGTTCGACCTCATGTACAGGCCTTGCCTGGATAGTTTAGTCAGGCCTTGAAAGGAGCAGCGGCGCTATGGCATCCAGTTGCTATGGCACCATGGCACCATTCAAAAGCCATCATCCCCAGCCACCGGACTGCAAACTGCATTCCCCGCAGCCTGACCCCTGATCTGACCTCCCAAGGCTCGAGTCGGGCTGCGGGAATCTCCTCTGCCCACTCCCGCTGCTTTCCAGCCCCGGGCCTGCCATCCTCCGCTGACTTGGAAAACTTATTCCAGAGATGGAATAAGTTCCCCATTCAAGCCGCCAGCTCCGGACATACAGGGCTGACATTGGAATCAGCCCTGTACATCCGGGGCCGATGACCGCCCACTGCCCGTCCTAATGCCACCCCCCGATCCGCCCCTTTCCCACCCATGTCTAATTTCCCCTTACAACAAGTGGAGAAGTTAGTCGGGGTCAAAAGGGGGATATTCGTGCCTCGGAATGACCCCAAGTGGGCCCAATATTCAGCGTTGGTGGCTGGCGCTGTCAAAGCGGCTAGCTGCCGGTGCTGAACTCAAAACCCCAGAGATTCAATGGCATATCCGGGCTCCAGTATTGAATATATGGATTGCCACAAAGCTAATCGGGCAGCGGCAATACTCAACGGCTGCCTGGTTAGCTTCTGCAGCAAAAGTTAGACCAGGGTTTCCTGAGCTTGACTTTCGCCATGTATCGCCAATCAGGCAGTGACTCAATATCACTGCCACCCTGGAATGCCCCTGCCATGTCCCAATGCTAACCGCTTAGCAATGGCGCAAGTAGCGGCGGTACCTGAGGATATTCAGTGGTCACTGAATATCCTGCAGAGCAGCATTGACAGTTTGCAAGTCTGAAAATTGTGTAAATGCCTTTGAATATCCCTCCACCACCCCATGTTTATAGCTTTCTGATACTAAGGGACGTGTTTTTATTAAGCTGGGCTACAGCTTGTGTTATCTAGCATGTGCTAACAGCATGCACGCTAAACAGATAGTGCACAGTATTTCCTGTGCTCTCCTCTTAGGGGATCATTCCAATCTGCCAAAAGCAGGGTTGGACATCCGGTTTGGACGTCCAATCCCTGCTATTCACAGGGAGCGAATTCCCAGCACCAGGCTCCCATTCAGGAGCATTAGGAGGGTTGGACAGGGAGGGAACCAGATGTGCAGTGGGTCTGAATTGGGGCACATCCTGCCCGTCCAGGCCCTTTGAACCCGATTCTGTTCCCATGTCTAGCTCCCACGGATGCAGACTTGGGTGCAAATCTGACCAATCCAGCTTTTGGATGTGTGTTAAGGGGTAGATTCTGCTCAGCCAAAAGCAGGATTGTACATCTGGCTCAGACAACCCCCAAACAAGCTCAGGACCATATTCTGCCCCTCCTGTTCCCCACACTTACAGGGTCTTTGTGCAGGGAGTGCTGGACGGAGGTGGGAGTGGGCGGCACAGAGGCAAAGCGAGGGCAGGTGAAAGCACCTGGATGCACAGAAGCCATTCAGGTCAGGCCTATGTACTCCTGGCGGCCCCAGCTTGGTGCCCGACTTATTCCACCTCAAAGGTGAAATACGTGCTGGGCGTGGGGGTGATCGGGGTCTACAGCCCCCTAGATGACATCACGCCACTGCGGTAGGTGTCCCACCACCCAATCCCAGCACTAGCTGCCCCCACCGAGGGTTGGACAGTGGGGTAAAGGTATTTTTGTGAAGTCAGGCATTGGGTGCTCCTGCTGGATGTGCCAGTGCCATGGCGACAGGACGCTCTGCACCGGCACACCAGCAGGAGTGTTGGGAAGGCTTTCCGGTCAGCAATCTGTACGTCTCCCATGGCAACATAGGGGGCACGCCAGCCTGTCCAAGTTCTCTGATTCTGCAACCGTGGGAATATATAGCTTCCACAGTTGCAAAATTGGGTACATTTGGGACACATACAATTTTTTGACATCCGGACGTGCCCCCCTCGGAATCAGCCTCCATGTGTTTGCCCTGTGTGTTGAATGCAGGGCACATGATGGTCACACCTCTTGCATATACTGCACAAGGTTTGCATTTATTGTAGTTTAGTAAATATGCCCCTTAGACAGGCCCATTTTACAGTGTATATGAGAATTTCCTAACACTGTCATTCACATCTTCAGAGACTGTTAGGCAAATTACTGATACTAGCATCAACGGAATCATGCTTGCTGGAACAACGATTCCAGCTGTGAGGGACCTCATGCTACGGGTATCCTCGGAACATTACTGTCTTACAGAGCTGCATGCATCCACAGGGACTACTGTAATATGTACAGTCCTACTGGCGCTTATAGGGCTTTGCTGTGGTATGATTCTGATGCGCTTACAAGGCCTTCTTGTGATACGGTTGTGCTGTGTATAATTCTGCCAAAACGTTCAAAACATTGCTGTAGTACAGTCCTGATGTTGCTAACAGACCCCAGCTGTGAAACATAGCCCTACTAGCACTCATGATGTTGTTACTTTTGCTCCCAGGAGTATTGGGCCATGAAAAGGGATAAAAATCCCCCCTTACACATGCCTCCCCCAATCTATTTGTGAAGAAAAGCCCCTTTCCCCATCCATTTAGAATGAAAAGCCACCTGATCCATTTTTTAAAAAAAGCCCCCCCCATGAGAACATAGAAACATGATGGCAGAAAAAAGACCATATGGCCTATCTAGTCTGCCCTCTCATATCAAATACTTTAATCCCTTTTTTTCCTTTAGAGACCTTCTGTGTTTATCCCATGCTTTCTTGAATTCAGATACTGTCCTTGTCTCTACTACCTTCACTGGGAGACTATTCCACGCATCTGGATCAGAAATTGGTTGACTGACAGACGACAGAAGGTGATGGTAAATGGAGCTCACTCAGATGAGAGGAAGGTGATTAGCGGGATGCCCCAGGATTCAGTCCTGGGCCCGGCACTATTCAATGTATTTTTGAGTGATATTGCTGAAGGACTGAATGGAAAAGTCTGTCTTTTTGCAGATGACACGAAAAGTTGCAACAGAGTGGACTCCCCTAAGAGAGTGGATAACATGAGGAAAGATCTACAAAAGCTGGAAGAATGGTCTAATGCTTGTCAGATAAGATTTAATGCGAAGAAGTGCACTGTCATGCACTTGGGAAGCAGAAATCCAAGGGAAATGTACGCGATAGGGGGTGAGAGATTGGTGTGCACGGACCAGGAGAAGGACCTTGGTGTGATTATTTCTGAGGATCTCAAAGTGGCAAAACAGTGCGGCAAGGCAGGGGCAAAAGCCAGGAGAATGTTGGGTTGCATACAAAGAGGAATTACCAGCAGAAAGGAAGAGGTACTAATGCCACTGTATAAGTCACTGATGAGGCCTCACTTGGAATACTGCGTTCAGTTTTGGAGACCATATCTTGCAAAGGATGTAAAAAGACTGGAAACTGTTCAGAGGAAGGCGACCAAAATGATTTGAAGCCTTCATCAGAAGCCTTATGAGAAGAGACTTGAAGACCTAAATACGTACACTCTGGAGGAGAGGCATGGATAGGGGAGATATGATTCAAACCTTTAAATACTTAAAGAGAAATAATGAACAAACAAACCTCTTCCAAAGACGGGGAAGGTGTAAAACTAGAGGGCATAACATGAAGCTGCAAGGGGATAAATTGAAAGACAATGTCAGGAAATACTTTTTCACTGAAAGGGTGGTGTATGCTTGGAACGCCCTCCCGATGGAAGTGGTGGGGGCAAATACAGTGACAGAATTCAAAATGGCTTGGGACAGACACAGTGGATCCCTTTACAGCAACAGGATAAAATCAAAATAAATTTAACTATCTAATTTCTCAACAAATAGGGGTGTCCTACACGGAGCGGTGGGTTCACCCCTAAACAAAGACATGGGGAGGGGTGGCCTGCACGGAGCGGCAGGTGCACCTACTCTTGCCATCTTACTGGCAAGATCTTTATCTGCCGTCATTTACTATGTTACTATGTTACTATTCTTTTCATAAAGAAATATTTCCAAATATTATTCCTGAGTCTATCCTCTTTCACCTTCATCCTATGTCCCCTTGTTACAGAGCTTTCTTTCAATTGAAAGAGGCTTTCCTCCTATGGATTTATGCCACGGAGGTATTTAAATGTTTCTATCATATCTCCTCTCTCCCGCCTTTCCTCTAAAGTATACATATTGAGATCTTTAAGTCTGTCCCCATATGGCTTATAATGAAGACCACTGACCATTTTGGTAGCCACCCTCTGCACCGACTCCATCTTGTTCCTTTCCTTTTTATATGTGGTCTCCAGAATTGCATATGTAGCGCCCCCTTGGGTGTGCTTCTGGTTCTGGGACCAGCTTGGCTGGAATCCCCTCGAGGGTGGGCTCCGTCGGTCTTTGTCGCCTGGTACCCCCACCTGGGGAAGAAAGGTGTTAGCAGGTAGGATTTCCTCCTTTCACCCCAGGAAACCTCTCCAAAAACACTTCTGTGAACAAGGCTGGCTTAAATAGTATTTACAATTTATTTATGAAAATACACACATAAAGTATTGTGATAAAATAATGCAGTATGTACAACCCATATTATGATAAGTGGTTCAAGCAGGAAAGGTGAATAGCAATACAGGATAAGAGATAAGGCAGTTCAAACAACCAACTATAATCTTATATGTAATGACTGAAGTAAACCTTTAAAGATTATGGATTTAACCTTAATAACCTCTCCTAACTCCCCTCCCTTTCCCTTTGCCCCCCAGCCCCATGTCTCACCCACTACTGGAGCTCTGGACCGGTGGCTGCTTGTGAAGGGAGAGGTTTTATAGTTCTGCCCAATCACTGAGACTGTAGCCTCCTCCAATCTGGAGAAGATTTTGCACTTCTGCCCATTCTAGAACAACTGTTGCAGCTCTCCCTTGAGCTGATCTGCCGCTGGACCTCCCTAGGTTTGTGGCTCCTAGTCCAGAATGTATACTCTGCTACTGCAGCTCTCTCTGGAGCTGATTCTACCACCACAGCTCTCTCTAGAGATGATTCTCTGCTGCAGCTCTCCCTGGAGCTGAGCTGATTCTGCCCCCTCAGCTCTCACCTGGAGTTGATTCTGCCTCTGCAGCGCTCTCGAGCTAATCTGCCACCACAGCTCTCTCTGGAGCTGATCCACCGCAAAAAAATATATATCTATATCTCGGAGCTGATTCTGCCGCTGCAGCTCCCCCTGAGCTGAACCGCTGCTGCAGCTCCCCAATGAGCTGATCTGCCACTGGGTCCTTGCTGTGCTTTGTGGCTCCTGGATTCTCTGCCACTGCAGCTCTTTCTTGAGCAGATCCACCGCTGGACTCCCAAACCTGGATTAGGCTCTCAAGAGTTTCTCTGCTCCCATCTCCACTTCCTGGGTTGGGAAGAGACCGTCTGCCCCATATCTTTACTCTTACCCCCAATTGGGACTGTAGCAGGCTCTCTGCTGGCACCTTCACTTGGAGCCTGCCTAGGCACTCCAGAGACTTTCTAGCACCATCTTCAGGAGGGAAAGCTCTTTTAGATTAAGAAGCTTGTTGTTGTTGTTAAGTGCTGCCGAGTCGGTATCGACTCATAACAATCCTTTGGATAGTTGTCCTAAACTGTGTTTGGTCTTCAGTCAGGTGGCTCAGTGTTGACAGAGTGGCATCTATAGTTGCTGTTATTGTATGGATTTCATCCCATTGCTGGTCTTCCTGTTTTGCGATGACCTTCTACCTTGCCAAGCATGATGTCTTTCTCTAATGATCTCTCTCTTTGCATGATGTGTCCAAAGTATGAAAGTCAAAGTCTTGTCATCTGAGCTTCTAAAGAAAGCTTAGGTTTGATCTCCTTTAGTACTGACTGGTTTGTTCTTCGGGCAGTCCATGGTATACACAGTATTCATCGCCAGCACCATAATTCAAAGGCATTGATTTTCCTCCTATCTTTTTCACTGTCCATCTTTCGCATCCATATGACATTATTGAAAATACCATGGATTGGACAAGTCTAATCTTTGTATGAAGAGAGACATCTCTGCTCTTGAGAATCTTGTCTAGTTCCTTCATAGCCATCCTGCCAAGAGCAATGCGCCATCGTATTTCTTGACTGCTTGTTGTTTATTGATAGTTGATCTAAGTAAGTTAAAGTTGTCCACTATTTTGATTTCTTCTCCATCAACAATGAACTTATTGATTTTGCCAGTTGTCAGGATCTTTGTCTTCTTTACATTAAGGTGCAGACCCATTTTAAGACAATGTTCTTTGATTTTGAGAAGCAAATGTTTCAGATCATCTTCACCTTCAGCCAGTAATGTGGTATTATCAGCATAGCGAAGGTTGTTGATGAGTTTTCCATCAGTCTTCACATCTCTGTTGTCTGCATACAGTCCTGCTTTTCTTATGATTTGTTTTGCATATAAATTAAACAAATAGGGGGAACGTATGCAGCCTTGTCATACACCTTTGCTGATTTTCAACCATTCTGTTTCTCCTTGTTCCATTCGAACTGTTGCTTCTTGATCAATGTAAAGGCTGTGCAAGAGAACGATCAGGTGAACATAAGAACATAAAAACATAAGAAATGCCATACTGGGTCAGACCAATAGCCTCACTCGTTATTCCCTTTTCCTGGTCATTTATGAATATGTCAAAAAGCAGCGGACCCAGCACAGATCCCTGGGGTACACCACTATTCACCTTTCTCCATTGGGAAAATTGGCCATTTAGCCCAACCCTCTGCTTTCTATCTTTTAACCCGTTCCTGATCCACAATAGTACACTGCCTCCTATCCCATGACTCTTTAGTTTTGCCAAAGGTCTCTGATGACGGACCTTGTCAAAGGCTTTCTGAAAGTACAGATACACTATATCAACCGACTCACCTTTGTCCACCTGTTTATTCACACCTTCAAAAAAACATAACAGATTAGTAAGACAAGATCTTCCTTGTCTAAAGCCATGTTAGCTGTCTCCCATTAGTGTTCTGCCATACTGATGCTTCTTAATGTGTCCCAGAGTTTCTCATGGTTTACACAGTCAAAAGCCTTGCTGTAGTCAATAAAACACATATAGATATCCTTTTGGTATTCTTTAGTCTTTTCAAGGATCCATCTCAGATCCATGATGATGTCTCTTGTTTCTCGCCCTTTCCTGAACCCTGCTTGCACTTCAGGCAGTTCTCATTCCAGGTATTGTTGTAGTCTCTGCTGAATAATCTTCAGAAGAATCTTGCTGGCATGTTGGATCAGAGCGATTGTGCAATAATTTTCACAGTCATTTGGATCACCTTTCTTTAGTATTGGTATAAACACAGATCTTTTCCAGTCAGTTGGCCATGATGTTGTCTTCCAAATTTCCTGGCAGAGCCTTGTAAGTATGGTAACAGCTGCATCAGATTGCTGTAATACTTCAATGGGAATGCCATCAATGCCTGGTGCTTTGTTCTTTGATAAGGCTTTCAATGCTGCTTTGACTTCTTCTTTCATCAAATGGCCATTGGTCCACTTGATCTTTATCATATAATGACTCTGTATATTCTTTCCACCTTTTCTTGATCTTCTCAGCATCATTCAACATGGATTCTTGAGCATCTTGTAACATTCCAGTTCGAGGCTGGAATTTTTTCTTTAGCTCTCATAGCTTTAGGAAAGTCAATCTTGTTCTTCCTCTAATAGTTTCTGCTTCTATTTCCTTGCATGCATCATTGTAGTACTTCTCCTTGTCTTGTCTAGATGCACATTGGAAATCTCTGTTAAGTTCTGCGATTGCTTCTCTTTCTTGTCTGGCTTTAGCTTTTTTGCATTTCTGGGCAATTTTCAGTTTCTTCAGTCATCCATTTTTGCCATTTTTGCTTTTTCACCTTTTGTAAAGACTTCTCACTTTCTTCCAACACAACTTTCTTGATGTCATCCCATAACTCTTCTGGAGCTCTGTCATTTGTATGTAAAGCAGCAAATCAATTTTGCAGGCAATCTTTAAATTCCGGTGGTATATTCTCAAGGTCATATTTCGCTACATTCATGAGTGGCTTGCTCTTTTTCAACTTTAGCTTGAATTTGCATACTAGTAGTTGATGATCTGTAACACAATCAGCTCCTGATTTTGTCTTTGTTGATGTTATAGAGCTTTTCCATCATTGACCTCTACAGATGTAGTCAATTTGATTTTTGTACAAACCATTGGGTGAAGTGCATGTGTACAGTCACAACTTGTGTTGCTGGAAGAAAGTGTTTGAGATGAATAAATCGTTGATCTTGCAAACTTCTATCAGTTTTTCTCCAGCTTCATTTCTTTTGCTAAGTCCATATTTTCCAACCTCTTTGCCTTCTTCTTTGTTGCCAACTTTTGCGTTCCAGTCATCCATGTTCTGTCAATTTCAGCTTGCACTTGTTCGTAGAACTCATCAACTTCATTCTCTTTGAAGCTGTTGTTGGGGCATATACTTGAATTATAGTTGTGTTGATGGGCATTCCTTGTAGTCGAATAAAAATTAAGCATTCACTGATTGCATTGTATTTCATTACAGTTCTCACAAGTTTCTTGTTAATTATAAATGCAGCACCATTTCTTCTGTCTTTCATTTCTACTATAGTAGACCATGTGATCATCAGATGCAATGTGCCCAATACCAGTCCATTTCAGTTCACTGACACCCAACAGATCAAGTTGTACATGTTCCATTTCATTCTTGACCACCTCCAACTTCCATCGGTTCATGCTTCGTACGTTCCATGTCCCAATATGTAAGACATCTTTGAAGCTTCTGACTCTCATTTCATGCACAACTACATCAGCGGTCAGACGTCCCCAGGGCTTTGATCCAACCACATCATACATGCTGGCTTTACTTTTAAGAAGCTTAACAGCCTCTAAATCTTAAACTCCACAGGCTTTTTTTAGTACCAGTACCTATTTATCTGATACCATTTCTCTTAGGGTGAGCAATTTCCACTGGCCCCAGTATTTACTTCTTCACCATTTGTCAAGTGTGTACACTTTATTCCCCTATGCTATTCTCTAGAGATTTAAAATTAAATCTTAATATTAGATATAAATGTGAGCAAATATTATCCTTGCTCTTTCAGCACAGGCAGTGGTTTGCATATCCCCCCTAAATATTTACTTTCCAGCTGTGCTAGCACAGTGGCTGTTACTGCAGGCTGCTGTTTTAATGTTGCCCCTTATCTGACCTCCCCAGCCACCACCTCTTCAGCAGCATACAGTGACCATTTACCTCTGATTCTTCATTATTCAACATAGTTTCAAACACTCACCTTTGGGAGAGGGGGGTTCACACAAAATATTCCAAATAAGGTCTCACAAGACTTATACGGAGGCACTATCACTTCCTTTTCCCTGCTGGCCATCCCTCTTCCTATGCACCCAAGCATCTTTCTGACTTTCGCCGTAGCCTTTTCTATCTGTTTAGCCACATTAAGATCATCAGAAACAATCAAACCCAAGTCCTGTTCCTCTTTAATGGACAGAAGTACTTCACTCCCTATGCTGTATCACTCTCTTGGATTTTTTAAGCCCATATGCATAACCCTGCATTTTTTAGCAATAAATCTCAGCTGCCAAATTCTCGACCATTCTTCTAGCTTAGTAAGATCCCTCCTCATGTTATCTACTCCTTCCAGGTGTCTACTCTATTGCAGATTTTGGTATCTTCCGCAAAAAGGCAAATCTTCCCCAACAGCTCTTCTGCAATATCACTAACAAAAATATTAAAAAGAATCAGACCAAGGACAGATTCCTGCAGCACATCACTGGTAACATCTTTCTCCTGAGAGTAAGTTTAATTTACCTGTATCCTTTGTCACCTCCAAATCAACCAATTTCTAACCCAGTCAGTCACTTGAGAGTCCACCCCTAGAGTGCTCAATTTATTTATAAGTCATATGTGCAGAATGGAGTCAAAGGCTTTACTGAAATCTAAGTCCACCATATCTAGGGCCCTCCATCGGTCCAATTCTCTGGTCACCCAGTCAAAGAAATCAATCAGATTTGTCTGATAAGAAGTGCCTCTAGTAAATCATTGCCGCCTCAGATCCTACAATCCATTGGACTTCAGAAACCTCACTATCCTCTGTTTTAGCAGCATTTCTATTAATTTACTCAGCATGGAGGTCAGACTAACCGGCCTGTAGTTCTCAACCTCATCCTTACTTTCACTTTTATGTAAAGGGACAACATATCTCTTTCTCCAGTCCTGTGGGACCACTCCTGATTCTAAAGTAGCATTAAAAAGGTCAGACAGTGGAGGCACTAGAACTTTCCCAAGTTCCTTCAATATTCTTGGATGTATCCCATCCAGCCCCATCGCTTTGTCTACTTTTAGTTTAGCTAGTTCCTCACGAATACAGTCTTCTGAAGTTCGTTCAAGATCCCCTTCTTTTCTCTTCCTGTTTGTGAGTGTTTTCTGAGGTTCTGCTCCTTGGCCCTTCATTTGTGAACACAAAAATAAAAATATTTATTAAACAATTCTGCTTTACCCTTATCAGCTTCTACATCTTCCTCCCCTTCACCCTTAAGTCTGGAAATACTGCTTTTACACTTTCTCCTCTCACTAACATATCTGAAAAATGTTTTGTTCCCCCCCCCCCTCCCCATTTTATTGCATTGGCTATTTATTCTTCTTTTTGTATCTTTGCTTTCCTGACTACTTTCCTAGCTTTAAGTTTGTCCAACTATTAATACTTGTCTTCCTCTTTCTGTAATCTCTTGTACTCTTGTATTTTATTAAGGTCATCATCTTTTTCTTTACCTTTTCAGCTACTTCTTTTGAGAACCTTAGTTGCCTCCTTTTACTTTTACATTTATCTATTTTCCTACCAAAAAGGTTTGCTGCCATTAAAATTTATTTTTTATACTGTGCTCTTTAGAATCGGTGCAGTTTACATGTATACTAACAGGTACTTTTTATTCCCTTGTCCCTGAAGGGCTCACAATCTAAGTGTACCTGAGGCAATAGAGGGTTAGGTGGCTTGCCCAAGGCCACAGGGAGTGGCCATGGGACTAGAGACCCCAGTCCCTCCAGCCTGAGGTTGCTTGTCCCCATGTGGGAATTGAACCCATGGCCTTCTGGCCTGAAGTAACCTGTCCCAACCACTGAGCCACTCCTCCCTCCCTTTCAGTTTTGCCCATTGATTTTCTACAACCCCTAGCTGTTCCCAACCCACTAATGACTCCTTGAGATATCGTCCCATCTTGGCAAAGTTAATTTTCCTTATGTCTAAGACCTTCACTTTTGAATAGATTTTATCAGTGCTAGTCCTAATACTGAATGACAGCATCTGGTGATCACTAGATGTGAGATGATCTCCCACTATAACATCAGAAACACTTTCCCCATTGGTAAGCACCAGGTCCAGTATGGCCCCTTCACGTGTGTATTCTGTTACCAATTGCCGGAATAGTTCTCCCTGTAGAGAATCCAGGATCTCCTTACTTCTAGATGGAACCAAAGCAGGGATGGGCCAGTCAACATCTGGCATATTGAAATCACCTGTCAGTAACACTTCTCCTTTCATGGCAGTACTGCGTATGTCTTCTATTAAATCTCTGTCCACTTCTTCTCCCTATGAAAGAGATCTGTATACCAATACAAATGGATTTCCCATTCCCTCTTTCTACTTTAACCCACAGTGCCTCTTCGCTTCCTTGTAAGCCCTGTAATTCTATAGCTTTAATATTATTTGTTACATATAGTGCCACTCCTGCTCCTCCCCTTCTTCCTACCCTCTCCTTCCTGAAAAAAAGTATAGCCCAGTATAATTACAACCCAGTCATGTTTGTCTGTGAACCATGTCTCCATAACCACGACTAAATCCAAGTCAGCCTCCTCCATTAAGGCCTCATACCATGCACACCACTTTCCAGATGTTGTCCCTTTTACACAATTTCTACAGAGGTATTTAATGTTTTACTGAGGGCTTTTACATACCTGTCATCTTTCTTCACCCATCCCCAACAAATTGAGCTTAAAGCCCTCTTCAGTAGGTTAGCCAGTTTGCTGCAGAAGAGACTTTGACTCTTCTTGGATAGGTGGACACTATCTCTGCTTTGCTGCCCTTGAAAAATCATCCCATGGTCCAGGAAAACAAAACGCTCTCAATGACTCAATGCACACAACCATACATACCCTCAATAAGGAGGATTGAAGAGAACACCATCTGAGCACTTATCTGCTTCACCCTCTGTCCCTTGATATGCTCGGAAGGATACCTAGCAGTATCATTTGTGCTGACATGGATGAGCAGCATTGGATAATAGTCTGTTGGCTTGATAAGTCTCAGCAAACTCTCTGTAAAATCTTGGATTTTGGCACCTGGCAAAGAGTACACCTCCCTAGACATCAAGTCTGATCAGCAGATGGACACCTCAGTATCCCTCAGAACCAAGCCCCACTACCTTTCGCTTCCTTGTGGGGCTTCCTTCAGTGCTCCTGATTCTTCAACTTTGGGGTGCTTGAGCTCTGGTTCTTCCCTTTCCTTGGATGCTTTCACCTCCTCCACTTCCAGGGCTGCATACTGGTTCTTCAATTCAAGGGCTGGAAGAGTTGGATTGTTGATGCTGCAGGCTCTGGTGAGTTGTGTCCAACAGTCTTCATTCTGGTGCATACCATCTTCACCTCTGTCAGAGAGATTGGATGCTTCAAAAAGCAACTCATCAATGTACTTCTCACTGTCTCAGATGTTTCTCAATCTCACTACTTCTTCTCTGAGCTTCTCCACTTGTTTCAGGGCTTCAGCTTGCAGACATCTTGCACATGGAACTGATCCCTCATCTGGCATCGGGCTGTCTGCTTGGACAGCTCCCCATTCCCAATTCTTTTAAAATGAAAAGTGTCACCTTAGTGGCTCCTCTACTCCCACTTCACCCTCAGCAGTTATTGAAGTTCTCCATGTTGGAGCCTCCTGCTACTCCCCAGAGACTCCCTCAATCAAAAGGTACTGCCACTGGAAAGTCAGGCCACCAAATAAGGGATGCTTCATTATCTGGCACTTGCCCCCTAGCAATAGTACTGCAAAACAACCACTATGATGATCTGAAGCCACAAATTTGAATGAGGGAGCCACTAGGACAGAAATACTAGGGAATTGCTTCTGCCGTGAACTGTCTAACAAGGAGCCCCAACCCCTCCTCAAAGGGTTGCAGATGGAGTCTGGATGAGGGGCACTTTTCTATATAAATGGATCAAGGGTAGGGGAATTGGTTCCAGAGGGAAATTTTCTTTACAAATGGATTGGGAAATACGGGAGTAGGTTCATGGGGAGGTGATGCTTTTCTTTAAAAAATGGATCAGGGGGTCAGAGAGTTTTGTTCTAATCACTAAACCAGTCCTTAAGACTTCAATCTTAACTTGGAGCTGACTATTTTGCATGGCTGTAGCCGGGAGCATGCAATGTTCTCAGCTGCAGCAAACTAAATAAAGTATTTCCCCTAGGTTTCACTAAGCTGTGATAATGAAGTACCGCAGGTTAGTGAATCCCATGGTAAATCTGCATGCAGTAAAATAGAGTAACAATATGCCATTTTACCATAGGTTAATAAAAAGGTGCCTTAGGCTATAAGCTATCCAGACACAAGGAACATCACCTACCATGTCTGAATATAACTCACCTTGAACTAGTACTGAAAAGGCATGAGTTGAATCCAAATATAATAGATAAATTGTTATTAGACCCCTAATACTCCCCCAAGATTTTGCTTATTAAACTCAATTGTAATAATCTCAATACCATCCCTTCCAGAACAATTCTATGAAAATGCATATTTGGCCATTGGACGTTTAAATATTACATTTCAAAAAACCACTTACAAGGTAAATGGAAGCTAAATAAAAAGAGAAACAAAAAGGGAAATACAATGATGCCCTTTTATTGAACTAAATACATTTTTGGTCTAGCTTTGAAAGATTAAAACCTTCTTCGGGTCAGGACATAGGTGTATTACTGAGAGATATATTCCCTGCTGCACCAACGCTGGCCTTCTGACAACCACTGAATCTGAAGCGAAAATTAGTGAGAAGCATACTCCCAATAGCTGTCCAAAAAGAAGAGAATAACATAAGTCCCTCAATATACCAAGCTGCAAATTATGTCAACACATATCACAGGACCCCACATTTACCCACATGTGAAAAACATTTAGCATAAGGGGATCTTACTCATGCTTTTCTCTAAAGTGATATATATTATTCAATGCAGAAAATGTGCAAAGGGGTGCTAGATTGGGGAGACAAGCCAAATGTTAAAGACAAGAATGAATTCACAGAGACATAAGTTCATACAACACCTATCACCTGCGATGCTGGAGAGCATTTCACAGGACCGGAACACAATATCAATGAAAGAAAGAAAAATTTAAATAAATCCAAGATCGTAAAACTATTGAAATGAAGATAAGACACTTTCAATCGGACCAGACAGGACTTAACAAAGGTATGGGCTTTCTACCACATTATAAACTATGGGCCTGATATTCAGCAGCGGCAGCAAAGCAGCTAGCCACTGCTGCTGACCTTTAAACCTGGATCTTCAATGCCCAGGCCATATCCGGGCCCCAGCATTAAATAGCCAAGTTGCCCAAGTTAGACCAGCCTTTACTGCCCTTGACTTTCACCACTTAGCTCAATATCACTGCTGCTCAGTTATCACTGGGTGCTATCCCCAGACTGCCACCCCCCCCCCCCCCCCCAGAACACCCCGATGCTAACTGGTTAGCATCAGATCATGCAGTGGAAGAACCTGTGGATATTCAGTGGCACTAACTGTGTCAGTGCTGCTGAATGTCCCGGCCAGGGGGATTAACATAGTTAGCAGATCTGCTAAAAACATTAATCCCTTTGAATATCAGGCCCTATAAATACTTACAGCTTAGTCTCCCTCTGATCAGCCATCCATTCTTCCTCCTTCCCTACTACACACCTTCTTCCCCTGAAACTGTCAATTGACTGCTTTGGTGATTTACTTATATATTACAGTATTGCCAGCTGTGGCTCTTATTGTCCTGACCTAAAGAAGATGGTTTTAACCTTCAAAAGGTAGTCCAAAATGTATTAACTTAGTACAGTAAAAAAGTATCACCTTATTTTTTTTGTTTATTTATTGATTTAACCACCATTAAAGTGGACTAACTTGGCTATCATGGTGCTTTATCTAAGGTAATAAAGTATTTGCATATCGCTCATTCTTTCTGCAGGTAAAAGTACACACTAATGATTCTGAGTTTGTGTGGCTGCCAGTTCTTTTGACTGTAGCTGCTCTTTGCTGTCCCTTCTCCCCCTCAAGAAGCTGCTGCCCTAGGCAACCACATACTTTGCCTAGTGATTGTCCTAGCCTTGTCTATATTGCGCAGCATCCACTAACAAGTGATTTTTTTATGACAGCATGGTCAGTGCTGGGATTGAAAAATCTTAGGAACAGGTTCTGTATCATCATCCCTTTGACTCCTTATGCCCCCCTATGTCCAGCATGACCTCTGTCTCCCCCCCCCCCATGTTCAGCATAACCCCTTTGTCACCTTATGCCCCCCCCTCTTCAGTCCTTTCTGATAGACGTGCCCGTGTGCCTCCCTGCCAACCCTCCCTCTCCCGCACTCTTTGACTCATACCTGTCGCGGCTGCATGTTGGGTTCGGGATGGGGTAAATCACACTTTCAGAAGGCCACCTCCTGTCAAATGCAGCCTGTTGTCCACCTCCAGTAACAAAAATAGTACAGGTGCAAGGCCTTTCTAATACAAGCACATACCTTCCCCTAAGCCCCTGCCGGCCCTCCTTGTCCCGCCTCTTCTGACTGACAAGTATGGATCAGAGAGGACGGGACAGGGAGGGTCGGAAGGGTCTTAGAGGCATATGCATGCATGCCTCTAAGACCCTGTTGGTTTTCCTTGTCCCGCCTCCTCAGATGTGCATCAGAGAGGAGGGACAGGGAGGACTGGCCGGTAGGGTCTTAGAGGCAGACACATGCTTGTATTACAAGACCCCGCCTGTACTTTTTTTTTTGTTACCAGCGGTGGACAACG
Organism: Ichthyophis bannanicus; assembly: GCA_033557465.1. Taxonomy (NCBI): domain Eukaryota; kingdom Metazoa; phylum Chordata; class Amphibia; order Gymnophiona; family Ichthyophiidae; genus Ichthyophis; species Ichthyophis bannanicus. The sequence goes on from CM066038.1 coordinate 352,312,892, forward strand.
GGCTGAATTCGACAGGAGGTAGCCTCCCGAAAGCGCAATTTATCCTGTCCTGAAACCAACATGAGGCCATGACCCAACATGAAGATTTTGTGACCCCATTTGGGATCGCAACCCACAGTTTGAGAAACGTTGGCCTATAGGGACCAGTTCGTTGAACTCTGGAAATTCTAGTAACAGGTTTGCGCAAACCAGCCAAATCCCACCACTGAGCATGGTCCTGCTTGTTCTCACAGGGTTCTGCTGAGGTACAGTTCCTTTGGCACTCAGATGGAACTGCAGTGGTACAGTCCTGCTGACGCACATAGGCAAAGTTCTATTGAAGTACTAGCTGCTATTGGCAATGTTCTTGTCATTGGTGTCAGAGCATCACTGTAATGAACCATCTTCATTATCACAAATACTCTGTATGCTTACACAAATCAGTGTTGGAAGGTGAATCCAAGATAAATTTACAGTCCACAAAGTGGTGAAATAAAAGGATGTTGAAAGTATACAATTTTAAATGTGAAATCAGAATCAAGTAGTTCGGGCAATAGTAATTTGTTTTTTCTTTATAAGAAATGAAGACAGTGGGGATCTTGAAGATCCTGAAAAGAATGTACCTCATGAGCTGTATAAGCTTTTCTGCAACATGAGGGATAAAAACGAAGGCTACATATCAGGCCTTAGCCTCATACGGTGCTTACAGAATAATGGAATACGGGGTAAGTGATGAGCAAGGCATACCCTTGACAAGTCCAAATTGTTCTAAAATGAGCCAGCAATCGGATCCACTTGCTGCTGAAAGCAGGAGACAGCAGTCAGTTGAGCCTAGGTCTCTGAGCATGTACCGATATTTTTGCTTGAGAGTAGGAGCAGGCTTAACTTTGACATGCTACAGCTCAATTTCAGAGCAGGTTTGAATGGGCTAAAACCATGGCATTTTCCAGTCCGTGCATCAGTTCATTAAGTTAAAACAAGGCTTATTTACTGTTTCCTTATCTATTGATATTGACAATTTCAATTTCCCTGTCAATTCCGCAACTTTAAAGTCTACACAAAATGTTTTGGACACTATGATTACACTAGGGTACAGCCAGTGAGTTAAGGGCTCGACCAAAAAGGCAGGACATACCCTGGGTTCCTATCCAAAGGATTGTATAGATTAGATGCAGATAGCCTCTGTCCCCTTGTACCATAGCTCAACTTGTGTTTAATTCTAATGAGAATGCTATTAAAGAGCAAAAGCTCTCACGTGAAAAGGTGACAAAAAATTTTTCGTAAGTAAATGAGAGACACAGAAAAATGAGTGCAAAGGCTATCAGCCATAGATGGTTTGCTCAAATGTCCCTACTCAAAGAAAATATGGTATAATGGAATTAAACAAAGCCCTAGATTTTCTAGTCTCACTTAGAACTCATTCACTTCCTGTTTGCAAACATTCTCCCTGGTTTACTAAGGAATTGCATGTCATAAAACAAAAATACAAGCAGAAAAAAAAATGCTGTAAAGCACCTACTGAAAAATCCCTAGAACGGTTATCTAATTTATTAGGTTTGATTAACAAGTAAGACAAATATAAGAATCAAAAAATGGCTTGCATACATCAGTTAAAAGCGGCTGTCATCATAAAGAAAGGGGGCCACACTTCTGAGATGCTTCATTAAGAGCAAAATGGTTTATGGTTAATTGCATTTGGTATATTTTCGGGGTATGCAAAGCGGTTTACAAATTTGAAATTAAATTAAAAAGAAATCAAGGGGGTGAAAGGAGCTACAATCAGTTGACAGGACAGGAAAGAGGAGTCAGAGAAAGAATCGTACAAAACAGAAAAAGTAATCATTCCAGTGAAATGGGCATACAAGTATAGTCCTGCAGGTGGCATAACTGTCACTGCACCTCTTGTTGTTCTGGCCATACCTGACTAATCAGGAAGATCAAATACTTGTTAAAATAAATGTGTCTTAAGTTCCACCTTCAAGCGTTGAAAAAGGATTGAAGGCAAAGTTCAAGGGAGACCGTTCCGTAACAGGAGACAAGGAAAAAAAAAGACTGAATGTTGCGTGGATTCATACTAGGCATTAATTGGAGAGTGTATTACCATGTACTAACCACATGCCAAAAAAATGGTATGATAAGAGAGGATAAATAGTCTGGAGTTAACTGATGCAAGGCCTTGTAAGTTAGGATGATGATTTTATACTGCATGCAAAAGTTAACAGGAAGCCAGAGATGTTGAATGAGCAATAGGGTTGCATGGTTGTATCTATGGGCATGCATAAGAAACTACTATTTGAAATAGTGAAAGGGATGGTTTTTTTAGAATATCAGGTGTCACCACTCACCCTCCCAGAGGCATTTAGCGTGGGTAAGGCAAGTGGGTAGTTGTGTTTCTTATACTGTGAACTTTAAATGGAGGTTTTGGAAAGGCCTCCTGGGTAATGTAGTCCTACAGTAATAAGAATGAGTCCAAGTTGTGCATGAGTGGTTCAGGTTAAATTAGGATTTATTGCCCCTCCCGGGGTTGGATGTTGATGACCATGAACAAAGAATATATTTACAAAGAAACCATACTCCTGATGTGAACAAAAATAGGCAACTTAAATAATGCTTATCTTCAGCTGTTACGGAATCAAAAAGAATAAAACAGTTTCCCTCCAAAATACTTCTTTTGGCTGTTTTTCTTCCTTCAGCAAAATCCAGTATTATTAACAAAGGGACTGCACATTGTCTGCCACCATATAAGAGCAGTCCATAAACACTTCGGACTCAGGGGGTTGATACGGGTCCCACTGCATATGATCACCTTCTTCCTTAAGGTCCCTTAGAGAGGGTTCTTCTGCCTGCCACGCAAACCTCTCCGTTCCAATTACAGGGTTCCCTTCCCCCAACCTGCTCTGTGAGTCTGGGTGTTTGGCTTCCTGTGCACACAGCCCTCTGTAATTAAAAGGATATACGTTTCCCTCTTCTGTTTGGCTACAGGGAATTCTGTGTCTGCCTTTAGAATTGCTTTCTCCCAGGAATCTCCCTTGGCTACAAAAAGGTTGGTAAAACTTTTCTCTCCCCTTTGATAAAAGCTTGGTATCAGGGAAATAAGCTTTACCTGCAGGCTGTCTGTTGTGAGCACAGCGTGGTTGTCTTTTCTGGTTCCCAGAATAAACGTCTCTGCTCTTTGGATAGTAAAAATCCCCAGTGCTTTTTGTAGTTGAGCACTGCTCCCTAGGAACTGGACTTGAATATCTTCCCCAGCTCTCTTCCTCTGAGAAATTCCTCCGAGTGGAATTGGGATTTCTTTCCCTTTTCCCTTCTCTCAGCCACAGACCTTGGCTGCCCTCGGAGTATCTATCTTTCTCTGGTTTTCTCCTTCTTTCAGCTTTCTCCACGCTTGCTGTGCTGCCTTTTCCTTCTGTCTCCGTGTCTGAGACTATGTCTGTGACTTTCTCCTTCTCCTTCTCCGTCTCTTTCCTATATTTAACTAAAGGCTTTTTATCTAAGTTTCTTTCTCCGTTGTGCTGAGCCACACCTCCCACCAGGTGTTCCCACTTCCCTGATGAGGCAGGAGCTAGCTCAGGGGATGGGCGTTCCCTAGCACTCTGTGACGTTCTTTGTTTAGGGTTTCCATGCCAACCCTCCATGCTTGTTTCAGCACTGACAGTTCTGGTTTCACTTTGTAGTAGTGAATCCTCTGCCTCCCTTGGTTCTGAACCTTGCACTTCACGACATATCCCCCGCCTTAAAATATTACGTACTGCCGCACCTTCCGGACAGTACGTAATACCAGTGTGGGATCTGCTGTACTGTTCCATGTACACCATGCTGGCGGTGGCAACTCTTTCTTTCCAGGGTTTTAAAAGGTTCAGGTGATACACCTGCCTGCGACCCTTTGCGTTCTCTATCCTATATGAGACTGGCCCTACTTTCTCTACGACCGTACACGGTCCCCTCCAATGGGCTTCGAATTTTGGGCCTGGATTTGCCACCTGGATAATTACCTTATCCCCTACATTTAATGTCCGGGGCTGTTTGCCCCTGTCGTAGTACTGCTTTTGCTTCTGTTTACTCGCTTGCAAATTTTCTATTGCGGCCTTTGCCGTTCTTTCTAAACGTTGCCTCAGACCCTTTAAGAACTGAGGTATTTCTACTTCAGAAATGTCTGGTTCTACCCATTGCTCATGTAGTATATCTAATATCCCTCTAGGGGATCTCCCAAACATAAGCTCATAGGGTGAGGCCTTTAGCGAAGATTGCACGCGTTCTCTGCATGCATATAGAACGAATGGGAGCAAGGTATCTCATTCTGCTATCTCCCCTTTTTTCAACCCTCTCCTCAGCATCTGCTTAATGGTCTGATTAGTACGTTCTACTAGACCATTTGTTTGGGGGTGGTAAGCCGAAGTCCGTATGTGTTTTATCCCAAAAGCCTCCCATACGGTGGACAGATGCTTAGATAAAAAGTTGCTGCCCTGGTCTGTAAGTACCTCTCTGGGGAACCCTACCATGCAGAATAGTTTGACCAGCTCCTGGGCTATAATACTCGCAGAGGTGTTCCTTAGGGGAATAGCCCAGGGAAACCGGGTGGCATGGTCGACTATCACGAGTAGGTACTGAAAACCTCTGGGTGTACGTGTCTTAGGGCCTACCATATCTATGCCTATTCGGCTCATAGGTACGGCTATGGTGGGAGTAAGCACCAAAGGTACAGCTTTTGGCCTTAACGCTGATACCCTTTGACATGGAGCACACGACTCGCAATACTGCTTAGTCTCCTTGAACACCCCGGGCCAGTAAAAGCGACCTAATATTTGGTCCAGGGTGCCCTGGATACCTTTATGGCTTCCTATAGGGTGGTCGTGCGCGAGACGCAAGACCGTGGCTTTGAACGTCGTTGGCACTACAAGCTGCTTCCTTACTGCCTCAGAGTAAGGGTCTACGCTTTCCCTATACAGGATGCCATTGTCCAAGAAGAACCTAGGTAATGTGGGCCTAATCTCCTGGGCCCATTCGAAGGCTCTCTTGAGCGCCGGGTCGGCCCGCTGCTCAGCAGGAAAGGAGGGAAATTTATTCACTAACTCGGCGGGTACCCAGGGTAGGCTTGCGCCTGCCTCCAACTCTGCTCTGCCCCGGGATCTAGATTGCCTCTCATGGCGTCTCTTTGCCTTGGCCTTCCTCCCTTGCGCAGAAGGTTCATTCACTAGGTCTTCATGGGTAGGAAGAATATTTGCTTCTTCTTCCCCTGATTCCTCCTCTTGGGGCACTAATCCTTCCCCAGGTTCTCCCCTGTCCCCAGTTGATGTCTCTCCCATCCCTGAGGTCCCGGCTTGTGATCTGGTCGAGACCAAGCTGGTTCGGGTGTTCAAACCTGCCACTAGTCCCTCATAAAAGGGTACCCAATCCCTGCCTAAAATAAGGTCTTGGGGTAGTGCGGGAAGTATAGCTAAGGGCATTACTTGCTTGAACTTTAGTGCAGTTACCAAGAGATTTCGGCGAGGGTAAAATGCAAACGTACCGTATATGCACTTCACTCTGACCTGGTTTTCTGCTTGACTCGGGGGCGACGAACAGCGCCCCTCGATGGCCTCCCAGAGTGTGCGGGAAATCATACTCTGGTCGGCCCCCGAGTCAAGCAGGGCCAAGGTGTCCACCCCTTCCACCTGTGCATGTAATAAAAATTTGCCCTGAACTGGTTCATCCACCCCAGACATCAGGACAGTTCTTTTGGTGCATTCTCTTTTAAAATGCCCCACTTTCCCACACAGATAACATTTACCTTGGGTGCAACCACATTCGCTCTGGGCACAAAAACACTCTCATCATCCCCATTTCTAACATTCATAGTAGTCATTGTATGTTTTCCACCATAGGGAACCTTTCCCTTTGTAACATTGCATAAACCTGCAGCTTGCAGTATGCTGCATTCCGAGGGGTCAGCTATTTGGGCCTCCAGAAACCGGTCCGCCAAATTAGCTGCTTCCTCGGTAGTCTTGCAATCCTGCAAGGTGAGGTACATCCTCATTTCTCTAGGTACAGCCTGTACAAATTGTTCTAAAATAACTGTATCTAATACATTTTCCATCGTCTTAGTTTCTGGACTTAGCCATTTCCAAGCCAGATTTTTCAGACGTTGTTGTAACGCCTTTGGGGTTTCTTGAGGCCTCAGGCGGGCTTCCCTGAATAGCCTCCTATAATGTGAGGTTGTCAGCCCTAACCTGTCTTTTACCGCTCTTTTTATTTCCATATAGTCGCCTGCAAGAGCGGCTGGCATGGCTTTGTAGGCTGACAGGGCTTCGCCTGTCAGCGAAACTGCAAAGCGTGTAGCCCACTGACTATCAGGCCATTTTAACGCCTGCCCAATACGCTCAAACGCATCTATAAAATCGTCAATGTTATCAGTTGGACTCAATTGTCCTAAAGAGAATGCATGACTTGCGTTCATTGGGGGTCCTGGCATAACCATAGGATTCTCCATCCGTGGTTCTCGGCGTTCTTTTAGAAGTGCTGTCACAGCGTCCAGCAGCGGCTTTTGCTGCTCTCTCATGAGTGTAGCGTTTTCCTCCTGGATGTGCTTGGCAAGTTCCATCTGTAGGTCCCATTGCTTCCGCATCCACGCTATCACGTCCTGGGCCTCCATCTCGTGTCAGCACCTGAGGCTTCGTGTAGAGGTCTGCATTTCAGGAAAAGAAGCTGTGTCTTGTCTTTATCTCTCTTATTTATTTATTTATTTATTTATTAACAATTCTTATATACCGCACTATTAGACATCAGCGCGGTTTACATTGAACAGAAAACATCCGACAATTTACATATGTCTGGTCATTACATTTAACAGGAAGTATAACTTGGTGAAACAGGGGAAACTAATACAATGGTGGGTTATCTGATAAGAGATATCATGGTTAACTATATACAAAGGTGGTACAATAGTACATGGAACTGTTTGTTATTTACATTGTGAAGTTGGCCTGTTGCGATGGTCTGTCTGTTTGGCCACTCCTGCTATTCGTCTGGGTGTTATGTTCGGAGCTGTCATTGAGATATTTTAGGAAGAGGAAATGTTTCAGTGACTTTCTGAACTGACTCAAATTGGGTACTGCTCTGATTTGTGCTGGTAAGGTGTTCCATAAAGTCGGGGCGCAGAGTCGGAAGGCTCTGTTGGCTGTTGATCTGGCGCATCTTGTGGTATCGTTTGGGATAACTAGTGTGTTCATTTCTGCTGTTCTTCGTGGCCTGTTTGGTGCAAGTGGTTGTATGAGGTTGGAGAGAGAGGAAGAGGTGAGCCCCTTAGTTGCTTTGAATGTTAGCAGTAAGGTCTTGAAACTGATCCTTGCTTGAATGGGGAGCCAGTGTAGCTGTTTTAGGAGTGGTGTCACGTGGTCTCTCCTAGATGCCCCGAGGAGTACCCTCGCTGCACTATTCATGGCCAGTTGCAGGGGGTTCAGGGTGGACCGGGGAAGTCCTTGTAGAATGGAGTTTGCGAAGTCGAAATGGGGAAGTATAAGGGCTTGATAAATGGTACGGAAATCATCCGGTTCAAGTAGCGTGCGTAAGTGTCTGAGGGATCTGATTTTAAAGTAGATTGCCTTGACTGTGTTGGCTATGTGGCCCTTCATGTCAAGGTTTTGGTCCAGTGTTACTCCAAGGTAACGTATTGCAGGTTTCACTTGGAGTTGGGCATCCTTTACGTTAATACAACTAGGAGGGGTGAAGTTGGTGTTCCTTGAGACGAAAAGGACTTCCGTCTTTTTGTGTTGTATTCTTAGGTTTTGTGATAGGAGCCACTCTGCTACGGCGTCAAAGCAGTTAGTCAGCGGGGTGAGATCTAGGCAATCCAATGATATTGGCATATATAGTAGCACATCGTCTGCATATATCATGTAACTTACATTAAAGGATTTGATGATGTCGCAGAGGGGTTGAATATATATATTAAACATCAATGCAGATAAGGAGGATCCTTGAGGTACACCTTGGCTTTGTTGGAATGGTTCAGATGTATCCCCGTCGACTCGGATGTGCTGCCATCTATCGGACAGGTAAGATTTGCACCATTCGAGTGCTGTTCCGCAGATGCCTTTTTCCCTTAACCGGCAGATGAGAATTTCATGGCATACCGAGTCAAAAGCCGCTGCTATGTCTAGAAAGACAAGAGCGAAACCCTGGCGTATGTTATCCACACCTGAGATTATGTTGTTGAGGAGTGTTGTGAGTAGTGTTTCTACTCCATGTGACTCTCTGAAACCATGTTGAGCCGGATCGAGTGGAGCAGAGGTGTCTATGTGATCCTGTAATTGCCTGTGCACCACTTTCTCGATGATTTTTGCTAGCATAGGTATGCTAGATATGGGCCTATAAGATTCTACCTTCTGAGGATCAAGTTTGGTGTTCTTTAACAGCGGTCTTACAGAGGTCTGCTTGAGCGTAGTTGGGAATGAGCCAGTGGTGAAGGAATGGTTTAATATTTTTGCTATAAATGAGGATATGTCACATCGCAGGTCCTTTATCCAGTGTGCAGGGCAAGGGTCTGTGTGTGCAGTGGTTGTGTTTAGTGCTAGGATGGTATCTTCAATAGTTTTCTTTGAGGGAGTGGAGAAGGATGCCAGTGATGCTGTGTAGTCTTGTTCATCAAGAGGGTCCGGTATTAATATTTTATTAGTTTTGCACATTTTAGATTGCATGTAAATTGCATAGTCCTGTGGGTGGATCATGCTGTGGTGCTCCGGGGTTGGTTCTTTGGCAAGCGTTTTAACTAAGTTAAACAAGTCATGAGGTTTATTCAATGACCGTTTCAGGGTGTCTGTGTGGTGTTGTCTGATTTTATTTGTGATGGCTTTACGATGCTCTGCCAGGTGTTGGATGTAAGCTAATTGGTCACTGCTGGTGCGTGATTTTCTCCATCGTTTTTCTAGCCTTCTTAGAATGGTTAGTGAGGCTTTTAAGTCAGCTGTGAACCATGGGGCTGTAGATCTCTTCTTTGGGTTCTTGTTCGTTGGAGGGCGGATAGCGATTGTGCTGAGTTTTCTGTTCCAGGAGGAGATCAACTCTTCTAGGCTTAGTGAGGTGTCATCAAAGAGTGGGCTAATCTCAGTGAGGATGCGTTCTCTGTTAAATGGTTGGAAACTTCTGGTAGCTGAGTTAGCGGGCTTGCTTTTATCCGTTATTGTCTTGTGTAAACAGCTAGTGGTAGGCATCTGAAAGGTGATGAGTTTGTGGTCAGTCCATGGGACTGCAGTTATGGATAGCACGATGTTTTGTGGTTGATCCAAAATTAGCTGCGGTGCGAATATGAGGTCGAGGATATTGCCTTTCTCATGAGTAGGTTCTTGCACCATTTGCGTGTATCCGAGGCTCTCTAGGGCATTTAGGAATGCTGTTGCTTGGGTGTCCTGTAATGATGGTAGGTTGATATCTCCTACGATCCAATTGGGTTTATTTGGACCCTGGGTGAAGGATGCCAGATTTATTATGGTTGCTAGGTCGTCTGGATCTCCTGATGGTGATCTATAGACCAGGTTTATGGAGCATATGTTGTTTGAAATTGATACTGTTTCTAGATGGTTGTTGCTGTTGGATTCATCCAATTTAAACTGTAGGTCGGTTTTGGTGATGATAATTACCCCTCCGCCTTTTTTGTTCTGTCTGTGTCCGGTGAAGGCTGTAAAGTTAGGTGGGAGCAGCTGGTTGAGGATGATATTGTCTTCCGCTGAGAGCCATGTTTCGGTTACCATGAGAATGTCTAGCTTATGGGATATTATTATGTCCGTGATCGCTGGCCACTTGTTTCGAAGTGAGCGTGCATTTATAAGTGCACACTTCATGCTACTAGGGTAGCAATTTTTAGTTTGTCTGGTTTTCGTGTTGTGTTGTAGTGGGACATGTAATAGGAGGTTGCGGTGCGGGAGGTTGGCCCCACGTGAATTGTGATAGGGGTCTCCTGACCATTTTCTCTCACTATATAGTACAATAGGAATGTGGTTTTGAGGAGTGGTGAGGGCCAGTATATTGGATGATAGTGCTATAATAAGTAGGAAAAGGCATATTAACCTGATGATCATGTCTTCCATTTTAACCCCGAGAGGTAGGAGGCTTTCAGGAGGCGAATCGGGGAGGTTTTTGGCACGCTAGAGCTGACTGGATCTTAGCTAGTATATTGTGTAACCGGCAAACAGGCTCAGTGTGTCATACAATACCCTTCTGGCAACATTCAACTTTTAGGTATGAATCAAGTGTATATATCTACACAGGATAAAGCTTAACAGGAAAAGAAAGGCAGATAATACTACTCTGGCTGGCCTAACCTGGTACAGCTATCAATATTAAATTGCTTTACATGTCATTAGATTAGGTTACATTACATAGTAGCTCAAAGGTGGAAACTTTCCTGACCCGTTTTGATTTAGTGGGTTCACTTTATGCACTGGGGGTGCTATCATTAATTGTGATATTGGCTAGCAAATTATAGGCTGCTCTGGTCTAGCAATTGGCTGAGCTAGTCTAGCAAATCATTGGCTGAACTTGTCTAGTACATATTCATGGTATTGCATTGAATAGACATTATTTGGCTGTATGCAAGATATGATCTAGAGAAGGGGTTGTGAATGCAATGTAACACTCTGTAGAGGTACCTGGATTTAGGTTACCGGTGGTATCTGCGTTAGCATATTCTGAACGGTGGCTTCAACTTCCTGGTCTCGCCTTTACGGTCCACGCCTAAGGGCCACGCCAAAGGGCCCTCTGGCGAGGCCCTCAGGCGCGGGCCCGCCAGGCGCGGGCGCGCCCGATGGCGCTTCTGTTTTAAAGGTCCGGCACGGGTCCCGATTGGACCGCCGTGCAAGATGGCTGTTCCCGCCTCCGGCAGTGAAGAAGGCTCGATCCCCGGGTGGGGAGAGCAGCTGGAGCTAGCCGGAGAGCATCTCTGGTCCTGCGCCCGATGGCGCTTCTGTTTTAAAGGTCCGGCACGGGTCCCGATTGGACCGCCGTGCAAGATGGCTGTTCCCGCCTCCGGCAGTGAAGAAGGCTCGATCCCCGGGTGGGGAGAGCAGCTGGAGCTAGCCGGAGAGCATCTCTGGTCCTGCGCCCGATGGCGCTTCTGTTTTAAAGGTCCGGCACGGGTCCCGATTGGACCGCCGTGCAAGATGGCTGTTCCCGCCTCCGGCAGTGAAGAAGGCTCGATCCCCGGGTGGGGAGAGCAGCTGGAGCTAGCCGGAGAGCGTCTCTGGTCCTGCGCCCGATGGCGCTTCTGTTTTAAAGGTCCGGCACGGGTCCCGATTGGACCGCCGTGCAAGATGGCTGTTCCCGCCTCCGGCAGTGAAGAAGGCTCGATCCCCGGGTGGGGAGAGCAGCTGGAGCTAGCCGGAGAGCGTCTCTGGTCCTGCGCCCGATGGCGCTTCTGTTTTAAAGGTCCGGCACGGGTCCCGATTGCAGCCTTTTGGTAGCCTACTTGCTTGTGCAGGAGTCCTGGTGCCGTAGTTTCCTCTGGTGTCCTTCATTCAAGGTCAAGCATCCGAAAAACTACGCCAGATATGTCACCACTCACCCTCCCAGAGGCATTTAGCGTGGGTAAGGCAAGTGGGTAGTTGTGTTTCTTATACTGTGAACTTTAAATGGAGGTTTTGGAAAGGCCTCCTGGGTAATGTAGTCCTACAGTAATAAGAATGAGTCCAAGTTGTGCACGAGTGGTTCAGGTTAAATTAGGATTTATTGCCCCTCCCGGGGTTGGATGTTGATGACCATGAACAAAGAATATATTTACAAAGAAACCATACTCCTGATGTGAACAAAAATAGGCAACTTAAATAATGCTTATCTTCAGCTGTTACGGAATCAAAAAGAATAAAACAGTTTCCCTCCAAAATACTTCTTTTGGCTGTTTTTCTTCCTTCAGCAAAATCCAGTATTATTAACAAAGGGACTGCACATTGTCTGCCACCATATAAGAGCAGTCCATAAACACTTCGGACTCAGGGGGTTGATATGGGTCCCACTGCATATGATCACCTTCTTCCTTAAGGTCCCTTAGAGAGGGTTCTTCTGCCTGCCATGCAAACCTCTCCGTTCCAATTACAGGGTTCCCTTCCCCCAACCTGCTCTGTGAGTCTGGGTGTTTGGCTTCCTGTGCACACAGCCCTCTGTAATTAAAAGGATATACGTTTCCCTCTTCTGTTTGGCTACAGGGAATTCTGTGTCTGCCTTTAGAATTGCTTTCTCCCAGGAATCTCCCTTGGCTACAAAAAGGTTGGTAAAACTTTTCTCTCCCCTTTGATAAAAGCTTGGTATCAGGGAAATAAGCTTTACCTGCAGGCTGTCTGTTGTGAGCACAGCATGGTTGTCTTTTCTGGTTCCCAGAATAAACGTCTCTGCTCTTTGGATAGTAAAAATCCCCAGTGCTTTTTGTAGTTGAGCACTGCTCCCTAGGAACTGGACTTGAATATCTTCCCCAGCTCTCTTCCTCTGAGAAATTCCTCCGAGTGGAATTGGGATTTCTTTCCCTTTTCCCTTCTCTCAGCCACAGACCTTGGCTGCCCTCGGAGTATCTATCTTTCTCTGGTTTTCTCCTTCTTTCAGCTTTCTCCACGCTTGCTGTGCTGCCTTTTCCTTCTGTCTCCGTGTCTCAGACTATGTCTGTGACTTTCTCCTTCTCCTTCTCCGTCTCTTTCCTATATTTAACTAAAGGCTTTTTATCTAAGTTTCTTTCTCCGTTGTGCTGAGCCACACCTCCCACCAGGTGTTCCCACTTCCCTGATGAGGCAGGAGCTAGCTCAGGGGATGGGCGTTCCCTAGCACTCTGTGACGTTCTTTGTTTAGGGTTTCCATGCCAACCCTCCATGCTTGTTTCAGCACTGACAGTTCTGGTTTCACTTTGTAGTGAATCCTCTGCCTCCCTTGGTTCTGAACCTTGCACTTCACGACACAGGTCAGTCCACAAACCAGTCAACAAATGTTACCTGATTTATGGAGTGTTTCATTATTTTACTTTACCATTCTCTGATAAAGTGCAACATGGAGTGGAGGAGTGGCCTAGTGGTTGGGGCAAGGTACTTCAGGCTGGAAGGTCAGGGGTTCAAATCCCACTAGAGGACAGCAACCTTGGGCCGGAAGGACTGGGGTTTCTAGTCCCACAGGTGCTCCTTGTGGTCTTGGGCAAGCCACTTAACCCTCCATAGCCCATGTTCCCTGTAAAATAGTTATCTCCAAGTTATGATGCCCTGTTCAATGTAATTTCAGTTTGTTCAATGTAAACTGCACTGATGCAGAATAGTGTGGTATATAAGAGAAAATAAGTAAATAAACATACTAGACACAAACTAGAAAGCCCAAACCACTTTAATATGGAAGAATTACTCTTAGGGAATGGTCCTGTAGACACATGCCAAGATATCCAAATCATGTGCAAATGAGCATGAAATGGTTCCTCATCATCCCTCTAGTCCAGGTCAGACATGTTGGTTATGCTCCACCACCAGCAGATGCAGACTGAGAACCACTGGTTTGATAATGTCACCCTATAAAGGACCTGTGCAGTTCTTCTCACACCAGTATTCCTCAGGCTCCAGCAGCTGGAGTTGGGCTTTTGTGCAGTCTGGACTCTGCTGTAGAAGGTCAGAAGGAAAACAAGGAAAAGGAATTTTGAGTTGACTCAGCACTGTGGAATCTGGAATTTGGTAGGCCCTGAGGTTACAGACCCTGGTATGCCAGGAGCCTTTCCCCCTTAATTCTTTTTTAAACTCTTGATGCTCCCCGTTCTTCTTCCCCAACCTTTGGGAGGAGGCCTGGGAAAGAGTACTACGGCAGGGCTCTGGCCCTTTAAATTTAAACTAAAAAAAAAAAAGATTAAGCAAAACCACAGTGATGATGGATCACCCAGCAGCACGGTTACAGAGTCCTGCGGTGGAGCGACTCCTCATGCAGACAAACCGCATGGTCTATGCATCCTGCAGTAACTACCAGAGCCAACTCTCAGCCACTGGTTTTTGCCCCAGCTGTGAACAGGAAGGCTGTATGGCAGAGGTACAGCTCTGGGAATCACGAAAGGAAAGTCACAGACTCCAGGGGGTGCGGCTGACTTCCTTTCAGCTGCAGCAGCCGCAATTTTGGTAGGAGGTGCTGCTATGTTTATAGAGGCTGTATCTGGATCGGGGGAGCTGTTTAGGGACCCAGTGCTACTCCTGGAAGATCCAGCATCTCAGCAGACAAGGTCAGTCACTCCGGGGAGGGTGCTGGGGATCAAGGTGTGCACTTCCCCCCAAATTTTTCCTCCTGTTGCTCTAAGCCTTCTATATGAGGCAGGGCCTGGTTCAGGAGTCTCCTCAGTAGTGAGGGCAAAGGAGCTGCAAACAGTGGTCAGAGGACTGTCTGAGTCTGTTTCCAAACAGCAGTGGTGCAAGTGGGACGAGGATTGGGAGCAGCACTATTTGAATCTCTTGTGGTGACTGAAAGATCCCCTGGAAGGGCCACTGAATCAGTGGGGTAACCCCTCAGACATAAGCTCGAGGACGGCAAGATCCCACCAGGAGAGGATCCTATGATTATCAGGGTTTTCCACCTGGATGAATTGGTGGCGCTCATCTCCCAGATGGTGGCAGCTCTTAATATCCCAGAGAATTCCCCTGAATGGGTGGGAAGGGTGGAGGATCCCTTCTTGAAGGGTATTCAGAAGCCTTCTAAATCCTTTCTGCTGTATAGGGCCATAAAGGATATGATTTCGGCCGAGTGGGAGTCACCAAAGGTTGGCCTGCGTGTCAGCCACTTCATGATGCGTTTGTACCCCATTCTTCTGGAGGAAAAGGAATTTTTGCAACTTCCCAAGGTGAATGCACTGGTGTCAGCAGTTACCAAGATGATAATTCCGGTGAAAGGCAGAGCAGAGCTATGCTGAAGAATGCACAGGACCGCAAATTGATGGCTGTGTTGAAACAGTCCTTCAAAGTTTCCGCTTTGGCCTTATAAGTATTGATTTATGATGCCTATGTAGCTCAGACATGTTTGAGGTAGGCTAAGAAGATGCCCAAGTCTGCTCGAGGATCTCCCCCCTGCCCCCCACCAAGTCTTTATCAGAGGCAACAAGGCTGGAGTCTGGTTCAGCCTTTTTGACAGAAGAGCTGTACGATTTGACACCTGTTGTGTGCTAAATAACTATCATACATTTTGACATCTTAGTCCCCACCCCTTATCCCTGTCATCCTAATAATAGCTGTGTTGCGATGTTAAGTTGGTAATCTGCCATATGTTAAAACGTTTTCTGTAATGTTAAGTTACATTATTTGTAAACCTCCTTGATCATTGGAAATGTGGTATATAAGCCTTTCAAATAAATAAATAAGCTTTGGCCAAGACTATAGCTTTGGTGATGACGGCACAACGCTTGCTCTGGCTGTGTAATTGGTCAATAGATGTGGGGTCCAAAACCTGTCTGATTAAAGTCCCTTTTAAAGGTAAGCTACTCTTTGCGAAAGCTCTAGAAAATTTAATAAAGGATTTGGGGGATTCGAATGTCCCAAGGCTACCAGAAGACAAACTGCATGGGGCCAAGTCTGCATCTTCTTTGAGAGGGTGCTTCAGAGATGCTCAAAGATTTCATCTGGGATGCTTTGGATCTTTCCGGTGGTCATGGTATCTTCCTACCTTTCAGGGAGGTAATGGAGGAAATAGAGAGGGATCCTTAGGCACTCCAGGAGGCTCTAAGAAATTCCAAGGTTTGCGGGCCCAGGTGGGATTGGTTTTGGTTAGGGTGTCACCTCAAGTCTTTTATCCTGCTGGGTCCAGATAACATCAAACCAAAGGGTACTGGAAGAGTCATTTGAGAGGGCTATGCCCTTGAGTTGGTGTGGCTCCTCTCCAATGCCTTTATGCTGCCACTCTGCAGGGTCCCAGCCAAGGCAAGGGCAGTGGCAGAGACTTTCAAGATGCTGCTTCAGTTCAACACCATAGGCGACAAGGCTGAATTTATTTCATGGTTCTCAAAAAGGAAGGCACTTTTCAACTCATTCTAGATCTGAAACATGTGAATCGAGCCTTGCCATTTCTGCATTTTTGCATGGAAATCTGGCAATCAATTATTATGGCGGTTCAGTCAGGCGAATTCTTGACGTCTTTGGATCTTTCTGAAGCTTATTTACACATTCTGATTTAGCCAGAACACCAGCAATATATACACTTTGCAGTTCCTATGGGCCATTTTCAGTTCCGAGCCCTTCCATTTGGCCTTGCCACAGCTTTGCAGACTTTCACCAAAGTGATTATGGTAGTGGCTGCTACCCTCTGTCAGGGAGGAATGTTAGTTTATTCTTATCTGGACAGCTGGCTCATCAGGACAAAGTCTGCCCAGGAGAGCCAGATAGCAATGATTCAAGTGGTGTCCTTCATCCAGGAGTTGGGTTGGATAATCAACTTTGTCAAGAGCAGATTGGAACTGACCTAGTCCCTGGATTACCTGCGGACTCACTTCAATACAAAGACAGACCTGGTATCTCTATTGCGGGAACACATTTGGAAGTTGCAAAGCCAGGTTTAGGATTTCCTGGTGAGGTGATCTCCCTGTGCTTGGGATTATCTACAACTTCTGGGGTCCATGGCAGCTACATTGAACTTAGTGCCATGGTCAGAGTGTACATGCAGCCTCTTCAGAGGGCCTTGTTGTCCCAGTGGATTTCTCAGAGACATCCAAGGCCATAACTATGGATGGCAATCTGATGGACTGGGGAACACTTTGTCAGTCCAATTTGGCACAAGGTCAGTGGTCTCCAGAGGACAGAACCTGGTCCATCATTATTTTGAGATGTGGGTGGTTTCTCTAGCTCTGCAGGCCTCTTGTCCTCTGGTTAAATACAAGGCGGTGAAAGTCTTCTCCAACAATGCAACCACAGTGGCCTATATCAATTGTTAAGGGGGCATCAGAAGTGTAGTGTTGGCAGCAGAGGTGGTTCCTCTGCTTCTCTGGGCAGAGTATCATCTTTTGGCTGTATCAGCAGATCACATGGCCAGAAAGGAAAACCTTTGAGCCAACTATCTTAGTTGGAATCTGTTGGATCCAGGGGAGTGGTCCCTAACAGAATCATCAGCTTGTGCTCCATTGGGGTTGTCAATCATGGATTTTATGGCATCTACAGACAATGCCAAAGTGTCCAGGTTCTTCAACCACAGGCAAGAGGATGTAATATTGATGTTCTATGTAAACCACTTTGACCTGGTGAAAGGCGGTATAGAAATTCAGCTAAATAAATAAATACTATAACTCAAAGGTGGCCAAGAATTGGCGTCTTGTATGTGTTTTCCCCAGCCATTAATAGGCCAAGAGCTTTAAGAAATAGAGGCCCATCAGGGGCGGATGATCTTGGAAGTGCCAGATTGTCCCTCACTGCAAGTCACATCCATTCACATACCATAACTTCTGAGGCCAATCTCCTGTTTCAGGGGTCAGTTCTCATGCCAAACGTGGATCAATTCTTGCTTATGGCTTGATTCTTGAGAGAGCTAGGTTGAGAAAAAAGGATACTCTTCTCAGATGATAGCAACTTTTCTCCAGGCCTATTTTCGAGTTTGGCGTGTGTTTGAGAGTTGGTGTGACAAAAGGGGGCTTCATTCTCTCATTTCCTCCTTGCCCAATGTGTTGGCATACATGCAAGTGGTACTAGACAAAGGGCTCTCCCTCAATTCCTTGAACATTCAAGTGACAGCACTGGCCTGTTTTCAAGGCAGAATTCAGGGAGTGCTTTTCTTGAGGGGGAGTCAAACATGTTTACCCTCCGGTTCAGGAGCAAGTTCCGCTATGGGACCTGAATTTGGTCTTGTTTGTATTCACAGATACTACATTTGAACCTCTCATACAGTACTCCTTGCAAGGTCTTACACTGAAGATGATGTTCCTGGTGGCTATTTGCTCAGCATGTAGGATTTTGGAACTCTAAGCTTTGTCATGCAGGGGTCCTTTTCTTTTGATATCCAACAAAAAGATGGTACTTCATCTGATGCCATCATTTCTGCCTAAAGTGTTGTTAGTGTTTCACCTTAAACAAGCTGTGACTCTTCCAGTGTTTTTGGATTTGGATAGTGACACTTGAGTCTCAGGCATTGCATTCTTTGGACATCCAGGTGATGTAAAACCCTCTCGCACCGAGGAAGTTTCTCCAGGGCCATGTGCCCATGAGGGAAGGGTTAGGACAGCCGTTATAGTTGGTGATTCGATCATTAGGCATGTAGATAGCTGGGTGGCTGGTGGACGTGAGGATCGCCTGGTAACATGCCTGCCTGGTGCGAAGGTAGCAGACCTCACGTGCCACCTAGATAAGGTCTTAGATAGTGCTGGGGAGGAGTCTGCTGTCTTGGTACATGTCGGTACCAATGACATAGGAAAATGTGGTAGGGAGGTTCTGGAGGCAAAATTTAGGCTTTTAGGTAGGAAGTTGAAATCCAGAACTTCCAGGGTAGCATTCTCCGAAATGCTTCCTGTTCCACGCGCAGGACCCAAAAGGCAGGCAGAGCTCCGGAGTCTCAATGCGTGGATGAGACAATGGTGCAGAGATGAGGGTTTTGGATTTGTTAGGAACTGGGGAACATTCTGGGGAAAGGAGGGGCTCTTCCAAAGGGATGGGCTTCACCTTAACCGGGATGGAACCAGGCTGCTGGCATTAACCTTTAAAAAGGAGATAGAGCAGCTTTTAAACTAGATATTAGGGGAAAGCTGACAGTCGCCCAAGAGCGGATGGTTCGGAAGAATGTATCCTTGAAGGATACTACCAAAAGCAGAGAGGTTCCACAAAAGAGTAAAGTAGCCCAAATGCCCTCAAGTATGGAGCAGACAGAGCTTAAAGATCCCAATTTACCCATGTCTAACAATAGCCAAATTAACATGAATAAAATACATTCTCTAAAATGCTTGTATGCAAATGCTAGAAGTCTAAAGAATAAGATGGGAGAGTTAGAATATATAGCACTAAATGAAAGGTTAGATGTGATTGGAATATCAGAGACATGGTGGAAGGAGGACAACCAGTGGGACACTGTGATACCTGGGTACAAACTATATCGTAATGATAGAGCTGATCAAATTGGTGGAGGGGTTGCGCTCTATGTTAGAGAGGGCATTGACTCAGAAAGGATTCAAGTTTTGCAGGAAACAAAATCTGCTGTAGAATCTATATGGATTGAAATTCCATATAAAAGGGGGAAGGCGATGGCAGTGGGGGTGTACTATCGAGCACCTGGCCAGAATGACCAAATGGATGATGAAATGCTCAAAGAAATCAAGGAAGCTAACAAAAGTTACAGCGCAGTAATAATAATGGGTGATTTCAATTACCCCGGTATCGACTGGGTCAGTGTCACGTCAGGACATGCTAGGGAGATAAAGTTCCTAGATGAAATAAATGACTGCTTCTTGGAGCAGCTGGTTCATGAACCGACCAGAGGGGAAGCCATATTAGACCTAGTCCTTAGTCGAACACCAGATCTAGTGCAAGAGATAAGGGTGTTGGGGCCACTTGGCAATAGTGATCATAGCATGATCGCCTTTGATTTAATTAGTGGAGGAGGGATAGTATACTATATGTATAATTTCTCACCATACTATATGTATAATTTCTCACCATACTCCATGAATAATTACTCTGTAATTAGTTACCCCTGTTACCTCCAGGTTATCTCGTCCATGTTCAATGTAAAAACTCAATTGTCGTGTGACATTGCAGTATGTTTTTTGTTCAATTGTAAACCACACTGATTTTAATAGCGCGGTATATAAGAGAAGTAAATAAATAAATAAAAAAAAAGAAATAGTAAGGAAATCCACAGTACTACCTTTTAACTTTCGAAAGGGAGACTATGATAAAATGAGGAAAACAGTTAAGAAAAAACTAAAAGGAGCAGTTGCGAAGGTTAGAGACGTACATCAAGCTTGGGTGTTGTTGAAAAATACTATCTTGGAAGCCCAGACCAGCTGTATTCCACGCTTTAAGAAAAGTGGAAGGAAGTCCAAAAAGCTGCCAGCATGGTTTAAAGGTGAGGTCAGAGAGGCTGTTGTTGCCAAAAAAGCATCTTTCAGGAAATGGAAAAAAGAGCCAAACGACGAAACCTGGAAACAGCACAAGCACTGGCAAGTCAAATGCAAGGCATTGATAAGGCAGGCAAAGAGAGAATTTGAGAAGCAGCTTGCTGCGGAAGCAAAAACGCGAAATAAAGACCTTTTCAAGTACATTCGTAGCAAAAAACCTGTGAGAGAGTCAGTTGGTCCATTAGATGATAAAGGGGTTAAAGGAGCACTAAGAAGCGACAAGGCAATAGCGGAGAGACTGAATGAATTCTTTGCTTCGGTCTTTACTGAGGAAGATGTAGGGATGTTACCCATGACTGAAGTGGTATTTAAAGGTGCGGAAGAATTGAAGGAAATATCGATACGTCAGGAAGATGTCTTACAACTATTAGATAAACTGCAGAGTAGCAAATCACCTGGGCCGGATGGTATACACCTAGGGGAGAACAACCCAAACTATGGTTACACAATGCACCACCCAGGAAAAAGATTTAGGCGTCATTGTGGATACCATGTTAAAACCCTCGGCCCAGTGTGCAGCGGCGGCCAAGAGAGCAAATAGAATGCTAGGTATGATAAGGAAAGGAATGGAAAATAAAACAAAAGATATTATAATGCCTCTATATCGTTCCATGGTGAGACCGCACCTTGAATATTGTGTGCAATTCTGGTCGCCGTATCTTAAAAAGGATATAGCGATTTTAGAAAAGGTACAGAGAAGAGCCACCAAAATGATAAAGGGGATGGAAGGATACTCCTATGAAGAAAGGCTATAAAGGTTAGGGCTCTTTAACCTGGAAAAGAGACGGCTGAGGGGAGATATGATAGAAGTCTATAAATTAATGAACGGAGTGGAACGGGTAAACGTAGATCGATTGTTTACCTTATCAGAATATAGAAAGACTAGGGGACATGCAATGAAGCTACAGGGTAAACTATTTAAGACTAATAAAAGAAAATATTTTTTCACTCAACGTGTAATCAAACTCTGGAATTTGTTACCGGAGGATGTAGTAAAGGCTGTTAGTGTAGCTGGGTTTAAAAAAAGGTTTGGACAAGTTCCTGGAGGAAAGGTCCATAAACCATTATTAAGAAGTGACCGAAGATATCAATGCTTGACCCAGTACAAGCATTGTGGAACTTGTTTCTCTTGGGGAAACTGCTAGGTACATATGACCTAGATTGGCCACTGTTGGAAACAGAATACTGGGCTTGATGGACCTTGGTCTGACCCAGTATGGCATATCTTATGTTCTTATGTTCTTATCCTCTGGGTTCTTCATCAATATTTGTAGAGACAGAAGGATTTCTGATGATCTGATCATCTTTTTGTCCTTTTTGGAGAGCCATGTAAACTGGAAGCAGCTTCTAAGTCATCAATTGCTTGTTGGATGAAGGAAACTATTGCATCCACTTATTTACTCAAGGGTTGGTGTATTCTGGCTGGACTTAAGGTCCACTCGACCAGGGCTAAAGTGACTTCTTGAGCTGAGTATGGTTTAGTGCATCTGATTGACATTTGTAAAGCAGTAATATGATCTTCCTCCATTCCTTTGTGAGTCACTACCATCTCAATGTTCAGGCACAGAGTAATGCATGTTTCACCACATGTGTGTTGCAGGGTGGGCTTGCTTGCCCTCCCCCCACACCCTCCCGCCCCCCCCCCCCCCTCCCATCATGGTAGTTCTCTTGTACATCCCATGCATATGGAATGAACTGGAGGAATGATGAGGAAAATGAAATTAGACTTTACCTGCTAGTTTTCCTATGTTGAGTCCAGTCCAGGACTCTGTCTATAGTTTTCTTTGAGCCTGGACATGGTAAAGGCTTCATTGACTGTTCTGTTATACATATACGTCTGTGATGTAACTATTCTGGTGTGCTGTACTCGTTTATCTTCAGTATTTTTGAGTGAGTGACCTAGTCGTGAGCTGTGTCTGCTGTTCTGGACCCTCTTCGGAGCAGGAGCTGTCAGTTCCTTCTATTCTGCTGTGTATATAGTTAGGGTCCAATGTTCATCTGCGCAGGCTATGCACCATTATGGTGCATAGCCCTGCCCGCTGACTCCTAACCCTGAATATTCAATGCCATGGCAATGGCTTTGAATATCCAGGTTTGGTGCATTGAGGAAACCACTGCAGAGCCTAACCGGATAGCAGCCATATTGCACCGCTTCCCAGTTAGCATCCATGGCTAAAACTAGGTGAGCCAAAAGCTGGCCTAGTTTTAGCCGCAGATCACTAATTGGATAACGGTGCAATATTGCCATTACAAAGTTAGCAGCAGTCTCCGCTTCTGCTCCTCTGTGCCCTGGAATGCCCTCAACATGCCCCGAAGCTAATAGGATAGCATCAGGGTGCTTAGTGGAGTTAGAAGGGGATATTCAATGGCACTAACCATGTAAGTGCTATTGAATATCTCCATTTAAGGCATTTACATGGTTTACTGGGCTGTAAACCGTGCAAATGCCTTTTGAAAATCGGACCCTTAGTGTTTAATTGATGAGTTAAATAATAGCCATTTTTTGTGGAGTCAATTTGTAACAGAAATACTAGTGTGAGAATCTCTGTTGAAACTTCTCTTCTTTTTTCCTCTTCTAAACTCCTGTTCTTCTGATCCTATCCTTACCCATCTCCTCCACTCCATCTCCTCATCCATCATCCCTTTCATCTCACATATTCTCAACCTTTTGCTTTCTACTACAACCTTCCCAGTAAGCCTTCAAGCATGTTGTAATCACTCCTCTCCTCAAAAAACCCTCACTTGACCCTACTAGTCCTTCTAATTATCGATTCATCTCCCTTCTCCCATTCATTTCCCAAATTCTTGAACGTGCAGTTCTCCATCACTATCTCAAATTTCTCTCCTCTCAGGCCCTCCTTGATCCACTTCAATCTGGTTTTCGTCCATTTCATTCTACTGAAATGGCTCTTGCCAATGTCTCCAGTGATCTGTTCCTTGCTAAGTCCAAAGGCCTTTACTCAGTTCTCGTTCTTCTCAATCTTTCTGCTGCTTTTGGTACTGTTGATCACCTCCTCCTCCTTGACTCTTTATCCTCTCTTGGTTTTAGAGGTCCTGAACTGTCTTGGTTCTCTTCTTATCTCTCCAATCGCTCTTTCAGTATTTGTTCTGGAGGTTTCTCCTCTACTACCATCCCTCTCTCAGTTGGTGTACCTCAAGGTTCTGTTCTGGATCCTCTCCTTTTCTCTCTCTATACCCAGTCCCTTGGTGCTCTCATCTTCCCATCGCTTTCAGTATCATTTTGATTCTGATGACGCTCAAATCTGTCTAGCTACACCTGACATCTCTCCTTCTTTCCAAACTCGTATCTCTACTTGCTTATCTGACTTCGCCACCTGGATGTCTCACTGCCACCTAAAATTCAATATGGCTAAAACTGAACTTATTATTTTCACCCTCAACCCTTCTACCCCTTCCTTCTTTCTCTGTCTCTGTTGACAACACTCTTCTTCTTCCTGTTTCCTCGGCCCTTAACCTTGGGGTCATCTTTGACTCCTCCTTTTCCTTCTCTACACATATTCAACATATAGCTAAAACCTGTCGTTTCTTTCTCTACAACATTAAAGGCAGCATAACAAGTGAAATAAACCATAAACCATAATTTGGGATTAGATATTGTCTGTATACATATGATATACAGCTATATTCCATCAGGCAAAAGGGACCCTGAGGCTCAGTCATTCTTCTTGGCATGTATGACAGCTATCAAGTACTAGATGCTGACATATGCATTAAAAGTGAGGGTCTGTGGACTGGGTACCCTAAAACTGAAGAGTCTTATGCTACCAAGAGTGTTCCTATTCAAATATAGAGCCAGACTCAAAATCTGGCTGTTTAATAGCTAGTAATTGGACATTAATCCTGCAGACTCAAGCAGTGATGCATACTTGTTTTTTCCATCTATGATGGAACCATCACTTGCACCTTTTTTGGAAATGTGGCAACTTTTTCAAAAGGCAGGCCCTGCACATACTTTATCTCTCCCAACATCCTAACCCTTTTTTAGCACAGGTATTTTTGCCCATAGTGAGGAAGAGCTCGTTTTCGAAGGCCCTATTTCTGCTGGTAGAACAGTGATTTGTCCCAAAATGTTACCCATTTATGAAATAATAGTAAGTAATCCCATCATTTAATGGGTCATTGCTTGGATATCTTGTCTAAGGACTGCCACTGTTCTTGTTTGTTTTAATTTGTAGTACCATGTGGTTTTATTATCTTTCTAGTTAAATTTTTTATGTTTTGTACTTGTACTTTGCTTGCATTGTATTATGTTCTTAACATTTGTGTTTGCTTTATACATTATCTGGAGCAAAAGGACAGGCAAATAAAATATTAAAATAAATAAAACAAGATTGAGAATTTTAAAAATTTTAGAGTCAGTGTAAGAGTCCATGCTTCCTAACTCAGAGATAGGAATTGAGTTTTCACTGCCTCTCTTCTTCAGGCCCTGATGGTTTCCCACTGTTCCTTGTGTCTGTCTTTTCTTCAACAACTGACGGAATGGGCACCATTTCACATGACCTCGGTGGACTCGGGGAAACTTTTGGGAAGTCTTAGCCTCTTCAAACTTCTTATTGTCATTGCTCATAGTTAGAAGGCCAAATTACATCTTTGAAAATCTAAGTTATACAGTACCTCTCTGACTTGAAACTACATTGAATTAAATAAATCCTGGACAACTCACCCATTTCTGAGCCTGAGTCAAAAGCTAGGTGCTAGCTAGAATTTTGCTAATTTAGGATTATTTTAAGAAGGATTTAAAAAGATTGTAAGACTTTTTTCTTTTTTCCTTCCTGCTGAAGCCAATGAACAACTAGATGCAGACGAGCTGCTGAGACAAATCTTTTCAGCATTAAAGATACAACTGGGCCACAGATCAGAATCAGTGAGTATAAATACTGTCGAGGAAAAGGCCTTTACATAAAACAAAACATTTAGCAAGGTCACTGGAACCTCTGTAAGGAGCCAGCAGTATAATAGACTAGTGATGAAAGGTCAGAACTTTAATACATGGATATTTGTGGCCCGATATTCAAAGGCATTTACATGGTTTACAGAGCTGAAAACCATGTAAATGCCCCTATGCAGGATATTCCGTGGCACTAACACAATTAGTGCTGCTGAATATCTCTGAGTAATGCTGCGATATGTCCCGATGTTAGCATCAGGTCATGTGGGGGCATTCCAGGGGTCGTACCTGGAGATAACTGTGCAGCAGCGATAGTCAGCCACTGTCCAGTTATCCCTCAGTGGTGAAGGTTAGGCGCAGCAAAATCTGTCCTAACTCTCGCCACTGAAGTTAATTGGGCAGCGGCTAAATATCGCCACTGCACGGTTAGCTTCTGCGCCATGTGCAGCTGTGCAGTGACCCTGGATATTCAATGCTGATGGCTGGATGTCCCCGGATTGAATAGCCGGAATCATAGTTCGGCGGCGACGGCTATGCGTCTTAGAGGGGCATAGCCGTTGCAAATGAATATCGGGCACTTAGATTCCAGTCCCATCACCATATGCCCACCAAGTCCTTCAGCCATCTTGTGCTTAAATTCTCCCTTACATCTATGCTATAGATAGATAATTACTGTGTAATTTTGTTGAACTTTCAGTGTTTTTTACATTGCTTTGGATAGTCTGTCAGCCTCCCAGGACTTTGCTTTTGATTCTCTTTCACAAGTTGATCACACAGTGTCAGCCCTGTGCTCCAGCTGCTGATCACACAATATCACTCTCTGCTAATCATACAGGGTCAACCAAACAAACAACAAAAAACAAAAACCCCCCCACTCTACCCAAATGATACCAAAAGCAAAAATAGAGTGAAAATTGTGTGAGCAAATCAATGATATGTAGTATTTTTGTCGGAAGGCAGCCCGGAGGATCAAACTACCCTCTTGAAGCTGTAACTTCCATTTTATTCGGTTTGTGATAAACCCTATGAAAATATACTTAAGGGTTAAAATTGAGGTAAAACCACCACAAAAGGTGTCACCTCATCCAAAATCCACATATGATTTAAAATGCAGTATAAATAAAAGTGAAAAAACGTGGTACTTATCCAAACAGCCGTTCCCTGTCCATGCATCTATCTTTTCCAGGGGAAACAGACAGCGACCACGGAAGTTCCAAGTCTTTGTCCCAAGGAACTTCAACAGCAAATGTCGAAGCAGCAGCAAATATCAAAGGACACAGTACTGCGTTTCGGGCGAATGCAAAATTTCTTGCGCCCTGTATCAACGCTCTAAAGAACTGCCATGAAAAGGAAACCACAGCGTCTCCTGTCTCTCCAAGATGCCGGCGCATGCTCATTGATGATCAAAAGCCCAAAAAGCAAGTTAAATAGCCAGGGTGGACCAATAGCAATGAATTGAACCATTGCATAGAAAAACTGTTATACCGAAGCCCAAAGTTAAAAATCCAAAAATGCAAGAACCCAAAAGAAAACCAACAACAAAAAATTAATGATGAAATTCAAACGTTAAATTTAAAAATGAAGAACAAACTTTGAAAGAACTTTAAAGAATGCTGACCCAGTCCAATTCCTTATTCAAACCCAAAGGTTCAACAGTGTTCCATGTAAAGATCCACTTTTGTTCAAGGCGCTGCAAAGAATGCTCACGGTCCCCCCCTCGTGGGTGCTCCGGGACCAAATCCAGCACTCTCCAGGTGAAGTCCGTAAATTTATGACCCAAGTCCAAACTATGTTGTACAATCGGGGCTGTAAGAACAGAATTCCTGAGTCTTGAAGCATGCTCTGTCAAACGGAGCTTAACAGGACGAACCGTGCGTCCAATGTAAGGGCAAACCAACACATATACTACAAAAGACATAGAACAAGTAGTATGCCAACGAGCCACTTGGACCAAAGTAGAATTCGGCACCTGCCAGTCCTTTCCAGTTATGGTTTGAGAACAAAAGTTACAGGAATCGCACGGAAAATGTCCCAATTCCAAAGATGTATCATAAGATCTTTTATCCATGGGTGAAGGAGTGGGCCCCACATAGTCACAAATGTTGGAACCCCTGGAGTGTGCAATTCTCAAACTTCCTCTAAAACAAGGATGCAGTTGTAATACATGCCAATGTTTAAGTAAGATCTTTTTTATGGACTGGGCGTGTGACATGAATGGAAGAACCGCCACCAATGGTTCACTGGGGGTGGCAATAGATTGATCACTGTTGGAACCTAATGTGTAGGGAGGAAATAACCAATCCCTGTGGATATATCTTGCTCTTAAAAAGGCTTGTTTGATAACCTTTTTGGGATATCCACGCTGGGTAAGACGTATTGAAAGATCTTGGGCATGTCGAAGAAACTCCGGAAGATCAGAACATATCCGTTGAATCCTGAGAAATTGGCCAAACGGAAGGCCCTTCTTCAAAGGCAAAGGGTGAAAGCTGGCAAAATTAAGTAATGTATTCCATTGTACTGATTTTCTAAATAGCGTAGTATGAAAGGAATCTAAATGCTTAACCACCAATATATCTAGGAATTCCAATCGACTTGAATGGTGATGCATAGTAAAGGATAAATTTGATCTTAAAGTATTGAGCCAATGGAGGAACAACTGTAGATTGTCCTCAGTATCAGTCCATAGGAAGAAAATGTCGAACAAAAGTGGATCTTTACATGGAACACTGTTGAACCTTTGGGTTTGAATAAGGAATTGGACTGGGTCAGCATTCTTTAAAGTTCTTTCAAAGTTTGTTCTTCATTTTTAAATTTAACGTTTGAATTTCATCATTAATTTTTTGTTGTTGGTTTTCTTTTGGGTTCTTGCATTTTTGGATTTTTAACTTTGGGCTTCGGTATAACAGTTTTTCTATGCAATGGTTCAATTCATTGCTATTGGTCCACCCTGGCTATTTTACTTGCTTTTTGGGCTTTTGATCATCAATGAGCATGCGCCGGCGTCTTGGAGAGACAGGAGACGCTGTGGTTTCCTTTTCATGGCAGTTCTTTAGAGCGTTGATAAAGGGCGCAAGAAATTTTGCATTCGCCCGAAACGCAGTACTGTGTCCTTTGATATTTGCTGCTGCTTCGACATTTGCTGTTGAAGTTCCTTGGGACAAAGACTTGGAACTTCCGTGGTCGCTGTCTGTTTCCCCTGGAAAAGATAGATGCATGGACAGGGAACAGCTGTTTGGATAAGTACCACATTTTTTTCACTTTGATTTATACTGCATTTTAAATCATATGTGGATTTTGGATGAGGTGACACCTTTTGTGGTGGTTTTACCTCAATTTTAACCCTTAAGTATATTTTCATAGGGTTTATCACAAACCGAATAAAATGGAAGTTACAGCTTCAAGAGGGTAGTTTGATCCTCCGGGCTGCCTTCTGACAAAAATACTACATATCATTGATTTGCTCACACAATTTTCACTCTAATCATACAGGGTCAACACACAATTGTATCCTTTTGGTCCAAAACCTATTCACAATAATTAATATTTTTGTCGGAACTGTTACCATGAGGGTCAGCACTTTGGCACAGCTGCTGATCTTTGCATCCCAGCTATTTAAGAGGCTTGTGTGACAGCTATAATGTTCCCGTGAACTCAGGCCCCTTCCACAGCTATTAATATAAAGCAGAACTAAAGTTGATGAGAAAAAGCTGTTAGAGAATTGTAGCCAGGCCACTTTTAATGGGACTTTTCCTGATACAAAAGATTGCCAATGAATCTCTCTCCACTAAAAGCTGACATATTATCCTGTAAAATACTTTATGTGGTTGACTATTATATAAGTAGGGCTTATAATCTAAAGGGGGGGGGGGCGTTTCAGCGGTGGCAGACAGCACACTTAAAGTGGCTGGCCCTTGCTGTTTAATTTAAACCCAGGCCATATTCGGGTTGCCTGGTTAGCTGATTAGCTAACCGTCAGCAGGAATATTCAGCCACTGGCCAGATAGTTAAACCAGCTAAAGTTAGGACAGCCATTTAGCTGTCCTAACTTTAGCTGGTTATGGCTAACACACCAGCAGCTCAATATCACCGTTGACCAGCTAACTCATGGTACCACCCCAGCTCTTCCCCCAGAACACCCCGACATTAGCTGGATAAAAAAAAAGGATATAGCGATTTTAGAAAAGGTACAGAGAAGAGCCACCAAAATGGTAAAGGGGATGGAAGGATACTCCTATGAAGAAAGGCTAAAATGGTTAGGGCTCTTTAACCTGGAAAAGAGACGGCTGAGGGGAGATATGATAGAAGTCTATAAATTAATGAACGGAGTGGAACGGGTAAATGTAGATCGATTGTTTACCTTATCAGAATATAGAAAGACTAGGGGACATGCAATGAAGCTACAGGGTAAACTATTTAAGACTAATAAAAGAAAATATTTTTTCACTCAACGTGTAATCAAACTCTGGAATTTGTTACCGGAGGATGTGGTAAAGGCCGTTAGTGTAGCTGGGTTTAAAAAGGTTTGGACAAGTTCCTGGAGGAAAGGTCCATAAACCATTATTAAGAAGTGACCAAAGATATCAATGCTTGACCCAGTACAAGCATTGTGGAACTTGTGTCTCTTGGGGAAACTGCTAGGTACATATGACCTAGATTGGCCACTGTTGGAAACAGAATACTGGGCTTGATGGACCTTGGTCTGACCCAGTATGGCATATCTTATGTTCTTATATAGCATTGGGGCATACAAACCAAGTGGCAGGGGATATCGAGTGACACTAAATGGTTTAGTGCTGCTGAATATCCCACTGACCGTGGTTTAAATGTTTTATTAGATAAACACCAGAAAATTGTTACTTCTTCTAGTACTCTTTCACCCTTCCCCAGCTTGTCTTGTGCTCCAGTTCCTCCACTATCTTTTCTGTGATGATTTTACTCCTAAATGACACAAGCATACTAATAATAATTATTATTATTTATATAGCACTACTAGGTATACGCAGCACTGAAAATATACACATAAAAGACAGTCCCTGCTCCATACATTTTTTATTCCACTGCAAAAGGTATCCAGAAAAAAAATGTCCCAAAACACTGATAAACACAGATTTTTTTTTGTATTCACAAAAAGCCTCTAATTTGCTGGAAATAATTTGTTATTAGTAAAAAGGTCTCACTGCATAAAATGGGCCCTGCAGTAACATGCAGAAATGCAAACAAGACAGGATACAAATTGGCTAGATCATAAAGAAACTAATAATAATAGAAATACGGTAGCAACTTTTCGGAAATCTAGCACTATATTTTAAAGCATTAGGGTGAGATCTTAAATTAAAATGTCCGGACCCTGCATCCCATCTCTTAGCAGTGAACTACATCCACCCTACTCTGGAACCTCCTTTGCTCCTTAATATATCTCCACTTCTTCCAAGTAAAGTCCCTCATGACTATTTCCCATCAGCACCGGTGGGCTCAGCTTTAACAGAGCTGCGGGAAAGGTAAACACTCTTCCTTTGCGCAGCTCTGCAAAGCTGAGCCGGCGCGGGGGGAGGGAACGCTGGCAAGGCTTTTTTGGGGAGGTGGCGGCCACGGGGCACTTCATTCTGCTGCTGCCGCCGCTGCAGCAGCAGCGGCATCAGCTTCTGCACCCAGGGTTTTTTTTTTCAATTTCCCTAAAGAAGTTCTAGGGTTGGGCTGGGGGGGGGGTAGCACAGGAAATAGTAATGGGCTGATGCGGGGAGGGCTAGGACTGGAAATAGGCTGATGGGGGGGTTAGGGCTGGAAATGGACATGGGGGGTTAGAACTGGAAATGGGCTGATCGGGAGGGGGGTTAGGACTGGTAATGGGTTGATTGGTGGGGTTAGGCCAGGAAATGGGCTGATTTAGGGGGGCTAAGACAGGAAATGGGCTAATTGAGGGGTTAGGATTGGAAATGGACTTATTGGGGGGGGTTAGGACTGGTAATGGGCAGATGGGGGATTAGCACTGGAAATGAGCTAGGACTAGTAATGGGCTGATTAGGGGGGGGAGTGATAGAATAGGACTGAAAGGGAGCGGATACTGAGAGGGTCTGCCAAGGGATAAAGGGGGCAGGAAGGGAGCTGACACAGGGGAAGGGGGGCTGGAAAGGAGCTGACACCTGGAATGTACTGAAGGGGGACTGGATGGGAGCTGACATTTGGGGATGGGAGAGGTAGGTGGCTGGGTAATGGGGAGGAGGCTGGAAGGGAGCTGACATGCGAATGGCACTGGAAGGGGGATGGACAGAGGGTAGGGCAACTGGAAGAGAGCTAACTGGGGGGGGTGGCACTGAGAGTGGACGTGAGCTGATATCTGGGATGGTATTTGGACTAGAAGGGGCTGGACAGTGGGGAAGGAGGGGGACTGGAAGGGAATGGACACCAGTGGCAGTCGTGGGAATGCAAGGCGATTGACATTGGAAGGTTCTGGGAGGCGAGGACTGGAAAGGGGGCTGATACTGGGGAGGGTTACTGGAACTGGAAATGGAAATGGGCTGATGGAAGGAAGTGAAGAAAACAAAAGAAGAGATAAGAAATGGCATATGGACCATGGCCCATAGATCACAGAAAGAGAGCTAAGAGAAGACAGGAAAGCAGAAGCCTCAGATCGGGACCAGCATGATCAGAGAATAAAATGGTCAGACAACAAAGTTAGAAAAACTAATTTTATTTAATTTTAGTGATTGGACTTTGTGCTATTTTTATATTTTACACAGTATTGGGAAACTGCATCTCTTATTTATCTGATGTTGCACTGCATGTGGACTATGACTTCTTGGGGTTTCAGTTTAAATTTTGTCTACATATTTTTCTTTTTACATTAGATTGTGGTTACTTATTCTGTACTTGGTGAGGGTCGATGCTGTGAGTGTGTGACTGAGGTCAGGTGTTCTGTTAACATGGAGTTTGTACATAAAGATCTATACTGTACTGTAGTAATTTGACTTGTTCAGCTTTTCAAATAGGTGTATGGATGTTCCAGGGCCCACTGTAGTATTTACAGTGATACTTTTTTTGGATGGGCTCCTTATGTGAGTTTTGGAACTTTGTGCTGATATGATATAGTAGGTTTGCTCTTTGTTGTAGGGTTTTATCTTAGTTCACAATATGCCTGGTACTGGAGAATAGTGGTTGTTGTTGTTAGTGAGATAATCAGAATCAGATTTTTTAAAAAAATATTGAGCTCTGTGGGTGAATGTCATGGTTTTGCTCTGCATCTACTGTGGATGCAAAATATATGTTGAAAAAGAAAAATCAAGAACCATAACGCAGTTTATAACAACAAAATAAAAATGAGTTATAATTTAGTTTTATAAACTGTGCTGTTGGTTCCTGCTGTCGTTTAGTTCCTTGGTGTGCAGTGCAGACATCTTGCATTTCCTCCATATAATCTAATCAGCCTTTTGGTTTGGTTCAGTCTCTGATTGGATTTCTGAAAAAGCCCCACCCCCCTCTAAGGTGGGGGGGGGGGGCGCCATCTCATTCTTCACCTCAGGCAGCAGATTGCCTTGAGCCGCCCCTGACTAGAGAGTTTCGCTGGGGAGATGTAATATAAGCCATGGTGGCCAGGTCTAAGATGTTCAGTGTCCAGCTTTGCCTCAGAGCAAAGTGCTTAGAACAAAAGAAAACCTAAGACTTCCCAGGACTTCCCTTGTCTACCCCTCTCAGAGAGACAGAGAGATGGCAGACAAGGAACCGACTGCTGAAGTAATAGCACTATAGTAAAAGATGGGTTCTATTTTTTTTATAACACCCACTGTGGAAAAATCTTAAGACTCAGGTAATTATAATTTCAAGTTTTGATTCCCTGAGTAAGTATTTAATAACAATAAAATATTTTACAACCAGAGTATGCATGAGTCATACATAAACAGCCACTGAATACAGTGCAAATTTTACAATTGCTTTCTAAAACTCTCAAATAGTTTGTAAAATTCTTTCATGTGTATGTGTGCACACAAAGTTCTATTTATCCCAGCTTGAAGTGAAAGACGTTGAGACTCTTGAAGTTAGCAGAAGTCTTCTCCACCTCAGTACAGAGGAACTGCTATCATTAGTCAGGAACACAGGATCTCCACCTCTTCTTTCGAGTTGCAGAACAGGATGCAGCAGATGTGTAAAGTCAGTGAGTTCTCGATTTACCCCCTCTGACTACACTTCTATCCACTAGCACCTCCTAAGCACTTACAAAAAAAAAAACCTCAGGGCTGATCTCAGCAAAAATAATCTCAGGCTAGGCCGGAAAAAAACCCTCATTCACTTCTCTCTTCATTCAGCAGTCCACAGGCATACACTCTCCTCTCCTCACTTTCCCACCTTGTCTGGTCCCATTCAGACCTTTCTTTCATAACCTTTCACCTCTGATAAAATTATTCTCTCTCTCTTTCTCCTAATAATTGTTTACTGTACCACTATCACTAAAATTATGTCTCTATGTAGCAGCAAAGCGCAGACAAACCAATGATACCAGGAGTCTGTTCAGAAGGTCCAAATCATTTATTTGTGCACAAGTCTCGAACCAGTCAATTTCAAAATGGCTGAGCCAAGTTTTCAAGCATTACAACAACTTTTATAGACTTCTGTTCCATTCTAGGTATAGAAAAACAATTCATTGGTCCCGGTACGCTCCCGTACCTCCCGTAGCCCCTCTATTGGTCCCGGTACTGATAAGTTTCTCCAATTATGTTCCTTCTGTGGGCTTCTGTAGGCATGACACCTGCCTGCCCCCCTTCTAGTCCCAAT
Organism: Ichthyophis bannanicus; assembly: GCA_033557465.1. NCBI lineage: Eukaryota > Metazoa > Chordata > Amphibia > Gymnophiona > Ichthyophiidae > Ichthyophis > Ichthyophis bannanicus. Next base: position 352,346,581 of record CM066038.1, read on the forward strand.
TACAATGGTCAGTTCATCAACTTGTTACTTTCACACTTTCAAGGCTATGGGACCATTTGTGCGTGCAGAAGAGCAAGGTTCTGTAACTCATCTGTCAGCACTCCTCAATATTTCTCTGCAAATGTACTTTTTCTTATCAGTAACTTTAAAACACATCTTTTCTGTATTTTTCCATTTCTTAATTCTGCAATTCTGCTTATCTAAGCTAATTCAATATTTCTACTGAGTTCTTTCTTACAATAGCAGCATATTGGGGGATGTGCAATCCTATATGCCTCTCCACAGGCCTCATTTACAGGTCAAGCTAGCCATGCTGGCCTGCCTATGTCAGACACCGTGGGTCACAGGCCTGCACCTGCCACATTCCCCCCTTTGATTAATCTCACCCTATTACTTAATAAGGTGTGAGAATTAAATCACTTCCCAGAAAATTCACATCCTGATTAAAGGATTCTTACTAGTTCCACTAGGGCTGACTTTGTATAAAGCCATTATTCTAGTTGCGGTCTTCCGCTCTACTGTACTATCAATAGCACTATGAAGGGAACGCATACAACATGGGATTAAACATGGTAAACAGAGGACAACAGCAACAAGGATTAGTACTAAGATAACGAAAGTCTTAAATCCTCCCAGCCAAGAGAAAAGGTTAGCAAACCAATTAGGAAATTTCAAGGCGTGCCAAGTCTGTACTGGCACATAAGCATGTCTTTGCATATCTTTAGCAATTTCTTCAACTACTTGACCTTTATCATCTATTTTTAAACAGCAATTGGTTAAATTCAGCTTACCACATACTCCTCCTTCAGCTGCTAGCAAATAATCAAGGGCTAAGCGATTCTGGTATATGGCAGTGCGCATCTGAGTACTTTGTCTAGCTAAGAGCGTGAGAGCATGACTAGTTTCATTGGTTATTATTTCAACTACTGCTTGTAAGCGAATAATACGATTAATCATATAAATTGGGGTACGATAACCATACATACCATCATCATTCCAAGTGGCAGGTCCATAATACTCAATAATTCTTTCTGGTGGCCAATCATCACCTTGCCATTTCTTCCACTTGCCTATCTGTAAGGCCTCTCTTTTCTGTCTAGATGCTCCTTTGTGTTTGTGGGTAGTATATACAGGGTATCCTAATTGTTCTCCATGTTCAGTGTTCAACAGGAAGAAAGAAGGTCTGATGGTTCCTAAGACACATGCTCCTCCCCATTGTGGTGGGAGTTGCGCATATGCTCGGTTTCCACAGATCCAATATAGGCCAGGTGGGGCTTGCCAGGCTTGGACTTTGGCAAGGTTAGTCCATAGACCTGCAAGTTCAGGAAATCTGGCTAATGGGTTAGGAGGTTCAGGATGTCTGATTCCTGACCACCATGCCACCTTCTTGGTCGTGGCATTATAGTATTTCTGGCTAAGACAGACCAGCTGTCCTACCTTTTGAGTGAACTGGGGTCCAGTTCTGGCAAAGCAGAGACGTCCAACGATTGAGTGCGCTAACACCCATTCACTGGTTGTCTTGTGTAATTCAGTCTGATTGTAAATCATGGAATAATTCAATTCTTGGGCTTCCCAGGGCCATTGGTCTCCCATTTGGGTTCCGCCACAGAAATAACAATCTGTGATCTTAAGACTAGATACTACTGCTCCGGCTAATTCTAGAAACAAATTCTGTGAAGGGTGAGGGATCTCAAACTTATTTACATGCATAGCTTCATAAAAGGTATTATGAATATGATATTTAGATGACTTGTGGGCTTGAGTATTCAATCTAATATACACAATGGTCCCTGGATCTGTTCCTCCTCCTGCAATACGTAAACCAAACTTATATCCTTGTTTCCATGCATGGGGGTTATGTACACGCAAATGTAAGGGGTTACAAGCATCTTTCTGACATTTATCATTTGTGGTTGGCTTGGTTAGAGTAGCCATCCGTTTATCTATTTTCTCATCAGTTATACCAGTGTTCCAGGTAGCATAAAAAACACATTCCCAATACGGGCAATAGTAGTCTGCCGCTGTAGCAGTACTATACCCTGGTTCCTTTTTACCTGTACACTTCCTCCATCCCGTGGCTCCTTCTGGACACATATACTTATGGTCATTTCGATACGCTTTCTCCCATGTACCACAGGTGGACTGACTATCTCTATTAATAGCATTACATGCATCAAAATTCAAAACAGCAGGTTTAGTAATGTCCTTAAGTGGTGGTGTAGCAGCTAATATAGGTCCATCTGCATCCTTCCATCTTATTTCCAACGTGTAATAGGATGGATTCTGATGCGGATTATAGCAAGCTTTGATTTTGCCATGAGTGCAAACATTTAGTTCAGTGGTGTTATAGATACACCGAGTTATTGTTCCCTTGCAGGTATAGTAAGAATGGTAAAGCAAAGTCTGAGTTACTTTCAGTCCAGTTCTAGTAGAAGTAATGCAAGCAGTGCATGGAGGTAGAGCATAAGTCTGTTCAAAACCTCCGAAGAAGGCAACCAAGGCAAAGCAGAAGCAAAGATACATGTTGATGTTGATTGGAGTTCTTCTGAATCCTCAGCTTGCTGATCTTGATCACGACGGTCTATTATTCTTCGTCCCGTTTGCTAATGAAGCAATTTAACGGTTGCTGAGTGTTGATTGAAGATCTTCAAGGTGTCCAGCACACATTAACCAACTTAGCAATTCAGTTGGCTTGTGAAGTTTGGCTTAGTCAATGTAGTCTCACAGTAGTGTGTCAAATCACACACGCAAATTGGGTTCGTTGAAACAAAGCTGTTGCTGCATGGAAAACAGCAATCCTCTTCGAAAGACTTGGCTACTGCAAAGCACTTGTGATGAAGTGTCTATACTGCTGGTTGCCGTCTCAAAGTAACTCGCAAGGGTACATCAGGGTGCTGCTCTGCTGTCCACCGCTCTGGTTCAGGATCGGCGGCGGGCTTGACTCGGCTGTGGTGGATCCAGGCGTCGATCTCGGCTACCTTTACTGCAGTTGGGGTAGACAGGATGACGGTGTGTACGGTCCCTTCCAATGGGGTTCCAACGGTATCTTCTTCCAATCTTTGATCCACACCGAAGTTCCTGGCTGGTAGGGATGCAAGGGTTCCGTCAAGTTGATAGGCAACTGGTCTTGGATCCACGTATGGAGAGTCTGCAGAACAAAACTAAGAGCTAGGAGTTCTTGTCTGGTTACTTCTGAACCAATCTGGGCTAGATTTCCTTTGACTCCCTGCACTATTGGTGGGGGTTTACCATACAAAACTTCAAAAGGGGAAAATCCTGTTGACTTTACAGGGGCTGAGCGTATTCTGAGTAAAGCTATGGGAAGCACTTGGGGCCATTTCAAGTGTGTCTCCTGACAAAGCTTAGACATTTGGGCTTTCAAGGTACGATTCATTCGCTCAACTTTCCCTGAACTCTGGGGTCTGTATGCAGTGTGGAGCTTCCACTGTATCTGCAAAGCTTTTGCTAACTGCTGAGTAACTTGGGAGACAAATGAGGGTCCATTGTCTGACCCTATTACTGCTGGGATTCCAAATCTGGGGACAATCTCTCTCATTAAGGCTTTGGTAACTTCTCGGGCTTTCTCAGTTCTGGTTGGGAATGCTTCTACCCACCCAGAGAAAGTACAAACTAATACTAGTAGGTAATGGTATCCATTAGCTTTTGGCATTTCGGTGAAATCAACTTGGAGGTTGTGCATGGGGGTCACACCTCTTGACTGAACTCGGGGTGCTGTAATAAGGCCTTGCTTGGCATTATTTTTGGCACAGATTTGACATTGTCGGGCTACTGAGGCTGATATGGTTGTCATCAGAGGAATGTAGAAATGTGGTCTGAGTGCTTTCTCCATAGCACTCTTTCCATAGTGGGTGGCTTCATGGAAAGCTTTAACAAAGGCTGGTCCTAACAATTCTGGAATTACTATTCTTCCCGGAGGTTGACTGCCTTCTTCTGGTGGCAGCTCAATCCATCCATCTTTCAATACTCCCTCTTCTTTGTCACAATAGTAATCCAATTCTTTGGTGGTATATCGTGGGGTCCATAGATTCAAAGGTACTGGAAACAATGCTGCTTGCATTGGCATAGCTTGTGGGGCAATCTGTCCTGTCATAGCTGCTTGTCGTGCTGAGGCATCTGCGAATCTATTCCCTCAAGCAACTTCTCCTTTTCCTGCTTGATGTCCTCTACAATGCATGACAGCTACACGTGTTGGGGCCCAGACTGCATCAAGTAACATCAATATCTCGGGACCATATTTGACTGATTTTCCTCCGGATGTGATGAGTCCTCTTTCTTTGTAGAGAGCTCCATGGGCATGCAAGGTAGTGAAAGCATATTTGGAATCTGTATATACATTTAGCACAAGTTTTTTCTCCTAACAACAATGCTCTGGTGAGTGCTATCAATTCGGCTTTCTGGGCTGATGTGCCTGAGGCTAGGGCTGATGATTCAACTACTTCGTGTTGAGTGACGACTGCATATCCGGCACAGCGTCGTCCGTCAAGGATGAGACTGCTCCCATCAACATAATAGATCTGGTCAGGATTGTCTATGGGCACATCTGTTAGGTCAGGTCGACTTGAGAACACAGTTTCCATGACTTCGATGCAGTCATGTTCTGGGAGTTCTTCACTGATGGGTATCAAGGTAGCTGGGTTCAAGGCATGGCTCACTTCAAGTTGTATCTGTGGGTTTTCACATAACATGCTCTGGTACTTCAACATTCGGGAATTGGTGAGCCAATAATTTGCTTTCTGTTCCATAAGGGCAAGGACTGCATGTGGCACAGTGACTCGTATGTTCTGTCCTAATGTGAGTTTGTCTGCTTCACTCACTAATAGTGCTGTAGCCGCCACTGCTCTCAAGCAGGGTGGCCATCCTTTGGCCACAGGGTCCAATTGTTTCGATAGGTAGGCTACAGGTCGTTCCCAATTTCCTAATTTCTGAGTCAACATGCCTAAGGCATTTCCCTGTGCTTCATGTACAAACAAGTGGAAAGGTTTGTGGACATCTGGTAGTCCAAGTGCTGGTGATGACATCAATTCTTCTTTTAACTTCTGGAAGGCTGTATCCTGCTCAAGTCCCCACTCCAGTGGTGACTTCTCTTCTCCTTTTGTGGCTTCATACAGTGGTTTGGCAATTTGGGCAAAGTTGGGTATCCAGATTCGGCAATATCCTGCCGCTCCCAGAAAGGCTCTAACTTGCTTTCTGGTTGTTGGAGTTGGAATTCTACATACTGCTTCTTTTCTTTCTCTGCCTAATCTTCTGCTTCCTTGGGTAATACGAAAACCCAAGTATTTCACTTCTGTTTGGCATAGTTGTGCTTTGGCTCTGGAAACTTTATATCCAGCTTCATTTAGTAACTGCAAGAGATCTTGGGTGGCTCGTATACATTCTTTTTCTGATATGGCAGCTATCAACAGATCATCCACGTACTGGAGAAGTACTCTCCTCCCCGGGGCTACTGGATAGCTTGAAAGATCTTGGTTTAGTGCAGCACTAAAGATGGTAGGTGAATTCTTGAATCCTTGGGGTAATCTTGTCCAGGTAAGTTGGCCCCCTCTTCCAGAGATGGGGTCTTGCCATTCAAATGCAAACAATATTTGGCTTACAGGGGCTAATCTTATGCAAAAGAATGCATCTTTTAAATCCAGTACAGTGAAATGGGTAGCTTCAGCGGGTATCAATCCTAGTAGAGTGTAAGGATTGGGTACAACTGGGTGTATAGTTTCAACTGCATCATTTACTCTTCTCAAATCTTGCACTGGGCGATAATCATCTGTCTCAGGTTTCTTTACTGGCAAAAGTGGGGTGTTCCATGGGGATTGGCATACTTTTAGTAGGCCATACTCGAGCAATCTCTGTAGGTGGCGATGAATACCTTCAATTGCAGCTCCCATTTCGATGTGTGCGCGCAACAACAGACAGAAGGGAAAAGGTGGGCGGACCGTGGGTAAGGGGTCCTCACGGCCCTGGAAACATACAGGGAATACAAATAACAAGACAAGACGACAATCGCTTCCCCCTTTTCGCGACCTGAACGCGGTCGCCCGGTCAGGAAATGCGCTAATCAGGGGTCAGCTTTCACTTGGTCCGTGCTGCCAGACCTCTCAATCACACTTCGTTCACACAATCGTGCTAGCAACGTATTCCCAGAATGCATTCGTTTCTATCTATTCTGACTAGTCTTTTCCAAGTACAATTACAAAAAGGATGAGGGTTTCACCTAGCGAATTCCCATGCCAGGCTACTCGGCTCTTCCTTGAGAGTTGATCAAGCTCTCTTACCAATTCCCAATATCTCGAGATTACAAATTCCAAGTTCCAAGTTCCAATGGCAGTACTGCTCTTTCTATTTCTGTCTAGACCCAAAATCAAAACTATACTCACCGGATCCGGTCCTCAAAACTTCCCAAGCAGGCGCATGAGTTGGACCTCGGACTCCCCTCACTCGGGTTCGAGGCGTTGACTCCAGCCGGGCTCGTCACCCGCCGAGGTCCGACCAGCTCCCTCCGATACAAGGGACCGGCGGCGCCAGGGAGCGGCCCTCGTCGGAAGGGCGCGATCCCGGCAGGACCAAGCCTATAGAGGCGGAAAGTCGTGGTATATTGCCCTATATACACTTTGATTCCACAACTTCCCGGCCAACGCACCAAGGAATATGTAGCAGCAAAGCGCAGACAAACCAATGATACCAGGAGTCTGTTCAGAAGGTCCAAATCATTTATTTGTGCACAAGTCTCGAACCAGTCAATTTCAAAATGGCTGAGCCAAGTTTTCAAGCATTACAACAACTTTTATAGACTTCTGTTCCATTCTAGGTATAGAAAAACAATTCATTGGTCCCGGTACGCTCCCGTACCTCCCGTAGCCCCTCTATTGGTCCCGGTGGTACTGATAAGTTTCTCCAATTATGTTCCTTCTGTGGGCTTCTGTAGGCATGACACCTGCCTGCCCCCCTTCTAGTCCCAATTACAATGGTCAGTTCATCAACTTGTTACTTTCACACTTTCAAGGCTATGGGACCATTTGTGCGTGCAGAAGAGCAAGGTTCTGTAACTCATCTGTCAGCACTCCTCAATATTTCTCTGCAAATGTACTTTTTCTTATCAGTAACTTTAAAACACATCTTTTCTGTATTTTTCCATTTCTTAATTCTGCAATTCTGCTTATCTAAGCTAATTCAATATTTCTACTGAGTTCTTTCTTACAATAGCAGCATATTGGGGGATGTGCAATCCTATATGCCTCTCCACAGGCCTCATTTACAGGTCAAGCTAGCCATGCTGGCCTGCCTATGTCAGACACCGTGGGTCACAGGCCTGCACCTGCCACATCTATAGTTTAGGATAATTTGCCTCTTACCATCTGATATTTTTACTTAAATGAACCTTAAACAAGTGGTTATTCTCACAGGCTATATTTTACCTCTTTCCTGACTTTTGCCCATGAGTTTATTTGCTTCACCAGGATCCTTTCAACAGGAGCCGACTTGTATGAAAACTGAACTTTTCTTTGAATAAACTATAGAAAAATCTTGCTTTGATATTTTTTTCTTTCGGCTCTCAGTTAATTTTGAAAGGGATGAACTCTCAACGGAACCTACCTGAAAGCAGGGCCAGCCCATCCATTGTGCGGGAATGTTGCCCACACATGGTCCCGCACCTCAGGGGGGCCTGCGCCTGACCGGCTGCACAGGGAGCCAGGGAGGCCCGAAGCCCCGGCTGACCTCTGAAGAGCCACGGGAATAAAGAGCGGCATTTGCCTTCTCTCCCGCAGCTGTGATAAAAAGGAACCTGCTGGCATGCTGAGTGCCAGGAGATTAAACGGGCTGTTTCTGCCCATTCTTCTAATGCTGATAAAACAGCATTTTTACACTTTAAAATTAAAATAAACACATTAGGAGACTTCCCAAACCCTGCTCAAGCTTACTAGATCATTGAAATCTTTAAAATTTAATAGTTTTTGGGTCATTTTCAGTCAACCTGAGGGGTCCTTTGCCTTTCATGGCCGGTTCCTCCTCCTTTTCAGCTGGCCTGCCACAGGCCTGCAGCCCATCTGGCCAAGCATCACCACATTTCTTTATTTTTTTTCTTCCTGGCCCAATTACAGCATTTAGGATACTTCACCCCCACTTTTATGAGCTCTGACCTACATTTTAGTCTGAGGGCTCTTCAAAAATTATGCCCACCATTTCAGGGCTCTTTGGGCTCCACTTCCTATGGCGCAAATCACTCTTGGGTCACCTGGTGGTTTTTCCCAAGGCCCCCTCTGCCTCCTAAAACATTCATGGGTCACCCTATACCCCCCACTATACATTTCTCAGATGGTATAGGTCAATTGCCTCAAGAAAATGGTGTAATCAATCTTATCTGTACGTTAACCACCGTATCTTGAGTCATACAATTTCTCCTCAGTATTGATGTATGACTCAAGATACGATGGTTAATGTACAGCTAAGATTGGTTACACCATTTCTTTCTGGCAATTGACCTACACCATCTGAGCAATGCAGTTTTAATTCACTCTTCTCAATTCTTTGAATTTCAAACCCTGACGAATGCTCTGCCGAAACACGGCTGTATCGGGTTCCACATACAGCAATCCTGAGTGGTTGTGATTACCTTTGCTTTTAATAAATTTTCTTGGACTACTCGCTTTTCTCCTGGTATCTCTTTGTTCCTGCGAGGTTCCTGTGCTTTTCTTCGTTGGACTAGTCTATCTGGGCCCAGCATTTTGGCTGGTTTCAACTTAATTATCTTTTTATTTCTTCTTTTAGGGGTGCATTTAAAGTTCTCTTTAATGATTCACACAGCTGGGACTAATTCTAGTCACTAAAACATTCCCATTTGTTTTCTTCTAACGCCTCTTGACTACAAGCCTCTATATAGTGGCCTTCCATTTTCTCTGTTTTGTTTTGTTTTTCAAAGACTTAAACACATAAGAAATTAAGATTTACCATACTGGGTCAGATCAAAGATCCATCAAGCCCAGTATCCTGTTTCCAACAGGGGCCAATCTAGGTCACAAGAACTGGCAGGATCCCTAAAGGAAGTCCACTTTAAAATGGTTTATAGGCTTTTCTTCCAGGAAACTGTCCAAATCTTTTTTAAACCCATTTTTTTAGGATGGTCTCCGCCATCTCTGCTTTCATTGCTCAGTCAAACAGATAACTTAAATCCAAACAGTAATCAATTAACCCTGGACCTCTTTCTGGGATGTACATCCAGAGGAACTCCAGAACATCATCACCCATATCAATGCCACCACCTACCCCCTAGATCGATGCCCAGTAACATGGATCAAGCAAAGACCCTGATGCTCCCGCTCATCTCTACAGTCCTCCACGCCTCCCTCAACCAAGCCTACCTCCCCCCATCACTCAAACAAGCCTCCATTAGACCCCTCCTGAAGAAACTCAACCTTGATCCCACCTCACCTGCATCCTACAGACTCATTGCTAGCGTCCCTTTCATCTCTAAAGTCATCGAAAAAGCAGTACAAATTCAGCTTCAGGAGCACCTTGACAGATTCGCTCCACTTGACAGCAGCCAGCATGGATTTCACCCACTCTACAATGCAGAAACCCTTCTCACTTCGCTCCTTAACACACTTATAACTGGGACAGAGAAACCCCATTCACGGTTTATTCTATTATTCCTTGACATATCTGCAGCTTTCGACATGGTATCCCACCAGACCCACATCAACCAACTTAACACCATCGGCATCCGAGGCACCCCACTACAATGGTTTCACTCCTACCTCTCCCAATGAACCCAACAAGTGAGAACTGGAAACCAGTCCTCATCACCATTCACCCTCCCCCAAGGAGTACCTCAAGGATTGGCCCTCTCCTCCCTCCTCTTCAACTTCTACATCAGGCCCCTCTGTCACATCCTCAAGAGCCTCAATATTGGATACCAACTCTATGCAGATGATATAATGATCTTCACCCCCTTCAACACCACCTCTCCTGACTACTCCACTCTTACAGCCTGCTTCATAGAAATCATTGCATGGCTACAACAGCACAATCTTACAATCAACTTCAGCAAAACAGAGCTCCTTCACATCTCCAGAGATCCCAGCTTCAACCCCCCACATAGCATCAAACTGGACGACACTGAAATTCAGGTCAAACCTCAGATCAAGTACCTTGGTGTAACCCTGGACCACCTCTTGAACTTCCAGCCGCATATCCTAAACACCACCAAAAATATCTACAACAAAATCTGAGCTCTTCGCAACCTACGCCCTCTACTACCCTATGATAGCTTCCACACAGTCTGTCAAGCCTCCATCACCCCTCTCATTAACTACTGCAACTCCATCCTACAAGGACTGCCTAAGACCACCCTCGCCCCCCTGCAGATGGCCCAGAACACAGCTGCACCACTTATTGCCGGAGCACCCAGGCACTCCCACATCACGCCCATATTGAAATCCCTACACTGGCTGACAGTTGCATCCCATATCAGGTTTAAGACCATTGTCCTCACGCACAGAGCCCTCTTCAATACCACTGTGGAACAGCTGCAATTACTAATTAAGCGCCCCAACAACAGCAGACTCCGGCGCCAAAACACAGCAAATCTCCTCCCTCTACCTGCACAGAGTTCCAAGAAACCTCAACGCACTGGCACAAGAGCCTTCCAATTTTACACCCCCACCAACTGGAACAAACTACCCCCCAACATACAGTCCCTCCAATCCCACACCCTCTTCAAAAAACATCTCAAAACCTTTCTATTCAAAGAATACTTTAACACATCCACTGCCACAAATCCCCCACAAGATCATACCATGCCCCTCCTCACCACTCCCACCACTCACCCCCCCAACCCCTCTGCCCCATTCCACACCAGTACCCCCATCTCCCCACCCTCCATTACCCAGCTTTTTCCCCCAAGTAAGCGAACACAACGCCTCACCGCATAGCTTCTATATCATCTGTAAATAGTTCATTTTTGTTCTTTTGCTCATTGTAAACACTATAATATTTATATCAAAGTTACCTGTACATAGTTCCAATTGTTCCATGTAAACATTCCTTCTTGTTCGATGTAAACCGATTTGCCTTGCAGAAAAACGGTATATAAAACCAGTTAAATAAATATCTTTATCTTTATTTGCAGAGTTTGATATACCGCCCTTGCTGAAGCATCAGGGCGGTGTACAATACAATAGGAAATTGGCTACAGAAAGTAGAAGAGGAAAAGAACGCCATTAATAAATAGGAAAGTAATAGAGAAGGAAGAAGCAAATAAGGGCTAGAGGGGAAGCAGGATGGGGCATGGGTGTAGAAGGCAGGGGTAAGGGAACTGCCAAATCAATAGGCAATAGTGTCACTGGGTTACCAGGGGGGAAGGCTTGACGGGGGGAGGATCCGAGTCACCAGCGGAGCAGGAAGGTCATGGGCCTGACAGTAAAGATGGGTTTTGAGAAGCGCCTTGTAATAAGGGAAAGAGAGTTCGGTATGAAGGGAGTGCGGGAGAGAGTTCCAAAGGGCGGGACTGAGGAAGAAAAAGGCAGAGTGACGGGTAAGCTCAAGATGGGCCTGGGAGGGGGAAGGAAGGAAAAGATGATTGCCATGTGCAGAGCGGAGAAGACGTGGGGTTGGTTGAAGATGGATAATATCAGCCAGGTATTGAGGAGTACTGGTATGTAGGACCTTGTGGGCAATGGTAAGAAGTTTATAGATAAATCGGACCTTAATCAGAAGCCAGTGAAGAGAAAGAAGAGAGGGGATGACGTGGGCATTTACAGGGGAGTGAGTGATTAAGTGGGCGGCAGTATTTTGAACTAACAGGAGACGACGCAGTTGATAATGAGGGAGGCCAGCAAGAACAGAATTACAAGTCTAAATGAGTGATCACGAGGGACAGGACGAGGGTAGTGATAGCTGGGGCTGAGAGGAATGGTTGGATAGACCTAATTCTGCGGAGATGGAAAAAGGAGGTGCGCACCACGGAAGAAATGTGCTGGTGAAAATAAAGAGAGGAGTCACCTAGGTATCGAAGGGTAGTGACAAGAGGGATAGGGCGGGTGGACATGGTGGGTGATAAGGTAGGGGAGGGAGCACCAAAAGAAAACCAGATGGGGGAGGATTTGGATAGATTGACTTGAAGAAGATTACGGCTAAACCAGGAGGCAATAAGGGTAAGGCAGTCATTGAGTGGAGAAAGATTAGGTGCAGAGGAGGAGGTGTGATAGACTAAGAGAATATCATTAGCATAGATATAGGTGGAAATTCCAGTTTGTTGAATGAGCAGGGCGAGGGGAGCAAGGAAGACATTGAAGAGTAGGGGAGCAAGGATGGAGCCCTGTGGCACACCACATTGCAGCGGGAATGCGGGTGAAGTGTCGGGACCCATGTGAACAGCGAAGGTGCGAGAGGAAAGGAAAGGCCGAAACCACTGCAAAACTGTACCGGAGATACCCAGATCGGACAAACGTGAGAGGAGGGTGCGGTGGTCAACAACATCAAACGCAGAGGAGACGATAGCAATCACTCACTGATACCGTTCCATACTACTCTGCTGTTGGCACCTTCTCCACAAAAGCTTTCAGCCCAACAAAAGCTTTCAGCCCAACAGCTTTCTCAAATATAAAAGTGCTATTGTTGACTGGGTATTGTGGGGCAGTACTTCTCAGACTTTTTTATTTTGTAGCACACTTTCAGTTTGTTCAATCCTCAAAGCGCATTTTGTATGATCCTCAACCCCACTCCATCCCACTGGTAGAAAGTCAGCCTGAACATATGAGGCCAGCAGGTCATGATCTGATTTCAGATTAAAGCCAGAAGAGGAAGCACACATGGAGAAAACACTGCTGCCCTCCTGCCAGTGAGAAAGAAAGAGGAAGGGTAAGATTATCAGTTTTTTGGTGAGTGAATCTGAGATGTATTCCCTTTAGTTCTACGTGAGTAAGCAGCTTTTTAATTGGGGGGGGGGGGGGGAACAGGCTAATAGAATGTCTCCACTGCAGATTTTAAAATCTACTCTGAATTATTTCAAACCACATTTTAAAGTTTTGTTGATTGCCATAAAACACTTTTGAGCCTCATTTGGAGTATTGTGTGCAATTTTGGAGACCGCACCTTCAAAAGGATATAAACAGGATGGAGTCAGTACAGAGGGTGGCTACTAAAATGGTTAGTGGTCTTCATTATAAAGCATATGTGGACAGACTTAAGGATCTTAATATGTACTGTGCACCTTAGAGGAAAGGCGGGATAGAGGTGATATGATTGAGACATTTAAATGCACAGGGGAGAGCTTTTTTCGATTGAAAGCAAGTACTGCTACAAGGGGACATGGGATGAGGGTGAAAGGGGATAGATTCAGGAGTGATATGGGGAAATATTTCTTTACAGAAAGAGTGATGGATCCATGGAATACTCTCCCAGTGAAGGTGGTAAAGATGAGGGCAGTATCTGAATTCAAAAAAGCATGGGACAAACACAGAGGATCTCTAAAGGAAAAAAGGGGACTGTTGTAGTTGTTGATATAGAAGGACAGACTAGATAGACCATGTGGTCTTTTTCTGTCATCATTTTTCTATGTTTCTAACTATCTCCAGCATGTGGATTCTATATGGGAAGTACATCCAAGTTAGATGTTCTCAACTAGGTTTTAATACACACAGTTTATTCCAGAAGCCATATTGTTACTAGATTACTGCGTTATATATTCTAATAACTAGACTGCCTGTCTTCATCATTTCCTCCCTTTACCTTCTCTCTGACATCAGTCTTATCTCATTTGCTTCTTCTTTCTTTCTTATGTTCTTGTAAAACTCTCTCTTACAGCATCATCTCTTCAAACTCTATACCAGTGGTTCCCAAACCCGTCCTGGGGGCTCCCCAGCCAGTCAGGCTTTCAGGATATCTACAATAAATATGCATGAGAGAGATTTGCATACAGTGGAGGCAGTGTATGCAAATCTTTCTCATGAATATCCATATCCTGAAAATCCAACTGGCCACGGGGCCCCCAGGATGGGTTTGGGAACCACTCCTCTATAAATCATCACAGCTGGAGCTCACCTCCTTTGCTTCTTTCCTTTACCATCTTTCATCCGCTGGTTCACCCTATTGTAACACTTGCTACTCTCAGTTCTCCATCTCCCTCTAATTAAGTTGCTTCTCCATCATTCTCCTACTTTCTGGCTCCTTTCTTCCCTAACAGCTATCCATAATTGCTACATTATGACTCTAGAACAGAAATGGAAGAGGCTGGAGCAGCTAGAGTAGGTGCTCTCCTTTGCTCTGCAGTGTCTGCTCCAGTCACTATCCCCTCCTGTCCTCTCCTATCCTTGAATGACAGGAGAGGAGGGGCGGATAAGAGAGCAGAGTAACTTTTCTTTGCTCTATTTGCTCCAAGCTTATCCCCTCCTCTCCTGTTCATACATGCTGCTTGGGAGAGAAGAGCCACAGTGGGATGCAGAGGGTTATGTTCTGGGACATTTCCAATAGAGCTGGAATAAGAGCTTCATTAGACATACAAATCCATGACCCTAGATGTCACCACCAAGGCACACCAAGGACATTCCCAAGGCACACTTGTTGAGAAACACTATTGTAGGGCATGCACATCTGTACAGCACTGTAATAATATGGGGCCATTGTTTGTTCCACTCTGTGACACATGCAGAGAAGTCTTGAAACAGTGGAATTTTGGATCCATTGGATTCCAACTCTTTGTTGTTACAATAGTGTTGTAACAGTTTATTCCTATTGGCAAGATTCTAAATGTGGACGAATCAGTATGAGCCTAACTCTCTCTGCCATCGAGCCTCTCCCCAGCCTATGGTCTCACTCCATCCAGATTGATCTGTTTCTGACAATCCATCAGAAGTTATATTTCTAGCCAGGACAGCAACTCTTTTTTCTTATACTGTCTCCAGAAGTCCAATTATGCAAATATTATTTCTTCGTCTGCGATTCTCTTGGTCTTCCCTCCTATCCGCAAGTAGGTCTCCAATTCCCTCCAATACACTGTAAATAGCCCACCCTGTATATAGCTCAAACAAATCAAGCACCCAACACATCCCTCACACAACTAAGTTTTATCCTCACTGCATGTACAACACACACACTTTACCTGATTGCTTGCTGTGATACCACCTTGATTATTAAGATAAGGCGGTTTAGAAATACTGTTAAATAAATAAATAAATAAAATTCCCTGATGTGATTTTCAAAAGTCTTAATACAGTCATCCTGTTGTGCTATAAATCTTCCATCTGTTGAAAACATGCTGTGTGAGATTTGTCAGACGGCTGCCTGGGTGAGAATGATCACAGTCTTGGCAAGTGCATATATCAATATGATTGGCAAGGGATTGTGGGCAATGCAGTCCATTCACACCAGACACAGCTGCTCACAATAAATAGTTGTGCTTGAGGGTAAAGCCAATAAGATATTTATTTATGGGGTTATTTCTCCCAACACAGATATGCTTGGTAGCACATAAATCAGGTTACTTGCTTTCAGTGTTAAACTTGGAAAAACAAAATCAGGAAAACAACATTTGAACTTGTCAGGCAATCAAAGCAAAAGAAATAAGACCTGGTTGGTAACAAACTGGTCTTTTCTATAGGCTTTAGCTAATATTTTCTTAGCAGTGTATCAAACAACAAACAATATCCACAAAGAAGAGAAAAACTGTTCTTTTCAGGTTAACTTCTTATATCTTCCCACATAGATTCAGAAGTGATTCCCTCAGAGCTCACAAGCAATTAGGTAAGGCTCAGTTACCCAGCTGAAACCCCTTAGCTGGCTTGCTTTCTACTGCGTGGCTTAAAATCCTACTCAGGAGCTTTTCTGAGTAGATTAAAGAACAAGTTTGTATTTCTTTGTGATGGTTGCTGTACTTTGTAACAGAAAATTACCAAAGGAGTTTAGACAGAGAGCAGTCCATGTAAACACAGCCTTCATCTGCAATATCTCCCCCTTCTTCAACAATCATGGGTTCAATATCATGGATTGGCACAGATGAATTTCTCAATGGAGCACTTTCAGGAGAATACTTGTTTCCCTGCTGTCTTTCAAGGTTATAGCTAGGGCATAGATCAGTGTTCAAACCTGAGCTTCCATTGCTGTTAGAGTTCCTCTCTATATAGCCTGGCCAGTATGTAGTCCAGTTCTTATGTCCAGCCTTCCAATCCAGATCCCTGGACACTGGATCTCTCTTCACATACCTTCTGGCACCTTCTTAGGGTCCCTTCCACGTGCAGCCGTCTCCCTCACAGGTACCGTCTGGAGATTCCTAGCTCTGCAGCACCATTCCTCTGGCTTTCCCCAGTCCAATGGTGTATGCTGGCCCTTGGAATGCCTCCCAGTATATGTACTGCTCCAGACTCCTCTAGACCTCCCAAAGGCTTTTCTCTTCTTTCTTCCAAAGGGTTTCTTCCCCTCTCTGTACGTCCGGTTTGGCTTCTGCTTCTGATGATCCTCCAGATGAAACTGAGGATATCCAAGTTGATCATGAAGATGATGAGGATGAGGATCAAGATGAGGATAATTCTCTGTAGAATAAACTCTACCTTTATTCTGCCTTGATGAGTGCTCCTCCCTAACACAGCGCAGCTGTGCTGAATCAGGCCCTGCCCTTTGAGATGAGTGCTTAGGGATTACCTCATAGCCCTCCTGATTGAACACACGTTTCCCCACTTCAGCTCCTCTAATGGCTGTTGGAAACCTGGTGCATTCTGGGACTGGTAGTCTTTTATGGGAAAATTCTGTTTTCTTATTTCTACCAGAACTGACAGGTTGCTTGTTCAGAGTCACTTCACCTTTTCTATAGCTCCTTCCTGAGCTATGATAAGCTTCCTTATCACATACCCCCCTGCTTAAGTTATTACGGACTGGTTTAACTGGTGAAACCTCTTTCCTACAGTCCGTAATACCTACGAGAGTGTTATCTTTTTGAAGCTCACTTACTTCCTGACTGGCTTCAGGGTCATTATTATTTACAGGCCTCTCCTTCCAAGACTTAAGCACATTAATATGGTAGGTCTGCCTATGCCCTCTTGCATTTTCTACCATATAAGACACTGGGCTCACTTGTTTAACAACCTTCCATGGCCCTTTCCACTGTACTTCAAATTTTGGGGCTCTACCTGCTACTTGAACCAAAACCTTTTCACCAATGCTTAATTGGCGGCTTTTGGCCTTCCTATCATACCACCCTTTCTAGCGCACTTGACTGTCCTGCAGGTTCCTCTCAGCAACCTGCGAGGTCCTTTTCAAACGTGCTCTCAGGTCACGTAGAAACTGTGGCACCTCCTGACTTCCTGGTTCAGGATCAATCCATTGTTCCCTCAAAATATCTAATAAACCCCGTGGAGCCCTACCATACATCAATTCATATGGAGTTATACCTAGGGACACCTGAATTCTTTTCCTGCAGGCATATAAGGCAAAGGGCAATAACATATCCTATTCTTTTACCTCTCCTGCTAACCCCCTTCTCAACATTTGTTTGAGAGTTTGGTTGAATCTCTCCACCAAACCGTTTGATTGTGGATGGTAGGCTGAGGTTTTCACGTGATGAATGCCAAAGGCATCCCAGACCTGGGCCAAATATTTGGATACAAAATTGGACCCTCGGTCAGTCAACACCTCTCTTGGGAATCCCACTTCACAAAACAATTTTACTAGCTCTAAAGCTATTGTTTTTGCAGAAACATTCCTCAATGGTATGGCCCAGGGAAACCTTGTTGCCTGATCTACCATAACTAGGATGTATTGGAAACCTCGGGGCGTTTTGACTAATGGGCCTACAATATCCATGGCAATGCGACCAATTGGGTCTGTGATAATTGGCATGGGAATCAATGGCACCACCGGTGGGTGAGCCGCTGTAACTCGCTGACACGCTGGACATGCAGCACAAAACTGGGCAGTTTCTTTGAAAATACCTGGCCAGTAAAAACGCATAACTATTTGATCCAGCGTTCCTTGCATCCCTTTATGACCTCCAACTGGATGATCATGTGCTAATCTAAGTACTAGCCCTTTGAAAGTTGTGGGTACCACCAATTGTTTACGTATGGTCCCATTCCTGGGGTCCTGACTCTCTCTATATAATATGTCATTATCTAGTCTGAATCTGGGCAACTCCTCCCTGACCTCCTGAGCATACTTAAAAGCTCGGGTGAGAGCTTGATCAGCTCGCTGCTCTTGTGGAAAGTTAGGAAACTTTGCCACTAACTCAGCTGGCACCCAGGGTAAACTTTGACCATCTAACATCTCAGCCCTACCCTGTGCTCTGCAAAGTCTCTCACGCCGCTTTTGTGCTTTCAACTTTCTTACTTTACCAGATGATGGAGTTATTAAATCATCATGAGAGGGTAAGTCTCCTAATAACTCTGCCTGCTCCCCCTCCTCCTTCTGCTGGCTCTCTACCTTAGCCTGCGAGCGGGTGGATACAAGGCCCCTCTTATTACCTATAGTTTGGCCTTCTGGAAGCTTAACCATCTTTTTAGCTAGGGACTGAGGACTTCCAAAGAAAGGCCCGGGAGCTATTTCCATTAATCCTTCTCCCTCCTTCTTTCCTAGCCCTTCCACTAGTCCCAGCTTAAATCTTGGCCAGTCTCTTCCTAGAACCAAATCAAAGGGTAGCCTAGACACCACTGCTAACAGGACTTCCTCTTGTTCCCCCAGGCACTTAACCTTTAGCCTATAGGTGGGATATGATGTTGCAGCACCATGAATGCATCTGATGTGAACTTGGCTTTCAGGGGTTCTAGGCACAAATCCTTCTTGGGCCTCTATCCTCTTCCAAAGCCTTTTTGACATCATACTCTGGTCTGCCCCAGAGTCTAACAAAGCATTTGTGGTAACTCCTTGCACATCAACCATCAAAAGAAATCCTTCTTTGGGCTGTTTTAAATCCACACCCATTAAGCTAGTGTGTGTCTGACATCCCTTTTCTAAATGCCCCCATTTTCCACATTTGAAACATTTCTTCCTACTCCACTGTGTCATCTGGTTTGATACAGTACATTCATTTTCAGAAACATTTTTAATTATTTTCTTTTCTGATACAGCACATCTTGCCTCAGCACCAATCTTCAGAGGGCCACCCATTCTATGGCAAGCCTGCGTGGCTTCCAAGAATCTCTCTGCTAGCATGGTTGCCTCTCCAAGATTTTGGCAATTTTGCTGTATAAGGAAAGTGTGCAAATCTTTAGGCACCGCAGACATAAATTGTTCAAGCATAATAATGTCTAATAACATTTCTACCTTCTTTTGCTCAGGCTCCAACCATTTTACAGCTAATCCTCTGATTCTCTGACTCAGAGCCCTGGGTGTTTCACCCACTCTCAATGTAGTAGCTCTAAACATTCGCCTATACTCTGAAATAGACAACCCTAGGCGATCTCTAATAGCAGCCTTTACATCCTTATAATTCAAAGCCTGGGCTGCTGGCATTGCTCTATAAGCTGCAAGCGCCTCTCCAGTTAATGAGGCTGCCAGCCTTACTGCCCACTGGGTCTCTGGCCATGCTAATGCTTGTGCCACTCTTTCAAAAGACTCTAGAAAATCATCAGCATTATCATCTGGAGTTAGCTTCCCAAAACTAAATGCCCCAATTCCTTGATTGAGTCCCACACTGTCCACATGTGGTGTACCAGTATTTACTGCTGGTCTTGCATCTGTTCCACTTTGGTTCTGCAGCTTAACTAGGGCTTGCACCAGATCAAGCACTAGCTTCTGCTGGTCCATTAAGGCTTTCATAGCAGTGTCCTGAGCCTGCTGTGCTAGCTCCTGTTGCCTGCTAAACTGGGCTGCCATCCATTCAGCTAGTTCCCTTGGATCCATCTTGATCCCTGCAAGAAACAAAGAAAAAAAAACAAAGTGCACCACCTTCCAAACAGGTGTTTTTTTTTCTACTTTTTTTTTCCAATTACCCCTGTGCCTTACTCCCATCCACCACTAGACATGCCCAGGTACTTGTTACCTTATGCCAGTGATGAATCCAGCTCTGCACAGGGTCTTTTCCTCCTGGGACAGCTACCTGGAACATCCACTTCTCCTCCAAAGTGCAGTTGAGGGAAAATCTTTTTTTCCAGCTTTAAACTTGAACTTTAGTTGTAATCCTCAGCAAATAAATCCCTTTGCGCAAAAGCAATCCGAAAAACTACGCCATTTGTCAGACGGCTGCCTGGGTGAGAATGATCACAGTCTTGGCAAGTGCATATATCAATATGATTGGCAAGAGATTGTGGGCAATGCAGTCCATTCACACCAGACACAGCTGCTCACAATAAATAGTTGTGCTTGAGGGTAAAGCCAATAAGATATTTATTTATGGGGTTATTTCTCCCAACACAGATATGCTTGGTAGCACATAAATCAGGTTACTTGCTTTCAGTGTTAAACATGGAAAAACAAAATCAGGAAAACAACATTTGAACTTGTCAGGCAATCAAAGCAAAAGAAATAAGACCTGGTTGGTAACAAACTGGTCTTTTCTATAGGCTTTAGCTAATATTTTCTTAGCAGTGTATCAAACAACAAACAATATCCACAAAGAAGAGAAAAACTGTTCTTTTCAGGTTAACTTCTTATATCTTCCCACATAGATTCAGAAGTGATTCCCTCAGAGCTCACAAGCAATTAGGTAAGGCTCAATTGCTAGCAGTTATCCAGCTGAAACCCCTTAGCTGGCTTGCTTTCTACTGCGTGGCTTAAAATCCTACTCAGGAGCTTTTCTGAGTAGATTAAAGAACAAGTTTGTATTTCTTTGTGATGGTTGCTGTACTTTGTAACAGAAAATTACCAAAGGAGTTTAGACAGAGAGCAGTCCATGTAAACACAGCCTTCATCTGCAATATCTCCCCCTTCTTCAACAATCATGGGTTCAATATCATGGATTGGCACAGATGAATTTCTCAATGGAGCACTTTCAGGAGAATACTTGTTTCCCTGCTATCTTTCAAGGTTATAGCTAGGGCATAGATCAGTGTTCATACCTGAGCTTCCATTGCTGTTAGAGTTCCTCTCTATATAGCCTGGCCAGTATGTAGTCCAGTTCTTATGTCCAGCCTTCCAATCCAGATCCCTGGACACTGGATCTCTCTTCACATACCTTCTGGCACGGATCTTAGGGTCCCTTCCACGTGCAGCCGTCTCCCTCACAGGTACCGTCTGGAGATTCCTAGCTCTGCAGCACCATTCCTCTGGCTTTCCCCAGTCCAATGGTGTATGCTGGCCCTTGGAATGCCTCCCAGTATATGTACTGCTCCAGACTCCTCTAGACCTCCCAAAGGCTTTTCTCTTCTTTCTTCCAAAGGGTTTCTTCCCCTCTCTGTACGTCCGGTTTGGCTTCTGCTTCTGATGATCCTCCAGATGAAACTGAGGATATCCAAGTTGATCATGAAGATGATGAGGATGAGGATCAAGATGAGGATAATTCTCTGTAGAATAAACTCTACCTTTATTCTGCCTTGATGAGTGCTCCTCCCTAACACAGCGCAGCTGTGCTGAATCAGGCCCTGCCCTTTGAGATGAGTGCTTAGGGATTACCTCATAGCCCTCCTGATTGAACACACGTTTCCCCACTTCAGCTCCTCTAATGGCTGTTGGAAACCTGGTGCATTCTGGGACTGGTAGAAACATAGAAACATGATGACAGAAAAAGACCACAAGGCCCATCTAGTCTGTCCTTCCATAACAACAACTACAACAGTCCACTTTTTAGCTTTAGAGATCCTCTGTGTTGGTCCCATGCTTTTTTGAATTCAGTTACTGTCCTCATCTCTACCACCTCCACTGGGAGACTATTCCACGGATCCACTACTCTTTCCATAAAGAAATATTTCCGCATATCACTCCTGAATCTATCTTCCTTCACCCTCATCCCATGTCCCCTCGTCGCAGAACTTGCTTTCAATTGAAAGATGCTCTCTCCCTGAACATTTATGCCACAGAGGTATTTAAACATCTCAATCATATCACCTCTATCCCGCCTTTCCTCTAAGGTGTACATATTAAGATCCTTAAGTCTGTCCTCATATGCTTTATAATGAAGACCACTAATCATCTTAGTAGCAACCCTCTGCACCGACTCCATCCTGTTATAGTAGTCTTTTATGGGAAAATTCTGTTTTCTTATTTCTACCAGAACTAACAGGTTGCTTGTTCAGAGTCACTTCACCTTTTCTATAGCTCCTTCCTGAGCTATGATAAGCTTCCTTATCACAGATTCTAACCCTTTTTTAAAACATATTTTGATGATTGAATCTTTGACAATTTGTCCTTCAGCACAGCTGTAAGGTTGTGGGTAAGTTCTCTCACTGCTTCCTCCTTTAGCATACTACAAGTTGCAAAGACTCTGAGGCCATCTTGCTTTTTCTTGTTTGCTTTTTTCCCTCAGAACTACCTGGGCTTTATCAGATACCCCCACACATGCTTAAAACTTTGCTCTTCCTGCCCTTCAGGGCAATATTAGGTGTCTATTCATTTCAAATTCAGTGAGCTATTACATCAGTTTTACAGGGCACCAGCTCAGAGCTCACCACCAAAGCGCCTGTTCAGCAACTGATTATCCCTGGCCCTCTCAAGGGCCTCTCCTTATTGCATTACACTCACTACCAATTAAATATAGAATTTGAATTAAGCTGTTCATGCTGGTGAATGGGGTCAGACTTGGGTATCTTTCTTTAGCTCACGCCTTTTCAGTAATTTAAGGCAAGATATAATCAGGTACACTAGATGCCCATATGCAGTGATATTGTTCAGTTTATTTATTTAGTAGTATTTAGCTCACACCTTTTCATTAGTAGTTCAAGACATGTTACATTCAGGTACAGTAGGTATTTCCCTGCAGGGCCGGTGCTATCATTAGGCAAACTAGGTGGTTGCCTACATTGTCTCACCTCTCCGGGACCAACAGCACCAGCTGCAAGCAGCCCCATAGAACTTACCTTCAAGCTTTGGCACCGCGGGGCTGTTTGCTTCTGCCGCTCTCTGATGCCTGATGCAGACCGTAAGTCGGCATTGAGTGTCGGAGAGGGGCAGAAGCAAACAGCTCCATGGCTCCTAAGCTAAGCTCTGCAGGACTGTTTGCAGCTATTGCCACTGCTGTTGATCCCAGAGAGGGATGGCAGCAGTGGCAATGGGTGCTGTGGGGGAGAGGGGGACATACAGGATGAAGTTCACCTAGGACATCTCATTTACTTGCACTAGCCTTGTTTCCCTGTCCCCAGAGAGCTTACAATCTAAGCTTGTACCTGAGGCAGTGGTGGGTTAAATGACTTGCCCAAGGCCACAAGGAGTACCATTGGGATTTAAACTCTGGTCTTTCTGGTCCTAGGTTGTTGCCCTAACCACTAGGCTACTCCTCTACTGAATATCCAATGAGAGTATTAAGATGACAGAGAGATGTTTGGAGCTTCCTTCAGCCAGAGCCCTTAGACTAGTGACCCTATGCAACTGGACTCTATAAGAAAAGGCCCCTGTCCTGTGGAATTCAATACCACTGAATTTTAAAGGCAAACTGGTGTATATGGATTTTCATAAAAGACCTAAAATCTGGTTCTTCAATTTGTGGATGAAGGATGTGATGTGTAGATTGGGACTGATGAAGTTTTATGGGCAAATTATATTATAGATGGGTTTAGGTTGATTTTGTAATGCAATGTGTACCTTCAAGTCAAGGCTGACCCAGCAGCTCCTGGGTTTTCTTGGCAATGTGACCAGAAGTACATTGCCAGGCCTTTCTTCTGAAGCAAAGGAGGGCTAAGTGACTTGCCTGATGCCACAAGGAGTTGCTAGTGGGATTTGAGCCCTGGTCACTTGATTACCAAAGCTAGTACTCTAACCACTAGGCTACTTTTCCACTCAGCTTGCTTTTAGATAGATAAGATTCAGTATAGTTAAAAGATTTTGGTCCCACTATTCAAAGGCATTTACACAGTTTACATGCCTGCAAACCATGTAAAAGCTGCTCAGTGGGATATTCAGCGGCACTGACACAGTTAGTGCTTCTGCATATCTATGGGTGCCTCCGCTACATTCCCCGATTCTAACCAGTTAGCATCGGGGCATGCCGGGAACATTCCGGGGTGGCACCTGTTGCTAATCAGGCAGCAGCGATAATGGGCCATTGCCCAGTTAGCAACATGTGGCAAAAGTCAGGTGCAGAAAAGACTGGCCTTTCACCACATATCGCCAAAAGGGCAACAGCTCAATATCGCCACTGCCCGATTAGCTTTGCAGCTATCCAGACAACTCAGACATTCAGTGCCTAAGCCTGGATATGGCCTTTGCATCTGGGGTTAAAGTTCAGCAGCAATAGGTAGTCCCATTAGATCAATTAGCCGCCACCATATCAGCCCCATAGTATATGTGTTGTACACTGCCTCAAACAAGGCAACTGGCAAAAGCAGTATAAAATGCCATATTAAATTATCGAACAGGGCAAGAGCATCCAGGAATCACTCCTACCCCACTATTAGCCTATTAGGGACACCCCAGATAAGTGCCAGGAGGGGAGTCAGAGGGTGGGGCGTTGTCAAAATGCTAATGGGGGTTGGGTGGGCAAGTATGGAGACTCATTGTAGGGGTTTGGGATGTTGCTGGGGGGATCAGGGATTTTTTGGATTATAAATATCAGGCCGCGGTAAATGCATTGGCAGAAAGCGCAGATGCACTTTTCGTGCTGTCATTGTATTTATCATGCAATGTCTGCCCTATGCAGCAACTGCAGGACAGAGGCTGAGCATTCCCCCAACAGTTACTGCACAGGCTTTGCACTTACAACGCATTCATTTTTGAACCTAATGCATGGTAAGTGCAAGAACCTATTGCACCGTAGTCACCTTTATGTTCATGGGCCTGAAGCTTAGTACATCCCACCCATACTCTATGAAAGTTATGACACTATTTAGAAACTAAAGTACTTTTACTCTATTTACCTTCCCAGTCATTCACTGATTCTTCTCCTATTTCTGGATCCAGTCCACTGAACGCGTTCCTCAAAAAAAAGTTAGAGTTTTGTGAAGGTGACCTCCTCTTTTTGGGCGTTCAGGTTCTGGATAAAAATCCAGTTTTTGTGTGTTTTCTTACAGGAATTATTAAAGTTGTTCACAATATCAGCACAAGATTTTCTGCACTTTGAGACTTGTAATCACTCTGAAGTGGAATGGACACACCTTTTGACCATCCCTCTGCCACTCCTGCAGCCAAATGATCTTCCTTATCATTCCCTGGTAAGCATAAAGAACATTTGGGCAATTTCTGATGGGCTTTATCAGTAAATATAGAAATAATTCCTAAAAATTTACTGCAGTGCTGTTACCAATATGGTAATTAAAACATTAAACTGCTCTAAGTTTCAAAATTTGAATGCTGCTATAGTTAAGGATATTGGAAATCTAAGGGTCTAAAAATTAAAAACTGGACAATTTCAGTAAGCGATCTCCTCCGATAACACTAAAGAAAATACTGAAAAGTTCTCTTTCAGAAATTCTAAAAATGTCTGTGGTGTCCTATTCACTGACTTTTAAAATCTATCATTGCTCCAAACAAATATGAAATAAATAAGTGATCCTCATCTAGCCTTGATGATGAAATACTAGAAGAAGATGATCACAAAAACTGTCTTCTATAGGAAATGATGTCTTGCAAGTTGTCCTGTTCTATGGCTAGCAGCTAAGGTTTCTCCTTAACAGTATGGACAGAGATAACACGGCTGAATGGATAGTCCAGCTGGTCTTTTTCCACCATCATATACCATGGGATGATATTAGTAGTATCATATTCAGTTAAATTTATCTGGATAAGTTATCAGAATAAATGTAACTGGATACTCAAAAGACTTTTCCAGTTAAGTGACTGCTGAATTTACTCACCTGAAGTTAATCTTTATCTGGTTAACTGTAGGATAGCTACATCTATGGCTCAGCTTAACTGAAGGCTCTTTTTACTAAAACCCTCTAAGGTTCTGCACTTGATGTGGGAAACAAACAGACATTAAGTGCAAAGCCTCTGTATTAGCTCTTGGGGGGGGGGCAGCTGATGCTCGGTGCTAATGTTAATGTAAGGCGGGTACACCTAAGGACTCCCATAGAGGTAGTGTTAAGTGAAGTCATGTTAATTGCCACTGAGTGTGCAGCAATAGCCCTCACACTAGCAGCAATGTACTCTCCACGCCCAGACTCTGCCCATTCGCTGTCTCATAACCCCATGGCCACTTGCCGCTTATTTTACTGTGCATTTACGGGCATGCTGTCACGTTAGTGTTTCTGGCTGCCAGTTGCCATGCGTTAAAATACAAGTTTTAGCAAAAGGGATCCTTAACTATGTTCCTGGCATGCTTCCCTGCAACTCCACCTTTTTATAACCAGGTGCTTTTTGTTCTGTTAACTAGTTGGACAAAATGAAGGGTTTAAATTTTGAAAGTCACATTTGTCCAGTTACCTCTCCAAGTTACTTAGACAAATCTTTGTGGGGGGTTGATATTAAACAATCCTGTCATGTTTAAAGAACTTTGAATAATTTTGTGTCTTGTCCAAATATGAGCACCTCACTCATTGCTCCCTTTTTCAGATCATTTATGGATGCTATAGAACAGTGGCTCTCAACCCAGTCCTCAGCACACCCATCCAGGGTCTAATGAAGGTTTCTTGAGGAGAGGTGCAACCACAGCATGCTTGAAGGCTGCAGGTTCAGTTGCAGTGGAGAGTGATAGGTTGAACATATGAGAGATGGAAAGGACAACAGTGAAGAAGATGGGGCTTAGGAGATGGGTGGGAATAGGATCAGAGAAGCAGGTAGTGAGTTTGGAGGAGGAAAGAAGGTATGTGGTTTCCTCCTCAGAGATCAAAGAAAAGGAAGAAAGGGTAGCAGAGTCAAGTGGGGAAAGATGGGAGTGAAGAGCGTAAGGAAGGAAATAGCTGACCCCATGGGAAATTGGAGGGTGATCTTATGGATTTTGTCATGGAAATAGCCAGGGTTTGGGCAGAAAGGAAAGGAGTGGTCGGAGGCGGAGGCACCTTGAGGAGACAGTTGAGAGTTGTAAAGAGACATAAGGGTGACAATGGCAGACAAACACAGCAGTTTCTCCAAGCAAAACAGTGTACCTGAAAGCTTTGTTTCCCTGACTGCTGCAGAGCCACCCTGCCCCCAGCCTTTAAAGGGAACTGCACCTATTTGTCTCTCTACTCTTTCCTAATGAGGTATCTTAGGGAAACTCTTCTGTTGGCTGTCTTTCCGCTACCGGCCCTTTTCTACCACACCTTGTTGGCACCCCCCCCCCCCCCCTCACCCCATTAAACTAAGGGAAAGCTTGATTTTTCAATCCTTAAAATTTTTTTTGAAGGCATAGACAAACACATGAGTGAGGGTGAGCCTCTTGATATAACATAAAATATGTGGATTTTCAGTAGGCTTTTTGCAGAGTCCTTCATGAGAAACTCCAAGAAATTAAAAAGTCATGAGGTAGGAAGCAATGTCTTGCTGTGAATTGATAACTGGATGAAATAAAAAAAATATTAGGACTAAATGGTCAGTTTTTGCAATGACAAAAAAGGTAAATAGTGGATCTGTGGTGGAACTAGTATTCTATAGCAGTGGTTCTCAACCCAGTCCTCGGGGCACACCCATCCAGCTGGGATGTCAGGATATCCATAATGAATATGGATCAGATAGATTTGCATGCACTGCCTCCTTGATATGCAAATTTGTCTCATGCATATTCATTGGGGATATCCTGAAATTCCAGCTGGATGGGTGTGCTCCGAGGACTGGGTTGAGAACCATTGTTCTATAGCATCCATAAATGAAAAAGGGAGCAATGAGTGAGGTGCTCATATTTGGAGAAGACGCAAAATTATTCAAAGTTCTTTAAACATGACAAGATTGTTAGGAGTTGCAGAACATAGCAAAACTGGGGACTGGACATCTAAATCACAAATCACATGAAATTTAACATGGATGAGTGCAAAACAATGCATACAGGGAAATATAATCCTAGTAAGAAACACCGTCGTGTGGCGAATAGAAAAGATTTGTGGAGACACATCTGAACAATTGTTGGAGGATGTTTCAAATCGTGTTGCTTTCTCACTCCAACTGGATGAATCTACAGACATAAGAGACATAGCCCAGTTACTAGTCTTTATCCGGATGGTTTTTGAAGACTTCATTGTTAAAGAAGAACTACTTGGAATGATTTCTTTAAAAGGGAGAACTACCAGTCAGGAAATATTCCGTTCTTTCCATTCTTTTGTGACAAAGTGTAATTTTCCATTGCATAGACTTTGTTTCCATCACTACTGATGGAGCAAGAGCAATGACAGGTGAGGTTAACGGTTTCATAGCCCTCTGTAGACAGCATGACGACTTCCCAGATTTCTTTTCTTACCACTGCATCATTCACCAGCAAGTTTTGGCAAGCAGGAGACTCAATACAAAGACTGTCATGGACATCACTTTCAAAATTGTAAATTCAGTTCATGGAAGATCACTTCAAAGACGGCTTTTCAATCTTACTCTTGATGAAGGGGCAGCGGAAATCATTTTGCACACAGATGTAAGCTGGCTAAGTAGGCACAAATTTCTGCAAAGATTTTGTGATTTGCTGAATGAAATAAGAAGTTTTTTGAAGGAGAGGGGAGATGACCAAGCAGAGTTGGAAGATGAGGAGTGGTTATGTGATCTGGTATTTCTCTCAGGCAAACTAAGTGATATGAACCTTGAACTACAAGGTAAAAACAAATGCATTGGTGAGATGATGAGTGCAGTTTCACCCTACAAGAGCAAATTTGAGCTAATGATGACTGACCTTGCAAACAACACTTTTGATCATTTTCCTAATACGCAGGACCATCTGGGACAATATCCAAATTTTGTTTTTCAGAACGAGAAGTATGTGACAGAAATCTGTTCTGTTATCCAGGAATTCGAAAATAGATACTGTGACTTCCAAAAAATTGGAACAGTTGTGGAGTACTTGTCATACCCATTCAAAGTAGATGTGGACATTAAAGAAACTGCAGCTGCTATCAGTAAAACTTACTCATTGAACAAGCCATCTCTTGAAAACAAAATATTAACCCTTAAAAATGACATTTTTCTCAAGACCTGTGCTGAGCAAGAATCGTTTTGGAAGCTAGTGCCTAGAGACAAATTTCCCAACTTGAGAAGATGTAGTGAAGCTGTACACTCCTGTTTCAGTTCAACTTATTTGTGTGAATCTGCATTTTCCCATCTGAAAATGACAAAGAGTACACAACTTTCCAACATGACAGATGAACATCTCCAGGATTCCCAGAGACTGGCCCTCACGCAATATTCACCCAACTTCAAAAAGCCGGTGGATGAAATACAGGCTCAGACGTCTCACTAATGAGCAAGAGCGAAATATTGAAGATTGTGCAAGATCAGACTGGATCAATACTCGACCTAAATTTAACACAAATTACTCAATAAAAGTTAAAGAAAGTTATTAAGACAGTTAAAGAAAGTTATTACTCAATAAAACGTTAAGAAAAAATGTACTTTCCATTTCCCCTCGCAGTTCTTACTGGATCTTTGTCTCTCTGTTTTGATTTTGCTTAATAGCTGATCACATCCAAGTAAATGACAGAAGGTTCATTAAAACTGGGGAGGAGGGAATCCTCCAACTTTATTGGGTTAAAATTTAATTTGAAACTAATTTGAAACTTAATTTTCATGGTGGTAGATCACCGGCACTTTTGGCCGGAAAAAGTGGATCACGACCTATTCAAAGTTGGACATGCCTGGTCTATACCAAGGGTCTCCCACTCCAGTCCTGGAGGGCCACAAACCAGTCAGATTTTCAGGATGTCCCTAATGAATATGCATGTGATATTTGCATGCACTGTCCCCATTGTATTCAAATTTGTTTCATGCATATTCTTTAGGATATCCTGAAAATCTGACTGGTTTATGGCCCTCCAGGACTGGAGTTGGAGATCCCTGCTATAGTTTCCCAACCAACAATATGGCCCTTTTTAAAAACTGGTATTCCTTAGCCCCCTTCAATCTTCAGGTACTGTGGCTGATTTTAATAATAGGTTACAGAGTACTATTAACAGTTCTGCCATTTCACATTTGTGTTCTTTCAGAAATCTAGAGTGTATACCACCCAGTCTTGCTGATTTGTTGTTCTTGAGTTTGTCAGTTTGTTCTCTTAAATCTTCCAGGTTCACATTGATTTGCTTCAGTATCTTTGATTGATCAACATCAAAGAATATTTCCAACATAGATATCTCCTCAACATCCTCTTTAGTAGATTATGGTCTTGTCCTCCCTGAGTGCTCTTTTCATCTATTGATCATCTAGTAGTCCAACCAACTCCTTAACAGCTTTGTACTTCTAATGTACTTGAAATGTTTTTATTATGAGTATTTATATAGAAACATAATAAGCATGGAAAATAATGGTATTCCACATGAGGAACCTCCACCCAGGAAAAAGATTTAGGCGTCATCATGGATAACACATTGAAACCCTCCGCCCAGTGTGCAGCAGCAGCCAAGAAGGCAAATAGAATGCTAGGTATCATAAGGAAAGGAATAGAGAATAAAACAAAGGATATTATAATGCCTCTGTATCATTCCGTGGTGAGACCACACCTTGAATATTGTGTGCAATTCTGGTCTCTGTATCTTAAAAACGATATAGCGAAATTAGAAAAGGTACAGAGAAGAGCCACAAAAATGGTAAAGGGGTGGAAAGATACCCCTATGAAGAGAGACTTAAAAGATTAGGGCTCTTCAACCTGGAAAAGAAACTGCTGAGGTAAGATATGATAAAAGTATATAAATTAATGAATGGAGTGGAATGGGTAAATGTAGATTGACTGTTTAAGCCATCAAAAAATAGAAAGACTAGGGGATATGTAATGAAGCTACAATGTAACCTATTTAAGAGTAATACGAGAAAATATTTTTTTACTCAATGCGTAATCAAACTCTGGAATTTATTACCAGGGGATGTAGTAAAAGCTACTAGTGTAGCTGGGTTTAAAAAAGGTTTGGACAAGTTCCTGGAGGAAAGGTTTGGACAAAAAGGTTTGGACAAGTTCCTGGAGGAAAGGTCCATAAACCTTTATTAAAGAGGACCCGGGAAATCCACTCCTTGCCCCAATACAAGCATTGTGGAACCTGTGTGTCTTTTTGGGAACCTGCACAGTAAGTGCAAAACTTCTGCAGTAACTGGGGGAGGGGGAGGGAATGGAATCTGTGTAACATTTTGGGAATCTGACAGGTACTTGTGACCTGTAATAGCCACTGTTGGAAACAGGATACTGGGTTGATGGATCTTGGTCTGACCCAGTATGGCATATCTTATGTTCTTATGGCAGTTAAATAACATATGGCCTATTCACCAACTCTAAGCGCTACAAACCCTTCCTCTCCCTCAGAAATCCTCTGTATTTGTCCATGTTTTCTTGAATTCAGATACCATCCTCATTGCCACCATCTCCACTGAGAGGCTGTTCCATACATCTACCAATCCTTTCTATGAAAAAATATTTCCGTAGATTATTACAGTCAATGCCCTTTCACCCTCATATTATGACCCCTTATTCCAGAGCTTCTTTTCAATTGAAAGAGACCCATCTCTTGTGCATTCATACCATGAAGGTATTTAAACATCTCCTCTCTCTTGCTTTTCTTCGAAAGTATACATATTTAGATCTTTAAGGCTTTTTCCATGTGCTTTATCACAAAAAACAGTGATCATTTTAGTAGCCACTCTCTGGACTGACTCCATCCTATTTATATACTTTTGAAGGTATGACCTCTAGAATTGTATACAATATTCCAAATGAGGTCTTGCCAGAAAGACTTAGAAAGGTAAGAATACCTCTTTTTTTTTTTTTCCTTACTGGCTGTCCCTTCCCTATGCACTTAAACATTATCTGGCTTTTGCTATCACCTTTTCTACCTGGCAACCTTAAGATCATCAGATACAATCACTTGCAAATCTTGTTCTTCTTTCATGCACAGAAGTACTTCTCCCCTATACTATATTACTCCCTTGGGTTTTTGTAGGTCAGATGCATGACTCTGCATTTTTTTAGCATTAAATCTTAGCTGTCATATTCTCGATCAGAGGTTCTCTTTGTCCTCAGGACACATCTAGCCAATCAGTACATGCAAATCTCTCTCATGCATATTCATTGTGATTATCCTGAAAACCTAACTGACTAGGTGTATCCCGAGAACTGGGTTGAGAATCTCTGCTCTAGACCCTTCCTCAAGCTTCACTAGATGTTCATATTATCCACATCTTCCAGGGTATCCCCTCTTTTTGCAAATTTTGGCATCATCTGCAAAGAGGCAAACCTTTTCTAAAGCCTTTTAACAATATTTGTTACAAAAATGTTAAAAACAATTGGACCAAGGACCGATCCCTGTGGCACAGAATGAACTCCATTTTTCACTACCTTTTCCTCCCTCCCACTCAACCAGTTTCTGACCAATTCAGTTACTCATGAACCTATACCAAGGGTGCTTAGTTTATTTATCAGTTGCTACTGAAGAACAGTGTCAAAGGCCTTTCTGAAATACCATATCTAACACTCTCCCCAATCCAACTCCCTGGTGACCCAGTCAATGAAGTTGATGAGAATCATCTGACAAGACCTACCTCTAGTAAAACCACCCTGCCTCTGATCCTGCAATCCATCTATGGCAGATTTTCTTTTCACATTCTCTTTTTTTACCTGCCTTATTAAAACCGTACATCTAACATATCAGTGCTTATACTCTTTTCTGTTTTCTTCATTTGGATCTGCTTTTCCTTTTGGCTTTAATAGATTCTTTAATCTCACCATTTAACTGTATTAGCAGTCATTTGATCTACCTTTAATATTTTTTAATGCATGGAATACATTTGCTCTGGACTTCCAAAATGGTATTTTTAAACATTGTCCCTGCTACATGCACAGTTTTAGCCTTTGCAACCATTATCACTGTGTCATCAAAATTTTGTTAGCCCTCCTAACTTCTGTTAGCATGTCACTGTTTGTCTCCTTGCCAAGCTGATGGTAGTATACCACCACTGCTAATGTCTTCCCTATCACACATGGAATTTCTGTCTATAACAACTTGAAAATGCAGGACTTTTATCCTATTTGACTCTGTCAATCTGAACATATAACATCATCCCTCAACAAGTGATGCATCCTATCATTTTTATATAATTTGTAACTGGGTATCAGTGTACTATTTGATTGCCCTCTTTCTGCCAGGTGTTTGAGATGCCTAGTGGGGATTATTTTGGAAGCTCTATTCATGCTTTGGATGTCTAAAAAAGACATAGAAATGTCCAAAGCACAGAGAACTCTCCAGAGCCATTTTAGAAGCCAGGTCTATAGGCATCCCCAATGTAAGTATATCCAAATCTGAATGGGGGCATGGTGGAGAAGTGTCTGGAGCATTCTCAAGAACTTGGATATCATTGCCTGATCACAGAAACATCTAGAGTTGTGTCTAAGTTTAGACCCACTCCAGGCATGAATAATCATTGGTAAAGTACTCATTTTGGCTGAAAAACACCTAGAGGGTGTAGAGATGATAGCATTCCATCATTCCTAGCACAATCACAATGATGGCAGAAGTGAGATTTGAACCATGGCTTCCCTGCTCCTAGCCCACTGTTCTTTTAGGCTATTCCTAGACAACCAGGTTCTGGAATACTATTCTGGGGATGTCTATGTAGATGCCCCTGCAGACGTCCATATCAGGCAAGTCCACATTTGTGAAATCATGTCTGCACCTGGATGTGCCTGCTTTATATTTTTTTGTCAAACATTCTGACTTAGACGTCCCAGATTATAACTTGTACGTGAATATCTATACTAAAATGCCTCTCATTATGTCTATATCATACATAGTGGCATGATAACCGTGTAGTACAGGAAATAGACCACCGCTGCTACCAGCAGATAGTTGGATATACCAGTGCCACCCTGTCATAGAAACCATAACCGATTACACAGGTACACTAAAAAAATTTTTTTTTAAACTGCCTCTAATGTTTCGATTGATTTTTACGTTTTTTGGTGTGCTGAATCCAAATCTGGTAACCAATTTGCTCCATCACGTACAGATTTTTTGCTACATTGGGTTAGCAGTTTGAGGTGAACGTTTCAGATTGAGTGCGATCGAGATAAAAGTTTCTTGGATGAATTCTTTATACTAATTGTTTAGTAGTTATTCAAATAAGAATAAAGAAAATTGTAACAAGGCAGCACATAAGAATAGAGTAATGTCAACAAAACACACTGTGATGGTAGCAAAATTGTCTGCACTTAAAACAGCCACATACATGTGCACAAACATTGAGCATATAAGAGCGAGGTTAGACACAAAGCAAAGCAAAGAAATGTGCAAAAAATGTTGTACAGGTATGTATGTAAGAATAGAAAACGCAAATCGCACCATTGCAATACATGAAGACAAACACCCGATGGTGTGAAAATAAAATTCTAATAAATGAGATCCGACACTGTGGTAATAACTAGCACATTTTTATTTCAAAGTTTAGTAAAAACACGATATTTGTCAACACAGTTTAGATTTTAAAGTCATTCTTGGGTCAATCAATCTCCTGGTGGGCCCGTTTCTTCTTCTTCCCCCGAATGCTTCTCTTGGTGCGCTGCTTGGCGTATTTTTCATCTGGGGTTTCCCGCAGCAGCAACCAGCAGAAATCAGCCATCATAGTGGTGTTCCATCTTCCTTGGTACCTTCTCTCTGCGTCCTTGATGTCCTGGTGAAACCTTTCACCTTGTTCTTCACTGTACGCCCCCAAGTTTTCGGGAAAGTAGTTCACATGGGAGTGCAAGAAATGGACTTTCAGGCTCATGTTACAGCCTTGTTCTTTGAAGGCATTGAGCATCCTGGCAACAATATCCTTATAGTTCTCATCCCGCCTGTTCCCCAAGAATTTGAGAACAACATCCTTGAAGGAATCCCAGGCTTCTTTTTCCTTCTCAGACATCGTTTCAGCGAATGCTCCATCTGAAATGAGTTTCCTTATATCAGGGCCAACAAACACTCCTTCCTTTAGCTTTGCTTCAGAAAGTCGGGGGAACTTTGAGCAAAGGTACCGAAAGCACTCACCATCTTTTGGAAGGGACTTGATGAATTGCTTAATGAGACCCAACTTAATGTGGAGAGGTGGTAATAGAATTTTATCACGAGGTACCAAGCTCTCATGAAGAACATTTTTCTCACCGGGTCTCAAATACTCCCGAATTGGCCAGTCTTTTTTCCCCCAGTGTAGGTCGCGGGCCCGGCTATCCCACAAGCAAAGGAAGCAGGGATATTTGGTGAAACCGGATTGCTGCCCTAATAGCATGGATAGAATTTTAAAGTCTCCACAAATCATCCACTTATGCTCATCATAACGAATCTTCTGAAGAATCAGGGCCAAATTCTCGTATTTTTCTTGGAGAATAACAGAGTGAGCAATAGGAACTGAAGCGAATGTGTTGCCATTATGAAGAACACCTTTTATGCTGTCTTTTGACGAATCAATGAACAGCCACCATTCAGCAGGATCATACTTGAGTTTAAACTTTTCCATCACTCCGTATATATCGTTGCAAAATACCAAATCTTCCTCTTTGCTGAAATACTTCAAAAATTGTGTCTCGCGGTTGCGGTACCAATAAAAAGTTGTTCTTGGTGACAATAGATTTTTCTGTTTAAGCTGAGAACCTAGCAGTTGGGCAGCATCTTTTGGGAGTCCTAAATCCCGGACTAAATCATTCAATTCAGCTTGAGAGAAAAGTTCAGGTTTCGGATCTGGTTCAGTTTCAAACTCGGAAGTACTGGACTCATCGGGAAAAGCCATCTGATGAGTCTCATCATGATCAGAACCGTCCACACAAATATGATCCAAAGATTTTGGTGGTTCAGGCACAGGTACTTCGTTGCTATGAGGCATAGGCCTAATTGCTGAGGGAAGGTTGGGGTAACTTATTACGTTCTTATTTTTTAAGTTGTATCCCTTCACAATGCAAGAGCAAAAATAGCAGTCACTGC
Source organism: Ichthyophis bannanicus (assembly GCA_033557465.1). Lineage (NCBI taxonomy): Eukaryota > Metazoa > Chordata > Amphibia > Gymnophiona > Ichthyophiidae > Ichthyophis > Ichthyophis bannanicus. The sequence continues at coordinate 352,382,625 of CM066038.1, forward strand.
TGTGGTCTCTTTGTTCACGCCACATCATAGGTATTCCGAAACGAAATGCTTGTTTTTTACCTTTCATCCATAAGCGTAGATCTTCCTCACATGTCTTGCACACTTTGTGAGGAGCCCACGGTTTGTCTTGATCGCCTAACTTCAAACCGAAATAGGCGAAATATACTTTTTTAATAAATGCAGAAATGTTCCTCTGCCGCTTTTTCACGGTATATTCCCCACAAATAAAACAAAAACTGTCCGGAGAGTTGACGCAACCTCTGGCTCTGTGAGCCATCACAAATACACAGCACTGCAAACTACAACTGTAGTGAACCACTTCGGAATAAAGCTGGATTACGACTGAGCAAACAAAAGGTAATAATGAACTTGCAAGAAACTTAAATTTGACAGGAACGTTCATGTTGCAACCACCGTGTTTGAGCGAGCGAACGAGGCGAGGCGAACAGGAAAGAACATGCGCCAGCGCGAGTACTGGATTTAGCCCCCCGCCTCCCAATTGTCCTCTTAATGTATAAAATGAATACAAAACACTCTAAAATATCATGAGGGAGTGTTTCTAGTTAGTTAACCATTACAACCTCTATTTTGGGCCAAGAAAATAAACTGCAGTCGGCTAAAAAGAAATTCTGTGAACATTCCTTATATGGGTAAGAAATCTAATTTTGCAAGAAAACGTGACGTGATGGAACATTTTGGCTATTTTTCCTGGATTCAGCACCCCAAAATCTATAGGAATCAGTTGCAAAACTGGAGGCAGTTTTTTGGTAGTGTACCTGTGTTATGATATCGCATGTGCGATTGTATGCTGTACAGGCAGGAGCCCCTCTGACTGGCAGATACACAGCAGCAGCAGGACGTCAAGAATAAGAACATCCAATTTCAGCTCTGCAGAAGCTGAGGCCATGGCCAGAATGGTGCTGAAGTCAGAAGGGGTGCTGTACCCATAGGGCCACCACAGGGCCAACCTGCGTCTGTGGAGGGGAATCTGGCTCTGCCTGTAGAGGTGAGTAACCAATGGGACGTTGAGCTCCAGGGAAGAGAGGGGGAATGAGCAGGACAGTAGGCCTGAATTGAGCACCTGGCACAGACCTAGCTGACTCTACCAGGTTACACAGTTCAAAAACATGTCCTTGTTATCCCAGGATGCCTGAGAGCCCCATCCTAGAACAGTATGCAGCTATCAGACATCACATAAGAGGACACAATAGCTCCCCCTTGTAGAGCATATCCTGCAAATGCATGGGCCACAGGTTCAAGACCATGTCGGGGAACTGTTGCTTGTAATAGCTTGTGCAAAAACAAAACCAAGAGTGGAGTAAAATTTGAAAAAAATTATATTGGTTGCCTGCATAGCTGTAGGATATGTCTCCTCTGCCTGCACAGGACTGGGAGCTACAGCACTTGCACCTGATCTTTCCCCAGTATAGCATCGCCTAAGTCCTATGTTCCACCACAGTTCCAGAGCTATAACATGGTGTACAGCATCACAAGGTGCCTCTGTGCAACCATCACACAAATGCAACCCAACAAATACGTAGCACTAAACCCAAACCATGGCCTCATGCTCTAAGAGTGGTGCCATAGGGTCAATGACAGATGGTGAGACGGGGGTCACAAGAGGGAGGTACAGAAGGGGTGAAGATGAGATAGGGGGCAAAGGAAGAAGGAATGAGGAGCAGGGCAGCAGAGTGAGGGGGATGGTGAAAACAACCATGGATGAGAAAGGATGGAACAGCGTGGGAAAAAGTGAGGAAGAAACTTTAGTGAATGTGGAGGCACAAAGCAGGGGAGAGGGACATAGTAGAGGGTGTTTCGAAGGGGCAGAAAGAGGACAGCTGCAGAAAGGAGAAGGCCCAGGTAGGTGTGAGAACATATGCAGGGTCAAACTGGCAGCCACAATGTGCTGATGCCCAGAGGACTGGGAAGGGCGATGATAGTGAGAGCTACCAGCTAATGTCCTTGAAGCCCCATATGTAATGGCATACACTACAGTGATCCATACAAAGCAGCAACATATATCCTGCAAGGGACCAATATCTGCACATCTGTTACAGGTTCTGGATGCATTGCTAAAAACCTGTAAATGCCCTGCTCAGGGAGTAGTACCATCACACCAGTTCTACATAGGGGTTTTGGGGAACTCTAGGGGTTTTGGTAGAGGGTACACAGAAGTCAAAGTTGTGACATATATGGTGTATTTCCCACTGTGAATGGACACACACACACCACTGTTGCTATGGTGGATAGATACCCTGGGAACAACTGTGTATATAGTAGCAGGGTAGATAGATAGAGAGAGAGAGATGTGATCACATCTGCACCCACAACAGTGACTTTGGTGTGTGCTGGATCCTGGATGCACTAAAGTGCCACATCCCCTGCTTCCATCGCTCCTTGTGTGACCAGTTCTCCTAATAGGGCTTTATCTCACATATGGTCCGTCTTTCATCCCCTCACTACAGCAGAGGTACTACTCACTCTATCTCAGTCTAGGAAGACCACCTGTTCTTTGGATCCAGTCCCTTCCAACTGGTTGATAGAACCTTCTCTCCAATTCATACCTTTCATCACTACTTTATTCAATTCCAGTCTATCATCTGGACATTTTCCTTCGGTTTGGAGATCCGCTATAGTCCATCCCCTGCTGAAACAGTCTTCGCTCGACCCCTCTGTATTATCCCACTGGCGCCCGGTGTCCAATCTCCCCTTCCTTGCAAAAATGCTGGAGCGTCTAGTCTTCTTACAACTTTCCTTCCATGTTGAGGCCACCAACGTTCTTCATCCTCGCCAGGCTGGTTTCAGACCAGGCCATAGCACCGAAACTATTCTTCTCGCTCTGCTAAATGAGATTCACGTAGCTCACGAACGTGGTGACATTACCCTTTTGGTTTCACTGGACCTATCCGCTGCATTTGATCTGATTGATCATCGGACCCTTCTGTCACGCCTTTCTGACATTGGTGTACGGGGTGTGGTGTTACGTTGGTTCCGTTCCTTTCTCACTGCCCGCTCTTATGTTGTCCATGACAATCACCAATCCTCATCAGCCATTCCACTGTTATGCGGAGTCCCCCAGGGGTCGGTTTTATCCCCTCTGCTCTTCAATATTTTTCTTGCCCCGCTTCCCCTTCTGGCCCAACAATTTCCAGTTTCCACCTACATTTACGCTGACGATATTGTCTTTCTCTTTCACACTTCTCCAGCCATGATCGATATCACTCCCCTCAATGACTGCCTCTCTCACATTGCCACCTGGCTCTCATCCAATTTTCTACACCTGAATCCTTCCAAATCTTCAGCTATGTGGGTGTCTCTGAGCTCTTCCTGCCCAGCCATTGCACCTCAAATAAATTCTGTTCCTATTCCTCTTACTTCTTCCCTCCGATACTTAGGGGTAATCTTAGATTCATCATTATCCTTTCACGAACACGTTTCTAACTTATCTCGTCGCTCCTTCTTTACTCTACGCCAAATACGCTCAGTCCGTTCAATTCTGTCTTCTGACTCCCTTACCACTCTGGTGTTAGCTCTAGTTATGTCCAGACTGGATTACTGTAACGTAGTTTATGCCAATCTCCCCGCCTACCAACTCAAACGCCTTCAACTCCTGCAGAACACAGCCGCTCGTCTTGTCACTTTTGCCCGGAAATCGGATCATGTAACTCCTCTTCTGCTTCGCCTCCATTGGCTTCCGCTGCACTTTCGGTTTAAATACAAGGTTCTTATACTATTACATAGAGTCATCCATACTTCCAACCCACAGTACTTAGCAAATCTAGTCTCTCTTCACACTCCTTATCGGCAGCTCCGGTCATTACACGCTAACCGTCTGTTTCTCCCCCCACCTTCACGAGCTCACCTTGAACAGACACGCCACGCCGCTTTCTTTTTCTTGGGCCCCTCACTCTACTAAAAACTCACTTGTTCCAACAGGCATATGATCTCCCCTCCCAGTAGTCCTGTCTAATTGTTTTGTTTGTCTTTGCTTACCCATGGTTTGTCTGGTTTGTTTATTGTTTGTTTTGTTCTGTGACCTCTTTGGTCCTTCTTTTCTTTATTTTAATGGATTTCCTTTCCTTTTTAACGCTTTTATTTATATTATTTTATTGTAAACCGCCCTCACGTTTCGACAAGGGCGGTATATTAAATGTAAATAAAGATAAAGATAAAAGATAAAGATTCAGGAGATGTATCGGCAGAGGCCTGATCTCACTCAACACCTCTAAGAGGAGGTGGCAGCAGCCACAGGTAAGTCAGCCACATACCATGGTACCCATCCCCCCCCCCATAGGAAAGGCAGCAAATGATGACATATATGGCCTGTACTTGTTAACATCTGATATGTTGCTAGCCTACCATGATAGGTCTTCTGTTTCCCTCTTGGGTCCACCAAATGCCTTGTACATCATTAGCCACATATCACTGGTCAACATTGAAATCGTTACTGACTTTAAAAGGCCCTAATCTGTAGTATCTTGGTGAGCTGAATACAAATATAACATTTAAAAAATTTTATTGGCTCTCGTTTTGAAGATATTGCATGTAGATCATTTTTGGCGTTTCACCATGCAAATTTATCCAGTAGGACATCAACAACATCCCAAATAAGCATTGAATGATGTAATATTGCATCACATTGCATAATACCAGCATGCACACATCATCCAGAGGTGATTGCATCATTTTCTGATGCAATGCAATACTACTGCCAGACGGCTGCTGAAGCCATCTGACGTCAGCAGTGTACTATACGCAGTCGGAAAGGAAAGTAATCTGGTATTCTGTTCCGATATTGAAAGCCTCATGAATGCCTTAAAAATCACTCATGACCCACAAGACTAGAGACTATTTATAGACTCTTCGAAATTGAGTCTGAAGGCTGTGCTTTTGAACAATGGAAACCATCTTCCATCTATTCCAGTAGCGCATGCCGTCCACATGAAAGAGACATACGATAACTTAAAGCATCTACTGACTTCCATTAACTATAACAAGTACATCTGGCACCTCTGTGGTGACTTGAAGGTAGTTGTCCTTTTAATGGGACTGCAGCAGGGATATATAAAATACATGTGTTTCTTATGCGAGTGGGATAGCCGAGCAAGGGATTGGCACTACTTGCGGAAGGAATGGAATCGCAGACAAAATGTAACAGTTGGAGAGGAGAATATCCAGCACCCAGCTCTGGTTGAGGCTCACAAAATCCTGCTACCACCCCTTCACATCAAACTAGATTTGATGAAAAACTTTGTGAAAGCCATGGAGCGCACTTCGCCAGCTTTCCGATACCTGCATGAAAAATTCCCTCGACTCAGCGAAGCAAAGATTAAAGAGGGAGTTTTTGTGGGTCCTCAGATTCAAGAGCTCTTTAAAGATGACCGGTTCAACAACTTGCTGCAGGGTGATGCGAATTAAGCATGGAATGCTTTTCGCCTAGTGTAAACAAACTTTCTCGGGAATGTTAGGGCAGAAAACTACAAGGAATTAGTAGAAGACATGCTGATGCAGTATCAGAAACTTGGCTGCAATATGTCTCTAAAGATCCATTTCCTTGATTCCCATCTCGATTTCTTTCCTGACAACTGTGGTATGGTTAGTGATGAACAGGGCGAATGTTTTCACCAGGATATCGCAACAATGGAGCAAAGATACCAGGGAAAATGGTCCACTACAATGCTGGCTGACTACTGCTGGACACTCCCCAGAGAATCTCCCGAACAGCTGTACAAGATACAGGCGAAAAATCTAAGAAGTAGTCTATGACTTGTTTTTTTACAGGTATTAACCGAAGGCCTATTATATTTACTATTGATATGCATTTTGTGATGTAAACATTAATTCTTGTAGATTACAAAATAACTAGAGCCAACTTTGCAATTTCACTGTCATATTCGTGTTCAGCATATAAAAATTGATAAGAAATGACTATTTTTATTTCAGTAATATGGGCCTGTACCTTAATGTAAAGAAGACAAAGATCATGACAACTGGCATAATCAACAGGTTCATCGTTGAAGGAGAAGAAATTGAAATTGTGAACAACTTTAACCTACTTGGATCAACTATCAATAAAGAAGCAACAAGCAGTCAAGAAATCAGACGACGCATTGCTCTTGGCAGAATGGCTATGAAAGACCTAGATAAGATTCTCAAGAGCAGAGATGTCTCTCTCCGTACAAAGATTCGACTTGTTCAAGCCATGGTATTTTCAATAACATCATATGGATGTGAAAGCTGGACAGTGACAAAGACAGATAGGAAGAAAATTGATGCCTTTGAATTATGGTGTTGGCAGCGAATACTGTGTATACCATGGACTGCCCGAAGAACAAACCAGTCATTACTAGAGGAGATCAAACCTAAGCTTTCTTTAGAAGCTCAGATGACAAGACTTCGACTTTCATACTTTGGACACATCATGCAAAGAGAGAGATCATTAGAGAAAGACATTATGCTTGGCAAGATAGAAGGTCAACGCAAAAGAGGAAGGCCAGCAATGAGATGGATCGATACAATTACAGCAGCTACGGGTACCAGTCTGTCAACAATGAGCCGCCTGACTGAAGACCGAACACAATTTAGGATAGCTATCTGGAGGGTCACCATGAGTCAACTCCGACTCGACGGCACTTAACAACAACAATATGACTTTTGTAAAAATTTGTTGACCAGTATATCATGCCCACATCAGCATAGATGCAGACCTGCATCTTGAAGGACTAGAAAGGGGGGCTGTTACTTCTGGAGAGAAATCTGAAATTGTGAGTATATACTTCTGGGAATTTTTCTGAAAGGAATTTTTTTTTCTTTTAAAGCTAATTAATCTGTGAACCCACTATTTTTTTTGTTAAATCAGTCAGGGCCTAGTAGCAACAGTTTAAGATTCAATTTAAAACACAGAAGAGAACTTTCTGGTTACCTTTCATACCCAGTAGACAGCTGTAGTTTAAATTTCATAGTCACTCAGGGCCTAGCATCAGCAAAGTACTTTTAGTTTCAAATAAAAACACAGAAGAAAGCTTTCTGGTTAAATTTAGAATCCAGCAGAGAGCTTGTAGTTTAAATTTCTTAATAGGTTAGAGCCTAGTAGCAGCAAAGAGCTATAATTTAAATCAAATCAGAATATAGCTTACCTCAGCGGCACAGGACAAGGTACTGTGTAGCAGCCCTTTTTTAATAAGTGTTATATCCCTCCCTCCCTCCCCACACCCACCCTCCCCTGGGATAATCACAGCTTTATAGGTACTTGCACAACTTAAAAGACAGGAGGTGCTCTCAGGTGAAGCTCATTACCCAAATCAGTCATACACTAAGGACCTGAGATTAATTAAGCTTCAGGTGAACAAGGTATATTAAACTTCTTAGGTACAGTTTTAGTGGTATAAATATCCATAGCATCCTTTAGTACATAAAGAACTTAAAGATCTAAACACAAACTTAAAACTAAGATGCAGACAGCAGTCCAGCAGCGGAATGTGGGCTTTCCAGTCTTTTGCATTGAGTGTCACATGTATGATTTTCTCCCAGCTGGTGAGAGGTCTTACGTGTGCACTAGGTGCAAGGAGCTCTCTGCTCTCAGGGAACGAGTCCGTTCTCTAGAGGCTAGAGTAGCAGACTTGGAAAACATAAGACAGACAGAGAGGTACATAGACGAGACCTACAGGGATATAGTCCTGAAGTCCCACCTCCAGTCTGGCAGCATCCCTGTTGCCATGGAGGAGAGAGGTCACGTGACAGGAGAGCATCACCCTGGTGTGGCAGGAAGTGATCCTGTAACTAGGACCTGTCCTCCAGGTGATGTAAACCCCTCTCGCACGGAGGAGGTTTCTCCAGGGCCAAGTGCCAATGAGGGAAGGGTTAGGACAGCAGTTATAGTTGGTGATTCGATCATTAGGCATGTAGATAGCTGGGTGGCTGGTGGACGTGAGGATCGCCTGGTAACATGCCTGCCTGGTGCGAAGGTAGCGGACCTCACACGCCACCTAGATAAGGTCTTAGATAGTGCTGGGGAGGAGTCTGCTATCTTGGTACATGTCGGTACCAATGACATAGGAAAATGTGGTAGGGAGGTTCTGGAAGCTAAATTTAGGCTTTTAGGTAGGAAGTTGAAATCCAGAACTTCCAGGGTAGCGTTCTCCGAAATGCTTCCCGTTCCACGCGCAGGACCCAAAAGGCAGGCAGAGCTCCGGAGTCTCAATGCGTGGATGAGACAATGGTGCAGAGATAAGGGGTTCGGATTTGTTAGGAACTGGGGAACATTCTGGGGAAAGGAGGGGCTCTTCCGAAGGGATGGGCTTCACCTTAACCGGGATGGAACCAGGCTGCTGGCATTAACCTTTAAAAAGGAGATAGAGCAGCTTTTAAACTAGATAATAGGGGAAAGCCGACAGTCGCCCAAGAGCGCATGGTTCGGAAGAATGTATCCTTGAAGGATACTACAAAAAGCAGAGAGGTTCCAAAAAAGAGTAAAGTAGCCCAAATGCCCTCGAGTATGGAGCAGACAGAACTTAAAGATCCCAAATTACCCATGTCTACCAATAGCCAAATTAATATGAATAAAATACAGTCTCTAAAATGCTTGTATGCAAATGCTAGAAGTCTACAAAACAAGATGGGAGAGTTAGAATATATAGCACTAAACGAGAGGTTAGATATGATTGGAATATCAGAGACATGGTGGAAGGAGGACAACCAGTGGGACACTGTGATACCTGGGTACAAACTATATCGTAATGATAGAGCTGACCAAATTGATGGAGGGGTTGCGCTCTATGTTAGAGATGGCATTGAGTCAGAAAGGATTAAAGTTTTGCAAGAAACAAAATTTGCTGTAGAATCTCTATGGATTGAAATTCCATGTAAAAAGGGGAAGGCGATGGCAGTGGGGGTGTACTATCGTCCGCCTGGCCAGAATGAACAAATGGATGATGAAATGCTCAAAGAAATCAAGGAAGCTAGCAAAAGTTACAGTGCAGTAATAATAATGGGTGATTTCATTTACCCCGGCATCGACTGGGTCAGTGTCACAACAGGACATGCTAGGGAGATAAAGTTCCTAGATGAAATAAATGACTGCTTCTTGGAGCAGCTGGTTCATGAACCAACCAGAGGGGAAGCAATATTAGACCTGGTCCTTAGTGGAACACCAGATGTAGTGCAAGAGATAAGGGTGTTGGGGCCACTTGGCAATAGTGATCATAGCATGATCACCTTTGATTTAATTAGTGGAGGAGGGATAGTAAGGAAATCCACAGTACTACCCTTTAACTTTCGAAAGGGAGACTATGATAAAATGAGGAAAACAGTTAAGAAAAAACTAAAAGGAGCAGTTGCAAAGGTTAAAGACGTACATCAAGCTTGGGTGTTGTTGAAAAATACTATCTTGGAAGCCCAGACCAGCTATATTCCACGCTTTAAGAAAAGTGGAAGGAAGTCCAAAAAACTGCCAGCATGGTTTAAAGGTGAGGTCAGAGAGGCTGTTGTTGCCAAAAAAGCATCTTTCAGGAAATGGAAAAAAGAGCCAAACGATGAAACCTGGAAACAGCACAAGCACTGGCAAGTCAAATGCAAGGCATTGATAAGGCAGGCAAAGAGAGAATTTGAGAAGAAGCTTGCTGCGGAAGCAAAAACGCGAAATAAAGACCTTTTCAAGTACATTCTTAGCAAAAAACCTGTGAGAGAGTCAGTTGGTCCATTAGATGATAAAGGGGTTAAAGGAGCACTAAGAGGCGACAAGGCGATAGCGGAGAGACTGAATGAATTCTTTGCTTCGGTCTTTACTGAGGAAGATGTAGGGATGTTACCCATGACTGAAGTGGTATTTAAAGGTGTGGAAGAATTGAAGGAAATATCGATACATCGGGAAGATGTCTTACAACTATTAGATAAACTGAAGAGTAGCAAATCACCTGGGCCGGATGGTATACATCCAAGGGTGTTGAAAGAACTGAAATTTGAGATTGCAGACCTGCTATCAGTAATCTGTGAGCTATCATTAAAATCATCTCTAATACCTGAGGATTGGAGGATCGCCAATGTAACACCAATTTTTAAAAAGGGTTCGAGGGGTGATCCGGGAAACTACAGACCAGTGAGCCTGACATCAGTACCGGGAAAAATGGTAGAAACCATCATAAAGAATAAAATTACTCAGCATGTAGATAGTCACGACCTAATGGGAGACAGCCAACATGGCTTTAGACAAGGAAGATCTTGTCTTACTAATCTGTTATGTTTTTTTGAAGGAGTGAATAAACAGGTGGACAAAGGTGAGTCAGTTGATATTGTGTATCTGGACTTTCAGAAAGCTTTGACAAGGTCCCTCATGAGAGACTTTTGGCAAAACTAAAGAGTCATGGGATAGGAGGCAGTGTACTACTGTGGATCAGGAACTGGTTAAAAGATAGAAAGCAGAGTGTAGGGCTAAATGGCCAATTTTCCCAATGGAGAAAGGTGAATAGTGGTGTACCCCAGGGATCTGTGCTGGGTCCGCTGCTTTTTGACATATTCATAAATGACCTGGAAAGTGGAATAACAAGTGAGGTTATCAAATTTGCAGATGACACAAAACTATTTAAAGTTGTTAAAACCCAGGAGGATTGTGGAAAATTGCAAGAGGATCTTGATAAATTGGAAGACTGGGCATCAAAATGGCAGATGAAATTTAATGTGGAGAAGTGCAAGGTTATGCACCTAGGGAAGAACAACCCAAACTATGGTTACACGATGCAAGGTTCCACATTAGGAACCACCACCCAGGAAAAAGATTTAGGCGTCATTGTGGATACCTTGTTAAAACCCTCGGCCCAGTGTGCAGCGGCGGCCAAGAGAGCAAATAGAATGCTAGGTATGATAAGGAAAGGAATGGAAAATAAAACAAAAGATATTATAATGCCTCTATATCGTTCCATGGTGAGACCGCACCTTGAATATTGTGTGCAATTCTGGTCGCCGTATCTTAAAAAGGATATAGCGATTTTAGAAAAGGTTCAGAGAAGAGCCACCAAAATGGTAAAGTGGATGGAAGGCTACTCCTATGAAGAAAGGCTAAAAAGGTTGGGGCTCTTTAGCCTGGAGAAGAGACGGCTGAGGGGAGATATGATAGAAGTCTATAAATTAATGAACGGAGTGGAACGGGTAAACGTAGATCGATTGTTTACCTTATCAGAATATGGAAAGACTAGGGGACATGCAATGAAGCTACAGGGTAAACTATTTAAGACTAATAAAAGAAAATATTTTTTCACTCAACGTGTAATCAAACTCTGGAATTTGTTGCCGGAGGATGTAGTAAAGGCTGTTAGTGTAGCTGGGTTTAAAAAAGGTTTGGACAAGTTCCTGGAGGAAAGGTCCATAAACCATTATTAAGAAGGGACCCAGGATATCAATGCTTGAACCAGTACAAGCATTGTGGAACCTGTGTCCCTTGGGGAAACTGCTAGGTACATATGACCTAGATTGGCCACTGTTGGAAACAGAATGCTGGGCTTGATGGACCTTGGTCTGACCCAGTATGGCATATCTTATGTTCTTATGTTCTCCTAACCAAGAAACACATTTGCAGGTACATTGCTCTATGTAATTTTATTTATTTATTTTATTTATTTAGTATACATTTGTATACCGCTACTTCCAGCGATCAGCAGCGGTTTGATTACAGATTGGAAATTGTCAAATCATGACAGGAAATTTTAGAGGTATAAACACATTGATTAGACAGGAAAGCACAGCACACAGGGAACTATTTTACAGGGAACATGGGCTATGGAGGGTTAAGTGGCTTGCCCAAGACCACAAGGAGCACCTGTGGGACTAGAAACCCCAGTCCTTCCGGCCCAAGGTTGCTGTCCTCCAGTGGGATTTGAACCCCTGACCTTCCAGCCCAAAGTACCTTGCCCCAACCACTAGGCCACTCCTCCACTCCAGTGAGTGATGCCATACTGAGTGCATGCCCTCCAAATGCCTCACACACAGACAGGTCAGATTCAGCACACTACCGCTGGGAAGTGTGCTCTCAGGGGCTGTTGTGATGTCTGAGAGCTGTGGTAGTCTCACATCTATAGATGTGAATGCCACAGGGAGTTCCACTGAAGGTACATTCTGATGGGCAAAAGGATGAGCCACAATAGTAAGTTGCTGATATGGCTGTCTATGCTGTACCAATACAACAGTGCTATAGACAGTTAAAGTGTAATAGCAGCTATCAAGAACACTGGCAGAACAAAAGTGTCTGTAGAAAGATGTCAACAGCAAAACCGCTGTGGACTAGGTACCTTGCTGGGAATTGAACCCAGATCCCCTGGTCCCTATACCAAAATTGGGATCACTAAACTATATCACAACTCATTACTTTGTCATCCACATAGATTCTAGGGCCTGAGCCAATTGTAGCACTACAGAGGAAGCTGGCACATGGTGAGGCTAGCCACCCACTGGGAGGAGGATCTTGGGTCTCTATCACAATGGATTGGGATATGGCATAGGTGTCAAACTCTGGCCCGCGGGCCAAATTTGGCCCGTAGTGTAATTATATTTGGCCCGCGAGGCTATACCAAATGACTACTAGAGCTAGCCCGCCGGTATTATACAGCGCATTCATTCATCGCTAATACTACAAATCCCATAATGCCTTGCTGTTTTGGCGCGTCAATCAGGACAGGTCCCAGAAACGCCCTCTCCTGTGTGACAGAAGTCATAGCGATCTCAATCTACAACTGTCACTGTGGAACCCCTTCCCAAAAATGGCAAAAAGAAAGGCAGACAACAGGAACTTTCTGGACAGGTGGGAGACAGAATATATGTTTACATATGTAAAAGACAGACCTGTTTGTCTGATTTGTGGAGTCAACGTGGCTATAACTAAGGAGTATAACATTCGACGACACTATGAAACAAAACACCATGACAAGTACAAGGACCTGGACATGACTCAAAGGAGCCAGAAAGTGGAGGAGATGAAAAGAAGTTTGGTTTCACAACAGAATATGTTCAAAAAAGCCACATCACAAAGTGAGGCTGCTGTAAAGGCTAGTTATATTGTGGCAGCAGAGATCGCAAAATCAGCCCGGCCCTTTAATGAGGGAGAGTTTGTGAAAAAGTGCATGTTGAAAGTTTGTGACATCGTGTGCCCAGAGAAAAAGCAAGCCTTTTCAAACGTGAGCCTGAGCAGAAACACAGTAGCTGATCGCACATGTGATCTTGCCACCAATCTGTATGACCAGCTTTTGGAAAAGGGAAAAGATTTTGTTGCATTCTCCCTTGAGAGCAGCGACGCATCTGATACTGCTCAGCTGTCAGTCTTCATCCGTGGAGTGGACTCAAATATGTGTGTTACGGAGGAGCTATTGGGATTCAAATCAATGCATGGCACAACCACAGGAAAGGAAATTTTTGAGGAGGTTTCCAAATGCGTAACTGAAATAAAGCTGCCGTGGGATAAACTCGTGGGATTAACGACAGATGGTGCGCCAGCGATGTGCGGTAAAACAAGTGGACTGGTGGGCAGGGTCCGGGAGAAGATGCAGGAAGAGAACTGTGCAGGTGAACTAACTGTTTATCACTGCATCATACATCAGGAATCATTGTGTGGCAAAGCCCTAAAGATGGAACATGTTATGACCACAGTAACACAAGTAGTTAACTTTATAAGAGCCAAAGGTCTGAATCACCGCCAGTTTAAGTCTTTTCTGGAGGAGTGTGGTTCGGAATACGCAGACGTGCCGTATCACACAGAGGTGAGATGGTTAAGCCGAGGAAAAGTACTGAATAGATGTTTTGAGCTGCATGAGGAAATATGTCAGTTTCTGGAAAGCAAAGGGAAGGACACAGCAGAGCTTCGGGAGAAAAAGTTTCTGTGTGAGCTGGCCTTTCTGTGTGACATCTCGAGCCATCTCGAGGCGCTGAACCTGCAGCTTCAGGGGCGGGGGCGCATCATCACAGACATGTACGCTGCAGTGAGGGCTTTTAAAACTAAACTGTGCCTGTAGGAGAATCAGATGCTGCAAGGAAACCTTGGCCATTTTCCCTGCTGCCAAACCATGAAAACGCAGTTCTTTACCAACTTGTTCCCATGCGCACAGTTTGCTGAAAAACTCAGTGTACTCGGCGCTGAGTTTAGCCGGCGATTTGCCGACTTTGATGTCCAGAAATGTAGGTTTGAACTGCTCAGTAATACCTTTGCAGTTAATGTGGAAAACACACCAACCAACCTCCAAATGGAGCTAATTGAACTCCAGTGTAATGACACGCTGAAGTCAAAGTATGATGCTGTGGGCGCCACCCAGTTTCCACAGTTCATCCCTGACACAATGCCTCAGCTCCGCACCCAAGCTGCTCAGATGCTCTCCATGTTCGGCAGCACTTATCTATGTGAGCAACTTTTCTCCTCGATGAAGATGACCAAAACATCTCACAGGAGACGTCTGACTGATGAACACCTTCGCTCGATACTGAGGATTTCCTCAGCTCAAAGCCTGAGCCCAGACATTGATGAACTATCATCCAAGAAGAGATGCCAGGTATCTGGCTTGGGCACATCAGATTAGATCAGTGTGCAGCAAACTGAGCAATAATTAACGTTTTCTTTATGCACTTTTTCTTGCTACTCCAAGACATGGGCTTGAATGGTTGATTAATTTTATTATTGTTATTTTATTTTAAAAATTATTATTTATTATTTAAATATTATTTAATAAATGAATGTCATTGATGTTTTTTTTTATTTGAAATTGGTTTTTGCATATCTGAACTATTAAGTTATAAATTGTATAGTAATAAGTGTTGCTTCATATTCAATGTTAAAGCAAATCTTGTTTGGGTCCATATTAAAAGGTTCATTTGTTCAATGCTGGCCCGCGACTTTGTTCAAGTTTTACATTTTGGCCCACTGTGTATTTGAGTTTGACACCCCTGGGATATGGTATAGGTGCACAATCTGAGACGCAGCATATGTGCAAGACATACACCAAATGCCCATGCATACCTAACACCACAGCAGTGCTGCTGCATGACACATTGTTCCTGCATGTCTGATATGCTGTGCTGCATTTAGACTTTGAGGCTGTAGCGCATATATAGGAAAGGTTGCTGGAGGCCACACCCAATGCTCACCGTACACAGGTGCTGTTGGGTTAGGCAGGAGATGGCAGGTGGTAGCAGACAATGGGGGCCTAGAAACACAATAACAGTGATAAGAGGAATTCATTAGGGGATAATGTACTGTAGGGCATACCTGTATGGTACACTGAGTCACATCAGCCTACAGTAGCACACATCCCTACACTCCCAACACAAGCATGGTCCTAGTCCCATGCAATAGAATTGTATTAGACAACGATAGCTGGTCACCCAGGCAACCCTGAAAGACCACACAATATGTTCGGTGAGGTTCCACCCACATGGCAGCATTTGTTGGGGACATATGTGCAGCATAGAGAGGAGCACATGTGTGGATATATGGCTGCCATATGGAATATGCATGCACTGTTGCCATTATGTGTCAGTCTGTCTGCTTTGTCCATCTCCTGCAAGCCCTACGTTATACCCATGTTACGGCCCACTGTCCCTCTCTTCACAGCTAGACATACCGAGGAGGAGGAGCAGAGGGAAGCAGCCAGGCAGCCTCCCAGAAGCAGCCAGACACACTCACCAGCATCAGAAGCACTTTTGGAGGCAGCAAGCTCCAGCTTCAGCACCAGCCCCGGTACCACCACCACATCTCTCACATTCAGCATCTTCGAAAGGGAGGAGGAGATTGAGGCCCTGAAGAAGGTCCCAGAGGTGGTGGAGGAGGTAGGGGGGAGATGCAGAGAAGCAGGCAGAAGATGAGGAGGTGGAGGAGGATGACACCAAAAATGAGCAGGAGGAGGCTCAAGATGAGGAGGAGAAGGAGGCAGAGTCAGAGCAGGATTTTCGGAGGGGAGTGCCAGAGGAGGTATCATTGGATGTACAGACAAATGGGATGGAGGAGGAGAATAGAGAGGAATGTGAGGCCAGCAGTAGCCATTAAGGCGAAGGGCCAGGAGGAGCATGGGGTGTCATTAGCACCTCCTGTGCATGCACAAACCTCCACGTCATCCCTGCTCCATAGGACACAAGCATGAGTAGTGCCAGGTGGATCTAGAGGCTCTGCAAACACCCAGAACCCCCTGGGCCACCAGGGGCCAATGAAGCCCCCTACAGACCCTGCCCCAGGCACCTCATCAGCCCCCTCTCAGGAGCTGGTAGCCATCATTGCCACTGTGGTGGATGAGTTACAGCTCCTGACTGAGGCAGTCATAGAGTCTGCAGGGGGCATCTGCACAGGGCTACAGGTCATAGCACAGGCCCTGCAGAGCTTCAGGCAGGGTCCACCTAGCCTCAGACACATCCAGGGAAGGACAGGGGTGCCATGTAGAGGATAATTGAGGAGGGGGGATGGTGCTAGGGCTAATGGGGAGCAGGATGGGAAGGGGAGTGTTGAGGCAGGGCCGTGTGCATCTGGGTGTAGGTTGTTTTGGCATATTTATTTATTTATTTAAACAGATTTATATCCCGCTTTTTCCTTCAATCAAAGCGGTCAAAGTACAATGCAATACAAGGTTAAACAGAGGTGAATGAAACATATACCACTCTTCATAAAATCAGAGCGGTAATAAAAGGGATTACATAACATAGGGAGTACATTACAGTACATACATAGAATAACTATACAGAATAAGTTACAACATGGGTTACAGTACATTACATACCATCTGCAAGGGGTGAAAACAGTCCCAGCCATCGCACCTCGCCCAAAGGCCAAGCCAAACCATAACAGTAAGACACCACAACAACCCAGACCAACGGAACTTCCATATCCCTATCTCAAGGAATAATACCCGAACAACTTAAACTAGCCTCAATAAGGCCTATCCTCAAAAAAACAAACCTGGATAAGAACAATCCAGCGGCTTATAGGCCAATCTCTAGCATACCATTCCTAGCTAAAGTAATAGAAAAAAGCAGTACAGCTACAACTCCAAGACCATGTTGACGACCATGCCCCACTCGATCTACATCAACATGGCTTTCGCCCCAACCATGGAGTTGAAACACTGCTGCTATATCTGTTCAATGATATCACCCAGACCATAGACAATTACAGGCAAGGATCTTTATTGATCTTCTTAGATATTTCAGCGGCTTTCGACACAATTGACCACACTATCCTCCTATCAAGATTGGAAAGTATCGGTATCTCTGGTACTGTCCTTAGTTGGTTTAACTCTTATTTAACAAACAGGCAGTTTCAGGTTAAAATTGGAAACAACACTTCACAGCCTACAAATATCAAGCAAGGAGTACCTCAGGGATCTGCGCTTTCTTCCCTTCTATTCAACATTTTTATTCAGCCAATTTGTCAAATTATGGCAGCCCATCAAATAAGTTATACAATTTATGCAGATGACATCATGATTTATACACCGATTGATCTCATTAACCCCGACTACAGCAAGATCACAAATTGCCTTGACAACATGTCTTCCTGGCTCACATGCAATAACCTTGCCTTAAACTACAATAAAACAGAGGCGCTTATTGTCACTCGAAACACCGACTTCAACCCCCCACCTTTCATTAAATACAACAACATTACAATACCAGTTAAGGATGAAGTTAGATATCTTGGAATTACCCTCGATAAAGGTCTAACCCTCCAGTCACACATCAGAAAAACTGTGAGGTCTGCATACTACAGAATGAAAGTGATTAGACGCCTCAAGCCCTTACTCTCATATGACCACTTCCGGTCTGTCTGCCAAGCCTTAATAACTCCTATTCTGGACTTTTGTAATCCTATCTACTACGGTCTTTCAAAACACTCACTTAAACCTCTTCAGATGGCTCAGAACACGGCAGCCAGAATTATTGCTGGCTCAGCATCTCAAGATCACATTACCCCTACTCTCAAAGAGCTCCACTGGCTTCCAATAAGCCAGCGCGTCAAATACAAGATAGTAATTAATATATTCAAGATCAGACATAAATGCTCTGCTTTTAGCCTTCATAACCTCTTACTCCAGAATAACAACAGGCCAAGACGAATAATTACATCAAACACCCTCAGCACCCCAAGTAGTTTCAGAAAAGCGTGTAAATGTACTACACAAAGGGCAATTTCCTTATCGGCCCCACTTATATGGAACTCTCTCCCTCCCGATGTGCGATCCATGGATGATTTAAAGGAGTTCAGAAAACAACTGAAATTTGTACTCTTCACTGAGTACTATGGCACAGACATCTAACAGTCTCTATTATTATAGCCTGCATATAACTTGTTTTACTGTAACGGTTCCTTGATGTTGCGTATCCCAATTTTACCTTCACTCTTTAGTTTAGTCAGTGTATGCCCCCCTGTCTCTGTTCTCCCTTCTTGTGTCTGGTAACCGCTTTGATTTAAGGAAAAGGCGGTATAGAAAACCTGTTAAATAAATAAATAAATAAACTTCAGAAACAGACGCCACGGACCAACGCCTAAGGGCCCTGGAAACGGCGGTTTTTATGCCGTTGAGCATTCTGTCAGATTGTCGGCTTAAGGAGGAAGGGGGAGCTCCTGCTCTCACCCCTGGTAGAATGACTTCTCTCCCGCAGCGCTGGAAACGGCGGTTTTTATGCCGTTGAGCATTCTGTCAGATTGTCGGCTTAAGGAGGAAGGGGGAGCTCCTGCTCTCACTCCTGGTAGAATGTACTTTGTCATACCCATCCATGTAACTAGCATTAAAGAGAGCTCACAGGCAGGTCGCCCTTCCTTTTCAGTCAGTTATTTTTTATTCTGAACCGAGTCAACAAGCAACAGGTCCCGTTTTGTGAATAAAACCAACTGTTACATTCTCTCTCGCGCTCGGCTCAGCCGTTGAATCATGAGGTCTTTTTCCTCCTCTTCTCTGTCTGCTAGAGGCCCCGGAGAGCTGTGTTTTCATAGTGTTTAATTTGAGTAAAGGCATGTTTTTGTACCTCACAATGTCTTCATTGCCTGCTGAAATATAGGCGGGTGTCTGGCACATTGGGTTGGGGATTGTGGGTTGTACTGTACAGGTGGGGGCCTATGTTGGGTGCTGGGACAGGGTTAGGGTCTTGATATGCACATATGGCATGTCGAGGGCACAGGCCAAAGTGGTGACCAGGCCATCAGTCTCACGGAGGCAAGACTGGGGACATAATGTAGTACGGGCAGGGGAGGTGAAGGGTATGGAGTATGCTGTAAGCCAGGGTGCTGGTACAGTCTGGTGAGATATGTAGGTCCCATCAGCAAACTGACACGTGGGTGGGTGTGTTGTGGCGCACATACCTGAGTGTGGGTGTGGTGTAATTCAGAGCATGGACCCTGCCTGTTGGAGCCTGGGCATAGGCCCCAGGTAACATATGTGTGCATGCCTATGAATGCAATATAGTACCATTGTAGGGCGCCTAGCAAATGAGTAATGGGATATGAGTGGGCACACAGCATGGGCAGGGAAGCCCATGGGTGTCCATGTAGGTGACATGGGCCCCTGATGCTGTGGTGCAGACTAACCATACAATGCTTACCTGGCTCTGCTATTGCCAATGGCTGTGTCCTTAGTGCACTATCATTGAACAGTAACTGGGACTACTTCAGACAGCAGCTACTGAGGGTAGATACCCCTGCCTGCACATGGCTTTGATAATGCAGAGATGACCTGTCCTGTGGCCCTTGTTATGTCAAGGCTAGTTGCAAAATCCATCCAGGTCCATATGACACAGAACTAAAATGATTTGTTGTTGAGGGGCCTGATCAAGCATTAGGGCACAATGCCAGCAGCTGCAGAGTAAGGGCAGATATGCATCCTGTATTCCGGTAGTCATGGCCCTCTCTGACACTCAGGCAGAGGCAGGTTTTGAACCAATGACTCCCCAGGTATGGAGACATGATACATGCTGCTGCACCACCACTGTCACATGAAGTATGCTCATACCATTGACACCTGAACCAGTCCATGTCCAGACTCCTTTCACTGTAGTGACACTGTCCATTCCTCTATCACCACCCCTCTGGCCCTGCCTTGGGTACTGGCACACTGATAGGTTGCCTAGTGCTGTGGATACAAGGCCTCTTGTGTTGTGTGGTGACATCCCATGGAGCGCATGTTCTTGCAGCCACCTAGCAACACTCCCCATTGTTGGGATGCTCTGTAAAGCAACACACAGGCCTCTTCCAACTCCTTGCTGTGCCCCCCTAGTGTCTCCTTCAGCTTGGAGGGTGAGAGCTGTCTGGGCAATAGTGTAATCTACAAATATGCTCAGTGGTACTGTTGAGATCCATGTGCTGAGCTGTCTCATGATGCTTTCCTGGCTTCCTAGGTCAGCTGCTTGTGTGGCATGCCTTGTATCTCCCCTCTAGGGCCAGAGCTTCCCTGAACTTCCTATCCTTCCCCACACAGCACTGTCTGGGGGTTGTATGTGAATCCTCCATGCCCTCCCAGGGCCCATCTAGATTGCCATCTCACTGCCACTCACTCACCTTGCCATTCCTCATCCCTCATCTTTTCATATACAGGGACTCTGATGTGTTGTCACAAGCCCCATTGTAGGGTCATGGGGTGGTTTATTGTATTATCAGGAAATGAACTGTATAGTGTATTTATGCCACTGCTGTCCCTTGGCAGATGATCAAATATAATAGTTTCTGTATAGGTCTTTGGTATGACCTCATTTGGAGTATTGTGTGCAATTCTGGAGACCACACCTTCAAAAGATATAAACAGGTTGGAGTCGGTACAGAGGGTGGCTACTAAAATGGTCAGGGTTCTTTACGGTGTCTGTGCACAGATGTAGGTGAGCAGACACTGTCATGTAGCCCTTTCCCCTTGTGGCCTGTTCCTTGGCTGCCACTTTGGTCATGAGCTGTGGTAGGCAGGTACTATGTTGGCAGATATGCACTTCCACCCTTTGTACCTTTCAGCAGGCCGCATGCAAAACCTAGAGATACATGCATTCTGTGCAGACGTGCTTTACATACTACTCATGTATGCTACTTCTCCAGTGCAGGCAACACACTTTAACTATACCTCTCACCACTATCTAGTATGGAAATACAGATACAGAGGCAGGGAGCTGCATTGAGACCACCAGCCCCTTTTTATCTGGGCAGGTGTGCACTCACCGCATTCCCTCCCCTTTTTCCTTGGCTAGTGCTGAAGCCTGACCAGTGTAACTCTTGCTGTCCAACAGACCTGCCAAACCAGGACCATTGCAGCTCGCAGTGGCACAAACAGAAGGCATGCAAACAGGGAGTGGATGCTCCAGCACTTCTGCAAGTGCAGAACCAGCACCTCAGACCACCCCCATTGGTTGCGGAGAAGAGCAACCTGACCCTGCACAGCCTGCAGCTGGTAAACTGCCCTTCCCCATCCAGGAGGATATGGGAGAGATTGAGGTAGATGAGATGGGCCAATAGATGCTTATGGAGGGGGTGAGTTTGCTGGAATGCACAGAAGATATCCACTCTGATTTGTGAATCATTTGACAGGAGCTGCAGGACCACTGCATGAATGAGCAGAGGCACAGAGAGACACAGATTTGGCTCCTCAGGGAGATGGCAGTCTACATGGCCTCCATGTCTGACATCTGTCGCCAGTTGTTGGCCTCCCACCAGGGGCTGAATGCAGCTGGCATTCAAGTGGGTCACCCTACAGCAGCCGCAGAAGCCAACAAGGTGCCTAATACAAGCTTTATCATAGGGGAGAGAGTACATAGCGAGCGATGCCTCAGAGACTGTGCCTTTGCAACACAGTGCCTGAGTGGGGAAATGGGCAGGGCCTGATCATGAGTTGGGTGGTAGAGGAGGTAAGAGGGCGCTATTTCTATAATGTTTGTTTGACTGCATTGTAATAAATATGACTGCACTTACACTAGAAAGTTTCCCAAATGAGTCTGTTCCTAGTGGTGAGCGCTAATGCCTTCTTGCTGTTGGTTGCCCCTCTGCATCCCTTCCTCTTCTGCAGCCTCTGCTCTGTTCAGTCAAGGCATCTAGAACGACTTTTCAGGGCCCCACTTGCCCATTCCAGCATTGCCCTGGTCCGCTGGTGTGCCTGGTTATATCGCATCTCCATCGGAGTCTGGAGGTGGCACATAGATGTCAGTAGCCATGGTCGAAGAGGGCATCCTTGGTCATCTGTGGGAACATTGGGACAGATACACATCAGTACAGCAACTGTGCTAGGTGTGTTGGGTCAAGTTGTGGACATATTTACAGTGCCTTTCACATGATACAGACATGAAGACATGCAATCTGGTGACATTTCCTACAGAGCCATATGCAGCATGTCACTACTTGGCTACTGTCCACAAAAGAAACACATGTACTGACTCACTGATAGATACAGAGCTCACAAGGGCAAGAAGGTAAAAAGTCCTTTATTAACAGATCCCTGCACAGCCGTGTTTAGGTGTTGCCTTCTTCATGGAAAACCTTTCCTAGACTTCTCCAATATGAGTTCACTTCCTGTTATATAACCAGTGGCAAGATACCCAGCACACCACACATGGTATTTCAAAATTCCCATTCAGGGGTGCCTCCTCACATAGCTGCAAGATTCAAAGTTCTATCACATTTGCTCATAGCTGTCTCCCCTTACTAAGCAACCATGCATCTCCAAGGTATCCTGTGGCTTCTGCTTGTCTCAGGCCAGATTATGACAGGATGAAGGCATTGTGGCAGGAGCCCAGGAAATGGTACATATGTCAGTAACGAGTATGTGGGCATTGACTACCACTTGCATATTCATGGAGTTGTAATTGCAGCGGTTTCGGACTGCCCTCTGGTCCTGACCCGATGGCCTCAGTGCAACATGTGTACAGTATATGATACCAATGACAGATGGAAAGCCAGCTAGATCAGTGCCTGCATAGTCTCCTGTCTATGCTCAGGAGTGGAGGGGAAGGTGATGTAGGTCTAGGTGCGTCTCACCAGAGCACTGGTGAAGGCATCAATACAGTGGCATGTGGCAGACTGGGGGATGCCAGTGGTGGCACCCACCACATGCTGGAAGCTTCCAATGGCCAGGAGCCCCAGTGCTGTGGTCACATTCAGAGCCACTGGCAGAGTGTGGCTTTGGGCGGTGGCTAGCTCCAGATCCCTGCACAAAATCCCACACAGCTTTGTTATGATGGCATTGTCCAGCCAGTAGCATTGGTACATCTCTTCCTCCAACAATTGCAGGTATGTTACCCTCAGTCTATATATCTGTGGAGTTATGGTATCTGCACCTCTCACATTGGGCCAGTGACTGCTGTTGTTGCTGTACTTTACTCTGCTGCCTCTGTCCCCTGGGCGTCAATGATGTCTCCACCTCCACTGCAGTCTGTGCAGGTCCCACATTGCATGGGTGGTACCTGTCCGGGGGTACAGCTGATAACCGTGTTTTCTGATGCTCCAAGTGACATATACTACTGTATCACCAGGCCAAATAAGCCCAAAAACCTGGCGTAAAGATAGCTGGTTTATGACGTTTGGCTCAGCACCGTGCGCCACTGAAGATTATTGCTAATAGGGTATGTTGCGGCCACATCCCCATTATACCCCTGCAGATATCCGGTTATCATCATGCGTACTGCACTAATTTTGGTCTGTCGGCAGCTGACTGAAGATGTCAAATAACCGGATAGGCGCTATTTACATGGGTATCACTGCTTTTCTGTCACCTTACCTCCGCCTATGAGTTTGAATATCAGGCCCAATCTACCTAGTAGTTGATAGGGGTAATTTGGAATCATTTATATCTGTCTATTCTGGCCTACCTCAGCCCTTACTGCAAACTCTCTAGAGATAGTCCTAGGGGCTCTTTTACTAAAGGTTTTATTTTTATGGGCATAATGGCACTTAATGGGCATTACTTTCATTAAGGAGCATTAACCTTTAGTAAAAGAGCCCCTTAGATTTAGTTCCTTATTTGCCAGTATCCTTTAAAGACACTTCATTCAGAACTATGCACTTTTGATCGTTGTCAGCTTCCCCCCCTCCCCTCCCCATGATCTAGTTTAAAAGCTGCCTTGTGACTTTTTTAAAAATTTGTTCCAGCAGCCAGGTTTCACCCAGGTAAAGGCAATCTAATTGCAAGTGATATAATCCTCTAATTTTATTACTTGGAAAAGTAACCAAATTACAAGTTGCTCTGGTCAGTCTGTGGTACTCAGGGAGGAGGACTGTTGGAAAAAAAATCAGTCCAGGGAAAGGACAGGGCCTCTCTCTCCCTTCCTCTCCTTCCCCCTACTGTCTCTCTTCTTTTGCTTTACCGCTGTCTCAGTCTCCTTCCCCACTTCCTTCCTCTTCGCCCTCACCTTTCTGCTGCGCCTGCTCCTCATCTCACAACTCATACCAGTGACTGTAGCCCTGGTACTTCCCATCCAAATTCACTCCTTTTAAGGCATAGAGACTTCATATCTTTGCCTCCTATATGGCAATGGCCAGCATCACCAATGACCAGATGACCGGCCCACTCGCCACCAAAATACCAGACCCCCAGTAGGCTAGTCCACTCTGGGTGATACCCACAATTTTTGATCCTTTTATGTACTGATTTTCTCATGGCTCTCTTTTCACATTGACACTGGACAAGCATGAGTGTCAGCTTTCCAGTAATATGAATTAGTTGTGCAACAGTTCTATATTGAAACTATGGTAACTTTTTTTTTCTGGCAGTTCCTTTTACTAATAGGGTCACGTCAGAGTTAAAGGAAAACGAAAGACAGTGATGAGTCAGAATGAGCTCAGTATAGTTGCAAAGATATACTCATAGCTAGAGCCAGAAAGGTATCTTAATCCCACTTATTTTATACAAAGAAAACAAAGTTTATACGTTGCAGTTTGTGCGGTATTTGTTCCGTTTTCTGAACTCTTCATATTTCTCTTCTTGCTAGGAGGAGGCCCTCAAAGCATTCTTTAGTGTCCAGTTCCTAGATGGTGACAGCATGGTGTATTGTCAGACGTGTAAGAAGACAACAAAAGCACGTCAGGTAAAAAGTCTGTTCTTGTCTTCCAACCCCATACCCTCTGAGCCTGTCCCAATGACCTTCAAAAGTACTAGCCAATGATCCCCCCCCCCCATCCAATCCAACAGTCTTACAATCAACCCGTGCGACGCTCCTTCCTGCGCCCTGGAGCTTACAGGCAGGAGTGGCCTTATTGTCCCTTGTGAGTATAGGTAGAACTGTTCCCTATGAATGCTGGGAACTGAAGTCCACTTCTATTTTCTTTAGGGAATAAATTGTAGTTGCGACCAAAGATGGTAAGGCTTTGCAAGAATATTTATTTGTATTGGGGATGTTCTCCAGCGCATCAAAATTCATAGATACAAACGTAAAGGTGCAACTTTTAACATAAGCAGAAGTAAACAGGAACTCAGGAACAACTGAAATTGAATTAGCTTTAACTCAGCTTTTCATATTTAGAGGAGCTTAAACTCAGCATTGCCTCGAGTGGTAACTCAAGAATATTGCAGCCTCACATTAACAGCTGTTCAGCTCCCAGCGTGGCTTTAGAACACAGGTGCAAACAATTATGAACTCTCACGGCAAAGGCAGCAGAAATAGCAAACGTTCTGTATTCCCTTGCTATTCTCTACAACAAAAAGAGCAGTCCATGCTACAAGGATCAGTGGTTAAGGTAGGCAAATCATTTTCTACCTGCATGTACTCCTCTGAGTTAATGGAACTACGGTCTTCTTCAAGCCTCTGATGTTTCCCTGCTTTCAGCTCTAAAAACTGCTGAAATTCTTTTAGGAGCAATTCAGCCTGCTTGTTATCAGGTTGGCAGTTATCAGTAAGGGTTATGCCCTTCTCCCAGTCACTAACTGTTTCTATTGCAGAGCTTTGCTTATACAGTTCAGGGCAATGAAAAGGTTTCTTCAACCAAGCACTAAAGATAGGAAATTGTGCTTTACCTTCTCCAGCGTTGTTTGTATAAGAACTGACTTCTTTCTGCAAGATTCCTCTCCTGTTTGGAAGCTCAGGAGTTTTGTGGTTAATTCTTCTGTTAGGAGAATTTCCCTTAGGAAGGTTTTCTCCCTGCTGTAACTTTCTATAGCACTGCCTGCCAGTATAGGAAGTACCTTCTTTCCACGTGTTGGTTTTTCTGGGCTTCCCAGGTCCAGGCTCTATTCGGTAGAAAGAGTTTCCTTCAGAGTGTGCCTGCCTTTGAGGCTTTCTATTCCAGGGTTCTGTCTTCTCCCAAGATTCTAAAGCATTGCTCCGTCCATTCCTCATAGGACTCCTCTTAGTAATGCCTTTAGAATTCCTTGCAGAACCTCTCTCGCTCCTCCTCACAGACTCTGACTCACTCTTACTTCCAGACTCACACTTAGCCTCAGACTCCGACCGACTCTTGGACTCCGACCTCCACTTGGACTCCGACCGACTCTGCCTAGCAGCCCTGTTCAAGGCTTTAAAAAAGGGCTTCTTTTCCCGGCACACCTTGTCCAACCCCTGGGTGTGCCCAATCAGCATTGAAGCCTAACTCCTCCCCTGGGCTGGTGTCTGTGCTCAACTCAGCAGAGCAGTGTGTTTTTTTCAAGTCAGAATTGAAAATCCTGTGTGAATCCTTTCCCTTCTCAGGATTTTCCTCAATCTCCATCTCTTCTGGAGGGCATTCTTCACCACACCCGTCAGTCAGTTTTTTATTTTCTCGGACCCAGCCTATGGAATGCACTACTTTCTGACCTTTGTTTGGAAATGTCCTACACAATTCAAATCGTAACTTAAGACCTATCTATTTCAGCTAGCTTTTGACCTGATGCCCTTGGCTACACAGGACTCTGCTTCCCATCCCTCCCACCCCTGACTTCCACCTTTTAAACTACCTCCCCTTATCCTTCCCTTTAAGCCAGTTTTATAATTACTCCTTCCTCTTTCCTATAGTTTATTGGTGTTCTTTTCCTCCTTTGAACGTTTTTATGTACACCACTCTGTTGATATGAAGGGTGGCATATCAAATTTTAATTTTATTTATTTAACAGTTATTCTATACCACTATATCTCCAATTCTGAGCAGTTCACATAATAACAATGGGACCAACAGGGCTTTACATAGAACCATGTTAATATAAAATTATGAAGAACAGGAATTAACAACATAGCACTGTAACCTTGTAACATGGAAACTATATTACATTCAACTAAGTGGAAAAATTATGGAGGGTAGGAGTTTCTTAGGTTGTGTTGGTCCATTCAGATCAAATGGTTAAATTGGTTGTGTAAAGTGTCCAAGTGTTAATAAACCATAAACCTACCTTCTAACCTCCACCCCTCAAACTCTGTAGCTTACCTCCTGTGACCACTGACTACAAGTCTCTTAAAGCCCAGATTTCTGATCTATAACCTCCACCCAGTAATTTTCCTGGTCATTGACCCCTCATCCAACAGTCTCCCAAAACTCCTGTTTTCTTATCTTTAGTGTCCATGTGGGGCTTAGTTAAAATGTAAATGGGACCAATTTTCAAACAGCCCAATATTCAAAGAGCGGTGTGGAGACTGCAGTGCTGACTACAGTATCTGGATATTCAGCAGCAATATCCGGATAGTGGCTGCCACTGAATATCTGGATTGTGCAGCCACTATCCAGATAAATACCAGCTTTATCTATCAATTTAGGCTGCTTTTTAGGTGACCTAAAGTATCTGGATAAGGTCAGCTGAAAATCAGCGCTATCCAGATAAGGTTGGCATGTATCTAGATGGTAGCGAGATATGATCACAGCCCAACCAGAAAGCAGGAAACCACGTCAAATTAGGCACACAGTCAGAGAACGTGATGAAATACCAAGGACAGGACCTTATGTCAATAAAACTTTATTAACAACAGGCAAAAAACGGCAGTGTCTTTTATGTACCTCGTGTTAGGCAATCTGAAGAAAAGTACCGTCGTTTAAAAGAACTATAAATCCTAACCAAAATCACTACGATAAGCTTTCAATGAACAGCTGACTTCTCATGGTACCTGCTCTTTCGCTATTTCGTAGTGTTTTTGGTTAGGATTTACAGTTCTTTTAAACAACGGTACTTTTCTTCAGATTGCCTAACACGAGGTACATAAACGACACTGCCGTTTTTTGCCTTCACCCCTGAAGAAGTATTCACGAAACACGGCCTGTGTCGGGTTGGCAAGTTTGTTTGGTATAATTGTGCCTGTTGTTAATAAAGGACATAAGGTCCTGTCCTTGGTATTTCATCACGTTCTAGATGGTAGCTGTACCACCCTCACTCCGCCCACAGATGGCACCAGCACTAACTAGATGGTGCCCGGGTAGTCAGTGGAGATACTCAGTGGTACTATCCAGCTAGTGCCACTGAATATCACTGTCAGCACCATCATCTGCATAATCCCTTGAGCTATCCAAAGAAGGCCTTTGAAAACCTATATCAGAATGTAGACATCTAAATAGATAGAAAAGGCGATGGCGAAAGTCAGAAGGATGCTTGAGTGTACAGGGAGAGGAATGGCCAGCAGAAAAAAGGAAGTAATGGTGCCTCTGTATAAGTCTTTGGTGAGATCTCATTTGCAGTATTGTGTGCAGTTCTAGAGAACACACCTACAAAAGGATATAAACAGGATAGAATATGTGCAGACTGTGGCTACCAAAATGGTCAGTGGTCTGCATTATAAACCATATGGGGACAGACTTAAAGATCTCAATATGTATACTTTAGAGGAAAAGCAGGATAGAGGAAATATGATAGAGATGTTTAAATACCTCGTGGTATAAATGTTCAGGAGGAGAGCCTCTTTCAAATAAAAGTAAGCTCTGCAGTGAGAGGACATAGGATGAGAGTGAAAGGGGATAGACTCAGGAGTAATATGCACAATTATTTCTTTACAGAAAGAGTGGTAGATGCATGGAATAGTCTCCTAGTGGAGGTACTGTAGTAGAGATGAGGAGAGTATCTGAATTCAAGAAAGCATGGGACAAACACAGAAGATCTCTAAAGGAAAAAAGGGACTATAGTAGTTGATATGGAAGGACAGACTAGATAGGCCATATGGTTTTTTTCTGCTATCATGTTTCTATGTTTTAAGGATAAAGAACAATTTTTGAAAGTACAAAATACACCCTTTTGAATTTTATAGCATTTTAGATATATTTCAAAATAAAATACTTCCATAGATAAATTGTGCTGTATGATTTATAGAGAGCATTCTACTAACTTCCTAAACCTCTGCCTTCTGCCCACCAGTCTCAAACTATTGCTCTATTGCCAATATACTGTAAACTTTCAAATTCCTGTCATCTCATCTGGACCACATGTTTATTTATTTATTTAGACAGTTTTGTATACTGCCTTATCCTTCAATCAAAGCGGTCACAACACAATTGGGGGATACATTTAACATGTGGGGATATGAGACACGTACACTAATACTTACAGGGAACATGGGCAATGGAGGGTTAAGTGTCTTGCCCAAGAGCACAAGGAGCATCTGTGGGACTAGAAACTCCAGTCCTTCCGGCCCAAGGTTGCTGTCCTCTAGTGGGATTTGAACCCCTGACCTTCTGGCCTGAAGTGCCTTGCCCCAACCACTAGGCTACTCCTCCCATGTGTCTCCCAAGCGCCACCAGTTTGAGTTCCCAACCACTATCTTGCAGACCTACACCTCAATTCTCAACTCCTATCCCTGCCATTTCCCTCCTAACCCCTACTCCAGTCCCAAATCTCAGTTTTAAACCCTGTCCCTTTAATCTATATATCTTAACTGCCATCCCCTGCCCTTATTATCCATACCTCAATTTCAGACTTTGACCTGTTGACCTACCACTTGGCTCCCACCCTGCCTTCTGTCCTGTACCTCGACTGCTACTTGTAGTGTGATTTTTCAACCTGCTAACCTCTTTCAGGTGCATTTCATTCACCAGTATCTCAAACCCCTTGCATTTATCCTGCACCTACCAGTCTCTTGCCCCTTAGGATAGAATAGTGAATGCTGACCTCCATTCTCCCCAGCTGAAGATGCCTTCCCACAGCAGATGGTTCAGCAGGACATTTTGCTCTACATGTCTTAAGACAAGTGAGGGATTTCTGTGTTCTTAAATTCATTATAAAAATGAATAATCCAATTAGTTAAAAAATAAAATATATATTCAGAATTTCTATTAAAAAGTTCTAATACATTTTTTTCCCATCAGGGATGCCAAGTGCTGACCTATTCACCCATTGTGTGCTTACACCTGAAAAGATTCACTCTGGATTACAACACTGGCAGGCCAAAAAAACTCTATCACTATATGACATTTCCTCAGGAAATAAACTTCTGGTCCTTTCACGGGCAGTATGTTGACTGCCAAACAGTAAGTTTTTCTGCATTACTTCCATGGTTAAAAACAGGCCTTCCAGTATACCCCTTTACAACAGTCAGCCACGGTCCAACAGCTTTTTCCTCCATAGACTTCAAGGGTGTCTTCCTTATCAAAATTAAACTTTAAGACATTTGAACACTGAAATATTCTGGGGTTTTTTGAGTCAGTAAGTTGGAAGGTCTATTAAAATATTCTGAATAATCCTAGACTGGTTCTGAAAGTGTCTTCCTGTTTCTTTTTTCCTTTCAGAAGGAGCAGCTGCACTCTTTGTTTTCGGTGGTAGTTCACCATGGTAATGCCTCATCCGGTCACTACCTGGTTTACATCAGGAACCAGATCCAAGATAGCTGGCACTGCATAAATGATACATCTGTAGATCTGGTAGGAGAAGAGTACCTCTTGTTTTACCAGGAAAAAGATATCATGAGATAATAAATGGGAGGGTAGTTTTATAAACGGGCCTCTAGGCAGCCCAAAATAATCCACCCTCGCAATTGGGTATACTTACAAAACCATGCTAAATGCTAGTATGGGATTCAGCGCATGGAAAGAGCACCATGCTAAAAGTTAGAAGAGAGCTCCTGGCTGAAAATCCCACATTAGTAGATTAGTGTGTGATTGGGCGGAGACAAGGTGGATTGGGGCAGAACAGGGGCGTTGACGCATCGCGGTTAACACAGGCATAATGGCCATGCGCTAACTACGATCGCTGCTGTTAGCATGAGTGCACTTACCACCACCAGCACCTGCATGCTGTCCTACCATGGTGTCACACATTTGCAATGCAGTAATGGCAAGAAAATAGACACGCATGCCCCTTAAAATTAGCGCAGGCGTCAATCCATGTTTCATGGCCCAAATATGTGCTGCTGGTGCATTACTTTAGTAAACATGCCCCATCATGAATTATTCAATTCTATGGACCATCACAATTGTGAAATCTGAATATGCACAATCATTTTATCTTATGCCTGGTTAGTTCCATGATTTTAAACATCAGTCCATATTTTACAATATTTTTAACTTTTATTTATTTTTTATACTGTGTTCTTTAGAATCAGTGTGGTTTATATGTATACTAACAGGTACTTTTTATTCCCTTGTCCCTGAAGGGCTCACAATCTAAGTGTACCTGAGGCAATGGAGGGTTAAGTGGCTTGCCCAAGGCCACAAGGAGTGGCCATGGGACTAGAGACCCCAGTTCCTCTGGCCTGAAGTTGCTTGTCCCCATGTGGAAATTGAACCCCTGGCCTTCTGGCCTGAGGTAACCTGCCCCAACCACTGAGCCACTCCTCCCTCAACTTGTAAACTGATATTATAGAAGTGAAGTTCACAATTCAAAATTCATCCAAAAAACATTTCATAGGCATCTGTTGTTGAACACTGCTTTAAAAAAAAAAGCATGTATTCACTGATTTGAAATGATGTATTATTGATCAAATTTTTGCAGTACAGAAGGGGGGATGATCTGGAAAGTTTATTAAATTATTGTGAGCAGTGGTGGATTTTTCATTTATGCACAGTGGCACTGCATGAATTAAATAATGAAGCTGAGTGGATGTCCTTAATTTAGAGACATAGAATTTGATGTCATGCTGCTTGTAGATTGGTTGATTGACTTGATCTTGAAATGACGCCACTGCCATTTTTTTTGATGGACTGGATTTTCAAGCATTTACTCCCTGACGCAGAGTTATGTATAGAGACTTGCTGTGTATTATATGGATACATTTGTGCTCTAAAGTTAAGCATGAATGTTTTGCAATCAAAGGAACATTTAGTTTATATTTGCTGATGAAATTGTTTTGGGGATGAATTTTTAAATTGTATACTTCACTTCTAATATATCAGTTACATGTTAAAAATATAAACTTGGTGGACTGATGATTAAAACTATAGAAATAAATGGACACATGATAAAATGATTGTGCAGATTGTGATGTCCACAATTATGGACGGTCCACTGAACTGAACACTTCATATTGGGATATGTTTGCTAAAATGCACTGTTAGCATGCAGTTGGGCCATGAATCTAGTGTGGAGCCCGTGCAAACCTAAGGGGTGTGTGTCCATTCTCCTGCCATTAGCACATTGCAACTATGTGGCACTAGGATAACCAGCAAGCAGTTACGTGCACCCATGCTAATAGCAATGGCCACAATTGTCATGTGCCTATGACACCCTCGCTAACCGCAATGCACCATCAACATCCGCATGCTAACTGTTTAGTACAGGATTTTTAGCACAGGGCCCCACACTATCTTTTCATGTGGTATGCTTATTCTGCACAACAACCCCCCCCCCCCCTAATGATTAGGGAATTTCAGTAAACATGCCCCATTCTGAGTTTGGATTACTTTGCGTTGTTCTATCACTTTATATTTTATGAAAGCAACATATGCATCTATCTTCCTTTATAATAGAGCCCACCCAAATGTTCCTGCACAGAGTGATGCTATCTTTGAGGCAGGAGGAACATTGTGCATGTGCTATATGTGCGGGTGGGAATCAGCACATATACACATACAACATATATGCGTAAGTGGAGATCCTAACCCCTGCTTCCTCCGTGGAGCTAATTTTATAATAGGGTGCCTGTGTGAAAAGCCCAGGAAAGTGCCTATATTATAAAGGTGATAGAGGCACTAATGTGCCTTTTATAAAATTAGGCAATTAGGGATAGTTCTAACAGCATAAAAAATGCTATCACACAAATTTACACCTGCTCCAAAGAATGTATAAATGTACTCTATGCATGTATACATATTTTATAAAATATATTGGGGGGGGGGGGCGGATATTCAGTGGTGGTGATGGCTAGCCAATCTAATGAAGCTAGATGCTGCTGCTGCTCTAAACCTGGATATTCAATGCTGGGGTCATATCCAAGCCCCAGCATTGAATATCCAGGTTGGCTGGCTTGCTGGGAAGCTAACCGGGCAATGGCAGTGTTTAGCCACTGCCTGATTAGCTTCTGCTGTGAATGTTAAGGCAACCTTTGCTGTGCCTGACTTTTACCACATGTTGGCAACCATGCAGCGGCTCAATATCACCACTGCCTGGTAATTGATGGATGCCACCCTGGAACACCCTGGCATGTCCCAGTGCTAACTGGTTAGCATCGAGGCATGCCATTAAATATCCCGCTGAGCATCATTTACACAGTCTACAAATCTGCAAACCATGTAAATGCCTTAGAATATTCTATGGGGGTCATTCTGAATCAATGAAACGCCCATCCCTGCTATTCATGCCGGCTTCAGCCCCTGACTAACTTCCCCACCAGTTGTGCGGGAAAGTTAGTCGGGGGCAGGGAATGGGCAGCCCGGGGGCAGAGAGTGGGTGGGCAGTGGGCGTTTGCCAGCCTTGAACGTACAGGGCCGATTCTAATGTCGGCCCTTTACATCCAGGAACAGTGAAATAGCCGGGGAAGTTATTCCACCTCCAAGGTGGAATAACTCCCCTGGACGTTTTTTTTTTTTTTTTAATTTGGGGCATAGAAGGGGCTGGGGGGGCCAGGGGATATTTCCTGCAGCCCCACCCTGGCCTTCGGAGGCCTGATCGGGGGTCAGGCTGCGGGGAATGTACCATTTTGGTTGGCAGCCGGCATCGCAGCTTTTAAATGGAGCTGCGGTGTCATGGCAACATGACGCCATGGCGCCGCAGATCCATTTAAATGCCTGAGTTAGCTGGGTGTAGTCCTGTACGTGCAGGCCAGACAGAATCGCTGCCCTGGCCTGTACATGCAGGACTTTTCGCAATTCTGATCCCGTGGGGCTAGATGTGCCCCGCGGCTCAGAATCGCGATCCTCTCTGTGCGTCTGGTTCAGACTGGAAGCGGAGAGCAGATCTACGTCTGCATCAGAATCGGGCCCTATGTGTCTACATCGCAATTCTGTCACCCATCTGCCTAAACTATGACCTTGGGAATGCCTACAAGTGGCACATGTATACGTGCACCCCATCGTGATAGTGTGTGTACTTAAAAAATTGCATGGACAAATATATACATAAAGGAGCCCTTTGCTGTATAAAAAAATGTAGTTTTGCTTTATCTGATAACTGTTGTTGTTTGAGTCCTGTCAGTCTGTCTCCACTTATTAGGATGGTATGGACAAAGAGGAAACATATTTTACACGCTTAAAATGCCTTATAGAAATTATTTTGTATTCTAAATATCTACTAGTCTCCTCAAATAGCCCCCACTCTGACCCTCCAGGCAATTTCATAAGCACCTACTTGAGCATAGAAGAGGCTGTTATACAAGCTCAAATTGCTTCTAAAATTACTGCTTAGAGGCCTTTTTACTAAAGAGGGTTTAAAATATACTTTAACTTGTCTCTTAACGCATTTCAGAAGTTTATAATTTAATTATAAAATTTGCTTTAATGCCTTTCCTGTAGTACATATAGGAGCAGTTTATATCTAAAGTTAAATAGGTTAAATGATAGGCATCACAAATCGAGCAACTTGCTCTTACAATTTAAGTCAAGTGGGTTAAACAATAGACCTCAACCATGAAAACATCATACATATATCATAATTAAAATTCTCAGGGATAAGTAGGCAGGGAAAAAGAATAGATGTAACTATTAGCCCAAGTATACCAAATAAGTCTTGGTAAAAAATGTTTTCAGTCCTTCCTTAAATTTTCTATAAGAGATTCACTATGCAGGTAGGGAGATAATGAATTCCACAAAGAAAGTCCCAGGATATAAAATGCTGTATATCAAGTCAGGACCAACCCAAGGGTTTTTGCCATCCTAGGCAGAAGCCATGGCTGTTCCCCCTCCCTCACCTCCCCCACCTCCAGTGCTAAGCCACGCTACTGCCAATTCCAGCAGTGGGATCGAGGCTCAGCCTTTTTTTAAAGGTTAGTATGTGATGCAACAGGGAGGAGGAAGGCCTGTCTGCAGTGATGAAAAAAACTGTTTGGCAGAATTTCAAGGGAAAAGCAGGAATTATTCGTATAAGCATAGAGAAGTCTAAAAGACTTCTCATTGCTAGAGAAGAGAGGGGTTCCAGGCAGAGTTGGCTCATCCACTAGGTGGGCTAGGTGGCTGCCTAGGGCAGCAGATCTCTGTGTGTGGCAGGCCATGTGCTTTGGCACACATGGCCTGCTGCTGAGTCAAGCCGTGCCACTCCCCCAACCCCGCCGCCGGAATCGGCGGTAGCGTGGCTCAGCACAGGAGGGGGGAGTGGCATGGCTGAGGCTTCTGCCTAGGGTGGCAGAAACCCTTGGGTCGGACCTCGCATCAAGCACACTGGTTCCGTCAATGATGTCACCAAATAGTGTGCTTCTATTTGCCTGCTTGTCTACAGAGAATGTGTGTTCTGCAGATAATGTGCAGATATTACCACTGCCATAAGGTTTGCACATTCTCAACAGCGGGTTAAAGCATTCTGATTGGAGTGGAGGAGTGGCCTAGTGGTTGGGGCAAGGTACTTCAGGCCGGAAGGTCAGGGGTTCAAATCCCACTAGAGGACAGCAACCTTGGGCTGGAAGGACTGGGGTTTCTAGTCCCACAGGTGCTCCTTGTGCTCTTGGGCAAGCCACTTAACCCTTCATAGCCCATGTTCCCTGTAAAATAGCTATCTCCAAGTTATAATGCCCTGTTCAATGTAATTTCAGTTTGTTCAATGTAAACCGCACTGATACAGAATAGTGTGGTATATAAGAGAATTAAATAAATAAATAACCCCCAGATCTTTAAACTGGCAGGTAGCCCTGCACTACCCATCTCCTTGCACTCAAAGATCCCCTCCCAATGAGATCCCCTGACATCACCCCCTTGTCCAGACATGCTCCCATCAGTGTATTTAAAAGTTTAGCCCCAACCAGTACATAAAAATTTACCCCATCCCCTGATGACCCAATCCCTGAACTTGGCCTTATCCTATCCTGTAGGTTTCAGGTTCTCTTTCCCCGCCCCAGGAAGATGTAATTCCCAGTCATTTGTGTTTCATTGACACCACTATTCAAAACTGGTGCCAGCTGATCCAAGGCTTCCCGTGGCACTTGCATGAGAGTTGCAGGATCATTTTATTGATTTGATATCCTGTTACAAAGACAGATCATCTAGAATTTTGAACTCCAGGATGGCTCTATTTTTTCATGACTTCAGGCTTCTTTCCATCATTTACTCTTATATCCTTATCTCTGTCTCACTACCTTTTTAACATTCTGTTCTTCTTTGTTCTGTGTCTGTTTTTCCAGTATCAATATTTTGATTTTGATGCTACTTGGCATTTGAATAGCCCATATGCTTTACAAAGACACCATAGAAATAGTATAAGACAACCTGATATCACATCCTCCTTGTGCCTGCAGCTAGAGAGTTGCAAAAGTTACCCAGTTCCAGGGAGAGATTTTAGGCCAATCCTGAATTTCTGGCAACCCCCATACTAGTGCATTATGGGACCATAGCAGTGATTCCAGTAGGCAATGATTCCACTACAAATACCACACTCCATTGGGATACAAGTTGAAAACCAGGATTGTCCAGAAAGTCTCCCTCCGGGAACTGGGTAACTTGACAGCTTCGCAGTTATATGGTACTTTTATAGAACAGAAGGAATGATGCTGGCGTTCTTACAATTCCAGATTTACTAAAGGATTTTTACCATTTTGTGTATATGGGGCAAATACTTAGTACATAGGCCTCTATACTATTGATGTCCATTCACACAGTTAAGTAGAACATAGGAAATAATAACTTCCTCAAGGTCACATAGATTTAATTTAGAATATAAATTTGCAACCCAGTATTTCTTTTGATTTCTACTTTTGTACTCTTCTTCTGTGATGCCTCCTTTTGCCTATTTATTTATTTTATTTATTTATTTATTTATTCATAGCTTTTCTATACTGCGCTATTTGACATCAGCGCGGTTTACAGTTAACAATTTTACACAAGGCGGGGAAGTGCCTTGTGCTTACATCGAACAGGACATAGTACACACCATGTCACCCTCTCCCACTTCACTTTCCTCTATTTTTATATAATCTTTATGGAAAATAGCAAGTGGTTTGCTCACTTATAAGGACTGAAACTCATTTGTAAACTCTCAGATATTGTGCTCTTAGAAGTTATATGAAATGGTTCTGTTTTATCTTATAGGTCTCATGGAAAGATGTGCAGAAAACATTTGGAAGTACAAATATTTCTAGGTATGATTTAAAATTAAGTAGGTCTTCCAGTGTTTATTTAGGGGCTTATTGATTAAGCTGTGTTAAAGCTTTACTACCAATACATTCTGAATTTGGTGCTTAATAAATGTTATAGATATATGGCCCGATTTTCGAAAGCATTTACACGGGTAACTGCCCTAGTTACCCATGTAAATGCTCTTATCCAGGATTTTCAAAAGACATCTACACGGGTAATGCCTTTAGAAAATCCCGAATAAATCCCTAACATGATCAGATGCTATGTGGTTAGCATCGGGGCATGTTGGGCCGTTCTGGGGCGGAGCAGGGGCGAAGGAAGGGGCTAAACGGGTAGCAGTGATTTTCGATGCTACCCACTTAGCTCTCTGCGCCTTGAAGGTAGGCAAGGTTTTTCCTCGCCTATCTTTAAGGTGCAGGGGCTAAGCGGCTATCATCGAAGATCGCTGCTACCCATTTAGCCTTGGCGGCTGCTGGCGCATCCAGCATAACCCATGGAAGAGAAAATCCAGGTTAAAGGAATCAGCAAGCAGGCTATGCACCAATGGCGAGCATAGCCTGCCTAACTCGAAATCAGGCCCACAGTTCTTAGATTGAACCAGATGGAGCTGAGATGCTCTTGACCAAAAGAGTTAATTTATAGTAAAAATTTACAGTTTAACTGGACTTGATATACCACCTACAGCAAGGCAACTAGGTGGTAACAAAGTAAAAACAAAAGGAGAAAATACAATACAAA
The DNA here is from genome assembly GCA_033557465.1 of Ichthyophis bannanicus. Lineage (NCBI taxonomy): Eukaryota > Metazoa > Chordata > Amphibia > Gymnophiona > Ichthyophiidae > Ichthyophis > Ichthyophis bannanicus. The sequence goes on from CM066038.1 coordinate 352,420,855, forward strand.
AGCTCAGGAAATGAACAGAGGTAGTTACGAGGACGGTGAATGAGGAAGGGGAAGGCAGGCCTAGGTTACAATACAGTAGTGAGTGTAAATAAACGGAGGACACTAACAGGTGGGGAGGAGGTCGGGAAGAGACAGACAAACCAGATCAGCTAGAGCTGCTAAGGGAAGGCCAGAAGAGAAAGTGGGGGAGGCCCCAGCCACTAAGGAAATAGGAAGTCAAGGAGGCACAGTTGCAGGAAAGGCTAAAGCAAAGAAATGGGTCTTTAACTGGGATTTGAAGCAGGAAAAGGAAAGCTGGGAGCAGAGAACAGAATCCCACAGAGTAGGGGTGATGACAAGAAAGGAGGAGGAGCATGCTAAGGATGAATGGAAATAGCGTAAACCAGGAAATTCAAGAAGACTTTGGGAAGTGGAACAAAGGGCATGTTGAGCATTGTAGGTAGACAATAGCTGTGACAGGAATGGAGGGTTGCCAGAGTGTAGAACATGGTACTTGAGTATTACGAGTAGAACTTTGTATTTAATGTGAAAGGATATCAGAAGCCAATGTTCAGCGTGGAAAAGGGGAGTGGCATTATCAAATTTTACGCGCAGCATGAAGGAATTTGATGGCAGTGTTTTGAATCAGTTGTAAGCAGCAGATGTGACATTTGGGAAGCATAGTCAAGGTGGGTAATGATGAAAGCAGAAGTAATCGAATGGAGGGTTGATCGAGGAACTTAGAGACTGAGCGGATCTAATGTAGAACAGCAAAACAGCAGCGAATGGTGGAAGAAATGTAATGGGAAAAGGAGAGCCAACCATCATAGGATACCCCAAGGATCTTGACTGTGTCTTGGAAAGAAAGCAGGGTGCCATGGATGGAGGGAGGGGTAGGATTGATAAAGGGAGCAAGATTAGCAAAGAGAAGACTAACCTTAGAGTTAAGCTTGATAGAAATCTGAGAAAAAATAACTGGGGCATGCATGGGAAATTGGAAAAGGTGCTAGATATCATCAGTGTAAATGAAAAATGTAACATCCAAGGATGCGATGTGGAAAGCCGGAAGGGCTAGAAGGACATTAAAAAGAATGGAATCGAGAACAGAAAACTGGGGGGCAGAAAATTGAGAGGACAAGGAAACTCAATAGGAACGGTTAGACAAGTATAAACGGAACCAGTCAAGAGCAGAGTCTGTGATGCCAATTGCAGAAAGTTGGGAGAGAAGAAGAGTGGTCAACCAAGTCAAAAGCTGCAGTATAATCAAGAAAAACAAGGAGGACCTGGTGATGGGAATCCATGGCAGTACGAATGTAATCAGTGATGGCTAGGAGAGAGTGCTCAGTGGACAGATGGGGACAAAAGCCAGTCTGAGCCAGTTGGAGAGTGGAGGAAGAAAGAAGGAAGTCCTCTAGTTGGTGGTGGCTAGATGCTTAGTGACTTTAGAGAGGAAGGGTAAAAGAGAATTAGACCGGTAATTAAGAGGATCAGAGGTGTCACTAATAGCTGGTTTGAGGATAGGGAGGACGATAGTTTCATTCCAGAAAAAGGGAAAGATCCCAGAAGAGAAGGATGAAGTGATAATGTCAGAGATTTGAGAGAGAAAGGAATTGTTGAGCAGTTTAAACAGATGAGAAAGCACTGGGTCAGATGGGGCAGTGGTGGGGTGAGATGAGGCAATAGCACATGACAGTTCATTAAAAGTAGGAGTAAGAAGAGCAGAGAGACTGGCAGTGGAGGTGAGGCTAGGAGGTGGAGAAGATGTGGAGAGAGGTAAGGAAGACTGGATGGTAAGGATCTTCTGATGGAAGACAGAAGCAAAGACCTGTGAGTGAAGAGACATGGCAGCAGAAGGAGCAGGAGGGGGATAAGCAAGAGAATGGAACAGACGGGAGGAAGTGGTATCTTTGTGTACAACGGCAGAGTAGTGATTTCTTGGCCTTGGTGATGGTAGCATGGTAGTGGCAGAAGGCAGATTGAAGAGAGGAGAGTAGGACAGGGAGCTGGGATTTCCACTAGAGGCGTTCAAGTTGGTGTACCTGACATTTAAGAAGACGGAGTCCTGGGTAGTACCAGCATTTCAAGGGGGGAGAGGAAGAAGAAACAGTTCAAAGAAGGCAATAAGATCAAAGGTGGGTGAAATGGCTGAACTAAAATAAAGGGAATGTTCTTCAGGGTAGCGGTGACCAAAATCAGAGGGAAAGGGGGTAGAGGGCGACAAAGGAATCTGGAGAGAAGTTATGAAGATGATGGCACTGTGGAAGCATGGGGCAGGCAGCAGGCACCAGGCAGAAGGGTAAGTGAGAGAGAAATAGACAAGGGGATGATTGGACCATGGAAGGGGAGTAGGAGTGTACGGAAGGAGATATGGGTGTAGAGGAAATTACCAGGTTGAGAATTTGACCCACTGTGGTTAGAAGTGGTAACATGTTGCTGGAGGCCGGAGGAAGATAGGAAATCCAGAAAGTCTTGTGAAACCAAATCTAATGGAGAAGAGAGATGGGGGAGGCATCAAGCAAATAGGGAGAGATTAAATCATAAAGAGCCTGCAGGGATACTAAAGAGATAGAGGGAGGGACATAAACACAGAGAACAAAGAAAGAAAAGGAGAACTGGACCTTATGTACCCTTGAAATTAAAACTCATAAACCCCTGTGATAGGCCCATCAGGCACTGGTGCCCCCTTGTACTTCAAAGCCCCTCTAACAGGAAATCACCAGGCTACAGTGGTGCTTAACAGTAAAGCATAACTTACTGAACAACTACGAGATAAACACCATAAGAAAAGCAGCATGAAATATTTACAGGACAATAAAATAGCATGATAGATATATATCCATAACCAACTTTAGATATTTCTCAAGCAGTAAAAAACCTGGCCATGCTACTACATGCAATTGTAGGCCTCTTGGGAATAAAAAGCAGGAAAAACCCAAATCAGCTTGCAGTAGATTAGGGGAAAAATACTGCAGTGTTACCACCAATCTGTTGGTGGCCACTGGTTGAATGCTTGCTTTAAGTTCTCAATTGGTATCTTCACTGAGCCCGATATTCAAAAAGCATTTACAGTTTACAGCCCAGTAAACCGTGTAAATGCCTTTAATCGGGATATTCAATGACACTTACACAGTTAGTGCCATTTAATATCTCCTTCTAACCACGCCTGGTTGCGGAGCATTCCAGAGTAGAGCAGAGGCGGAGACTATCGCTAACTGGGTAGCAGCGATATTGCATGCTGCCTGGTTAGCTACCTCCGCCTAAAAAATACGCGAGAGAAGATTTCACCTATAAGAACATAAGATATGCCATTCTAGGTCCGATCAAGGTCCATCAGGCCCAGTATCCTGTTTCCAATAGTGGCCAATCTAGGTGACAAGTACCTAGCAGTTTCCCCAAAAGACACAGGTTCCATAATGCTTGTATTAGGGCAAGCAGTGGATATTCTGGGTCCACTTTAATAATGGTTTATGGACTTTTTCTCCAGGAACTTGTCCAAACCTTTTTTAAATCCGGCTACACTAACAGCTTTTACTACATTCTCCAAGAGCAAATTCCAGAGTTTGACTACACGTTGAGTGAAAAAATATTTTTTCTTATTAGTCTTAAATAGGTTACCCTGTAGCTTCATTGCATGTTCCCTGGTCTTTCTATATTTTGATGGTGTAAACAATCAATCTACGTTTACCGGTTCCACTCTATTCATTAATTTATAGACCTCTATCATATCTCCACTCAGCCATCTCTTTTCAAGGTTGAAGAGTCCTAACCTTTTTAGCCTCTCTTCATAAGGGTATTATCCTTCCATCCCCTTTACCATTTTGGTGGCTCTTCTCTGTACCTTTTCTAATAACGCTATATCCTTTTTAAGATACGGCGACCAGAATTGCATACAATATTCAAGGTGTGGTCGCACCATGGAATGATACAGAGGCATTATAATATCCTTTGTTTTATTCTCCATTCCTTTCCTTATGATATCTAGCATTCTATTTGCTCTGTTGGCCGCCGCTGCACACTGGGCGGAGGGTTTTAACATGTTATGCACAATGACGATTAAATCTTTCTCCTGGGTAGTAGTTGCTAATGTGGAACCTTGCATCGTGTAACCATAGTTTGGGTTTTTCTTTCCTAGGTGCATAACTTTGCACTTGTCCACATTAAATATCATCTGCCATTTGGATGCCCAGTCTTCCAATTTATCAAGATCTTCTTGCAATTTTCCTCAATCCTAATGGGTTTTAACAGCTTTGAATAGTTTTGTGTCATCTGCAAATTTGATAACGTCACTCGTTATATCCATTTCCAGGTCATTTATGAATATGTTAAAAAGCAGCGGACCCAGCACAGATATCTGGGATACTCCACTATTCACCTTTCTCCATTGGGAAAATTGGCCATTTAGCCCTACCCTCTGTTTTCTCTTTTAACCAGTTCCTGATCCACAATAATACACTGCCTCCTATCTCATGACTTTTTAATTTTACCAAAAGTCTCTCATAAGGAACCTTATCAAAGGCTTTCTGAAAGTCCAGATACACTATATCAACCGACTCACCTTTGTCTACCTGTTTATTCACAACTTCAAAAAAACAGATTAGTAAGACAAGATGTTCCTTGGTTAAAGCCAGGTTGGCTGTCTCCCATTAAGCCATAACTATCTACATGTTCAGTAATTTTGTTCTTTATGATGGTTTCCACCTTTTTTCCAGTGCTGATGTCAGGCTCACTGGTCTGTAATTTCCCTGATCACCCCTGGAACCTTTTTTAAAAACTGGCATTACATTGGCCATCTTCTAATCTTCAGGTATTACAGATGATTTTAATGAAAGTTCACAGATTACTAATAGTAGGTCTGCAATCTCATATTTCAGTTCTCTCAACACCCTTGGATGTATACCATCTGGTCCAGGTGATTTGCTACTCTTCAGTTTATGAAATAGTTGTAATACATCTTCCTGGTGCATTGCTTTTCTTTCATTTCTTCCGCAGCATCTCCTTTAAATACTATTACAGTCATGGGTAATATTCCTACATCTTCCTCAGTAAAGACCGTAGCAAACAATTCATTCAGTCTCTCCGCTATGGTCTTGTCCCCTCTTAGTGCCCCTTTTATGCCTCTATCATCTGATGATCCAACTGACTCTTATAGGTTTTTTGCTATGAATGTACTATAAGTCTTTATTACACGTTTTGCTTGCCAGTGCTTGTGTTCTTCCCAGTTTTCGTTATTTGGCTCCTTTTTGAATTTCCTGAAAGATGCTTTTTTGGCAACAACAGCCTCTCTGACCTCACCTTTAAACCATGCTGGCAGTTTTTTGGACTTCCTTCCACTTTTCTTAAAGTGTGGAATACAGCTGGTCTGGGCTTCCAAGATTGTATTTTTTAAACAACACCCAAACAATGTTCCCTCTAATTTTCTGTAGGCTGTGTGCGCATAAAATATCAGCTGTGCAGCTTTTGAAGGAAGGTTAAATTTTTGTGCGCCACATAACGACACCTGGAGCTATATACTTTAAAATTTGACTACACATCAGAATACAGTATGTACACCACACTGATTGCACTAGAAAATATTGTAGAACTTGTGAAAACCGTAAATACACAACAACTTTTAAATTTTAAGACATCTGTGTTTTCTATCAGAATCAGAACCGTAATTTTTGTGCGCTCTGTTGTAAAGTATGTGCGCTCGCTTGGCAAGGTGTGTGCGCATGCACACGCGCACAGCTTAGAGGGAACAGTGCACCCAAGGTTGATGTAAATCTTTAACATTTGCAACTGCTTCTTTTAGTTTTTTCGTAACTATTTTCCTTATTTTATCATAGTCTCCCTTTTGAAAGTTAAAAGGTAGTACTGTGGATTTCCTTACCATCCTTCCTTCATTTATTAAATCAAACACGATCATGCCATGATCACTATTGCCAAGTGGCCCCAACAACCTTATCTCTTGCACCAGATCTTTTGTTCCACTAAGTACTAGGTCCAAAATGGCTTCCCCACTGGCCAGTTCATGAACCAGCTGCTCCAAGAAACAGTCATTTATTTCATTTAGAAACTTTATCTCCCTAGCATGTCCTGCCGTGACACTGACCCATTCAATACCGGGGTAATTGAAATCACCCATTATTATACTGTGTTGTAAATTTTGTTAGCTTCCCTGATTTCTTTGAGTATTTCATCATCCATTTGTTCATTCTGGTCAAGCGGTCAATAGTACACCCCCACTGCCATTGCCTTCCCCTTTTTACATGGAATTTCAATCCATAGAGATTCTACAGTGTATTTTTTTTCCTGCAAAATTTTAATCCTTTGTGATTCAATGCCCTCTCTAATGTAGAGTGCAACCCCTCCACCAATTTGATCTGCTCTGTCATTACGATATAGTTTGTACCCAGCTATCACAGTGTTCCATTGGTTGTCTTTCTTCCACTATGTCTCTGAGATACCAATCATATCTAACCTCTCATTTAGTGCTATATATTCTAACTCTCCCATCTTATTTTTTAGACTTCTAGAATTTGCGTTTAAGCTTTTTAGAGGCTGTATTTTATTCATATTAATCTGGCTATCAGTAGGCAAGGGTAATTTGGAATTTTAAACTCTGTCTGCTCTGTACTCAAGGGCATTTGGGCTACTTTTGTCTTATTGGAACCTCTCTACTGATATGCTATAACTTCAATCTCTTGCTATTATCCTTCAAGATGCATTGTTCTGAACCATGTGCTCTTGGGCGACTGTCGGCTTTCCCCTATTATCTAGTTTAAAACTGCCCTATCTCCTTTTTAAAGGTTAATGCCAGCAGCCTGGTTCCATTCCGGTAAAGGTGGAGTCCATCCCTTCGGAAGAGCCCCTCCTTTCCCCAAAATGTTCCCCAGTTCCTAACAAATCCAAAACCCTCATCCTTGCACCATTGTCTCATCCATGCATTGAGACTCCGGAGCTCTGCCTTTAAGGCACAGGAGCTAACCGGGCAGCATGCAATATCGCTGCTGCAAGGTTAATTACTGCGGCTTCCGGCGTGTGTGGCAATCCCCAGATATTCAATGCCGGGGCCATATATGACCCTGGCATTGAATATCCAGGGTTAAGGGTTGGCAGGCACGGCTTTGCGCCGTAGTGGCGCATAGCCTGCCCAAATGAATATAGGGCCCACTGTCCCTAAATCTCAGTAGTTGTTTAGGAAAGCTTTTCCCAACAAATCAGTCTCTGGCATACTGCACAGCCCTACTTGCTCAAATTTCTTCACTTAGCCCCTCAGGAAGAGAAATCTTTCTCAGTCAATGTGTGTAATCTACGCAGGTTACCTTTTCCTATTTGGAGAGATTTCTTTATCTAAGGTTACCATATTTTTTGCAAGCAGGTCTGGGACACATCCAATGCTGATGGGGGGGAGGGGTCTCCCTTAGTTCCATAATTGTACAATGAGGATGGGGGAAAGACAATGAGTCATTCTCTTCTCCCCATCCATCCTGTGACAGCAACAATATATCACTTCCAAACAGACGAATCACCAAAGAAATAGCTGTGCAAAATAATATTAATAATACTGAACAAGGGCCCAAAGAGAACTCTGCCAGTGATAATAAGGAAGTTGAGACTAATGAGGAAGTCAACAGGATTCAGAACACGTCACAAGGTTAGCCTTTGGAGAAAAGAAGATAACAGCAAAGGACAAAAGCTCTGCCTCAGCAAAACAACGAGGCAGTGTCACCCACACAAATGCAGAACAGAAACTGAGAGCGCACACAAAGAGTTTAAGTCTTCTTTTAATTAAATTTTCAAATAGAAATTCTAATAAACCACACCCTACATGGCCATATTTGAACAGTAGGGCTTCATCAGGGAGTTTGCATACAAGAATCCATAACATAATACAAAGAAAGAATATAGAATGCAGTAGATGCTTAGCCCTACCCACTGACCCCCAAACCCTGGATATTCATTTCCATGGCAACAGAAGTGAATATCTGTGTCTAGCCGCACTGCCCCGAAGTCACTGAGGCTAACCGTGCAGCATCGATATTGGATGCTACATGCTTAGCCTTGGCGCCTATAAGATAGGCAAAGTTTTTCCTCTCCTGATAGGCGCTGAGCGCTAACTGTGCAGCTTCCAATATCGGTGCTGCATAGTTAACACCGATCCCCGCCTCAGCTCCGCCCCGGAACACCCCCAGCATGCCCCAATGCTAGCCAGCTAGCATTGGGGCACGCAGGAAACTTAGAGATATTCGATGGCACTACCCGTGTATGTGCCGTTGACTATCTGGTTAGCAGGCATTTACATGGTTAACTGGCTATTAATCATGTAAATGCCTTTTGAATATCGGACCCAAAGGTTTTTAAGGACTTGCGGAAGGTTGTGAGGTCAGGGGAGCTGTGGCGGTCCTGTGGGAGTGAGTTCCCGATGTTGGGTGTGTACAGAAAAAAGGCGCATGCACATGTTTGGTTTCTTGTGGTTAATTCTTGAGGAAGGGCAAGCATGTTCTTTGCAGTGCTTCCTTTGCATTGATTTTCCAGAGATCTTTGTAGGAGATTCTGGAGATATTGCGGGCTAGAACTGTGGAGGAGTTTGAAGGTAATTACAAGGGACTTGTATTTGATTCTAGATAGAAAAGGTAGCTAGTGTAAATCTTTCAGAATGGGGCTGATATGGCTAGATCTGGGTGCATCTGTGAGTATTCGGGCATGTAGAGCAAGTTGTAAGGGGTGAAGAGAGTTTTTGGATAATCCTTGCAGGATGGCATTGCAAAAATTGAAGTGGGAAAATATTAAGGCTTGGAAGACTGTCCTGAAGTCATGCAGTTGGAGGAGCAGTCAATGGTGTTGAGTGACTCTTATTTTATTGTAGACAGCTTGTGTTACTTTTCTAATGTGTGGTTGAAGTGAGAAGCGGTAGTCAATAATGACACCTAGATAACGTACTTCTGATTTCACTATTAGGTTAGCTTTGTTGACTATGAGTTGGGAGAAGGATTGATCTCTGGATATGAAGAGAAGGTTGGTTTTCTTGTAGTTAATGGTAAAATTGTGATCCAACAACCAGTGAACAATAGCATTAAAGCAATTAGTAATAGCGGTGAAGGTGGTTTTTATGGTGAACAGTGCGTAGATCATAATGTCATCTGCGTAAAGATGGTAGAAGGTATTATGGTTTTGAATGATGTCACATACTGGCTGTATATATGTATATATATATATATATATGTTTCTATATGTGTATGTATATATATATATATATATTATATATATTAGTAAAGCAGATAGGGCGGATCCTTGGGGACTCCTTGTTTTTGTCTATAAGGTAAGGATGTGTTGGGTCCAGAGTGCACATACTGTAGACAACCTTTCAGGAATTAATGGAACCAGCTGAGTGCAGTCCCTTGGATTCCACTGCTACGAAGATACTGTAGGAGGACATCATGGCATATTGTGTCGCATGCAGCCACTATGTCAAGAAATATCAAGACAAAGCCCTTCTTCGGATTTTTGTTGCCTTTTATGAGTTTGTCGATGAGGGAGATTAGAAGGGTTTCAACACCGTGATTGGGTCAGAATCCATACTATTGTATGTCCAGAGGTGCATAGGCATTGATATAATGTTGGAGTTGGAGAAGGACTGTTTTTTCCAGAATTTTTGCTAAGAAAGGTAAGTTTGAGATTGGTCTGTAGGAGTTCAGATCACTTGGTTCCAGTTTGGGATTCTATAAATTGAACAAATAGAAGCAGTTTTTAGGCTGGTGGGAACCGTTCCTTGGGAAAGTGAGAGGTGTACAATCTTGGATAAGATGGGGGCTAGCTCTGTCCTTGAGATTTTTATCCAACTCACTGGGCAGGGGTCAAGTGGGGAGGTGGTTCTGTTGAGGCTGCTGATTATGTTTTTAAGACGCGTAAGGGAGATAGAGCTGAATGAGTGGAGGGGCGCTAGAAGAGTCTGCATGGAAGGTACAGGTCTGGCAGGTGTGGCATTGAGAAGTTTTGACTGGAAATGAGTAGCAAAGATCTGTGGGGTTGGGGCAGTAGTTGGCAAAGCTTAGTTGTTTTCTTTCATTAAGGATTTGATGATGTCAAAGAGTTCCCTGGGCTTGTTGAGTGATTTCATTATAGATTTAATGTTAAAGTATTTTAGCTTCTTTTGTTTTGATCTGGTAGTCATGGAGGATGTCGAGATAGTCATTTTTGGCTTGTTCCTCTTGGGTGTTCCTCCATTTTTGCTCGAGCTTTCTAAGGTCACGTTTAAGTTTTTTCAAATTAGGAGTATACCAGACAGCATGGTTGTGGTGGTGGGTGCCGCTTGGTTTGATGGGGGGTGCAGTGGCATTGATACTTATATGGCTTGCCAGTTATTGACGATGCATTCTAGGTCATTGATGTCCATATTAATTTGAGGGATGATTCTCTAGAAATATATTTTTATCAAAATTTCTGAAGTGATGGTGGGCCCTGCCAGGTTAATCAATGGGAGCAAGGGGCCTATTATAAGTGAGGAATAAGGTAATGGAGTAGTGGTCAGACCAAGGAATGTTTGCTGCTTAGGGGTCAGGTATTCCAGGGTCATCCAAGAGTTGGGAGGGACAGAAGATAAGGTCTAAGGTATTTCCTTTTTCTTGCATTGGGTAGTGGACTATTTGTGTAAAGTTTAGAGACTCCATTGTGTTAGGAAAGTCCTTGGCATGTTTTTGGGGAGCAGAAGATAGATTTAGGTTGCCTAGGAACGTTAGTTGGCAGTTCGGATTTGAGTGGGAGCTGACTGTTTCAAGCAGAATAACGAGCTCTTCAGTGCTTGCTGTGCGGAGTCTATAGGTGCTTGTTGGAGATTTGTTATTCTCCTAGGACAAGCAGGATGAGTCAGCCACAATTGGTGACGTCATCCGACGGCGCCGAGACGGAAGTACTCTCCATAGCTCAGAAGGGCTTTGCCCTTCTGAGCATGAGCCAACTGGCCCCACCCCCGGCCCGCCCCTAGCTAACCAGTTTCACTTCTTCCGCCTTGCCAGCAAGACGGACCTTTCTACTCTCCACAAAAATTTAACTTAAGAAATCCTAAGCGTATGTATCTTGCTATTTTTTCCTAACAATTCCTAAGCATATGTATCGTGATATCTCATTCTTCATCCTGTCGGAGCCTTGTACCTCTCTACTAAGTTAATGTTCCAAGGCTCCCTTCTGAGCGGCCCAACGGAACCTCGTTCCAGTGGTCCATGTGCTCCAGTCTCAAATCCTAGAAAACTGCATCTTGCGTTTTTGTTTTCCCTATTCTTGTCAGTATTGTATTGCTTAAACTTGCATAAAATTTTCTGTCAAAGCTTATCTAATTCCAGGGCTGCTCTTAAGCTCCTTACCAGACGCTCTCAGTCGGCAGAATAACTGTTCCTGCGCCCGCTTCCAGCTGTGCCGCCGCTCCGGGTGTGCCTAAGGGCCTCCACCCCGATTGCAGGCTCATTGCCGCTCAGGTTGTGCCTAAGGGCCTCCAACCCCAGCAGCGACCTCTTATCTGCTCAGGTTGTGCCTAAGGGCCTCCAACCCCAGCAGCGAGCTCGGTCCCAGTGCACTCAAGGACCCTCCGGGTGAAATAAGGTTGTGCCTAAGGGCCTCCAACCCCAGCAGCGAGCTCGGTCCCAGCGCACTCAAGGACCCTCCGGGTGAAATAAAAAGCGGGTGAAATAAAAAGCGGGTCCGGCTGTAAAAGCCCTGCGACAGTCTCTGTCCTTCCTCGCTGGCCGGCCACGAGGGTCTCATGGCGGCGGCCATCTTGACCCTTTCGTCATAGGCAAGGCTCCTCCCACTGAGCCCCATTGGTCGGCATAATCCCTATTGGAAGGAGGGGACGTGCGACGGTCTGCTCGGCGCCAGCGAAGATGTCATCAGACTGCTGGTTACCTAGCCCCCGCTCGGCGCATAGGTATCGGCACGGACAGAGCTGAAAATCTGGATTGCAGCAGCGGATCACTTACAGCCGTACGATCACAGGAGCGGCAGGGGGAATCCCCTTGGCTTCATGTGCTCTCAGCCAGCTGCTCTCTTTATCACGTACTTCAGCTCATATACTGCGCAGGGATAAAGACTCCCCGGCGCTGACCATTCCCGACGGTACAGAGACGCCACGGAGCATTGCTCTCTTCACGCAGGGAATATTCTCTGGCCTATCGCCCCCAGGGCTGCAATTGGAGCGTCTCAATGATGGGGCTGAAATAGCCCAGCGTTCCAGGCCGGACGCACTGTGCCCCTACACCTCGGAGCAGATGCACTCATCGGAGGAGTCAGAGTGTTTGCTATCTCTGCTGGAAGCCTGGCAGACGCCTCTGCAGTCTCGTGATGAGGCTGAAATAGCCCAGCGCTCCAGGCCGGTCGCACTGTGCCCCTACACCTCGGAGCAGATGCACTCATCGGAGGAGTCAGAGTGTTTGCTGTCTCTGCTGTAAACCCGGCAGACGCCTCTGCAGTCTCAGGATGAGGCTGAAATAGCCCAGCGCTCCAGGCCGGTCGCACTGTGCCCCTACACTCGGAGCAGATGCACTCATCGGAGGAGTCAGAGTGTTGCTGTCTCTGCTGTAAGCCCGGCAGACGCCTCTGCGCCGGTTCAATCACCCGCTCCCACGCTCCCGTGCTAGCGCTGGTCTGTGCACTAAAGCTGTCACATGTAGTGCAACCTTAATTCTGCTGAATAAATAGTAACACTAGCCTTGGAGGCCCAGTATTGGGCTGCAGGATCACTAACACAAGGAAATCATGAGCACTATGTCTCTGCACCTCTGACGCTACAAGGGCCATGACTTCGTTTCCCGAGTGGGCCCATTTATATCATACTAAACCCTGAGCGCTATGTCAGCATCTCCATGCTTGCCATACTGGTCAGACCAAGGTCCATCAGGCCCATTATTCTGTTCCAACAGTGGCCCATCCAGGTCATATGTACCTAGCAGTTTCCCCAAGGGACACAGGTTCCACAATGCTTGTATTGGTTCAAGCATTGATATCCTGGTCCCTTCTTAATAATGGCTTAGGGACCTCCTCCAGGAACTTGTCCTAACCTACACTAACAGCCTTACTACATCCTCCGGTAACAAATTCCAGAGTTGATTACACGTTACCTATCCACTGCTGAGTGATCCCAGGCTAGCAGGAATCGTCAAAGGCCTGTGATAGTGCTCTCGCTATCCATGGGGCGTGCTCTCCCCTACGACAAGCAGGTCTCCTGAAACAGCAGTGTAACATATGGTTAAGACACTGACTGATGGTGCAGGGGACATGGGTTCAGTCCCCCACGGTCCCTGCTGCAGAAGACTGGCTGAGGCAGTACCTGTCAACCTGCGTTAGCCTCCCTCACACTTCACCGAGGCTCTCAAAGGATGCAAAGACACTACGTCAGCCTAAACAGAGCTACAGCACAATAATTAAGACACTGACCAATGGTGCAAGAATCAGGGTTTCAATCCCCACCGTGCCCAATGAAGAAGGCTCACTGAGGCAGTGTGTATTATGGGAATGAGTGCTGTAGAGGGCAATTTATTTTGGAGTAGCCTAAGGGTTAAGGTCACGGACCTAGCAACCCAGAGGTGTACACAGTGTGGTACGGTGAACACAGGCAGTGTGTTCTGGATCCAAGTGAGCAGTCCAAATCCCAGCCGGGGCACCTGCAACCCTACTGGTAATTGGCTACCGTATCCCCAGGGATTCCATCAATGCCGTGCCACCCAATACCTTCGGCTGCTCGTGGACGCCCCGAGCCTCTCAGCTAGTATGGGGCAACCAGATCCCAGCCACGTCGCAAATGGAACCATGGCAGCCAGATTCCAGTCACGTCACGATTGGGACCAGCATCCTAACTGCCAGCCCTGGTGGCACTATCTACCACCCCTGGCCAGCCGGTTCCCCGGCTTGCAGGATCCCCTTCAGGGAGGGGCTGATACTTTAAAAATGACAGGAGAATACGTTACCACCTACCAGGCAATTAAGGGACCTAGATACTGCCCCAGTGGATCGCACTCTGGGACTCCATCTGCATCTCCTCCCAAAAGAGGTCCCGACTACAGGCTCTATCAGATCCCCAGTCAGGACACGCCTGCTGCACCCCTCTCGGCACACGATGCACCCAAGCCTCTGCTTGGGCCCCTGGGCGAGCCACTATCCCCAGGAACAAGCAGGAGCGAGTCTTCACATACGGCTATCGTCGCTCCGACGGAGCCTGCACGGAAACGCGCCCCAGCGTCCAAAGGGAAAGTTCCCGAGTGCCTGCCCGAAGTAGAGAAACAAGTGAGCTCCCTCCTGCCAGGGATAGTGAGTTGCTGTCTTACCCTTAGGCAGACCGTCCCATACAGGACAGCAGTGCTTGCTTGCCTGCCCTACGAATCGAACTTGCTGTGGCACCCAGAGAAAGCCTTGTCAATCCAACCAGCTACGGTGAGATACACTCCCCGTCACTCCTAAAGAATACTTGCAGGTCCACCTACAGCTGCACTTCCTAGAAGATCAGGAAGCTCGAATGACTGCAGGGCATGACCAGCCATGCTTAAGCTCATACCACATCGGGGAATGTTGGAAACAACAGTCACAGCATACAGAGAGCATGCAGAAGACAACCCTCATCTCTGTGGCAGCACGGTGATGCACTCACAGTGGGTTCATAAGCTAAAGGTCGTGGGCTCAGCCCCAGCTGGGGCAGGAGCCGCCAGTGTGTTCAGAAGCTAAAGGCCGCAGATTCAAGCCCCAACTCAGCTGTTGTCCCTGCAACCCGATCCCTGTTCAATGACTCTATAAGTGGCCACAGTGTGGTGCAGTGGACAGAGCCAGTACTTCTAAGACCAGAAGGTCACAGGTTCAAATCCCAGCTGGAGCTCATGCCAGCCCAGCCCCCATATTTTCAATAAGGCCTGCATCTATCGGACAGAGCAGAACCTCAGCACTATGGTTAAACTTGGACCGATGGTGCAGGGATCAGGGGTTCAATCCCCCTCAGGACCCAATTAACATGGCCAGCTGAGGTGTTATTAACAGGAGGCTCATTGCGGACCTCGCATCTTCTATTCATCCGCAGATACCACCTAAGGGTCAGAGCTTGGTACAATTTTGCCCGCAGAGACCTGCCTCCGCTCCCTCAAGGTTGAGGTGGCTAACAGATCGCTGCCCACCAACATGGGGGGAAATACCTTCCACGTCTCGGTCTCCGCATCACTTTCATTGCTGCCAAGGAGCACCTATTCCCCGAATTGGGCCCCTACCAGTGGCAACACGATGGTGCAGTACACGCAGACTCTGCGTACGACCACAGAACATCACAGAACGCCCAGTCGGGCTACTGCCAATACAGTCCACATATTAATGGACCCTACTAAGCATCCAAGCCCTATCAAGGAGCGTGTAAGGGCAAGGAGGCAGACTCAAGGCCAGCCTTGTGAACGCCAGATTGGCTTCTTACGTTATGATCAACCCAAGGGCAGCACTTAATTTGCGTGCACAAATCTGATTTTAGCCACCTACGCGCACCATGGAAAATGCGCCACGATCACAGGTTCCGACCTGGGCCGGGAGATGCAAACCATCACCCCACTACGCTGTATAGCCCTACACTAAGGCCCTTGGTTGTATGTGACGATAGGATACCCCAGTCAGTCGCCAGACCGACCACGGCCTCAAACACTATTAAAAAAAAAAAAAAAAAAAAACACAGTCCGTGGGCTGACCACGAATTGATCACTCGCCACGTGGTGAGCACGAAGTGCAACTGTTGCGAGGGGCACTACCTGCCCTCCCTCAGGCACCAGCGTGCTTCACTCCCGGATAGCAGCATGCACACACTCACACCTTGCATAGCCTGACCCTGTCGACAGATTGAATCCTCATCGACAGGTTATGATCCTGGCAGGGCCATCTACTACCAATGCAAACCTACCGAAGGCTTGATGGGCATCTCTCGCACATCTCGTAGCACAAGCTTGCTACTCGCTGCTGTTATATCAACATAGGATATGCCGTGGCCTAATGAGCCCACCAAGGCCAGTCTGTTCTTCTAACGTGGCAAGTCTAGGTCACCATCACCTAAGAGTTACCACATAAGAGCATGATGTAGCCGTCATCACCTAAGAGCATGATGTAGTCGTCATCTCCTAAGGCATGGTATAGGCTGTGGCATGGTATAGGCTGTGGGCCCTAGCTTCCCGTAGACCCACCTATGAATCCAAGCAATGCCCCTACGTCGTCTCGATGCTTCTTTCACGCCGTAGTGAGGCTTTGATCTACACTACCTTCGTGGCTACTGGCCTGAAGCCCCGCTGTACTTGACCGCCTATGATCCGCATACTTCGCATCGCAGCTGTTGCATATGCGTGCTTCATCATCTGGAGGTTGCCCAGTATCGGCATACTTCACAACCGCAGCTGTTTCGTTGCATACTGCCCGTCTGCAAGCCCACAGGCTCTTCCTATGACATGCCAACTGCAAACCCACATGCTCTAGCTGTGACACGCAGGAATGCGCGCTGGCCCTGATGAGGTTACCTCAGCCTCGTCCTTCCCCCATCCACCACAGCGCATGGCAGCTTGGGAGGCACCAATTGTGGCTGACTCATCCTGCTTGTCCTAGGAGAAAACGGAGTTACTTACCTGTAACTGAGTTCTCCGGGGACAGCAGGATAAGTCAGCCACACATCCCTCCCTCCTCCCCTGGTAGGGGGAAGGACTAGTCCTCAGGAACTGGTGCCCGCCTCCTAGCGGCTAAGGCTCAGCTAGTGACGAACTGGTTAGCTAGGGGCGGGCCGGGGGTGGGGCCAGTTGGCTCATGCTCAGAAGGGCAAAGCCCTTCTGAGCTATGGAGAGTACTTCCGTCTCGGCGCCGTCGGATGACGTCACCAATTGTGGCTGACTTATCCTGCTGTCCCCGGAGAACTCAGTTACAGGTAAGTAACTCCGTTTTATATCATGACCATCTGTGCTGGACGATGAGATTTCTTTGAATTGTAGACTATCATTTGCAAGGATAAAAGCACCTCTACCTTTGTGTCCTATGCAGGGACAGTTAAATAATTCAGAATTAGGAGGTTTTAGTTGGTTTATGAGAATAGTATCCATTATGGTAAATCAGGATTCTGTTACACACATAAAATCAAGGTTGTAATCAGTTAGTAATCTGATAGGATTTGAGTTTTGTTTCTGGCTGACCTTGCATTGATTAGAATACCTTTTAGAAGTGGTGGTTTAGTTGAGGAGATGGTAGCCTGATATTGTGAGGCCATGTCACAGAGAGGGATGTGTATCAGAGTGGAATGGCCACAGTACCTCATTTTGAGAATGAAGTTCCTACGGATAATGGGAATATAGCTTAAGGTTGGTATGATGCATGATGTTTGGAGTAACTGGGAGAGCAGAAATAATGTGCACATCAGCATGTACAAGGTGGAATGTGTGCTTGGCATGTTAGGATGTGCAGTGGGTATGGTAATTCCTGGGAACATAGAGGGGATGGTTAGCAAGCCTAGGAGAGCTTGAGTATCTGCTTGTGGGAGTGTAGTGGGGCTGGAAGGGGAACTACGGAGGGATTTGAAAAGAAGGAGATCTGTGGAGTGTTTCAGGCGCTTAGGTGATTCACTGGTATGTGATGAGCCTTTGATGGAGGACATTCCTAAATAAATAAAGTTAGTTGCACTAGCAACTGCCGCTGAATATCGGGCCCTATATTAACAAGTACATGCAGGCCAGCTGATCCAAATATCTTAATAAAAAGACAATCACAGAAGCACATAATATCAGTCCCTTCTAAATCAGACATTTATATCTATCAAAGTCTATGAATTTATATGAAGTACTATTTCAGCTCACTGCGGCATACAGGAAAAAATGCTCACGGATTACTAGAGACAGCTGCAATTATATAGGACAGCGATTCTCTAGGAGCAAATAACAAGGAATAAATAATCAAAGATAAAACATAAATCTACTGAAAGAATCATATTGTTTATGAAACAGAATTAAATTTTACCTCCAATTGCAAGAATCACTCAAACAAATGCTCCTTCAAAGAGACTCTAATACCAAGAAAGAAAATAACCCATTGTTCTTTTTTTTTTAACTTATATTTATTAAGACTTTTTATTCACTGACAATACATTATCAGATAAAAAAGGAACAATGAAATAAATATATCATCAATAACTGTTATACAGTAACTACACAAGTACATTAGCCCACATCTCGGGGATAAACAACAAAGAAAAAAGAATTTAAAGTAAACAAAGCCAGGGAAACCATTCAAGGAAGCCCTCACTAACACCATTTAGCCTAACCGTTCACCCACCCACCACCGAAGAAAACAACCATAGATATATATAAGGTAAAGGAACCTCAGTGTGTCTTTTCTCTTTCTAAAATTCATCTATCTAAGTCAGTAGGGGACATAAAAATAAACTTATCCTGGCCCATGGTAACTAAACACTTGCACGGATAGCGTAAGAAAAATGTAGCACCGAGAGCAACAATTCTTGCATTATAAGCAAGGAAAGTCTTCCTACGAAGTTGCGTCGAACGAGAAACATCAGGAAAAATAGATATCTTTTCTCCACAAAACAAAAGTTCTTTTTTACGAAAGTATGCTTTAAGGATTGAAAATTTTTCCTCCTCTGAAGCTAAGGTAATTAACAAAGTAACCCTAGTGGGAGTAATATCTTGTGTATCCTCAAGAAAAGCAGTCAAATCAAATGCATTTTTTTCTTCCAAAATGGCTAAATCACCATCATCAGTATGCACAGCAACTTTAGAAGAGATATAGTAACACTTGATTAACATTAAAGTATCCACAATGGGTAACTGTAATATATCTTTCACATATTTTCTAAAAAGAATAGAAGGAGAAAGCAAAGAAATACAAGGAAAATTAAGCAATCGCAGGTTTTTACTCCGTTGCATATTCTCTAAATTTTCTAATTTCTGATAAAACACCGCGCTACCCTTAACACTAACAGATTGAAAAGAAGACAATGATTGAACCTGAGTTTCTAAGTTTGAAAAACTGGAAGTCAAGTTATCAACTTGTAAGTCCAAGGATTGAAACTTAACAATTACATTTATTTATTTATTTAACATCTTTTATATACCGCGCTATTTGTTGTCAGTGCGGTTTACATATAACAAAGGTTGCACATTCGGAGGACAATTGTGTGCTTACATTATAACAGGAAACTTAAACTTGGAACAACAGGGTATAACTGTAACTATGTACAAAACATATTAGATTCTTTAGTATTTAGTATTTAGTACATCTTTAGTAAACTGGCAAAGTGAGGGAACAGTCTCCATTAAGACTCATTCAGTTCTCTTTACTACATGCCAGATATCCAACAAAGAAATTGAAGCACCTGAAGGACTTCCAGCCGAAAAAGTCGGCTCCTTCCAGTTTACAAATTTAGGCAACACACCAACTTCAAGAGGATTCGAAGAGAGATGAAGCACTTCTGACAGTTCCAAAAATCCCAGGGGTAAAGGTGGAGTGCGCTCGACCGAGCTAAGGCTAGCTCCCTCACCAGAGGGGATAGAATGCACAGTACCTGGCTTTGAAGGAGCCGGCGTCGACACCACGTGCTTATCCATAGGGCCCTCTGTCGTCTCCGCTGCAGTGGTCTTTGTCTTCCTTTTTCCTCCAGGCATGCTGACAAACAACACTATCTCGCTCCCAATTCGCTCCTAAGGGACTCCCAAGGGGCCAATAACCCATTGTTCTTTAAATTTCAGCAGTACTTAGTGTATATAGCTAGCACACATTAAATAAGACAGGAAACAAACACTTACTTAAAAATACACACAACTGTAGAGCAAATTTGCAAAACAATCAACACTGAACTGACAAGTTTCTGGTAGAAAAGTCCATAAACCATTATTAAAGAGGACCAGGGAAATCTATCTGTGTACTTTTTGGGAACCTGACAGATACTTGTGACCTGGATTGGTCACTATTGGAAATAGGACACTAGGCTGCATGGACCCTTGGTCTACCCCCGGTATGGCACATTCCATTCTTCATTCCTTTCCTTTTGATTCCTAGCATTCTATTTGCTTTCTTGGCTGCTGCTGCACACTGGGCGGAGGGTTTCAATGTATTGTCCACGATGATGCCCAGATCCTTTTCCTGGGTGGTGGTTCCTAATGTGGAACCTTCCATTGTGTAACCATAGTTTGGGTTGTTCTCTAAGGGGGTCATTCAGTATAGCGAATTGCAGGGATGGACATCTGGATTGGACGTCCACCCCTGCTATTTGCTTCTCTGCTTCCCCGGTTACTGCCTCCCCATGCGATCAGCCTGTTTGTATGGGGGGCCTTAGACAGGGGCGGGAGGGGGCGTTACTAAGGCAGAGCAAGGGCTGTGTATGGGCAGGCCACGTCCCTGGACATACAAGGCCAATTCTGAGGTTGGCCCTGTACGTCCAGACCTGGGAACAAGGATGGGGGACCTATTCCACCACAGAGGTGGAATAAGTCCCCCTGGACATCGGGGGATCATGCCACGGGCCACACCACAAAGGTATAGGTGGGCAGGAAAATTCCCTGCAGCTGGACCCTGGCCATGGGAGGCCGGATCAAGGGTCCGGTTGCAGGAAAAGAAAAATATTTGCAGCAGCCAGCATCGGCTGCTCCTGAATGGAGCCGCGGTGCCATGGTGATGGGACACCATGGCACTGCAGCTCCATTAAGGAGCCTGACTGAGGTAGCAGGGCAGCAGACCCAATTCTGATCCCACAGGCATGAATAGCCCCCACGGGACGATTCTGCCACTGCAGACCTGGTATGGCACATCTGTCCCCACTACTTGAATCACAGATAGAAGGTTGCCATAGAGGTAAGAGTCAGGGTCAGAACCTTCAAATCAGGGAAATCTTCCATAACTGGGGACTTCTGGTAACCCTGTCTTTATCTGGATTTAGCCTGGTCTTTACTCTCACTACTGCACATGATATCTCAGTCCTGGAATAGCTAAGAATCCTCAGACTTGTCCCTTCTGCTTATGTAGCCAGCTCCTTGCTGTCTGTGGCTGTCTGGCCTTCTTCACCTCCTCTGGGTGCTTGTCTGTTGTTCCAAGGAACCAGGAACATTCAGTTCTGCATATTTCAGCTACAGCTACACACACAGAGGCACATTCACACTCTCAGGGCAATGCAGAAATCTTGTGTTAGAGTCATGAACTATAGCTCGGTGCATAGTTTTCCTAACATTAAGGATAACACAAACAATTTTCTTCCGGATGCAATAAGCAAAAACTATGCAAAGAAGTTGTGTGGAAAAATTTTCAGAAATGAAGGAAGAGTGCAGTAGACTCGTACGCACATGGGTCTCCACTAACTGTAACCAGGAATAAAAAGGTAATCTGCGATGGTTTGAGGTCCACCCCCCTTCCCCGGCACTTTCTAATCCTCTTGAAATCCCCACACCAAGCCCCAAAAAATTAAAGGTGGTCCAAGTGGGGCCTAACCCCTGAAACCCCCTTAAAAATAGATTGCATGGTCCCCCCCCCCCCGACTCCCTGTACCTCAAATATTAGGAGGCAGGAGCATATTCATTCCAAATGGGATCAGTGCTGTTCATTGTCTTTATAAGTGATATTGGAGAAGGGTTGAAAGAGTGTGCCTGTTTGCAGATTATATGAAAACTTTAAACACAGTGGGTATGTTAGAGTGGGACAATAAAATGAAAGATAATTTTAAAAATTAGAAATATTGTCAAAGACATGACAACTATGCTTTAATCTAAGTAGATACAAAATCATACAGTTAGGATGTAGAAATCCAGAGGCCAGCTATCTCTGTAGAGATAAAGATATGGCAGTCAAACAGGAAAGAGACCTGGTGATCATCATATCTGATTACCTAATAGAATGCTCACGTGTGTTAAGAGAGGGAAGTAATATTACCTCTTTACAGGGCTGGCACAAGGAGGTGAAGCGCCTTAGGCAAACCTGTTCCCTTGTGCCACACATTGCCACTGCTGCCGCCCCTCTCCAAGACCGACAATGGCAACAATAGTCGCAAACAGCCCCACAGCGCTCTTTGCTGCCTGATTCCGGCTTCTGTGCAAACAGGAATTTGGCATCAAGCGTTGGAGAGGGGTGGAAGCAAACAGCCCTGTGGCACCGAAGCTTGAAGGTAAGTGCTGTGGGGCTGTTTGTGGCTCTTTCCACCACTGTTGGTCCCAGAGAGGAGCGACACTAGTGCCAATGAGTGCCCCTGGAGGTCTGTCACTCCATAACAGCAGGAGGGCATTAATATGGTAGAGGCGATTCAAAATAGGTCCATCAAAATGACTGTAGCAGGATTGTGTTCTGTCTTTACAATGAGGAAATTTCTGGAATTTCTGTTGCTAAGTGTTTGGGTGTCCAAAGTGATGCCGTGGCAGTTAATGAAGTTAGGTAATTAATTAATGCAGTGGTGACATTAATCCTAACCCTTCCCCCCCCTAGACTATTCTCACTCCATTCCTCTCTCAACCATTCTAATCTCTTCTATATTCCTCTCCTCTCTCCCTTTCTCTTGTGCATTATGGAATGCACATTCCATTTCTAATAAACTCCCCTTTACTCATGACCTTTTTATTTCTAACTCCTTCAGTCTTCTAGCTCTTACTGAAACCTGGCTCCTCCCAGATGATGATGCTTCAGTTGCTGCCCTCTGTCACGGTGGATACCAGTTTTCCCACACTCCTCGTGCCACCTCGTGGTGGTGATGTTGGGTTTCTGCTTTCTCCTTCCAGCCAACTCCAACTCCTCCTTTTACCTATGTTTCACTCCTTTTCTTTCTTTGAAGTCAATTCCGTCTGCTTTTTTAATCCATTATGTCTCCGGAAAGCTTCTATATATAGACCTCCTGATAAGTCCATCTCTACCTTTCTCACTGACTTTGACTCCTGGCTTTCCCTATTTCTAGATTCTTCTTCCCCCTCGCTTATTCTTGGTGACTTCAATATTCATGTTGATAACACTTCTGACCCCTATGCTTCTAAACTCCTTTCCTTACCTCTTCTTTCAATCTCCAGCTTTGCTCTTCCACTTCCACTCATCAGCGTGGTCACTGCCTTGACCTGGTTTTCTTCTCTGTTTACCCTCCAATTTCCATACCTTAATTCTTCCCTTATCTGATCATCACATCATAAGCTTCATCCTTCATCACTGCCCACCTCAATCCTGCGCTGTCTCCTCCTACATTTTTAGGAATCTTCATGCTATTGATCAATTGGCTCTTTCCCTATTGTCTTATCACCTCTTTCTTCCACTTTGTCTTCTAAATCTGTTGATGATGCTATAGTTTCCTATAATACTGCCCTCTCCTCTGTTCTACATATTCTTGCTCTACCCATCCCACGTTCTGTGAGACGCACTACACCTCAGCCCTGGTTGTCCTCAACTACCTGCTATCTCTGCTCCTGTGCCCACTCAGCTGAGCACATTTGGCTCAAATCTCGCTCCCTTTCTGACTTTCTTCACTTCAAATGCATGCTTACCTCCTTCCAGTCAGCCTTAGCACTTGCCAAGCAAAACTAATATACATCTGACTAATTCTCTTGCCACTGACCCCTGCCGTCTTTTCTCAACTCTTAACTCTCTCCTTAAGGCGCCTCCCACGCCAACCCCTCCTTCTCTTTCTGCCCAAACTCTAGCCAACTTTTTCCATAACAAATCCACAAGATTACTCTTTAATTCCCCACTAGAACAACTTCATCCCCTCTTCCTTCACCTCAATACCAACTTTTTCCATCAATCTCTTTTAGCCTTTCATCCTTTTCCATGACCTCTGAAGAGGAAACCTCTCATCTTCTTTCCTACTCCAAACTTACTACTTGCTCTTCTGATCCTATCCCCACCCATCTCCTTAACTCCATTTTCTCCTCTATCATCCCTTCCATCTCACATATTCTCAACCTCTTGCTCTCCACTGCTACAGTCCCTGCAGCCTTCAAGCATGCTGTGGTCACACCCCTACTCAAGAAACCTTCTCTTGATCCTAGCTATCCTTCTAATTATTATCCCATCCTCATTCTTCCCTTCGTTTCCAAACTTCTTGAGCGCGTAGTCCTCCACTGTTGTTTTGAATTTCTTTCCTCTCAAGCCCTTTTGGATAATTTTAATTTGGCTTTTGTCCCTTAAATTCTACTGAAACTGCACTTGCCAAAGTTTCCAGTGACTTGTTTCTGGCTCAATCTAAGGGCTTCTACTCTATCCTTATCCTTCTTGACCTTTCTGCTGCTTTTGATACTGTTGACCACCACCTTCTCCTTGACACATTGTCCTCACTTGGTTTCAGGGGCTCTGTGCTGTGCTGTTCTCTTCTTATCGCTCCCATCGCTCTTTAAGTGTTTGTTCTGGTGGTTCCTCCTCTACTGACATCTGACTCTCAGTTGGTATATCCCAAAGGTCTGTCCTGTGCCCTCTCCTTTTCTCTCTTTACTCCCAATCCCTTGGTGCTCTTATCTCCTCCAGTGGATTTCAGCATCATTTTTATGCTGACGATTTTCAGATCTATCTTTCTACACCCAGTATTTCTTTGACACTCCAGACCCATATCTCTGCCTGCCTTTCTGACATCGCCATCTGGATGTCTCGCCGCCATTTGAAACTAAACATGGACAAAACCAAAAACTTATTTTTCCTCCTAAATCTTCCTCTCCCCTTCCTTCTTTCTCTATCTCTGTTAATAACATTCTTCTGCTTCCTATTTCCTCAGCCCATAACCTTGGTGTCATTTTTGACTCCCCCCTTTCTTTCTCCTCACATATCCAACAGATAGCTAAAACCTGTTGCTTCTTTCTCTATAACATTAACAAAATTTGCCCCTTCCTTTCTGAACACACTACTAAAACACTTGTCCACTCTCTAATTACTTTCCGTCTCAACTGTTGCAACGTCCTTCTTGCTGGTCTCCCTCTGAGTCATCTCTCTCCTCTTCAGTCTATTCAGAACTCTTCTGCGCGACTAATCTTTCACCAGTCTCTATTTACTCATATAACCCCTCTTCTCAAGTCACTTCATTGTCTTCCTTTCCTTTTCCATATCCAATTCAAACTCCTTCTTTTGACCTTTAAGTGCATTCACTCTGCTGTTCCTCCCTATCTCCCCTCTCTCCTCTCCCTCCATACCCCTTCTCGCGAACTTCATTCTTCTACTGGCTTGCTCCTTTCTTTGCCCTTTTTTCCACAGCTAACTCCAGACTTTGGTCCTTTCACCTTGCTGCTCCTCATGCCTGGAACAAACTTCCTGAGTCTGTGCATCAGGCTTCATCTCTGCCCCTTTTCAAATCTATGCTAAAGGCTCATCTCTTTGAGGCTGCTTTTGGATTCTGATTCCTTGTTTCCTTGTATCTTTTTACCCTTCCCTATTCTACTCTTATTCTTATCTTTTGTCTTGCCTGTCTTGATTAGATGTAAGCTCTGACGAACAGGTACTGTCTCTATCTATGTTTGTACAGCGCTGCATATGCCTTGTAGCGCTTTATAAATGTTTAATAGTAGTAGTAATAGTAGTAGTAAAATAAGCCTGTGTGTCCATCATTGAAAGAGGGAGTTACTTGGTTTTGGAGGGAATTATAAAGGCCCTGTACTTTGGGGCCTGGGTGATTCTGGTGGGAGTCCTTCGCCTGTACAGGCTTAAGAGCCTGCCCCAGAGCCCTGTGGGACTCAAGTTTGCTGTGGTACAGCTGGGGGATGCCTCTCTTCATGCCATCTAGGCCTTGAGAGGAGAAGAAGTCACGTACACCAGCTTGGGGAATACACACCTAATGAGGGTCTAGGGTGAAGGACCAGCTGGGAGCAGCTACTGAAATGGCAGAAATCTAAAAGGACTCAGGCAAGTGTTCCTGAAGGAGGCCAGCTGCAGGAATGATTTTTGTCATGCCTCAGGAGATTAGTGGGACTTCTAAAGTACAGTCCACCTAATATCTGGGAAGATCAGATTGTATTGTGAGTATTTTTGCTAAAGAACAATTTTGAGTAGATTTTTGGTTGGATTTTGTCTTCTTTTGTACCTTCCCAGAGATTCTGTTTGAGAGTGTTTGCGGGTTGTTGGTTTTTTTTTTTGCATAGTCCAAAACACATCACAATTGGGTGCTTAACCCAAATATTACAGAGTGGTCGCCGTATCTTAAAAAGGATATAGCGATTTTAGAAAAGGTTCAGAGAAGAGCCACCAAAATGGTAAAGGGGATGGAAGGATACTCCTATGAAGAAAGGCTAAAAAGGTTAGGGCTCTTTAACATGGAAAAGAGACGGCTGAGGGGAGATATGATAGAAGTCTATAAATTAATGAATGGAGTGGAACGGGTAAACGTAGATCGATTGTTTACCTTATCAGAATATAGAAAGACTAGGGGACATGCAATGAAGCTACAGGGTAAACTATTTAAGACTAATAAAAGAAAATATTTTTTCACTCAACGCGTAATCAAACTCTGGAATTTGTTACCGGAGGATGTAGTAAAGGCTGTTAGTGTAGCTGGGTTTAAAGAAGGGACCCAGGATATCAATGCTTGAAGCAATACAAGCATTGTGGAACCTGTGTCCCTTGGGGAAACTGCTAGGTACATATGACTTAGATTGGCCACTGTTGGAAACAGAATACTGGGCTTGATGGACCTTGGTCTGACCCAGTATGGCATATCTTATGTTCTTATGTTAACCTGCTTGTCTAAGGTGAACTTTGAGTTAAAATAACTAATTTCTGCTAATATTCTTTTGAGCTTTACAAATTCTTTTGTATACACACTGAGGGGTCGCAAGCTTAAGTCCAAACCCCAAATGAGATCCAAACAATACAGATGGTGCCTGAACAGGGACATGGGGAGAATGTTTGATGCCTGGAATTTTTGAGGTGTTGTATCTGAACCATTTTCAATTAGGTTGTGGAAGAATTGTGGCATTCCAAAGACCAAACATGGACATCCAGAGATTGCTAACACCCAGCCAAGTCTGCAAAACTTGACATCTTTTGAAGGAAGCAGCTTCTAGAAGGAGGGAGCATCCATTGTGAGCATGAAGCAACCAGTGAGGAGTGAGATAAGACTCAAATATGTTCAAGAGCTAGCATGCAGAGCCTGGATTTCAATGTGCATATGGAGGAAGGAATTGAAGCTACTGCTGTTGGTTGTGCAAACCCAAGAGAAGGCTTCAATTATGGAAGCAAAGCAGCCTAGAGTCATAGATCTCACATCCAACATGTCTGACATCCCTAGCATGATGGAGCAAATGGGACCACCAGGACAATTGTATTCCAGAGATTTCCTTTGGTCTTGATGATACTTGAAAGACTGGATGATATTGAGCAAGTAAAGTCTCCCCAATGCCTGTGCCCACAACTGCTCATCCTAATGTGATTTCACTGTATCTCCTGTAATGGACTCTTATATGAGCTTGTGACAGAGCGCGTGTTACTATCCAATCAGCATTCCATTCAAAAGGAAATGAGCCCACCAACTGGGGGAGCCATCGGGTCTAAGAATGACTAATCAGACCTGCTCAAGAAACTGGGAATCCCAGACTGCCAGTGAAGATTATAAGCTGCAAAACACTTGACAGTTCAAGTACACATGGGACAGACATTTAAAAGCACATTAATAGAAGGGCCATGTAGGTGAAATCTTGGGACATCCAAGTCAAAACAAGTGAAGGTGGGCATATGTAAGTGCCTTTGAAAATTGACCTGTCTCCACCCTAAAAGATAAAACATCTCTGTCAAAATAGGGATGTGCTGAATAATGGTCTGGACATCTGCAAGTTGTCACTCTATTTTAGATACTGGTGTGTGTCCGATGGGGATGGCGGCAGTCTAGAAAATGCATACACATGCCTGTGATGGTACTCCAGATGGGTTTGTGTATCCGCTGGAATATATACATCACGGCCTGCCATTTTGCATGCGGAGATCTGAGGCAGTGCTGTAACCAGGAAAAAGGTATTTTTATTTAGCTGCAGTGTTTTTTGAAGAGCGAAAAATATTGGGGGAATGAGAGGACTTTCTCTTCTTCTGTTGACAGATATTAGACTGCCAAACTGAGGACTTTTTTGGTGCCTATTCATGCCCAGGAGCAGGTATAGCCTTGGATGCAAGCCAACAAGGGAGAGAAGGGTGCCTTCCGCAGGAGAACAGTAACAGGAAGAGCAGAGGGCAAGGACCACAGCACACACAGGGATAATTTGCAAAAACCTTAATTGGAGACCCAATATAGCCTTGGATGCATCCAACGGCGATGTCAGATGTGTGGTGCCATTCTAAAATCAGGCGCACATGTTTATATATGTAGAAATGCCCTAGGCATGCCTCCTCCACACCCCTGTGGGACCTGGACATGATCGTGCTGGGCAACATGTAAATTCAGTCCTTTCTAAATTGGCTCCGGGGATGTCATGTGATTTCTCTGTCTGAATGGGAGTTTTCAGACATGGAAATCATGATTAGTGTCTCTAAAATGTCTCCCATAGCAACTTTAGTGGCAGAGTGAAGGGGATAACAACAGAACTAGTAAGACCTGTGACAAAACAGCAGGCACGTATAAATGAGCAGACTAGGTGGCCCAAATGGTCCTCTATGCTTCCATGTTTTTGAATCTAAAACTATTTTGTCCTGTGACTTTTCTGATTGTTATTGTTATAGCAGGAGTTGGCTCCCCCTTAAGAAGATGTTTGCAATGCACATTAAGTGCAAGGCCTCCACATTAGCTGTTGGGGGGCATTATCAGCATGTTCCCGGCAGTTAACGCCGCCAGTACTATTATTACAGTATTTGTCAGTTCTATAGTGCTAATAGGCAGATGCAGCACTATAGAAATATAAATAGGAGATTGTAAGCTCTCTGAGGCAGGGACTGTCTGTTTAAAGACAGACAAACGGAGGACTAAGGTCATTCTAAAGGGAAATGATTAAAAGACATGGGGGTGGACAGAATATGAGGATCCAAATCCAAACGTAGCCTCAAAAAGATGAGTTTTTAGCCTGGATTTGAATTGGACCAGAGATGGAGCCTGATGTACCAATTCAAGTAGTGTAATCCAGGCATAAGGTGCAGCACAATTAACATGGGTGCCCCAAACCATACCCAGAGAGGATCGTGAGGTGCACCTGTGCTAACTGCCACATTAACAGTGCCCATGCGCTAATGTGCTCTCCACCCCCACATGCTGCCCCTAATGTGCCTACTCTCTGAATTAGCATGCAAGTGCCAGTTAATGTGCATTTTTGACAGTCGGTAGCTGTTCACTGCAGAGAATGTAATGTATGTGAACTGGTTAGCGGTGCTTAGTAAAAAGGCCCTTTAGCCTCTTACTGACTCATTTGGATGCATGAAGGACCAGGGTTTTATAGCTATACATTGTGAAAATGTGTAGAATGAGATCCTTATTTACTTTAAATGTTTAATTTCTTTCAGCCCTGAAACTGCCTATCTCCTCTTTTACAAAAGGTGAGTAATGCGGATGTTCAGGTGGGGGTGACTGTAAAGCAGAGGTGCTGTAAAGATCAGGAAATTGACCAAAGATCTTCCTGCCCCACCCCCAGATCATAGAGTTGGAACAATTCTAAAAAAACAAACACATTCTCCATTCAAGCATGATTCTGTAAAAAACATTAGCTATCATGCTACCATATATTCTATGCTACAGAATATCTGCAAGAGAACCTAAATGTGCAAGAGACCTACTGTAAAACTTGAAGCCTACAGGAAAACCTGGAAAAGAGACAAGATTGGAATTTGCCAGGAAAAAAAAAACATTTTCAACAGAAACTCTAATGTTCCTAAATAACCATGAAGAACGTACCCAGTACATCTTTTACTGTCTTTCCCAGTCCAATGCAACTAGCGGTTCAAAAGGCAAACAAAGGCCGCGATGCTTCTTCACACAGCATTCTAACGCACATGCTAAAACAAATTTTCACTCCTGATACAGTAAATTAATAGCATGCAAATTATCACTGCATTAAAGTGTGTGTGTGAGAAAAGAGCAGCACATACAGCTGTGGTAAGATACAGTCGTTTGCTGCATCACAAGTAACTCTCTTTTCATATCAGTGTGTTAGCGGGAATTCGCTCATGCGCTGACAGGAAAGAAGATTTTTTAAAAACACTAGCCAGGATCTCAAATTCTTTCCTGCTCCCCTCCTCCTCAACTCCTCCTGCCATTTCCAATTCCACCCACCTCTGACTTCCTGGATCCCCTACCCTCCCCAACCACAAGTAGGTCAGATGCCACCATTTTCCAATATGGAAGGGGAAGCAGGGGTCAACGGGTATTGCTGCAGCTGTCTCCCAACTTAGAGGTGCATGGGGGGGGTGTCAGGGGATATGGTAGGGGGCCCACTTGCACCATTGGGGCCATTTGTGGGATCAGGGAGGTACGGGGGGGCCCACATGAGCCACTAGGCAGTGGAAGGTTAGGGGAACCCACTTGGGCCACCAGTGAGAGTTGTTGGGGGTTGAAGAGTCTGAGGGCCCACAGGCCATCAGGGATCTTTGCTGATGTGAGTTGAAGAGCTATACTCCACCTCAGATCACCCTCTGCTCCCATGCTGTATGTTCACGCTGGCCTGAGCTGGCATAATGATTTGGTGCTACAAAAGGCATAAAAAAATGTGCTAGATTTTAGTGCAGTTTTTCTGCATTGGGAGCAATGTTTTTAATGCAGTGATTTCAATGCATTTTGCATACCCACTGCACTATCCTTTAATACAGTGGTTTTACGTTGATCCTGCATCGGGAGTAAGATTAGCAGTGGAAAATTAAGAGTAAGTCACTGCACTAACAGATAGCACAGCCTACTGCATCGGCCTCAGTATTCTCTTACAACCATTTCCTCCCTGCAAGCTCAAATAAGCATGCTGCTTTGGGCTTCAGGTTCCCTTCCTCCCTATCCCAGCCAAACAGCCGTTCCAAAGCAAACAATCAAAGTTCAAATATGCAAAGTTATGAAACAAATGGGTTCCTTATATAAGGAACCCTGGTAAATGTCGCATTCCTTAGCCCGATGAACATTTCAGAATGCTTCTTTTATTTGCTTGCCATGATTTATTAATTAACTGTACTCATACACTTCCTTTGAAAATTGCAGCAAAGGAAAAAGTACCAGCAGACACTTGCACCTACTTTTTCTTTAGTTATTGTTTCATGTTAACACAACGCACATAAAAACATAGGAATGTCAGAGATGCTGTCCTGGGTCAGACCAAAGGTCCATTGAGCCTATCATACTGTTTCTAGTGGTGGCTAATCCAGCTCAACAGAGATCAATAGGGGTCAGAGTAGATTCATTTCTCATTGGTCTCTTCAGGTATAAGTGCAGGGCCAGGACAACCTGCTGTGTAAACCGTGCACTAACACAGAGTGGCATGGTTGGCACCATGAGCCAGGTGGCAGGCAGCAGCGATAAGCGGCAGGAAGGCGGCGGTGGCGATGAGCAGCAGGCAGAAAAATAATCAGCATGGCCCGTGCAGGGCTTTAGGGCCCATGCGCACCCGCACACTGACGTCCGGTGCATTCCTCATCCCTTTCGATGCAACTTCCTGTTAATGAGGAAGTTGCATTGGAAGGGACATGTGCGCATGTGCTCCAAAGCCCTGCACAGGCCACAATCTTTTATTTTCTTGATGACAGTGAAAGGAAGCCAGAGCTGAAGGAAAGAACAACCCTGGCTTGGGAGGGGGAGGACAGAGAGGGAGGGAGAGAGGGAGAAAGCAGACACGGGCAAATGCTGGGCTCTGAAGGATGGACAGACAGAGGGGGGTACAGACACTGGACTCTAAGGGATAGACAGGGAGAGAAGGGGCAGACGCTAGACTCTGAGGGCTGGACACACAGAGAGAGGGGGCAGACACTGGGCTCTCAATAGTGGACAGAAAGAAAGAGGGGGCAAATGCTGGGTTCTGAGGGGTGGACAGAGAGGGTAGATGGTGGACCACTGATGGGGAGGACAAAAAGAAGAGGGAGAGGGTAGAAAGCTGCTGGATGTCTGGAGAGGGAAAAAAGAGGTAGACAATGGAAAAGAAAGAGAGGCAATACTTGTCCGCAGGGGTGGAGGGGGAAGGGGGAGAGAATGGGGAGATGCTGGACTATGGGGAGTATCAGGCAGTGGGAGAGAGAGAGGCAAGATGCTGGGTATAGTGGAACCATGTGGGAGAGGCCATTGAGGTGAGGAAGAGGAGAATGGGGAGTACAAGGCATGAAAATGTGGTAATGGAGAGTGGGTGGAAGGGAATAAGAGGCTAAAGAAGGAGTGAGCCTAGGGGAAATGAGATGGGTTGGAGATGACAGAAATACAGTCAAACCTCGGTTTTCATGATTAATCCATTCAAAAAAGTCTGACTAAAACCGAAACGTATGAAAACTGAAGCAATATTTCCCATAAGAAATAATGTAAATCCAATTAATCCGTTCCAGACACCCAAAAATATTCACAAAAAATACATTTTATAGAGAATAACTATATTTTTACATACAGAAAACAATGAGAAATAAATATAAATGACTAATGAAATGGATAAATGAACATTTAACATCACTGAAAGCAAGCTAAGTACAGTACTGTACAGTACAGTATGTTAACATCTGGCCTTAGCCACCCCTGACAAGCTGCTGTGCCCAGCTCTCTTCGGAACCACATTGGATTCAGCCCATTAAAATACCTTTACATTATCTGCTCAATGCTTCAGAATGGCAGAAAATCTTAATGATATAGCTTGAGACGTACCCTGCAAGAGAAAGAACTGCCTCCCACATTCATGCAACATCTCCTGCTTACGTTGACAGCTTTTCTTCCCTGTTACCTCCGAGCCTGAGGGGGCGCTCCAGAGAACGGGCAGGCGGTGGATGAGATCGGGGCCTTCCTCTCTGCGCAATCCTTGCCTCTCTGACTCTGACCAGGCTCGAGGGTGTGTTTCATTTACGTGCTCAGCTGGCTTTCGCTTCTCATCACGCTGGCGATTGGTGAGTCCGGGGGGCAGTGCTGCCGGGACTGGGCGGGCGTTCTGGCAGTGTATACAGACCGGTGTGCAGCGCGAGGGTGTATGTATGTACAGTACTGTACTTTACGAAAACCGAGGCGATGTACGAGAACCGGAACAAAATCTCAGTCAAAAAAGACGTTGAAAACCGAAGCGTATGAAAACCGGGGCAAATGAAAACCGAGGTTTGACTGTAGATGGAAAACAAGTGAAAAGTCAAAAAGTGATTGAGATATAGAGGGAGGGTGAAATTTGAGTGGATAAAGATGGTGTAAAGAATAACACGGAGGAAACAGCTAAGAGGGAAAGATCAATATGTCAGAGACAGATATAGAGAGGGAATGGAAGAAGGTAGGAGGAGTGAAGAGAAATAGCAAATGGACACTGGAAAGAGAGTTAGCAGAAGAGAAACTGTGGCCATTATGAATGAAAAAATAAAATGCCAGTCAACAAAGGTAGAAGAAAGTATTTTATTTTGAATTAATTAGCTGGAAGACATTAGCTTTGGGGAATCAGCATTGTTGATGTATTTGTGTTTTGTTCAGTATTAGAAGAAATGTATTTCTATTTTTATTTCTCCAGTGTTGCTTTAAATGCAGAGTTTGGCTTTTTGGGATTCCCAGTTCAATTATTGTCTTTATATTTTGATTTCTAACTTGTGGTCCCTTGTCCTGTATTTGGTGAGAGTCTCTCTGTGTTTTGCCTGTGTGACAGTGATGTGATAGCATGGAGTTTCTGTGTAGAGCTCTATAACAGACCCATTTGTTCTGTTTTCCCATTAAGAGAGATATTGGTGTTCTATAAAATGTATTGGTTTAATAGATTCATTGGGGATGGGTGAAGAAAGCCCCCGGGTAAGTGAAAGCCCCCAGGTAGGTGATACATTAAATACCTTTATGGAAATGGGTAACAGGGGTAACATATGGAAAGCAGTGTGTATAAATGCCCGTAGCATGGGAAATAAGATCCCTGATGTTGAAGCTTTGGTGGGA
This sequence comes from Ichthyophis bannanicus, assembly GCA_033557465.1. Classification (NCBI taxonomy): domain Eukaryota; kingdom Metazoa; phylum Chordata; class Amphibia; order Gymnophiona; family Ichthyophiidae; genus Ichthyophis; species Ichthyophis bannanicus. The sequence goes on from CM066038.1 coordinate 352,454,762, forward strand.
GTGGCTGACTTGGATTTAGTGGCAGTTACAGAAACATGGTTCACAGAAAACCATGACTGGGATGTAACTATACCTGGCTATACTTTATTCAGAAAGGACAGGGTAGGAAGAAGGGGAGGAGGAGTGGCACTATATGTAAAAACTACTATTAAAGCTTTGGAATTACAGAGCTTAAAAGGGAGAGAGGAGGCATTGTGGGTTAAACTAGAAAGAGAGAAAGAGAAATCTATTTGCATTGGTGTGATATACAGACCTCCCTCACAAGAGGAAGAGGTGGACAGAGAGTTAATTGAAGACATACGCAGCATTGCTAGGAAAGGGGAAGTGCTACTGATAGGAGATGTCAATATGCCAGATGTTGATTGGCACATTCCTGCTGCAGTATCATCTAGAAGTAAGGAGATCCTGGATTCTCTACAGGGAGAACTATTCAGGCAATTGGTAACAGACCCCACACGTGAAGGGGCCATACTGGACTTGGTGCTTACCAATGGTGAAAGTGTTTCTGATGTTGTAGTGGGAGATCATTTTGCATCCAGTGATCACCAGATGGTGTGGTTCAGTATTAGGATTAGGGCTGTTAGAATCCATTCCAAGGTGAGGATCTTAGACTTTAGGAAGACTAACTTTGCGAAGATGGGCCAATACCTCAGGGAGTCATTAGTGGGATGGGAACAGCAGGGGGATGTAGAAAAACAGTGGGCAAAACTGAAAGGGGGTATTTTAAGGGCAACCAACCTTTTTGTTAAAATGGTAAATAAAGGCAAAAGGAAAAGGAGACCGCTATGGTTTTCTAAGGAAGTAGCTGAAAAAGTGAAGAAAAAGAGGGAGGCCTTCATGAAATACAAGAGATCACAGAGAGAGGAAGACAGGCATCTGTATTTGAAAAAACTTAGAGAAGCTAGCAAAGTAGTCAAGAAGGCAAAGATTCAAAAGGAGGAGGAAATAGCCAATGCAATAAAATGGAGGGATAAGACATTTTTCAGATATATTAGTGAGAAGAGGAAGGGCAAAAGTGGTATTGTCAGACTGAAGGGTGCAGGGGGGAATATGTAGAAGCTGATAAGGATAAAGCGGAATTGCTTAACAAATATTTTTGTTCTGTGTTCACAGATGAAGAACCAGGAGCAGGACCTCAGAAAACACCCACAAACAGGAACAGAAGCGAGGGACATCTTGAACAATTTTCAGAAGACTGTGTTCATGAGAAACAAGCTCAACTTAAAGTAGACAAAGCGATGGGACCGGATGGGATACACCCTAGAATACTGAGGGAACTTGGGGACGTTCTAGCACCTCCACTGACTGACCTTTTCAATGCCTCGTTGGAGTCGGGAGTGGTGCCAAAGGACTGGAGAGAGGCTCATGTGGTGCCTTTACACAAAAGCGGAAGTAAGGATGTGGTTGAAAACTACAGGCCGGTTAGTTTAACTTCGGTGGTGAGTAAATTGTTGGAAACTCTGCTGAAAGAGAAAATAGTGAGGTTTCTGGAGTCCAGCGGATTACAGGATCCGAGGCAGCATGGATTTGTCAGACAAATCTGATTGATTTCTTTGACTGGGTGACCAGGGAGTTGGACCGAGGGAGAGCTCTAGATGTGGTGTATTTAGATTTCAGTAAAGCCTTTGACACTGTTCCTCACAGGCGACTTATAAACAAACTGAGCACCCTAGGGATGGACCCTAAAGTTACTGCTTGGGTTAGAAATTGGTTGGGTGGGAGGCGACAAAGAGTACAAGTAAATGGAGCTCACTCTGAGGAGAAGGATGTTACCAGTGGTGTGCCCCAGGGATCTGTCCTTGGTCCGATTCTTTTTAACATCTTTGTTAGTGATATAGCGGAAGGACTGTCGGGTAAGGTTTGCCTCTTTGCAGATGATACCAAAATCTGCAATAGAGTAGACACCCAGGAAGGTGTAGATAACATGAGGAGGAAACTAGCTAAGCTTGAAGAATGGTCTAGAATTTGGCAGCTGAGATTTAATGTTAAAAAATGTAAGGTCATGCATTTGGGCTGCAGCTATCCAAGGGAGCAATACAGTATAGGAGGTGAAGTACTTTTGTCCACTAAAGAAGAGCGGGACCTAGGCGTGGTTGTGTCTGATGATCTTAAAGTAGCTAAACAGGTAGAAAAGGCGACGGCAAAAGCTAGAAGGATGCTTGGGTGCATACGGAGAGGAATGGCTAGCAGAAAAAAGGAGGTGATAATGCCTCTGTATAAGTCTTTGGTGCGACCTCATTTGGAGTATAGTGTGCAATTCTGGAAACCACACCTTCAAAAGGATGTGAACAGGATGGAGTCGGTGCAGAGGGTGGCTACTAAAATGATTAGTGGGCTTCATTATAAAGCATATGAGGGCAGACTTAAGGATCTTAATATGTACACCTTAGAGGAAAGGCGGGATAGAGGTGATATGATTGAGATGTTTAAATACCTCCGTGGCATAAATGTTCAGGAAGAGAGCCTCTTTCAATTGAAAGCAAGTTCTGCTACGAGGGGACATGGGATGAGGGTGAAGGGAGATAGATTCAGGAGTGATATGCGGAAATATTTCTTTACGGAAAGAGTAGTGGATCCATGGAATAGTCTCCCAGTGGAGGTGGTAGAGATGAGGACAGTAACTGAATTCAAAAAAGCATGGGACCAACACAGAGGATCTCTAAAGGTAAAAAGTGGACTGTTGTAGTTGTTGATATGGAAGGACAGACTAGATAGGCCATGTGGTCTTTTTCTGTCATCATGTTTCTATGTTTCTAATATTTGTAGCACTGCCTTGTCATAGATAGGTTTGGCACTGTGTAAGTCCTAGTATTGTTATGTTATTGTTACAGCAGATTTGCTGTGGGCTCTGAGTGGTCTTTTTTGCAGGGTTTTATGCACATGGTAAGTTGGCATTGGATGGAAGTCATGCAGCAGTCTGGTAGCCTTTCTTTAACCCACTGCACATGTAAATGATGTACACTTTATTAAGTTTTGTTGGAACAAAAATGAGAGAGGCACTTGGCACCTTAGAGCAGTGGCGTACCAAGGGCAGGATGGTAGGTGCAGTTTGCCCCCGTGCCGGCCAGAAGGGGGTGTATTTTCAAGTCTGGGCCCACATGGCGATGGCCCATGCTCTGCAAACTTACTTTCAGTTGTTTGCTGGCTTGCTGTGCTGTCTCTGCTCCAAGCCCACTGTTCCCTCCTGAAGTTTCATAATAACAGCCGTACCGTGAGACTTCGGCCTGGAAGGGAACAGTAGACCTCGAGTGAAAGCAGAGCTGCAAGCTGGCAAACAACTGAGAGTGAGTTTGCCGACATGCACGATAGGGAAGGGTGTGGACGACTGCTCCGAGTGTCACATGGCTAGGTACATTACTGCCTTATAGACTTACCAATTCATTGAGGCCTCTGTCATTTTTGCCACTCCAGAGTCCAAACTAACATAGCTACCTCTTAGAAACTTTTCATCCTGTTGGGACAAAAGTGAGACTTGTGAAGAGCTCCGTTGGAATAAACTCAGGGCCCTGCATAAGTGGTTACTTTCCCCAAGTCTATCCAGTTAGTTGTTTATGAACTTTTCTTCCAAGAACTTATCTAAACCCGTTTTAAACCCAGTTATGCTAGATACCTTAACCACAGGACCGTACCAAGCTAGAAATGCGCCCTGTGTGAATAATGAATCTGGTGGCCCCCTATGCCCCAACAACATGCAGTAATTCACTCTTTTTGAGCTTCCTGGATGATATCAGCGCCCTTTCTGTACGTGTGCTCTGTGCGGCCGCACCACTCGCACAGCCCTTGGTACGGCCCTGTTTCACCATATACTCTGAAAACAATTTCCACAGTTTATTAATTTGCTGAATGAAACAAATACTTTCACCAATTTGTTTAAAATCTATACTTGTTAGTTTGATGGAGTGTCACCTCTTCTGGATGTGGACCTTTATTTTAAGCTTGCTTTCTTACCTTTCTAGGCCCGAACTTGAAAAGAGTTATGGAGTTTATAATTTAAGTTTGAATCTGAGGAAATGGAAGGTAGAATTACTTTCCCAAGATCACAAGAACTGGCAGTGGGAGAAATGGGAGAAATTTTTTGAGTTTATAATGAAATTATAATTGATGCCTTGCTTAATAGTGCCCTGAAAATAATCTGAGTGAATTGATCAAGGCTTTTACTGCCATAATAATATCCATGTTATAATAATAATAATGTTTCATTCTTTATTTTAGTACACAGATGGACATTTCTGTTCTCTAAAGTACTACACACCCTATTTATGAAAGGGTACAGGATCTCCAAGAAGAGAGATGCAGCTATTGCTCTTGCGACTGCATAAGGACTGCTTGCTATATCTTGCGCACAAACATAGCAGAAGATTTTGTTGAAAAAGTACTAAACAATTTTCATAATATGTATAAACATTTCTTATGCCTTACTGATTATTGTTTTAGCCAGTTTTGAGATTCTCTGGAATATTTTGACTTGCCTCTCAGACTAATTTTTTAATGTCATTTGTTTTCAAGACAATATAGTGAAAAATATTGTGAAAGATTATAACCAGCACAGCGAGAAGCATCAAGTAAGCGAGAGAAAGAAACCTCATGGGGTTAATCAACGGCAGCCGCCGGGCGCTATTAAAGTGCGAAGCCACTGCCATTTTAAAATGGATATTCAGCACTGGAGCCTATTTGGTGACTGGTGCTGAATAGCTGGTTTCACCAGACAGTGCGTTTGCTGTCTGGTCAACTGCGATACTCAGCCATTAACTTGATAAGAAAATCCAGATGAAGTTAGAACAGCTATTGACCTCGCCTAATTTTATCCGGTTTCACTATCCATTTAGCAGTTGAATAGCACTGCTGACCACATAGCTGCCGGGACCACCCCAGTTTTAATCAAGCATCTTTTCTGTGGTCTGTGGGAATATCCGGATAGCACCACTGAATTTCTGGATTGCCACGATTAAGCTGGTTAGCAAGTCCCACAGTACATTACAGGTCATAAAAACCTTTTGCCCATTACTGAAAAAATGAAAAACAGTTTTTTCCTCAGATTCCCTTGATAGTTCTCACTATGCTGGTTATAATCTTTTTAGAGGATATTTTTCATTATATCGGTTTGATTGTCATCCTCTGGTGCCAGTTAGATTTGTCTTCAAGAGACATGTATAAGTAAAATTGAGGGTGCTATCATTTATTACCACATCCATAAAAATTATTACATTTATACCACTATGTATAAGAGCAGGAAGATTGAATTTCAAAAGAGAATGCAGTTCTAAGTAATTAGTCAGGAGTGATATGCAGAAATATTTCTTTACGGAAAGAGTGGTGGATCTGTGGAATAGTCTCCCAGTGGAGGTGGTAGAGATGAGGACAGTATCTGAATTCAAAAAAGTATGGGACAAACACAGAGGGGCTTGTTTACAAAGCCGCGGTAGCGGTTCGCGATCGTTATCGGAGCCACGGCCCCATTGAAATCAGCCCCAGAGGATCTCTGAAGGTAAAAAGGGGACTGTTGTAGTTGTTGATATGGAAGGACAGACTACATAGGCCATGTGGTCTTTTTCTGTCGTCATATTTCTATATTTCTATGTTTCTAGTCTTGCAGTACTTCTTAAAATTGAAAATAATCTTTATTCCTTTCTGGAAGTGAAATCTACAGAGCAATCTACTTGATTTATATTTTATTTATTAATATATAGGCCACTCATCATTCAAATTTGAGTGGCTCACAGAATGAACATTCTTAATAAAGCAGTAGATGGACAAAATTAAATAAAGTGATCAAACAAAATTGCAGTTTATTATTATAATGCATCAAATTAAGCACCACCAAAGGCTTGTGAAAATGCCAGAACGGTTGTGGTTATAAATGATTAATCCCATTTTATCATTGTAGTTATTATGTAAAAATATTCAATTCAAGAATAATTGGGTTTGGAGAATGTGACTTGTACTGAAGACAGTATTAAAATATTATGTGAGTTTTTCTAGGAGCGATGATGAGAGTTTGGTGTGTGACATATTGAGCTACCCTTTTCTCACTAGAAGGATCGGATTGTGGAGTACCTTTGCTAAGCCCATTTGAGGAAGTTTGATGTTTGCAATTTATGGAGGATTCCTGTTTTGGATATTGAAACATATGTATAATATATTAAAACATATTGCAATATAATACCTGCACGGAACAGTTGTTTTTCTGATCAGGTCTTTGCATTGTTTGGACTGACTAAATATTCTAGTGCCATCATAAGTTCTTGCTTTCCCTTTGGATACATGTTACTACAATATTCACTGAAAGTGGCCTTAATGGAGGTAATTTTATAAGGGGTGTGTGGAAAGTTATACGTCAGTAAATGCACATAAGTCCCTATTTTAAAGGACACACGTGTGAATGGGCATTTACATGCATGTTTTAGGCAGTTCCTATTCTGGAAGCACACGCTTAAGTCTCATCGCCCTTACTTTTGGGTTTGCACAGGAGCAGGTTTTGGGCAGAGCATAGACAGGTTTTGGGCAGAGCATAGACAAGCCCTAGAGTTATGCACATAACTTCTGAAATATTATATCTTACGCGGATTTCTGAAAGATCTACAAACCACTACAAACCACCGCCCCATCATATACAGAGACTGGAGTACCTTCAAAGCTTCCACAACAGATGAGATATCATCCATCATCTCCCGTCTAAACACCACCACCTCCCCACTGGACCCCTGCCCCACCGACTGGATAAAGAAATCCAAAGAAGACCTGAGCACACCGCTAACCCATATTGTCAATGAATCCTCTCCCAAGGACGCATGCCAGACATCCTCAAAACCACAATCATCTGACCAACCCTAAAAAAGCACAACCTAGATCCCCTAGACCCCACATCCTACAGACCGATAGCAAGCCTCCCTTTCACCGCCAAGATAATCGAGAAGATAGTACAGCAGCAGCTTCAAGAACACCTAGACATCAACAACATACTGGACCCGCAACAAGACGGCTTCCACCCACTACATGGAGTCGAGACCCTCATGACCACACTGATGAACACCCTCATCACAGGAACCCAAGCAAAACACTCCGGATACGCCATGATCTTCCTTGATATATCAGCAGCCTTCGACACCATCTCCCACAACATCCTCATACACAGACTCCAAACAATTGGGATCAAAGATACCGTACTTCAATGGTTTCAATCCTTCCTGACTAATAGACAACAACTGATCCGCACCAGCACCTCAACCTCGCCCCCCTTTCAGCAACACCAAGGAGTGCCCCAAGGATCCACACTATCAGCAATGCTCTTCAACATCTACCTGAGACCGCTCTGCTCAGTCATACGTTCCCACAACATCAACTTCCACATATATGCTGACGACATCATGCTTTACGCCCCAATTACAACCACAAACCCAACAAATGAACATCTATCAGCATGCTAAACTACATCCCACTGAGTAACGTCAACCTCATAACTTAATCAGATATTACACCCACTTGTAAATAATCATGATTTAAATCTAACGAGCTTACAAATCTGTATTTGTACATAGTTCTTAACCTTGTTCTTGTTCTGTTATGTATCTAACCATTACACTGTTCTGTTATATACTTAACCAATACACTGTTCTGTTACGTATTTAACCTTTACATTGTTTACTGCCAAAAATTGTTCTATGTAAAACAAGCCCTTGCTTTGTTGACTGTTGTTCAATTGTAAACCGCACCTGAACTCTGGAAGATGCGGGATATAAATGATTGTTAAATAAAAATAAATGCTTCACCGAAGTATCCAACTGGCTACAAGAAAACAACCTATCCATTAACATAAAGAAAACCGAAGCTCTCATAGTGACGAAAGACCCAGACTTCACACCACCTACACACCTCAACATAGGAACCACACAAATTCAAATACAGCCACAAATAAGATATCTGGGCATTATCATTGACCAAGCTCTTACCCTCAAGCAACAAATTACTAAAACCACTGGAGCTATATTCCACAAAGTTAAAACAGTGCAACGTCTCAGGCCTCTCCTTGAACCTCAAGACTTCAGGACAGTAATGCAAGCTATGACACTCCCACATCTGGACTACTGCAACATAATCTACCATGGACTACCAGCCACACAGACCAAAACCCTCCGAACTGCCTTGAACACCACAGCAAGAATCATTCAGAGAGCAAAGAAACGCGACCACATCACCCCAATTCTGAGGGACCTACACATACTTATTTATTAATTTTATTACAATTTCTTATATACCGCACTATTTGGTATCAGCGCGGTTTACATTATAACATAACGACCATAACAACAAGCTGTTTGGTTTTACATCGAACAGGGGTCCAAACTTGGATAACAGGGGTCACTATGTACATGACATATTTACATGGTAATGAGTAACTTGGATAACAGGGGTCAATTATATACATGAGATATTTACATGGCAATGAGTACAAATATCATAATGAAAGTGAGGGTTGTTTCCAAAGTGGGTCATTTCTTCAGAGGGGATGTCTAGGTGCCATTGGTAGTTGGGTAGCATTGCAGGAAAAGATGGTATTTGAGTGCCTTCCTGAACTGCGATAGGTCGGCAATAGCCCTGATGTCAGGGGGTAGAGCATTCCAGCATTTAGGTACATAGTAACTGAAAGCCCTGTTTGTGGTTGATATGTTGCACTTTGACGGTGCCTTTGGTGTTACTAGTAGGTTTATGGCTATTGCTCTTCTGGACCTGTTGGGGGGCACCATGTGAATAAGATCCGTGAGTGAAGGGGATGAAATACCTTTGATTGCCTTGAATGCTAGGAGTAGGGTCTTAAAGATGATTCTCCCATGGATAGGTAACCAGTGAAGTTGTTTGAGAATGGGGGTCACATGGTCACTTCTGGCTGCTCCGTGTAGGACCCTTGCTGCAGCATTCATGGCCAGCTGTAATGGGGCCAGTGTGGATTGAGGGAGCCCTTGTAAGATGGCGTTTGCAAAGTCGAAGTGAGGCAGGATTAGCGCTTGGTATATGGTCCGGAAGTCATCTGGGTCTAGCAGGGAGCGCAGATGCCTGAGTGAGCGGATTTTGAAGTATACAGCTTTGACAATGTTGTTTATGTGGTGTTTCATATCCAGGCGTTGGTCCAACGTAACTCCAAGGTATCTTATTGTTTCTTTGGTTAGTAAGTCCGCTTCCTTAACACTGACATGGGATGGAGGAGTAAAGTTGGGGTCTCTGGAGATGAAAAGATGAAAATTTGTATTTAATTCTTGCCCCTTGAGGCAAGAATTAAATACAAATCCATTCTACTCACTCACAAAGCCATCCACCAAACACAGAACACCCAGCTTCTCAACCTGCTGCCTTGTCCAGCCCATGGCAAAACAACCAGACAGACCTCCAGCAACTCCCTCACCATCCCTCACAAAAGAACCAAATGCTCACAATGGACATGCAACAGAGCCTTTGAACTTTATGCTCCCTCCCTATGGAATTTTCTACCGAGCCACATCAGGAGCAATGGTGACCTCCTCTCATTCAGAAAACAGCTAAAAACCAGCCTATTCCAAGAATATCTCAAAACAAGCTCCCACCAATAACTACACCAATCCATGAACTTATGATCAAGAAACTATGCTGCGTTGTCTATGTCTAAAGTCCGTCTTATGTCAAAATCATCAATGTTGCCCACCTGGTGATGCCCCCCCCCCCCCCCCTTATATGTTCACCGCTTTGACCCGGTGAAAAGCGGGATATAAATACAGTTAAATAAATAAAATAAATAAATCTAGGCACAGCATTTATACCAACTCTAGAGCAGGAGCAATTACCATGACCACTATAAGACGCTTCATTACGCCCCTATTTTAGAAAATAAGTTATGCACATACTTCACTTTATAAAATAGGTCCCATATATGTACGTTCAATGAACGGGAGATTATAAGATTGCCCTCAGGATTTCTGAAGTCCTTCGGCTTGTGCCCAATAAGTCTAAATTAGCCATTAGGAAGTTTTGTGCAGTACCTTCTCCCCACAAAAGGGTTGCTTTGATAAATTCGGTGGACAGCTGGCGGGTAACTATAACAGACCACTTAGTCTATGATGGCACATAGGCACATATGTTGCCCTTTTTTTTAAAAGCAACATATACACCTATGTGCCTTCATAAAATTCTCCCAAGGAAAGTAGGCACACATATTTATCCCTGCTCTGAGGGGTACATTGATTATGTGTACATATTTCAGTAAGAATTGGTACATATGCATGTATTTTATACAATATGGGCATAAATGCCAATCGCATCCCCGGATCTACCTATTCTCTGCTTCCAGAAATGCCTTACAAATATATTGCATAAAAGTAGGCACTATGACCTCTCATAAGAATATAAGAAATGCCATACTGGGTCAAACCAAGGTCCATCAAGCCCAGTATCCTGTTTCCAACATTGGCCAATCCAGGTCACAAGTACCTAGCAGTTTCCCAAAAAGACACTCAGGTTCCATAATGCTTGTATTGGAGCAAGCAGTGGATTACCTGGGTCCTCTTTAATATTGGTTTATGGACCTTTCCTCCAGGAACTTGTCCAAACCTTTTTTTAAACCCAGTTACACAAGCCGCTTTTACTACATCCTCCGGTAATGAATTCCAGAGTTTGATTACGTGTTGAGTGAAAAAATATTTTCTCTTATTAGTCTTAAATGAGTTACACTGTAGCTTCATTGCATGTTCCCCCAGTCTTTCTACTTTTTGATGGCAGAAAGAATTAATCAACATTTACCCGTTCCACTCCATTCATTCATTTATAGACATCTATCATATCTCCTCTCAGCCATCTCTTTTCTAGGTTGAAAAGCCCTAACCTTTTAAGCCTCGCCTCATAGGGGTATCCTTCCATCCCCTTTATCATTTTGGTGGTTCTTTTCTGTAACTTTTCTAATTCCACTAAATCCTTTTTAAGATACGGTGACCAGAATTGCACACAATATTCAAGGTGCATTCACACCATGGAACAATGCAGAGGTATTATAATATCCTTGGTTTTATTCTGCATTCCTTTTCTTATGATTCCTAGCATTCTATTTGCCTTCTTGGCCACTGCTGCATACAGGGCAGAGGGTTTCAACATGTTATCCACGATGGCGCCTAAATCTTTTTCCTGGGTGGTGGTTCCTAATGTGAAACCTCTGCACCTAATTTTTTTTTATGCGCATATATATTGAGCAATTTTAAGAACCTACTTGAATGCATAAAATTCCATTTTACATGCTCAAGTCCCTTATAAAGTTATTCACTATGGAATCAATTTTCAAAGAGTTTACCACCTAACTTTAGGAGTTAGAGTAATTTTATAACAGGTTGCCACAGGTACCTGGTATAAGAGACTTGGGTAGGCTAAGTCTTCCCAAAGGACAGGCAAGAGCAAGCATCACAGTGTAATCTCATGCATATTCATTGTGGATACCCTGAAAACCTGACTGGCCCAGGGTCCCAAAGAACTGGGTTGAGAACTACTGCTTTAACTGCTTAGGCAGGGAATCAGGAAGGTCCCATTCTGACTAACATGTTATTGATAATTTCCAGAAACGGGAAGACTGCCTTGAATTTCCACATCGCCTGTAGAAGCAGATGAACCTGTGGCACTTGTTCCATTGCTGGAGCGTCAGTCAAATACCAGGTAGATGAAACTCGAGCAATCAATGCCACCAGCTCTCCCATCTGGAACAGGTAGATAATACCACCTCCTCTGAAGGTGAAAGCACTTCTTCCTCCATATCAGACTCCTTACCTGAGAACCAGCACTCAAGTCCAAGTCTCAGACCAGCCGATCCACATCTCCAGAATGCAACCTCCATCTGGATTGCTTAGAAGGCGGCACTCAAGCTGGACTTCTACAATCTACCTGTCCCTCACATGGCTGAGCTCGAGATAATCCAGAGGCTGCAGAGCATGAGTTTCCACACCAAAAAGACCAGGCTTCCTGCAGAAGGAAAGAATTCTGGGGAGGACAACCTGGATTCTGGGAGTTCCCCTCGCTAAGAAAGGCCCCCAGTTGTAGGGGCGCAGCAGTTGCCAAACCTTCCAAAGAAGGGAAGCAGCCGGAAGCAGAGTCACTAGAACCCAAGGCCAGAATATTATTCTTACCCACAGTGCCATCAGCTGTCTCCTGAGGCAGAAAATGCCAGGACAATGAAATCCCCTCAGTGGAAGAAGGGAGACATGCCCACCAGTAATAAATCAGAGGCTGTCATACAAGATGAATCCAGTGATGAGACTTTTCACTTGCCACAGGTCAAATAATGCTTCCTGGAAGATGTCATAAAGAGTTAAGGCAAGGCAAACACTTGCGCATGTTAAGGCCGCATAGGCACAAGAGTGTGCGCTAATGGAGTGCGTACAGGAGCGAGTGTTATGGATGTTTGGGCAGGAATGTGTGTTGGAGCCACTCAGGCAAAATGCGTGCTGGGAACGTTTGGCACAAGGTGTGCAAAGACAGAAAATGCTAACAGCATGCATTGGAAAAGGGCAGGAAGCCCCAATGGTGAGTCAACAGTTGCCCATGGTCCATCCTGACCTACTTACCCAAATGGACAAGTTTGGGAGCTTTCAACAAGGACAATGGCCAGGTCAAACTTTGGAGCCCCAGGTAGGGCAAACTGTGCCAGGCTCAGTACTACTCCCCAGACTCTGTATTTTCTTTTTAAACAGAGCTGTCTTCAGTCTTTGGGGGAGAGCATGTAGCTGAACCAATTTTCCCTCTTCCTTATGGCTACCAAAACAACTGCAATTTAGTGGAGCCTCCCACGTCACACTCAAATGAGAGAATCACCTGCAGGTGGTCATTCACGAGCGAAATCAAAATTTTTTCCTCTCAGATCTTCATTTGTTCAGATTTTATCTGAGCTGAGAAAATCCAACCACCATCTGCCGAAGACAAAAAAATACAGAAAAATTCTGAGTTACCCCTAGTGGCTCAGGCTGATAGAAGCACATTGAAACCTGAGCATTTCATTGGCTTTCTGTCTCCACTCATCTGCTGGAAGGGGAACACATCCCACTTGTCTGGACTGGTCCAGAAGGACGATATGTAATAGGGATTTATTAAGTTCTAGGGAGGAGTACACAGTCAGTGAAATGGTTTTAATAAAATCACAGTTGTATAGACATAAAATGATAAAATCCTAAATGACCATATTTAGACAGGTCTTTGTCAGGGGTATATAAAAAGAATTCTGCATTAAATATAAATACATCAAATGGGTGATACAATTCTTATATCAAATATGCTCTGTATAAATTGTAATTATATAAGATGTCACGTCCTTAGCCCCTTACATTAGTATGGAGGGGCGTGGGTTTATTTTTGTTACTGTGGTGATTCAACTTTCTGGCCTTTTCTAACTGGATTCCTTTAAATGCATTCTGGGAAAGGTAGTTCAGTTAGATATCATTTGGGCTCAGATAAAAAAAAAACACCTTCATTTGTAGTTGGGTTTGAGTGTGTGCAATTTAATCATTAGCACAGAAAGACACGCTAGGTTCACTGATCCACCTTTTAAGATATTTTCACCAGGAATTCTTGTAACTCTTTACAGGATAACTTGAACTGAAACAAACAGCTTTCCTCAGCTTAATTAACTGCACCTGCTTTCAGCAGAGCTTTGCCGTGCAGATCAAAACAAACAGAAAGAAACTTTTAAACCAGGTTTCTTTTCCCTTTCCAGTCCAGAACAAATACCTGGCTATCTTGTATACTTAATCTCAGCACTTCATACAGATAATCCAATTCATACAAGCAGATAAAAAAACTCTTTTCCAGGTTTTCTCAGTAGTTATTTATTTATTTAATTCTCTTATATACCGTGCTATTCTGCATCAGTGCAGTTTACATTGAACAAACTGAAATTACATTGAACAGGGCATTATAACTTGGAGATAACTATTTTTTTACAGGGAACATGGGCTATGGAGGGTTAAGTGGCTTGTCCAAGACCACAAGGAGCACCTGTGGGACTAGAAACCCCAGTCCTTCCGGCTCAAGATTGCTGTCCTCTAGTGGGATTTGAACCCCCGACCTTCTGGCCTGAAGTACCTTGCCCCAACCACTAGACTACTCCTCCACTCCAAATTTTTATAGTTAGACAAACAAAAGCATTTCTTACTTCCTTCAATTGAAACGGCATCAAAACTGAGCTCTGCACTGCTCACAGCTGTTTCTCAAAGGACAATCAGGAAGATTCAGCTTTGCACTGCGTCACACTTTTCCTGAGCTTAGAGCATTAACAAGCAAACACAGCTCTCAGGGCTTTGGACACTGAAGGCTTCTCTTTACGGTTGACATCCCCTTGCAACCCTTCTTAATTGGCTGACTGGCATGCAGAGCAGTCCATGTATGAGACCCCTTCTTCACAAGGTAAATCTGGCTCCCCCAATTCCATGGGTTCACTCTCTGGCTCAGATTCAGATAGCTTACTTGACCTGCCTTCTACTATGATTAAGGCTGTCTCTGGCAAATACGTATTGCTCCTTATTAGCTAAGCTTCTGGGGCTCATACCTTGATCAAAGCCTGTAGTAGCTTCACTCCTTACATGCTCTGGCCACCACCTAGCACGTCCTGTTCTCCAATTAGTGCTTCTGGCTCTCACTGCTCCATTCCTTGAGTAGGCAAAACTTCTGCTCTCTCTTTCTCTCTGGTCAGCATTTGTAGCACTCTCTAGTCTCAGGAGTCCTTCCAGTTTCTCTCCATGTGTCCTGCTTGTTCCTCTTCGTCCTCTTGCTCCTGCTCTGCCTGCTCTACTCTCTGATCTAACTGAGCTAAACTTAAACCCCTCAGGCTCCTGCTCCACCCTCTCCCCTCTCAGGTGAGAAAGATCAAACTCCCTCATGGCAGCTATGTGATTAGGGGATGCAGTGACGTAAGGGTTCCTTACCCTGGGCCTGTATTCCCTATCCTTTCTACCACTAGGGGCACTCTGTTCCTCATTGTAGCCTGGAATTACTGGCTTTCTAGGAGCAAATGGAGTTATAAGTCCTGGACCTTTTAAAATGGGTCCCTTAACTAAGGTAAATTCCTTCTTTTTACCCCTCTCTTCTAGGTCCTGATAAGCTTCCTTATCACAAAGAACATAATATATGTCATACTGGGTCAGACCAAGGGTCCATCAAGCCCTGTATCCTTTTTCCAACAGTGACCAATCCAGGTCACAGGGTCACAGGTACCAGCCAGGTTCCCAAAAAGGTACATAGACTCCATGCTGATTAGCCCAGGGGTCAGCAGTGGATTTCCCTGGTCTTCTTTAATAATGGTTTATGGATATTTTCCTCCAGGAACTTGTCCAAACCTCTTTTTAAACCCAGCTACTCTAACAACTTTTACTACATCCTCTGGTAACAGATTCCAGAGTTTGATTATGCTGTGCATGAAAAAACTACTTTCTCCAATTAGTCTTTATGTGGTTCATTGTAGTTTCATTGTTTGTCCCCTAGTCTTTCTACTTATTGAAGGAGTACACAAGCAATCTACATTTATCTGTTCCACTCCACTAATTATTTTATAGACCTCTATCGAACGTCCAGTTTTCCAATTTATCAGGGTCCTCTAGCAATTTTCACAATCCTCTTTTGTTTTAACAACTTTGAATAATTTTGTGTCATCTGCAGATTTGATCACCTCATTTGTTATTCCCATTAAGGCACATAATTTTCCAGTGACTCAGTATATATCTCCAACAATTTTTTTTATTAGATCATGATTACAAAAATAGAAACATACAAACATAACTGCAGAAAAAGACCACATGGCCTATCTAGTCTTCCCTTCCATATCAAACATTACAACAGTCCCCTTTTTTCCTTTAGAGATCCTCTGTGTTTGTCCCATGCTTTTTTGAATTCAGATACTGTCCTCATCTCTACCAGCTCCATTGGGAGAATATTCCAAGCAAGTACCATTCTTTTCATAAAAATATTTGCGCATATTACTTCTGTGTCTATCCGCTTTTACCCTCATCCTATGTTCCCTCGTAGCAGAGCTTGCTTTCAATTGGGGGGGAAGGGAGGAATAAAAATAGCTTGGAAAGGAGTTAAGTAAAAAAAGGAAAGAAAAAATATGGGGGTTATGAAAAGGCCAGGTAAAGGTTTTGAGAAGAAAATGAAACAGTTATATGCCGTATAGGAATATGGGCCCTGTTGACCGAAGGGATTACTTCAGAAGTCCTATTCACTATTAAATATTTATAAATAGCCATTTATATGTCTAAATCATGTCCACGTGTAAATGGTCATTTTAAAAAGGGTCCAATTTACATGTGGATGACCATACCCCATCTAAGTGCACGGGAGCATGTCGGGGGTGGGATACAAATCTACATACGTATTCCCCATTTCAAATAGTGAGTGCACGGGTAAGCCTGAATTGTCTACATCCAGATTCACAAATAGGGATTTGAAGAGAACCCCTTTTGCCCATCCCTTTATTGGATGGATTAAGGGGGATATCCCACTTAATCCCCCCAATATTTATTTCTCCCTCAATGTTGAAATGAGGCAAAAATTGAGGCCTTTGTAGGTAATTAAGAGAGACTGCACATTGAAGTTGCAAACTGACTGAGCCAGATGTATAAGTGCCGACATTTGCATGTGTAAGTGACGAGGTCTGCTACGTAGAGCTTCCCACGACATGTGCATTTGTGACTTGGCTTTACTGCTGTGCATGGATAGCAACCCCTATACATTCCTGCATTTCCTTCTGTTCATGACTCCTTTTGAATAATCACGTCTATTTAGAGGGGAGGAGATATATCAATTTTACATCAGCCTCACATGTGCATACCCTCTTCTGAAGATGAACGATTTGCAGACATTTTCACTTCCACATCATTTTCACCACATAAATGGCCTTTCTAAACTGTGTTTTTAAATGTTAGTGCACTAAAAATGATAGTGTGAGCTATCTGCTGCAATGCCCACATTATTCCTATGGGTGCAACAGTAGATAGCACACACTACCTTCGGTTAGTGCACGCTGATGTTAAGTAAACAGGACCTTATATCTTAGAACCCTTATCTCAGATTCTGAAGATAGGCCTATTTCAATGTCATTGTGATACTAGTGTAAGGAGCTAGACCCAGGCCGAAACAGTGCCCCTGTAGCTAGGCCTATGAAGCAGGCCTGGATACAGGCCATGTGCCTGCTTGGGACCCTTAACCACTGTTAGGGCAAAAGAAGAATCGGGGGGAAAAAAGAATGAGCTGCTGCCATAGCATGAAACAATTCTGAGAGTGATACGGGGGGATGTTGCTGATATATTGTGCTTTCCTAAGAAAACCAGATAACACAAAATAAAACAAAAAGGAGACGTGAGAGGGATCCAGGGAGTAAGTTTTAATTAGACACTGGCCTTAGGAAGATGAGATGGTGTTTCCATGCTAACTTGAACCTTAGGAAATGTAAGAATATTGCCAATATTATATAGAAAAAAAGTATCACTAAAAACCAGCTGCAGGAAAAGAAATAACCTTTGTTATTATGACAGCCTTTCAGAAAAACTGTATAAAAAACAGACCAGGACAAAGGAGAAAGTGGAGAGTTTATTCAGCCCTGCCATGGAGGTGACAGAGTGCTGAATTACCCTATTAACTTTTCTCTTTCTATTCCTATACAGTAGTTACCTTATACCTGTAAGTAACCGTGTTAGAGAATTTGTGTGTGAAGAATTTATGCTGAGAAAAGGATATTCTGTAATAAAGATTTCATGAGTATTGCTAAGAAATTGGTTTCTGTGTACTTCCTCCGTGTAAGGTGAGAAAGTGGCCCTTGCAGCCCAGTAGGCTCCTTACATTTGGCAAGCCAGCCAGGAGTGATTACAGCACCCCTGCCATCCCTCAGTGCACAGTCAGATGGCCAGGGTCTGACACATCACCCGGACTTGGGACCTCAGGACCAGAAGACTTTGGACAAAGTAGGTTTTAGTTTGGTTTTCCCCATTACCTTTACTTTCTTGTGCTAGGAAAAATGTTGCAAGTCCTGAATCTCACAGGACCCTTAGAATTTATGGTTAAGATTTTCCCACAGGCAGGAAAGCTCCTTAGAAAGTATAGTGATAAATGGTATGCAGGTACTAAATGCTTGACTAGCCAGTGGCCACAACAAGGGACTTATTCCCCAGTCATTTTGGCAGCTGTACAAACAGGGATTGAAACCGAGACAAAATCTAGGAAGAAACATTTAAGCTGTTTAAAACTATGTGTATAGGACAGGCTAATCTACCCCTTACCCCTGTGGGGAAGCAGGCTGGCTCTGAGGACAAGCCCCTTCCATCTTTGTCTGTCCTGAAAATTCTGAAATAGAGAGTTATAAATTTTCCCACTGACTCAAATCTCCATGAAAAAAGCTGGGATTTGAGCCCTTCCAAGTGCTGTGTGTACTTTCTGACAGCAATCCAAAGCTAAGGTTTTAAAACTTTTCTTCTTAGCTCACTGCCAATGAAACCATTTTTCTATACATGTTCTCATCAGGGCTGTGTTATCCTCATCTCAAAAAACTGTCAGTTGCAGGCCTTTACGGATGTAGCCATTCCACAATGAGGCCTAACATAGGTCAGGCATGCATATTGCACTCATGCATATCTGACAGCAATACTTTCTTGCCTCTGGCGTACAACATTGCAGAGGGCTGCTGATGTTGGACTAGTAATATATTATGCACATGAAGCGCATGATTGAAATATGACACCCTAACTTTGACTGGCCATTGGAAACTCTGGCACACATATGTGGTACATGGAACCATATCCCACTCCTTCAATGCCCATCTGCTGCATTCCTCACTCATCATTACTTGCTCCATATTATGACTGAGACACAGACTTGAACATTTATTTTATCCATGTGTACCAGGCAGATTGTGTGGTTATAGGACCAGCTGAGGCAGCCAACACACCCACAGCAATAGCATTTCAGGGTCCTCATGGCAAACCTATTGTACTTCTTGGACAAACCAACCCCAAACTGCACAGACACAGACATAAGACACTCTCTGCTACCACCATTGATACCACAGATCCACACTCTCCATATGCCCATCATGTGCAGTCATATCTTTGACATGCAGCTGCTATACCATGACAGGTGCAAGAACATGTGCAACTGCTCAACAGATACAACACACCTCTCCTGTGACTGATCCACATCAGCACTCATGCTCAGTCCTTCTTTTGCTGAACATAGCAATAGCATGCTAACTCCACCCAGACAAATTTCAGGCATCTCCTATGCAAAACTCTGACAGTACTGACAGTGACATGTGCACACCACACTGATACATTATTCTTAGGTGTCATCTGCACATCCCACTTACTGACTACATCATCAGATGGCAGAGGATCGTCTGATCCATTAACTGCCATCTGTCCGTCCATCCATCCATCACCTTCAGATTGTCTTCCATTGATGCACCTTTATCCTGCGTTGGGGTTACAGCCTTTTCCGTATGTTAAAGTGCTTGCTGGTCACCTTACCACACCATGTTCCATTAGCGCGCGTAAAAGGACACATAGGATGCTTTACGCTGCCATGCTTCCTACACACCCAGGGCAGTTTCCGCACGAAGACACCTTATCGCTGCTATTAGCGCACACTATGGCATGCTACCTTAGCGTGGTTTAGTAAACATACCCCTAATACTGAGAAAGAAAGGTCACAATTCAAAGATAAAAAAGAACCCATCATTTTTCTTTAGTGTATATAGATAGCACACACATTAAACATGAAAGGAAATAAGTACTTAACTTGAAAAATACCCACAGTATAACTGTAGAGCAAATTTGCAAAAACAATCAACGCTGAGCTAAAATTAGGCTTTTTCCCACTGCAGCCATGAGCACTGCACATGACAGAACATCAGCATCACACTGCCATGGAATCACCGAACGCTGCGTGCCAGCAACAATTATGAAAACTAGAAATTGTGTATCACTGAAGGATCAGCGAAATAGCATCATTACTATGGAAAATTTCATGCATAAATAAGACTTGGAAGTCCCTGCCCGTCCCACCCCCTTCTGACATGTGGTTTTCAGGGGCGGGACTGTCAAGGACGTCTGAGCATGCTGGAGTCGCAAAAACGCCAAGCTGTTGTGTTTTTAATGCGGACAACTCGCCGCTGCTGCCGCTGCCACAGATGCAGAGCCAGTGAGAAGCGGCAGCAGCAGTGCTGATGGAGGATGATGCTGCTGCCGCCGCAGACCTGGAATGGCACCTCTGTCCCCACTGCTAGAATCATTGAGAGGAGATTGCCAAAAATGTAAGAGTCGGGGACAGAGCCCTCAAATTGAGAACAATCCCCAAAAATCAGGGACATCTGGAAACCCTAGAAAAAAAATGGAGTCAGGATGCCACATCCACTTGAGCCAACTCTGATTTTAATGTAGAGAAATGAGAAGCACTGAGAGAGGGGAAAAGAAGGAAGGTGGAGAAGGTACCGAGGTGGGGACAGGTGAGGGAATGTTGGGAGAAAGAGGGGCAGATGCAAAGTAATTGAAACCAGACTAAATGATGGTTAGTTAGTGATCATTGTTATACCCCATGGAGCGCTCCTGTGAGAGGCACCTCACATAGTTTCATCCAAGCAATGGCTGACTAGTCAAAGCAAGCTGAAGAAGTTCTATTCCTGGCAACAGCTTATGATCAGATACCCTTCCCACAGAACAGAAATCCATTGGGTTGCCACATTTCAATAAAAAGATAGCGGAACAGAGAAGAGCAACCAAACTAATAAAAGGAATGAGGTGACTTCTTTAGGAAAGAAAAGTTTAAAAGGTTATGGCTCTTCATCTTAATAAACAGAGAGTGAGAGGGGATATGATAGGGACTATATAATAATGAGTGAGTAAAAAGGGAACGGCTATTTAACCTTGTAAATAGACTAGGGGACACACCATGAAATTAACAGGTAGGACATTTAAAATAAAACAAAATCTAGGAAAAAAAATTTTCATTCAGTGGAAAATTACAATGTGGAGTTTGTTGGCAAAGGATGTAGTCAAAGCAGTTGGCATACCTAGGTTTAAAAAAGGGTTTAAACAAGTTCCTGGAGGAAATGTCATTAAACTTATTAGCTGTGTGGACTTGCGAAAGACACTGCTTACCTCTAGATATAAGCAATGAGGAATGAATCTATTCTATGAGATTCTGCAGTGTAATTTGGCCTGACCCAGTACAGCTGTGAAACTCCAGCTCATAGTCCAGTCTGTCACTCTGTCCTCTTGGTCACTACTCCGAGCTCCAAATGGAAAAAAGACCCTTTGGAAATATCACAGCACTACCACAAATAGTTAGACATTGACAAATCAGAGCCTTCCAGGCAGTTATTCTGCCCTAATTCATAGAAACATAAAAACATTACATCAGAAAAAGACCACATGGCTTATCTAGTCTGCCCTTTCATATCAATTACATTAGTCCCCTTTTTCCTTTAGAGATCCTCTGTGTTCATCCCATGCTCTTTTGAATTCAGATACTGTCCTCATCTCTACCACCTCCACTGGGAGACTATCCTACGAATCTGCCACTCTTTCCATAAAGAAATATTTCCGCACATTAGTCCTGAGTCCGTCCCCTTTCACCCTCATCCTATGTCCCCTCATAGCGGAGCATGCTTTCCATCGAAAGAGGCTCTCCTCTTGCGCAATTATACCACAGAGGTATTTAAACGTCTCTATCATATCTCCTCTATCCCGCCTTTTCTCTAACATATACAAATTAAGATCCTTAAGTCTGTCCTCATATGCATTATAATGAAGACCACTGACCATTTTAGTAGCCACTAAACCTTTGCCATCGCTGAATGTCCCAAAGATGGGCGGTGGCGGTGACGACGAGCACTGCGAGGAGGCGCGCAAAAGATGAGGCTCGTCTAGGGCACCTTTATCTCCTTGCAGCAGCCCTGAAGATTGTTACTAATTTTATCTTATTTTACTGGCAATATAATTGAAACATTTTACCTCTGCCGTTATTGCTATATTGTATCAGTAACCCTAAAGTTCTTAAGTAAAACCTTGGTTCAGAACACACATTCTGGTCTGGACTCATTTTTGAGACGGGAGAAGGAATGAGTCCTCCCATTATAAATTGCTCCCATTCAAAGAACCCACTAAATTATTCCCAAGAGTAAAGACTGAAAGACTGTATTGCTCTTGATTGGTTGTGACAACTGTCTGCCAAGTAGCATAGAGAAGGGCTACACGTGGACAGCAAGTTACATTTATACCTCGTCCTGTCCAGAACCAATACATGGACTGTCAGGAAAAATAATTTTCTGTCTTCATTTCCTGAAGCTCTATTTTGCCTGACTTCTTTGGCATAAAGAGGATCCACAAGGAGCAAGAGACGATTCGTCAAGGATGATAAGTATTGTTTATTGAACCAACCCCGACGCGTTTCGGCGTTACCGCCTTCCTCAGGGGGTATACAGAGTAAAAACTGTATATGAAGAACAAAACAGTGGAATCAAAACCTCATAAAAAACTGATATTAGTAAAACTACTGGAGCAGTGAGACGGGCTTCCAGAAAGCAACTTGAGACTGCAATAAAATCAACCAATTGCTGAAACACTCAGCGTGTCAACTCCAGGCAGACACAGGCATCAATGAAATAATAAATATAATAAAATAAAAAGTCATATAAATAAGTAATATTAGAAAGAAAGTTACCTAGTATCAACCCTATTATTCTATGAAATATGACCAACAAAAGGAATTAAGGTCCAGAAGGAACATCCTGCACATTGTAGAATGTGAATCTGTTCTTACAGATATCTACCAACAGAGGTCACCATTGCTCTTCTTTTTCATTTGGTTTCTGCTGCAAGAAGGTTCCTGTGTATCTGGATAGCATATGTACAATAACAATTTGGGATAATTCTTAGGTTGGTCTAATCACAGGCACTACAACCTATGAATAATTCACCTTTATTTATGAAAAGTGATTTTGATAATGGAGAAACTGTAGCTCAAGGCATAGTTACTTTTTAATGCTAACCAGTGGGTTAACACAAATCATGTTGCTTTAATATAAGTTGCATTAGCCAATTTTAAGATTAATTAGCTGCTTTGTGTGCATGTGCATGCCAAGCAGCTCATTAAAAATGCCTTTGCATTAAGTTGCGTTAAGTCTGTTAATGTTAACACTTGTGAACAAACTAAAAGGATTTAATAATTGAGCATTAGCATGCATTAAACGCACATTTAGTGAAAATCATTTTTATTGAACATTTCTTAACATAGGGAAGAGAATATCTTCACAACATAAGAAGCCAATATCCAACGCATCCATACAGGATTAACACTTGATAATTACAGTAGTTAACCTAGCCACCCAGTGGTCTACGCAGAAAACTTCAGTGTCAGGTAACAAACCCTGTAGTGAAAGAGACGCCAACCAGCTCTGCCAAAATAAGCTAGGTGCATAGATGCATGAGTAACAACAAGGTAATGTACATTCTACCGAACAACACCCATCCCACCCAATTCCTCCCCCCCTCCTCTCCCCCCCAAACCTCCCAACCCCCCCTTCCATTCCCCCCCCCCCCCCACCCTCTCCTCCCCGCCCACACAGGCAGCATCCACATCAAGCACACAGGAAGAGGCTAAGGATAACAACTCTCACACCCCCAACCCTGAGAAGCAACAGCTAGCCACTAGTAGCCACTTCAGCAAGGGCCGTAACGGCCTGCAATGGGTTTTAAGAGCTATCAGTGGCCAATAGCGGAGCCCAGAGTTTCATGAATTGATCCAGCCTCCTCTGGCCCATCTGCTGTGCTGTGCATCTTTCCATGCTTAATAAGACTCGCATCCTCCCCTCCCATTCCTGTACACTCGGTGTCATGGGCGCTACCCAATGACGCAGAATAGACTGCTTGGCCACCAGAAAACCCCTCTCACAGAGCTGTCGATGTTGCACATTCAGAGGATCAGCAGCTTCAAGAGAGCCAAACAGACACCAAGCTGGTCCTAGGTCCACCTCCTGACCAATCCAGCCACCCAGCCGCACCCCCACACCCTCCCAAAATGGTTGAATAGCAGAACACAACCAAAATTTGTGCGCAAAGGTACCCTTCTCTACTCCACAGCGACGACAACTCTCCGAGTCCTTAATACCCATCCGCTTAGCCCACACATCATGTACATAGGCGCGCCACAAAAATTTATACTGGACCTCTTGCATCTGCACCGATTCCGAAAGACAAGGTATACTTTGAAAAGCTTGATATAAGCACTCCACTGTTCCCTCCACAATGCCATCCGCCTGCCAGCTGCAGGCTAGCCGCATGATCCCAGACATATCATCCCCCATCGATAGTTCCTCCCGCAGTCTCCGCACCGTGATTTTGCCCTCCAAGGCACGAAATAGATCCAGCATTCCACGATCTCCCTGCCACAGACTCATCCCCTCACCCCGGTCTAAAGCACGTACAAAGTGTCGCACTTGCAAGTAGAAATAAAAATCATGAACTGGCAGCCGGTAGCGGCTCTGCAGAGAGCCATAAGAGTCCATCTGCGCCCCCTTCGCCATCCGTAAGTGGCCCACACATTCCACACCGCATTGCGCCCAGCGTTTAGCTACCCCACCCTGGCAACCGGGAAGGAAGTCCCCATTTCCGGCTAAGGGAAGGCAATCTGAACAGTTCCATGCACTGCCGCGAAGTCGACAGAGATGCCTCCAGGCCTGGCGGAGAGCGCCAAGATATGTGGAGTGCCGCCAAAAGGGGGGCAGCTCTCTGTTCAGACGGTGCAGCCAGTATAGTCTATGATACGGCACCGAAATAGCATCCACCAGCTCCAGAGGAAGAATCACGACGGTCCCCGCGACCAGGTCACAAAGCGGCCGTAACAGACTGACCAAATTATACTCTCGTAGCGAACAAAGGCCAGCGCCCCCCTCACTGATAGGTCTCAACAAAGTCGCAAAGGCAATGCGCGCTCTCTTCCCCTTCCACAAGAAGTTGGACAAGTGACTTTCCAGCACTTTTAAGTCCCTCCGCAGAAGCCAAAGAGGTGCATTCCGTAATAGATATATTTATTTATTTTATTTATCTGCATTTATATCCCGCTTTTCACCGGGTCAAAGCGGTTGGGGGATACATTTAACACGAGGGGATATGAGACACATACACTAATACTTACAGGGAACATGGGCGATGGAGGGTTAAGTGGCTAGATATATCCACCGAGGTAGCTCGACCATCTTGAAGACAGCAATACGCCCCTTCAGGGAGAGCGGAAGCTCGCGCCACTTCAGCAGTCGTTGAATCGTATTGCGTAATAAGGGCCGCACATTAACTTCATAAAGCCGACTAGGGTCACAAGGAACCTGTATCCCAAGGTACCGAATAGAGTCTGCTGCCCAGACCAACGGGAAGGCTCCCCGCCAGCGTCCACGGACCCTCCTACCAATGTCAAGTCCCATCGATTTGGCTCTATTTATCCGCATACCCGAGAAAGCACCAAACCATTCAATAATAGATAAAGCCTCCTCCAACGAGCGCTGCGGGTCTGTCAAATACAATAATAAATCATCGGCAAAAGCACTTAGCTTAATACCGCCACCTGGCCATGCAATCCCCCGGATCTCCTCCATTTGTTCCAATGCACGCAACAAAGGTTCCATTTGCAAGATGAATAACAGAGGGGAGAGCGGGCAGCCCTGCCTCGTCCCCCGACGCAGTTCAAAGGGTGCCGAATGAAGGCCACCCACCACTACGAAGGCCAGAGGCGCCGAGTATAACGCTTGCAGCCAAGTCAGAAAGGCTCCATCGAATCCAAATCTCCTTAGGGCCTCAAACATATAATCCCATGCCACTCTATCGAAGGCCTTCTCTGCATCTAGGCTCACCAACAGCAGTGGATCCCCTTGCATTTCACTCCATTCCGCCCCTAGGAGTACCTTACTTATATTAGAGAAGGCCTCCCTTCCTTGAACAAAGCCAGTCTGACAAGGACTAATAAGTCGCGGTAGAATCCCCTGCAGCCTCCGCGCTAATACGCTAGCTAAGACTTTCATGTCATAGTTAATAAGCGAGATCGGTCAATAAGAGGCCGGGTCCTCCACCTCTTTCCCAGGCTTATGAATCACCGTGATCGCAGCCGTGCGCATGTCTCGGGGGAATCCCTTCCCCTTCAAAACGTCATTGTAGACTGCAGCCAAAGTCGGGGTAACCTGCAGCTCCAACATTTTATAGAATTCGGAGCTATAGCTGTCCCGTCCCGGAGCCTTATGCAGTTTCCCTTGTCGGATCACTGTCTGAATTTCTACCCCCTGTGATAAGGAAGCTTATCATAGCTCAGGAAGGAGCTATAGAAAAGGTGAAGTGACTCTGAACAAGCAACCTGTCAGTTCTGGTAGAAATAAGAAAACAGAATTTTCCCATAAAAGACTACCAGTCCCAGAATGCACCAGGTTTCCAACAGCCATTACAGGAGCTGAAGTGGGGAAACGTGTGTTCAATCAGGAGGGCTATGAGGTAATCCCTAAGCACTCATCTCAAAGGGCAGGGCCTGATTCAGCACAGCTGCGCTGTGTTAGGGAGGAGCACTCATCAAGACAGAATAAGAGTAGAGTTTATTCTACAGATGACCATCTTCATGATCACCTTGGATATCCAGAAAATTGTCCTCAGTATCCTGAGAATCAGCTTGAGTTTGATCATCAGTTTCATCTGAAGGATCATCAGAAGCAGAAGCAAAACCGGACGGACAGAGAGGGAAAGAGACCCTTTGGAAGAAGGAAGAGAAAAGCCTTTGAGAGGTCTAGAAGAGTCCAAAGCAGTACGTATACTGGGAGGTATTCCAAGGGCCAGCATACACCATTGGACTGGGGAAAGCCAGAGGAATGGTGCTGCAGAGCTAGGAATCACCAGAGGCTACCTGTGAGGGAGACGGCTGCACGTGGAAGGGACCCTAAGACCTGTGCCAGAAGGTATGTGAAGAGAGATCCAGTGTCCAGGAATCTGGATTGGAAGGCTGGACATAAGAACTGGACTACATACTGGCCAGGCTATATAGAGAGGAACTCTAGCAGCAATGGAAGCTCAGGTATGAACACTGATCTATGCCCTAGCTATAACCTTGAAAGACAGCAGGGAAACAAGTATTCTCCTGAAAATGCTCCATTGAGAGATTCATCTGTGCCAATCCATGATATTGAACCCATGTTTGTTGAACAAGGGGGAATAATAGCAGATGAGGATCCTGTTTATATGGACTGCTCTCTATCTAAACTCCGTTGGTAACTTTCTGTTATAAAGTACAGCAACCATCACAAAGAAATACAAATTTGTTCTTTAATCTACTCAGAAAAGCTCCTGAAGCAGGATTTGACCCACACAGTGGAAGGCAAGCCAGCTAAGGGGTTTCAGCTGGTAACTGCTAGCAATTAAGCCTTACCTAATTGCTTGTGAGCTAGGAGAGAATCACTTCTGTATCTATGTGGGAAGTAATCAGAAGTTAACCTGAAAAGAACAGTTTGTTTCTTGTTTTGTGGCTTTTCATTTGTTGT
The DNA here is from genome assembly GCA_033557465.1 of Ichthyophis bannanicus. Taxonomy (NCBI): domain Eukaryota; kingdom Metazoa; phylum Chordata; class Amphibia; order Gymnophiona; family Ichthyophiidae; genus Ichthyophis; species Ichthyophis bannanicus. The sequence goes on from CM066038.1 coordinate 352,482,297, forward strand.
TTTCCTGATTTTAACTTTGTTTTTCCAAGTTAACACTGAAAGCAAGTAACCTAATTTATGTGCTACCAAGCATATCTGTGTTGGGAGAAATAACCCCATAAATAAATATCTTATTGGCTTTACCCAAGAGCACAACTAAATTATTGTCAGCAGCAGTGTCTGGTGTGAATGAACTACATTGCCCACAATACCTTGCCAATCATATAGATATATGCACTTGCCAAGACTGGGAAGATTCTCACCCAGGCAGCCGTCTGACACCCCTCAATTGGCCGGTTTAACGCCACTCGCTCCACCTCTGAGAGCTGCGGTAAAGGTGTCGCATCCAGAAAGGCCTGTTCCGCTCCCCTATCCGCCGGCTCTGGTGTTGAAAGCTGCTCGTAAAACTGCCGAAACACCTCCACAATACCGCGGGGGTCAGATAGTCGAACCCCCGTACTATCTCTTATCACGGCCACCACCCTAGATCCCCTCCCGTCCTTCACTAAACAGGCCAGAAGCGTACCCGCCTTATTGCCAAAACGGAATAGCTTTGTGCCGGTAATAATGCATGTTGTAAACTGCGCGCTCTTCCAGAATATCATTGAGCTGCCATTGAGTCTCTAAGTACAGCGGTATATGTTCGGATCTCCGGCTCCTTGCTACCAACTTCTGCAGCCTCCTCTACTCCCGTGTCAACACTAACACCCTCCCATTGATGCGGCGCTTCTCCTGCGCTACATACGCGATGATATGTCCTTGCAGGACGGCCTTCCCGGCCTCCCAACATACACTAGCCAAACTGGCACTGGATTCATTAAAATGTAAGTATTCTTCCCACTTCTGCACCAAATAATTTTTAAAAGTAATATTTGTCCACATCTGTCTAGGGAAGGCCCAGCGGGACTCTCCTCTCTCGCGTCCCTGCCAATCCATCCGCACCATGGCATGATCCGAGACCACCATCGGTTCGATCTCTGAACTGAGCACTCTGTCAAATTCCCGCTCAGCAACCAGAATATAATCGAGCCTGGACCAGGTGTGATGTACCCTAGACAGATGCGTGAAATCTTTCTCCCCCCCATGAAGTGCCCTCCAGGTGTCCACCAACCTGCCTGCGAGACACAGATACCCCACTCCCTTTCTACTCCAATCTGCCTGCGATTGCCCACTGATTTATCTTCCAGAGGATCATGGGGGCAGTTAAAATCTCCCGCCACAATTGACGGGATCCTCGGGGCTGCAGTCACCTTCCTACACACTTTTTGAAAAAAAGAATGATCATAGGTGTTGGGGGCGTATACATTACCCAGAAAAAATTCCTCGCCATTTAATTTTAAGTGCACGAACAAGTATCTACCAGATGGGTCACGATCCTCACTCAACAATTCTACCTTCAGGTCTTTACCCAATAAGATAGCGACTCCCCGTTTCCTACCTCCCGAGGAGGCCGCCAACACCTGGCCCACCCAACCTCTCTGCAATTTAGCATGCTCTTTCTCGGAGAGGTGCGTTTCCTGCAATAATGCAATCTGCGCTTTGGCCTTCCGCAAGGCTTGGAGTACTTTAGTTCTCTTAACGGGAGAGTTAATCCCACCCACGTTCCACGAAATAAATCTCAATTGATTCCTCACAGACCCGCAGCTCGCACAGGCAACAGCAAGTTACACTTCTCCTGAACAGCCCAAGGTTGCCCAGCCTCAACCCCCGGCCCAGAAATTCTGTGGGTGTGAGTAGAAACCCCAGCTACAATCAACCATAACTCCCTCTGCCTAGAAAAAGTCCCCTTTGCCACTCTCCCTTCCCTCCCCCTCCCACTGATCTTCCCACCTACCCACTCCACCCCCACCCCATCCCCCCTCCCCCCCTCTCCCCCCTCTGCTCTCCCTCCCCCACTCCCTACCCCTCCCAACCCCCCACCCTCCCCTTGTAAAAAATAATCTATCCCACCATCAGCCGGCATGGCTGATCTACAAGTCCCTGCCGCGCGCGGCGGGGCCGCCTCAAGTTCCCACTGAAGGGTAAAGTTAAGCTTGTCTGCCCCACACAACATTGGGCTCCAGCACATCCGCCATGATTCATGCCCAACAAGCACACACATACAAACTAGTAAGGAAAGATCACCCACTCCCAGCTTATTCCGAACAGTCTCCCCCTTCTCACAAGACTCCTCACGCCACAAAGGCTCTTTCAATAAGTGTGAGAAGCCGTGTCAAAGTAAATTGTAAAGGGAAGAGGAATAAGGGAGAGACGAAAGAAATAAAAAGAGAAACAAAAAGCAATAAAGGAGAAATAAAAAGAAATAAAAAGGAAAATAAAACTAAAAGAGATAAAGAAAAAGAAAGAAAAATAAAAAGGAGGGAGATGTCAGCAAGCCAAAAACATTCTACAATAAACCATAAGGCTACCACAGTGATGACTGCAAGTCCTTAGTCGGCAAACAGACAAGTCCAGAGGTGGGCCGCAGCCCACTCGAAGTGCCATAGTCCTCATCATAATGAAATTTGATGGAATTACAGCTCGCCTAACAGCGTTCACTGTCCTTGCACCCCCGGATCAGAGCCCGAGGAGCCTGCCCTCACGGGAAGAAAGTCAGCAAAGCTTGGAGGTGCTCACGCTCACCGGCCAGAGGTCGGGCTCTGTTCCCCCTCCTGCGCCGGTTTATTCTTCTCCAGCTCCTTCAAGAAGGTCTGCCTTCACCGTTTCAAAGGTATGAGTCTTTCCCATGTTATAAACACGCAGGACAGCGGGGAACGCCAATGCAAACCGCACGTTTTTCTGGAACAGCGCTGCACATACCGGGGTGAACTCTCTCCTCTTTGCAGTGACCAGGGAAGAGTAATCCTGGAATAAGAGGAGCTGGTTATTGTCCAAGGTAAGCTGCCGGTGTTGGCGAAAAGCCTGTAGCAGACGCTCTTTGTGGGCAAAATTGAGTATCCGAGCAATCACCACTCTGGGCTTAGGTCGGGTCACCATTTTCCCTCCGACTCGGTGTGCTCTCTCCACTTTAATGTCGCCTACTAGCGCGTCCAGACCCAGAGCCTTTGGGAGCCACTGCTCTATCAAAGGCACCAGCTGCTGGTCAGTAGTAGCCTCCGGTATCCCCACCAGTCGGATGTTGTTGCGGCGGGATCGGTTCTCGAGGTAATCGATTTTGGCTTGCAAGGCCTCTAACTGGGACCTCGTGCTCTCAAGCCCCCGGGACTGCCGTCCCTCATCTTCCTCTACAGCCGCCACGCGGCTTTCCAGCTCCTCTATCCGCTGATTCATCTCAGTCAAGGACGTGCCCATAATCTCCAATTTCGACAAGATCTGGTCGAATTTAGGATCCAGCTGTCTTACCACCTCTCTCGCCAGATCTTCGGTAGCCGACTCTACACTATCTTTACTCGGCGAGGAGGGCTGCGTGAGAGACATGGCCGGCGTGTTAGGTCTAGGCCCCTTCTCTTTTTCTCTCTCCTTACGAGCCGGAGGTGGCATCGTGCTGGGCTTCCCACGCGGTTAGGATAGCCTTCTGAAGGGAGTAGATGTTCCACTTCCAGCAGGCGGGTTGCAGGGGCAAAAAGAAAGTATTTCAACCATGTTTCTTAAGGCGGCCCCGGAGCGAGCAAAGAGACGTCTTCACCCGCTCATGCGTCACGTGGACTCCTAAACGCACATTTAATATGTGTTTTGCATTAACATTAATGTGTCTATGTAGCCATTCTCAACACTGCTCATATCGGTTCATCCACATTTCTGAAATTGTCCCAGGCCTTTTTTGAAACATTTTCACCTGGATGTCTCAGATTGCACCTGGACATCATTTGAAAATGTACCTTCATGACACCTAAGGAAGCCTGCTAATGGAGCTTTATTGTTCTAGCTTGTCATATATATTTATTTCTGAGGATCGTGCCAAAGAGACCCTCCCTTTGGAGTTCGTAAGATGCCCGTCTACATTGAGGAGTAATTTGTGTTCTTTCATTTCCATGCACTTAGCAAAACTACTGCACTATGCTTTAGTACAGTGGTTTTCCTCTGATTTTTCCTGTGCTACCTTGCTTTCTGAAAGACTAGTACACGAAAAATATCAAGCAAACACTGCACTAGAGTATAATGCAACACTGCATCGATCTGTGAGCAAGCAAAGAGAATAAAATTCTATGATTGGAGGGATTCTGTCTGACGACTGTGTGGAGGTGTTGTTAGGCCCTGCCCATCGGGCCAAGAGACTGCCGGGACTGACTTGGAGCTGCCGACGCCGACCTTACCTGCAGTGCATCGGGCAGGCACGTCCAGGGCAGCCTGCTTTCGGTGGGGCCTTGTGCTCTTTAAATCTGCTGCAGGTAATCCAGTCATTGGATTCTGTCTGCCGACTGTGTGGAGGTGTTGTTAGGCCCTGTCCATTGGGCCAAGAGGCTGCTGAGACTGACTTGGAGCTGCCGACGCCGACCTTACCTGCAGTGCATCAGGCAGGCACGTCCAAGGCAGCCTGCTTTTGATGGGGCTTCTCTAGCTATAAGTTTCTGTCTTTTTCTCTGCGACCGCAGAGCACGACCGTGGGGCATGGTTTCGAAAAGGCATGTTTAAAAGGGGCAGGTTCTGCCCCTTTGACGCCCCTTCGATGCCCAGCAGCGTTTTCAGCATTGTTTGGGTATATCTATATTGATTTAGGGGGTTTTTGTTTTTTAGGTTTGTGTGCAACTGTGTGGTGTTCCTTTTGCCTGATGGATGTTAATTAATTTTTGGGCTATATAATTGTTTATAATGGGCAAACGGAAGGCTAAAGCATGCAACAAACCCCAGACTGCTGATACCGGGAGTTCTAAACTGGTGGGCCCTCTGGATAAACATTTCGGCCCTTTACCTTTAGCTCAGTCCTCTCCTGAGGGAGCTTCTTTAAGCCCCGTTGGGAGGACTCCCCCTCCTTGCCCTGCTTCTGTTCCGTCAGGGATTTTTAGGGAGTCTTCTGATTCAGAGAGGCGGGTCAATGCTAAGATTAAGTTGCCCTCTCCAGTTCTGTGTGCAACGTCAGAATCCCCTGCGGGGCTCCCGTCGTTGCCTCCAGACGCAGAGGTTACTCTGAAAGACGTGTGGGGGGCTTTACGAAGTATCGATATTAAAGTGTCTTCATCCTTGAGTTCCCTTTGCACCTTTTCTCAAGAGGCTGCTGTTTCACTGCAGCAGCTTGATGAAAAGGTTTCTGTGATGGATATGGCAATTGATAAATTAGAAGCTCAGGTCCTTCCACTTCATTCTGTTCATGTTGCAGGGATTAAGGATTCCCTATTATTGCATTCAAAAGTGGAAGCACCTGAAAATTCTATTCGATTTTGTAATCTGCGGTTTCTCAATATTCCTCAATCTCCTCTCCTAGCTCCTAAGATTCTTTTGGATAAATACTTAAAAGAGATATTAGCCATATCCGATTCTGTTGATGTATCACAAATTTATTATATCCCCTCTGGTTCCAGAAAGATTAACGCTGCTGAGTGGGAGTTGGATGAGGTGGTTCCTTCTTTATCTAATTTAACTGCCTTTTTTGAGGACTCCCAAGACATTATTAAGACACGTTCTACACTTTTAGCTACTTTCTTATCCGTAGCTGTTAAGCAACGTATATTAAAGGCCTTTTTTAAGGTCAAAATGTTAAGTTTTGTGGGCATAATGTTAATGTTTTTCCGGATGTGTCTTGTGGCACCCAGCTTCGACGGAGGCAATTTTTATCTTTAAAGCCTCAGGTCTTAGCGTTGGGTGCCACTTTCTTTTTAAGATTTCCTTGCAAATGCATCATTAATTTGGATGCTGCTACTTACGTTTTTGTTGAAGTGATGCATCTGGAAAACTTCCTGGCAGATAGACGGGGTGTAGATAGAGAGGATGTAATTTAAATGTGATCGCCTCCTAGTTTTGTGGGCGTGAGCCCTGGTTTTCTTTTTTATGATAGTTTCTTGTGTTACTATTATGTGGACAGTCTCCCTTGACGTGGGCTTCATCCTGCTTTTTTTTAATTAGATATTCTTACTGATGTATTTATTGATACAGGATAATATCTTTGTTTGGTTTTTGGTTATTGTAATCTGACTAAAACTTATAATAAAAAAGTAAAAAATAAAAATTCTATGATTGGAATCAGATAAGTCTGCTGACTTTATGCCAAATATATGGCATTCACTCTCAATAGTAACACAACCAATATGACAGACTCACAGATTTTTATGAGTTACTTTAAAACTTTTTTTTTTTTGTCACTTCCAGCATCTAGATCATGAAGTGTGTGGATAGTGCGATGACTGGCTGCATTATCCAGATAACAGTGATTTTCAGCACCACTATCCAGATAACTATTTGGACTTCCAGCCACCGGCCCGATCGGTGACGTGGAAGGGAGCAGGCAGGTATGCTCCTCCCTGTTCCCCACCGCATGGCCAATCAGGCCGAAGAAACACCCCAGCACCAGATTGGAAAAGCGAAGCGCTCGTGGGCATGGGACTTCCAGCCACCGGCCCGATCGGCGACGTGAAAGGGAGCAGGCAGGTATGCTCCTCCCTGCTCCCTACCGCATGGCCAATCAGGCTGAAGAAACACCCCGGCACCAGATTTGAATACTGAAGCGTTCCTTGGCGCGCCTGGTGGGCCCGCACCTAAGGGCCACGCCAAAGGGCCCATTGGTGTGGCCCTTAGGCGCGGCACTGTGGAAAGACCGCGGCCTCCTCCTCCCCCTCACTCCAGCAATCACTCCAGCAACTCCACCGAAGAACTGGCCAGATGCAGTGGAACCACGTGAAACATCACCATGTAAGCATCCTCCAAGTATATCCCAAAATGTGTTGTACTGTACCCCATGATGCCCAGCCTGCCTGTATTTTAACCCTTAATGTAATGTATTGTAACCTGATGTTATGTACTGTTATGTAATGTATTGTAACCTGATGCCCAATGTAATGTAGTTTTAAATAGACATGCGCAGTAGTACTATTAGTAGTAATGGGAGACAACCAACCTGGTTTTGCCCTAACTAGAATTTTGCTCTGTGTGTTTTTCATCTTGATTAGATTGTAAGCTCTAACGAGCAGGGACCATCGCTCTTATATGCCTGTACAGCGCTGTGTATGATAGCGCTTTATAAATGTTAAATAGTAGTAGTAGGATAAGTTAGGATAACCCTTTTGCAACCCTCAGTTATGCGGATAGTTATTTGGATACTGATGTTGAATATTGCTACTATCCAGATGATTCACGGCTCTTCCCATGGACCATCCTAGCATTGTCGCAGATATTTCTTAAGTAATCTGTAAGATATTCAACAGCACTATCCAGATAGTGCCACTGAATTTTGCCAAATAGCCCTGGCCATTGGTGCTTCCCAAGATGGCAGCTGCTGCTATCCAAGTAAATGCTTGTGAATAGTTACCCATTATTTTTATTATCTCATTATCATCAATACATCCATGAGAACATAAGATATGCCATACTGGGTCAGACCAAGGATCCATCAAGCCTCGTATCCTTTTCCAACAGTGGCCATTCCAGGTCTCACATATACACATTCCAAATTCCATGCTGCTTGCCCCAGGGGTAAACAGTGAATTTTCCAAGTCCTCTTTAATAATGGTTTATGGACTTTTCCTCCAGGAACTTGTCCAAATCTGTCTATAATTTGCACACAGTTTTATATTTGCCAGTAACTGGAAGCAAAGGAGCATCTATTGCGTGACAAAACTTGTATATTTCTCCCTAATCATCATCTTCAACCAGGGGAACCAATCAATGATTCCATGTTCAAGCAGGTGGATGTAGCCCCGAATGAAACTCTTCTAGAAGTGTTTTGAAAAGATTAGATATGAATGCCTTGGAGTCCTGTCCCCGAAGTAACTCTATCAGATGCAGAAGCTGCATATTTGGCTGTGTCAAAGCCATCTCTTAAAATGATTAGAAAGTGTGTTGCAAATTTTCTTTGTGACTTAGTTTGTTCTTCCCTTAGAGACAGAGTATTTATATTTATATTTATTCACTTGATATACCTAATGCCAGGTATCTTAAAGTAAAATAATACAAATATCCCTCCAATAAATTGTCTGGGCTATGCGTTTATAGTATTGCCCCTTTTGATTCTTAACTAATTTTCTTCTCGAGGTCTCAGACTATATCCAGCGCTGGCTACAACGGACAAAGTCCTCAGCCTCAGCACTATATTGCATCAACGACCTCTAGCAAATGGTGTATCAATGTATACAATCTTGTATTTTATTGTACTGTATATTTAAATTATATTCTTCTTTAACATTTTCATATTCAAATTTTGTGCTCTTTTTATATATATTAAAATTATGCTTATCTTAGCATTGAAAATACCCCGACGCCACCATCCGGGTCCGTGCGTGCTTTTCACAGATGTGGGTTTCTTCAGGGGGAATTAAATATCTCAAGCACTCAATCCGATATCATCTCAAGTTCTTTAGCATCTTCTATCTTTTAGGATCTAAAGATTGCAGCACTTATCATGCCATGCTACTTTGCTTTTCTCTCTGTAATGCTCGATCCATGCGCGGCGTTTTTTTGGATTGAGCATTACAGAGAGAAAAGCAAAGTAGCATGGCATGATAAGTGCTGCAATCGTTAGATCCTAAAAGATAGAAGATGCTAAAGAACTTGAGATGAAACTTGTGGTTTCAATGGCATTGGTGGCAATGGGGTGCCTCTGGAACCTTTGTGCCCTAGGCAACTGCCTAGCTTGCCTAATGTTAGTGTCGGCTCTGCATCCCACATCCCAACTTTCCAGTCCTCTCTTCAACTTGAAGGCAGAACACTTCTCCTGGACTCCCTCCCACCTATGGCAGACTGAGATCCAAGGAAGCCGGGTTCAAATCCCACTTTTGCTCTTTATGATTTGGGCAAGTCACTTAACCCCCACTGCCTCCAAGGAATAGGAAAATATCAACCATACCGGAATATAACAATGCCAGTTTTGCACTATTCCTGAAAGAAAAGCCTCAGCTAAATTCAGTGCATTTTTCCTCTCAAAAAAGGTGCTGATACTCATAAGCAGGGCTCTTTCGTTAATCCATGAGGACCATGGGTCAATTTTAGCAGGCAAAGAAAAAGATGCCGGTACACCATACTGCCACTTACCCCCTCAAAAAAGGCCCTAGCTAAATCCAAATCCCTTCCCTTCCCCAAGGAGGTCTATGTGCCTTCTGCAGGCTCCTTGTATTCTCTGAATTCTTTTTACTTCAGCAGTCAGTCACACTTTGACCTTACCATCTCTACAACACGGAAAAGGGAGTCTTAAGGAATTTGTTTGTTGTAAGTGCCAACATTAGCTAAAGGAACTTAGCAGCCTGTTACTGATGCTTTAAATCCCCTGAAAGGTCTGACAGGTGTGGCCCTGAATTATCTCCCTGGGCCTCTGTTTACCCAACCTTAATTGGATCCTGATAACATTGTTCCTTCTTTCCTCCTGCTGAAAGCTAACCAGAAAGGCGGAGCTCACTATAAGAAGCCATAGCGACTCATCACAGCCAAAATAGGAATTTAAACTGTTTACATTAAAAACATCTGAGGTTTCATAACAAAAGTCTACAATACAAGCAACTTCAAAAGGAAATTTGTGAATAAATGTTGTATTTCATAATTTTATATATTTCCTTATGAACTGGGAGCACAGTTTTCAAACAAATCTACAGTAGATAAACTATAACTATTTACCCAAAAAGATTTCCCTGTAAGAAAACGGACCCACTCACAGCTTCTACAGGCCTTCACAGTGCCTGTACTTTCAGCCAGATTGAAAAAAAAGACATTCGCAGTGGTGTGTTTGCATCGGTTGGGGGAAGAGTGGTGTGCAGGGCTGGCCCAACCACTAGGCAAACTAAGTAGTTGCCCAGTGCAGCAGCTTCCAGTGAGGTGGCAAAGAGCAGGCCGTTCAAAGCTATACAGCAGATTCTGACAGATGGGGGGGGGGGGGGGGGGGGGAGGGGGGGAGAAGGGAGATGGAGATGAGGAAGGGGGGGCAAAAGGCTTAATAAGGTTTGCCTGGGGTAGGAGAGTTAGCAGCATGCACTAGGGTTGCCAACTGGCTCCAGATGCGCCCGACAGGTTTGATCCTGTCCTGGGTTTACCCCATTGCATGCAGGGACATGTAGTTCTGATTTCTCCATTGCACTCTATAAGAAAAACAAAACTACATCTCCCTGCATGCAATGGGGTAAACCCAGGACTGGATCAAGCCTGTCGGGCGCATCTGGAGCCAGTTGGCAACCCTAGCATGCACACATTTGAGTTTTAAAATGTGAGTGGCACCTACAATCCCAAACACCTTGTTGGGCAGACTGGATGGGCAAAGCTGATCTTTATGTGCCATCATTTGCTATTGTAAACCCGCCCTCCCCCCCCCCCCCTCTCTTTCTGTGTGGTCCAGGCAGCGCTATGTAACTGCCATGTAGTCAAAGGAAGCTCATCAGATCCAAGAGCTGTTCTCTGAACTCCTGGTCTGAAACTATCAGGGTTTAGACTTGCAGGGAGGAACTACCTTTCTTTGCAACCAATATTTAAAGTTTAGGCTCTTCACACATTCTCATTCACCTTTCTCAATAATTTGAGTCCAGGCTAGACGTTTATGTTCTGAACCAAAGTTCTACTTAAAATTTAGAGTCAGTGATAAACAAAACAATTTATAACATTTGGGTAAACACTACTTTAACTCGGTTACAAAGTGGGTAATTTCCTTTAACCAAGCTGAAGTATCTTGCTTACCCCAGTCCTTCTGCTGGAAGGCACACCATTTTGTTTTTCTATCTTACAAGCACCATATAAGCAGATGAAAATATTTGGCCAGTTAATTATATCAATTGATGGGCTCCTTTTTCACTAATCAGTCTCTTACCTGAATACTTGAAGCACAGTGGCTCAAACCTCACAGTTCCGGCTATGGTTGGTAGAGTACCTCCTTGCACAGGTACATTTAGAAGTAACTGATGTGGTCTTCTCTTTCCCATATTAGGCTGCTTCTCTGAATCCTTTGTTGGAGTCTGGATAAATGGGTATAGACTCTCTTCAAGAGCTTCCACTTCAGGTTGAGCTCTACTGAAGAGCTCTAAGCCTCTATATTTCTCTTCCTTTCCTGGAACTGGTGACAGGCTCTGGCAGGGGTGCCTGAGACAAACGCCCTTTCGGGCAGCTCCCTATTCAGCACTGCTGGGGGTAGGGGGTGGGGCAAAGACAGGAACTTATCTCTGGCTGAGGTTTATATAACCTAGGGGGCTGTTCCTATTTCAGGAGAGTCTCTCCCAGCCTGAACTTGACTGGCAGAGGGAACCTCCCCTGATATGGAAGTTGCCATGTATTTCCCAAAATTGGTAGTGCCAATGGATGGTGCTACTGCTCTCAGTGCATCAAATATATGAGGGTCTCTACACTATGTTACTATGTAAATGTACAGTTCTACCCTGATCTACCACCCAGAAAAATGATCTTTCGGCCTCAGATACTAAAGTGTGAAATAACTTTGCAAAAGTCCACCTTGCAGGGAAAAATATCACAAAATGTTGGAAAATGAAAAAATGCCAAAATTCAGGTATTTTGCATTATTTTCCATGGACTTTTGAAAAGTTATTTTGAGAAAGTATACTTCACAGCAATAAACTTTTGTGTGGGCTCTGCTTCACACCAAATTGTATTTAAATTTGGCATTAATGTGCTGCTGTGATAAAAATTCAAGCAAAGTAGGTCATTAGTGTAAAGTGCTGGGGAAAAAGTGTGTAAAAGGCTTCACAGGCCTATTTTCTCATTATAAAATAACTATATTGTGAGGTATAATTATCTTTTTGGAACTTAAGAGAATAAAACTCCCTCTTTGCGCAGTAGAGGTCAGATTTAAAGGGCTCTCATGGCCCGAATCGGAGGTGCCCATTGGAGAAAGGTATTATAATGGAGTTCCCCGGAGATCTGTACTATAATCCAGTGGCATTCCTACCCCTCATGTCAACTGGGGCAGGCGCCACCCCCTCGCCCCCCCCCCCCCCCCCGTGCTTCGGAAACCCCTTCTGACACGCCACAGTGCTTTAGTACATGTCACAATGCACCAACAACCCCAAATGGCCCCATGGAGATCACGGCAAACTTACCATTAAGCTGGTTTGCCACAGTGCCTCACACTGCAGGGGCTGGTCGTTCTGCTTTCCCAACTGAAGTCTTGTGAATTGCATCCACTACTCTGCCCTTGATACGCCACTACTATGATCTGTAAATGTTCCAAAATATAAACAGAGGAAATCCCAAATAAGTCAATGTTGAGAAAGAAAATCCCACAATGGATGCAAACTCATATAATATTTTTTGTCGGATCCACAGTCAGGAGAGAACGACATCGATCATGCAGGACTGCCACATCCTTTGACTCACTCATAGTTCCATAGAATGACAGCAAACCTATCTGTTATGTGCCGTGACAATGCCAATTCCAGATTAAATAGAGGTCTGGTTCAATGGCTGTAAACCATGCAGACGACGTGCACGTTTCATGCTGTGGACAAGCCCTGCTTCAGGTGCCATGGGACAGCAAAGCCATGTTCCAAGCCATTCATCAAAGGATGCCAAAAGCCTTAAAACCACTCAAAATTAGCCACATATGAATGCCTGCCCTTACAAAACATTGACAAATAAAAAATCCAAATTGATGCATATCACCAGGAACATCAAATTCTTTCCCCACCCCCAGACTCAAAAATCCTAGATCGCACCCTAATCAACAAGCAAGAAGTTAAGTACCTCTGAGTAACCTTCGATCAGTATCTCAGCTTCCAACCGCACATAAAGCAGATAACCAGATCAGCCTCCCACAAGTTTAGAACCCTACACAAACTCAAACCACTACTAACCAGCAGCAACTTCAGGACCATGTGTCAAGCCATAGTAACACCCATAACAGATTACTGCAACGTCATCTATCATGGATTACCCAAGAAAACACTACTCCTCCTGCAACTGGTGCAAAACACAACTGCAAGAGTTATAACTGTAACTGCTAAATAAAGCCATATAACCCCTACTCTCCACCAACTACACTGACTCCCTGTCAACTCACGCATTAAATACAAGATCATCATAAGAATCTTCAAGATACTAAACAACCTATCTCCACCGGCCCTTCAACCATTGATCACGAAAGCACACCCAACCAGAATGAGAAGAGAAGCAGACAACACCATCCTGGTAACTCTATCAAGCATCAGAACAGCGAGACAATCCACCTGTAGTAGAGCCTTCTCCATGTACACCCCCCCAACTATGGAACACCGCAATGTGCCCCCGCCGCAGTATGTGCAATTAAAGTCCTAATGGACTTTAGGAAAGCCATAAAAAAACACCTTTTCCATGAATACTATGGTCCCACCTCAGAAGAGTGAGTGCCAGATACTAATAATACAACTTCATAACTTATACCTGTTATGTAACTCTGCTATACCTCACACTGCTACAATGTACCTGTATATTGTTAAATGTATTAATTGTCCCATGAAATCTTCCAAATTGTAATACCCTGTTCCATGTAAAAGCTTGTTGCTATGTTGTTCATTGTAAACTGCTTTGAATTAATGATAAGGCAGTATTAAAAAAAAAACATTAAATAAATAAATAAAACATGCATCAGTCTTAAGAACCACCAATTAAGCAAGGGAAACCCCCGCAGCATTAGGGATACCCTCACTCAATTGGATGAGTTAGAGCAAACTTGGCCAATCAATCTCCAAGTTCAAATCCTTGGGGCTAACTGTGTCCAAACGAAATATCCAACATTGTTCCATCCATTGCAATCTATTCAATCTGTCACCGCCCCAGGGATCACAAAGGGCATGATCAATGATCCACCACCGCAGATCATCAAACATATGTGTGCAGTGTTCTACAATTGGAGCAGAGTAGACAGCCGTTCTGATGCGAGATGAATGCTCTCCCAAGCGCAATTTGACAGAACAAGTAGTGTGGCCTATATATAACAAATTGCATGGGCATCGTATTGCATATACCACATAACTAGATAAGCAAGTGGTGCGCCACCTCATAAAGTAATTACAACCGCTGATGGAATCTTCCTCGGTGGCACCCTCCACTGTGGTCTGACAAAAAGGACATCCCCCACAGGCAAAATGCCCCGCATCCACCAATAGAGCTGATCTCACTAGCTTATCCCTGATGTTCAAGCCCCTAGTATGAGCTATAATTAAGGGTTTGTTGAAGCAAAGATGTAGCTGCAAAATCACCCAATATTTTCTCAACAAACCTAACACTTGGGCTGTGTTTTGCATAAAGGGAAGGATGCCAACAATATTATCAATATCTGAAGGATGTGATATAGCGCCCTCCAATAAAAGCCACTCATGATGTGTAAGCTCCAGATAACCACATACCAAGAGCCGATCCTTCAAAGCCAATGCCTGGCTGCGGAAATCTTCTAATGTGGAGAAAATGTGGCAAAGTCATAGGAATTGTCTAAAGGAAGACCCATATGCAAAGGTCCTGGGTGTTGACTTTGAAAGCGCAATACACTGTTGCGCTGTACCGGCCTCCTAAACAACATAGTATGCAATTGACCCCTGTTCTTATATATTCTAATGTCCAAAAAATCAATAGTCTCAGTATGGGCATGAGCCATAAACTGTATGTTAATCTTGATGGTATTCAGCTATTGGAGGAAACCTTAGAGTTTCTCCATGGATGCCATTCAAAGAAAGAAAATATCATCCAAATAGCGCTGCCAAAAGGACACATGTTGACACCAATCAGACACATATATGGCCTTCTCCTCCATTTCGGCCATATATAACGTTGCTATGGAAGGGGCAACTGTGGCCCCCATAGCTATTCCAAGGGTCTGTACAAAAAAAGACCCATTAAACAAAAAATAATTATTGGACAGTAGCAACCAGATTAAATCCAACAAAAATAATTTGTAAATGGGCACAAGAAGTGAGGTGACCAAATATGCAAATGACATAAAATTATTCCAAATTGTTAAATTACAAGTGAATTGTGAGACACTGCTGGAGGACCTTGCAAGGCTGGGCATCCAGATGTCAGTTAAAATTATTGTGAAGAAGGGCAAAGTGATGCACATAGGGAAGAATAACCTAGAGCTACACGATGCAAGATTCCACACTTGGAGCTATCACCCAAGAGAAGGATCTAGGCCTCCTCATGGACAATATGTTGAAATCTTCAGCTCAGTGTGTTGTGGCAGCCAAAAAAGCAAATAGAAAAGGAAAGGAGAATGAAACAGAGACTATCACATCTGTGTATCGCTTCATAATGCTACCACACCTTGAGTATTATGCCCAAATCTATTTGCCTCACCTCAGAACTAGAAAAGGTACAAATAAAAGGGACGGAATGGCTCTTCTGTGAGGAAAGGTTAAAGAGATTAGGACTTCTCAGCTTGGAAAAGAGACAGCTTAGGGGAGATATGATAGAGGTCTATAAAATCGTGAATGGAATGGAATGGATAACGCAAATCAAAATGTATACAAACTCAGGGATACTTTATGAGATTATTAAGTTGCATATTTAAAACAAATTGGAGAAAATACTTTTTTTTTACTCAATGCATAATTAAGCTCTCAAACTTGTTGCCAGAGGATGTGATAAAAGCAGATAGAAGAGCTGACTTTTAAAAAGGTTTAGAAAAGTTCCTGGAGGAAAGTCTATAAACTGTTATTTAAAACGCAGAATTATCCATGGGTATGAACAATATGGAATCTATGTACTCTTTGGGATCCTGCCAGGTACTTGTGGATTGGGCACGGTTTGAAATAAGATATCCGGCTTGATGGACCTTTGGTCTGACCTAGTATGGCAGTTCTTATGCCCACATGTACTTTCACTTTGAAAAGTATCACAGGAAAACTACTCACACATATTCTTTGATTTACATTTCTTTGATTTACATTTACTTTTAAATAGATTTTTTTAAAAGAAATGAATGTATAGTTTTCTTCATCATATTTGTGCAATTTATGAAATTCCAGTTTCAGTTGTCATGTGAGAGGAGCTCCACTGAGGCCTAATTATAAAACCAGTGTTTCAGTATCCCACTGCTCTGGTTTGCTACGTGGAACTGTTACTGATATGCCAAAGCCCCGAAGAGTCAGATAATCTATAAAAGAATTGTATATGAAAAACGTGAAAAAACCTTACCTACCTGGAAGCTCCGATGTCAAGATGAGCACATGCAAGGTATAGAAGAGATGTAAGTAGATCTCACCATATTACTGCAAGAGATCTGACAATCTTAAAATGAAATCACAGCTTGACTGCTTAAGAAGCTGGAGGAGATATTTGAAGGGGTCTCTGCTTGCCTTGATGAGATGGAGAGCAGGTTAGCACACTGGAAGATAAAATGTGAGGTGACCAGAAGGGACCAAGTTGACTGCAAAAATAATGGACTTGCATAGGGAGAAGGCAGAGGAACAGAGATCACAGAGCAAATCTCCATATTTTTGGGAGACTGGAGGTGCAGAGCTCCCCAATGCATAATCCTTTGCCTCTCCCAGTTATGAAACTTAAGCAAAAAACAGGTAAATGGAGCTCACTCTGAGGAGAAGGATGTTACCAGTGGTGTGCCCCAGGGATCTGTCCTTGGTCCGATTCTTTTTAACATCTTTGTTAGTGATATAGCGGAAGGGCTGTCGGGTAAGGTTTGCCTCTTTGCGGATGATACCAAAATCTTCAATAGAGTAGAGACCCAGGAAGGTGTGGACAACATGAGGAGGGATCTAGCTAAGCTTGAAGAATGGTCTAGAATTTGGTAGCTGGGATTTAACGTTAAAAAATGTAAGGTCATGCATTTGGGCTGCAGCAATCCAAGAGAGCAATATAGTATAGAGGGTGAAGTACTTTTGTCCACTAAAGAAGAGCGGGACCTAGGCGTGGTTGTGTCTGATGATCTTAAAGTAGCTAAACAGGTAGAAAAGGCGATGGCAAAAGCTAGAAGGATGCTTGGGTGCATACGGAGAGGAATGGCTAGCAGAAAAAAGGAGGTGATAGTGCCTCTGTATAAGTCTTTGGTGCGACCTCATTTGGAGTATAGTGTGCAATTCTGGAGACCGCACCTTCAAAAGGAGGTGAACATAATGTAGTCGGTGCAGAGGGTGACTACTAAAGTGGTTAGTGGGCTTCATTATAAAGCATATGAGGACAGACTTAAGGATCTTAATATGTACACCTTAGAGGAAAGGCAGGATAGAGGTGATATGATTGAGATGTTTAAATACCTCCGTGGCATAAATGTTCAGGGGGAGAGCCTCTTTCAATTGAAAGCAAGTTCTGCTACGAGGGGACATGGGATGAGGGTGATGGGGGAGAGATTCAGGAGTGATATGCGGAAATATTTCTTTATGGAAAGAGTGGTGGATTCATGGAATAGTCTCCCAGTGGAGGTGGTAGAGATGAGGACAGTAACTGAATTCAAAAAAGCATGGGACAAACACAGAGGATCTCTAAAGGAAAAAAGTGGACTGTTGTAGTTGTTGATATGGAAGGACAGACTAGATAGGCCATGTGGTCTTTTTCTGTCATCATATTTCTATGTTTCTATGTTTCTAACAACCTCCACGTTATAACCAAATACTCGGCAAGAGGAGCAATATATCACTATCAGAAAAAAAACAAGACAAGTTCTCAAAATAACAGAGCTTAACCTGTCAGCTTTGACCTTCCAGCATAACAGCCCCTAAAAGCTTGTACTGTAATGCTCATATATCATCACATTGCGCTTCGATAAGCAAAAATACACTTATCTGCATCAGATATATTCACTGATGCAGAATAGCGTGGTATATAAGAGAATGTAAATAAATAAATAAAGGGAAACATTACCAGACTGACTTACATCATACAAAACGCTCCTTCATAAATACATAATCACTTCATGGTCACATGATCAGAGCAAAGAAAACCAGTTTATCGATTGGTTAAGACCTTCAGGCTCAAGAAATTTTAGCTTAAACATCTACAAATGTCATGGTGAATCAATCTCCTCCTATAATTACCACCCCACTATGATTGAGACAGAGAAGGCATATTTATTTATTTAACAGGATTTATATACCGCTTTATCATTTCAGTCAAAGTGGTTTACATTGAAACTTAAACTTGGTAATATACATTAAACAGGGACATTAATAATTTGGATTTTGGGTGATCTGCCTTAAGTCAGTGTCTGGCACATAGTCATGGGCCATAATTGTCTAGCTGCTCAGGTACCATGGGAAGGAATATGTTATACAAGAGGCCCACAAGTCAAAGAGTGTGAACTATCGGAATTGGACGATCTTAATCTTCCCAGATTTAAGTGCTGAGACTATGCAGAGATGAAAGGATCTCATTAAATACAGAGATGCCCTGGCACAAGTGGGTTACTGGGCTAGATCTGGTTCCCTGCCAGACTTATGATGGTTGGACAGGGCACTAGGTGCTTTCTGTGCTCCCTGGAGAAGGTTGAAAACCTTTTGCAGAGGCAGGGATGGAGGATGGGAGAGAAGGGGGGTAGCCCTCATACAGGAGATGGTTTGTCAAGTAGTCCCCCAAAGCTAAGCCATTTTGGAGGCCAAGTACAGAATTGGTGGTATTCTAAGAATTTGGAGCAACCCCTGAGCATGGACTTGGAATTGTCTGCTCTTGCCAGTTTTGCCCAGACAGAGGCATGCAAAGTGCAGTTAGCAGTCCTATCTTGACTAATTTGCGGAGATGGCATAGTTACTCAACTGTTACAGGTGTTCTCCAGGGACAGCAGGAATCAGTCCTCACAGATGGGTGACATCAGTGCCGATGGAGCCCACATGGAGTAATTCCCCAGCTTTCAAAGAAAGCCTTTGGGACATGCTACCACACATGCGTTGTCCCCTTCCTGCCCAAGGGTGCCATCTTGCTCAGTGAGATGACATAGCTAGGACAGTGATAAAAACTAACAAAAGATTGGGAGGCAACTCCCAGGGAAGGAGGGAGGGTTGTGAGGACTGATTCCTTCTGTCCCTGGTGAGTAACTAAGCTTCCTCTAGGAACAAGCAGGAAATCAGTTCTCACATATGGGACTCCCTAGCTCCAGGCCGAACCATGACCGCACAAATGGCAACCAATCGGGTCACATTGAGTTGCAGGAGGTGAGTCCACACTGAGAGACTCTGCAAGGTCCTAGCGTCCAGCAGCACTATCACTCCAGTAGCCTGAACACAGAAGGGTCGGAGGGCAGGAGTTGCCTACACACTGAGATTATTATGTCCAAAGGCACTGTCCATGCGGGACTTCTTCTCCAGGAAGTAATGAGCTGTGAAGGTATGAACTGAAGGACATCTGGCGGCCTTGCAGATCTCCTTCACCGGCACTGAGCGGAGGCTGGCCACCGACATGGCCATCACCCTCATGCGATATGCTGTGATCCAGTGCTCAAGAGAGCAGCCAGCTCACTCATAGGCAAGGGTAATACAGTACACCACCCAAGTGAACAGAGTTCACTTAGTCACATGGAGCCTGTCTGCTGGGGTCATAAGACATGAAAAGCTGAGGAGCCTGGCAATGGGCCTGGGTCCACTGTAAGTAAAAAGACAGGGCCCATTTGCAATCCAGTGTATGAAGTTCTAATTCCTCCCTGCTGGCGTGAGGCTGCGGGAAGAAGGTGGGGAGGACCATCTCTTGGTTGAGGTGAAAAGGAGATACCACCTTTGGGAGGAATTTGGGGTGTGTGTGGAGCACTACCCTGTTCTTATAGAACCTTGTATATGGTGGATCCACCACCAGTGCCTGGAGTTCACTCACTCTTCGAGCGGATGAGGGCCACTAGAAAGGCCACTTTCCAAGACAGGCACTGCAGGTGGCAAGTGGCTAGGGGCTCGAATGTTGGTATGGTGATCTGTGAGAGCACCACGTTGAGGTCCCACTGTGCTGCCAGAGGGCGGACAGGGGGCTTGGATAACAGAAGGCCCTGGAGGAACCTGGAGACCAGGGGCTGGCCTGAGAGGGGTTTTCCCTCAATCGGGTGTTGGTGAGCGGCTATCACGCTCAGATACACCCTCACTGAGTTAGACTTCAGCCTGGTGTGGGATAGGTGCAGTAAGTACTGGAGTACTAATTGCACATGGCAGGGGAAGGGGTTCTCCCTTCTTTCCACACACCAGGCGGATTACCTTTTCCACCTAAAGGCATAAGCCTGCCTGGTGGAGGGCTTTCGGGAGGCCAGTAGGATCTCCTCAACTTCTTTTGGAAGATTGAAAGAGGCCAATCCTGCCCTTTCAGCAGCCACACTATTAGCATTAGCAAATTGGGGTGCAGGAGGGAGCCTCCCTCCTGAGACAGGAGGTCCAGGGCTCAGCCCAGTGGGACTGGGAGTACCACCGACAGGGAGAGCAGCAGTGGAAACCAGGGCTGCATGGGCCACCTGGGGGCAATTAGTATAACTGATGCCCTCTTGCTCTGGACCTTGAAGAGGGTCCTGGCGACCAGGAGGTGTCGGTGGGAACACATAGAGTAGGCCTTCCGACCACGAGATCAGGAAGGCTTCTGCCGCTACTCTCTCTGGGTGTGGTTGGCACAAGCAAAAGGGAGATAGCTGCATATTGTCCTGAGAGGCAAAGAGATCCATCACCAGCCTGCCCCAGAGGTGGAAGAGCCTCTTGGCACTCTGGGGTTTAGGCACCACTCATGCAGCCAAAGGACTCTGCTCAGCCTGTTTGCTAGGTAATTGTCCTGGCCCAGGAGGTAGACTGCTCACAAGAGTATGTTGTTGCAAGCTGAAAAGGAGAGGAGGGCCACCGCCTCCTCGCAGACAGCATACAAGCCAGTGCCCCCCTGCTTGTTGATATAGAACATGGCAATTTGATTGTCCATTTGGATCAGTATGGACTGGTGTCGCAGGTGATGTCGGAACACTCGTAGGGCTAGGAAGATTGCCCTGAGCTTTAGGAGATTGATCTGTAGAAGTGAATCCTCCTGGAACCAGCTGCCTTGTGTGTAGTGGTCCCCACAATGTGCCTCCAAACTAGGGGGGAGATGTCCATGGTCAGGGTTCTCTGAGGTGCAGGTACTTGGAAGGGCATTCCTGCCTGGAGGTGGCAGTGGCAGACGTTTTGCCACCAGTTGAGGGATTCCACCAGTTGGTGGGTAACCCTGACCCTGTCCCATAGACTGCCCATGGCTTGGGTCCACTGTGAGCAGAGACACCACTGGGCTGTCAGCATGTGCAAGTGGGCTGAGGGCATTACATGGACTGTAGAGGCCATTTGGCCTAGTAGGCAGAGGAGACGAGCTGGCACTGACCGGTGACATTGTACTTCTCCTACCAGTTGACTGAGGCATTCTGCCCTTTCTCTGGGGAGGACTACCTTGACTTGCAGCGTGTTGAGCTGAGTACCTATGAACTCCAGATTTGGGGATGGAGAGACATGGGATTTGGGGTAGTTGATGAACCCCAGGTGCTGCAGAAGGCGGGCACACACTCTGCCACCAGACTGGCCTCTGAGGTTGTGCTGCCCCTGATTAGCCAGTCATCTAGGTAGGGGAAGATGAAGGTCCCTTGCAGATGCAGGTGGGCAACCACCACAGCCAGGCATTTGGTAAAGACCCTTGGTGAGGAGGCCAGGCCAAAGGGTAAGTACCCTGTACTGGTACTGCACTCCTCCTACCACGAACCTTAGGTACTGCCTGTGGGAGGGGTGGATTAGGATGTGTGTGTACACATCCTTTATATCCAAGGAGCACAGCCAATCTCCCTGTTGGAGGTAAAGGCAGTAGTGTTCCAAGGGAGAGCATCTTGAACTTCTCCCTCACCAGAAACTTGTTTAAGTTTCACAGATCCAGTATGGGCCTGAGGCCCCCAGTTGTCTTTGGCACAAGGAAGTACCTGGAGTAGAAGCCCTTTCCCCATAGGTGTTTGGGTGCAGGCTCTACTGCATTGTCCCTGATCAGATCTGTGAGCTCCATGATCAGATGAGCCTGGTGAAGGAGGGGGTCATACTGGTTCTCCTGGGAAGAACCTGATTGGTATCTGCTGTAAGTAGAGGAGGTATCCTTCCCTTACCACTTGCAGTACCCACCGATATGAGGTGATGTTGGCCCATTTGTAGGCAAAGAGCATCAGGTGCCTCCCTGTGGGCTGGTGAAGGTCTCCTGGGGGAGGGGAGGCCCTGCCCTAGGAGTCTAAAGCTACCCCCGGTTCGGGTAGGAGCTGGGGCCTGAGGCTTCGGTATTTTCACCTTCTGGGCCCCGTGGCCTTGCCTCTTAGGTTGAGAACCTTGCTGCTGGCCCAAGAAGGATTGGTAGTGGTAACCCTGTGGGAAAGGACCCTTTTTCCTTGTGAATAGGGGTCTTTTTCTGCTAGTTTCTTGCAGGGAAGGGGTCTTTTTAGAGAACCTCTGGTGTGTCACCACATCGGCCTCAATCTCAGCCACCTTGTCAGCCATGGGTTTGTTGAATAGGTTCTTCCCAGTCCAGGGGATATCGAGCAGCTTGTCTTGGACCCATTGCTTGAGGACAGAAGACTATAGCCAGGCCTGGCATCGGGTGCCAATGCCGGCTGCTGCAACTGGAGTTGCTGACTCTAAGCCATCATAGACTGCTTGGGAGAGGAACTTAGAGCAGGCCTTGATCACAGAGGTCAGGAATTGGAACCGTTGGAGGGGTTCTCCGACAAGGCCAGCCGAAAACCCTGACAGCTCCTGGGTTAGAGCCTTATGTATAATTCATAGGTTTGGATCTGGCACCCCAGCATCGAGCCCTGGTAACACTTGTGCCCTTCCGGGGGGGAACAGAGGAGTGGGTCTTTTGGCTCTTAGGTTTTTGCATGGTTGACTTGACAACCATGGAGTTATGTGGGAGCTGGGGTTTGTGGAACACCGGGCACTTCCAGACGCGGTACATGGTGTCAAGGTGCCGGCTCACCAATGTCAGTGTCCCCCACATTCTGCGTAGTAACCACTCGAGAATTGGCTGCACGGGCACCGTGAGGGTTTCCTTGGGTGGAGACTCATATTGCAGGATCTCCAACTCCTTGGTGCACTGGTCACCCATATGTGGTGTGAGCATTTGTAGGGAAGGGAGGTTGAGGATGAGAGGGACTTGTTGGGGTGAGGTGATGTGCTGTGTTATGTAATGGGGTTGATTTGAGGCATTAAAAAGCAAGGCGAAAGACGACAAGACCCTATACGTGGAACCAGTCTTTATTGATAACCCCAGTACTGACAAGTGTTTTGGCACAGGAAGCCTTCATCAGTGGGTATATAAGTTCTGACCTCCAACAGACAAAACATAAAGACTTATCAGTCATACATCAACAAATCATATTAAAATTACACTGGTCAACAAATTTTTACAAAAGTCATGTTACTGAAATAAAAATAGTCGTTTCTTATCAATTTTTATATGCTGAACACGAATATGACAGTGAAATTGCAAAGTTGGCTCTAGTTTTTTTGTAATCTACAAGAATTAATGTTTACAT
The DNA here is from genome assembly GCA_033557465.1 of Ichthyophis bannanicus. Taxonomy (NCBI): domain Eukaryota; kingdom Metazoa; phylum Chordata; class Amphibia; order Gymnophiona; family Ichthyophiidae; genus Ichthyophis; species Ichthyophis bannanicus. The sequence goes on from CM066038.1 coordinate 352,505,740, forward strand.
CACGAAATGCATGTCAATAGTAAATATAATAGGCCTTCGGTTAATACCTGTAAAAAAACAAGTCATAGACTACTTAGATTTTTTCACCTGTCTCTTGTACAGCTGTTCGGGAGCTTCTCTAAGGAGTGTCCAGCAGTAGTCAGCCAGCATTGTAGTGGACCATTTTCCCTGGTATCTTTGCTCCATCATTGCGATATCCTGGTGAAAACGTTCGCCCTGTTCATCCCTAACCATACCACAGTTGTCAGGAAAGAAATCGAGATGGGAAACAAGGAAATGGATCTTTAGAGACATATTGCAGCCAAGTTTCTGATACTGCATCAGCATGTCTTCTACTAATTCCTTGTAGTTTTCTGCCCTAACATTCCCAAGAAAGATTGTTGACACTAGGCGAAAAGCATTCCATGCTTGTTTCGCATCACCCTGCAGCAAGTTGTTGAACCAGTCATCTTTGAAGAGCTCTCGAATCTGAGGACCCACAAAAACTCCCTCTTTAATCTTTGCTTCGCTGAGTTGAGGGAATATTTCATGCAGGTATCGGAAAGCTGGTGAAGTGCGGTCCATGGCGTTCAAAGTTTTTCATCAAACCTAGTTTGATGTGAAGGGGTGGTAGCAGGATTTTGTGAGCCTCAACCAGAGCTGGGTGCTGGATATTCTTCTCTTCAACTGTTACATTTTGTCTGCGATTCCATTCCTTCCGCAAGTAGTGCTAATTCCTTTCTCGGCTATCCCACTCACATAAGGAACACATGTATTTTATATATCCCTGCTGCAGTCCCATTAAAAGGGCAACTAACTTCAAGTCACCACAGAGGTGCCAGCTGTACTTGTTATAGTTAATGGAAGTCAGTAGATGCTTTAAGCTATCATATGTCTCTTTCATGTGGACGGCATGCGCTACTGGAATAGATGGAAGACGGTTTCCATTGTTCAAAAGCACAGTCTTCAGACTCAGTTTTGAAGAGTCTATAAATAGTCGCCAGTCTTGTGGGTCATGAGTGATTTATGCAATGTGATGCAATATTACATCATTCAAGGCTTATTTGGGATGTTGTTGATGTCCTACTGGATAAATTTACAGGGTGAAATGTCAAAAATGAACTACATGCAATATCTTCAAAACGTGAACCAATAATTTTTTTTTAATGTTATATTTGTGTTCAGCTCACCAAGATACTACAGATTAGGGCCTTTTAAAGTCAGTAACGATTTCCATGTTGACCAGTGTTATTAAATATAAAACCAAAATAAAAACAAACAACAATAACAATAAATAATATTAAATCCAGGATAAAACGAATGGTGGACAGCCATAAAGAACTAATAAATAATATTAAATAAGTCATTAAGTAAAATGTGTGAACTATAAAAGAAATCACCAGAGACAGGATTGTGTATATCTTTGGATTTCAAAACGCTTAAATGTGATCCAGTGATGTGAAAATTCCTAAAAATAAAAGGGAAAGTGGGGAGGGGAGGAAGGAGGGAAAGAGTGAAGGAAAAGGGGGATAAAAGATTATTAAGTAAAAACAGAAATATATAAAAGACAGATCAAACCACACTGTGATTCACTATATAAGTTTATCTGGTATACAATGACATAGTTGTACATACATATATTGATACACTCCAAAATACAATGGCTCAGTTGGAGATATAAGCGCATAGAACATTTGTTCTTAATAATAAAAGTGAAAGCAAACACGTTTAGAAGATGGGCTCAGGGGAATGACCTAGAGCGATTAAAAACAAGGACTCACCCAGCTAAGTCAAACCAATTCTTCAGTCAGGAGCACTACCCAGATGCAATCAGTATTTTAAAGCCCAAAGGTTGGTGCCAAAAAAGTAACCATGGGAGCAGATCTTCCTAATGCAAACAAAATCCAAACAAGTTCTGCAGCTTTTTTTCTAAAAAGACTGAGTCACTATATCTGGTGTTTATGCACTGGTATTTATCATGTTCATAAAATATCTCAAAGGCATTTTTAGGTGTTTAATACCGCAGGGAAATGTTCACCTCACATTCGGGTCCTAAAGCCCTCCATTTATGTTCGTCCGAATTTGGAGAAATTGGGCTAAAAGCCCAAATAAATTTTAAAACATAATATGCAGAAATAGTGTTATTTCAACTCCACAGTAAGCAACACATCAGACTAAGATGTCATAACTGGATAATAACCAACATGTGTTCTTTCAGCAACGGAGGATCCATCTTAGACATATTTAGCATGTTGCAAAATAACCAAAGAAGCAAAAAAAGAGGAGCAATATAACAGAAAATTGAAACAAAAAAAAAATGCCTTTCAGGTCTTCCTAACCAGTATCAATGGGTGATGGGCACATAAAACTCAAAGTAAAAATAGAACGCCATCAGCACAGCAGCTAAAAACAGGATCCATAAATAAACTCGCCGAGTGGCAACTTGATAATTTTATGGACATAGTCATGGATCATGTCCTGTGTAACTATGTACACCAACCAAACAGCACAAACCACATGCTAACAAATGACTCAGTCCAAAAACGTGGAAAGCAGAGGAAGGAATACTTTTATTGAATAAACTTAAGCCATTGGCCCGACACAGGCATTGTTTCGTTCTGCCTTCATCAAGGGCTAAAGATTGCTTAACTACAACATATAAAAACAAATATAAATATATAAAAACATGAATAAAAAATTAAAAAATTAACTTAAAAAATGAATGATAAAAGGCACATTAAGTGGACTTAGTCAGCATGTTTTCCCCCTGGAAGGACGTACTCAGCTTTGGAGATCATGCATTGGACAAATTTTCATCGCAAGAAGCCCTAATTTCCAATATAGAAGATGATATAGATGTTACGGTCAATCAATGGGAAGACGTTTTATGTCTGACACAGAAACAAGTAAAAGAAGAGCTACATGCTGCATATCTCCTAGAGTGCTGTCAGTCTAAAATTATACCTCAAGGCCTAAGGATGAATAAGGCACCAGGTTTATACTTAGATGAAAATGGTTTTGTAAAGTGCTGGAAAGCCATTCTAAACAAATGTTCATTAGACTTAATGATTTTATTAATCAGCACAGCTAATAAAAATCTGAAAAATATAAAGCTGAAATAGATGAGAAACTTGTGGCATTAAAAGAATGTGATAAGAATTTTGATGCAATACATAAGGATTTTGAACGGAACAACTTGTCTTTTAAGAAAGAGATAAAAAATAACAAGATGGAAAAATTTAAGAGGGATGAAGAGGATTATATGTATGGGTATGTATATCCATGGTATAAGAAAGTGGATGGTGACCGGTTATGGTTTAAAAAAAGATCAACTATGTTTGATCATAAAGAACTTGATAGGGATGGTCCACATGTTGACATCCCTTGTGAACAAAAGAAGAAACAAACTAGAAGTGAATCAGTGGAATTGGTTGATGCTTCGGCATCATTTTTTTCAGCTCAGAATGAACGACCTATACCAACAGGAGAATATAAGAGAAATGAAAAGGGTAGAGATAAACATTTTTTAAATATGGATTCCTTTTGGAAATGGGGAGGTCGGGAATAATCAAGAACACGACCCCCACAGAAAGATATACAATGGGACAAGGAACACAACCAAGAAAAGACATATGGCAAAAAAATCAATACAGAGGTCGCGGACAGGGTCGAGGCCGAGGGAGAGGATGCAGAGGATCCGAGAGATCCACAGAGAGGAGGTACTAAGGCAAGATGTGGTTAGCAATGTTATTAATATATCAAAATACATTCTTACCCCTGATGAAGAATCACTTTTAAACAAAGGGTTATCCTTTGTGCCAGTTAAAAGATATGACCCCTTTGAAACCCATATTGACTTGTATAAATTCTTTCGTAAAATCCAAATACGACAATTTTTCATTAATCATGAATCACCTGTTAATGATCAATCTGTAATTAAGAAAAAGTCATGTTGGATTCCTCCTTCGAATACCGATCCCTTAATAGAGGTTTTTGAAAGAGTAGTGGTAAAAAGAGATTGGTCAAATAAACACAAAGGGTAGGCCACCTTATGACAATCTTACTATTAAAGAGAAAGAGGCCATAATGTTATTTTCTTGTAACACTTTTATCATAAAGCCTGCAGATAAAGGGGGTGCCATTGTGATTTTAGATAAAGAGTTTTATATTAATGAGATTCAGAGGCAATTGAGAGATACTACATTTTACTCTTGATTATATGATGATCCTACTCTCTCTTTGAAGTGATCTATTGACAATTTAGTTTTAATTGCTTTTGAATTTGGACACCTTACGGGTAAGAAAAAGCCTTTCTTATATTAGATTTTCCAGTTATTCCTATTATTTATATTAATCCCAAAATTCACAAATCTTTAGAAAATCCACCTGGACAACCTATCATGTCAGCCATTGGATCGCTCCTAGAGCCTATTTCACAACTTATGGATGTTTTATTACGTCCCTATGTTCAAAAGATGTGGTCCTACATTCACAATTCATCCCATGTCATTCATATCCTTGCATCAATACAAGATTTCAATCCGGGTTTATTTCTAGTCACATTAGACATTGAATCATTATATACGAACATACCACAGATGGAGGCTCTAAAAATAGTAGAAGAATATCTATGTAACAGAAAGACACATCAGCGTATTCCCAGAGCATTTTTGATAGATTTGGCACATATGGCTCTTTGTGAAAATTATTTTTGCTTCCGAGAATTGTTTTACAAACAGGTGAAGGGAGTAACCATGGGATCGTCAATGGCCCCAGATATTGTGAATTTATACGTTTTTAAATTTGAAAATAATTATATAAAAAACAGCCCGTTTGAAGCCAATATAAAACTATGGATACGATACATAGATGATGTCTTTGTATTGTGGGATGGATAAGTAGATCGTTTATCAGAATTTAACAAATGGATTAACATATGTGATGACAACCTGCGGTTTCATGTTACCTTTGATGAATATCAAATTCCATATCTAGATTTATTTACTTATTAAAAAAATGGAATAGAGATTGACCACCACTCTCTATAGGAAGCCCACGGACAGAAATCAATTGCTTCATTATAATAGCTTTCATAATTTCACATTCAAACAAAATCTACCAGTGAGCCAATTTTTAAGAGCCCATAGGGTATGTACATCAGATCAAGAATTTGAACAGCAGGCAGTTATTATGAAAGATAGGTTTAGAGTCAGACACTATCCGCAGTATTATATTAATAAAGCATATAAGAAAGCTCCGGAGAGTTCTCAGCAGCAATTATTACAACAGCAAAAAGACAGTGACGTTGGTTTAGTGTGCCGGTGCCCCCTTTTGTACTCTCATCATTCTCGTCGTATATCACAAATTATAAAAAAAACATTGGTATTTAATACAAGCCCTTCCAGGTTTTCAAGATTTGAAACTAACAGTGGCTCATAAGCGCAATGTAAACTTGTGTGACATGCTAGTACCATCGGCTTTTACTGAACGCAGGTTTCTATCTAAATATAAAGGGCCTTTTCAGTGTGGTCATTGCTCAGTTCATGCTTTAACAATTAGGAATCAATATATCCATCCAATAAGTAAACGTATTTAACCGAGGCAGGCGGACCTGGTGCCTCGGGCCCTACCGTTTCCCCCCACCTCCACCCAACCCACCCCCCCCACCTCGTACATAAAACACACCATAACTTCATGGAACACAACTGGTCGCAGCTTTATTAACCATCAACAATTATAACAAACCAACATCAAACTTCATAACCCCCCATTAATGGAACCCGGCTGCACCAGCCATACCTTAGCAAAGTGCCCGCCACCGCTAATGCCATAACTTGCCTCCCGGCAAGTTGCCATGCCCCTCTCGCCGACTTCACCATGCTATTAGCAAAAGTCGGCCGGGGTTTGACCGGGTCAGGGGCACCCTGCCCCCGCCCAATTGTAGCCTGCTGCTCCGGACCCCGGAAACCTCCGGGATCCCGCAGCCCCCGCAAAGCTGCAACACCCCATACTCAAGCCGTCCTAAGACAGGGAGGGAGGGAGGGACGCCGGCACCCCCAAAGCAGTCTCCGCTCCGAATGAGCACGCGGAGACTGCTGGCCGTGAACCCACTCCCCCCACACCCAACAACAACCTCATTGATTGGCTCCCAGATGGCTGCGACCGACGGGAGCCAATCAATTTAAACCCTGCACTCGCGCGCATGCCCAGGCCGCGCGCAGGGTCCCCGCACCGGGTTGCGCGCCCAGTTAAAGCCGGCTGCCGGGACCCTGCCCGCGGTCTTGCAATAACCGAGGCAGGCGGACCCGGTGCCTCGGGCCCTACCGTTTCCCCCCACCTCCTCCCAACCCCCCCCCCCACCTCATACATAAAACACACCATAACTTCATGGAACACAACTGGTCGCAGCTTTATTAACCATCAACAATTATAATAAACCAACATCAAACTTCATAACCCCCCATTAGCGGAACCTGGCTGCACCAGCCATACCTTAGCAAAGTGCCCGCCACGGCTAATGCCATAACTTGCCTCCCGGCAAGTTGCCATGCCCCTCTCGCCGACTTCGCCATGCTATTAGCAAAAGTCGGCTGGGGTTTGACCGGGTCAGGGGCACCCCGCCCCCGCCCAATTGTAGCCTGCTGCTCCAGACCCCGGAAACCTCCGGGATCCCGCAGCCCCCGCAAAGCTGCAACACCCCATACTCAAGCCGTCCTAAGACAGGGAGGGAGGGAGGGAGGGAGGGACGCCGGCACCCCAAAAGCAGTCTTCGCTCCGAATGAGCACGCGGAGACTGCTGGCCGTGAACCCACTCCCCCCACACCCAACAACAACCTCATTGATTGGCTCCCAGATGGCTGCGACCGACGGGAGCCAATCAATTTAAACCCCGCACTCGCGCGCCCGCCCAGGCCGCGCGCAGGGTCCCCACACCGGGCCGCGCGCCCAGTTAAAGCCGGCCGCCGGGACCCTGCCTGCGGCCTTGCAATAACTGAGGCAGGCGGACCCGGTGCCTCGGGCCCTACCATTTCCCCCCACCTCCACCCAACCCCCCCCCCCACCTCGTACATAAAACACACCATAACTTCATGGAACACAACTGGTCGCAGCTTTATTAACCATCAACAATTTTAACAAACCAACATCAAACTTCATAACCCCCCATTAGCGGAACCCGGCTGCACCAGCCATACCTTAGCAAAGTGCCCGCTACCGCTAATGCCATAACTTGCCTCCCGGCAAGTTGCCATGCCCCTCTCGCCGACTTCGCCATGCTATTAGCAAAAGTCGGCCGGGGTTTGACCGGGTCAGGGGCACCCCGCCCCCACCCAATTGTAGCCTGCTGCTCCGGACCCCGGAAACCTCCGGGATCCCGCCACAGGCACAGAACCCTGTTCATGTGCCGCCCCCCTCAAACCCAAGCTGCGACCAGCGCTCATCATGGACCGACATATATTCCAAGGCCTCTTGCCAGTCGTTAAGGAGCAGGTCCGTACCGACTGGTGACAAATGAACCCCATCCGCCCGATATAGCCCCAAACACCCGACTTCCACCCAGTCATGTAAGATCTGATAGCCTCCCCTCTCACAGACCCATCGACCAATCTGTCGATTAATCTTCGTCAGGCCCCGAGACCACCGACGCTGGTCTCGGCAAGCCGGCCTTGGAATGATGTCCGACCACAGCAAAATAATACCCGGAAACATCTGAAGGACCACCCCCAAATCATCCTGCGCTGCCCGAATCAGCTGCCTGCAGGACCATGACCCCAGGTCGTTGCCTCCCAGATGCACAAGTAGGGCTGCCGGCTGCCGCGATGTCCTCCCGTGGCCCTGTAGCAAAGGCAGCAATTGTGACCAACGAAGTCCTCGTACGCCCAGCCATGTCACAGCCACCACCGACGAGTCCAGTCCCAGATTAACTCCGATAGGCCGAGCAGCCGCACGCCGTCCCGCCCAGTGGACAAAAGAGTGACCAGCAACCCAACAGCCACCAGGCTCGACACCCCCATCTGCAAAATAAATAAACAATTAAAGTCCCCGACCCACAACCCGAGCCCCTACAGCCGCACATAGCCTTTAAACGCCTGAGAGCGCCACCTACCAATGCCCTGAATCACCTGCGCAGGCAACCCAGCCGCCGCCGCGCTAGTGGTGGCCCCAATACGAAAAGAGTGAGGCGCAAACCGATCCTCCCCCACCGCACGCAATGCCAGGCGCAGTACCGCTGTTACCTGGAAACGGGTTAAGACCCGCGCATCCGCGTGCACGAAAAAAACACCAGCTAGACCCGGACGCACTCACAGATATTGTCATACCGCCCAAACCGGGCAAGTCCTCAGGTCCTGGATCTCACCCAACCACACCCACAAACCTCTCCCCAACTGATCCGTCTTGGATCTCGCCAAAAAGATCCACAACCGCCCCCCTTCGACCCGAACATGCCGCGCCTGCAACCCCCCAACACCTCCCCCCCACCCGGAGCCCGCAACCAACTCACTGATGCGAAAAGCCCCAAAAAAGGCAAGGCAAAAAACCGCCCGAAACAAAGTAGCTTCGAACGCAGACGCCGCCACCCGCGATAAGGCCCCGCAGACCCTCACCAACAGATCATGTGTAATAGGCAACCGCGAATCCCGCGGTGTAGGCTGAACATGCTCCCAACCTTGTAGCAGCCACCGCGGTAAAATCCCCCCAGCAGGCGAGCCCCAACCCACCGCGCTCGCAAAAAAATTAAAGCCTGCTAAGTGCGCACGCACAGCTGATCAAGAGAATCCAGCACCCTTGGCCTCCACCATATATTGACCAATCAAGGCCCCCGGAACCTCTCCCAGCTGCCAGCCATGAGCCATCAGAAACGCAACCACCCGGTCACAGCCCGGCTAATACGCAGACCAAGTTCCCGTGGACACCGAACTCTTCAGCAAAGTTAGCATCTCACTTGGCCAATGCACCACAAGCTCTCGGGGACCACAGAGCCGTCCTTTCCGCTTCTGGGGCAAGAGCGCGGAACCGCTCCCACTGAAAACGATAAAGAGCATCAGCAATCTCGTTAGTGCACCCCGGGATGTGCCGAGCCGCCACTGACACATTCAACCGCAAACAGGCTAACACAATTTCCCGCATTAAGCTCGCCACCCACAAACACCTAGGAGAGTATCAATTGACCACACTGACCACCGCCTCATTATCACACCACCAGAGCACCCTACGGTTCCGAAGCCGATCCGGCCACAATTCCAAAACCACACGAATCGGAAAGAGCTCCAAAAAGGTGATGTTCTTGGTCAACCCCGCAACATGCCATAACTCAGGCCATCTATTCGCGCACCAGGCCCCACTGAAGTAGATTCCCAACCCCACCCCCCACCCCCCGCCGCATCTGTGTACAACTGCAATGCATCACTGGACACTTCAGGCTCCATCAAAACGGAAGTCCCATTGAAATCTTCCAAAAAACGACTCCACACCCGCAAATCTGCCCTCATCGCCCCCGTGACTCTAATCCGGTGGTGAGGCTTCCACACCCCGGCTGTGGCACATGCCAACCGACGTGAAAAAACCCTCCCCATCGGAATCACCCTACACGCAAAATTTAAGGACCCCAACAGCGCCTGCAGCTCTTTCAAGGAAATCTTGGGGGATAAAAGAACGTTAGCCACCAAAATCCACAAGCGGGTTATCTTGTCCTGTGGCAAACGCGCCACCATTTCTCCAGAATCCAACTCCACCCCCAAAAAGGTCAACCGCGTCGTTGGACCCTCCTTCTTACCCTCCGCCAGCGGTACACCGAACTCCCGCGCTAGCCGCACAAACTCAGATAACAGCTCTTGACAGTCCGCTGACTGAGCCGCACCCACAAACAAAAAATCATCCAGGTAATGTACCACAGTCGGCAAGCCGGACCTCTGCACCAGCACCCACTGCATGAAGGTACTAAACATCTCAAAATAAGCGCAAGAGACCGAACAGCCCATCTGCATACACCTGTCAAAATAATACTCCTCTTGAAAGCAAAACCCAACAAATGAAAGGCAGACGGATGTACAGGTAACAAGCGAAACGCCGACTCGATGTCAACCTTCACCATCAAAGCGGACCGACTGGCCGCCCTCACCATCCGAGCCACCCGATCAAAGGACGCGTACCGGACCGTACAAAACTCACGGGGTATGTGATCATTAACAGAAGCCCCGATCGGACAAGACAAATTATGAATCAACCGGAACTTCCCCAGCTCCTTCTTGGGGACTATCCCCAACAGAGAGATCACCATATCGGGAAACGGGGGCTCCTTGAACGGACCCGCAACCCTCCCCAAGCGCAATTCCCCAAATAACTTATCCCGGACTACCGCAGCCCAACGCCGCACAGACGGGGAGTTCCGTGCACTCGGCGCCGACACGGCACCCCGCACTGGAATAACAAAACCAAACCGAAAACCAAACGACAGAATCACCGCCTCTCGCCTCCTGGGATAGCGACTCAGCCACCCCAATAGAGCCTCCACCTGAATTGGGGACGACGCTCGCCCATACCACTCACTGCCCTTTAGGCGCAGAGCCAGCGATGCCGGCAGCACCTTTCTTAAGGCACCTGGTGGCCGGGTGCGGACCTCCACACAAGGAACAGGCGTGCTGGAATTTACAGTCAGGAAATGGGCAGGTGGACCAGTTGAACCGCCAACACACATCACTCCCCCCGCCGCACCCGCTTTCTGCCCCCCGCCCCCGTGCGAAAGGAACGCCCCGCCCCCCCCCCCCCCGCAGCCACGACACTAACCTTCCCACCCCCCCCCCCCATCTGCATTAGACCTGGCAGACATTTGAGTCAACCAAAGATTAATATCCTGCGTACCCCAGGACAGCGATCTACTCTCCTCCATCTTGTCCCTGAACTTTTCATCATAGTTCAGCCAAGCCCACCCGTCATGCGTCTGAGACGCCTCCAGGATGGAGTTGGCGTACGCCAACAGCATACCATAATGTTCCGGTTCATAGTGACCCCACATGCTGGCCAACCGCAGAAAGGATCGCATCCAGTTCACCACATTACGCGCCACCTTCTTAACCCTACCGGCCTTCTCGTCCTCCTTCCTCTTCTTACGACTCTCACCGGAACGCTTCCTCCCCTCCAGCAAACGGAAGATATCAATGCAGCGCCGTTTCCTAATCTTGCGCTGCAGCTTCCGCGGGACCCCCTCCCACAATTCCGGAAAAACCACCATCGACGCAGCTCCACCACCTGCACCAGAGCCCACCCCCCGCACCAACGCCGTCCTTCCGACCCTGCTCCCCCCCAGATCCTGCCGACGACACACTCGAAGAGGAAGAAGACGAGGACGATTCGGAGCTATGACGCCTCCGACAAGACCGCCTGCGCTTCTTACACGAACTACCCCCCGCCGACCCCTCCTGCAATCGCACCCCCCCCTTCACCCGTACCCCCATCAACTCACCTGGCTCACCACCAGCAGCCGCTGAAGCCGCCGCCGCACCCTCTGCAACCTGAATGTCCTCACCGGCGGCCCACATGACATCCGAGGGCCGTCCACCCGATGACTCCGCCACTGCTCCGGACTGCGTCGCAGCACCTGCCACCGGATTCCACCAGCTCCCGGTGCTCGGCGGCCATGACCTGCCCCTGCGGAGACATAAAAGGAAAGACAGGGGAGGGAACTGCCAACGACGAAGCTTAGGGCCAAAGACCACCCCAATCTACCCGAGACGTATCCTGCCCCCCACCCAACCACTGATCCCATGGCGAAGGCCCCCCCGGCGGACCATAGCCCCCGGGACCATGAAGCCAACCTGCTGGCAAGCCATAGCCACTGCCCCACTGGGCCCCATCCGGCCGCCACCCTCCCCCAGGCCCCTGGACCCCCAAAGCACCCCCCACCGCCCCCGCACCCCCCGGCGCAACACCCAAACCACTACCACCCCCCAGATCCTCCCCCCCGAAGCTCCAACCGCCACCCGATGCCCCTCACCTGACCCTGGGATCCCACTGGGGGACGGGTCACCCCTCTCACCCCCTTCACCCCCCCCCCCGGCTGCCGAACCCCTTTTGCCCCTTTACGCCCCCACACAGCACCCCCCCTAGAGGCCCCTCGACCCCTCTGCCCCCCCACCCCACAGGGCTGGGCAACCCCCTGCCCATCCCAGCCCCCCCACCAGACCTTGACACCCTGTGCCCCCTCACCCCAGCAACCCCCTCCGGGGCCAAACCACCCGTTTGGGCCCGCCACGCGGTGCAGGCATCCCACCAGACCCAACAAACCCCTTGAGCAGGCCCACACTCCCAAAACCGACCCCCGCCTCCCCAGGCCAGACGGCCCACACAACGCCGCAAACCGCAGCCTGCTGCACACCGTACGGAGCTGCCGGAGGCTGTCAGGAGGTAATATTTAGTGTGAGGCCTGGAAACTTGCCTCTGCGCCTTCAAATGCCGACTCCGGGGACCGCGGCTGCCCACAATGACCCGCTCCGCCTCCGCTGCGTTGCTGCACAAACCCGCTCTGCCGCTGCTCTGCCTCCGCACCACGCCGGCACCCCCAAAGCAGTCTCCGCTCCGAATGAGCACTCGGAGACTGCTGGCCGTGAACCCACTCCCCCCACCCCCAACAACAACCTCATTGATTGGCTCCCAGACGGCTGCGACTGACGGGAGCCAATCAATTTAAACCCCGCACTCACGCGCCCGCCCAGGCTGCGCGCAGGGTCCCCGCACCAGGCCGCGTGCCCGGTTAAAGCCGGCCGCCAGGACCCTGCCCGCGGCCTTGCAATTTCATATAAACGACTTTTCCAATTGTCTTACTAGTCATGTCATATATGTAATACAATGTCCCTGCAAGAAATTCTATGTTGGCATGACTACCCGCCCGATTCGTAATAGAATTATAGAACATAGGAGCTGTATTAAGAGGGGGGTGGTGGACAAACCTTTGGTCAATCACTGGCAAGAGCAAACACATAAAGTGTTCGACTTGAAATTTTTTGTGATCAAGAAAGTTAAATTAAATTGGAGGGGGGGGGGGGGATATGGATAAAACCATCCGGCGTCTGGAAGAACGATATATTTTTGCTTTAAATAGTTTACATCCCAATGGATTGAATATGGAGAGTGATCTGTTTTTCTTAAGCTATTTACAGTATGACCATTGTAATCACAGGATGTTTACAGATTTTATTTATTTTAGTTCCCTTCAAATAAAGAATGGGGTACTCCCTATTTGATCATGGGTATTAAGGCATAATCTTGAAATTTGGTATAAGTAAAAAATTTTCTCTTAAAATTTTTCTTTTATATAGATTTGGAGTGCTATTAAACATGTATATAGTTTCTCTGATGAGGCCTTTTAGTCCATCACATCCACATAAGCACAATCAGTACCTATTTTTACATTTTCATAATTTGCACCCTTTTCTTTTCTTCTTTTCTTCCTTTTTTAATCTAGTGCAATAATACAGATTAGTATAGTGAATTCAATTTAAATAGTGTTCTTTTTACTCTCGTTCCTCAGAGTCTTTGAATGATACCTTACAATCTGTTAGAGCCTTAGTATTTTAACTTTCCAAAGCATGACAAGTACTTGGTAGGCAGATAAATTTGCATATCCCCGTCTCCACACGTCATGTTTTCCCGCACATATTTCCTTTAAAGCGCAGACGCCGGCGTCTTTCTGGTTCTAGCAGCCATCTCAAAAAGTGCAGCATATGAAACGGATACCAAGGATCTAACAATTAGCTCTTGAATGTAAGTAAAAAGATATAGTTATTTATTTTTGTCCCTTACCTTTTCATAATCTTGACATCCTTTTTACAATTCCGACATCATAACTGTGACGGTAACAGGCAGTAGAATTCTTGACGGTAACAGGTGGTTTCATTCTTTATCTATGTTTTTTACCTTTCTTAAAATCTTGGTATCAGAAATTTAACGGCAACAGGCAGTAAAATTCTGATAGTAGAAGGTGGTTTTTCAAAGCGCTTCATTACTACTCTTCATTAGAGGCATGGTTTTTTAATACTAATGCGAGGTCAGTAAATGATAGAATCAGAAACATAAAAGAATAAGTTGGTTTTGAATTATATATAACAGGGACCAAAATATCATTTTTCAATCCCTTATCTAATGACAGAATGGGATTTTTCGATTAATTTTAAAAGTTTTCCTCTTAGGCAATCTGCCGTTTCGTGGAGTGGTTCATATAACTAACGCGATTCAATAGAATTATATTAGAAGGTATAGAGGATAATAATAATGCTATACATTCGTTTGATGTGCGGGTCGACCCCTCGAGTAACATTCAGATATTTTCCTTCTATAGTGCCAAACGAAGACAGTTTATGCAGATATATATTCCATTGCAGATGAGCAATAAGGAATAGCATATATCATATTACTCTGAATTGGATCACGTAGGTAGAACAATTTTTAATTTTTCAATGTGGTAGTTTAGCCTGCTTTGCGGTGTTTTACGAATGGTTTAATAATACCATAATAACAATAATGAATTGAATACCTGCAGGCTATGGAGACATATTTTTTTTATATAATCTGTTTATTGAATAAAACAAACTGCATAAACAATCAACAGGTTCACAAAACACCAGCAAGAAATTATGTATTTACAGAACCCCTCCAGGCGTGGTTGTCTCTGATCCAACGCCGGAGGCCAAGAACCTCATCACCAGGCAGAACAAATTGGTCAGAAATTGTCCCTAATAAACCCCCCCTCCCCCCCCCTAGGTCCGCAACACTAAACCAGGAGCGTCTCTATCCAACCTGAAGCACCGCGCTGCGGGCGATAGGACTCAAATTCTGAATGTACGGCATCCAGAGCAAGAGAAATTGAGCCCACCGCCTGGGAGATCCCAGTGTACGGCGTCGCTCGAAAAGCATAAGCTGATGGAAACAGTTACGCCATTCGCAAAATGTAGGGGCCGCGTCTTCCCTCCACCGACGGAGAAGAGGGCCTTTCCCCACCAGACAAGCCTTACGCACTAAAAGACGCTCCCATCGCCCCTTAGGGTGGAGTGGTCCCAAGCAATCCAGGACTACTAATAACCCTGCCCAGTTGACCCGTTGACGCAATAGCCCACCAAGATAATTTCCAATGCGCTGCCAGTAAGATTGTATCACCGGGCAATACCACCACATATGGCCTAGGTCCGCTAAGGAACACGAGCACTTAGGGCAGCCGCCAGATTCGGCAAGATGACTCCTCAACGCCCTCCTTGGGGAAAAGTGTGCACGCAATATGGATTTATATTGCACCTCTTGCCATCGGGACCCCTCCGCTAAGCATCGAATCTGACGTAGTGCAGCCGAGACGGAGCCCGGTTCAACCGCCCGGCCTAGGTCCCGTGCCCAGGCCTGCTCCACCGCAGAGAAATCCACGGGGCGTTGAAGAGCATCCAAGCGCTTCTTCAAATCGGCAATAGAAGGGGGGCTCTCTGCTCCCAAGCTCAAAAATTCCAATATTTGTGTCGAATGCTCCACACAGAGCTCCGACTGGGAGAGAGAGCCAACATAGTGTGAGAGTTGGGCATAAGCAAAGCTGGAAGTGACCCGATTCAAACCATATTCCGCAACGAGCTTCGCTAGCGATTTACATTTCCCAGCCTCATCCACCACATTTCCTAAGCGGTCAATACCAGCTCTTTCCCAGTGTAGAAAAGTGGCCGAATCAGAACCTGGGGTAAACTGAGCATTGCCCCTCAGGGGTAACCAGGACGACACGGCAGGATTGCTGCCCCAGTATTTATTTAGCTGCTGCCAAGTACGCCACATCGCCTGCAATAAAACGCTATTGGTCAGCCTAGCCGGCAAGTGTGCCCCAGGCAGCTGCAAGGCCGCTTCAAGGGCATGCGGTGCCACAAAGGCCCGCTCTAACTCACAGGGGGTGTATACCGCCGTATCCCCCAACCAGTCACTAAGATGACGTGCTTGGCAAGCTAGGGCATACTTCCATAAATCCGGAGCTCCCACCCCTCCGGTCCTCCAGCCACCCCTCAGCCGAGAGAGCGGTATACGCGCTCGGGCCCCCTTCCAGAGGAAACGCCTGACTTCCCGTTCTATACGTATCACGTCTCGCTTCAACAGCCACACTGGGAGAGTCTGTAACCAATAGAGTATACGTGGCAGTATAACCATCTGTAAGGCCGCCACCCAGCCCAACAAAGAATGGAGACATATTTTAAATTTTACACAGTGTCATTTTAATATGGGTATTATTTCATGTTTTAAATTAAGGTAATTTTCTAGAAAATTTTCTTATAACAATAATATTTTTGATATTTACTATCTCCCTGCCATTGCACAGTGCTGGGTGCCTGTTCCACTGATTCCTTCTGTTTAGTGTAGCCCCCCTTTTATTTAAACCCTTATTTTGGATTTTTTTAAGATGTGGAATGTTTAATAATAAGGGTTTCATACTGAATGTGGGTATACATACTCATTTTTTCGCTTTTCCTCTTTTCTCAATAATATAGAAGGTATTGTGCATGTGAAAGACTACACTGAGGTAGGTGTTATTTTACAGAATGATTTTGTTTGACCTTTAGTTATGTGACAAGGTTCTTTGAGATAAATAGTATCTGTAGTTTTACCTAATAATTTTATGCACATTATCTGTAGGTGATACATAATTTGTTATTAATGTCTTGACTTACAAGGACCACAAGGCATGCCAGTGGGAAGTGAACCTAGATCTTCCAGGTAGTAGGCTGTTGATCTAACCACTAGGCTACTCCTCCACTTCTGAACTATTGGAAAGCAAATCCGTCCATGGCACCATCGGATGATGTCACCCAGGTGTGGCTGACTCTTCCTGCTTGCACAAGGAGAACTACTCATTTTTAATTGTTCTAGTTTATTTATTTATTTATTGAACAGAAATTATATACCGCTTTATCCTAAAATCAAAGTGGTTTACAATGAAATTCAAAAACTTACAAAGAACAAGGAAGGAACAAACAGGGATTATATTAAATTAACTTATTTACAAAGCTTAAATAGGAACATAAAAAGGACATAAAAAGAGGAAAATAACAAAGAGGTAGAAATAAAAATAAATAATCATGTGATGTCAAAGTGTTCAGAGTAGAGTGTTGTTTTCAGATATTTCTTAAAATCCTTAACATCGGTGATGGCTCTGAGTTGATCAGGGAGTAAATTCCAGAGGGAAGGAGCAGCTAATGAAATAGCACTTCTTGAGGTGACCTGCTTGGTTTTTTTATAATCTTTAGGACTAGATAAAGTGAAACTATTGGATAGTCTTCTAGGTCTACTATTTGATTCAATTTTGATAAGAGATTTAAGTATGCCTGCAGTAGAGTCTTGTAATATTTTAAAAATGAACAAAATAGCCTTATATTTAATGTGGGAAATGATGGGTGGCCAGTGAAGTTGATTCAGCAGGGGGGTGACATGATCCCCTCTAGAGGTGCCAGTTAGTATCCAAGCTGTAGCATTTTGTACCATTTGCAGGGGGCAGATTGAATGTTTAGGTAATCCGAGATAGATAGAATTGCAGTAGTCAATAGCTGGTGTGATAATTGTCTGAAAAACAGTACGGAAATGATCATGGTTAAGCAGTGATCTTAATCTTCTGAGGATTCGCATTTTATAGTAGGCTGTTTTAGCTGTTTTGTTGATTTGAGAGTGTAAGTTTAAATTACAGTCCAGTATAGTTCCAAGATATTTTAACTCAGGTTTGATAGATATGGTAATGTTGTTTATAAGTAATGACCTTGGAGGGGGGAAAACGATTATTTCATGTTACAAAGAGCTTCAGTTTTGCTGTAGTTAATATTTAGGTTGTTTTCCAAAAATGCTGTCATATCCTCCAGGCAAGTAGTAATTACTGAGTAGTCTGGGTTATCAAGGTGTATAGGAGTGTAGATCATAATATCATCTGCATATAGATTGTAGAGGATTTTATGGTTTTTGATAATGTTGCAGATAGGTTGAAGGTAAATATTAAACAAAAGTGCCGATAATGAAGATCCTTGTGGGACACCTTGAATGGATAGGAATAGTGACGAAGTATTATTTCCAGATTTTACGATTTGGTGTCTGTTATTAAGGTAGGAGTAGAACCATTTTATTGTATTTCCAAGAAGCCCTAGGTCAATTAGTCTGTTCAGTAAGATGTTGTGTGAAACTGCGTCAAAAGCTGAGGATTTATCTAAGAAGATTAGAAGGAATCTGTTCTTTTTATTGTCTATTACTTTTTTAAGGTAGTTAAACAAGTGAACAAGGAGTGTTTCAACACTATGATTAGGTTGAAAGCCATGCTGGTGGGGGTCAAGAGGAGCATGTGTGTCAAGATGGTCTTGTAGATGAAGTTGTACTACTTTCTCTAAGATCTTGAAGAGGAAAGGAAGTGATGAAATAGGACGATATGCAGCTGGATCATTTTTGCTTAGAGTTGTCTTCTTAGGTATAGGGCAAATTGTGGCAGTTTTGAATGTATCAGGCATATATCCTTGGGATAATGATGAATTTAAAATGGTATGTATAAATGGTCAGAATTTTTCTTTTATTGCTTTTATCCAAGTTACAGGACAAGGGTCCGTAACAGCAGTGCTTGTGTTCAATGAAGTGATAATTTGTGCTGTTTGATGGAAGGGATGTTGAAATTGTCCCAGGTGTATTCAATTTGACTGGATTTAATGTAGTTAGTTTTGATAGTTGTAAGAGGAGGGGATCTATTCTTTGACTGTAGGAAGTCTGCAAATATTTCAGGGTGTATCATTGCTTGATCATTAAGGTCAGAATCTTTAGTGAGGGTCTGAACTATTTGAAATAGCTCTCTGGGTTTGCTGAGAGATTTAAGAATAAGGTTTGTATAGTATTCTTGTTTGTGCTGGTGAATGAGGTTATTATATTCCTTTTGTTTTTGGTAGTAGAGAAACTGAGTTCATTGGGATTTAGATTTCCTCCACGTCTTCTTAAAAGTTTCTTAGTTCTTCTTATATCTTCTGTATACCATGGAGCTGATTTAGTGTTTCTACGTGGGGGTTTTGAACTATTGTGATTGACTGGTCTAGCTGCAGCTAAAATGGTTTCATTCCAGTTCGCTATAAGGTCATCGAGATCCTTAAGTAACCGAGGCAGGTCGGACCCGGCGCTAACCCGCTCAGTCCCCCCCCTTCCTTTAGCCCACAAACCCCCCCCCCCCCCCACCTCATGCATCTCCCTATCACAAAATACAACAACACATTTCTTTGGGCTTATATGGTCGCAGCTTTATTAGCAATTAGGCAATTCCAAACATCTCTTGTAACATAAATTCCTTCATAATAACCAACGAGCGGAACGAGCCATCACCCGCCATACCACTAGCAAGATGATCTCATTCCACTCCCGCCGCGGCCGAGCCAGCGGCAAACGCCAACCCCCCTTTTCCCCGACCTCGCCATATTACTAGCAAAGACCGGCAAGGGGTCATCCGGGTCGGGGCACCCGCCCCCGCCCCAATTCCAGTTAAAGGCTCCGGACCCCGGAAACCTCCAGGATCCCGCCTCCCCCACCCGCTGCGACAACCATTAAACATATAACCCCCCCCCCCCGTACCCAACTAAAATAAAGAACAAAAAACGGGGGCGGGAGGGTGGGCAGCAAAAAGACCTGGTCCTTTCGCAGCCCCCCAGGATGACTCAGAGAGACATGACGTGCATCTCCCGTCTACCCCCTGAACCGGCGCCTCCCATTGGCTCGCCAAGCTGTCCCTCCTCGGCGAGCCAATGATTTAAAAAAATGCCTTCCCGCCCTTGGCGACACGCCGCCACGCGATGCCAAGAGCAGGGTCCCTGCGCCGGGCCAAACGCCCGGTTACCGCCGGCCGCCGGGACCCTGCCCCGTGGCCTCATCAGTCTTGGTTTAGGAATGGAAGGGTTTCATTAAGAAACTTTTCATTGGTGAAACTTTTGAATCTTCTACCAGAGTTGGGATGTGTGGTCTGAGGATTAATAAAATCAATCTGAAAAGTTAATTGTATCATATGATGATCAGCCCATGGTACTGGAACTATTTTAGGTATAGAAATATTGTTGTGGTCTTGGGCAAGCCACTTAACCCTCCATAGCCCATGTTCCCTGTAAAATAGTTATCTCCAAGTAATAATGCCCTGTTCAATGTAATTTCAGCTTGTTCAATGTAAACCGCACTGATGCAGAATAGTGCGGTATATAAGAGAATGTAAATAAATAAATAAATAAAATAAATAGCATTGGAGTTGAGAAGGTACAAAGATTAGATCAGGAGAAGATCCTGATCTGTGTGTTGGAACATTTATAAGTTGTGTGTATTGCAATGAATCCATAGCTTCAAGGAAGGTAGTTGCTTCCTTGTAGGGAGTGGATCCAAGGTTAAAATCTCCAAACAGAAGCATGGGTTTGTGTGAGGTGTTTGTTGCACAGATTTATGCAAGAGTTGCAGAAAGTTGATCTGTATGAGCATTTGGTGCTCTATAAGTCAAAGAGATGGCCATATGCAGATTATGTATAATAATCAAATTACATTGTGTTGAACTTAAAGAGGTTAAGACTTTAAATTTTAGTGTGTTTCTTGCTAGGATTAAGACCCCACCACCACGTTTATGAGAGAGTGGGCAGTTGAATGCAGTGTGAGTAGGAGGGGTAAGTTGGTTAAGCAAGACCTGGTCAGTGGGAGATAGCCAGGTTTCAGTAATACAAAGGACGTCAGTTCGTTGGGATTGTAGGTGGTCAGCAATAATGTTGATCTTATTCCTAATAGATCTGGCTTTGATTAATTCGATGTTTGGTGTTGGGGTGAAATATGTGAATGTACTGTGTGTGATTGTTTCGAAGGGTTAGATTGAATGACAATAAAGTTTCTTCTGTTATGTCGTTTGAAGATTGCCGATGGGATTTATAAAGGTACATTATAGGCTGGTAGTGATATGATTGCATGGAATTGTTAGTATAAAAATAGTAGTTAGCATAAGGGTGAGTGGCTAGTATATATTTAAGGGAGAGGAGAAGCAGAATTGTAGTAACAAAGAGGTAGTGTACATTGGTCATGTTAGGATTAGATTAGAGGGATAGCATTCATGGCTAACTGAAGTGACTTGTTTGGTGAGAAGGAAATGAAAAATGTTACATTCCTTTAAGACCTATGCAGATTTCATTAGTGGTGTGTCATCAAGAAGGCTTGTTAGAATGCTTTGAGGGAATTGTCGTATGTTCAGTAAACATTATTTGTAGCAGATTGTTATCGTGCCTCTTTTAGTGCCACACCTAAGGGCCACGCCAAAGGGCCCTTAGGCATGGGCCCACCAGGCGCGGGTGCACCCGACGAGTAGGGGAATTTAAAAGATGCCTCTGCAGCCCCTGATTGGTGGTTAGCTGAATCGGGGAGGAGATAGCTGTGCCGCTGCTAATTTGAAGGCTGAAATCACCGGCAGTTGTTAGATCAGTGTAGGCTGCTATCGATCCACTGCTAGTTCTCCTAGGACAAGCAGGATGAGTCAGCCACACCTGGGTGATATCATCCAACTGCGCCGAGATGGAAGTACCACCCAGCTCGCAGCTAGCTAGACAGTTTCATTTCTTCCACCTTGCCAGCAAGACGGACCACTCCATTCTCCAACTTAAATCCAAAAACAAGAAAATTACAGACCTACAAAGAAAGGAAAAATTGGTTACCTGCAAGATGTCCAAGCCCGGGTTTAAGAAATGTCCTGCATGCTTTTGAAAGATGAGCAATTCCGACTCCCATGACTGCTGCCTATGCTGCTTAGGTAAGGACCATCAGGTCTAGGACTGCTCTCATTGTCCCCAAATGTCGCCCAGAGCAAGAAAGTCCCATGGCCATGCTCTCCAGGACTTTCTCTCCCAAGCCTCCTCTCCTCCTGAGCAAGGCTTGGCAAACTGCATGACTGAAAAGGCAAGAAACTCTGCAGCAACGTGGGATGTGCATCCTCAAGCCTCCATCCCCAGACAGGTTATTCTGGCTCTTCTGCCTCATCAGAATCTTCCCGCTGCCAGCCCTTCTTCTGTCCTGTTCTCCTGCAAGCCTCGGAGCTTTCCTGCACCCCCGGCCATGCTGTTCTTTCTGGTCATGCTGCTTCCAGCCGTGCTTCTCTTCCCAGCCATGCTGCTTCCTCCACATTGCCTGGGCTTGCACCCACCTCCCTGGCTTCCATTGGGCAGTCAGCCTTGGACTCCGCCTCCTCAACAGCGTTTGGCCACTGGCACAGTGACATTGCTGAGCTCCCTCGGCCCTCCTCTTCAGTGCCGATTGTCCAGCACCATGGAAACAGCAGATGCAGCCCTGCACACTGACGCTGGAGCAGCTCTACCAGCCCTGATCAGCCGGCCAGAGGCAGAAGACACTCCTGCAGCCCCATTTGACCAGAAAATCCTCATGGAAGCACTGGTCAGAGCCCGCACAAATGGCGCAGGCACAAGAGCTCTCACCAAGGCCACCACTGCCCTCAAGGAGATCATAGCATATGCCATCAACATTGGAGCAGCAGCAACAGCACCTGTAGCAGCACAGATAGCCCCCCAGAATACCGCAGAAGACGCAGGTATGCTCATGATACTCTCTTCTTCAAGGTCTCAGGGAGACATGACCTGCCAACCGGGGGGTCTCTTAGCCCGGACAAGGGGCCTATTGATAGTTGTGCACAGATGTTGTGGATAGTTGTGCAAATCCCTAGGCCTGCAGACAGCTACAGAAGGACTTCCTGAGCTTCTACATCTGCTCTCCTGCCTTCTCCAGCAGTGGTCATTGGCTCATGCTGCCACTGGTTCAGCATCACAGAGCCCCCCCCCCCCTCGAACCCATATCCAATTTTTCAGGCAGTGCTGACTTTGACCATCCAATGGACCTACCCCCACTCTCAGTGCTGTGGGACCCCTCTCTGGACCCCTCACTCCTGCAATGCCTGAGTCCTATGCATATGCCCAGCAGGGATGAGGAGACAGCCACCCAGGGCTCCCTAACCTCGGGGGACATCCTTATGACCACAGAGACTGGAACACCAGCTCCAGCAACCAACCCTCCTCCATCCACCACAGAAGACTTAACCTACCCCAAGTTTTTGCAGAAGATCTCCTCCACCTTGGGCAATGCTATCACCAATATCATGAACCAATGGCCCGAAACCCAAGGGGCCCTCAAGTTCCTGAAGGCTCACCGAACATTGGCAGTACTTCCAAGTCACCTGCTGCTGCGTGACAACTTGATAAAACTGTGGCAGAATCCCGCCACCGGACCCGCTTCCTCCCAAAAGCTAAATGCAAAATATCAAGTACAAGCCTCACCGAGGTTTGACAAGTCACAACTCCCACACCCCATACCACTCTGTTGTGGTGGAATCGGCCCTGAAACAAGTCAAGTCTGCCCGCACCCATGCAAACAACCTGCTGGGATGGGACCTCAAGCTCCTCGATGATGTTGGAAAAGGGGTCTTCCAAGGCACCATGCTATGTGCAAGGATATCAGCCCACCAGCCACTGCATGCTCTCTACCAAGATGTCATTGTGGGGAACCATAAAAATACCATCTCAGCCCAGAAGTGTTGACAGCTGCAGAAATTTCCCTTGTGGACCTCAAAGATTTTACAAAACAACAAGTCAGGGCGGCCTTTGACATGACTGCCCGCTCGGCGGGTACAGCAATCTCAGCCCACCGCCTGACTGCGAGCGTTCGGACTCCACAAAGACACACATGACCACATCTGACACCATTTCCATTGGTGACACGCTCTTTGGGGACCAGATAAAAGACACAGTCAATGATATGAAAGACCGTTGCACCACTCTTCAGACCCTTGTGGAGGAGGTCCTGGAACGGGCCTCCTCAAACAGCAAGGGCTGTTATCAACAGAAGTCATACTCCTCCTCCAAGTGCCATAACACCTTCAACTCCTACCACAAATGGCAACCTCCTCAATACACACAACAGTTATACCAGAGTTCATATCGCTCGAAGCCATGCCAGCAGGAGTACAAACAAAATGTCTCACTATCCGGTTCGCGAAAGACAAACCCTTTTTTTTTTTTTGACAAGAAGACCTTGGCGACCCTCCCCACGGGGGCTCAGCTGACAGCCTTCCTAAGAACATGGGAGTCTGTCGCCATGGACATGAGCCCTGCGAATCATCAAGGAGGGATACTGCATCAGATTCATTGCCCCGCCTCTGCAAAGCATCCCACAATCCAGCAAAACACCATCACTGTCACTCCTCACCATAACAGCGGAACTAATTTCTCTTCTAGCCTCCAGGGCAATAGAACCAATGTCACCCAATGAAGTCAACACCAGTTTCTACTCCAGGTGTTTCCTAGTTTCCAAGAAGTCAGGTGGCATTCAACCCATCCTCGATCTCCCCCGCAATGTGTGTGTTCATCAAGTGTGTTTTGGTGGCAGCCACCCACCTTCACAAGCAAGATATCTGTATATTTCCATACCTCGATGACTGGCTGATCACTGTCCCATCCTCACAAGAGGCCAAGACAGCTGTACAGAAGACCATCAACCTCTTGCCCTCCCTGGGCTTCCTGGTAAACAACTAGAAGTCCCACCTACATCCGTCCCAATGCTTGGACTTCATCTGGGCAGTGATAGACACAGCCACATCCAAGGCCTTTTTCCCAAAACACTAGAGAGATGCCATCATCAACTTAACTCGGAGCATCTCATAAATCCACTGGACTACCACATGGAACTTGCTATGCCTCCTCAGTCACATTTGGGCGTCCACGCAAGTTCTACCCTGGCAAAGTTGCACATGCGCCATTTACAATGGCACCTGCGTACCCATTGGAACCAACACTCTCAGCCCCTGTCAACGTCTATTCCCCTGGATGCGGCAGTAACAGACTCCCTGCGCTGGTGGATCTATGAAGAGAATCTAGCATGTGGCCAGCCATTTCAGCAACCCACCCACCAGTTGTTCATCACCACTGACACTGCTCAGGTGGGGTGGGGCGTATACTGTCTACAGTCCCGCACCCAAGGGGCCTGGGCAGTGAGGAGCATACCTTCCACATCAACCTACTGGAACTCAGAGCGCTCCACTATGCCCTCGGGGCCTTCCAAATCCACATCTCCGGCAAGACTGTATGTTTCAGACAGACAACCAGGTGGCCATGTTCTATGTCAACAAGCAAGGGGGGACAGGTTCCCACTCCCTCTGCAGGGAAGCCCTCAAACACTGGATCCCTTGCTCTTTCCAAACACTGCTTCCTGCAGGCCTAACTCCGAAGCACTCTGAATGATCTGGCGGACAGACTAAGCCATCAACTGAATCCACATGAATGGACTCTCAACCTATGAGTAACAGCCTCACAATTTCAGAGGTGGACACAGCCACAGATCAAACTGTTCGCCATGGAGGAGAACACGAAGTACCCCCTCTTCTGCTTGAAGCACTCCTTCAGCCACATCATCGCCACAGATGCCTTTGATGTGTTGTGGAGGGAGTGGTCAATAGTCTATGCCATTCCCCTCTCCCCTCATTTTGATGACCACACAGCCTGTCATCTCAGGCCATCCTCATCATGCCTCACTGGCCATGGCAGGAGTGGTTCCCCTACCTCTGGTGTGTCTTTCCCTGATACCAGATCTCATCAGTCTAGATGGCGGAGAGACTCTCCATCCCAACCTACAGACACTGGTTCTCACAGCATGGAAGCTGAAAGGATAATGCTGTCGTCCCTCAACCTGCCCTCAGAGGGGCAGCAAGTAGTGCTTGCAGCAAGGCGCCCCTCGACAAGAAAGTCTTATGGATTGAAGTGGCGAAATTTCAGTTCCTGGTGCTCACCACAACAGTTGGACCTCTTTTCCTGCCCAGTGGCACAAGTCCTCCAATATCTCACTTTACTCTGACAGCGTCCTGAGGACAAGGTCCATCCGAGTACACATCTCTGCGATTGCGACCTTCCATGACCACACCGGTGACAGCTCCATCGTGACACTACCGCTGGTTGCCCGATTCATGAAAGGACTGGCTACCCTGCCCCTGCCAATCCATAAAACAAAAGATATTATAATGCCTCTATACCGTTCCATGGTGAGACCGCACCTTAAATATTGTGTGCAATTCTGGTCGCCGTATCTTAAAAAGGATATAGCGTTATTAGAAAAGGTTCAGAGAAGAGCCACCAGAATGGTAAAGGGGATGGAAGGATACTCCTATGAAGAAAGGCTAAAAAGGTTAGGGCTCTTTAACCTGGAAAAGAGACGGCTGAGGGGAGATATGATAGAAGTCTATAAATTAATGAACGGAGTGGAACGGGTAAACGTAGATCGATTGTTTACGTTATCAGAATATAGAAAGACTAGGGGACATACAATGAAGCTACAGAGTAAACTATTTAAGACTAATCAAAGAAAATATTTTTTCACTCAACGTGTAATCAAACTCTGGAATTTGTTACTGGAGGATGTAGTAAAGGCTGTTAGTGTAGCTGGGTTTAAAAATGTTTGGACAAGTTCCTGGAGGAAAGGTCCATAAACCATTATTAAGAAGGGACCCAGGATATCAATGCTTGACCCAGTACAAGCATTGCGGAACCTGTGTCTTTTGGGGAAACTGCTAGGTACGTATGATCTAGATTAGCCACTGTTGGAAACAGGATACTGGGCTTGATGGATCTTGGTCTGACCCAGAATGGCATATCTTATGTTCTTATGTCCCTGGACCCCAATGGGACCTCAACATCATCCTCAACCAGTTAACATGGGTGTCCTTCAAGCCTCTGCAGGTGGCTGAACTGAAGTATGCCTCCTGGAAGACATTATTCTTAATAGCGTTCACATCAACCAGACGAATCAGTGAACTGCAGGCCCTGGTGGCACATCCACCATACCCGCTGCTCTCCCTGGACCAAGCAACCCTCCAAACACACCCAAAGTTCATTCCAAAGGTAGCATCTGCTTTTTGTATTAACCAAATCATCAAACTACCCTGCTTCCACCCAGAGTCCTATGTTTCTCCAGAAGAACAGAGACTGTACACGCTCGAATGTGCACCTATCTATACTGAACAGCACCCCTGGAGCAGGGGACCCAACTCTTTGTCTCCTATGATCCTAATAAGCCAGGCCGACTGGTCACCAAACGGATACCTTCCCTGTGGATCTTTGACTACATTGCCTTCTGCCTAGAGCAGGCAGGAGCACAAGCCTCACCAAGAGTTAATGCACATCAACTCAGGGCGCTGGCTGCCACTATCGCCAACCTGAGCTCCATTCTGGTGACTGATACATGGTCTTCTGTACACACATTCCAGCGACATTAATGCCTCAATCTCATGATGCAGGCAGACACATCCTTCAGACAGGCAGTCCTAGCCACAACAGAGACTCAGGACCCTTAGGGGTGCCTATGCACTACTGTTGTGGACATTGAGCTGTTACTGCCATTTTATTTTTTGGCACTCTCACTGTCCGGTCTATCCATTGTTCATCTGCTGCACTGTGTCACTTACCTATTGACCATTACTGTTCTGCACTACTTGTACTGTTCTGTCTCTGCACTGTTCTTGCTATTGCACTGTCGCCCTCGGGCTGTTATGCAATAAATGTTCCTCACTGTGACCCTGACATCTGTCCTTCTCTTGCCTGAACAAAACTGTTCAGCATTTCCTCTGGGACAGAATTTTGGCCTCCCACCATCTAACACAGCTGGGGAGACACCAGGTGTGACTGACTCATCCTACTTTAACATTTCTTATATACTGCTTTTCATGATATCAAAGTGGTTTACATTGAACAAACTGAAATTACATTGAACAGGGCATTATAACTTGGAGATAACTATTTTACAGGGAACATGGGTAATGGAGGGTTAAGTGGCTTGCCCAAGACCACAAGGAGCACCTGTGGGACTAGAAACCCCAGTCCTTCCAGCACAAGTTTGCTGTCCTCTAATAGGATTTGAACCCCGGACCTTCCGGCCTGAGGTACCTTTCCCCAACCACTAGGCCACTCCTCCCTCTTGTCCTAGGAGAAAGCGAGGTTACTTACCTGTAATGGAGGTTCTCCATGGACAGCAGGATAAGTCAGCTACACCAAACCGCCCACCTCCCCTAGCAGGGTGCAGCCTTCAGCCCCGATGCCCACTTCCCAGCGGAAAGGACTCAGCTAGTGACATACTGGCTAGCTAGGGGCAGGGCGGGGGATAGGGCCAGTTGGCACATACTCAGAAGGGCAAAAATCCTTCTGAGCTATGGAGAGCACTTCTGTCTCTGTGCCGTCAGATGACATCACCCAGATGTGGCTGATTTATCCTGCTGTCCAGGGAGAACCCCCGTTACAGGTAAATAACCTCGCTGTCCTTCCCCTGGGCCCATCTTCTGTTTCCTTTCATTTTTATTATTAACAACAAGTGTTCTATGCGCTTATACTGTATCTCCAACTGAGCCATTGTATTTTGGAGTGTATAAATGTATGTATGTTGTCGTCAGCACTCCCTGGTGGCCAATGGCTGTAAGGGTAGGCTGAGCATTTTTATTGTTTCAAGGAGGAAAGGGCTCTTTAAGGCCAAGTGCAGGTTGGTCTTTGTAGTCCAGCTCCTTGTATGAACAAATTGTATAAGCCAAATAGAGAGTATTAAGGCTTTTATTTCCCCTTTAACGCAAAAGCTCAGTAAGGCACAGAAATAAAGAAAGTCCTTTCTTTCAGGGTTTCACCAAACATAAGCAAGAAGAAAAACTGTTACAAGTTTCACAGTTGATTGGAGAGATTAACTGAAGGATTCTCTTACTTCAGAGCAACTTAAATAAGCAAAACAATTCTCTGGCACTTAGCACAAAACATGAGCATTCTCAAAGCAAAAAGGACTGTTCAATTCACAGTTCTGCTAATGACTCAAGGCTACTAACAATACACAAGGTACAGTCCATTAATTCATCTGGAGGCATGGGAATAGGATTCTCTAGGTCTATTTCCATGGACTCTGGTTCACTGGCCTCTCCCTCTGAATTGGATGTCTCCCTTGCTGCTAAACTTTCCCAGACTATGTCTCTGTTTGCTTGCTTCAAATAGGGCTGTTCTACGGCTCTCAAACATACATTGCCTGTTCTTCTGCCCTTAGATACTGGGTAGTAAAACTCACTTGTTTCCTTTTCTCCCCCACTGAGCATCTGTTTCACCAGAGCTTCTAGGAGATAAACTTTCTTTTATAAATGAAGTGGCCCCATACCTGGGCTTCCTCCTGTAGCTGGTATAACTGGAGCTTTCTCTCTGTGGCACCTCTCTCTGGAGACAGGCTTTCTCTTGGAACCTTCTGAGCAGTGCTTGACCTTTCTGTAGTTTAGGAAAACCTGGTGAGGAATCCGGATTTCCTTGCTTCTGGGTAAAGGTAGCTCTGCTATCAGACCCTTTCCCTCTTGTACCTCTTAATCCTGATTCAGACTCCTCCGGTGAGCGTAGGCCTCTCTCAAAGCATGGCTTTCTCCTCCCAAGCTCTTTGCCTCTGTGGTCCTTTGCTACCGAGTCTCTCTCCAGACTGACTCTCCTCAAGCTGTCTTTCTTTCTGACTTTCTCTGCTCTGGGCGTTCTGCTTGATCCAGCTACGTTGCTTGGGCTGGAGGTGTCACTCCTTCCGTCTGAAGTGTTTCTCCTGGCAGTCTCTCTCTGGACTGGTTTCCTCCGGACTGCTTCCCTCTGGACCGGTTCCCTCTGAACTCAGGAGCGGCCCAAGGGGGGTGCGGGGCCATGTGCGGAGACTCGGTGAGGGGCCTCATTTGCATAAGTGGCCTTATTTGCATAAATATTTGCATAATGTTACCATACACTAACTTTTAGTAAACATGTCTCTTAATGAGTGTATGGATAAAGAAAGACTAAAAGATTTCTACATTACTATAATCCACTGCCAACCGCCAGGCACATTAGGAACTACTACAAACGCTGCCCATTTAGAACCCATAGCAAACCCGCCGTATCCTGACAGCATTACCAGGACTCACAAAGCACCATACCCTACCTATCAAAAGGCAACACTGCAAATATTAAACCAATACATTTCAGAGAATACTGGGGAAAGAGAACAAGTGGCAATGTCAAATAGGAATTACATAAACAGAATACCTCAACTCAGTTACACATGCAGAACATAGACCATCACCAAACAAGGAATCACAATTTAGAAACAGGAAGGCAATAATTAAACTGGGAACCCCAAAAGCCAAACTTGGAATGTACAACAACACTGTAGAAATAAAACTATAAATTAATTTCCTCTTGTACCAAACAAAGCGCAGACGTTAATGATGCACATTTCCCAGAGCTTTCATATTCCAGTTAATAAATTCAAAATAAAGAGATATCTTTCTACCTTTTGTGCATTTTTTTTCAGTTGCAATTGCTCCAGCCACTTTCTTCTGGTTTCTTCATGTTTTCTGCTAACTCTCCATCGTCTGCTGTCCATTTGTCCTTTCTTCTCTCTTCTAGTTTATTTCCATTCTCTCTCTCTACATCTGCTTTAACATACTAATCTTTCTCCTTTTGCTCTTTCCTCATTCCTATTTCATCCACACAAATTTTACCCCTCCATCCTCAATCCCCACTTACTCTCCCAATACCCGGCCAATTGTAGATTTTTCATCCCTCCCACACAAAATATTTTTCTCCTCTCCATTTTACTCTCCCAGCCCCATCCCATTCTAATCCTCCCCCAACATCAGCTGCCTTCTAGTTCCAGTCTCACCCAGCATCCATTCCCTTCTAGTCCCTGCATCAGCCCATTTCCAGTCCTAGCCCCCCATCAGCCCATTTCCAGTCCTAGCTCCCCCATCCATTTCCAATCCTAGCCCCCCATCAGCCCATTTCTAGTCATTTCCTAGCCCCACCATCAGCCCATGTCAAATTCTAGCTGCCCTCCACTCAGCCCAATTCCAGTCCAAGCCCCCCATGAGTCTACTTCCAGTTCTAGCCTCTCCATGAGTCCATTTCAATTCAATCCCCCACCACAGCCCATTTCCAATCTTAGCTCCCCCCAACAGCCCATTTCCAGTCCTATCCTAGCTGCTCCATCAGCCCATTTTCAGTCCTAGCTCCCTTCCCTCACAGCCCTTTTCCATTCCAAACCCCCTCCCCATCAGCTATTTGCAGTTCAAGCCTCCCCTTCCACTCAGCCCATTTCCAGTCCTAGCAACCCCCCAACCCATTACCAGTCCTAGCCCCCCATCAACCTACTTCCAGTCCTAACCCCCATCACCCCATTTTCAGTTTAAGCCCCCCCTATAACCCATTACCAGTCCTAACCCCCATCAGCCCACTTCCAGTCCTAACTCCATCAGCCTATTCCCAGTCAGCCTCCCATAGCCCATTGCCAGTCCTAACCCCCCCATCAGCCCACAGCCCATTACCAGTCCTAACCACATAAGCCCACTTCAAGTCCTAACCCCTCCCCATCAGCCCATTTCCTGTCCTAGCCCCCCAATAGCCCATTATCAGTCTTAACCCCCATCACCCCATTTCCAGACAGCCCCCATCAGCCCACAGCCCATTACCAGTCTTAACCCCCCCCATAGCCCTTTTCCAGTCTTGACCACATCAGCCCACCTCAAGTCATAACCCTCCCCATCAGCTCATTTCCTGTCCTAGCCCCCCCATAGCCCATTATCAGTCCTAACCCCCCCCCCCCATTAGCACATTACCAGTCCTAACCCCCCATCACCCCATTTCCAGACAGCCCCCATCAGCCCACAGCCCAATACCAGTCTTAACCGCCCCCATAGCCCATTACCAGTCCTAACCCCATTAGCCCACCTCAAGTCCTAACTCCTCCCCATCAGCCCATTTCCTGGCATAGCCCCCCACAGCCCATTATCAGTCCTAACCCCCCCATAGCTCATTACCAGTCCTAACCCCCCATCTCCCCATTTCCAGACAGCCCACATCAGCCCACAGCCCATTACCAGTCTTAACCCCCCAATAGCCCATTACCAGTCCTAACCCCCCACAACAGCCCACAGCCCACCTCAAGTGAAGTCCTAACCCCACCATAGCCCATTACCAGTCCTAATCCCCCATCACCCCATTTTCAGACAGCCCCCATCAGCCCACAGCCCATTATCAATCTTAACCCCCTCCATAGCCCATTACCAGTCCTAACCCCCCCCCCCCCATTGGCTCATGGAAAATTTAAAAAAAAACTGGCTGCTGCCGCTGCCACCACAGCAGCACCAGAATGGAGTGTCCCGCGGGGCCCCCTCTGCCTGGCTGAGCCCCTGTGCACTGGCTTTCAGATACGCAAAGGGAGAGTGTCTCCCTCGCATCTCTGTTAAGCCCACAGGGGCAGATGGGAAATTTCCCATCAGCCCCTGCTTCCCATCAGCCCCTGCGAGCTTAACAGAGACGCGAGGGAGACACTCTCCCTTCGCGTATCTGAAAGCCGGCGTAGAGGGGCTCAGCCAGGCAGAGGGGGCCCCGTGGGACACTCCATTCTGCTGCTGCTGTGGCGGCAGCGGCAGCCGCCAGCTTTTTTCTTTTTTAAATGTAATTTTTAAAAAAGCAGAATGTTCTTTGTGTGGGGCCCCCTGAAACGCGGGGCCCTGTGCAAAAAACATTCTTGCTCAATGGACGGGCCGGCCCTGTCTGAACTGGTTCCTTCTCCTGGTCTGCTTTCCTCTGAACTGGTTCCTCCTACTGGCCTACTTTCCTCTGAACTGCCTTTCTCTTATAAAGGCATTCTACCTTTGAGTTTCCCGGGCTTGTCGTCAGGTGCAGCTGATTAGCTCTTACATAATCAGTGGCTGGGTGTGTTAACTCAGCCTCAGTAGTTTTGCTCCTGCTCCCTCTAGCTGGGCTGCAAGGTAATTGCATCCTCTGCACATCAACAGCTCTGTGAAAGACAGGTTTTTTTTCTAAGTGTGCACTCTCAGTAGCTTCAGCTTCATGACAATGTACAAGAGCATGGGTTTAAACTTTGTTACTGTTCTTTGCCGCTCTCATTGCCAACGCGTTTTTGCACAACAGTGTCATTGTATACCAGATAAACCTATACAGTGGATCACAGTAAGTGTGATTTGATCTGTGACTTATATATTTCTACAGTTTTACTTAATAATCTCTCTTATCCCCCTTTTTCCTTTTCCTTCGCCCTTCCCCTCCTTTCCCCCCCCCCCTCCCCCTTCCCCACTTTCCCTTTTACTCCAGCTCTGTTTTATTGTTACGAAGTTTCACATCACTGGATCACATTTAAGCATTTTCAAATCCAAAGATATACACAATCGTGTCTGTGGTGATTTCTTTTATAATTCACACATTCCACTTAATGACTTATTTAATATTACTTATTAGTTCTTTATGGTTCTCCGCCATTCGCTTTATCCTATATGTTGTTAAGTGACGTCAAGTCTGTGTCAACTTATGGCGACCTCTGGATAGTTGTCCTAAATTGTGTTCAGTCGGCGGTTCATTGTTGACAGACTGACACCCGTAGCTGCTGTTATTTTATCAATCCATCTCATTGCTGGCCTTCCTCTTTTGTGTTGACCTTCTATTTTGCCAAGCATGATGTCTTTCTCTAATGATCTCTCTCTTTGCGTGATGTGTCCAAAGTATGTAAGTCAAAGTCTTGTCATCTGAGCTTCTAAAGAAAGCTTAGGTTTGATCTCCTCTAGTATTGACTGGTTTATTCTTCGGACAGTCCATGTATACACAATATTCGTCGCCAGCAGCATAATTCAAAGCAATCAATTTTCTTATCTTTTTCACTGTCCATCTTTCGCATCCATATGACGTTATTGAAAATGCCATGGCTTGAATAAGTCAAATATTTGTATGGAGAAAGATATCGCTGCTCTTGAGAATCTTGTCTAGGTCCTTCATAGCCATTCCACCATCCCTACCTCCTCCCGCCCTGCCAATTCCTCTTTCAGGCACTTGGTCATCTTCCTGAAGTCAGCATTTTTGAAGTCTAGGACTTTGAGCTTGCTGTGAGGGGAGTCTGCCTTGGCTTTTAGCTCAAACCACACCGTGTGCTGATTACTTCTGCTCACATGGGCATCCATTCAGATGTTCGACACACTTTCTCCGTTGGTGAGTATTAAATCCAGCATCAAACTTTCCCTGGTCAGTTTCACCACCATTTGTCCAAGCAATGCATCTTGGAAGGCATCCACAATTTATTTTACTTCTTTCCAGATTTGCAGAAGGAATACTCCATTCCACATCGGGTAGATCAAAGTCACCCAATATGCTCTCTTCTCCCTTCATGGCTACCTTTTCAATATCAATAATCAAGTCTCTATCCATTTCTTTGGTTTGAATTGGAGGCTTGTAGACTACACCAGCATGGCTATAGTGCCAACTCCTCTTTCCAACACAATACACAGCGCTTCTACTTTGCCCCACATCCTCTGCAATTCAGCAGCTTTAATATTGCTTTTGACATATAGAGCTGCTCCTCCTCCTTTTCTGCCTTCTCTATCTCTCCTAAATAAATGATAGCCAGCTATGGCTATATACCATTCATGTAACTCATTAAACCATGTTTCTGTAATGGCTACAATGTCCAAGTCCATTTCCACTATTAGTACTTCCAGGTCAGGAACTTTGTTGGCTAGGCTTCGAGCACTTGTGCTTTCCAGCATTTGTTGACTGGCTTACCTATATTTTGCATGGACTTTGTTCAACACGCCCCTTCCCACTTGCCATTGATGTGTGGTTTAAAAGTTTGGCTGTTTCCAATGTTATTATGCTTTTGTTGGGAGTGACATCCTGAACTTGTCCTTCTCCATCCATCACCCCCTTTCCCTAGTTTAAATGCCAATCCACATACTGCCTGAATTTTTCACTCAGGATCCTTTTCCCTGTGTTGGAGAGATGTGGTCCATCAGCACACTATAGTCTCTTGTTGTTCCATCTGTTTCCCCAGTCACCTATATATCTAAGTCCTTCTTGTTTGCACCAGGTTTGGCGTTATGTATTAAAGTTGTTTATGCAATGCAGCCTGTCTGCCCCCTTACCAAGAACAGGTATAACCTCTGTAATGTTAACAATGGACTTGAGTTTTCTCCCAGAGTCTGAAAGTCCCTTTCAACTACAGAGGCACTGTTTCTAGCCAGGTCATTTGTATCCAAGTGGATGGCAACATCAATTTTGGAGTGCTTACTTTCTGGTTTTTAATATTATTTATTGTTATTCTATTTGTTTTATTTTGGTTTTATATTTAATAATTTTAATATGATTTGTTGATGTATGACTGATAAGTGTTTGTTCTGTCTGTTGGAGGTCAGAACATATATACTCCCTGACAAGGCTTCCTGTGCCAAGACACCGTCAGTGTAGGGGTTATCAAATATTGGTTCTTCATATGGGTCTTGTCGTCTTTCACCTTGTCTTTAGTGTCTCTGGTTCTCCTTTGCAAGAGTGAGTGCCTCCTTTGGATTCCTTCTTGGGGTTCATTTGAGGCAGAACAGGTATATGTGAGGGATAAGTGTTGAACTGGGATGGTAGAGCTATGTGTAAGTAAGAAGTAGGAAAGGAGCAGCAGGGGATGCTGTTTGTTGAGAAGGGTATGTTCTTTGTGAGAGCTGGCCTTCAAGTGATACTTGCTTTAGAAATAGAAACATGGCAATAGAAAAAGACCATATGGCTTATCTGGTCTGCACTTCCATATCAACTATTATAGGCCCCTATTTTCCTTTAGAGATTGTCTGTGTTTGTCCCATGCTTTCTAGAATTCAGATACTGTCCTCGATTCTACTACCTTCACTGGGAGACTATTCCATGCATCTACCATTCTTTTTTGTTGCAGAGCTTGCTTTCAATCCATAGAGGCTCTCCTCTTGTGCATTTATGGCATGGAGGTATTTAAATGCCTCTATCATATCTCCTCTATCCCACCTTTCCTCAAATGTATATATATTAAGATATTTAAGTCTGTTCCTATGTGCTTTATAACGAAGATGACTAACCATTTTAGTAGCCACTCTGCACCAAATTCATCCTGTTTATATTCTTTTGAAGGTGTGGTCTCCAGAATTGCACACAATACTCCAAATGAGGTCACACCAGAGACTTATACAGAGGCACAATCAGCTCCTTTTTTATGCTGGCCATTCCTCTTCCTATGCACCCAACCAGGCTTCTGGCTTTTCCATCACCTTTTCTACCTCTTTAGCCACTTTAAGATCATCAGAAACAATCACACCCACAACCTGCTCTTCTTTCATGGACAGAAGTACTTTACCCCCTACACTGTACCACGCCCTTCGATCTTTGCAGCCCAAATGCATGAGCCTGCATTTTTTTACATTAAATCTCAGCTGTCAAATTCTTGACCATTCTTCAAGCTTAGCTAGATCCCTCCTCATGTTATTTAGTCTTCCTGGGTGTTTATTGCAGATTTTGGTATGGAAATGTAGGTCATATGGTTGCTGTGTGGTACTGTGGTAGGTGAGGGTTTAAGTGGAAGGGGGAGGTTGGAGAAGATATTTTTGGGAGGCTATAAAGAGTGGATTGGCTGGAGGAGTAGTGGATGAGGTTTGGAGGATGGTTGGCATGTTTGTTCTGTGTAAGTATGGAATGCAATGGCTTTTAAAGTTACAATATTTAATGTGAGAGGGCTGAACAGCCCTATCTTGGAGATGATCTTTGTGTTTCACTCTAATAATAGAGTGGATGTAGTGATCCTGCGGGAGATGCTCTTAATCTCGGTAGAGATGAAAACATTGAAGAGGGGTGGGTGAGGTAGATGTTTTAATTAGCATGTAACTCTGGAATAGTCTAGTGATAACCAAGAAACCATGGTTTGATTCTCACTGGCACTCCTTGTGATCTTGGGCAAGTCACTCAACTCTCCATTGCCTTGGAAGAAAGGCCTGGCAATCTACTTCTGGTCACACTGCCAAGAAAACCCAGTTGCTGCTGAATTGCCAGGAGTCATCATTGGCTCAAAGGCACACATTGTGTTTTGCATAACTCTAGGAAAAGGGAGGTTGTGATTTGGTTAACAAAAAAAGTTCCTCTGGTGTACATTGAGGGGAAAGACTTCAAAGTGTGGGTGGTTGGGAGGTTGGGCGATTGATCAATATGCGATCTCTATTTTAAATCTGTACATGCCCAATGGGCCCAAAGGGGATTTTTTTTCCTTTTGTGGCTGGATTTTGAAGCAAAAGCAAAGAGAGTATTAGTTATGGGTGAGGATTTGAACTGTGTCCTAGGCCTGGGGGGCAGGTCAGCACCATGGAAGCAAGCAGGGAGGGAAGGGCAGGCATTGCAGAAAGGTTTGGAAGTGTTTGGGTAAGCTGTTATCTGGAAGGAGGATAACCCTGGGGTGAGGGAGTATAAGTGGCTCATATTCCATTAGATATGATTTTTGTAAAGAGGATGCAGGATAGGGTGGTGGAGATGGAACTGAACCAATAGTA
Source organism: Ichthyophis bannanicus (assembly GCA_033557465.1). Taxonomy (NCBI): domain Eukaryota; kingdom Metazoa; phylum Chordata; class Amphibia; order Gymnophiona; family Ichthyophiidae; genus Ichthyophis; species Ichthyophis bannanicus. The sequence goes on from CM066038.1 coordinate 352,543,091, forward strand.
CTGTCTGATCATGCTTTATTCATAAGCTGAATAGATTTAGATGGAGGGGGCAAGGAGGAAGATTAATGTAGGTTTGATCCAAAGAAGAAGGTACAATGAGTTGTGGAATATGGGAGGAGTTCCTCTGCTTTAATTATAAAGAAGGGGCTAAGGCGGGGCTTCTTTGGGAGTCCAATAAGGCTTATGTGGGGGGAATGTTGCTGCAGTTGGTAGCTAGGGCCAAAAGGAGAAGGAAAGAAGAGCTGAGGGGGCTCTATGCAGAATTTAAAATGTTGCAAGATAAGCATTTGAATTTGAGCACGCCTTAAATATTGCTGGAGCTAGTGGCTATGATGAGTACATAAGAACATAAGATATGCCATACTGGGTCAGACCAAGGTCCATCAAGCCCAGTATCCTGTTTCCAACAGTGGCCAATCTAGGTCATACGTACCTAGCAGTTTCCCCAAAAGACACAGGTTCCGCAATGCTTGTACTGGGTCAAGCATTGATATCCTGGGTCCCTTCTTAATAATGGTTTATGGACCTTTCCTCCAGGAACTTGTCCAAACCTTTTTTAAACCCAGCTACACTAACAGCCTTTACTACATCCTCCGGTAACAAATTCCAGAGTTTGATTACACGTTGAGTGGAAAAATATTTTCTTTTATTAGTCTTAAATAGTTTACCCTGTAGCTTCATTGCATGTCCCCTAGTCTTTCTATATTCTGATAATGTAAACAATCAATCTACGTTTACCTGTTCCACTCCGTTCATTAATTTATAGACTTTTATCATATCTCCCCTCAGCCGTCTCTTTTCCAGGTTAAAGAGCCCAAACCTTTTTAGCCTTTCTTCATAGGAGTATCCTTCCATCCCCTTTACCATTTTGGTGGCTCTTCTCTGAACCTTTTCTAATAACGCTATATCCTTTTTAAGATACGGCGACCAGAATTGCATACAATATTCAAGGTGCGGCCTCACCATGGAACGATATAGAGGCATTATAATATCTTTTGTTTTATTTTCCATTCCTTTCCTTATGATACCTAGCATTCCTAGTAGGACTAGTGAGACTGAAGAGTAGAGGATTGCTTGCCTGTTAAGGTTAGTGAAGTGGAATTTTATGGAATATGGGAGAAGGCTAGCAAGTTGCTGGCATGGCAGTTGAAGAAGATGAGAAAGGAAGGATTAATTAAGGAAGTTATGGATGGAGCAGGAGTGGTGCGGAAAACTATTGCAGAGATCTGAGCAGTTATATAAGTCAGAATTGCATTGTGGGAGAGAGAAAATAGAGAAGTATTTGAGAAGGGTCTCACTTGACTGGTGAGACCCAGAGATATATTGTGAACAGAGAAATTTTTCTGAGAGAGGTGGAGGAGGCCAAAACTGGAAATATCTACAGAAGGCTGCAGGGGACGATGACTATGTGACTGAGTATTTCAAGGTTATGAACGAAAAAGCTGTATCTCTTTTGATCAGGGTATTTAGTTAGGTACTGGAGATGGTGATATTATCAGAATCTATGTATGGGTTGAATATTGTAGTGATACACAAAGAAGGTAAGCCAGACAATAAATGCAGGGGCTATAGGCCTATATCCCTACTTAATGGCCAAACAGCTGGATAGTGTGATCTCTGCCCTGATTCACTTGGACAGACAGGCTTCATGAGAAGTCAGCATACTGAGGATAAGGTAAGAAGACATTAGAGGTCTTGGGGCCGAAACAATCTCCACTTGAACTCCCACCCAAGACAGACCACAGTCCCCTCCCCCCACCCTAAGTCAGTAAAACTGAATGTATTATAGCTCATGATGTATATAGCGCACTAGGTAGAGATCACCCCTAATCATCCCCCACCACCAACACACTAACTCCCACCACTGCATGATAACACATGACCACCCCTCGATTGTTTGCTGTGAGACCGCTTTGATTGTAGGATAAGGCGGTATATAAATGACGTTAAATAAATTACACATCATTCAGTTCAGAATGGTCCAGGTTTCATGTGGTTTGTCTGGATGCCAAAAAAACCTTCAATAGGGTGGAATGGAAGTTTCTGTTTATCTTGTTGGAGGCATTCCAATTGTGAGGTAGTTTTTTTGCGGTGGGGGAAGACCCTATATGAAAAACCCTAAGCAAAGATCTTAGTGAAAAATTGCCAGTCTGATGAGTTCCCATCGTTTTGGGAGATGAAATGGCATTGTCCACTGTCACCACAATTGTTTGCTTTTGCCATATAGATATGCTAGCAAATAGGATCCATTGTAATCAGGCCATTATGCCAGTGTTGGTCAGAGTCATGCCTCAAAAAGTATCTTTGCATGCGGATGATGTTATGAATTTTCTGAGGGGGCAGAGAGAGTCAGTGAGACCCATATTAGAGGAGATTCAATTGTTCTTGGGAATATAAGGATACTGTGGTACTAAAAGCACTCCTGAACAGATGGAATGGGAAAATAGCGAGCACTTTACCTTTAAAAATAAGAGTAAGCCAGGTTCCCATGGCAACAGGAAGCTTTCAGCCAGAACGGAGCTCAGCCATAGCCATGACGTAAGAGCTGAAGGCAGCTCTAATGATATGCACCTGAGCAACCAGAGGGGTGTGGCTGCAGGAGGAAGCCGTTTTAAACCAGCTTCAGAGTCAGTCTTACAGGACGGGGGAAAGCACAGGAACAGGAAGGAGAACAGACATGGACACGAGAACAGACACCGGCAGGAACACAGCCAAGAGAAAGAGAGCTGTAGAACAGAAGGCAGAGAGAAGCCTCTGCAATTGTCCAAGCCACTTCAACAAGGAAGGCACTCAGGAAGGCAGCAACTAGGGAAACCTTGGAACCCAGCTCCAGGCAAGAGGGATACTGGAGGGTCCATTCCTTGTACCTTTAAAGCAAAGCCAGAGCCTCTGTGGAAGCTACCCGAGGACAAGGTCAAGCAGTTTGCCTGCACGAGGGGAGAAAGCTCTGAGCACAGACAAGGCATTGCTAGTAAAGAAGGTACGTCAGAATTACTTCCTAGCCAGAGACTTGTTGAAGATATTGTGCAACAATTGAAAGCTAGTGCTAATAAGTGCCAGGATAGCACGGCTGTAAAAGTAACTCCTAACAGAAACACTTTCAGTAAATGGTTTGAAGCTGATATAAAAGCCATAGGGAAGAGCTTACGTAATAACCAATCTCCTGAGCTAGAGAAGGTCACGGCTAATGAGAGAGGAAACTTTCTAGAGCAGCTGCAAGAGGTTATCCAAGGTTTGCAGTGCAAGAGTTCCCCTAAGCAGAGCTGTGATGAAGAGAGTGAGGATATGATTATCGACGTAGCCAATATTCCTGAAACACCTGAATGTTATGAGATGGACTGTTCTCTGTGTAACATTGATCACTTAGATTTACGGTAAACAAGCTTTGTAGAAGAAGAATACAAAGTTGTTTAGGCTGTTTAAGTTGCTGTGAAGAAACAGTTTTTGTACTTTATTTCTACTTTTCATTTGCTCCTGTTTCCTATTATTTTGGACAGAAATTCTTTGCTTTGCCTAAGCCTGTTGAACCCTTGTGAAAGGAAAAACCCCTAAATAAATTTATCTGTTCAAAAAGACCCTCGTGCCACAACACATTTTGTTGAAGAGTGAAACTTAAAAACTACAAGTCCCAGCAACCCTTGCTGCTACGTAGTAAAAAGACACTTGGAAACAAGATTGCGGTCACCCTTGCTATAGAGCCATCGGCCTTAGGCAGGGGAAGCGTGACAGATTGGCGTAGTTGCTACGGATCAAGGCAAAGGCGCATGCGCAAGAGAATTTAAAGGGCAAGAAGAAAACGTTCTGAAAAATAAAGCTGAGAAAAAAAAACTTCTAGCAAAACTGCTTCTAAAGAAGAAGACGTGTCTGATACTGGAGAGACCAATGTATACACAAAGGCCTGATGCACCACAAGTATCAGGTAATTTGTGCATAGCAGGGTTACCTGTGGATACTTGTGTGGGTAGCGGCATAATAAGTGGGTAAAAGGTAGTAGTGCCTGCTGTCTTGTGGTAACGCACTTGGTGGTTGCGTTTTGTCTTTTGTCTTTTCAGCATGACGATGGAAGTAAAAGAAGTGCTTACCTGGATGGCAGCCCAGTTTGAGCGCCAACGCGAGCTGGCCATGGAAGCTCTAGAGAAAGCTACAGCACGGATGGAAGTGCAGCAGCGGCCGCTCTTACAGATGCTGGAGGCCTGGATCCAAAGCACGAAGAAGGAGCCAGAGCCGCCTTCATCTTCACCAGGTTCTGAAAACTCGAGCCAAGCTCATGCTTTGGGACTTTGGTCCAAAGAGGCATGGAACTTTGGAAAATTATCTGACAGAGACAATCTGGACGATTATTTAGAAACATTCGAGCGAGTTGCTCACCTGATGCATTGGCCTAAGGACCAATGGGCGGTTAGGCTAGCAATGTCTCTCACTGGGGAGGCATTGACGGCTTACCAGACCGTACCACCAAATTTAGCCAATAACTATGATGAAGTTAAAAAAGCTATTAAGGATAGAGTGGGTCTTACGTCCTCTGTATATCACCATTTGTTTAGAGAGGCTAAACTAATGCTTGGTGAGACGCCTAGAGCCCTACACTATCGCCTTAAGGCTTTGCTTAACAAATGGTTAGAACCCGAGGGTAAGAGCCTTGAAACAGTATTGGATACTATATTGTTGGAGCAGTATATGAATGCTGTCCCTGAAAATGTCCGTACTTTCCTGACCTTGCAGGGTTGTAAAAACTCACAGGAAGCGATCATGCTCACTGAACGGTTCCTGGAAGCAGAGGGGAACGCTCAGGAGAAAAACATGACTTCTAGGAGAGCAACCAGTGCACTCAGAAAAGAAGGAAAATGCTATGAAAGTAACTGCATTGTGTTTACCTGAATGTAAAGACAGATATGCAAAAAGAGCATGCTTTAAATGTGGCAGTAGTGACCATTTGCAGCGTAACTGTAGAGTGAAGGTAGCGCTTGTGACCACTAGCCCAGGACAGGTTAGGGAGGGTTTCCTCATAGCCGTGACCGTCCAAGGGGTAAGTGCCAATGCCCTACTAGACTCTGGTTCTGATCAGAGTATGCTTTCACGTGGCCTCTGGAAAAAGATAGAAGCCCACGGTAAAGCCATATCTGACCTACCCAGTGGCACTGTAAAAATCCGCTGTGTGCATGGCGCATCATCCTCATACCCTATTCACCAACTCCTAGTAAAAGGATTCGGAATAGCGAAGGAGATCCCACTAGCCATAGTTCCACACGAAGTAGCATTAGGCCGGGATTGGCCATACTTTCAAAAAGGCATGCAACGACAGGTACAGATAAGATAGGGGATGGTTTCTACGAGAAACCAGACCAAGGCCGTGGAAGATGAAGGAGAATCTTCAATGGCAGGACAAATAGATTTACCTTCTCATGAAGACCTGATCAATGCCCCAAGAAAGGAGAACAAAAAGAGTAAGGGAGAAAAACGCAGGAAACGCCAAACTCGCTCTCAGAATAGAGCGGAGATCCGAGCTGGGTTAGAATTACCATGGGTCCCCGCGGAGCTGATGGACAGGTTCCCCTCATTTCCTAAAGAGCAACAGGCTGATCCAGCTCTTGCTCAAGCTTTTAAATACGCCCAAGAAGGAAGAGATACCTTGCCGAGGTTTCTCCTGGATGAGGGAATTCTATTTAGGGAGAGTTTAGAACCAGCTACGGGTAATATCCGTAAGCAGCTGGTAATACCTACCACCTTTAGAACCCTGGTATTAAGACTGGCCCACGATCATCCCATAGGAGCACATAAAGGTACCCAAGGAATCTTAGTTCAGGTGTTAGCCCGATTTTACTGGCCAGGCGTATTTAAAGAAACTACAAAATTCTGTGAGGCCTGTCCGTCCTGCCAGAGGGTTTCCCCAGTTAAGCCAAAAGAAGTACCGTTGATTCCGCTACCAGTAATTGCGACACCCATACATAGGATAGCGGTAGACATAGTGGGCCCCATGATTAAAACGCCGCGTGGCTACCAATACATACTGGTCATGGTAGATCACGCAACGCGATTTCCCTGGGCGGTTCCCTTACGCAGCATTTCAGCCCATACGGTGGCGGCAGAACTAATAAAATTGTTCTGTGAGGTGGGGTTCCCGAAAGAAGTTTTGACCGATCGTGGCAGTAATTTCATGTCGCGTTACCTAGCGAGGGTGTGGGACGCCTTTGGCATCCGACATGTAAAGACTGCAGCCTACCACCCGCAAACCAACGGGTTATTTGAGAGATTTAATCAAACGTTGAAGAGTATGCTAAGAAGGGGGTTGGGGGGTCAAATGAAAGAGTGGGACACTCTGCTTCCCTTTGTGTTATATGCATGCAGGGAGAGGAAGCAAACGTCTCTAGGAACCTCTCCATACCAATTGATGTATGGACGCTCGCCGAGAGGTATCCTCGATATCCTCCGGGAACAGTGGATAGAACCGGGAGCTGAGGAAACTGCTGTACTCCAGTTTTTGAGAGACTTAAGAAGTCGTCTAGCACGAACCTCCCAAATTGCTGAAAATAACTTAAAGGCCAGTCAACTGAAACAAAAGAACTACTACGACCGTAATAACAAGCCTCGCCAGTTGGCAATAGGTGAGAAGGTTATTGTCAGGGTGCCCGGAGCGGTACCTAAGTTCGAAAGGCAGTGGAAAGGACCCTTTCGAGTGGTAGAACAGGTAGGCCCAGTGTCCTATGCAGTACAGAATAGGAGAGGCCGTAGGCAGATTTACCACGTGAATCTGTTGAGCCCATGGCATGAAAGGGTAGCACTTTCCCAGCTAGTCACATATTTCCAGAGATACCCGGAGAACAGGGGAGACATCAATAGCTTATGCAGGATTACATGCTGTGATGATGTCATCAACCCAGCCTGTAATATCTTAAGGGGGGGGGATATGTGGTACCGAAAGCACTCCTGAACAGATGGAATGGGAAAATAGCGAGCACTTTACCTTTAAAAATAAGAGTAAGCCAGGTTCCCATGGCAACAGGAAGCTTTCAGCCAGAACGGAGCTCAGCCATAGCCATGACGTAAGAGCTAAAGGCAGCTCTAATGATTTGCACCTGAGCAACCAGAGGGGTGTGGCTGCAGGAGGAAGACATCTTAAACCAGCTTCAGAGTCAGTCTTACAGGACGGGGACAAGCACAGGAACAGGAAGGAGAACAGACACGGACACAGCCAAGAGAAAGAGCTGTAGAACAGAAGGCAGAGAGAAGCCTCTGCAATTGTCCAAGCCACTTCAACAAGGAAGGCACTCAGGAAGGCAGCAACTAGGGAAACCTTGGAACCCAGCTCCAGGCAAGAGGGATACTGGAGGGTCCATTCCTTGTACCTTTAAAGCAAAGCCAGAGCCTCTGTGGAAGCTACCCGAGGACAAGGTCAAGCAGTTTGCCTGCACAAGGGGAGAAAGCTCTGAGCACAGACAAGGCATTGCTAGTAAAGAAGGTACGTCAGAATTACTTCCTAGCCAGAGACTTGTTGAAGATATTGTGCAACAATTGAAAGCTAGTGCTAATAAGTGCCAGGATAGCACGGCTGTAAAAGTAACTCCTAACAGAAACACTTTCAGTAAATGGTTTGAAGCTGATATAAAAGCCATAGGGAAGAGCTTACGTAATAACCAATCTCCTGAGCTAGAGAAGGTCACGGCTAATGAGAGAGGAAACTTTCTAGAGCAGCTGCAAGAGGTTATCCAAGGTTTGCAGTGCAAGAGTTCCCCTAAGCAGAGCTGTGATGAAGAGAGTGAGGATATGATTATCGACGTAGCCAATATTCCTGAAACACCTGAATGTTATGAGATGGACTGTTCTCTGTGTAACATTGATCACTTAGATTTACGGTAAACAAGCTTTGTAGAAGAAGAATACAAAGTTGTTTAGGCTGTTTAAGTTGCTGTGAAGAAACAGTTTTTGTACTTTATTTCTACTTTTCATTTGCTCCTGTTTCCTATTATTTTGGACAGAAATTCTTTGCTTTGCCTAAGCCTGTTGAACCCTTGTGAAAGGAAAAACCCCTAAATAAATTTATCTGTTCAAAAAGACCCTCGTGCCACAACACATTTTGTTGAAGAGTGAAACTTAAAAACTACAAGTCCCAGCAACCCTTGCTGCTACGTAGTAAAAAGACACTTGGAAACAAGATTGCGGTCACCCTTGCTATAGAGCCATCGGCCCTAGGCAGGAGAAGCGTGACAATACAAAGTAAAGATGGACAAAACATAGGTTTTGGAGGTAGGGAGGGGGGAAGATGGTGGGATGAAGGATTGTCCATTTAAAGAGGCAAGGGAGGGAGTCCAATATTTAGGGGTTAAGCTGATGCTTAACCTTGACTAATTCTTTAAACTTCATTATATTTCTTTGGGAAAGTATATTGAGGAGGAACTGGAGAGATGGGAAGGGGCGACTATAAGATGGCTAGGGAGGATTGTGGCCCTAAAAATGGTTTTTGTTCCTCAATGTGTCTATCTTTCTCTTCATGCAGTTGCCTGTCTAGGTCCCTACAAGATTCTTGTTGGAGAAGTGGCTGAGTCAATTTGTTTGGGGGGTAAGAAGGCTTGAATAGGCTAGAGAAGAATGGCATAGTCCATAGAGAAATGGGGATTAGGAATCCCAAGTTAATTCATTATTACAATGCAGCTGTCATTAGATCAGTTCAATACCATTACACTAAGTCCATGGCAGTTCACTAGGTAGGGCTAGAGTGAGTATTCTTGAGTTGAGGGGGTGGAAGAATCAGGGTGGGAATGCTGAAAGCAGAGGAAGAGTGGAACATATGTTTCTACAACTGCTTCTAAGTCTCTGGAGAGTGGTGCATAAAACGTAGCTTGCAGGGGATGATTTTTCTTGTGGCAAAACTGGAGGATTTTGCCCCATCTGCAGCGAGATCCTTTGATGAATTCCATGAAGGGTGGAGGGAAAAGGAAATAGTGTCTTTCTCTGACCTTCCTATGTCAGATGGATATGTCTGATCACCCTATAAAAGCTGATGGAAAAGACCTTATCGGTTATCAAAGCAATAGTTCAACTGTCCTAAAGTGTAGAGCTGAAAAGGAATTGCGCTCTCTGTATATGTATTCTGCAAAAAAAGAAGGAATGTAGATAAACTGAGGGATCGGAGATGGAAGATAAATATTTATTAAACACCAAAGCACAGAATCAGAGCAGAAAAAATGAAGGAAAGGTTTCATCTTGTGTCTTTGTACTGAGTTAATATTAGCCACAGTCATATAAATAAGAACAGAAATGGCAGCACTGAGTTTAAGGGTCCTTTAGTTATGGTTTATGGATTATTAGGTTTTGACAGACTGCCCTTTGCAAAGTATACAGGGCAGTTCACAATAAAATAAAAAAACAGCAAATCACAAATAGAAACAGAGAAAGGAACTCCAGAGTAGTACAGTACAGAAAAGAGCAGGATAGCTACTTTCTGGTCTGCAGTTTGCGGGGGGGGGGGGGGGGTAACCCCAAATGCTTGAGAAAAGAGGTCGGTTTTCAAGAGGCATTTAAAATGAGGGAAGGAGGATTCAGAGCCAGAGTTCAGCACGGAGACAGGTTCAGAGGGTGGGAGCCAGATAGAAAAAGGCGGAATGACGTATTTAACCTGTGAAGGTAAAGGGAAAACTAGGTGGTTATCTTGTAAGGATCTTAAGCAATATTTTGAAATGTATGGGATAATGGCAGAAGGTAAGCAGAGTGGAGCACAGTTATGAAGAGCCTTGTGGGTAAGGATTCAGATTGGGAACAGAATCCTTTGGACAACAGGGAGCCAATGATCAATAGTGGTGATACATGATCATACTTTCTGACATAGGTGAGAGTGTGGATAGTGATATTTTGGATGGTTTGGAGACTCTTTTTTTAATTTATATTTTTAATTACATTTACAATAAACACCCTCCAAATATGAAAGACAAGGAAACTGTATCATTTAAACAGGAAAAGAAAAGAGAAATCCCCAAATATAATAGCCAAAAAGCACGATACTATATAAGACCACAACAGCAACAACTGGAACAAGAAAAAGAAAATCTCTAAAGGAAAAATGAATGGAGTAAAGCAGCACAGCCAGCTTTAATGGAAGGCAATTACCCCACTGCATCCCCTTCCCTCCCCGCAAGGAAACTGAGAAGCTGTTTAGGATCAAAGAAAAGAAACCTCTTACTATCCCAAAACATAAAACACCTACAGGGAAATTTTAACAAAAATGTAGCACCCAGGGAAAGAATCCTTGGTTTTAACCTCAAGAATTCCTTTCTCCTAACTTGGGTAGGCCTCGAAAAATCAGGAAAAACTTGAATCCTAGACCCCAAAACCAGATCCTGCATATGACGAAAATACAATTTCAAAAGAGCGTGACAGTCCACCTCAAATGCAAAACTAACAAGCAAGGTAGTCCACTCAGTCACAACATCCAGGGAATTCTCCAGAAAGCTGGTAAGGTCCAGAGATGCCTTCTGACCCCCTGTTTGATCTTCTCCAGGGGCACCAACCCCAGGCACAACAGACAAATACTGTGCCTGAGTGATCGGAGGTAAGTTGTCTGCTGGCAACTGAAGAACCTCCCAGAAGTATTTCTTGACCATCTCACCCGCTTGAACTAGTGGAGACTTAGGAAAATTAATAAACTGCAAATTATTCTTCCTAGAAGAATTCTCCAGATATTCCATTTTCCAAAGCAAAACTGCCTAGCTTTTAACAAGTGCACCCTGGGTCTCCTGCAATTCCCCAAACCTTGCTTACAACACAGATAATCTTGAAGCTTACAAAGTCTGCAGATAATCTTGAAGCTTGCAAAGTCTGCTCCTGGGAGACCCCCACCAAGGAATCCTTGGCTGAAGAAAGTTTCAAAGAAAAAGTACTTACAAGAGCTTGCAGAGAAGAGTTCATCAAGGGCATTACCTCCCAGATAGTATCCAAGTTTATAACTGCTGGTTTTTGCAATCCTCCAGGGCCTGGAGGAAAGGAGACACCTCCCTCAGCCTCCCCACTTCTCTCCAAAGTGACACAATCCATCGTAACCAGTCCCCCAAACACTGGGGAAGATGAGGCCACTGGGGAACCTCCTGGGCTCACACCAGCTCCCTCTGAAGCCAGCGAGGCACAGTTCTCAATTCAGGGCTCAGACTTGCCCCACTCAAAGCTGACATTGATAGCCCTGCCAGCCCCGCTGAAGTGCTGCTTCGTGCTCCAAAGCTCAGCCCACACTCAGCAAGTGTTCTTTGTACCCCTGGGGCAGAAGCAGTCACACTGGAGGTCTGGGGCTTTGGCTTCCTTTTCTCTCGCATCACAGCACTGGAAACCCCGAAGGCAAGCCAACAAGCCGAGAGGCTGAGCCACGGCTAACAGCCAGACGCCATCTTGTTCCGGTTTGGAGACGTTTTAATTGATGCTGTGGAAGGCCGGCGAAGCAGATGTTACAGTAGTCAATATAGGAAATCACAGTACTGAGAAGGAGATTGATCATGACGGACATGTCAAGAAAGGGACAAACGACCCTATTTCTCCGTAGTGCAGCGAAAGTGGAATGGAATGGTTTGTAAATGTGCATGGAAAAGGAAAGATCCAAATCTATGTGTATGTTCAGGTACTTAAAGGAGGAGTGGAGCAAGATGGGGAGGGAGCCCAAGGCAGGTGCTAGAAAGGAGATAAAGGAGGAATGTGTGATCCACGTTGCAATGGTTTTAATAGGGTTGAGTTTCAGAACATTGTCATGTAATCAAACTGAGATAGAGGCTAGAGCGGAGTTAAATGGGGAAAGATCAAGGGATACACTGTCCAGATAAGCTAGCAGGAGAATATCATCAGTGTAAAAGTAAAAAAATGATCCCGAAAGATTGGATGAGAGTAGCCAGGGATGAAAGGAAGATATTAAAAAGGAGAGGAGACAGACTTGATCTTTGTGGAACCCTACAGGGAAATGAAAAAGAGGAGGATGAGCTACAGTGTTGGAGAACCCAATAGAAGTGATCATGGAGGAAGGAGGAAGAACAGGAAAGAACAGAACCCGAAGACCTATTTCAAAGAGGCGAGAAATAAGATTGTGTTCCACGAAATCGAACGCTGCCGTGAGGTTAAGGGAAACAGCAAGGGTGTAGCATCCCTGATCAAAATAAAAATGAATATCACTAAGAATGGATGTGATAATGATTTCTGTGCTGTTAGAAGGTCAGAATCCTGGTTGGCGGGGATGTAGGGCAAGGGAATGTTCAAGATCATCCGACAATTTATGAAATATGAATCTTTCGGCAAGTTTAGCTAGGAATGGAAGGTTAGAGACAGGATGGTAGTGACTGGGATTGGCAGGATCAAGCTTGGGGCCTTTCAAGAGGGCACGGATGACTGCTTTTTTCCCAGGCAGGAGGGACAGAACTGGATGAGAAGGAGGAATTAAGCATTGCACAGATAACTGGGATAAACCCTTTCACTCAGGTTTGGAGGCGACACTCCTTGGACACTCACCTAGTGACTCCAAAGTGTTGGGGAATTACCTGGGATAGCCTTCCCTTGCTAAACCCTCCCCCCTCAGGAACACATACACATGTTAAGAAGCATATCAATCAATTATTGCAGTGTTTAAACAAGAAATCTTTATTACAGAAATGTGAATATAATATCTAATTGCACCTAGCATGCAGATAGCATAAGCTTACCTAACAAGAAAGAGAGAGGTCGGTACAGCCCACCTTCGTGATCTTTCCCACTAACTCTCCCCTATACAGTTCTTCTCCTACTTCCTTTATAGGCCCTCCAGCATATACTCTTGCAAACACACATATATTCTTATTTCTCTTTTTCCTCTCTCATCACTTTGTAGTTCATTTCCAGATTTCATGTCTCAGCTCTTTCTTCAATATATCCTGCCCTTGGTGTGTTACATTTATGGTTGCCTCCCTGCACACTCCTGCCCCCCTTTCTTCTGTGCACTTTAATCTTCTTCATCTGCATATCTGTACTTCAAGGTCAGACAACCGCACTGAACTTATTCACAAAGTTTCTCTATTCTATTCCTAAACAAAGGCACGGAGCGGCAGGTGCTCCTATTCTTGTTGCCTTGCTGGGCAGACTGGATGGACCATACTGGTCTTTATCTGCCATCATATACTATATTACTATATAATAACCCTTATTCTGATGTTACAGCAAACAGATTTGTAGGCCCTTACATCTCCCCCATCCCCTCCGAGGTGGCAAATGCATGAGCCCCCAAACACTCCTCTCCTGAACCACCCTTTACAGGTGATGCAACTATACCTACTCTTGATGCCTTCTACCCATACTCGGCTGACCAAATAGAAAACATCATTGGCATAATCAACTCCTCTACCTCCCCAGTCGATCCTTGCCCAGCATTCTGGATTAACCCTTTGAAGGCCTAATTTAAATTTTTAATCCACATTCTGCAGCCGGGTTAATTTTTGCATATTTCAGGAAAATTGTACCCATCTTATTCAATATGTTCTAATAGTGATTTTCCTTCTGCTATGGTCATGTATTATATACCATTTGATAGGAATATTTAGTCAGAATTTTGAATCCCGAGAGTTTTGGGCTCAGCCTGGAAAGGGTTAAGCAGGCAAAATCCTATCTCAGTTCAGTTATCTCCAGAATAGTACACCTATCTTTTTCCACAAGTTCTCTTCCAGTGTCCCTTAAATCAGCTTCCATCAAACTCCTGCTAAAAAGCAATAAATCTAACCCTTCAGACATCAGCTCATACAGGCCAATCTCCAGCCTACCCTTCCTGACTAAGATCGTGGAAAAGATTGTCCAGCAACAGGTCCAAGAACACATTGATGCCCACGCCCCCTTGTATCCACAGCAGCATGGATTCCGCCAACAGCATCGAGTGAAAACCCTATTTGTTACTCTCCTTGATAGGCTCTGTACCGGCATACATAAGAAGAGGCAGGGATTCATCCTAATCTTCTTGGACATCGCCTCTGCCTTCGATTCTGTCAGCCACAGCCTTCTCCTTGGCCACCTACAACAGAAGAGTATTCAGAACTTGGCACTCGAGTGGTTTAGATCATACCTGATGGATCACCAGCAACAGATCAACTTGAGCTCACAGTCCTCCAGCACCTTCCAGCAAACTCAAAGGGTCCCACAAGGCTCGTCGTTCTCAGCCTTACTTTTCAATGTCTACATACAGCCAATCTGTTCAATAATCAAGTCCTTCAACATACTATATCACAACTACGCAGATGATGTCCTGCTCTATACCCCCTTCTCAATCAACAGCCCCGACTTTTCAATCATCTCCGATTGCTTCAATGCCGTTTCTGACTGGCTCGCCACACAGAACCTGAAGGTCAACTGCAAGAAGACAGAGGTCCTATTCATTGCCAGAGATCAATCTTTTACCCTGCTATCCTCCTTACAGGTGAGATACGTTGATCTCATCTCTAAACCCGAAGTCCGCTACCTGGGATTAATCCTCGAGCAACAACTGTCCATGACTGCACACATACAAAGTGTGATCAAGTCGGTCTACCAGAAGATAAGGACCCTCCACCATATACGCCCACTTCTCGACCCCTCAGATTTTCGATCAGTCTTCCAAACTCTCATTCTCCCGCACTTTGACTATGCAAATATTATTCTTCATGGCATCCCAAAATACATCCTCCAACCACTCCAACTAGCCATGAACACAGCTGCCCAATCTCTCCAAGGTATCTCCAGGCATGAGCATATCTCACCCATCCTGATGCAACTACACTGGCTCCCCATATCTAGCCGCCCGACCTATAAAGCTCTTCTCCTTACATTTAAGATAATTCACAAATCATCAGCACCCTCCCTATCAGCTATGGTTCAAAAAACACCTGACAACAGAGCACGAAGAACTAACATGGTAAACACCCTGGTCACCCCATCACTCATAAGGACCTGCTCTAAAGCTGTCAAGAACCGTGCCTTCTCTTTATACGCACCAACACTCTGGAATGCCCTTCCTCCCTCAGTATGAGTCATCATGGACATATCTACATTCAGGAAAGCCTTAAAAACTCATCTTTTCCAGCTGGCTTATGACCACATAACATAATGAAGAACTTCCATTATGCTGACTCTCATAATGCCGGCCTCTCCATCTCTCTTAGCCTTACTTGGAGTCTACCTGCCCCTGTTCCTTGTTTTTGCCGTTTTTTTCCTGTTCTATATAAAGTTCTATGTAAAGTTGCCTGTACTTTGTTTGATGTTTTACACCTGCTCTATGTAAAGTTACTTGACTGTTCTTGTTCTTTGTAAACCGCTCTGATACTAAATAGTACGGTATAAAAAAGCTAATAAATAAATAAGTGCAACTAGTGGCCTACATGTGTGACACCAAATGCTGGTGTGCAGGAGCAGAATGTACAGTTAGCGATTGTACCATAACCTTAGTAGCAGGAGAACACTGTGACATGATACAATTTATAGAATGGAACAAAATGCAAGTAAACACAATAAGTAGCACTAGACCAAATTGCATATTTCAGAGCCAAGAGGAAAGACCTCCAACCATGAAATGATGGAAGAAAACCATGAATCTACTTTAGGATCTACCCCAGCCTGTGTTTGCATGTACACACTTAGATCCCTCAGGTGCTGTATAGCAATGGATAGGTTTCCATCCTTTCGAGCTACTATAGGGATATAAGTACAACAAGCACCTCCCATGACCACATAAACACCTCCTTCTGCCACTAAAAGGTAATCTAATGCTAACCTGTTCTGCAAAGTCATATGTGTGTTAGCCTCAAGTGCTGTAACCAAAACATGAAAACCTTGATTTATCACGTTAAGCAACTTTATTAAATCAAAACACACTTTCTGTATCCATTTAGCATTAGTAGCAGTCTGCAATCCTGGTGTAAGAATTGAGGCAAACATCAATTCAGTATGTGAAAACAAGTGAAATTCATAAGGTACACATTTTCAGAAAAATACAAGGAAGATCTCTTTTGTCTATAATGGGGGCTATATTTATCTAATGCCTTTGGAAATCTTGAAAAATTCTGCAAAGGAATAGATGCTATTGGCAATAATGTTTGTACATAAGCACATATACCTTTTCAGCCTGATGGCAAGCAAGGACATAATCTGTAACCAACTATAGAAAAGCTATTTGCAGGCAGAGTCACAATTGTTTTACAGTGAGGATTGTCTCCCACCTCCAATGTACCATTAAGGGATCTGTAGCATAAATCAAAAAAAAAAAACCATAGCCAGCACTGCCATGTGGCTTACATTTGCCATATACTACTTCACTTTGAATGGTAATATTGTTTAGCAATGTAACACAAGCCTTATCGGGAATATAACTACGTAGCGATGTGAACTTCATGGATCAAACTACAGCTTTAGTAGAACTGTTGTGACACATTATCAGTAAAGGAGATACATTATATATTACAGGTCCTTGAGTGCAATTAGAAACATTAACTAGTGATGCTGTTCCCAAACATTGTTGTACAGTAATATTAGGCACACAAACAGAAAAAACTGCAGACATGTCTGCAGCTACAAATTTGTCTGAACACATCACACAATCCTTGGTATTAAGAACATAAGATATGCCATACTGGGCCAGACCAAGGTCCATCAAGCCCAGTATCCTGTTTCCAACAGTGGCCAATCTAGGTCATACGTACCTAGCAGTTTCCCCAAAAGACACAGGTTCCGCAATGCTTGTACTGGGTCAAGCATTGATATCCTGGGTCCCTTCTTAATAATGGTTTATGGACCTTTCCTCCAGGAACTTGTCCAAAGCTTTTTTTAAACCCAGCTACACTAACAGCCTATACTACATCCTCCGGTAACAAATTCCAGAGTTTCATTACACGTTGAGTGAAAAAATATTTTCTTTTATTAGTTATTAGTTATCTCCAAGTTATAATGCCCTGTTCAATGTAATTTCAGTTTGTTCAATGTAAACCGCCTTGATATCATGAAAGGCGGTATATAAGAAATGTTAAATAAATAAAAAAAATAAATAGTTTACCCTGTTGCTTCATTGCATGTCCCCTAGTCTTTCTATATTCTGATAACGTAAACAATCGATCTACGTTTACCCGTTCCACTCCGTTCATTAATTTATAGACTTCTATCATATCTCCCCTCAGCCGTCTCTTTTCCAGGTTAAAGAGCCCTAACCTTTTTAGCCTTTCTTCATAGGAGTATCCTTCCATCCCATTTACCATTTTGGTGGCTCTTCTCTGAACCTTTTCTAATAACGCTATATCCTTTTTAAGATACGGCGACCAGAATTGCACACAATATTCAAGGTGCGGTCTCACCATGGAACAATATAGAGGCATAATAATATCTTTTGTTTTATTTTCCATTCCTTTCCTTATGATACCTAGCATTCTAATTGCTCTCTTGGCCACCGCTGCACACTGGGCCGAGGGTTTTAACATGTTATCCACAATGACGCCTAAATCTTTTTTCTGGGTGGTGGTTTCTAATGTGGAACCTTGCATTGTATAACCATAGTTTGGGTTGTTCTTCCCTAAGTGCATAACTTTGCACTTGTCCACATTAAATTTCATCTGCCATTTTGATGCCCAGTCTTCTAATTTATCAAGATCCTCTTGCAATTTTCCACAATCCTCTTGGGTTTTAACAACTTTAAATAGTTTTGTGTAATCTGCAAATTTGATAACCTCATTCGTTATTCCACTTTCCAGGTCATTTATGAATATGTCAAAAAACAGCGGACCCAGCACAGATCCCTGGGGTACACCACTATTCACCTTTCTCCATTGGGAAAATTGGCCATTTAGCCCAACCCTCTGCTTTCTATCTTTTAAACAGTTCTTGATCCACAGTAGTACACTGCCTCCTATCCCATGACTCTTTAGTTTTGCCAAAAGTCTCTGATGAGGGACCTTGTCAAAGGCTTTCTGAAAGTCCAGATACACTATATCAACCGACTCACCTTTGTCCACCTGTTTATTCACACTTTCAAAAAAACATAGCAGATTAGTAAGACAAGATCTTCCTTGTCTAAAGTCATGTTGGCTGTCTCCCATTAGGCCATGACTATCTACATGCTGAGTAATTTTATTCTTTATGATGGTTTCTACCATTTTTCCCAGTACTGACGTGAGGCTCACCGGTCTGTAGTTTCCCGGATCACCCCTGGAACCCTTTTTAAAGAGGCTGTTATTTGGCTCATCAAAGATTACCACACATTTGTTAACAGTAAATCTGGTAGAACAACATTCAGAGAATTGTTAAAGTCTATCAAAGTAGCATCATGACTCAGGATTCTTAAAGAAATCAGTGCAAAGGACTCCCAAAAATAAATCAGTCCGAGCAGACACATGGAGCAGGCTGGACTTCTGAAATATGGATCCATACTCCTCCCTCAGATATCTGCACTGCAGTGGGGGTAGATGCGTGCAGGGCCGGCCCATCCATTGAGCGAGAATGTTGTTCACACAGGGCCACATGCGAAGTCCATTCTCGCTCAATGGACAGCTGCAGAGGGAGCCGGGGAAGCCCGCTCGAGGCCCCGGCTCCCTCTGCACAGCCACCAACGTGAGGAATCTTTTCTCTCATGCTGGTGGCTGTGTCTGTGAAGCCGCAAATGCCGGTGAGAGATTAAAGGCAATAACAGACTCAAAACTGGCTGTGATGGAGGGAGGGAGGCGGTGGAAATGGATTGCAAATGGGCTGTGATAGTGGGAGGAGGGGGGAAACAGATTGCAAATGGGCTGTAATGGTGGGGGGGATAGGACTGCAAATGGGCTGTGATGGTGGGGGGAACGGACTGAAAATGGGCTGTGATGTGGGGAACGGACTGAAAATGGGCTGTGATGTGGGGGTGGGAATGGACTGGAAATGTGCTGTGATGGTGGGGGGGATAGGACTGCAAATGGACTGTGATGGTGGGGGGGGAACGGACAAAATGGGCTGTGATGGTGGTGGGGGGGAAATGAACTGGAAATGGGCTGTGATGGGAGGGCTAAAATTGGAAATGGGCTGATGAAGAGCTGGATTAGGACTGGAAATGGGCTGACGAGGGGGCTAGGATTGGAAATTGGCTGATGGTGGAGCTTGGAGTGGAAATGGGCTGATGGGGGACAGGAATGGAACTGGAAAAGAGCATATAGAGGGCTAGGACTGGAAATGGGCTGATGAGGAGATGGAATAGGACTAGAAATGGGCTGATGGGGGAATGTGGACTGCAAATGGGTGATGGGCTGGAATAGGGCTGTAAATGGGCTGATGGGGGAGCTTGGAGTGGAACTGGAAAAGAGCATGTGGGGGCTAGGACTGGAAATGGGCTGATGTGGAAGCTTGGGAGACTGGGACTAGAAGGGGGTGGATGCATGGTGGATCTAGAACTATAAGGGAGCTGATTTTGGGGGAGGACTAGAAAGGGATGGGGAATGAGAATGGAGAGGGGGAAAGATATTTTGTGTGGGAGGGAAGAAAAGTCTACGATGGGCTAGGTATTGGAAGAGTAAGTGGAGATTGAGAATGGGAGGGTGAAATTTGAGTGGATGATAAAGGAATAAGGAAAGAAATGGGGGAAAGAGCAAACAGGGAAAGCTCAGTATGTTAAAGCAGATATAGAGAAAGAAAATGGAAAAAAATCTAAAAGAGAAGAAATGACAAATGGATAGCTCGCAGAAGACACAAAGAAACCAGAAGAAAGTGACTGGAGCAATTGCAACTGAAAAAGACAATGCACAAACAGCAAAAGGTAGAAAATAATTTTTTATTTTGAATTTATTAACTGGAATATATCAGCTCTGGGAAATGTGCATCATCACCAATCCAACTTCTCCAGCCCTTGAATTGAAGAACCATTATGCAGCCCTGGAAGTGGAGGAGGTGAAAGCATCCCTGGAAAGGGAAGAACCAGAGTTCAAGTACCCCATAGTTGCGGAATCAGTGACCAGAAGGAAACGAAGGGTAGTGGTTGTTGGAGACTCTCTTCTGAGGGGTACTGAGGCGTCCATCTGCCGACCAGACTTGATGTCCAGAGAGGTGTGCTGTCTGCCTGGTGCCAAGATCCAAGATGTTACGGAGAGTTTGCCGAGACTCATCAAGCCCACTGACTATTACCCAATGTTGCTAATCCATGTTGGAACAAATGATACTGCCAGGTATACCTCGGAATGTATCAAAAGTGACTTCATGGCTCTGGGACAGAGGGTGAAGCAGGTAGGTGCACAGGTGGTGTTCTCTTCAATCCTCCCTGTTGAGGGTAAAGGCCAAGGCAGAGAGGCTCGCATCCTGGAGATGAATGCATGGCTGCGTGGATGGTGTCTTCGAGAGCATTTTGGTTTCCTAGACCATGGGATGCTGTTCCAAGGGTTGCAGAGCAGAGATGGCATCCATCTGTCCAAGAAAGGTCAACATCTTTGGTAGTAGACTGGCTAATCTACTGAAGAGGGCTTTAAACTAGATTCGTTGGGGATGGGTGAAGAAAGCCCCCAGGTAAGTGAAAGCCCCCAGGTAGGTGATACATTAAATACCTTTATGGAAATGGGTAACAGGGGTAACACATGGAAAGCAGTGTGTATTAATGCCCGTAGCATGGGAAATAAGATTCCTGAAGTTGAAGCTTTGGTGGGAGTGGCTGACTTGGATTTAGTGGCAGTTACAGAAACATGGTTCACAGAAAACCATGACTGGGATGTAACTATACCTGGCTATACTTTATTCAGAAAGGACAGGGTAGGAAGAAGGGGAGGAGGAGTGGCACTATATGTAAAAACTACTATTAAAGCTTTGGAATTACAGAGCTTAAAAGGGAGAGAGGAGGCATTGTGGGTTAAACTAGAAAGAGGGAAAGAGAAATCTATTTGCATTGGTGTGATATACAGACCTCCCTCACAAGAGGAAGAGGTGGACAGAGTTAATTGAAGACATACGCAGCATTGCTAGGAAAGGGGAAGTGCTACTGCTAGGAGATTTCAATATGCCAGATGTTGATTGGCACATTCCTGCTGCAGTATCATCTAGAAGTAAGGAAATCCTGGATTCTCTACAGGGAGAACTATTCAGGCAATTGGTAACAGACCCCACACGTGAAGGGGCCATACTGGACTTGGTGCTTACCAATGGTGAGAGTGTTTCTGATGTTGTAGTGGGAGATCATTTTGCATCCAGTGATCACCAGATGGTGTGGTTCAGTATTAGGACTAGGGCTGTTAGAATCCATTCCAAGGTGAAGATCTTAGACTTTAGGAAGACTAACTTTGCGAAGATGGGCCAATACCTCAGGGAGTCTTTAGTGGGATGGGAACAGCTGGGGGATGTAGAAAAACAATGGGCAAAACTGAAAGGGAGTATTTTAAAGGCAACCAACCTTTTTGTTAAAATGGTAAAATAAAGGCAAAAGGAACAGGAGACCGCTATGGTTTTCGAAGGAAGTAGCTGAAAAAGTGAAGAAAAAGAGGGAGGCCTTCATGAAATACAAGAGATCACAGAGAGAGGAAGACAGGCATCTGTATTTGGAAAACCTAGAGAAGCTAGCAAAGTAGTCAAGAAGGCAAAGATTCAAAAGGAGGAGGAAATAGCCAATGCAATAAAATGGGGGGATAAGACATTTTTCAGATATATTAGTGAGAAGAGGAAGGGCAAAAGTGGTATTGTCAGACTCAAGGGTGCAGGGGGGGAATATGTAGAAGCTGATAAGGATAAAGCGGAATTGCTTAACAAATATTTTTGTTCTGTGTTCACAGATGAAGAACCAGGAGCAGGACCTCAGAAAACACCCACAAATAAGAACAGAAGCGAGGGACATCTTGAACAATTTTCAGAAGACTGTTCGTGAGAAACTGGCTCAACTTAAAGTAGACAAAGCGATGGGACCGGATGGGATACACCCTAGAATACTGAGGGAACTTGGGGACGTTCTAGCAACTCCACTGACTGACCTTTTCAATGCCTCGTTGGAGTCGGGAGTGGTGCCAAAGGACTGGAGAGAGGCTCATGTGGTGCCTTTACACAAAAGCGGAAGTAAGGATGTGGTTGAAAACTACAGGCCGGTTAGTTTAACTTCAGTGGTGAGTAAATTATTGGAAACGCTGCTGAAAGAGAAAATAGTGAGGTTTCTGGAGTCCGGCGGATTACAGGATCCGAGGCAGCATGGATTCACCAGAGGCAGGTCTTGTCATACAAATCTGATCGATTTCTTTGACTGGGTGACCAGGGAGTTGGACCGAGGGAGAGCTCTAGATGTGGTGTATTTAGATTTCAGTAAAGCCTTTGACACTGTTCCTCACAGGCGACTTATAAACAAACTGAGCACCCTAGGGATGGACCCTAAAGTTACTGCTTGGGTTAGAAATTGGTTGGGTGGGAGGCGACAAAGAGTACAAGTAAATGGAGCTCACTCTGAGGAGAAGGATGTTACCAGTGGTGTGCCCCAGGGATCTGTCCTTGGTCCGATTCTTTTTAACATCTTTGTTAGTGATCTAGCGGAAGGGCTGTCGGGTAAGGTTTGCCTCTTTGCGGATGATACCAAAATCTGTAATAGAGTAGACACCCAGGAAGGTGTAGATAACATGAGGAGGGATCTAGCTAAGCTTGAAGAATGGTCTAGAATTTGGCAGCTGGGATTTAATGTTAAAAAATGTAAGGTCATGCATTTGGGCTGCAGCAATCCAAGGGAGCAATACAGTATAGGAGGTGAAGTACTTTTGTCCACTAAAGAAGAGCGGGACCTAGGCGTGGTTGTGTCTGATGATCTTAAAGTAGCTAAACAGGTAGAAAAGGCGACGGCAAAAGCTAGAAGGATGCTTGGGTGCATACGGAGAGGAATGGCTAGCAGAAAAAAGGAGGTGATAATACCTCTGTATAAGTCTTTGTTGCGACCTCATTTGGAGTATGGTGTGCAATTCTGGAGACCGCACCTTCAAAAGGATGTGAACAGGATGGAGTCGGTGCAGAGGGTTGCTACTAAAATGATTAATGGGCTTCATTATAAAGCATATGAGGACAGACTTAAGGATCTTAATATGTACACCTTAGAGGAAAGGCGGGATAGAGGTGATATGATTGAGATGTTTAAATACCTCCGTGGCATAAATGTTCAGGGAGAGAGCCTCTTTCAATTGAAAGCAAGTTCTGCTACGAGGGGACATGGGATGAGAGTGAAGGGAGATAGATTCAGGAGTGATATGCGGAAATATTTCTTTACGGAAAGAGTAGTGGATCCATGGAATAGTCTCCCAGTGGAGGTGGTGGAGATGAGGACAGTGACTGAATTCAAAAAAGCATGGGACCAACACAGAGGATCTCTAAAGGTAGAAAGTGGACTGTTGTAGTTGTTGTTATGGAAGGACAGACTAGATGGGCCTTGTGGTCTTTTTCTGTCATCATGTTTCTATGTTTCTATTAATGTCTTTTGTGTTTTGTTTAGTACAAGAGGAAATTTATAGTTTTATTTCTCCAGTGTTGTTGTACTGTACATCAAAAGTTTGGCTTTTGGGGTTCCCAGTTTAATTATTGTCTTCCTATTTCTAAATTGTGATCCCTTATTCTTTGGTGACGGTCTAAGTTCTGCATTTTAACCAAGCAGAGGTATTCTGTTCATGTAGTTTCTATTTGACCGTGCCACTTGTTTTCTTTCCCCAGTAGGGGATACAATGGTATTCTGAGATGTATTGGTTTAATATTTGCAGTGTTGCCTTTTGATAGGTAGAGTTTGGTGCTTTGTGAGTCCTGGCAGAGCTGTTATGATATGGTCGATTTGCTGAGTTCTAAATGGTCAGTGTTTATAGTACTTCCTAATGGGCCTGGCGGTTGGCACTGGAATATAGTAACGTACAAATCTGTTAGTCTTTCTTTATCCAAACACTCATTAAGAGGCATGTTTACTAAAAATGCATGTTAACATTCTGCAAATATTTATGCAAACAAGGCTCCCTATGCAAATGAGGTCCCACAATTAATCTCCGCACATGGCCCCGCACCCCCCTTGGGCCACCCCTGGATGCGTGTACCGTAAATGGCCCTTCAAAATAGGGCCGTGTCCAACCAGTCAGAGGTTTAACCCTCTTGTACACCAAATCTCCTACTTGGTACTTTACTATTGGTGGAACATGTAGTGCTGCTTGAGTTTGGCCTGCTGACAATTTGACCAATTAACTGCAAGGAGGTATGCAATGCTGTAAGATAAGTGTTAAAATCATCTGGAACCTTGCCATCCTCTGGATTAATCAATGGTAATCTGCATCTCTTTCCTGTAAGCAACTGAAACAAGGTTAGTGAATTTTTCTTCAGTGGTGAGTTTCGTATAAAAAAAAAAAGCCAGGGCAAAGCTTGCACACAATTCAGTGAAGTTTCAGCACACACTTTTCTCAGAACAGATTTTAAAGACCATTCATTCTTTCTACCAGGCCATTAGCTTGCGGCCTATACATAGAGACAAAGAGTTGTTTCACTAGTAAAGCTTTTGCCAAGTCCTGCATCAACAAATTTCTAAAATGAGACCCATTGTCCGTATATATTGTTCTTGGGCGTCCATGTCAAGGAATTATCTCTGAACATAGAAGCTTCACTACAGCTGTGACAGTTTTCCGTTTAGTAGGCAAAGATTCCACCCATTGTGTCATGGGACATACTGCCACCAACAGGTAACATTTACCTTGAACTAGTGTTTACATATCTGTAAGTCCATATGGACAGCCTCAAAGGGACCTCTTGGCCTAGGCAGAAGCACCCCAACTTTAGGAGTTGCAGTTCCTAAAGGATTATTCTTGGCATACTCCTGACAACATGATACAAAACTACATACCTTTTCTTTCAATCTGGAACTCCATACCAGGTCTCCTAGAAGTTCCATCATGCATCGGGGTGACTTGTGCTCAGGCAGATATACCATAGGCAACAACAGATGCAAAGCAAAATCTGACAAACATTTTTTTCCTGATGGATGATACCACAAAACTTTAGAGAAATATGCTCCAACATGTTTCCATTCCTCTCCTTCTTTGGCAGAAGCACTTACCTGAGCTGACTGAAGCATCTCAAGAATCTCTCCTGGAGAGAGGGTTGCTTTGGTTAAGACCATCAGCATGGCCTTCGATTGTACTACTTTGTGACCGCAAGCTGCTAAATCTGCTTTGTTATTCCCTTCTGAAACAAATGAACCATCTGTTGCATGTGCAGCACATTTTACAATGGCCGTACGAATATCTTCCTCAAGTCAGTGAATCAACAACTATATCAGTATCATCATTTTAGGAGCATGCATCAATGGCTTACCTCTGGATATAATCAGTCCTCTCCTTTTCCACTTCTGGGCATTATTCAGTATAGCAGTACATACACAGTCAGACCCTCACTTGGTTTGCAGCTTGTCATGCAGTGAGGGCGTGTCACAGCTGTAGTGTGATTCAGTGATGACTGAGGGTAAGCTATCGGTAGTTTAACTACTGGCAGAGTCTCCCAAGATGGACAGCTCTCAGCTGAGGTGCCAGACCAAGACAAACCACCCATCTGGGTAGCAGCAGAATGGGACAGTGTTGGCAGCAGAGCATCACATTTCTATGACAGCGGCAACAACACTAAACTTAAACTGTGTGGAAGAAAGACCTGGCATGAAAACCCAATGGATAGTCACAACAAAACAAATTGCACTATAGTGCTAAAAGATGAGACCCCCAGGTTGGAAGGCACTCAACTGGCTACTGGGGAGGAGCTTCAGACTTTTCAGAGTAAAGCCAGTAGTTATGATGTGGTTGGATCAAAGCCCTCAGGACATCTGACTGCTGATGTATGTAGCTGCACATGAAATGAGAGTCAGAAGCTGCAAAGATGTCTTACATATTGGGACATGGAACGAAGCATGAACCAAGGGAAGTTAGAGGTGGCCAAGAATGAAATGGAACGTGTACAACTTGATCTGTTGGGTGTCAGCGAACTAAAATGAACTGGCATCAGGCACTTTGCATCAGATGTTCACATGGTCTACTATGCTGGAAATGAAAGACAAAGGAGAAATGGCATTGCATTTAAAGTTAAGAAATTTGCAAGAACTGTAATGAATACAATGCAGTCAGTTAACCTCTTAATTTCTATTCATCTACTAGGAATGCCTATCAACACAACTATAATTCAAGTATATGCCCCAACAAGAGCTGCAGAAGAGGATGAAGTTGATAAGTTCTATGAACAAGTACAAGCTGAAATTGGCAGAACATGCAAACAAGATATCCCGATAGGCATGGGTGACTGGAACGCAAATGTTGGCAACAAAGAAGGCAAAATGGTTGGAAAATATGGATTTGACAAAAGAAATGAAACTGGAGAAAGAATTCTGGAAGATCAACAATCTATTCATCTCAACCACCTTCTTCCAGCAACACAAGCAGTGACTGTACACATGGCCTTCACCCAATGGATTGTACAAAAATCAAATTGACTACATCTGTGGAAGTCAGCGATGGAAAAGCTCTATAACATCAAAACCTGGAGCTGATTGTGGTACAGATCATCAACTACTAATATGCAAACTCAAGCTAAAGTTGAAAAAGAGCAAGTCACTCATGAATGCAGCAAAATATGACATTGAGAATATACCAAAATCGATTTGTTGCTTCAGATACAATTGACAGAGCTCCAGAAGAGTTATGGGATGACAACAAGAAGGTTGTTTTGTAAGAAAGCAAGAAGTCTCTGCAATAGGTGAAAAAGCAAAAACAGCCAAAATGGATGACGGAAGAAAATCTGAAAATTGCCCAGAAACGCAGAGAAGCTAAAGTCAGAGGAGAAAGGGAGGCAATTGCAGAACTCAGATTTCCAATGTGCAGCAAGACAAGACAAGGAAAAGTACTATAATGATGTATGGAAGGAAATAGAAGCAGAAACTATTAAAGGAAGAACAAGATCAGCTTTCCTAAAGCTATGAGATTTAAAGAAAAAATTCCAGCCTCAAACTGGAATGTTGCAAGATGCTTAAGGATCTATATTGAATGATGCTGAGAAGATCAAGAAAAGGTGGAAAGAATATAGAGAGCTTTTATATCATAAAGATCAAGTGTACCAACAGCTGTTTCAACCTGTAGCTTATGATCCAGAACCATTGGTGATGAAAGAAGAAGTCAAAGAGGCATTGAAAGCTTAATCAAAAGTACAAAGCATTGATGGCATTCCCATGGAAGTATTACAGCATACTTACAAGGCTCTGCCAGGAAATTTAGAAGACAACATCATGGCCAACTGACTGGAAAAGATCTGAGTTTATACCAATCCTAAAGAAAGGTGATCCAACTGACTGTGGAAATTATAGCACAATCGCTCTGATCCCACATGCCAGCAAGAATCTACTGAAAATTATTCAACAGAGACTACAACCATACCTGGAACAAGAACTACCTGAAGTGCAAGCAGGGTTCAGGAAAGTGCGAGGAACGAGCGACATCATGGATGTGAGATGGATCCTTGAAAAAGCTAAAGAATACCAAAAGGATATCTATTTGTGCTTTATCGACTACAGCAAGGCTTTTGACTGTGCAAATCATGAGAAACTCTGGGCCACATTAAGAAGCATGGGTATACCAGAACACCTGATCGTTCTCTTGTACAATCTATATATTGATCAAGAAGCAACAGTTGAATGGAACAGGAAGAAACAGAATGGTTTAAAATCAACAAAGGTGTATGACAAGGCTGCATACTTTCCCCCTACCTGTTTAATTTATATGCAGAACAAATCATCAAAGAAGCAGGATTGTATGAAGACAACAGAGGTGTGAAGATTGGTAGAAGATTCATTAACAACCTTCGCTATGCTGATGATACCACATTACTGGCTGAAAGTAAAGATGATCTGAAACATTTGCTTCTCAAGATCAAGGAACATAGTCTTAAAATGCGCCTGCATCTTAATGTAAAGAAGACAAAGATCATGACAACTAGCAAAATCAATAAGTTCATCGTTGGAGAAGAAATTGAAATCGTGGACAACTTTAACCTGCTTGGATCAACTATCAATAAAGAAGAAACAAGCGGTCAAGAAATCCAATGACACATTGCTGTTGGCAGAATGGCTATGAAAGACCTAGACAAGATTCTCAAGAGCAGAGATGTCTCCCTCCATACAAAGATCTGACTCGTTCAAACCATGGTATTTTCAATAACATCAAAAGTTAGATAGTGAAAAAGATAGACAGGAAAAAAATTCATGCCTTTGAATTATGGTGCTGGTGGTGAATACTGCATATACCATGGACTGCCCAAAGAACAAACCAGTCAGTAGTAGAGGAAATCAAACCTAAGCTTTCTTTAGAAGCTCAGATGACAAGACTTCGACTTTCATACTTTGGACACATCATGCGAAGAGAGAGATCATTAGAGAAAGACATCATGCTTGGCAAGGTAGAAGGTCAACGCAAAAGAGGAAGGCCAGCAATGAGATGGATCAATACAATAACAGCAGCTACAGGTGCTAGTCTGTCAACAATGAGCCGCCTGACCGAAGACCTAATACAATTTAGGACAACTATCCAGAGAGTCGTCAGGAGTCGACACCTACTCGAAGGCACTTAACAACAACAACATAGTCAGAATCTGAATAGACTGCCATAGACTGTGCAGAAAAAAGAATCAATGCCATTACCACTGCCACAAATTCTGTTGCTTGGGCCAAAGAATCCTGTGGAGACAACTCACCTGCTGCCATAGTCATGTAGCCAAACTCCTCATATGTTACTACAGCATATCCAACCCTCTGAGGACTTTCTTGTGGACCCCTTGCAGAACCATCCACAAACACCATCTTTGAATCTGGAATATACCTATCCTCGCATAGCTCTAGGGCATTCAAAACATTATCAAAAGCAGATCAATTTCAAGAGGCGGGTACATCCAAGGCATAAGGCATGCGCCTTGTTGGGGGTAACAGAACCACATTTGGCTTTGAATCACCACTAGATATTTGGATAGTCTCTGAATGGAAAAACTTACAGTGGGTAACTTCAGTACCTGAAAAACATGCTGACAATGCACTTGTACCTTTTGATCTCCAAATGTCATCAGTACCTTCTCTATTCCCTTAGCTACAGCTACAACTCCCTTTTTTTTTTTTTAAACTTTATTTAAGTCCACCATTAAATCAAACAACACATCAACAGGCGGCACCACGGGGGAGGTTTGCTCTTCTCCCCCCCGGGAGCCAACAGAGAAATAATACAATAGGTGGTCATTTTATACTATATCCCTACCCCCCTTCTCCCACCCCTCTCCCCTCACCCACCCTCACTCCATTACCGACTTCTTACTTCAAAAATCACCTAACACAGTAAGGCAGCTGCCCCCTATCCGCTCCTCAAGCCCACCTTCAGTCAGCTCCCCCCTTGGAGGGCTGCACTACAGCTGTGGGGTCCCAACTGCTGAATATAGGGTTCCCAAATTGACAGAAAGACTGTCCAACGCTTGGCACTGCCCCTCGCCATCCAACGCTCCGTTAGCATTAATTGATGAAAGTTCTTCCGCCATTCACTAAAAGTGGGCGGTTGGCGTTCTCTCCATAATCGAAGAATTGGCCCTTTACCCACCAGACAGGCCTTACGCACAAGCAAACTCTCACCAACCTTAACAGGGCCAGGAGTCGGCAAATGATCCAGTGTTACAAATAAACCCATCCAACGGAGCCTTCGCCGAAGGAGTGTGCATAGAAAGCTGCATATCCGTGCCCAATATGCCCGTATTCCCCGACAACCCCACCACATATGTAGAAGAGTAGCCAAAGGCTCCGAACAGCGTGGGCAGGCGCCGTCAGTGTCCAGACGACTGCGCAGTGCTCGTCGCGGCGAGAAATGAGCCCTAGTCACGCATTTAAATTGGATCTCACGCCAACGCATTCCTTGTACCAGTCGTCCGATCCGTTTCAATGCCGTCAGTACCAATCCCGGCTGTATATCTTCTCCCAGTTCGGCCGCCCAAGCTCGTTTGACCCCACTGTAATCAGGGAGGGGGTGGTATCGCTCCAAACTACGTTTCAAACTGGAAATTGACAGCGTACGTTCCTCTCCCAGCTGAAAAAATTCCAAAATACGGGCTGAGCGCTCAGCCTGCAACGCCTCGCGCGGCAGTGCAGCCACATAGTGGGAAATTTGGATATAGGCAAAACAATGCGTATCGGGGAGGTCATATTCTCGACTAAGCATTCGAAAGGATTTACAGCTGCCTGTTTGGTCCACTAAATGCCCTACCATCCGGATGCCACGTGTCACCCAGTCCCGGAACACCGCAGTCTCGGTCCCTGGAGTAAATTGGGCATTGCCCTGCAATGGCAACCAACAAGACACCTTCCACGATTCCTGCCAATATTTATTAAGTTGTTGCCATGTGCGTCGGGCCGAGTCCACTAATGGACTCCGTCGGTTGGAGTCTATGTAGACCTTATGTGTGCCGTGCAAAGCCCCCAGGAGAGTCGCCAGAGCCACCAAACACTCCTCTAAAGACCTAGGTGTATACACTTCCGTCCCCCCCAGCCAATCTCCCAGGTGTCTAGCCTGGCAGGCCAATGCGTAGGTCCTCAAATCGGGTAAGCCCATACCTCCCTCTCGCCATTTTCCAAGGAGTCGGTCCCACGGGATCCGCGCCCGCTGCCCCCGCCAAAGAAAACCGCTTAAGCAAAGCCTCCATTCTACTCAGGTCTCGTCGAAGCAACCAGACTGGAAGAGTCTGCAGCCAATACAATATTCTAGGTAAAACTATCATCTGTACTGCCGCTATCCTCCCTGCCAGAGACAACGGGAGAGGCCCCCATGCACCCAGCTGTGCTGCCAGATGTCTCAGTATCCGGTCTAGGTTACGCCGGTATAAATCCTGGGGATTTCCAGTCAGTATTATGCCCAAATAGAGGAATTCTTTATCTGCCCACCGTAAAGGGAAGGGTCCCCTCCAGGAACTGCGGACATGCCCCAACACATCTACTACTTCAGACTTATCTTTGTTAATTCGTAAGCCGGCAATTGCTCCAAACCGTTGAAACTCGTCTAACAACATTGGTAGAGAGGTGGTCGGAGTCGTCAGATGGACTAGCAGGTCATCGGCAAAGGCCGAGATCAGGAAAGTTTGCGACCGTAGCCGCACTCCCTGTATCCTCCCCGAGTCCACGATGGAGCGAATCAACGGGTCCAAAGAAAGAACAAAAAGTAAAGGCGACAAAGGACAGCCCTGCCTCGTACCTCTTCCCAACGGGAAGTCGTCTGAGATGAGGCCATTGCACAATATGCCGGCTGTTGGCGAAACATACAAACCTTGCACCATCTTACAAAATTCTTCCCCTATGCCATAGCGCAGTAGCAGACTCCAAAGATAGTGCCAGTCCACCCTATCAAAGGCCTTCTCTGCATCGAAGCTGATCAATAACGACGGGATATGGTGAGCATGCACCCACTCCAAGGAGGCCAGAATCTTCCTAAGATTGCGTACGGCGTGGCGGCCTTTCACAAAGCCCACTTGTGCATCATGGATTAAGTAATCTAACACCCCTGCCAGGCGGTCAGCAAGAACTTTCGCCAAGAGTTTAAGATCGAAATTTAGTAGGGAGATAAGACCCGCTCCAGGCAGCTTCATACAGACCTTACCCGGCTTCGGGATCAGGGTGATATATGCGTGATTACGCCCCCAGCGGAACGCCTTTTGCTCTGTTCTAGTGATAAAGACCTCTCGTAGTAAAGGACTCACCCCATCCCCTAAGATCTTGTAAACTTCGGCTCCAAATCCGTCTGGCCCTGGTGTTCTGTAACACTGGGCCGAAGTTATTGCGGATTGTATTTCCTGTATGGAAATAGGTAAATCCAGAACCTCCCGCTGGGCTGAAGTGAGCTGAGGCAACTCCAAGTCCTTGAAGTAGTCCTGCAGCTCCTCAGGGGAACCAGCTGTGGTTCTATATAAGTTTTGGAAGAAGGTACGAAATATCTCTGCGATTTCTTTGCTTTCCTTATGCACACGTCCCTGGCCCTCTGTCAGTGCCGCTACGTGAGCAGGACTCCGTCGGGCCCGCAGACATCGTGCCAGCAACTTGCCCGGTTTGTCCCCATAGCAGTGCAATCGAAACCGATTATAAAACAGAACCGATTTCTTTGCGCGTTGATGTAAAAGCTCGTTAAGCTCAGTCTGGGTTTCCCATAACAATTTCTTATTAGGCAGCGTTGGCGTGTGAGCACATCTCCGCCGTAGAGTAGTAACTCGACGCTCAAGTAGTACAATACGTTCCGTCATCAGCCGGCGTCTCCTCGCGGCGTATCCTATGATGTCCCCGCGAAGAACCACCTTTGCCGTTTCCCAGACTAATTCGGGGTCGTCTGAATGGACTTGGTGATTGCCAAGAAATTCCCCCCATCGCTGACGTAAAAAATGGCGAAATTGCTCATCCGAATAAAGCTCTAGGGGAAATCTCCACAGGCGTGTCTGATTCGTGTCTCGCCCCCAGTGTAGGTCAAGCCACACAATCGCATGGTCAGAAATTTCGGAGGGACCAATCTGTGCATCCTCAGTGTGCGTAAACAACGTCCCCGAGATCATTACGTAATCAATACGGGCACTAGTACCGTGTGCTCGAGATTGATGGGTATAGTCCTTTTCGGAGGGGTGTAGTACCCGCCAAGGGTCAATTATACCTAGTCTTCGACAGAACCGCAACAATATCTGGGAGGGCACTACCCTCTCCCGTCCACCACCTCTCCGAGAGGTATCTAGGTCTACATCCAGGACTCCATTGAAGTCCCCTCCCAAAAATCACCGGGCACTCCGGAAGCTGTTCCACCCTCGACGCCAAACCATTGTAAAAACCCGGGTCGGCCACGTTGGGGCCATAGAGATTTCCCAGAATCACCGGTTTTCCATCTAATTGGCCATATAACAACAGGGATCTACCAATATCATCAGTAAGAACCGTCTCCTCCACAAATCGTATGCGTTTATGAATTAGAATCGCTACACCTCCCTTATGCCCCTGGGCGGGGGATCCCCACACCTGACCCACCCAGTTTCGACAGAGTTTGCTATGTTCAACAGCCGTCTGGTGGGTTTCTTGAAGAAGAGCAATGTCACACTTATGCCGAGCCAATGCTTGCAATACTTTATGCCGCTTGATAGGGTTACCCAGCCCACAGACATTCCAAGTGATTATTTTTAAAGCGCCAGGGCAGTGCCAAGGTGCCACCACAGAGTCACATCTAAGTATTTCAGAGGGACACCCCCAGCCTGGCACCCCTCCTCGTCTATTGGTAGGCAATTATCCCATCCACTAACAGTCAATGGAGTAAACCCCCTCCCCTCCCCCTGCCCCACCCTCCCCCTCCCCCCTCCTATCCCTCTCCTCCCCTCCCCCCCCCCCCTTCCCTCTCTTCTCCAAACTCTCCCATCCCGCCATAGCCGGGACTACTTCCTATGGCAGACGGGCTCGCCCCTCCGATGTTCCCCCCTCCCTAGCAACGAATTTAAAGGAAGGAACAGTAAACACAAAGTCTCTGTTGCGAACCGCTGTGGTATGTCCCCCACAGTTGGCTCTAGCGCCCTCCACCCGTCCCCTCATACCTTGTCTCCACCCACAACCACCCGAAGTATCTCTCATCTCCTCCGCCCTCCCCTCTCATCAAGTGCATGTACAGCTGTCTTGTCGAGGCCAGCCCTCTCTCCCCCCAGCTTCAGTTCCAGACCGCTCTCATACCCCAGCTACTCCTGAGGGAGAGTGGCCTAAAACCTGCACTGTACACGGTCAATCAGCCACACACGCTCTTGAGCTCACCAGCCATTGGCGTGGTCAATCCTCAGTCC
This sequence comes from Ichthyophis bannanicus, assembly GCA_033557465.1. Lineage (NCBI taxonomy): Eukaryota > Metazoa > Chordata > Amphibia > Gymnophiona > Ichthyophiidae > Ichthyophis > Ichthyophis bannanicus. The sequence goes on from CM066038.1 coordinate 352,576,847, forward strand.
TACCCCCTTCCAGGCCGCGGTGGCAAAAGGAGGGGAGGCTAGGCGTCAAGCCTGAGATATAAATTGTTAAGGTGGTAGTAACAAAGCTGGCCCTGAAGCCCTTGCCTCCTTAACCCCAGTGACCCCCTAACTTTATCACCGTCTACCCCTTTTGCATCACGTCAAAGTCCCACCTGTCAGGGGATAAAAAGAGGGAGGAGAGGGAGAGGAACAAGCACAAATTCAGGGGGAGAGACAAGGCAGGGAGAAGATAGTCAGGGAGCCAGCAGAACAGCAGCTATTATAACACAATAGCAATTGTAACAAAATAACAATGATACACTGTCTCCCTTGGCAGAATAACTGTTACCAATTCAATGAGGCCTTTTAGGTCAGCTTAGCACACCACATGAAAAGCAAAAGCCAAAAGTTCTTCCATGTCAGTGTAGACTGTTAGAAGTCCATCAGTAACTGTTCAACCCCCGGGGGCTCCAGGTCACCACACCACATCTGGGGCGATGTACCCCACACCTAGTCAGTTGTCCAGCACTTAGGAGGCCGATTGAGCAGGCAGGGAGTCCAGAAAGGTAGTTGCCTCTTCCAGGGACGCTAATATGCGCGTGTGGCCTTGATGATCGATCCGCAGCCGGGCCGGGTAGAGGAGTGAGAAACGAATGCCACGGTTAAACAGCTGGGTGCAAATCCCTGAAAAAGCCCTTCGCTGTTGGCTGACGATCACCGAATAGTCCTGGAATACTAAGATCGGTTCGGCGTCCTGTTGATGTCTCCGCCGGCCCCTCGCTGCTTTCAACACCTCCTCTTTCTGTCTGTAGTCGAGGAAGCGTGCTATTACGGCACGTGGTTTCCTGGCCTGTTCTCTTCTCTGGCCTAGTCGATGTATCCGCTCTATTTTGAGAGATCCTTCTCTCAGGTGTGGCAGGAGGTTCTCAATCCAAGATTGTAAATATGCAGATAGGGCACTGTCCGCGACACTCTCAGGGATGCCGACGAATCGCAGGTTTTTTCGCCGACCTCGGTTCTCCAGTTCATCAAGTTTGTCTCCTTGTTGTTTCACCAAAGTCTCTAGGGCGGCTACTTTGGCCACTACTGATTGTTGCGTGTCCTCCACATCGGACACCCTTGTCTCAACTTGCTCTAGGCGCTCTTCCACCGCCGTGAAGCGTTGTCCCAGCGTTTGAATCTGCTCCCCCAGGTCCTGGAAGCGGGTGCTAAGCGCCTTCACCACTGCGGCGCTGACCTCGGCCACTAAGTCTGGTGGACTGCCCGGTTTCGGGCTAGAGGGGGAGCCTTCCACCGCTTTTCCCTCCGTCATTCGAGGCCTCTCTTTACGCGGAGCTTTAGATGCCATTCAGAGAGCAGTGTTAAGCCTCAACACCCCAGGAGCAGAGTGATAGATGGGGCAGTAGAAGAGAGAGCCAAGCTCAATGCAGTTGCTGTCTTTTGTACACTGGTGCTCGCTGGAGTCAGGCAAAAAGGCCGCAGATCTCCACCACCCCTCAGGCCCCTCAGCAACCGTGAAGAGCGCTGTTGTCTCGTTGGATAGGGTCCCCGAGCTCTCCTATCTCCGTCAGCAGCCCCTCACCCCCAAACAGGCAGGGAGATTCGCAAACCCCTGCTGCGCTGGGAAATCAATACCCCGCGGGGGAAGCCAACCGTGGCAGCAGGAAAGAGGATGGGGGTGCACGGGCGCGATACACAGTTCTTCCACCGGATTCTCTGCTCTCAAGGGTTCCACCCCGCGTGGATGCAGCGCCGCTGTTGGTAGCAGGGGAAATGTCCAGGCACGTTGCGGCCTGCTTCCTAGCAACAATGATTGACTGCCGGGATCTTGGTAGAGGGCCGCTCGTCTTTCCCCGCCGGGACTACACCCCCACGTGCAGGCGGAGCACAGCCGACAGTGGCAGAAGCGCCCGATCCCGTCCTCAACTTACTTGGGTAAGGACCGACACACTTCTCCGTTTTATTAGGGGCGGTCACAGATCCGAGGCCTCCCACTCCGTGTCCCGCAGAGAGCAAGCTGATTCTAGCGGTGGGGGAAGTGCCCGCTCGGCCCCTGCACTCTTTAGTTCGCAGGATAAACCGCTCCAAGTTCTGCGGGGGTGGCCGCGAAGTGCTTCAGCGGCGGAGGATCAGGTCCCCGTCAGGGGAGTTTCAATGCAGGTAGGATCCAGAAGATTTTAATGCCGATTTGTAGCAGGAATGTGGGGGCGGTTGCCCGGAGCTGATCGCGAGTCGTCCGATCAGCTCATTGCCTACAACTCCCTTTTCACACAGGCTGAAACCTTGTTCTACTGCTGAATATGTACTGAACAGGAAACACACCAAAACATGTTCTTTTCTTTCCTCATCGTATTGTGCCAATGTTGCTGACCAGTAAAAATCTGTAGTTGCAAAAAACAAAACAAAAGGCAATCCTGCACAAGGGACTGTCAGGTGGTCTGCCTCTTTGAGCTTTCTAATCAACTCCTGTATGTCTGTCCACTCTGTCTCTGATACATGCACATGTTTATATCCATCTCAAGCATTCTTCCCTCTATGATGTTTTTTATGGGAGTTACCCATCTGGCAAAGTTTGGCACCCACATTCGGCAAATGTTCAAGTGCCCAAGCAGCCCTCTCAATTCTGATACTGTGGCTGGCTTGGTTAATTGGTCCAATACTGCCAATTTGTCTACAGGTAAGGCCCTGGTGCCTTTAGAAACCAACAATCCCAGAAATTCAACTTTTTTGTGTGCCACTACTAACTACTCTCTGCTCACCTTGTACCCTCTCTCTCTCTCAACAATTTGAGCAGGCTGATTGTTAACTCTATGCAATTTTCCAGACTGTCGGCTGAAAGCAGAACATCTACATATTGCAAAATGCTGTAAGGTTTCCCTTGTTGTCCCTATACCACTGACCTAAGTCTTGTGCCAATACTTTGTGAAAGATAGAAGGACTCACAATAGCCTTGGAGCAAACGTGTCCACGTATACTGCCTATCTTGGTATGTGAATGCAACATTTTCCTGGTCTGGACCATAAAATCTGATCAAGTAAAAAGTGTTTGTCAAATCCATGACTGTCAAATAAGGATGGACTTGCACTGACTCCCAGAATCTAGCCGGGTCAGCAACTACTGGAAATTCAGCTGTCATCAGCTTATTCAATTCTCTTAAATCTTGCACAAGTCTCCATTTACCATTCGGCTCGTGCACTGGGTAAATAGGGGTATTGAATGGGCTACTCACTTAGTACAGTACACCTTGCTTCACCAAAAGGTCAATTTCTCCTCTTATTCCTGCAGCAGCTTCAGTTGACAAAGGATACTGCTTCTTGTAGGGCCCTGCCATTCCCTTTTTCCAGTTCACCTGTCCATATTCATCTGACTGCACCAAGCCATGTGGGTTTATCTCTGTTACCCAAACTGCTTCAGGGACTCGATCTAGCACTTCTTCCAGCACTACATCACAGAACAACATCATTGCACTATTTTCAACCTTTTCCACCAAATCTCCCAAAAGGTACATATCATCCACCCCTTCAGTTATCCAATTGAAGGAGCTACCAACTGCTTTCATATCATACATCAGCTGTCCCCACACTTTCTTTGCTGTCTTTTATTTTTCTTTGTACAATAATCCACCCCCATGAGCCCTCTAAATTCTGCAACTCAGCCCACAAAGTAGCTTTCTTTTCTCTGTAACTAATTGCTTCCACCAGCAAAGGTCCCAAATCTGCTGGATCAGGTATGCATTCTCCTTCCACGACCTCTAGGGGTCACAAAATACACTCTCATACTGGCTGCTGCTAACTTTTGGAAAAACAGGGTGAACAAACCATCTACATTGTAGCTTAAAACTCCATTGTTTAGCCTTAACAACTTCAGATACTTGCATTCCATCTGTTTTCTGCAGGTCAGTTCCAGCTCCATGCATTTGATTTCTACTCCTAATTTTGTCAAAATATTCCTCCCCAACAAATTCACAGGAGAGTCCGGGGCATTCAAAAATTTGTGTTCTATCTGCTGGTCCCCTATTTCCATTATCAAAGGTTGTGTATACCTTAGTTGTTTTGCTTGGCCCAAGAAACCAACAATCTCCACTACAGTATCTGACAATGGAATCTGGGTACACTAAGACCAGATCCTACACTCAACGCTGCAGCACCTGTATCAATCAAAAATGGGGTAGTCTCACCTCCTACTTTTATATTCAATACTGGATCATTTTTCCCTATCCTTATCAGCATGGGTTCCATATATAGTCAATCTCTTCTGTCTGACCTCCACCTGTCCTTCACTTGTTGGTTTTGTTTAACCCTGAAATCTCTACGCACATGTCCCACTTTACGACAACTCCAGCAAACCAGAGGTTCTACCAGTGGCCTTCTGTATTGTCCTCCCTCCTCCCTGGCAGCATCAGTTTTCCTTCTCTTCTATGTATTTGTGCCATTTGCTCCAGTCACTCTTGGCTGTCTACCTGCTTTGTCATATTATCCAGAGAGGCTATCAGGAATTTATTATGAAGAGCATTACCTTGTTCTGTCTTCTTTCCTTTCTCTTCAATACACTGCTTCAAAAAAAATGGTCGATAAGCATCATTACTTCTGGCCACACCTTCTGTGGAAGTACCCCAACTCCATCCAGCTTCTGCTGGACTTCAAAGGGAAGTAAAGGTTTTAATACTGAGTATAATACTGGCGTTCCTTTATGATCCAAGGGGACCCCTGATTCTTGTTACATTATTGAAGTCCCAAACATCTGGAAACACACCTCGTAGGGAATTCCAAACAGCCATCCAATCTGCCATCCAACTCCACTCCATTATGCAAATTGTTCTGTAATGAAACCTGCGGTAACCCGGCCTTCTGAAATATTTCTTCCATCTTCCTTACACCTAAAAGCCTTGCTAAAATACTTTTTATATGTCCTATTGCTAACTGATGGTCTGCAGTGAATGTCTTAATTTTACTTATCCAGGCTGTGGCACCTCTCACTAGAGGAGGCAGTAACCTCATTACATTTTCCATATCCATAAAACTCCATGGCACATAACCATTTACTGGAAGTTCTCCTCCTTGTCCCACAATATGTAATAGGGGATTCTGAATCAGTGGTTTAGATCCCTTTTTCTCATATTTCTGCCAGATCACTAACCCTTGCCTCATACATCTATAATCCCAACAGGGATCTCCAAAACCTCCTATTATGCATCTCCTTGCTAAATCCATTGCCCATGTCTCATTTGATCCCTCCTGGGGCCATGGATGGCCCTGCAGCTAGAAGGACTCTTCCATCCCACTAAATTGTCTGTCCATCTAGACACAAAATGCCCAGGAGCCTTCTTTCCATGCTACATATTCATTAGGGGCCATATTCATCTGGTATCCCTGCTCTGTACCGTACCTTCCTGTTATTTCAGCATCATCCTGCTGATATAATCCTTTAGCTAGACTCATTACACCTTCTTTCTGTCTCTGCTCCTTTTTCTTGTCCCTCTCTCTGAAGTCATAATCCTTTATTTTGCTATTGTATTCCTCTCCCTCTTCGTTTGTACCAGATCACAGAAAGCTCTTCCCTAATCCTGCCTCAGAGCGAAGTGCACTGGATATCTATTTTATCTTACTTTCTCCTGTCTTCTCTTCTGCTTTTTTCTGTTCTACTTCCTCATCATTCTTCCTTTCCTCCTCCAGTATCTCTTCCACCATCTCTGCTATTGCCTTTTCCCCAAACACCTCTTGTTTTAACATGCCACTTATTTTAGTATAAAAGGATTTCCCTGCCACTTGCTCTAAAGTGGACAACCCCGTACCCGGAGTTCCCTGACTTTTATCTTTTAAAGCTACTTCTGCTCAATTTTCTGGTGGATTAAATTCAGGAGCCTCAAATCCCGGGGCAACCAAGGGCGCGCTCGGGATGCCTTGAACACACTGGTATGCCAGCAGACTTATGGTCCTTTCTGCGGCCACAATCATATTTTCCCAGGTTTTTTATCATGTCTCCAGGTTTTTTCTTAGACTTCTCACTCTTTTTAGATTCTTCTATCCACTTTTTAACCTGCATCCTATATTCTGGTGCCCAGGACCCACTGGTGTGCTTTTACCATTTCTGACAATATTTCTTCAATTCTCTCTGATTAGCTGGATAGCAATCACATAATATCCCTAGAGGAGTATACCCAGGAGAGATTTGCATTTTAACAACCTATAGGTTTCTCTTTAAGGATCTAAGTTACACAAAAAACTAAGCAAATTACTAACAGCACTAACAAAAGATATGTTGCAAAGATAATGAGAAACAGCGCATTAATTGTTAACATAATAAATGTATTTTACCTCATGCAAAGTGTCTTCGCCAGTCCTGGACCTCTTCAGAGATATGCCTCCATGAACTGCAGCGCCTTCTTGTGGTCAGGACTCCTAGCTGAGCTTGCCAATATGTTAGCAGTTACCTTCCGCTCAGGTTCGGAAGCAACACTCCTTGGACACTCACCTAGCGACTCTGAAGTATTGGGGAATTACCTAGGATAGCCTCCCTTGCTATACCCTCCCCTCCCCCCTCAGGCACGCATACACATGCTAATAAGTTTAACAATTATTGCAATGCTCAAACAAGAAATCTTTATTATAGAAATGTGAGTATAATATCTAATTGCACCTAGCATGCAGATAGCATAAGCTTACCTAATAAGAAAGAGAGAGGTCGGTACAGTACACCTTCGTGATCTATTCCCACTAACTCTTCCCTATACAGTTCTTCTCCTACTTCCTTTATAGGCCTTCCAGCATGTACTCATGGAAACACACATACATTCTTATTTCTATTTTCCCTCTTTCTCATCACTTTGTAGTTCATTTCCAGACTTCATGTCTCAGCTCTTTCTTCAATAAATCCTGCCCTTGGTGTGTTACATTTATGGTAGCCTCCCTGCACTCTCCTGACCCCCTTCTTCTGTGCACTTTGTCTGCATATCTGTCCTTCAAGGTCAAAGACAACTGTACTGAACTTATTCACAGTTTCTCTACTAATCCTTATGCTGATGTTATAGCAAACAGATTGGTAGGTCCTTACAGGGTCTGCTAGCCACCTAGAAGGGAACGGATCCAAGCGACAGTAGGATATCTTGATCATTGAGAGTGTTCTGGACAGGATAGACTCATCGATAGGTGTGATGCAACTCCAAGTATGTGATGCAGGATGGGATGGATGGGTAGGGGAAGGAGGAGGTAGGAAAGGCTCCTTAGCATGGAGTTCAGAGTGGGCAGTGTGGATTTTGGCCGTAAATGTATTACCCAAGGCATCTGGAGATGGACTAGCATGGATGGGGGGGGGGGGCAGTGGGTACTGGTAATGTGGTGAGATGAGAAGCAATGGTGAAAAGAATTCTACGATCATGAGCAGAGGCTGTGATCAAGGAAGAGTATTAATTTTTCTTCGCCACTAGGACCATATTCCTGTAATGTTGATGATATATTTTGTAGCTTCTGTTCTGTACATGTCTTATTTTCTCACTCGTCTCTCTCAGCTCTGTTACCCACATTTTACATGCCTCATGTATTGAACAGCATCTCCCATCTGGTTAGCAGATGACTCTCATCAGGAATAGACTAAACCAGTTCTTGTTTTTTTAAATTTGCATGTGTGATCCTGTAGCTATGATTTCCAAAAGAAGAGTAGAATTACAGGTGTTACCCATATCATTTTTTGGGAGATTTGCATGGTTTTATATGATGTTGCTCCCTAGACTTTACAGACTACAAATGCTGTCATGTTGGATGATAAGAAAAGATATAGCTTTTTTTACAATCATGTGACTGGCGGTTCCAGCAGTAAGAAGCCATACACAGTAATACTGTCTATTGGTTTATTACATTCAGGCTATAACTTAAGTAGAACCTGGCTTCCAATATTACAGGCTTGTAGGCATAACTTAGGTCATGGTTACTAATATTTTTAGAGGGTAATTGTATAACAGGATGCCATGGGGACAAAGGAGCTGGTACACATGTCACGGGATCCCCCCACATGTCACGAGATCAGCCAGATCATCATCAAAAAGAAAGGGCAGGGGAAGAAACAACAGACATTACAACCATCATCAATAGGGGAGATAGAAGGTAATCTATCCAACCACATTCTCACACCGGCAGAGATAAGCCTTTTTGAAAAACACTAATCCTCTGTCCCTACACGGAAACACAACCCATTTGATGTTCAAATAGAACTATTTAAGTTTTCGTAAACTGTAGATTAGAGATTTTTTTGATAATCATTCAGATTCTCTCTACCTGGATTCCTCCCAAGACAGACAACGCATTAATTGAGGCATTTCAAAAGGTTGTCCTCTATGAGATTGAGAAATTTTATGATAATAAGAAATCTCACATTTTATTTTAATCTGACTCATGAGGAGAAATCTGACTTAACACAATTAAAAAACAATTTCAATATTGTTATCAAACCAGCTGATAAAGGTGGGGCTCTTGCGATCCAAGATTCGAACACATATGTCCAAGAAATTTTGCACCAAGTGAAAGATGCTACCTAGTTCTTAAGAGTAAACTAGCATGGGCGTGGGGGGGAAGGCGTATACAAGAGACCACTCCCCCCAGCACACGGCGAAGGCATCCGAAGCTACGCTGCTGGCTGTCGGTCGCTTGGAGCAGAATAGGGGGCATTTCTTGTTCTGGTCCGTAGCGAAGAGGTCGATGTCCGGTTGGCCCCAGCGGTTGAAGACATGAGCGGTGACTTGGGGACTGAGGGTCCACTCGTGTGGGTTTAGCTGTCGGCTCAGTCTGTCCGCCAGGGAGTTCTGTACACCCGGGAGATAGGATGCTCTTATCCAACAGTGCTTCTTTAGGATCAGCGACCAAATCTTGAGTGCTTCTCTGCATAGCGGTCGGGAGCCTGTTCCCCCCTGTTTGTTGACATAGAACATGGCCACCTGGTTGTCTGTCAGCATTAGAAGAGACTTGTTGTTGATGTGTTGTTGGAAAGCCTGTAGTGCATATCTTATGGCTCTGAGTTCCAGAAGGTTGATGTGGAGGCTGGTCTCTGCCAATGTCCAGGCTCCTTGTGTACGCAGATGGCCCATGTGGGCTCCCCATCCCATCTGGGACGCATCTGTGGTGATAGTGACTTGGTGACTGGACTGCTGAAAATGCTTCCCCACCATGAGGTTCCGTTTGATTGTCCACCAGCGAAGGCTCTTCTTGGTGTGGACATCGAGGGTGATGCGTGAGGAGAGCGGTTGTGTGCGTTGATTCCAACACGAGCGTAGGCGCCACTGGAGGGTTCGCATGTGCAGACGTGCTAGAGGCAGAACGTGGGTGGTAGCGGCCATATGGCCCAGGAGGCAGAGGAGGGATCGGGCCGTTGAAGTTGTCTGATGGGAGGCTTCTGTGGCGAGGGAGGCCAATTTCTTCGCCCTCAGTGCTGGGAGAAATGCCTTCCCTTCCACGGTGTCTATGCAAGCCCCTATGAATTCCAGGCGCTGAGTGGGGACCAGATGCGACTTTTGGTGGTTTACCAGGAAGCCGAGGGCATTGAGAAGGCCGATGGTTCGTCTGATGGCCCACCGTGTCTCTTCCGGTGATGGTGATGACAGAAGCCAGTCGTCCAGGTAGGGGAAGACGTGTATGCCCTGCTTCCGCAGATGTGCAGCTGCCACCGCTATGCACTTCGTGAACACCCGGGGTGCTGGCGAGAGGCCGAATGGGAGGGCCTTGTATTGGTAGTGGCCCCCAAGGGCTTGGAAACGTAGATACTGTCTGTCCTGGGAGTGTATTGGGACGTGTGTATATGCGTCCTGAAGATCCAAGGAAGCGATCCAGTCCCCGCGTTGCAGCAGGGGGAGGATCGTGTCCAGGGAGTACATGCGGAACTTTTCTTTGAGGATGAACTTGTTGAGGTTCCTCAGGTCTAGGATAGGGCGTACACCTTCCGTTTTCTTCGGTACTAGGAAGAATCTGGAGTAGAAGCCCTGGTTGGTTTGTTCCGGAGGCACAGGTTCGATGGCTTGGGTTGTCAACAGATGCATCACTTCCATGTGCATGGGCAGGGACGTTTCGTTGTTGTGAGGTTGAGGTTTCGCGGGGCGGCCATGAGGGCGAAGCGTGAAGCGCAGGCGATATCCCTCCTGAATAATCCGCAGGACCCAAGTGTCCGAGGAAATAGCTTGCCAGGATTCCCAGAAAGCTGTCAACCGTCCTCCCACTGGAAGGGTTGCCCGTCCCTGCGCGGACTGGTTGTCAAAAAGATGGATTGTTTTTGCCCGAGAGAGGTGGCTGTTTCTTTTGTTTCCTGTCCCGCTGTTGCTTATGCTGGTGTTGGGTTCCATAAGAGGATCTGTAGGCCGGCTGTTTGTAGCGGGGCTGTTGCCATTTGCGGTATGAGGGATACCCTTTGTAAGGTGCGTACGATTTTCTGTTGTAGGATCCCTTAGTGCCGGGGTTGCGCTCCAGGCCGTCCTCGGCAAGGGTTTGCAGGGTGGAGCAGTGCTCCTTCATATCGTTAACAGTGTCTGCCACCTTGTCCCCGAAGAGGGATTCACCATTGCAGGGAGCATCGGCAATGCGTTCATGGGTGTCTTCGCGTAATCCGGAGGCTCGCAGCCATGCTAGCCTCCTCACGGAGATGGCGGTGCCTGCCGTGCGTGTAGCAACCTCAAAGGAGTCATGAATTGTGCTGATGAGGTGCTTTCCGCATTCTTTTAGGTCGGCAACAATGGCTGAAACTTTTGCTTTTTCTTCGGATGGCAGCATTGTTGAGGCGTCCTTGAGAGTTGCCAACAGGGCGTCCTGGAAGAGGACGTGTTGAAACTGGTGTGCAGAAATGCACGCATTCAGCATGGCGCCTGTGAAAACTTTCTTGCCGACGTCGTCCAGGAGTTTGTGGTCCTTTCCTGGAGGTGAGTTGGCATGATTGCGTGAGGACTTAACACGCTTTAAAGCAGAGGACACAACAATGGAGTGATGAGGCAGCTGGTTTTTCCCGAATCCAGGAGTTTGTTGGATTAGGTATTTTGCGTCCAGTTTCTTGGGGCACGCCGGTGAGGAGGCAGGGTTTTGCCATAGTTTAGTGTGCGTGTCTTTGAGACGCTGATGCATTGGCAAGGAGATGGGTGTCCTAGGAGCGTCGAGATATTTGAAAACCTCTGGGCCATCCTGTAAAGGATCTGGCGGAGTGAGGTTAAGGGTGGCTGCCACTTTACGTAAGAACTTAGGGTATGTAAGGTCTTCGGGGGCCATGACAGATGGTGCTGGATCAGTTCCTGCAGATGGCTTGGTGGATTGGGACTCCTCGCTCTGGGTAGAGGTCGCTTCGCCCCTGGGGGAGTCGCATCCGAGCAGTGTAGCTACTTCCTCTTCCTCTAGACTAAGGAAGGATGATGATTCTGGATCTGCAGAGGTGAAGCTGCTGAAGGATTGGTTAGCAGGCTCTGCTGTCTGGTCGAGAGGGTCTCCCGAAGCAACGATCTGGGTGGTAGCCTCTGCGGACCCATCTCGTGTGGCTGCTGACCCCTTCCGGAGAAGCTCGGTGAGGCTGGAGAGCAGCTGCAGTATGGTCTCTTGGTGGGGGAGAGACACTGCAGGGGAACAGACAGTTTGCAGGTTTGTCCCTGGATTGTGAGGGGTTACAGCTGGATGCTGTGCAGACCGAGGGGAAAGTCTTTTGGACGGTCTGGAATCGGGGCTGAGAGAGGGAGCCCTTTGCTTCCGTTTCTGTGGAGCTTCGTCCCTGTGCTGGCTTTTGTCCCTGCTCCGATGTCGGTGCTGGTGATGAGAGTTGCTTTCCCCGCTCCGGTGGCTGCTGTGTCCACGATGGTGCCGGTGCTTGCTGCTCCCCTTACTGTCTCTGCTCTTACTCCTGTGTGATGACATGGATCCGGCGCGGGGGGTGGGTCCGTGTCTGCCCCGAGGTTGGGGGAGGCCCTGTGACGCTCTGGGGAGATCCTGCGCTGATGGCCAATGGGAGCGAGGGGGGCGGAGTCCGGTAACCCCTGACGCGGTCCAATAGGAGTTAAGTGGGCGGGGCTCGAGGCAACGCTGTCGTCAAGATGGCCGCCTCCAGGTACAACGTGGTGAGAGCAGCATGGGACCTCCCGGGGGCTCAAAATGGCGTCGGGAGGGTTGCAGAGGTCCGAGGGGGAAACGGAAGGAAGCCGCTTTTCACCCCGAGTAGCTTTAATTTTGCGGGAGTCTGACCTTTTCGACGTTGGCTGCTCTCCGGTTTTCTTTTTTGTTGCTGGCTGCTTCCCGGTAGTCTTTGACGCTGCAGGAGCTTCGGGTGGAATCGCGGGAGCTCCTGTGCCAATTGCAGAGCCCTGAACTGCACGGCCGGGGATGACAGACCCTGAAGACGCATCCCGTGCCGGCGAGAGGATTTCTGGAGCCTCCTCGTTGAGGGAAGCGATGTACTCCTTCAAGGCATGGCTTCTCGATTTTAAAGCTCCGGGGGACATCTGGGAGCAGTGCTGGCAGTCCTGAACCTGATGGCCTGAGCCCAAGCATCGAACGCAGCGGTCATGAACATTGGAGCTGCTCATTTTCCTTGAGCAGGAACTGCATTTCTTGCATGCAGGTTTTGAGGAAGGCATCTTCTGTGAGTATGTTGATTTATATTTATTTTCTGGCTGAGAGAGATTAGATCCGCGTGTAGTAGGCACGGCGGAAGAAAAAAGACTGGCTAGCTAGGGGCGGGCTAGTGGGGTGGGGCTTCTGGCTCATGCTCAGAGGGACTCTGAGCTCTAGAGAGCACTTCCGTATAGGCGCCGTCGGTGGACGACACCTGGTGTGGCTGACTCATCCTGCTGTCCACGGAGAACTCCAGTTACAGGTAAGTAACTACTCTTACTCTTATCTCTGTAGGACAACAGGATGGCTACTTAACATGAAAGGAGTGTGAGTTTCTCACACTGTCACACCCTGTGATGCCAACTATTTATGTCCTCTCTAAAATATACAAATCTTTGGACAATCCACCTGGCCAACCTATTATGTCAGTGAAAGGCTCACTGTTTGAACCCATTTCCAAATTTTTAGATGTGTTTCTTCATCCCTTTGTTTAACAAGCATCCTCTTATGTGAGAGATTTCCTACATAAACTAAAACTTTTGGATGAATATAAAGGCTCCCAAGAGGGAATTATATTAGCCACCTTGGACATTAAATCCCTTTACACAAACATTCCTCAGGATGCTGCCCTTTCCATTTTGGAAGATATTCTCATCACACGCACCAAACCAGTACGTACCCCTACCTGTTTTTTAATTCAATTGACCACTTTAGCATTGACTCAAAATAATTTTTGTTTCCAAGAACTTTACTACAAACAGATAAAAGGGGTGGCCATGGGGTTGTCCATGGCACCCGATGTTACAAATCTGTATGTAAGAACATAAGAAATGCCATACTGGGTCAGACCAAGGTCCATCAAGCCCAGTATCCTGTTTCCAACAGTGGCCAATCTAGGTCATATGTACCTAGCAGTTTCTCCAAAAGACACAGGTTCCACAATGCTTCTACTGGGTCAAGCATTGATATCCGGGGTCCCTTCTTAATAATGGTTTGTGAATCTTTTCTCCAGGAACTAGTCCAAACCTTTTTTAAACCCAGCTACACTAACAGCCTTTACTACATCCTCCGGTAACAAATTCCAGAATTTGATTACACGTTGAGTGAAAAAATATTTTCTTTTATTAGTCTTAAATAGTTTACCCTGTAGCTTCATTGCATGTCCCCTAGTCTTTCTATATTCTGATAACATAAACAATCGATCTACGTTTACCCGTTCCACTCCGTTCATTAATTTCTAGACTTCTATCATATCTCCCCTAAGCTGTCTCTTTTCCAGGTTAAAGAGCCCTAACCTTTTTAGCCTTTCTTCATAGGAGTATCCTTCCATCCCCTTTACCATTTTGGTGGCTCTTCTCTGAACCTTTTCTAAAATTGCTATATCCTTTTTAAGATACGGCAACCAGAATTGCACACAATATTCAAGGTGCGGTCTCACCATGGAACAATATAGAGGCATTATAATATCTTTTGTTTTACTTTCCATTCCTTTCCTTATGATTCCTAGCATTCTGTTTGCTCTCTTGGCCGCCGCTGCACACTGGGCCGAGGGTTTTAACATGGTATCCACAATGATGCCTAAATCTTTTTCCTGGGTGGTGGTTCCTAATGTGGAACCTTGCATTGTGTAACCATAGTTTGGGTTGTTCTTCCCTAGGTGCATAACTTTGCACTTGTCCACATTATTTTATTTATTTATTTTATTTACAGTTTCTTTTATACTGCGCTATTTGACATCAGTGCGGTTTACAATGAACAGAAACTACACGTCACAAAAATTGATCAGTGCTTACAAAGAACAGGACAATAAGCTGGGTATACATAAAACAGGTTTCATAAACAGAGAACATAATAAACTATGTACAGAAGCAACTATGTACAAAGCAACTAAATGCAGCTAAATGTTTCTTGATGAGAGGAGAAGTAAGGTGAGATTGCAGCTCTGCGCGTTAAGACTATGGAGTGCATGAGTTTAATGTGTTGGTCTGAGGTGTAGAAGTGGGTTGGTGTGAGGGGGTGTCTGAAACATCGTAGTGCTGCAAGAACAGATGATGCTTCAGTGCCTTCCTAAACTGGGAGAGGTCACTGATGGTTCTGATGCCTGTTGGTAGGGCATTCCAACATGAAGGTGCAAAGTAAGAGAAGGCTCTGGATCTGGTGACTTGAGAGCACTTCGTGATTGCCTTAGGTAGTACAAGAGAGTTGGAGGCAGTCGATCTCCTTGCTCGATTAGGGGGTGTAATTGATATCAGGTCGGTGATAGAAGATGCGGAGTTGTTATAGATCGCTTTGTGAGTCATAGTTAGGATCTTGAAAGAGATCCTTGACTGCATAGGAAGCCAATGTAGCTGTTTCAGTATTGGAGTGATGTGGGTTCTCTTAGAGGCTCCATAAAGGATTCTTGCAGCTGAGTTCATGGCCAATTGTAGGGGGTTGATCGTGCTCTTTGGTAGGCCATGCAGGATAGCATTTCATCTGCCATTTTGATGCCCAGTCTTCCAATTTATCAAGATCCTCTTGCAATTTTCCACAATCCTCTTGGGTTTTAACAACTTTAAATAGTTTTGCGTCATCTGAAAATTTGATAGCCTCACTCGTTATTCCACTTTCCAGGTCATATATGAATATGTCAAAAAGCAGCAGACCCAGCACAGATCCCTGGGGTACACCACTATTCACCTTTCTCCATTGGGAAAATTGGCCATTTAGCCCTACTCTCTGCTTTCTATCTTTTAACCAGTTCCTGATCCACAATAGTACACTGCCTCCTATCCCATGACTCTTTAGTTTTGCCAAAAGTCTCTGATGAGGGACCTTGTCAAAGGCTTTCTGAAAGTCCAGATACACTATATCAACCAACTCACCTTTGTCCACCTGTTTATTCACTCCTTCAAAATAACATAACAGATTAGTAAGACATGATCTTCCTTGTCTAAAGCCATGTTGGCTGTCTCCCATTAGGCCATGACTATCTACATGCTGAGTAATTTTATTCTTTATGATGGTTTCTAACATTTTTCCCGGTACTGACATCAGGCTCACCGGTCTGTAGTTTCCTGGATCACCCCTGGAACCCTTTTTATAAATTGGTGTTACATTGGCGATCCGCCAATCTTCAGGTATTAGAGATGATTGTAATGATAGTTCACAGATTACTAATAGCAGGTCTGCAATCTCATATTTCAGTTCTTTCAACACCCTTGAATGTATACCATCCGGCCCAGGTGATTTGCTACTCTTCAGGTTTATCTAATAGTTGTAATACATCTTTCTGATGTATCAATATTTCCTTCAATTCTTCTGCACCTTTAAATACCACTTCAGTCATGGGTAACATCCCTACATCTTCCTCAGTAAAGACCGAAGCAAAGAATTCATTCAGTCTCTCCGCTATCGCCTTGTCGCCTCTTAGTGCCCCTTTAACCCCTCTATCATCTAATGGACCAATGACTCTCTCACAGGTTTTTTGCTACGAATGTACTTGAAAAAGTTTTTATTTTAACAAACTTTGAGCACAAGTTTTTGACTGCACATCCTTTTCGGGAACAGATATGCATGTGGAAACGTTACATCAATGATGTTTTTTTAATCTGGAAAGGTACTCAAGAAGCCTTGTTACAATTTTTTGCTTGGCTCAACTCACTCAGTCCTCACTTACAATCTGAGTTTTCGTATAATTTTGAACAGATCGCTTACTTGGACATTTTAATCAAGAACACATCCCATGGATTTGTTACCACACTCTTATAGAAAACCCACAGATAGAAATTCTCTTTTACATTTCTGTAGTTGTCATAACCGTGCACTGAAAGAGAACTTACCTACCAGTCAATTTTTAAGGATTAAGAGATTATGCACTACACATGAAGAATTTGAATTCCACGGATTGGACATGAAGCAAAGATTTATAGATCGCGGATATCCTCAAGCTTGCATTAAGAAAGCTCTCAATAGGGCCCATACCTCTGATAGATCGGTTCTTTTACAGGGTCATCCCCAGAAGAAGGATGACAGTATTGTCTGTGCATTGACTTTTTCAGAATATTTGAAGGATATTCTGAATTCGTAAGGAGGCTTGGCACATTTTAGACTCACTTACAACTTTAAAGAACAAAATGACTCACAATTGCATATAAGAGGAATCCAAATTTATTGGACATACTAGTATCATCTGCCCTCAGCAAACCCCGGTTTGTTCCCAAAGCTCATGGACAATTCAAATGTGGCAAATGTATCTGTGAGAATACTCTGGTTACCAAAGAGGTTTTTATTCACCCAACTACTTCTCGTAAAGTATTCCTCCATGATTTTTCTAATTGTGAAACGGCACAGGCGATATATTTGATCACTTATATTGTTATATTGGCAAAACAAAAAGTAGTATTAAGAATCAGTGAATATAAAAGTTACCTTAAAAGAAAAATTGTGGTTAAACCCTTGGTGGAACATTGGGCTCAGGCCGACCACAAGGTCTCTGCTCTACGTTTTACAGTATTGAATGTAGTCCGTACACACTGGCGAGAAGATTATATAGACAAATTGCTTCTTTGGATGGAGCAGCGCTTCATATATGAATTACGTACCTTGCACCCCTATGGTCTTAATCAAGATCTGGACTTTTTTGTGTTTTTGTAGCCCCTGTGGGCACTACCGTGTTCCTCCGCTCTCTTGGTCTTATGCGGAAACTGCAGGACCAGTATGTACTCCTAACTCCCTCGGATTCTATCCTCTCTTATTCTAATGTTTTTAGTATATTGACAACTTTTAGCTATTTATTTTTTGTTTTATTCACAACTCCCATCTCCTTTCCCCTCTCCCCCTTCCCCTCCCCCTCTTTCCCCCTTCCCACTCCCTTCCCCTCTCATTCCCCCTTCCCCCTTTTCCTCCCTTCCCTCCTCTCCCCCCTTTACCCTGCCCTTCCCCTCCCGCTCCCTTTACCCTTCCCTCCCTCCCCTCTCCCCTCCCCCTTTTTCCCCTCCCCCTTTTTCCCCTCCCCTTCCCTCTTCCCCATCTCCCTTCCTCCCCTCCCTTCTTTTTTCCTTCCCATCTTCCCTCTTTCCTCCTCCTTCCCTTTCCCTTCCTTTCCCCCTTCCCTCTCCTCCTCCTCCTCCTCCTTCCTCCCCCCATTCCCTCTTTTCCTTCCTCACTCCCCCTCCCCTTCCCCTCTATTCACTTGGTTTTTAATCTTCATTAATTTTTATTACTTGGTGTTTATCACTCTGTGTTTTAGTTATTCATTCATTCATTCCACTTTTAGAATTCCCTCTTCCTAGATTGTCTGTGCTTTATTTGCCTTTTCCCCTGCAATTTGTCAGTGAATATGGAACAGTGGCAATCTTCCTCCTATTTAATAATGTGGTCCCACAGAACCCAGCTTGTTCTTATAACACTGTACAAGTCTTTTGATGTAACCTGTCTCTCAGTGAAAATGGTTTTCTGTGATTTAGGACTGATCACTCGCAGTTTTAGCTATTTATTCAATTATTTAGTTATTCATTTACCCTTTGTATATTCACTCCCTGAGCTCACATTTGGGTTTTGATTGCTTCTTTGATTTGAGCTCCACGTTTCATCTTTGCCGGCAAATAAGGAACATCAGTCAGTCTTCCTGTTATGGAATATTGTGGGGTCCCCCAAAGCCTCATTTTGATTTTACAGTATTATACATGTTTTTAGACGTGACTTGCTTTTTATTTGACACATATATGTCTCATTAATGGTTCCCATGGCACATATTACTGCTTTGCAACTCTTCCCTACAGTTTGCCCCCTAATTTTCAACATTGCATGTCAAGGGGTCCAGTCACATCGGGACAAGGGTTTTTTTCCCCCTTTCTTCCCTCTTCATTTTAAAGTAGCCTCACTGCCAGCAACCACTACACTCACTATTGGGTCATAATGTCCCACATATTACTGATCTCTTCTGTATATTCGGTTGCTGATGTTTTTACTTGGTCCTTTCCCACACTGCAATACTGTTCATATCTTGCAGTCCATCGGTATGAAATGCATTACTACGTTGGGTCCTTTAATCATCAGGACAATTTTTTTTTAATTTTATTATTTCCATTTCTGGGTTTATTTCACATTGACAGTACAGATCATGGTAGTGCAACCTGTTCAGTTCAGTATAGTGCACAGTACTATTTTGTCCGGTAGTGATCCCCGATGGTTCTTTTTAGCTTCATTTTCATGCCACTTATTTTGTATTCTCATTTCTTTATATTTTTTATTACATCATTGTTTTTATCTAATAATGCGAGATCAGTTCACTCTTGACTCTTGACCTTTTGGCGCACACTGAGTCTTGCATTTAAATAGTGTCCATTACACACTAATGGCTTCTTTTCCTCTGCAATAGACTGAGGCACAGTTGCTGCATTATTTGTTTGGTAAGACTTTTAATCTCTTGTTTAAGTTTTTTTAAAAAAAAGCCAAAAAGGTTCCGTTGTGACCTGTTCATCCCTCTGTTCTAGCGATGTTACCAGCTTACCATTGTGGATGCTTTAATTAATTCATTAGCGGTACAATACTACAGGTACCTACAATTTCTTTTTGCCTCCCTCACGTTGGTTTCACACAGTTGTCGATTATACTCATACTCCCTTTTGGTCCTCCTCATCTCTTTCCCCTTTTGCTCTGGTGGAAATCTTTGTTTGGCAATATTGGTTGTTCACCATATTTAGGTCCTTTACTAGGCAAGCTTCTTCAGCACAATATGGTTTTATTTTATGTTAACATTGCATGCACAGTTTTATTTTTTAATTCTATTCATTTGGCTATACATATTATTATGTTTTACTGACTCAGTTTTCATATTGAATTTGATAGGAATAAACTAAGTTTTATTTTTTATTTTATTTCTCTATATCTGTATTCACATAAGCATGGGTTGGTGCAAGTATAATTGTTTTTAATATTTATTATTTATTTATGTTCTAATTGTTCCAATATTATGTTGCAAGTACTTGTGCTCTTCTTTTGGTCATAACAGGATGCCATGGGCAAGCACCCACATAAGCACTATTTTATAATGACAAATAGCTGGTGCACCTAGTATTTTCCACTACATGTGTAAATTATAGTATTTTATAATCTTTCCTGTGCACTCTGCCCATGATCCACTCAAACTCCACCCATGTGCACACCCACCGGCGAAGTATGTGCGATTATGTGATAGTGCGTACTTTTACTCTGATTGGTATTTTATAAAAGGCTATTAATACACATATGTGGCCACATACATGCATCAATGATTACATACCAGCAAAGTAGGTGCATACATTACTGCCCCTTTATAAAATTACCCCCAAAATGTAAGAGCAAAATTTAATCCAGTCCAGGTTGGATTGGAGATGAGTAGTCTAGTGGTTGGTATTGCAGCCTGATAACTAAGAGACCAGCATTCAGTTCCCACTGCCACTCCTTGTGACCTTGGGCAAGTCACTTTACCCTCCATTGCCTTGCAAGAAAGGCCTGGCTATCTATTTCTGGTCACACCTTGCCATGAAACGAGTCAGCAGTGATTCAATGGCACAGACTGCATTGCCAGTTTGGGTTACATGGTAATTTTGTAAGTGCCTAATGTGTAAAATGTATGTGTGTAGGACGGAATATTCCATAGCGGTTATCCCCAGGCCCCACCCCGGAATGCCCTGATGATAGCCAATTAGCATCAGGGCATTTAGTGGCAGCACGCATGGATATTCATCAGACTAATCATGTTAGTGCCGCTGAATATCTCTCTTACTGTAGTTAATGTGGTTAACAGGTCTGCTAACGATGTTAATTGTTTTGACAATCCCCTGCACCCACCATAGTTTTTTCTTCGGAGACTTTTGGGGGATTTCAAATACACTTGTACTTCTGCTTTGAAAATTACTCCAGCAAAACTAGGAGCTTATATTTTACACCTACTATTTGGAGGGCACAAAAGAGGACATTTTAAAAGTCAAAGTTGTGATTTGGATGTCCAAAGACATGCATATGGATGTCCAAATCATGAAGATATCCCTGCAGCCATTTTACAAATAGTTTTTAAAGATGTCTCAGAGCAGTTTCTCCAAATGGAATACTTTTGCGCGTACCATGACAGTCATGAACCTCACTTCTAAGCCAGAGTATGTAGAGACACCCAAGTAGGCAGATGCATGACTGGGGAACGGGGGGGGGGGGGGTAGAAGGGGGATGAAATCAACTTAGATATCCCTGCTTGATTTCAGAAACAGCAGGGATGTTTGTAACCCCACCCACATTTACCCCTGCTCCAGGCACAAATAGGCATCAAATATGCAGAGGGTGCAGAGAAGGTGGAGAGTTAAGTGATTAGCCTAAGATCATAAGGAGCAGCACTGGATTTGAATCCTGGCCACCCCACTACTTTAACCATGAGGCTACTAGACATCCCTGTTCTGAAATACCATGCTGGGGACCTCTATGTAGGCATCCCAGTAGATGTCCATATTGGGCACGTCTACATTTGTGAAATCATGCCTGAATTTGAACATACCAGCTTTTTTTTCCAAACATTCTGGTTGGACATCCCAGACTGCACTTAGATATCCTTTGTAAAATGTGCCTTAAATTTTCTGGGTTAAATGATATGTATATACTCAAATATTCAAAAGTGATTACCTCCCCCTATCCTGCCTTTGGGAACACCTCCTCAAATAGCAAGTAAATTTGTATACAGCCTGAATATGCATAACATTACCCACATATCAGGCATGGTTTTACCTGCAAAAACGTATATGAAAATTATTTATTTCATTGGTTATACTATATGGAGGATGACCAAGCAGTCAGAGGAAGTTTTCAGCAACACTCTCTGTATATACTGGATATTGTGACACCTCACCGCCTAGCCCTGGGCATATTAGGTAGTTGGTAAGTGAGACACGGGTTTTTAAAGTCCTTGGTAGTGCTGTAGCCCTGTGTCCTAGTGTAGTTGTGGACCGAAGTGACGACAGCCAAGGTTGGGTTTCAAGTTAAAGAATACTTTTATTGTTGCACAAAGTATAGCACAAAGTATTGCATAAAGAACCGCACAGGATTTACTCCCCCAACACAGAAAGTAAAGTGGTAACTTTTTGTACCAAATGAAAGTCCAAGTATAAAGTCAGTTCTCCTGATTCTTCTCAGGGACAGGTAACAAACGTAAATGCTTTTAGGCTTCTTCCAGCTTCATCAATACAACAACATTTCCAGAACGCTAGCAATGCTTTCCAAGTATCAGCTCTCAATAAAGGAAACTTCTAGCTCTTGTATTTTCTGTCTAATATTTATATCTTGCTTTAACAGCTTTAAATAAAATGGCAATCTCCACACTCTCTTGGCCTCTTGATAACAGGCTTCTTGTGCAGGAACACTTCCTTACATTGCCTTTCATACACAGCTGCAAGGTATGAAGCTTTGAGTCATTGCACCCAGCAGAACGCTGCTGTTTCTTGTGCAAACTTTAAGAATCTCGATTTGGGCTTCACAGCACTCAGTCATAGAACCTGGATAAATTATAGATCCTTACTCTTTCATACACATTCCACATTCCATCTCAGAATCACTGTTACTGGATAAGGGAGCCCCTAACTCCATTGGTTCTTCCAGCCTCTCTGAAATCCCTTTATCCTGGGGAACATATAAGCCTTCAGACTTTAATTCCTTAATTATAGTCTGAAGCTGTTTCCATTTACTCTCTCTCTCTCTCTGTCTTCTGGGCACTTGCAAGGCTTTGGGTTTATCAGCACCTCTTAACACCTCATAAAAGGGGTTTATTTCCTCCTTGTCTTGCCTAGGTAGTTGCCTCTGGTTGGGAGGGATATGTCTCTTCTGGTACTGCCTTATAAGATCCCTCAGCACAGCCCGGTCCTCAGAGTCTGTTCCTAGTTCTCTGCCAGGTGACTGCCAATTAGTCTTTTGCTGATAGGCAGGTGTGCTACCTTCTGAGCTAGTGCTCTGGTCACGCTGTCTGTATAAGGGAAATGCTTGCAGTTTCTCAATAGGGACTTTCCTACAGCCCAACTTATCTCTGGTAATTCCAGGTTTCCTTTCAAAACTTGGTTCAGGCCTGTTCCTCCTAGAAAGCACGCTATTACCACTCTCTCGAGACTGGCTTACTTCAGAGCTATCTACTTTACAAGGTTCAAAAGGTTTTGCTCTGACCTGGTTCTGGCAGCTTTTAACTCTGGGGAACTCCACTGACTCCAAGTCTATGTCCAAGGATCCTGAGTCTGGCTCGGGGTCTCTTCCAGGGTCCACTCTCCCCTCCTGATCTCCCCCTGGATCTGGATCAGCCAAGTCTCTCTCTTGGAGCTGAGCTCTGCCTGGGTCTCTTCCTGGACCACCCACAGGAACTCTCCTTTCAACTCCACCTCCGGTCCTTGTAACTCCTTTCCTCCTCCTTTCTCCGGTTCTGTCCTTGGTTCCCCTTTCGCTTCCTCTACTAACTGCTGCTTCCTGGTTATGAGTGCAGGGGGGCCCAATCCGGTCTGACTCCGCCCACCTCCCTGATTGGCTAGGTCTCTGGGTTAGCCTAGAGCTAGGGTGTGGTTCTTTCCCTGCTCTTCTTTGCAGAGAAGGTTCATGTGCTGAAATCTTAACCCCTTCCTGTCCTGTATCCGTAAACATATGAGGTGACAGAAGGTGTTTTAAACCCTTTTTCTTCTCTTTCTGAGCCTCTGCATTGTCACAATATTCACAGATGGGGGACTTAACTTATTTATTAGGATTTATTAACCATCTTTATGAAGAGATTCACTCAAGGCGATATATAACAGGTATCGCTTGACATAAACATCTTACATTGTAGTAGCACAGGGGTGTCCAAACCTGTCCTGGAGGGCCGCAATCCTGGCAGGTTTTTGGGATAGCCCTAATGAATATGCATGAGATATATATGCATTAGAGATAGCCTCCCAACCTGACTGGTTTGTGGCCCTCCAGTACTGGATTGGGAGACTCCTGCCTTACACCTCTGTCATTTAAGATTGTGAGTGAGCAAGGTACAGATGTCCTAGACATCAAAAGGGTAGATAGACTTTGTCACAGTCCTCCTCGCTTCTCACCACCACCACCAAAATGGTTGTCATCGTGCTGGGCAGACTAGATGGACCATGCTGGTCTTTATCTGCCGTCATTTACTATGTTACTATATGTTACATTATGGTAATGGTAGATTTGCATTATAGCTCTTCAGTGACTTTTGTAGGATTTTGTGTTAGTTCACAATCTGCCTGGTACTGAAGAGGCTGTTAATGAGATGACACCAGAATCAGATTTTTTTTTCTTCTATGTTGGGCTCTATGGTTAATTGTCCTAGTTCTGCTCTGCACCTACTGTTGAAGGAGGGGTTTTATTGGATGGAAAAAAAGATGCTCAAAACTAAAAAGAGGGAACTATAGTGCAGTTTTTAACATCAAAATAAAATTAGTTAAATTATAACTAATTTTATTTTGATTTTAGAAACTTCACTGTGGTTTTCTTTTTACTTTTTGTCCCTTGGCATATGAGCACCTTCCATCTCCTTTGTTTTTTGCAGAATATATATTTATAGATGGCAGTATTTTTTATCTTAGAGTGCCAGGCTAAATAATTAAACAACTAAAATTTTTGCTGCATTTTAATTATATATCATCTGAATGAGAACCTCTGCGCCCTCATTGAGTATCTTGGGGTACCAACTCATCCCCTTGTTTGTTTGATATACTACCTTCCTATCCATCTAGTGTTTTTTGGAAGACATCATAATGAATATGCAAATGTGCAAATATGCAACTGAATAAGCAAATATGACACCACACGTCCGTCCCCCCCTCCCCCTCCCCCTCCCCCCATTGAAGCTGTCAGACTATACCCATGGTATCCAAGGGGAGCCAATTAAGAAGCCAAGTTCCAAAACTCAACTTTTTTTTTTTTGCTTTCTGAGGTGGCTTATTAGACCAGGGGATGAGCACAATTTCCCTCTCAATCATTCCTCCAAACCCCAGGTCCAATGAACAGTTAGCTGACAATTAGGTCATGACTCAGAGCAGGTGCAGGGAAGTTATTTGAAGTAGATGTATAGTGCCAATGCAAAATAGGTAATACATATATAATTATAAGGTCTACTCAAACCATACCCAGAGCATGCCCCTTCAAATCTAGATGTGCTACCTGCATACACCTGTAAGTAGTGCCTCTTCTAAAATCACTGCTTATATGAGCATGTCAATTTGTATATGTAAATGTCTCTTTTGCAGATCTAAGCCTTCTAAGATTACTTCCTTGAGGGTCAGGATGGCATCCAGCAAGGTGCTCATATGTGCATCCCACTGTAGGACCTAGCTGTCTGTCGGTGAAATTGCAGGCAATGTGAGCAGCACATGAACATACAGAGACAAAAGTTTGAGTGGAGCAGGGCTGCAGGATCATAGGGCGTGAATGAGCTGGGGGAGGCAAAGATTGACTGGGTCAAGTGAGGGAGAAAGAAACAAGTGCTGGGTTCAAGGAAGGATGCAGCTGGGGCCAGGTGACACATATATGGGATAGAGATAAAGGGATCAGGAAGGGGACAGAGCTTATAAGCAAGGACAACAAAAATGAATGTCTTCTCCCAGTGAATCTTCACCATGATCCCATTCAGCCTTGGCCTCTGAGCCTAGTAAAATGCCAGGTATACATTTTTAGTATCCCAGCACCCATCTGGAAGCCTGCAGACAAATCAGGTTCCTCGGGGGTGGGATCACTAAAGTGGCAGGC
Source organism: Ichthyophis bannanicus (assembly GCA_033557465.1). Classification (NCBI taxonomy): domain Eukaryota; kingdom Metazoa; phylum Chordata; class Amphibia; order Gymnophiona; family Ichthyophiidae; genus Ichthyophis; species Ichthyophis bannanicus. The sequence goes on from CM066038.1 coordinate 352,602,133, forward strand.
TTTTAGGCAAGGCTGCATAAGCCTACCTTCATTAAAGCCAGTTCTTGTTTCTATGCGCAAAGTACCAGACTTTGGTTCAAGACCAGTTTGAGTACATTTTATCCTAACAGATCAACAATACTATAATTTATCTGGAGATCAAAGGGAGCCAGAATGAGCTACATTAATTTGATGAGAACTAAGAATTTCAAAGCTGTGCATATCAGATAATATCATCAATCTTATAACAGTGCCTTATGTATTAGTCTGACCCTGCCCAGTGCATTCCAGGCGCCGCTATTTTTCAAGATGGCAGGGCAAGAGTGGGAGCACATGGGCAGCGCTCCCACTCGTTCGTAAAGGTACCAGTTGGGGAGGGGGGTTGGCGCCACTGGGCTACCAGGTATATTTTTAGTTGGATGAAGGGTGGACGGTTTGGGGCCACTGGGCTACCAGGTACAGTATTAGTTGGATGGAAGGTGGATCATCTGAGGGGAGTTTGACATTTTCTCTCAGATGATCCAGGCATTGGAGAAAGCCCTCGATGCCATCAAAATACTGTTGGGGCTCATATGCAAATTAGCCTTGCGGTGCCCCTATTTCTCTGGGAGAGCATGCCAAACGCGCTGACTTCTTTGCACATGTCTTTAGCTTGCTCTCCCAGTTTAACGCTGCCATTTTGCACACAGTTTAACGTGTGTCTCATTTGCATATGAGCTCCTTTCAGCGTGCTGCAAATAGGCATAAAAAGTTAATAGAGTGTAACTTCAGTTCCAGCTTCCTGCATTGGCCTGTTTATTGCTTAATAAAATTGTTGGTGTTCAATAACCTTTCCCTGAATACAAGGGCTGTTTCTCTGGTGCTGTGCAAGCTGGCAGAACTTACAAAGTTACAAGCGCTGGGAGACCATCCACTTACCTGGCGACCCATGCATGCAGCGCCTCCTAATGATGACAGCATGCACTTTACAACTCTGCCTGAACTCTGCCCAAACTCTGCCCCTGGAAATGCCTATGTAAAAGCAGGTGCTATGTTTTCATGTACCTACTTTTTATGCATGTCTACCTGCATCCAGTTTCATAAGAATCTTTTTTTGCATGCTTTACATGCAGAAAAAGCTTTTTAAAATTACCCTCTAAATGCCCTTGTAACTGTTTTTGCAAGCCTCGGTAATTAACTCAATGTATAGTGGCATAAAGTGCAAACTGCGATGTCCAAGGCTGAACATCCATAAAAACAGCAAGCACATCCAAGTTCAGACATGATTTCACAAACATGGACATACCCGATATGGGCGTCTGCAGAGACGTCTACACAGACATCCCCAGTATAGTATTTAATACCAGGGACATCTACAAGACATGCAGCGATGATGCAAACTCAAAACTTTCCCAAACACACACAGCATAGCACTGTCATTGTGAAGAGTACTGAGGAGAGTGTAGTACCAACTTCAGGACACACTGCAGACGTTTTAGTGCTGAAACAAGCACTTTTCCAATGCCTATTTGTGGCAGGAGCAGGTCTGAGTTTGGACTTGGGTGCAGATGTCCCTGAAGGTTCCAAGATCAACTGGGGATGTCTATGTCTGTAGTGCCATCCTGGACATGCCTATATCACACCCCCTGCCTATTTAGACGTCCCTGCAGTTGTTGTTGTTAAGTGCCGTCGAGTCGGAGTCGACTCTTGGCGACCCTCTGGATAGCTATCCTAAATCGTGTTCGGTCTTGAGTCAGACGGCTCGTTGTTGACAGACTGGTACCCGTAGCTGCTGTTATTGTCTCGATCCATCTCATTGCTGGCCTTCCTCTTATGCGTTGACCTTCTATCTTGCCAAGCATGATGTCTTTCTCTAATGATATCTCTCTTCGCACGATGTGTCCAAAGTATGAAAGGCGAAGTCTTGTCATCTGAGCTTCTAAAGAAAGCTTAGGTTTGATCTCCTCTAGTACCGACTGATTTGTTCTTCAGCAGTCCATGGTATACACAGTATTCGCCGCCAGCACCATAATTCAAAGGCATCAATTTTCATCCTGTCTATCTTTTTCACTGTCCAGCTTTCACATCCATATGATGTTGTTGAAAATACCATGGCTTGAACAAGTCGAATCTTTGTATGGAGAGAGACATCTCTGCTCTTGAGAATCTTATCTAGGTCTTTCATAGCCAGCCATTCTGAAAAGAGCAATGCGTCATCTGATTTCTTGACTGCTTGCTGCTTCTTTATTGATAGTTGATCCAAGTAGATTAAAGTTGTTCACAATTTCAATTTCTTCTCCTTCAACGATGAACCTGTTGATTACGCCAGTTGTCATGATCTTTGTCTTCTTTACATTAAGGTGCAGGCCCATTTTGACACTATGTTCTTTGATTGTGAGAAGCAAATATTTCAGATCATCTTCACTTTCAGCCAGTAATGTGGTATCATCAGCATAGCGAAGGTTGTTGATGAGTCTTCCACCAATCTTCACACCTCTGTTGTCTTCATACAATCCTGCTTCTCTTATGATTTGTTCTGCATATAAGTTAAACAGGTAGGGGGAAAGTATACAGCCTTGTCTTACACCTTTGCTTATTTTAAACCATTCTGTTTCTCCTTGTTCCGTTCGAACTGTTGCTTCTTGATCAATGCAGTAGAGACATCTAAAAAAACCATTTCTAAAATTACTCGGGGATGTCTCTGTGATTAGAATGTCCATGTGCACATTTGTGGAAGTCCAAATTGCATTTAAGTGATTTTAAATGACCCTTTTAATTTATTATATGATGCAGGGGTACCACTATACCTGGTAGCTATATGATGAAATAATATGGGAATATATATATAGATAGCTAGCTTCCTTATTGGCAATAACTATGGGGGAATATGGAGATATGATAATATCAGGAAAGAGTATAAAGGCCCTAGTTTGGAGGGAAAATTGGTCATATCGTTCTGTCATCAGAAGCAGGCTGAGAGCTCAAGTCTTGTGCTAATTGGACTCTAAAGTGCCACACCGATCTAGGGTCAAGAAAAAGAAAGGAGTCACTGATCTGTTGGTCTCTTTTCTGCCATTTAAAGACAGATAATGAGCTCAATGAAACCTGACTTCCACCTGTATGCCTAATCAATAGGAATAAAGGGAAAAGAGAAGTAGTCCTTCATCTGTAGCAGAGGGCAAGAGGCAAAAAATTCCCAAAATGGGAGGTGAGAATTCCTAGTTCTGAAAGCGTATCTGAGTGGAGTCAGGAATCAAGGATCAGACTGACTGAACTACCCAGTTCAAAGTCCTGGCAATCAAGTGTCCTTCAGAATGGAAGAAGCCAGATGATCCAGCCCTATCTGGGATTATTTGCCATAGCTTCCTTTCACAGATAATATTCAGTTCTTGTTTCATGTAGATGCGGATCAGAAGACTGCTCTGGTAAATCTGCAGGCATTGACAATTTTATGGTGAGGGTCCTGGATGGAAAATTTAAATCGATTCAAGACCATAAAACTTTTGCAATGAAGAGAAGTCCTGTCTGGTCCATTCAAAAGTGTCTTAGCAAAGACATGGACTTGCTGTCACAATATAAACTATAAATATTTACAGCCTGGTCACCCTCCGATCAGCCATCCATTCCCCCCTCCTCCTTCCACTGTCAATGGTATGCTTTAATGATTTACTTATATATTATGGTATTACCATCTGTTACTCATACTCTCCTGACATGAGACAGAAGGTTTTAACCTTTGAAAGCTAGTCTAAGAATGTTTCACCTTATTTTCCTTTGTTGTTTTCTTTTTATTTAACTACTGGTAAATCTAAACACTTTGTTGAAGTCACTGATTAGTTTTGTATGTATAGACTTAAACGCTAATAAGTCCGAATATTTATGGCTATACAGGGATCTCTTGATAAATCCATGTATTAATAACACACAGCTTCAATGTCAGAGAGTGGTGAGGAATCTGGATTTTTTTTCTTGACTTGGATAGTACACAAGCCCAGATTTAGGCATAGCAACATACAGTATGAGATTCCCTAGGGTGTCAAATTTTGAAGGCACAAATACCTGGTCTAAACAGGAGCCTGATTCCACTTGCTTTAAGGTCATCCTCTATGATCTCTGGGGGAGAAACAATCTCCCTACTGCTCTTCAGTCCTGCCTATGGGTGCCAACATCTTAAATCTAGTGCAGGCTTGTCTTACTAATCTATGGTTATTATGGCAAATTCGGGTTTTTCTCCAGTTAGATGATTTAGCTACTTTATTCCATGCCTTGATCACATCTAGGCTGGATTACTGTAATGACTGATAGTTTTGGCAGGCCACAGTACAAGCTGAAGCGTTAATTGGTGCTGAACACTGCAGCTCAATTACTGATGGGGGAAGAAAGCAAGTGATACTATGGTTATATTTATTTAACAGGTTTTTATATACCATGTTATCATTTTAGTCAAAGCAGTTTACATTGTAAATTAAACTTGGTAACGTACACTAATCAGAGATATTGATAACTTGGAGTCTTCTGAGGCAATGGAGGGTTAAGTGACTTAAGGCCACAAGCAGTGCTAGTGGGAATCAAACCCCAGTCTCTTGGTGCCCAATCCCATGTTCTAACCACTAGGCTACTCCTCTACTCTTGCATGCTTTGCACTGGTTGCAATGGAATTAAGAATTCAATTAAAAGTACTATGTTTGATATCCAAAGCTCTCTGTTGTAACAATCCAAGGTATCTCAGGGATCTGCTAATATCTTCCATCCCAGTCAAGACATTGCATTCTTCTCAGTAGTCATTTTGCGTCTTCCTGATCACGTCAAATTGTAAACCTGGGTGGAACCAAGGACTGTGGTGAGTTGTGGAGATATTAATGGTACAAGGGTGAGGGAGTCAAAAATCTCCAAGAGAGCTGCTGACGAAGAGGACAACTAGACATATAAAGGGTCTGAGGGAAAATGGAGAAGGCTTTTTCCAGGTGGGCAGGGTTTAGAGATGCCAGATTCCTGGAATGACACATGAGCACAGGGTGGAGAGACAGAGAAAAGGGAAAAGCAAATGGTCGGACCAGGGAGGGGGAAAGGTAGATGGAGAAAGGTAGAAGGGAAAGGTAGATGGGACTCAGAGAAGAACTGGTGAGAATAAAAATGAAATCTAAGGTATGGCCAGTGTTGTGCTTAGCAGACTGAACCAACTGAGTAAAGTGAACCTGTGAAAGAAAGTGACCAAATTCTGCAGCTAAAGAGGAGCTAGAAGAAGAATACAGCAATAGACACCTATGTGAGAAGTCAAAAAAGGTGCTTATTTTAAGTCTGGTTTTCAAAAGCAATGTAGGTGCCTATTTGCCTTTATAAAATAGGCCTCACCTAGACAGTCCCTGTAGCACGTAAATGTCAAAGCACACATTTATATCTTCTCTGAAGTTGTTGTAAATGTGTATGTGTATAGTATGCTTGTACCCATGCATTTCATAAAATATGTATATGCATTGCATCACTACCCCTGCTCTGCCCTAACGGTGCTTCCAAGAAGATTTATACACAGTGCACGGGCCGATATTCAACAGTTGCAACCAGTGCTTGTAAAGCAGCTGGCCATTGCCATTTTAAATTAGACCTGGAAATTCAATGCTTGGGTCATATCTGGCATTGAATATCTACTTTGCTGGATTAGTAGCTAACCAGTTAACAGAGATATCCAGCCATGAGCCAGAAAGCTAAACCAGATGAAGTTAGGCCAGTCTTGTTTTGGTCTAACTTTAGCCGGATTAAGTTAACCAGCCAGTATCTAAATATCACTGCTGAGCAGTTAACTCAAACACTGTCCCTAGGATGCCTGGATGCAATGCATTAGCATAGTAGCATGCAGCAGAGTTAGGAGAGGATATTTAGTGGCACTAAACAGCTATATACCATTCAATATCCCACTCACTAAGATTAATGTGGTCAGCAGGTCTGTTAACCATGTTCATCCTTTAGGATCTGCCCCCATGCTGTCTTGTCACCATGCATATTTTTTTTTTAGTGCCATCAAGTCAGTGTTGACTCATAGTGACCCAGCTACCTCTGGGTTTTCTTGACAATGTATCACCAGAAGTAGATTGCCAGCCTTTTCTTTGGAGGCAATGGAGGGAAAAGTGACTTGCCCAAGGTCACAAGGAGTGCCAGTGGGAATCAAACCCTTGAGTTTCTGAGTACTAGGCAGTTGCTCGAACCACTAGGCTACTCCTCCACTATACATGCATGTACTGTTGCACTATTTATAGAAGGTCTTTTATGCATGATAAACAGGCTTTACATGTGAAAAAAAACTTGTTAAAACTAACACCATGTATATTGTATGTATTTTATCAAATACGTATGCAAATACATCGCAACCCTGCCCTATTGTACCCAAACAACAACCCCAGGAACATCTATGCACTCTTTGGGGCCCTTTTACTTTAACATGCAGTAACTGTTAACAAAGGCCTGTGGTAACTCTTACTATGATGGTGTGATAGCGCATGGTAACTCTCGCATTAACTGCTCATTGTGCAAAGGGGCAGGGACTGAATGGTTATGGGCAGAAAGTGAGCATAGACCGAACATTGCAGTTAGCACATGGTACTTACTGCAGGCTGTCAATGTTTCTGTTAGCACAGGTGCACTTAACACCACCTCAATAGTTGGCGTTAAGTGCAGCCATGGTAACTGTGAATGAACCTAACGCACAGTAAGGGACATTTCCTTGAGGCAAGTGCAGGGACATGCTGGGCACTCCCCTGACAGTTACTGCATGGCTTTTGCACTCACCACATGTTGACTTTTGCTTCTAATACATGGCAAGTACGCAAAACATATCTCACTTTAGTGAAAAGGCCCCAGTTTGCATAAAAGTTGATACACATACTTCTACATGTGTGTACATCCATGTAATTTTATGAGCCATTTTTCCCAGGTAAAACATGCTTTACACATTGAAAATATTTTATAAAATGACATGCTTAAAGAGCTAGGGGCCCAACAGTTAAAGGCCTTTATATGCCAGTGACACCTGAATATCCGTCGGTTCTGCCGCTACATGCCCTAATGCCGTGTAGCATCGGGCTGTGTCATGGACATTCTGGGGCAGAGCAAAGGTGGCACCCGTCGCTAACCAGGCAGTGGTGATATTGAACCGCTGCCCGGTTAGCGACCTGGGGGTAAAGATAGGCCAGCTTTTTCCGCACCTATCTTTAACCGTGGCAGCTAACTGGACAGTGGATCAATATCGCCACTGCCTGATTAGCTGCATCGCCATGCAGCAGACCCAGATATTCAATGCCGGTGGCTAGATATGGCTCTGGCATTGAATATCCGGGGTTATGGTTCAGTGGCAACAGCTATGCACATTAGAAGTGCCAGCCACCGCCGCTGAATATCACCCCCCCCCCCCCTCCCAAGTCTTTACAAGTTTTCTAAACATCAATTTGATGGTAAGTGAATGGTCTTTGGAAACAGTTTCCAGAGATTAGGAGAACTACTACTAATACCGATCATTTGTATAGATAGTCCCTGCTCATCAGAGCTTGCCATCTAGTCAAGACAGACAGCTGAGGACAAGGATATATCTAGGGAAATGGTAAGGAAACGCATGGGAGACTGAGCGGATCAGGATCTAACAACGGCCTCAAAGGTGTGCGTTTTCAGCCTGGATTTGAAAAGGGCCAGCGATGAAGCCTGATTCACAGACTCAGAAAATAAAACGAAGGATATTATAATGCCTCTATATCGTTCCATGGTGAGACCGCACCTTGAATATTGTGTGCAATTCTTGTCGCCGTATTTTAAAAAGGATATAGCGATATTAGAAAAGGTTCAGAGAAGAGCCACCAAAATGGTAAAGGGGATGGAAGGATACTCCTATGAAGAAAGGCTAAAAAGGTTAGGGCTCTTTAACCTGGAAAAGAGACGGCTGAGGGGAGATATGATAAAAGTCTATAAATTAATGAACGGAGTGGAAAGGGTAAACATAGATCGATTGTTTACATTATCAGAATATAGAAAGACTAGGGGACATACAATGAAGCTACAGGGTAAACTATTTAAGACTAATAAAAGAAAATATTTTTTCACTCAACGTGTAATCAAACTCTGGAATTTGTTACCGGAGGATGTAGTAAAGGCTGTTAGTGTAGATGGGTTTAAAAAAGGTTTGGACAAGTTCCTGGAGGAAAGGTCCATAAACCATTATTAAGAAGGGACCCAGGATATCAATGCTTGACCCAATACAAGCATTGTGGAACCTGTGTCTTTTGGGGAAACTGCTAGGTACATATGACCTAGATTGGCCACTGTTGGAAACAGGATACTGGGCTTGATGGACCTTGGTCTGACCCAGTATGACATATCTTATGTTCTTATGTTCCAGGCAAAAGGAACAGTAAGATAAAAGGATCAAAGTATGGAGTTGGCTGTAGAAGAGAAGGGCACAGATAGAAGCGATCTGCCAGAACAGTGGAGATCCTGAGGAGGGGCGTAGGGAGAGAGAAGAGAAGAAAGGTAGTGAGGAGCAGCAGAATGAGGAGCAATACATGAGAAAACTCTTTGTCGAGTTCCAACTTAATGAAATTTCTTCAAAGAAGGTGCATTTAATTGGGTTTCCTATATCAACCATAAGAGCCAGAAAGGAACATACCAAGAAAGACATGCTTTGCTTGGAGTAGGTTTGGAGAAGAGAGAATGGCATTGAATTTTGAAGAGCCCCTATGAAGAAAGGCTAAAAAGGTTACTCTTTAACCTGGAAAAGAGACGGCTGAGGGGAGATATGATAGAAGTCTATAAATTAATGAACGGAGTGGAAAGGGTAAACATAAATCGATTGTTTACGTTATCAGAATATAGAAAGACTAGGGGGCATGCCTTTACTACATTCTCCGGTAACAAATTCCAGAGTTTGATTACACATTGAGTGAAAAAATATTTTCTTTTATTAGTCTTAAATAGTTTACCCTGTAGCTTCATTGCAATTCTTCTTCTCAAAATATATAACCACTTAATGTTATTTTGTTTCAACTTGTGCCATAAAAGTATCTAGTTCTTCATTTCAAAATATACAACTGCTCAATGTTATACTCTCACAACCTGTGCCACAAGAGTATCTAATTTCTTACAGTTGCAATTGTATTTATCTGTGTTAAAAAAGTATCTACTCTTGCCAATTTACAAAGGTATTCAACCTTATGTAATATCCACTGCTTCTTATAAAACCCCTCTCAACTGACTCTGGATCCAGCTTTTCCACTGTCTCCACCTCTCACCCCCGCTCTCACTATATCCCTTACCCCATATTCTATATTGCCACCTATTCCTATTCCTTCCCAAAATGGCTCCTCCTAAATCTTGCTCATTCACACTGGGGTCTGCCCTCAGTTTACTTTACCTCTTTTTGCTTACCTTCCCTTATGCACTCACTTTAACCCATAGTGCCCCCATTCCAATAATCTACTCCCCCAGGCACCTATATACCCTACCACATCTCTCCCATGCTCATTATAACCCCCACTACCGTTCATGCAAACTCAAAACCATTACTATAAACCCTAACTTTAAACCCTACTCTCCCTCTGACCTCCCCATCCCCCCTCAAAATGCGCCCTACTCAATGCTCGTTCAGCCAGAAACAAAATCCCCTTACTCACTGCCCCTTATTACCGACTACAACCTTGATATACTTTGCCTCACTGAAACCTGGTTCCAAGACTCTGACATGGTTCTAGTAAACCAACTATGCCCCAAAACATTTACTTATTTATTTATTTAGCATACATTTGTATGCCGCTACTTCCAGTGATCAGTAGCGGCTTGATTACAGGCGTGAAATTGACAAATCATGACAGAAATTTTGATGAAATATACTATTGATTCAAAAGGGAAAGCACAGCACAGCACACAGTTAGGGGTCTCAAGGAGGGGTCAGATATTTACATATTCACATATATACATATTCACATATATACATAACTGCATCAATGATCTGTCTAGGTGATGCCGTAATGGGATTGGAAAAGATGGGTCTTAAGCTTTTTCCTGAAGTCCTTTAGGTCGTTGATCTGGCGTATCTCATGAGGCAGGTGGTTCCAGAGCATGGGAGCCGAGTAAGTGAAAGCCCGATTGTTTGTCCGTACGTTGACTGCTCTTATGCTGCTTGGTATGCAGAGGGTGTTCAGGTTCGTGGTCCGTCTGCTTCTTTTGAGAGGTTGAGTGGTGATGAGGGTAGAAAGGAATGAGGGGGATACTATGTGGATGATTTTGAATGTTGTTATTAGCACTTTGTATATTATTCGTGCCGGGATGGGTAGCCAGTGTAGCTCAATCAAGACTGGTGTAATGTGATCTACTAGGCTCTTGTTCATGATGATCCTGGCTGAAACATTTTGTGCCATTTGTAAGATGTTTAGTGCTTTTTTCGGTAGACCCTGAAGGATGGCATTACAGTAGTCAAGGTGGGGAATGATGAGTGCCTGAGCTACTGTTCTGAAGTCAGAATGGTCAATGATGCTGCGTATAGGTTGAAGAACCCTCAGCTTGTGAAATATTGCTCTCTTGATTGACCGGAGGTGTTTGTCCATTTTTAAGTTATCATCAATCAGTACACCTAGATATTTTATCTCTTTTTTAGAGTGATAGGAGTTATTGTTCAGGGTGATGGTTGCAAGAGGATCAAAGTCTTGTTTCCCTGAAATGAACATTACTTCAGTCTTCTTGTGGTTAATTGACATATTGTTGAGATGGAGCCAGTTTTGCATTTCGAGTAGGCATTCTTCTAATTGGTTATAAATGGGATTGTTTACATCAAGTTGAGTGTAAATCATAATATCGTCCGCATACAAGTGGTAGCTGATATTGAACTTTTGGAAGATCATGCATACTGGTTGTATGTAAACGTTGAATAGGAGGGAGGAGATGGCTGAGCCTTGAGGTATTCCTTGTGTTTGGGGGAAAGGCTCTGCTTGTTCGTTGTTGTAGTGTACCTGCTGCATTCGGTTCGTTAGGTATGACTCGAACCACTTTAATGGGGTTCCTGATATACCTATGGATGCGAGTCTGTGCAGGAGAATTTGATGATGGACTGTGTCAAACGCTGCTGAGATATCTATGAATATGAGTATGAACATCTTGTTTTTGTTTTCCAGGCCCTTGATGATGTTGTCAAAGAGTGCTATTAGCAGGGTTTCTACTCCATGGTGTGGTCTGAACCCGTACTGATGGTCATCGAGGATTTTGTTGTCATCTAGGTGGTCCTGCAGTTGCTGTTGGGTCACTTTCTCGATAATCTTTGCAAGAAAGGATATACTTGATATCGGACGGTATGAGGTTGGATCTTCTTTGTTGAGTGCCTTGTTTTTTAGTATAGGCCTGATTAGTGATCTTTTCAGATGAGCAGGCATGATACCTTGCTGCAGTGATTGATTCACTATATGCGTTATAATATGTGCAACTTCTTGTTTCGTATCTTTGATCCATTCTGCTGGACAAGGATCCAGGAGTGAAGTTGTTGTATTTAAGTTTGAGATGGTATGGATGATGCGCTTCTCATCAATTGTCTGGAATGTAGACCAACTTTCTTTCGGCTTATTGCTTGTTTCCTCGCTGTTTGGCTGATTTGTGGAAATGCCCAGGGGTTGTCGAGGGGGATTTAGTTTGGTAGCATAATGATCAGCCAATTCTTGGGCCGTAATTTTGCCATTGCAGTCCTGTTCGGGTAAGGGGTTTGTGAGTCCCCTAACTAGCTCAAACAGCTCTCTGGGTCGATTGATGGCCTTATTGAGTAAGTTGGTGTGGTGCGCTTTTTTAGCAAGGTTAATCTCATGCTTGTATTTGGCTAGGAGTGCCAGGTATTCCAACTTGTGCGGATCATTTTTAGACCGTCTCCATTTTCTCTCCAATTTTCTTAATTCCTTCTTCATTTTGTGCAGCAGTGGTGTGTACCATGGTTCAGTTTTTGTCTTTGTCGGTCTGGCTAATGCCTTCCATCTTGGCTCCGAGTTGGTTTCTATTGAAGAGGTCCATTGTTGAATTAGGTCCTCAATGTCTGTGTTGTTGTGGGTTATGTGTTCTTCAAGAGAGTTTATTAGCGCTTCCTTGTTAAATTGCTGGAACCTTCTTCGATGTTGTTCAGCTCAGCCAGATTTGATCTTGTCTGTGGTGGAGCATAGATATAGAGTGAGGTGTATTTGGTAATGATCGGACCATGGTACTTGGGTTACACAAGTTTTGGGTTGCTTTCCCTCTGTTTGCAGTGGTATTTTAGGTAGGAATATCAAGTCCAGAGAGTGCCCTTTATTATGGGTCTCCACTTGTATCACTTGTTTATACCCGAGCTGGTCCATGGCTTCTAAGAAGGAGGTAGCCTGCATGAGTGGGACTGAGTTAAGATTAAAGTCACCCAGAGTTATTTGGTATTTCTTGGCTGCAGTGGAAGAGATGATTTCCAATGCATCAGCGAGGTCTTCATGGTGCTGTGTAGGTGGTCTATACAAAAGGCATATCGCCAAGGTCCTGTTCTCCACTCTGAGAATATCAATTCCTTGGGTAGTGACTTTTGAAGTCAATCAATGTATGTAACAGATTACATGGAAGAGGAGGAGGTGTAGCTGTTATCTCTAGATCCAACTTACAACTCTCTACTGTTGAATCCACTTCCACCTCAGGCATGGACTCTATTACTGTCTCCAACTCCATGCTTTCTTTGCACCTTCTATACTGAGCTCCTCAGACTGACTCATCTGATCTCTCCACGATCCTAGATACAGCCTGCTCACCCCAACCTACCTCATGCCCTCTAATTATCTTAGGAGATCTAAACTTACACTCTACATCTTCAATACAATCCTCCTCCTTCCTCCAAGCAATGAACACCCTTCACTTCACCCAAATACTACAACACCCTACACATTCTAAAGGAAACATCCTTGACTTAATATTTATCCCACAACACCTTCTTCTCAATGATCAGGTCCAACACACTATCCAACCCATACCCTGGTCTGATCATGCTCTCATCCTCTTCCCCATCCCTTACTCCACCCACAAAAGTCAACCACACACTCATCTCCACCACACCCATAAATTCAAACAATTCAATGCAGCCAACTTCCTGGAGCAAACAATCCCATCACTTGACCTACTAAATAACAAGAACCTGAACCAAGAGTCCTTCATTTCTAAATGGAATGAAATCCTATCTGCAGCCTCCCTACTTCCACCCAAGCAACTTCCTCAAAAACACCGCAGAAGAACCCCCTGGTTCTCTACAAACCTGAGAAACCTCAAAAGGGAGCTTAGACGCCTTGAACATAAATGGAGACGCACTCAAGACCCCAATGTACATATTGCCTACACAACCAAACTTCAAACCTACTGCTCAGAAACCCTCACTCATAAAAGAGAATATAACGAAAATATTATCCAACAAGCGCTTAATAAACCAAGAGAGCTCTTCTCCATCACCAAATCCTTAATAAACAAACCCCTACAACAACACCAGCCACCAAAACCCCTACAACCAAAAACCCCTACAACAAGACCAGCCACCAAATAACTGTGCAGGCTATAGCTAACCATCTGACCTCTAAATTCCTCCCACCTTTATCAACCAATAACCCCCAACCCATTCCTGACCACAGCACCCAACCACATGATGCAACCTTCTCAAACTCATGGAATGAGTTTCATCCCATTACATTAGATAATGTATCTGATGTTATTAAAGATTTGAATGCTTCAACCTCTGCCCTTGATCCTTGTCCTGTCCCCTGGATCAAATCTACCAGAAGTTCCCTCAGCCCCTACATTCTGAATATTGTACAAACCTCCCTCCAGACTGGTTCTGTACCACCTCCACTTAAGTGTGCCTCTATCCGCCCAATCCTAAAAGGAGCTAAACTAGACCCCACCTCCCCTTCCTCCTATAGACCCATCTCTAGTATCCCTTTCCTTGCAAAGATAACCAAGAAACTTGTCCAAACCCAACTTCAGAACTATTTATTTAGACAGTTTTTGTATACCGCCTTATCCTTCAATCAAAGCGGTCACAACACAATTGGGGGATACATTTAACACATGGGGATATGAGACACATACACTAATACTTACAGGGAACATGGGCAATGGAGGGTTAAGTGGCTTGCCCAAGACCACAAGGAGCATCTGTGGGACTAGAAACCCCAGTCCTTCCGGCCCAAGGTTGCTGTCCTCTAGTGGGATTTGAACCCCCGACCTTCCGGCCTGAGGTACCTTGCCCCAACCACTAGGCTACTCCTCCCCAACTATATTGATGACCATTCTCCCCTTGACTTATTCCAACATGGTTTCAAAAAGAATCACGGAGTTGAAACCCTCCTCACCTCTCTACTAGATTCCTTGTACTTACACACCCAGAACCCCGCTCAAGGATGCCTACTTATTTTCCTTGACTTATCCGCTGCTTTTGACTCTCTCCCCCACCATCAACTCCTAATCAGACTTCATGAAATAGGACTGAAAGGCACAACTCTAAAATGGTTCCAATCCTACTTAGACACCAGAACCCAACAGGTCCGTATTGGAAGTGATACCTCCCTCCCATTTACACTAAAACAAGGTGTCCCCCAAGGATCTAGTCTATCCGCATTACTTTTCAATATCTTCCTTCAACCTGTCTGCAAGATTTTCCAAAATAATGGCATTCAGTACCAATTATATGCAGATGACATGATGTGCTTCACCCCATTTAACCTCACTAACCCTAATTTTACTAAACTAAATGAATGTCTAATCAGCCTCAAATCTTGGCTCTCCCAGCACAACCTACTAATTAACCAATCCAAAACTGAAGTCCTTCAAGTATTTTCCAATCCCTCATACACCCCTCCTCCAACCCTCACCTTTGGTGATCTCAAACTCACTTTGAAAAACCAAGTGAAATATCTTGGAATCATCCTTGATCAGAACCTCTCCTTCTCCGATCAAATAAAGAGAACCACCAATACAGTATACGCAAAGCTACGTACTCTCCGGAACCTCAAACCTCTCTTAAGCCCTGACTCCTTTCGTACTGTCTGTCAGGCCCTCACAACCCCTTCGCTTGACTACTGTAATCTGATCTATCATGACCTCCCCAAGAACACCATCCAACCACTCCAACTAGCCCAGAATACGTTAGCGCGGCTCATAACCAACAACCCCAGACGATCTCATATTACACCAGTCCTCTATGATCTCCACTGGCTCCCAATTCAACACCAAGCTAAATTCAAGGTTCTTACTCTTATACACAAAATTATCTCAAAGGAGTCAGCTCCATGCCTCTCCCCACTCCTTGCCTTCTCCAACAACACAAGAACACACCGTTCCTTTACCAAAATCCTACTGACCATACCAACAACTAAAAGGCACTGTAAACAATCTACTAGCAACAGGGCCTTCTCCCTCTATGCTCCATCCCTATGGAATACCCTTCCTCATGAGCTGCGTAACTGTGTGAGCCACTCTGTGAGTTCCAAAAGAAGTTAAAAACCCACCTCTTCCTTGAACATTTTTCCCTACCACCCTAGTACCTAACCCTCTACATCTACCTCCCTGCCCATGCTCCCTCAAATCCTATAATATAACCATCTGTAGCTCTATATATACATATGTAAATAGTTGATCATTGATCATTGTAATTAGTTCATAAATTAGTTCATATTGTTCACCTATGTATCCTTGTTACTTTGTTCTTTGTAAACAGTTGAAACATACTGCCTTGAAACATTCTATGTAAACCGTCTTGATTTGTAGAAAGACGGTATATAAAAAAATGTTAAATAAATAAATAAAGTCAGAATTAAAATCTTTAAAATGAATACAAAATGTAACAAGCAACTAGTGAAGATCATAAAGAGCTCCAGTTACATGATATCTAAATCTGATCCCTGTAATGGATAGTGGCATTCTGGACTACCTAAAGCCCAGAAATAGTGCATAATGGGAGTCCCATTAATAAAGCATTACAGTAATCCTCTCGAGACATAACCAAGGCCCTGCACTGAAGTTCTCAATCCATACATCTTTTAAAAAATGGTTTCAATTGGCTTACCATATGCAACATAGCAAAAGGTTTTAAAAAATCTCCAAAATACATTCCTCAGAGTCATGTGCTATCAAAAATACATCCCAAATTACAAACTCTGGACGTCAATGAACAATGAAATCTGAGGCTATGTAGTAAAAGAACTTTTATTTTTATCTAGATTCAACCAAAACATCTCTCTCCTTCATCCAGACTGAAGTTGCATGTAAGCACTGATTAATCTTATTTACAGATCAGCTAAGTTACCTGGCATTAACTGGGGAAATCCAATATCTAATGGTTGATATACTACTAGTACTGATTTGTATAGCGCTACAAGGCGTAAGCAGCACTGCGCATGTACAAGTAAGAAACAGCCCCTGTTCATTAGAGCTTACAATCTAATCAAGAGAGACCACACAATGACTGGGAACTAGGATAATTCAAGGGGAATGGCAAGATACAGATAAGTGATCAGTGGAAGAATAAGGAGATCAGGATTCAAATGTAGCCTTGAAGAGGTGGCTTTTTAGCCTGGATTTGAATAGGGCCAGAGAAGGAGCCTGGCATTCCAACTCAGGTAGTTTGTTCCAAGCATATGAAGCAGCAAGATGGAATGACGACGTCTAGAGTTGGCAGTGCCAGAGAAGGTCTTAGATAAAAGGGGTCTGCCAGAGGAGTGGCATTCCTGAGGAGGGGTATAGGGAATAATGAGGAAAGGTAGTGAGGAGCCGCAGAATGAATGCACTTAAAAGTCAGTAGGAGAAGTTTGAATTGAATGCAGAAATAGATACAGAGTCAGTGAAGTGACTTGAGAAGAGGGGTTATATGAGTATAGATAGACTGGTGGAAGTTTAGCCATGCATCTGACTTTTGAACAGATTGAAGGGGAGAGAGATGATTCTGAGGGAGATCGGAAAGCAACAGGTTGTAATAGTCTATGCGGAAGGTGACTAGAGAGCGGCTAAGGGTCTTAGTAGTGTGTTCAGAAAAGAAGGGACAAATTTTACCAATGTAATGAAGAAATGGTAGGTTTTAGCTATCTGTTGGATGTGTTCAGAGAAGGATAAAGGCATCAAAGATGACCCCACGGTTGCAGGCTGAGGAAACAGGGAGAAGTAGCGTGTTATCCACAGAGATAGAGAAAGGAGGAAGGGGGGGGGGGAGGTAGCTTTAGGGGGAAAGATAAGGAGCTCTGTTTTAGCCATGTTCAATTTCAGATGTCGGTAGGACATCCAGGCAGCAACATCAGATAAGCAGGCCGAGATACAGGCCTGGATTCCTGGAGAGATTTCAGGGGTTGAGAGGTAAATCTGAGAGTCATCAGCATAAAGATGATACTGAAAACCATGGGAGGAGATGAGCGCACCAAGGGACTGAGTATAGAGAGAGAAAAGCAGAGGTCCCAAGAAAGAGCCCTGAGGTACACTGATGGAGAGTGGGATGGGGGTAGAGGAGGATCCACCAGAACATACACTAAAGGTGTGATGGGAGAGATAGGTAGAAAACCTGGCCATAACAGGGTCCTTAAAACCAAGAGAAAACAAGGCATCAAGGAGAAGGATGTGTCAAAAACAGAAGAAAGGATGAGAATGAGGTTCGAATAAAGGCACTTAGATTTGGTGAGGAACAAGTCATTAGAGATTTTGGCAAGAGCAGTTTCTATACAATGTAGAGGATGAAAACCAGATTGCAGGGGATCCAGAAAGCCTTGAGAGGACAGAAAGCCCAGACAACAGCAGTGAACCATACGTTCGAGGAGTTTAGAAGCAAAGAAGAGGAGAGATATGGGCCAATAATTAGAAGGACAGGTATGGTTGAGTGAAGGTTTTTTGAGGAGGGTGTACCCACAGCAAGTTTGAAGGCTGCAGGAATGGTTGAAGTAGAAAGCAATTGGTTGAGGATGTGACAGTGGAGGAGACAGAGCTTAGTTGGCAGGTGGGAAATGGATCAGAGGAACAGGTAGTAAGTTTGGAGGCAGGGCCGCTTTTACCCATGGGCAAGAGGGGCAGCTGCTCTGGATCCCTGTACAGCAGGGGCCCAGCTGCCCTGCTGCACATGAATAACAGTGGCTCTGCTCCTGCCCCCGCACCTATTGCCACTGTTGCTACCCCTCTCTGGGATGTACAGTGGTGCCAATACATAAAAAGTCAAGTTACCTTCTTTTCCAGTGCCACGGTGCCATTCGTGTTTCCACTCCCACTGATTCTACAGTGTATTTTGTTTCCTGCAAAACTTTAATCCTGTATGACTCAATGCCCTCTCTAACATAGAGCACAAATCCTCCACCAATTTGATCTACTCCATCATTGTGATATAGTTTGCACCCAGGTATCACAGCGTCCCATTGGTTGTCCTCCATCCACCAAGTCTCTGAGATGCCAATTATTTCTAACCTTTCATTTAGAGCCTGATTCAGAGATGCGAATAGCAGGGCTGCACACTATTCTTTGGGAGCGTATGCTGCCTCACCCTCTCCCTGCACACACTGAGCCGCTGTGCGGGGACAGCTGGATGGGGTGGGAGGGAGCGGAGTGGGGGGCGGGCCAAGGCGCCAGGACATACAGGGCTGATTCAGGTTACGGCCCTGGATGTTCGACGGGTGGGGAAACGACATGTTATTTCACCTTTGCAAGTGGAATAAGCAGCAGCAAAGGCAGCGAATGGGCATATTCCCACCCCCCCTCCCAAGGCAGGGATCGGCTGCAGGGAGGTCCCCTCTGCCTGATCCTGGCCCTGGCAGGCCCTGCTAGGGGGCGGGCAGCAGGGACAGTAGGTGGGTTTTTGCGGTGGGCATTCAGGGCTCCTGCTGACCCAGAGGACTGCTTAATCTAATTACTAGTTAGACTGCCCTAAAATGGGAGACTACTTGTCAGCAGGCCATAGAGAGATTGAAAACAACACATCTAAAAAGAAATTTAAAAGTTCAAATCTGCATTCTTCTCACTTTAGTCTTTCTTAGCTGGAATTTGTTGAAAAGTTTATTAGATCAGATTTCAGATCTGTTGTCCCCTGAAACTAAATAAGAATTATTTAAAGGTTCAGCTATGAGCACTCAGATAGAATAGAGCTGCTTGGGAGGAGGCAGTATTAGAATATCAGGAAGGAATGTACGGAGATACTAATAGGGAGTGGAGGAGCAACCTAGTGGTTAGAGCAGCAACCTGGTGAGCAAAGATTCTGAATCCCATTGGCACTCCTTGTGGCCTTCGACAAGTCACTTAACCCTCCACTGTTTCAGGTGCAAATTTACAGGCTGATACAGAAAGATTAGTGTGTCCTCAGCGCACAGATAATGCAACATATACGCACAAGTACCACTATGCCAAATGCAGAAAAGAGATTGATGTGCACATAAATAGCAAAAAAAAGGTAGTGCATGCAACAATACCAAGCATATTTAAATAATATGAAAATGAGCTGTGCATATTAAAATGACATTTATTTTAAAACATTTATTAACCACCATATCCTCAAGAATTCAAGGCAGTGTACAACAAAAGATAAAACATATACAAATCACCCCTCCCCCAGGGTTGCCAACTGGCTCCAGATGCACCCAACAGGCTTGATCCAGTCCTGGGTTTACTCCATTGCATGTAGAAACGTGTAGTTTTGTTTTTCTTATTGAGTGCAATAGAGAAATCAGAATACACATCCCTGCATGCAATGGGATAAAGCCAGGACTGGATCAAGTCTGTCAGGCGCATCTGGAGCCAGCTAGTAACCCTACCCCCCACCCCCCATGCAGAAAAACACGTTGAGGATTACATAACCAGTCATAAGTTCAAGAGTGCCATTATATCTACGCCTGCTCTGAGGTGACTTAAAAATATTGTGCGTGAGGGAAAGACTGTTTCAGCGTGTATACCGGTGAACAGTTATGTTCAGCATGAAAATCTTCTGCATGTATCTTTCAGTGTATAAGTGAAAGTTCAACATCAAAGAAGAAATATCTTTTGCTTCTTATCCTTCTGTACTCTTTGGACTCACTTATATCATTCTCCATTTACTGTTATGTCTCTTGTTGTGCTTTAATAAAAAAATGTTTTGGGGTGAAATAGTGTTGACTATTAAGTGGTGGGTGCCATCTAGGGTTGCCAACTGGCTCCAGATGCACCCAACAGGCTTGATCCAGTCCTGGGTTTACCCCATTGCATGCAGGGACATGTAGTCTTGCTTTTATTCTGGGGCGTAACGGAAAAATTAGAACTACATGACCCTGCATGCAGTGGGGTAAACCCAGGACTGAATCAAGCGTGCCAGGCGCATCTGGAGCCAGTTGGCAACCCTGGTGCTATCAGGCTGTTACTGGCTTTGCTAATCATCAAAGAACCAGCTGTTAGTGTAGCTCGGTTCAAAACAGGTTTGGATGAGTTCATGGAGGAAAAGTCCATAAACCAGAGGACTGGGGCAATCCACTGCTCACTCCTGGGACAAGTAGCATGGAATGTGTATACCTTTGAGAACGCAACAGGTATTGCAGAACTGGAATGGCCACTACTGGAAACTGGAAACAGGACTTGATAGACCCTTGATCTGACCTAGTATGGCATATCCTATGTTCATAACCTGCATGTCCTATGCACATAAGGTGAGTGTCCGGAATTTACACGCATGCACCTTGTAGCACGACTATTGTTTGTGCATGTGCTGGCTCCCCTCCTTTCAACTTTACACTGAAGTTTTGCACACAGCTCATTTGCATAGACACCCTTTGCTGCATATCAGCGCTGAAGTTTTGCGCTTTCGGTGTGCTACAAAAAAAAGCATACACAGCTAATAGCCAGCAACTTCTGCCCTGGCTTTCTGCAGCAGCCTGTTAAGATTGTAAGCTCTCTAGTGACAAGAAAATACTTATAGTACTTGATTGTAATCATCTTAAATTACTACTTGAAAGGCATGAACTAGATGCTACTAAATAAATAAATGTTAAACAACTGTGCACAAAGAGGACACAATATAAATAGCAAAATACTAATTCTTTCTAATAGTTCTCAAAACTACAGTCGTGGAGCTCCTAAATGAGAGAAACACACAAGGAAGAGATCCAGAAATTTACAGGCATATAAAGATTAAAATGTACTAGAAAAAGAGGAAAGGTTCTCCAACTCGTTTCTTTCTGAAGTTGAAGACGCCCAGTGTCCCAGAAAACAAGGCAGGGATTTACATGACAGGGCATGTGAGTAGTTCCAGAGTTGCCAAGTTACCCAGTTCCAGGGGTGAGAATTTAAAGCCAGTCCTGGATTTCTAACACTCATTCTGATGTATTATGGGACCTGCAGAACTGATTTCAATGGGTATAATCAGGGACTATAAATAGCGTACTGCATTGCAATGTCAATTTAAAACCAGAACTGGCAAAAAATTTCACTCATGGAATTGGGTAACTTGGCAACGCTGTAGGGGTTCCTACTGTCAATGTTTGAGTTATGCAACAAGTAAAAAATGGAAAATATTCGGGGCTTCAATTGGAGGTCTTCTCAGATTTCTGATGCCCCTGGGCATCGCGAACAGGTGAGGCAATCCTACATTTTCAACGCCTGGTTTGGAACCTGCAACACTGATTTCAATTAGCAGAATTAGGAACTAGAGATACCACGACGCTTTGGGGGTGTAAATTTAAACCAGGACTGGCCTACAAATCTCTAGTGGAACTGAATAAATTGGCAGCTATGGGCTCACCTCACCTGTTCCAGAAGGTGAAGGTTGCTCGCTAGTAGTGTTGCGCCATTAATTACTTTGAAAATCCCTATCACTATGTATTATTTGTACAGACTACTATATTTACTTAGTTTTATGTAGATACGGATCAGTAAACAGCTCCTGCTCCCTGAAGTTTTTGATCTCGCGAAGACGCACAGACTGCATGGAAAATTCTCTGCTCACTTGCTCTGGAATGTGCACTTTTCCAGCAAAAGGGTGGGAGGCTATGTAGTCCTGGCAACAGTTGTACGACTCCTTGCCTCGATCTCTTTTTAAACATTTTTATTGTTTTTGAGAGACAACTTTGGCTGCTTGAGAAAAATGTGATTCCCGCACTCCACCCCACTTTAATGATGCATTTTTTCATCGAGTTCTCTATTTGCCAGCAAATCTGCCTCGTGTTTACTCCGGGAAGTGGGCTAACTAAACTCCCAGTTCCTCCTTAAATCGCTGCTTGTCCCTTCCCCCACACTTTTCTCCCCTCCCTTCCCCTCCCTCGAAGTTGGAGAGCAAAGAACTGAAGAGCAGGCAGCCTGCTGGGAGCAGCTCGGTGCCAGAGGCACTTCCACCTGACAGGGGCAGCCAAAGCGCCCTCGGCTCTTTCCATCATGGCATCCGAGGAACTGTCAAAGAAGCTGAACCGCAGGCTTATGCTGGAGGAGACGGAGCAGCAGGCAGAGGGCAACGGGGACGCTCTCAGCCCCTACTGGCAGGAGGAGGAGGACTGCGAGAAGCCGATCAATGCCAGCGCAGACTCGGAGCTAAGTGCCAAGCTGAACCGGAGACTGGACATCAACGACGGGACGATGCAGCCCCGCCAGGCCAGTGTCTTCAACCCGTACGCGGAGTTCACACGCAAGCAGATCAAGGACATGGAGACGATGTTCAAACTGTGAGTGACACCAGAACCGCTTCTTTTCCCTGCTCCACGCTGTCCCCCTCCCCCTTTTCAGGGTTCGCCGACTTCTGCACTTTGCTGATCCCTCTGATGCCTTCCGCGCATGAGAAGCCGTTCGGGAGAGTAGAGGCTGCAGCAAATATTCTTGGAAAATCTACCGCAGAACTTCAACAGCGATCGGAGGCCCCCCATCTTTCCCCGCGCGCTCTCTTCCTGGCTTCTTTTCTCAGTTCCTTTTACTTTCCACCTCTCTCCACTGACTCTTCTTTCAGTAGTCTCCATTCACGGGACCGATCTCCTTTCCTGTTCTTCTCTCATCTCAAGTAGGTCTTTTTGTCACTGCTGCCCAAAGTAGTGGTGTCAGTGAAGAGCCTTGACTGATTGATTCTCAAGTCGGTATGTTCAAGTCCCTTTTCCACTAATCCACCTCAACTTGGTGGGACGAGGGCTAGGGATCGGGTATGCTGACACATAGAACTGCTTTTATTTGGACCCCCTCATTTACCCCAAACAACTCTACTAATCCCCTACCCATCCTCCCTAGAGCTGTGGATAGATGCATCCCGTGAGTTAGTAAGCGGGTGGAGAGCGTTTTAAAAAGGGGGAGGGACTTAATGGGTGGGAGTCTTCCTATGGCTGTGAATGTGATGATGTTCTGGGGCGTTCTCTCCTCCTTGGGAGTCTTGGGGCATTTGAGAATGGACCACAGAGCTTCCTATTCAATAGTTAAAGCCATGCATTACAATTAACTAATACCTAACCAATGAAGCTAAAATGGAAGTAAAGTTAATGTCAAAGTTTAATTGTACGTCCATTTTAATGCACTTTTGTTAACTAAAGATTTATCACACAGTTTTTCACTACTGTGATTTGTGCATCACATTATTTTATATTACACCTAGTGTAAAATAAGAGAAAGTTAAAAAAAAAATCAGCTCTAAAAATAGAGTTCAGATTTTCTACATGCTCTTATTACATAAGCCTCTAACTGATTGTGCAGTAAGCAGTGGAGAAATGCAGGGCTTGGCTGTGGCCACTGCATCCTTGAGTCTTAGGTATGGACCAGTAAGTTAGAAAAACTGAAGTCAAGTTTTGTGCTGTTTTAAAGAACTTTTATATAAGTGTTTATAACGTTTAGTATTGCTTGGGAAATGTCTGTAACTTTGTTTAATGTTAGGTGCTTGTTTTAGATGCTTTTAGGGTACAGTCAAATCAGGAGACAGACACTCTTTGCCTATGGAAAACTCCACTTGATGAAGCAGCTTTTTGACTGACATAGATATAAGTGAACTGGCCTTGTACTTGATTAAATTTTGTTGTTATGTGCTATGGCTATTTTTAAGCGACGTCATCTGGAAGTACCCAAATGAGATATTGTAATACAGATGTAGGCAGGTTG
Source organism: Ichthyophis bannanicus (assembly GCA_033557465.1). Classification (NCBI taxonomy): domain Eukaryota; kingdom Metazoa; phylum Chordata; class Amphibia; order Gymnophiona; family Ichthyophiidae; genus Ichthyophis; species Ichthyophis bannanicus. The sequence continues at coordinate 352,626,133 of CM066038.1, forward strand.
AGTTGGCTGGGGTAGTCGGTGGTTAAGGTCTTTTTTAATGGGAAGTGTTTCAGAGTAAATTCGGCAGGACATGTGCCAGGATGTTGGATCCCTGCTGCTGTCCCTGGGGTAATGAATTAAGTCTTTTGGTTTTGTTAATTATGGGGTGAATTTTCGACCAGTATTTAAAATATTACATCTATTCTTCATCACTACACATAGTCAATGGTGTTGAATATACAGGGCTGCTGTTGCTGCTATACATTCATTTGAGGCCTGCTGCTCAGGCCTCAGCAAAATATACTGCATATCTTATCCAGATAACAGCTGAAAATCAGCACTGTCTGGATAATTTTGCAGCACAGTCCTCACTCTGCCCTCCCTCCTTTTGTCCCTTCACTATACAGACAGTGTTGGATCAGCTAGAGAGATTTTCAGCCCAGCACTACTCGTATACATATTAGCAACTGAAACTTGACAAATACATTCCCCCATAAATGATGAATGTATATAACTCAACTTGCATACTGGCCCATATATATTTATAAAGATGATATTCAAATATTGGTTTCCATAGGTGGCAACCCCTTGCTGAGGGTGTGGCAGTTAGACTGTTGTCTTTCAGAAGTAGTGGGGAAATTTGAAGGATTCTTGGTTGATAATTGGTGTGAAGTTGATTTAAATAATCTGTTTGGACAGGCTGAACTGGCAGTCAGTGGCTGCCAGATCTATGATGGAGGGACTGGTTATTTCACCTGGACAGCAACACCCTTGCGGACAGCCTCAGTTGCCAGTTTGCACCCTACCAGTGGTCTCTCAGGCCGTCACCTCGGACTTGTTCCATTGGTGGGTGACACCCTCAGTGAACCTCTTCGCTTGTGAGAACAATATGAAGTACTGGGACTTCTGCTCTAGATAGCCTCCCGCTACAGACTAGCTTCAGAATCATTCGTGATAGATGGGGGCCACCAGCTCTGCTATGCCTACCCGCCCACCCCATTCATAGTCAAGACCCTTCATAAGATTCTGCACGCAGGATGAGCGTGATCCTCATCATTCCCAAATGGCCCTTCTAGCAGCCCATGGATTGCAGACATGATGATTCATAGAAAGCATAGAAAATACTGGCATATGTAGATTCTATAAGGAAGAGCTGGAAATGGTTACTCATCTACCTGGCTACAAGGTTCTGATGGGAGAAAAGATCTATAGAGAGGGGCACAATAAGATGGCGGGCCTCATTCACTGGAAATTTTGCAAACATTACAACATCGCTGTACCAGAAAAGCATTCGGCTCATGAACCTAAGAAAACTGTCAGAAATGAAGAAATTATGATAACCATTTGAACCAATACAAAGCTTGATGCCTGAAGATTGGACTTCATGGTAAAGGAGAAGAACAGGAGAATAACATTGACAACCAACATCATCATTGCCAAGCAATTATTCCATGCATCAAATGGAGAAAGAGAAGATCTTTAAGTACCAAGAAATGCACTCAGAGACTAAGAAAATGTGGCACAAAATACAGACATTTTTCCCATCATATTGGGTGCTACAGGCATGATTAAAATAAATTTTCTAGCACACCTTGATAAATTGCCTATACATGTGACAACATCTTATGAACTCTAGGAAGAGAGTCTCTTTGGCATGATGTGAGTACTATGGTGAGCATTAGCAGTAAATTTGAGAGATTGAGATTATGTTTTACATACTCTGGTTTAACAGTGAGGTTCACGAAAAGAGATCCCGGTAGCAATAAGAGATTTATTTTATTTATTTTATTTAGACAGTTTTGTATACCGCCTTATCCTTCAATCAAAGCGGTCACAACACAATTGGGGGATACATTTAACACGCAGGGATATGAGACACATACACTAATACTTACAGGGAACATGGGCAATTGAGGGTTAAGTGGCTTGCCCAAGACCACAAGGAGCATCTGTGGGACTAGAAACCCCAGTCCTTCTGGCCCAAGGTTGCTGCCCTCTAGTGGGATTTGAACCCCCGACCTTCCGGCTTGAAGTACCTTGCCCCAACCACTAGGCTACTCCTCCCTGCCCACTAGGCTACTCCTCCCTGCAGATTGATGGCAGATTGAATGTTTTCAATGAGGATAAGGATTTCTGAACCCCTGAAGAAGCCTTTTTGGTGAAACAAAAATCGTTGTCGGGTTTACCAGAGAATAGGGTGCTGGCAGTTTGGTGAATACGGCGTTGGTGGTCGCCTCCATTAAGCTTTTATGTCAAAAGGAGAACAACCTGTGCAGCTTTAGTTTGAAACTTCAAATATATAAGATAAGTAAGTAATTGCTTATAAGTTATGCTGCTAGATTGTTTGTTGGTGAAGTGTGCTTTCCTTTACTTACAGGAGACGTCACCTTTTTGCTTTAAGAACGGTCCATTCTGAAAGTTAGACACATAGACAAGCCATTCTGCATTTATATGTACTGTATGTCTAATGCTGAAAGGTACTTTTCAGGATTAAATTCTAATGAGAATTGGATATTGGATTAATAAGATATATACTTTATTTGTTTGAAAATTTGAGAAAAAAACTAAAAATTAATAAATTGAGGGATGTTTGAGATCTGTGATGTGAGCGTCTGCTAGTCCCTATGGTGGATTCTTTCGCCATATGTAGGGCATATAGCCATCCTGAGATCTTTTACCCTTTAATATATTGCTAACTTAGGTATTGTGCAGTTTTGTTAGAAACCTTTTAGTAAATCAATATTAACCCACAAAGAGAGTGTGTTGGTGTGTTATATTAGGCTCTTAGATAGTCTCTTTGTGTATTATGTGCAAAACTAACCTATTTGGTGAAATTGCCCCTGAAAGAGCAATTATAGTAAATCCTGATATACTGCCCACATAGATATGCTTTTAGGTCAGGATTTTTCACATTCAAAAGCCACATAGTATGCCCCGTATATCAGCATTTAAATGAACATGCGAGTCTGATGCTCTTGGGTCACATGCAGCAAAAGGCAAAATGGAGACATTTTCAACATAAGGTTGTGGTCAACATTACTGGCACCCTTGCATTTTAGGTATGTTGTGTACAATATCTTGAGAAATAATTGGAAATATTCCAACAGTATGTCATCATAATATTTTAATATTATATTCAAAGGTATACAGCAAAAAAAGACATCTATGCAACTTAGGTGTAGTAGTTTCTGAAAAAAAAATATGACCTGGAAAAGATTAATGGAACCCTTCACTAATATTTAGTTGCATAACCCTTGGCAGTGATAATAGCCTCCAAACATTTCTTGTAGCCATCTATAAGTTCATGCATCTGTCTGCTGGTAGTTTCTCCCACTTTTCAACTGTGATTTTGTTCCAACTCATGAATGTTACCAGGATTCTTTTCTACCAATGGCATATCAGCTCATTCCAAAGGTTCACAATTGGATTGTGATCAGGACTCATTTAAAACAGTCCATTAGTTCCTTTTTAACCATTCTTTTGGATATATGTTTTGGGTCATTGTTCTGTTGGAGGACTCATGGCCCTTGACCCAGACCTAGCTTTCTGACTCTAGGTAGCACATTTCGCTTCAAAATACCTTGGTAGTCTTGTGACTTCATGATTCCTTTAATATGTTCCAGGCTTCCAGTTCCTGAGGCAGCAAACAGTCCCACAATATTATGGAACCTCCACCATAGGTTCCATAGGAAGGGTGGTATTTTTTCCCTTATAAGCTTCATTTCTTTACCTGTAAATGTATCGCCGGTTTGCATTGCCAAAGAGCTCAAGTTTGGTTTCTTCTGTCCACAGAACATTTTTCCAGAAGGATTGTTTTTCAAAATAGGTTTGGGCAAAGATCAGGTGTGCCTTTTTATGTCTGTCTTTGAGAAGTGGGGTCCTCCTTGGCCTTCGCCCATGAAGTCCTTCTTTGTTTGTTTAGTGTGTGGCCTATGTTGAAACCACCACTCCAGATTGCTCCAGATCAGCTTTAAGCTCTTTGTATGTTGTACGTGGTGTTTTTCCAACAGTTTGCACTAACCTTGGTTAATTTTCCTCTTCCCACCACATCCTGGGAGGTTCTTGACAGTTCCATGAGCAAGAAAGCTTCTTAATAATGGTGCGAACTGTAGAAAGAGGAATACTAAGGTCTTTGGAAATGGCCTTGTACCCCCTTTGAAGTTTGGTGATAATGACTTTTCTGACAGGCTCAGGCAGCTTTCTTGTTTTTCACCATTGTGAAAATGGAACATTGTGAATGTGGCCATTTTAAACATTAGAGCCATCATTCATTGGTTGATTCAGGTCATGTGAGTACTGACAAACACAGGTGCATCTAATTTTACTGCCGTGGGAATGTATCTCTTCTGTTCAGATTGATTTGAATTGTTGCCAGGACATGATTATCAGCACCCTTAGAAATGTCTCAGTTTCTTTACATTATTTCCTACTATTTCCTTTTTTTAATTGATATTTGATTTTTTTTAATCAAATATCTGTGCATATATCATCCAAAACCATTTCGCTGGCCACTTTTTAGGAAATATTGGCTATTAAGGGGTTGAACTGCAAGGGTTCCAATAATGACTACCGCTGTTTATCATACAACTGTATATCATAAATTGTGCTATATATCTCTATGTGTACAGCACTGCTCAATATGATTCATATGGCAGCAGTGTTCTTGACTCTAGTGGCTTACAATTTTGATTAGAGTACAAGGAATTTAAGGGATTTGTTTGCAGATGTCTAGGTCAATGTAAGTGATTCAAATTGCTTTAATTTCAATATTTAATAAAATATTATTTAGCTATCATTCAAGCAACTGCGCCTTCAAGTGGCACTAACAAGGGCTATGAATATGAATTTCCAACATCCATAGAAGGAGACATGCCTTTAATTTCAAATCAGAATTGGATTTATTTTACTAGAGAATATTTTACCTTTTGCTTGGTTTATCCTTCTGAGCTCTTTGACTTTGTGCTTTCTGCTTCATCTGCCCAGCTTTGTTGTGGTATCCTGATCTCTTACCTCCTTTCACCACTGAAGTTATTCTATAAGGCAGAGATAGTGGTGTAAATATTGTCCAAGCAGCCCTCCTACATTCAGGGACTGGGAACTGCAGGGGTGGAAGCAGAGGCAGAATGCAATGCAGTACTTAAACTCTAATAGTGCTGTCTCCTGATCATTAGGGTTGGCAATGGGAGAAGTTCTTAAGTGCATAATTTGCTGCTGGCATAGGGCTAAGTCTCATGATAAAAGCCATGGAACTTGGTTCCCTGGTAGCATAAAGTGATGCTCCACAGCAAGAGACATGCTTAAGTGCCTGATGGGATAACTGAAGGAGGTTGTGAGGTGGCATGGCTACACTGTAGAAAAAGTTCAATATTTGCCCTGCTCACCTCCTGTCAGCTTCACTGGAGGCTCTGTCTGGCATGGGGGAAGAGGGATGTGCAAGCAGGGCCGGCCCAACCACTAGGCAAACTAGGAGGTCACCTAGGGCACCAACCTCTGAAGGGCAGCAAAAATAGGCCACTAAAAGCTAAAATATAGATTTTGACAGCCAAAGAGGGTGTAAAGCTTGAGGTTCGCCGAGGGCTCCAATACTTTGGACCAACTCTAGGGCCAGCCGTGCATGCAAGGAGAGGGAAGGAAAAGAGAGGGATCAGGAGCCTAGAATTTGTACTTGTGCCACTAGACTAGGGTCCTCCAGATTTTCAAGAGAAGGGCCACATAGGACATTTCAAATCACTGACTAGGGAAGCGGGACACGTTTGGGCAGAATTGGTGGGGGTAGTCTTTTTCAGTGATTTGAAATGCTGGGCAGGCAGGAACTATAGTTTATTTAACTGGTTTTAATATACTGCTTTTCTACCAGTCAAAACGGTTTACATAGAACACAAACAGGTTTCATTGAACAATTAAACGCGTAGTGATATAGAAAACCTGATAAGGTGGAACAGCATATAATGAGGGAGGGGGTAAACAGGAATAATGTAACTTTAGAACCTATATTACAGTAATGCAGTGAACCACTAAGGGTTCAGAAATCCTGCGAACAGGCATGTGGTAAAGTGGGCTTATGATGAGGTGCTGTTTTTACAGATGGGGTTGTGGTGAAGTGAAGATGAAGTGGATCTAGTGGTGTGGGGGGGAAGTACCATAGTGCTCTTCGGAGGTGTGTCTTTAGGTGCTCTTTGAATAGATTGTGAGAACTGAATGTTTCGTAAAGTAGAGGGTGTTGGTTCCAAAAGGTGAGAGCATAGAATTCAAAGGCTCTCATGCATGTGTGTTGTGAGTTTTTTTGCATATCTGAGGTGGTGGGAGAAGATGATTTGAACGTACTCTGTCTATGCAGTCTGTTGGTGATTGGACGTCTAATGAGCGCTTGGAGATGTTCAGAGGAGGAGTTGGTGAGTGCTTTATGGGTGATAGCAAGGACCTTGAATTTGATTCTGGATGTGATAGGGAGCCAGTGGAGGGTTTTCAGTATGGGATTAATAATGGAAGTGTCTGGAGACTCTAGTTATGGTGCGAGCCGCAGTGTTTTGGGCAAGCTGTAGGGGGGCGATGGTGACTTTAGGGAGCCCAAAGCCACCATCCTTTTCTGTTCATATACAGCAGACTGCAAAAACCTGTCTCTTCTTTATCTATAATGTCTGTAAAATCTGTCCCTTCCTCTCTGTTAATACCACATGAACATTTGTCAACTCCTTGATTACCTCTCGCCTCCACTATTGCAATCTCCTTTTTACCAGCCTTCCTCTGAGTCATCTCTTTCCCCTTCAATCATTTCAAAACTCTGCTGTGTGTCGTATCTTTGGCCAGTCTCGCTTTGCACAAATAACCCCTCTTCTCAAATCACATTACGGCATCCAATCCAAGCTTTTTCTAACTTTTAAATGCGTTCATTCTGCTGCTCCACCCTATCTCTCTTCTCTCCTCTCTCTCTCTCTACGCTCCTCCTCACGGACTTCATTCTTCTAGCTTGATCCTTTCCCTGCCCTTTTCCCTTTCTGCTAACTCAAGATTTCTGTTCTGTCACCTCGCAGCTCCTTATGCATGGAACTCTCTTCCTGATGCTGTTCGTCAGGCTTCATCACTCCCCCTCTTAAAATCTTTCCTAAAGGCTCACCACTTTAAGGCTGCTTTTGGTCCCTGATCCTTACTCTTGTGTCTCCTTTTATTGTTTTGTCTCCCTTCCCTACTTTCATTTTTCCTTCCTTGTCCTGTTTGTCTTGATTAGATTGTAAGCTGTAAGGAGCAGGGCCTGTCTATTTCTTTTCTGTGTTTTTGTACAGCGCTGCCTACATTGAGTAGTGTTCTACAAATGTTTAATAATAGTAAGCTGTGGCACATTGCCATATTTCTTGAAAGTTCGGACACCTGCCTTTGCCTTCCCCTTTCCCTGACATCTTCCTGCTGGGGAGTAGAGGTGGGTGGATGGTGGGGGAAAGGGGGTGGTGCGCTCCAACTCTCATACTTTCTCTCCCCCTTCAGTTCACACCTTCTCTCTACCCCACATTCCCTGCAGCAGAAGCACTAATGATGAGTTTGCATTGCCCATTAGAAAAAGTAGGGCTCATAAATGTTATTTAACACAATACTCTTACAACGCCTTCACATACATATTGACAATTTAATATCATTACTACTATTGCACCTATTCATTTTATTTCACCCTTATTGCACATACTGTCATTATAATCCCCTTAGGATTATTGCACTTTTTAGCATATACTGTTGTCATAAAATATAAAATCCCCACTTGTATCTTGTATTGTAGTTTATACATTTTTAAATTCCAACTATCCATGAAGCTGCCAAAACCTCCAATATGTGTAGCAGTATTGTGCTTTACACCTCGATAGATACTTTACTATTCATCTATACAATCCTGCTATACAATCCTTGATTCCGATAGTCCAGCATCTACTTGCTCTTCAATTGAAATCCTGAATGCCAATAATCCAACTACGGCCACCAGTTTTGCCACACCTGTGAGTTTATCAAGGAATCTTTCTAAATCAAGGAGACACTCAGCTGATACATCTCACTTTTTTAAACAACAGATCCTCTTCAGCTGGGAGCCCAAGAAAGACACATCTTCATGTGCAGAGTACTATTGAACAACCAGTATGAAACCATATTAAAAACGTTTACAGTGAATTCCAAATAACAGCCACCTTTATACCCCTCTCTTTAAAAATATATATATAACTCGTGCAAACTCACCGCGGCTAAACCAGCTCACTTCTTTTGCTGCTACAGATGCCACTACCCTGAATTCTCCTCCTTAAAAATACTATTCAAGCCAATACTACTCAGCCACCTCAATCATCAATTTCCCCATTCATAAATCCAAAGCACACTTCTTAAATCCAATTATCACTCCCTACTACTAAGTAGTGTCTTATGAACTAAATCCATTCAAAATAGAAGATTGGATGAAACCGCCGCATTAGAAGCGGCTATTTTAAACTTCAAGCATGAGCTGATCAAAAACCCTTCATATGGGTTACCACTCCATTCAATATAACCAGTGCCATCTATAAATCCAAAGCTTTGCGACTTGTACAGCGAGAGGGGATTATAATGTTAGTATGCGCAATAAGGGTGAAATAAAATGAATAGGTGCAATAGTAGTAATGATATTAAATTGTCAATATGTATTTGAAGGAGTTATAAGAGTATTGTGTTAAATAACCTTTGAGTCCTACGTTTTCTAATGGTCCCTTATATAATTGTGGCACTCTGTACGGATGTATAGGTAAATTGTGAGGTTTGTATTTGCTACATGGTTTGTTTCTTCTCCACAGTGCCTGGCACTTCTAGTTTCTCTGTGGGTCTCGGTGCTCACCTCCATTCTCACCTTATGAACTTCATTAGCAGCAGCGGCAGCTTGCTAAAACACTCACCACCACTTATTCCTCTTTCTCTCTTTGCTCTCCTGTCTCCATTGAGACTGCCACATGCTCTTATGGACCTGTCCATGGGGTCTACTGGAACTGCTCCCACTGCTGTTTGCTGTCTGCGCTGCCACGCTTGGGGGTGACTAGGGGATCTTCCTCCATAGGAGGATGGTAGGCTAGAGCAATGCGCTCTGCGGGCCATAGACTGTTTGTTTACAAATCAGAAAACGACTGGGAAGTGTGTTAATGGCCATTTTTTTAGGGGATCTTGAAATGATTCTTACAAGTAAATATTGTTTATCTAACTTTCAGAATGTGAGTGAAAGAATTGGCCTAAGTCTCTGAGGGGTAGTTTCTCCAAATGGGTTAGTTTTGCACATACTGTGGCAGTCGTATACCTCACTTCTAAGCCACGAAATGTGGAATATGATCTTAGTCTCTCAAATTTACTGCTAATGCTTGGCGTAATAATTGTATTGTGCCAAAGTGAGCCACCTGCTGGAGTTCGTAAGATATTAACATGTATGGATAGTTTGTCAAGATGTGCTTGAAAATTCTTCTTTATCAAGCCTGTGGCTCCCAGTACAACCGGAAATATTTCTGTATCTTTCTGCCACATTTTCTTGGTCTCTGACTGCATTTCTTGGTAGTTCAGGATCTTCTGCTTCTCCACATGATTCACAGAATAATAACTCTGTTTTGACACTTCTATTATCAATGCCGTTCTGGTATCTGTTGTTGTTGTTGTTGTTGTTAAGTGCCGTCGAGTCGAAGTTGACTCATGGCGACCCTCAGGATAACTATCCTAAATTGTGTTCGGTCTTCAGTCAGGCGGCTCATTGTTGACAGACTGGTACCCGTAGCTGCTGTTATTATATCGATCCATCTCGGTGCTGGCCTTCCTCTTTTGCGTTGACCTTCTATCTTGCCAAGCATAATGTCTTTCTCTAATGATCTCTCTCTTCGCATGATGTGTTCAAAGTATGAAAGTCGAAGTCTTGTCATCTGAGCTTCTAAAGAAAACTTAGGTTTGATCTCCTCCAGTACCGACTGGTTTGTTCTTCGGGCAGTCCATGGTATACACAGTATTTGCCGCCAGCACCATAATTCAAAGGCATCGATTTTCTTCCTATCTGTCTTTTTCACTGTCCAGCTTTCACATCCATATGATGTTATTGAAAATACCATGGCTTGAACAAGTTGAATCTTTGTATGGAGAGAGACATCTCTGCTCTTGAGAATCTTATCTAGGTCTTTCATAGCTATTCTGCCAAGAGCAATGCGTCGTCTGATTTCTTGACTGCTTGTTGCTTCTTTATGAATAGTTGATCCAAGTAGGTTAAAGTTGTTCACAATTTCAATTTCTTCTCCTTCAACGATGAACCTGTTGATTATGCCAGTATCTGGTATCTATCTCCTCCTTTACCACTATGTCAGGTTTCCAGGCATCCAGTTTCTTATCCGTCGGAATGGGAATGTCCCAGGTGATCATAACCTCTTCATTCTCTGTTGTTCTCTTAGGGTCACGATCCCAGTGCTTTTCAGGGACAGCGATGTTGTAGTGTTTTACAGTGTTTCTAGTGGAGGAGGCGGGCTACTTTGTGCCTTTCTGTATAGAAAGTTTCCGCCATTAGAGCTCCACAGCCTGCTATTAGGTGAGTAACTGTTTCCAGCTCGATCTTACAGAATTGGCATATGTCTGTTGTGCCAGTTTTTTCACTATTTGCCGTAAACCATCTCGTCCGTAATCTGCTGTTTTGGGCTGCAACTATCAATATTTCATCCTTCGGTTTTAGTTCATCTCTCTAACTATTCATGTGTCCATTCTTCATCGCAAAAGGTTCTTGGAGTAACACTGTATTTTCTACTGTATTTGTGCATTTGCACTTGTTTTTCCTCTCCTGCTGATCTAATTCTTTGAAGAGGTTTTTTTCTCTTGTGTTACAAATTCTGTTACTTCCTTTCCCGTGCATGCCTGTGGATTCTCACTCATTCCTTCTAATCATCGGAACTTTTGTCCAGGTTTGATGGAGACAGATTCTGGACATTTGCTTTCATATTTGAGCATTTTTTGCATGTTTTTCATAGTAACATAGTAAATGACAGCAGATAAAGACCAGTATAGTCCATCTAGTCTGCCCAGCAAGGCAGTAAGAGTAGGTACATCTGCCGCTCCATGCAGGTCACCCCTCCCCATGCCTTTGTTTAGGCGTGTACCCACTGCTCTGTGTTGGTCACCCCTATTTGTTGTTCCGATGATCATGTCAAATAGGCTTGGAGGCCTATGATAGTAGCTATGTAGGTGTAGTCAATCTCTATAAGTCCTAGCCCTCCTTCAGCTCTAGGAATTTACAATCTTGGCAGACACTGATTCTTGTAAATTACTTCATGAGCATGGAGGAGTTTTCTTGATCGCACATCCAGTTTTTCAAGATCTTTATGAGTGCAATCCACAATCCCAAAACTGTATGAGAGTACAGGGATTGCCAGCTGATGGCTTGTATCTTATTTTGTGATGTTAAAACACTTTTCAGTAACAGTTTTAATCTCCTGTACTTTGCCTTTACTGATCTTCTCTCTCAATATTTTCTGCTGAAATGTCTTTCCTTCCTCTATTCCGAGATACTTATATATGCTTTCCTGTTTAAGGTCCATGATGTCACAGCCCTTAGTAAGGGAGATGTTTTCGGTTTTGCTCAATTTTCCTCTGAAAAACATTGCCTTAGCACACTTGTCGAGGCCAAAAGTCATCCGGATGTCATCAGAAAAGTTTTTCTTCAGACAAAGTTGCCCTGCTAATTGTTGGTCACTGGAACTATAGAGCTTCAGATCATCTATAAAAAGCAGATGGGAAGTTGCTTCAGGGATGGTACCTTCTTTAGGATTCAGACTAAATCCATATTCCAAAGAGTTGATGAGCACTCATTGGATTAAGCGCCAAACAAAACAGAAGTGGTGACAGGGAATCTCCCTGAAATATTCCTCGCTGGATCTTAATGTTATGAAGATGGTCAGTACATCATTCCTATCTCAAAAAAAGTGTGGATTGCCACATTGTCATAGTGAACTTAATGTACTCTATCAAACTAGAATTTATTTTATACATTTCAAGGCAATGTATTATCCAAGTGTGTGGGATGCTGTCAAAAGCTTTCTTATAATCAATCCATGCTATATTGAGGTTTCTGCTTTTCTTAGCACTGGCCATAATGGGTTTATTCAACATTAACTGGTCTTTGGTTCCATATGTTCCTCTCTTATTGCCCTTTTGCTCTATCGCCATGATGATGTTGAACTTGATGTGATCATATATTCTATCATAGTAAACAGCTTATAGATTATAGGTAAACAGGTTATTGGCTATAATTTTTAGGAATGTTACTCTGGTCTCCCTTCAGAAGGAGAAACATTCTTCTTTGCGGTGTTAAGTCTGGTTGCTCGAACACTTGATTTTTGCAGTTTGCCGGGTCTTGGTGGAGTGATGATAATTGTTTAAGCCAAAAGTTGGTTACTCCATCTAGGCCATGGTTCTTCCAATTTGGAGCTCATTTTAACCTGCTTTCCAGTTCTTCTTTTGTTACTATAGACCATTCCACAGGTTTGATTGCTTACCTAGCATACAGAAGTAGTTAGGAAAAACATTATGCTTTATGATTGTGCTGTATAGGGTCCTCATAGCTTTCTCCAGAAGGTTTCCGTTGCAGTTTTGGTTGGAGGTGCTTTTACCATATTAATGCTCTTCCCCATTTCTCTGTAGGACTGTTTTGGGTTCTGTCTAAATAATTTATTCTGATATCTTTCCTGTTTTCTTCATGTTTTTGCGCTTCTGCCACTATTTTCAATTTATTGTTGGAACATGGAAATTTCAGGTCGTCTTCTGTTAATGCAGCATGCATTAAATATTGTTTATCTAACTTTCAGAAAGTGAGTGAAAGAATTGGCTTGGATTACTTGGCTAGAGGCATAAATCTCTCACTGTATGAGTCGCTCGGTTTTGGTTTGACCTGGGTATGGGGCACTGCTGTTTAAGTGAAGGCCACTGGATTTTTAAGTGTCTGTTTCTATAAAAGACTACACTAGTTACAAAACAACACAGCCTCCTAAGTTAAGTAATAGTCTTGGAAAAAAAAAAGTTTCTTCCTTTTTTTTTGTCTATATTTAGTTGGCTTTTAATATTACTGCAAGCATGCAATTCTTGTAGTGGCATCATTCAGTTCCTTTATATGGAGCCGCGTTTCTGCAGTGGCATCAAAGGTTTAGGCATTATTAGCTAAGAAATGGACAGCAGTTAATTTTGACATACAAGTTGATAATGTCTCTTCTACTCAAAGGACTGGTTTCACTTCCCAAACATTATTTAATCACTTCCTCTTCTCACTTGCTGCAGTATCTAAGCTCAGGTATTGCCTCATAAAGAAAATGCAAATTATATTATAGTCTTTCATTAAATCTTTTGGCCCTGTCCTGCATAGCTGGATGGATTGCAGCATCTTAGGCAGCACCATTTCACCCAAGGTAGGTCTTGTCAGATGAGTCTGATCAATTTCTATTGAGTAATCAGAGAGTTGGATTGCGGGAGAGCACTAGATATACTACTTAGGGTTCCACATAAGCAACTTATAGCTATCAACAGCCTTGATGAAATCCAACGTATCCTTGGTATTAGGACCTAGAGCAGTGGTTCCCAAACCTGGGGTCATGACCCCAAATGAGGTCACATCGGTGGATGGGGGTCACAGAAACATGGCCATTTCCCTTTCTCTCTGGACTTTCACTGTGACCTATGCGAAGTAGTGGCAGTCACCAGTCAGCATGTGGCCTTTGAGCCATTGAACATTCAGGGGCCCTTATCCCCTACTAGCAAAACGTCCTGTTAGACTGGAAACTCAAGCTGAGTACTAGAGTCTGTAAGCATACACTGACACAAAGGGCACTATGCTGCTGCTGCTGTTGCCCCTGCTTTCTGCTTTACATGAGTGGAGGAAGGGGAAGGAGGCTGGAGACCTGCTGTTTTGATTTCATCATCTGGGGTCACATGACTTTTCATTTGCTAAAATAGGGGTCATATGGGATAAAAGTTTGAAAAGCACTGACCTAGAGTGACCAACGGTCTTTTCTTGGTACAGTTCTTTTCTACATTCTCTTGGTATTGTGGAAGGGCTGTTTGGGGCAAAGGTTTGTCTTTTGCAGATAACCAAAATCTGAAAGAGGGTAGATTACCACATTTTTCAGGGCAACATAAAGAGATCTAGCAAAGCTTGAGGCGTGGTCTAGAGCTTAGGTTCCCAACCCAGTCCTCGGGTACCCCCTAAGCCAGTCAGGTTTTCAATATAGCCACAATGAATATGCATGAGAGAAATCTGCATACAGTGGAAGCAGTGCATGCAGATCTATCTCATGCATATTCATTGTGGATATCCTGAAAACCTGACTGGCCAGGGGGGTACCCGAGGACTGGGTTGGGAACCACTAGTCTAGAGTTTGGCAGCTAAGGATTAATGCTAAAAATTCAGGGTTGTGCATTTGGCCTTAAAAAAAAAACCCAAAAAACAAGGGAGCAGTAATGTATAGGAGATGAAGTTCTACATATAAGAATGGGATCTGGGGGTGATAATATCTAATGTTATGGTGGTCAAACAGATAAGGTGACTACACAAGTCAAAAGGATGCTTGGGTGCATAGGGAGAAACACAGAGGCACTGTGTAATCACATTTTCCTTTTTCCTGCTAGCTGTTCAAGTCTCTGAGACCTCATTTGGCATATAGTATGTAGTTCTGGAGATCAAACCTTCAAAGGGATATAAATAGAATGGAGTTGATCCCAAGGGCAGCTGGTTACAGGAACTTATTAAAAATGGCATACTGTCAGGGCCAGCCCGTGTACTAGGCAGCCAACCCAGGCAGGTGGCTTTATGCTGCTACTTTGTTGCCTGTGGCAGGCCAAGCCACCCCCCCCCCCCCTCACCCCGCTGCCGATTTATATCTTGGAGAAGGGGGAGGCGGGCAGTGGCAGCATTTTACAAACATGCCGCTTTGTTCCCCGTGGCTGACTATGTGCTTCGGCATGCATGGTCTGCCGCTTCTGATCCCCTCGGATATCGGATTTTCTTAAACTGGGGAAGCAGTTTATGTGCTTTTTTTTAAATTTTGTTTACAGCCAACACATTAATTTTAATTCAGCAATTCTAATATGCCTTTAGCCATCATAGTTCAAGGCAGATTATAATTGTTTTTTATCATGGATATAATTTAATCAAATTACAGGAAACAAAAAAAAATCCTAGCAAGCAGTTAGCAAGCTACTTCAGCCATAGTTTACAGGATATTTATCTAAATAGCAAATTAAATCTTATTTAATTTAAAAAAAATCACTGAAATAAGTCTTAACTAATCTTCTAAAAATCACGTAATATTTTTTTCCCGCCTAATCTTAGGAGGAGGATCATTCCATTCTTTTCCTGCTCTGAAGTACATATGCTGTACTCTCAAGGTTATAGCTGTTAAGCTCATATTTCCACTTTTTAATGTATTTGAATGAATCATCTATGAACTTCAAACAGGAACGTTCAGTAGTATCTATCAAGCCATATATAATGGGGTCATTCCATAAAGAAATTGAAAAACAAAAACTAATAGTTTAAATAAAATCCAAGATTTGATGGGAAACCAGTGTAGCTGGATCAAACATGGAGTGGCCCTTACCAAAATTCATCCACCTGCACCAATTTAGCAGCGGCATTTTGTAAAACTTGCAGCCTCCTCTATAATTTCACTGACAGTCTCAGATAACAAATACTTACAGTAATCTAAAGAGTATGTTTAGTAAGCCGGGCTAACGGTTAACCTGTGATATCTGCAACTAAGTACTATTGAATAACCGGGAACTTAGGGGTATGTTTACTAAAACGGACTAATAGTTAACCCAGGCAATCTGCAACTAAGTGTGGCAGGGTCATAGCCTTAACCACCTACCGCAAGCCATCCTTTGACAAATGAGATGCAATTGGCCAAATAAACCTAGGCTTGTAAAATTTTATTTTCTTCACAATTTCCATAGTTAAAGAAGATTTGCAAAAATATGTTGAATGCTGGGGACCAAGGAATTTTATGACTATCTACAAGTAGACCTCCCCTCAAAAAGGATAGTACCCGATTTGCCAAAAATTATTAGAAAAGAGTGAAAGAACCATCAGAATGGAGTTGGGTATAACTGCTTAAACCTTCTTTTTTTTCTTGCAGTATTTCACCCGCCACTCCCCTTATCAGTTGACTCTATTTATTTCACTTGACTTGCATATCTTTTATTATTTACTTTCTATTAGTATTTCTTATGATATTTTTTATGCTGAGCTTGGACTGTTTCTGAAGGCAAAGGAGTAGCAGATCTAAATTTGAAAGAAACGCTGAACCCCTGAAGCCGAGTTATGAAACCTGTTTGCAGGTTGGGAGAAAATTGGTGTGTTCTGATCATTGGAGACACATTGTGGCAGCACAGTGATTGTCCCAGTGAATGAATGCAGGCAAAAAAAATTGACAAGAATTGGTACATTTATAAGCAGAATGGTGATGTACTCAAGGATGGATCCAAACATGTTTCTTGGGTCATTTCACAGTTTTATTAATAAATGAGAAAAAGGACACAAAAAATATCTTTATAAGAAGGACTAAAAGAAAGTAAATAATAAAATATACGGATAATAGTCAAGTGAAATAGTCGATGTTTGATAAGGGGAGCAATGAGTGAAATATTGCAAGAAAAAGAAGAAGTTTTAAGCAGTTATCCCCTGGCTCCATTCTGATGGGTCTTTCACTCTTTTCTATTAATTTTTGGCGAATCGGGTACTGTCCGTTTTTGAGAGGAGATATGTTTGATTTTTGGATATTCAAGTTAGTCCTTCACTCCAACTGGGGTTGCATCCCCAGGTCTTTCAGGATATTGTTTTTTGACCTAATTCTTTTTAAGCAATCTTTAAAGATGGGATTAATAGACAACTCCGTGAGGAATTGGCAGA
Source organism: Ichthyophis bannanicus (assembly GCA_033557465.1). Taxonomy (NCBI): domain Eukaryota; kingdom Metazoa; phylum Chordata; class Amphibia; order Gymnophiona; family Ichthyophiidae; genus Ichthyophis; species Ichthyophis bannanicus. The sequence goes on from CM066038.1 coordinate 352,643,015, forward strand.
GGAACTGTTTTTTGCCATAGTCCAGAAACGGGTGCAAGAAGTGAATGTAGAGCTGGATGTAGATGATTTCCAGGGAATGGGGGAGGGGGATGTATGGGGTGAATGAAGTGATAGCTATGGGTATCATGAGCCCATTTTACATTTTGGCATAGAATGAATGTTTCCTCAGAGATCATGTCATATGGGGCTGGTTGATGTGGCGACCTGTCCTAAGAATCTGAGTGAAGTGGGAACTTGTGTGCCCTGTCTTTGGACTTGCTCTCACATTGTTAGGCTGAGAAATATTGTGCTCCAAAACATTTCTGTCCTGTTTGCATGCTGTTGGACTACTGAAATGATTTTGAGTTGGGTGCATGGGCAGAGATTTTGTTTAGGGAAAACATGTCTATCTAGTAGCCAAGCACTGTTTAATGTTGTGTAGGATTGATGCTCTGCCTTTTGAGTTTGGAGGTATGGCGCGTGCAGATGCATAACCGTATGGATCTAATGACTGTGGCAATGTCTGGATTGAAATGGAGATCTACGTTCCTGAAGATCTGATACCCCTTTTTAATGCCCTTGAATGCAAAGAAAGCGTAGAGAGCTTCTAAACTTTGCATGTTTTAGTGGGGGAGGGCAGGAGGGGTTGGGAAGGTTGGAAGATACAGGAGAATGTTTGGAGTAATGCCGTTTTTTCTCTTAAAGATTCATTTTTTGCTCTGCAGCAGCTGAGAGAAGTGTGGCGCGTCAGCAATGCAGTTGTATTTTGAAATCAATAAATTATTTCTACTGAAAAATATATTGAATAAAAAAGAGGGGGAGGGGCGTGGTGAGTCTTGGGACTCCACCACACATTTCGGGGAGAGCTAATTTCATTTCTCTAGTTAACCCTAAGCATTCTGTTCTTCAGAAACCCTAGTTGAAAACTGTTCTGTAATATCCAGATTACTTAATTTAAGAAGCTAATTAATCATGATCAAATAAATCAAAGGTAATCAAAAGAACTATTTATTTACATCAAAATTGCCTGGTGAGACACAGATAGATGCAAGAAGAGTTGTCATCAGTACTATGTAAATTTCTAAAATCTGACTGAGTTGTATGTAGAAAATAAATAAATAAACACAAGAAGCAAGGTAAGACTGTAATTTGAAGGCTGCAACAGCCTCCATTAACTTAGTCAAGAAAGGGAAAATTGCTACTGTCCTATAACTGATCCCAATGAAAGTGCCATTCTCTCTGGTTTTAGGGATCCATGTTATTTGACCACACTAAAATTAAAAAATAACAAGCATAAAACAATGAAGACTCAAATGAGCTTCTTAACTTGCTCCTAAACCCACCTCCCCTCCCCCTTCCTCTAGTTCAGTGGTTCTCAACCCAGTCCTCTGGGACCCCCCGACCAGTCAGGTTTTCAGGATATCCACAATGAATATGCATAAGATAGATCTGCATGCACAGCTTCCATTGTATGCAGATCTATCTCATGCATATTCATTGTGGATATCCTGAAAACTTGACTAGCCTGGGGGTCCCACAGGACTGGGTTGAGAACCATTGCTCTAGTTCTATGGATAACACTATACCCTGTTTCCTCAGCTTGCAACTTTGGAGTCATCTTTGACTCCTCCCTCTCCTTCTCCACATACAGACAACAGATAGCTAAAACCTGTTTCTTTATAACATCAGCAAAATTTGCCCCTTCCTTTCTGAACGTACTACTAAAACCCTTATCCACTCTTTAGTTATCTCCTGTCTAGATTATTGCAACCACCTCATTTCTGATCTCTATCTCTGAATCATCTCTCATCACTTCAATCTGTTGAAAACTCATCTGTATGGCTAATCTTCCGCCAGTCTCGCTATGCTCATGTAACCACTCAAGTCACTTCATTGGCTCCCTATCCATTTCTGCATCCAGTTGAGACTTCTCCTACTGACTTAGAAGTGCATTCATTCTGCTGTTCCTCACCACCCAGGGCCGGCCCGTCCATTGAGCAAGAATGTTTTTTGCACAGGGCCCCGCGTTTCAGGGGGCCCCGCGCAAAAAACATTCTTCAGCATCCCAAATTTAAAAAAAAAAAAACAAACCGGCTGCTTCTGCCGCGGCAGCAGCAAGAGCTCTGCCGCGGCAGCAGCAAGAGCTCTGCCGCGGCAGCAGCAAGAGCTCTGCCGCGGCAGCAGCAAGAGCTCTGCCGCGGCAGCAGCAAGAGCTCTGCCGCGGCAGCAGCAAGAGCTCTGCCGCGGGGCCCCCCCCTGCCCGGCAGAGCCTCCGTGCATCCTCAGCAGCTTTCTTCATGTCCAAAACGCGGGCTTCTTTCAGAGCCGCGAGAGTTTCCTTTCTCGCGGCTCTGTTAATCCCGCCGAGGGTGATGGGATTTCCCATCAGCCCCGCGGGATTAAGAGAGCCGCGAGAAAAGAAACTCTCGCGGCTCTGAAAGAAGCCCGCGTTTTGGACATGAAGAAAGCTGCTGAGGATGCACGGAGGCTCTGCCGGGCAGGGGGGGGCCCCGCGGCAGAGCTCTTGATGCTGCCGCGGCAGAGCTCTTGATGCTGCCGCGGCAGAAGCAGCCGGTTTGGTTTTTTTTTTTTAATTTGGAATGATAGGGGGGGGGGTGGTTAGGACTGGTAATGGGCTATGGGAGGGGAGCAAAAACTGGAAGTGGGCTGATGGGGGGGGTGGTGAGGACTGGTAATGGGCCGGGGGGGGGGGGGCTGGTTAGGACTGGTAATGGGCCATGGGGGGGGAGGCTAGTAATGGTAATGGGAGTTGGGGGGGGGGTAGGAAAGGTAATGGGATATGGGGGGGCTAAGTGGGCTGATGGGGGGGGGGGGGTTAGGACTGGTAATGGGCTAGGGGGCGGGGGCTAAGGCTGGAAGTGGGGGGTGGGAAGTAAAATGGGCTGATGGGGGGCCTAAGAATGGAAAGGGGCTGTTGGGGGGTTAGGAATGGTAATTGACTATGGGGAGGGGCTAAGGCTGGAAGTGGGGGGGTAGGACTGGAAATGGGCTGATGGGGGGGGTTAGGACTGGTAATGGGCTATGGGGGGCTAAGACTGGAAGTGGGCTGATGGGGGGGGGGGTGGTTAGGACTGGTAATGGGCCATGGGGGGGGTAGGACTGGAAATGGGCTGATGGGGGGGGGTTAGGACTGGTAATGGGCTATGGGGGGGCTAAGACTGGAAGTGGGCTGATGGGGGGGATGGTTAGGACTGGAAATGGGCCATGGGGGGGGTTAGGACTGGTAATGGGCCGGGGGGGGGGGTTAGGACTGGTAATGGGCGGAGGGGGGGGAGGGATAAGACTGGTAATGGGCCATGGGGGGGGGGTTAGGACTGGTAATGGGCCATGGGGGGGGAGGCTAAGACTGGATGTGGCCTGATGGGGGGGGTTAGGACTGGTAATGGGCTATGGGGGGCTAAGACTGGAAATAGGCTGATGGGGGGGCTAGGACTGGAAATAGGGTGATGGGGGGGGTTAGGACTGGTAATGGGCTATGGGGGGCTAAGACTGGAAATGGGCTGATGGGGGGGTAGGACTGGTAATTGGCTATGGGAGGGGGGCTAAGACTGGAAATAGGCTGATGGGCTAGGACTGGAAATAGGGTGATGGGGGGTTAGGACGTAATGGGCTGATGGGGGGTTAGGACTAGTAATGGGCTATGAGTAGGCTAGGACTGGAAATGGGCTGAGTGGAAGGAGGGCTTGAACTGCAAATAGCTGATGGGGACGGGGGCTTGGAATGGAAATGGGTTGTGAGGGGGAGGGAGCTAGGACTGGAAATGGGTGAGGGGGGGCTAGGACAGGAAATGGGCTGATGGAGGGGCTAGAATAGGACTGGAAATTGGCTGTTGGGGGGTGCTAAGATTGGAAATGGGCTGTGGTGGGGGTTTGGATTGAAATGGACTCATGAAGGGGCTAGAACTGGAAGTAGGCTCATGGGGGGCTTGGATTGGAAATGGGCTGAGTGGAGGGGAGCTAGGATTTGACATGGGCTGATGGTGGGGCTAGGAAAGGACTAGAAATGGGCTCATGGGGGGCTGGGATTGGAAATGAGCTGATGGAGGGACTTGGATGGGACTGCAAATAGATGGGGGAGCTAGGACTGGAAATGGGCTTATGGGGGGCTAGGACTGGAAATGGGCTGATGCGGGGACTAGAAGGGAGCGGATGCTGGGTGGGACTGGAACTAGAATGGAGCTGATGTTGGGGGAGGATTAGAATGGGATGGAGCTGGGAGAGTGAAATGGAGAGGGAAAAAATATTTTGTGTGGGAGGGAAGACAAATCTACAATTGTCCGGATATTGGGAGAGTAAGTGGGGATTGAGGATGGAGGGGTAAATTTGAGTGGATGAAATAGGAATGAGGAAAGAGCAAAAAGGAGAAAGATTAGTATGTTAAAGCAGATGTAGAGAGAGAATGGAAAAAAACTAGAAGAGAGAAGAAAAGACAAATGGACAGCAGACGATGAAGAATTAGCGGAAGACATGAAGCAACCAGAAGAAAGTGGCTGGAGCAATTGCAGCTGAAAAAAAATGCACAAAAGGTAGAAAAATATCTCTTTATTTTGAATTTATTAATTGGAATATGTCAGCTCTGGGAAATGTGCATCATTAACGTCTGCGCTTTGTTTAGTACAAGAGCAAATTAATGTATAGTTTTATTTCTACAGTGTTGTACATTCCAAGTTTGGCTTTTGGGATTCCCAGTTTAATTATTGTCTTCCTGTTTCTAAATTGTGATTCCTTGTTTGGTGATGGTTTATGTTCTGTTCATGTGTAACTGAGCTGAGGTATTCTGTTTATGTAATTCCTATTTGACATTGCCACTTGTTCTCTTTCCCCAGTAGGTCATGTATTGTTGTTCTCTGAAATGTATTGGTTTAATATTTGCAGCGTTTCCTTTTGATAGTTAGGGTATGGTGCTTTGAGTCCTGGTAGTGCTGTTAGGATACGGCGGGTTTGCTATGGGTTCTAAATGGGCAGTGTTTGTAGTAGTTCCTAATGTGTCTGGCGGTTGGCACTGGATTATAGTAATGTAGAAGTCTTTTAGTCTTTCTTTATTCATACACTCATTAAGAGGCATGTTTACTAAAAGTTCGTGTATGGTAACATTATGCAAATATTTATGCAAATGAGGACCCTTATGCAAATGAGGCCCCGCACCGAGTCTCCGCACATGGCCCCGCACCCCCCTTGGGCCGCCCCTGTCACCACCTTTCCTCTTATCTTTCCCTACACCCCTCCTTGGGAACTCCGGTCTTCTGGCAGATCCCTTCTCTCTGTACCTTCTCTTCAGCTGCCAACTCCAGACTTCGATCTTTCCATCTCGCTGCTCCTAAATGCCTAGAACAAACTATCTGAATCAGTATATCAAGCTCAATCTCTGGCCTTATTGAAATCCAGGCTAAAAACTCGCCTCTTCGAGTCTGCTGTTGGATCCCAATATGCTTAGTCTTCTGTTCACTTCCTATGTGTTTCCTTATTATTCCCCTAGATATATCCTAGTCCCAGTTGTTATGCTGTCTGTCTTGACTAGATTGTAAAACTATGATGAGCAGGACATGTCTCTTAAAGTGCTGCATACCTTTGTAGTGCTATACAAATGATTAGTAAGAGTAGAAAGAATCTTGACCTTGAAAACTCCCAGCTCAATAAACTGGTTTAGCTTATAAGAGGCCGTATACCTCTGTCATTTTTTAGATGGAGTCAACATTATCCAAGCAACAAGGAATACTTTTATGTAACTGTACATTAAGTGTTTCCTAAAAATAACATTTATTTGGGTCTCCCTAAAGTTTATCCAATTATTAAGTCAGCTTATTTAGAATGGTAGTTGATTTCTACTTGTACGGGAGGGCACATGAAAGACCATGGGGTCCAATCACCCCCCTTGCCATCCCTGACTAAGCCTCCCCATATAAACAAGGAGTTTGTACGGGGAGGCTTAGATGGGGGCAGGAAGGGGTGGTGTAGAGGCGGAGTTAGGGCGGGCAGTGGGAGATCAGCGGCCCCGGATGTACAGGGCCAATTCGGAAGTCGGCTCTGTATGTCCGGGCTGGCAGATTGGACTCAGAGGTGGAATAAGTCCCTTAGACATTGGTGGATGGCAGGCCCAGCCAGCAGTAAAAGGTGCAGGAGATTCCACGCAGCCTGACCCTGGCCATGGGAGGCCAGATCGGGGGTCGGGCTGCGTGGAAAAGAAAATGTTGGCAGTGGCCGGGTATCGGGACTCCTGAATGGAGCTGCGCTGCCATGGCAACTAGACGACATTGCACTGTGGCTCCATTCAGGAGTCTGACTGAGTTAGCCGGACAGAGGCCTGTACGTGCAGGCCGATGGGAATCTGGTCCCAGCCTGTACGTACAGGCCTACATGTGATTCTGATGGGAACTAGATGGGCCCCACAGGATCAGAATTGCATCTACCTCTGTGCATCCGGTTCAGACCAGATGCACAGAGGCCAGACACACAGAATGGAATGTACCTCTGTGTTCAAAGATACAGAAGATTTAATAATTACAGAGATGGACTTTTTAACAAATTATCAATCTGAAAAGGCAAGATATTTCCTGCAATGCTTTAAATCATAAGTCAGACTCGCTGCGTGCAGAATTTTAAGTGTTAAGATCAAAACCTTTAAACCTTATCCCTGATACCACAGGCACCCTGTGATCTTTTGTCAAGATAAAGAGTCACATGCTTCCGTTAACTTGGCATTAGCTAAAAGCCTTGCAGCAACATTTTACACTAAATAAAAATGCCTTGTTCTCTGCTGTGACAGTCCCAAGTACATTGCAATAACCAAGGTATGATGATTCATCTACATAAACCAAGCACAGAATCCTGCTGAGAAAAATGAGCAGAACGCAAATAAGATAAATAATACAGGTATTGGGACTTTTTAACTATGCTGATGGAAGGTTAGCCCATTCTTTTTTGTGTGTGTTTTTAAGGCTGTGGGGTTGAGAGATGATTCATCTCTGGACTTTGTTTGTTTTGGTTTTGTTTTGTTTTTTTTCTGTCTGTCATTTCATGTTTGTTTGCTTTGCACTCTGCTTTGATGTTTTATTATGAAAAGTCGATTATCAAAAATATATTTGACATGCCTGATAATTTGCTTTCCTTCATTCCTCCTGAACTAGTCCAGACAAGTGGATTATGCTCCTTTGCCAGCAGGGAGAAGCAGACTTGAGCAACTTTCTGTGACCTCATTTTTCTGTATATCTTCTGATGCAGCACTGAGAGAAGCCAACATGAAACTTCCCAAGCAGTAAGCAAGACTGAAAAGCTTAGAAAAACTCAAATGTTATTAACCACTAATAACTTAGCCACAAATAGCATGAGCAAATATTTGGCTCTCTTACCATGATGATATTGGTATAAGACCAGAGGTCTGATCAGGCCTTTAACAGCTTTGAATGCCTTGCTCTTTGCCAGCCTAGGTGACCACCTAGTTTGCCTAATATTTGGGCTGACTACTGGGAGGAAACAGCAATTGTCATGTACCTGAGCAACACTCTCTGCAATTTCAGCAGATGCAGCAAGGAGTTCTTTCAAAGATCCTTCTCCGAGAAGGAAGGCAGAAGAACAATCTGGTCAGGATGAAAAAAAGGGGGCAGTGCCCTTGAAAGAAGGATGACACAGATCTCAAGGTGAAAAAAGCTGTCAAAGACCAGAATGGTTACCTGCAAGACAAGCCCTGCAGCATGGACTCCACTTGGCAGTCACTAGAGTCCCCAGGAAACTACCATAAAGAGCCAACCCTCTAGGGAGGCATTATGCATGGGCCCAAGGAAAGGCCCTTTAAGTGTTCAACTTCAGAGAGACCCATTGAGATACAATAGGATACCCAGGAGGGCAGAGGACAGAACTGCTTCACAGAAGAGGGCAGTGCTGAGGAGCACCATCAAGGAATGCTCTTGAAGGCAACTCTTGTAACACAACAGGACTGCTACTTGAGCCTTGAGAAGTCATGGCCCAGCCCTGGTCCAGATAGGACTGCCAAGCATCTAACACAAGCTAAGGACCTACAGGCCAGCAAGCCTTAAGTAGAGAGGTTATACCATTCCCAAGCAGCCCTTAATGGAAAACCAACACATACTAGAGCCAGGCTATAATTGAGAAGGGACTGGGAACTATCATTACAGGAGCCCCTGCCATGTTTGTTATAGGCTCATCACTTGAGGTAGCAAGAGAGGCCACATCCCCTGGATCAAGAATCTATATACTATAGTCTATGAGGGCAACTATGAGGTCAATCCAGGCTTCTAGGAACATCAGGTTTAGATGGACCTGAAACCTTTGCAAAGGGCTGCTCATTAAGGGTCAGGGAGGTAGACACTCCGGAAGTAGGGCAATTAAGCCTGTCATCTGTAGAACCTTCCCTCAGCTGAAATAGCTCCTCACATTGATACTCCTAAGTGACCATCAAATTGAGCACTGGAAGGCCCCATCTTCGCACTATGAGAGGCATGCAGAAGAATTGAGTTCTCACTTCACCAGGATCCACAGAGTTCAGACACAGAAAGTCGGCCTGCTTGCTGTCGAAGTTTGTGATGTGCACAGCAGAGAGAGCAATCGGATGTTCTTCTGCCCAACAGCACAGATTCATTGCTTTACCCAAATGGCTTTTTTTTACATCATATGTTGGTCTTGAACCAGTGATTTTGGTATAGAAGAAAGACATCTTGCTGAAAGAGCTGTTATCTTTCCATGGGGACTAGCTCTCATTCTGGCCCACAAGATCTGCTTCATTAGTGGGAACACGTCACAGCTAGTGTAGTGTCCAAGAACCCACAGCTCACATTGTCCACTAGAAGAGACCTAAACGTCTTCAGGGCCAAACTGATAGCTCTGGCCTCCAGATGGGTCAGAGTTCCTGGACCAGCTGGTTCGGGCATCGCACCTCGCACTTCAGGCTGGCATCCAATATGACAAGCACTCCATCTGGTGTTTCCAACAGCACCTGGCCATCAAATGATGGAACCTCAACCACCCCCTCAACTGCTTTATCTCCTGGGAGAGAGGAAGGGATTAGCCAAACAGAGGAACATGGAGCAGGTGCCTTTGCAGAGAATACATATCCACTCTGGCTCAAGAAACTGGTTCAAAGGTTGATGTCATGGGCCTGAGGAGTCCCAGTCCCATGATCTCATTGAAACTTGAGTGATCACTCTGTGAGGAAGCTCAGCTCAGGAGAGTATGGAACCGAGCTCCATGTAACTAAAATCCTGGGAAAAACTTGGCTTGTTCTAAGGACAGCTGATCTCTGACACCAGTTTAGTTTAGTTTATTCACATTTGATATACCGCCCTATATTATGTCAGGGCGGTTCACAATTATGTAAACAGTCGAAGAAAGGCGCAAGGCCAGAAAAGGGAAAACAGAACTACAATTTTTGATAGAAAAGGAGAAAATAATAAAGAACGTAGAGAGAAGACATAGTGAGATTTGGACAAAACATAAATAATCCAGGTCACGTTTGAGAAGCTGGGAGATTATAGGTTGTGCTGAAGAGATGGGTTTTCAACTGTGACTTAAAGGATGAATAGTTCGTTTTGAGACGGAGTGAGTTGGGTAGGGAGTTCCATAGGGCTGGGCCATGAAAGAAGAAAGCAGAGTGTCGGGTAGATTGAAGGTGAACACATGCAGGTGAGGGGAGATGAAGGCAATTTACATGGATCGAACGGAGGGAACGAGTGGGGGTGTGAAACTGAAGGAAATCGGTGAGATACTGTGGCGTGTGAGTATAGATGACAAGTCTGGTGAGCTCCGACTAGCCATCTCTGGCCTTCACCAAAGGGACTGTCAGGACCAGCCTGACATCCAGATGTGAGCAATTCAGGCTCTACATGCAGAAAAGTACTGCTACCACCACTACTACCTTGGGAAAGGTATGGAGAGCAACGTCTGGGCCAAAGGCATGGCCCAGAACTGGAGAGGCATGCTAGAATACAGAAGTGAAGAAACCAAGCTGCTCACAATAGGAAAGTGACAAAATGCTATAGTGAGGACTTGGTGGTAAGGAGCACCCCTTTCCTCATTGATGCAACGATGGACCCAAAGGACCTCCATACTAAAATGAGACTGAGTCCAAAAAGAACTGGCTCTAGGTCCAAGATATGGCAAAAAGAACCTTTCTAGATACCTGTGTATCAGGAATAATGTTGCTGGCCCTGCAGCAGGAGGCACAGGGAAAAATAGCTTGCCATTGCAGGGAGCACTAGCGTTTTCTCGAACACTATCCACATGAGTGGACAGCTGCAAGGATACTCTTATCGGGAAGTCCCTTATAAGCACTGCCATAATTCAAATATTGTGCACCATAATTCCCAGGCTGACCAGAACCAGACTTCAGGGATAGAAGAGAGAATTTGTAAAATGAGCTAATACATCTTTGACCATTGATTTAAAGACCCTGAAGACACACTAGTTGAATGTGGTATGGTTTCCCCCAGAAAAAATAACCTAAGTTATACCCCAACCTGCTGCACCTTGGGAGGGACCACTGGAACTCGCTGAGGGGAACAATAGTCTCCCAGTGGAGCCATGGAGACAACATGAGCACACTAAAAGCAGTCAAAGGACATCTCTAAACACTATGCATGGCCTTAGAAGATGAACCCTTAGCATTTCTAGGCCTGTTTTCCAGGGGTCTTTAGGCACGCTTCTCCTCCTGAAGAGCAAACAACCCTTAAAGGAAACTGCTCTACAACAGTTTGGAGTCGGCATCAGTTGACTAAAGGTAATGCCAGCACTGCCAAGTGGTCCATGCCACTGCCACCATGGACTGGGAAGAGACTCTGAACCAGTCATAACCAGCAGCAGCCACCTAGGTGATCTGCTGCTAGCCTTCTAATATCCTGCAATGGGTTTGATAGCCATCTCTTGGCCCAACCTGCATAGTAATGTTAGGTTTTCCAGGGAACAAAACTGCAACCTTGGAAACAAGGGGCCGTAGCCATATGACTGGAGCCACAAGGCTATTGGCAAATATCCATCATTAGAGAGCTAGCCACCAGGTAAGCTCCCAGTGCTGCCCATGAGCCTAAGGCGACAACTGCCAAGGCCTTCATAAGGACCCCAACCCTTCAAAACTGAGATTTCTTACATACAGTATCTTCCTCAACTGGAATGATCATGCACTTAGTCACTACCAATCTCATTTACCTTGGGGCCAAGAGAACAGTCAAGACAGGATATTAGGACACTTAAAGGCCCATTTTAGTGATGTTCCTCCTTTTTAAAATACTATGTGCTACAGCACAGGGTCAGGGAGAAGAATGCAGCAGACCACTGGATCAACAAGGAATAAGGAGGGCCTGCCTGCTAACCTTGCCTGAAAGCTGGCTTCATAACCTGCAGAGCCACCATAGCATCCTGAAAGGGCATAGAAACATAGAAACATAGAAACATAGAAATATGACGACAGAAAAAGACCACATGGCCTATCTAGTCTGTCCTTCCATAACAACTACAACAGTCCACTTTTTGCCTTTAGAGATCCTCTGTGTTGGTCCCATGCTTTCTTGAATTCAGTTACTGTCCTCATCTCTACCACCTCCACTGGGAGACTATTCCACGGATCCACTACTCTTTCCGTAAAGAAATATTTCCGCATATCACTCCTGAATCTATCTCCCTTCACCCTCATCCCATGTCCCCTCGTAGCAGAACTTGCTTTCAATTGAAAGAGGCTCTCTCCCTGAACATTTATGCCACGGAGGTATTTAAACATCTCAATCATATCACCTCTATCCCGCCTTTCCTCTAAGGTGTACATATTAAGATCCTTAAGTCTGTCCTCATATGCTTTATAATGAAGCCCATTAATCATTTTGGTAGCAACCCTCTGCACCGACTCCATCCTGTTCACATCCTTTTGAAGGTGCGGTCTCCAGAATTGCACACCATACTCCAAATGAGGTCGCACCAAAGACTTATACAGAGGCATTATCACCTCCTTTTTTCTGCTAGCCATTCCTCTCCGTATGCACCCAAGCATCCTTCTAGCTTTTGCTGTCGCCTTTTCCACCTGTTTAGCTACTTTAAGATCATCAGACACAACCACGCCTAGGTCCCGCTCTTCTTTAGTGGACAAAAGTACTTCACCTCCTATACTGTATTGCTCCCTTGGATTGCTGCAGCCCAAATGCATGACCTTACATTTTTTAACATTAAATCCCAGCTGCCAAATTCTAGACCATTCTTCAAGCTTAGCTAGATCCCTCCTCATGTTATCTACCCCTTCCTGGGTGTCTACTCTATTGCAGATTTTGGTATCATCCGCAAAGAGGCAAACCTTACCCGACAGCCCTTCCGCTATATCACTAACAAAGATGTTAAAAAGAATCGGACCAAGGACAGATCCCTGGGGCACACCACTGGTAACATCCTTCTCCTCAGAGTGAGCTCCATTTACTTGTACTCTTTGTCGCCTCCCACCCAACCAATTTCTAACCCAAGCAGTAACTTTAGGGTCCATCCCTAGGGTGCTCAGTTTGTTTATAAGTCGCCTGTGAGGAACAGTGTCAAAGGCTTTACGGAAATCTAAATACACCACATCTAGAGCTCTCCCTTGGTCCAACTCCCTGGTCACCCAGTCAAAAAAATCAATCAGATTTGTCTGACAAGACCTGCCTCTGGTGAATCCATGCTGCCTCGGATCCTGTAATCCGCTGGACTCCAGAAACCTCACTATTTTCTCTTTCAGCAGCGTTTCCAATAATTTACTCACCACCGAAGTTAAACTAACCGGCCTGTAGTTTTCAACCACATCCTTACTTCCGCTTTTGTGTAAAGGCACCACATGAGCCTCTCTCCAGTCCTTTGGCACCACTCCTGACTCCAACGAGGCATTGAAAAGGTCAGTCAGTGGAGCTGCTAGAACGTCCCCAAGTTCCCTCAGTATTCTAGGGTGTATCCCATCTGGTCCCATCGCTTTGTCTACTTTAAGTTGAGCTAGTTTCTCACGAACACAGTCTTCTGAAAATAGTTCAAGATGTCCCTCGCTTCTGTTCTTATTTGTGGGTGTTTTCTGAGGTCCTGCTCCTGGTTCTTCATAAACGTGGCCCATTGGTAAAAATGTGGATCAGGCAGATCCTAACCAACCCCTGAGGGAACCACCACCCCATTCTCCTTGGCCTTACCTTCCAGTAACAGGAATTTCACTCAAGAGCCTTCTAGCCAACACCCGAGTGGGATAAGGTTGGGCTCCCAGAGGAATGGAGGAGTACAAGGGCAAACAGCGGGCTGTGACCTCTCTAGCTGCCCATGATAAGAGCACTCATGGGCCCCCAAGTCCCTAGAGGGGAAGCCTCGGCCTCGGGTGGGGGGGGCCCACAAAGGGGGCTGCTAAACAGCAAGATTGAATACAGCCTGTGAGCTGCTTCAGGTGCTACTACGCAAGCTGTTTGAGAGTCCTGGGCCCTTGGAGGGCCCCCAGAAGCCTCCAGGCATGCAGGTAAGGTCACCCTGCCATGCTCCACCTCCACCAGGCTCAAGCAGGCCCTTCCCTCGCTCCTCTCCACCACCAATCCGGTGCTCCCCTCTCCCAAGGCACACCCGTGCCTTGCGGATCATGCCAAAGAGCCCTTTGGTGTGGCCCTTAGATGTTGACCAGAATAGTGCCACCACCCCTATCAAAAGCCTACCAGAAAACTCCACACATTACAACAGAACACACCACTGATTACAGAACCCATCAAGAAAGAGCCACAAATATACGCTACACCACAGCAACCAGCACCTCGATCACAAAAACATAAAGGCACCTTTCAACACATAGAAACTATACACTGAGTACAAAACTCCCACAGCCAGAACATTGGGCCGGAAGGACTGGGGTTTCTAGTCCCATAGGTGCTCCTTGTGGTCTTGGGCAAGCCACTTAACCCTCCATTGCCCATGTTCCCTGTAAGTATTAGTGTATGTGTCTCATATCCCCTCGTGTTAAATGTATCCCCCAATTGTGTTGTGACCACTTTGATTGAAGGATAAGGTGGTATACAAAACGTCTAAATAAAATAAAATAAAATAAAATACACTAGCTCAAACATGCTTTCACTATATGCAGTCGCACACACAATATTTGCCCTTTTATCCCTATCATTCAGCACAGGATTCCACCTCCCCTACCAAACTCATATCCCAGTCCTCTGGAAAAGCAACCAACATGCCACTAACACCTTATACCTACTGCGGCGACCCTGCCCGGCTCAAGGGGTTAAGGACATGAGCAGCCGCTGTACTTCGTGAGGGAAGGAGGAAACCTTTGCCCCCAGGAATGCTGGGAGTTGTAGTTCCAGCTCTTCTCACTCCGAATTAAAGAAACTTGTAGTTGTGGTTTCTTTATAATAAGTATTTTATTAAAGTAAAAGGTAAATGTTCCATCACATGCAAACAAGGGTGCTTCAAAAAGGCAAACAGAAACTTCAGGTTAAATGCAACTCAAAATACAAATGCTGCTTTTTCTCTTTCCAGCAAATTGCTCTCTTTTGCCTCCAGAGGTCAGTTGGCTTCACTGCACCTCTTACAGCCACAGTTACTTTCACTATGCTGAGAATCAGGTGGAGGTAATTAGAACTTCCATTTTTCACGGCAATACAACAGCTTTACAGAACTCAGCTCACACACGATAAAGGCAGTTCCCTTCAGCTTGGCTTTCCTATACAACAGAATGTACAGTCCATTTGTTCACACTCAGGTATGCTTGTATTTCCCTGGGTTACTCCTTCAAGCTGTGCTGAATTATTTGCCTCTTGTGATACTAGCTGTTTTCTAGCCTGTAAGTCTAAAAACTGTTGGAAGCTCTGAAGTAGCAATTCAGCCTGTTCCTTATGAGAGAGGGCACTACTATCTGCTATAGCTTTTCCCTTCTGCTCAAGGCTGTTTGTCTTCTCTTCCTTTAAGATAAAGGTATTAGGATAATTGCTAGTTTCTTTAGCAATTGACTCATAGGAGGAAGAATTATCTCTATATTCAGCTTGGCAGCCGGGTGGCCAATTACTCACTGTTTGTGCAGCACTTCTGCCTGCAGATGGCTCCCAGGCTCTCCAGCTGATCTGTTTGTTGCTCTCCGGCACAAACGACGTTTCAGGGAATGATTGCTCTTTCACCTGTGCTTGTCCTGAAGTCTTTCTCCCCCAAGGCGATACCTTCCAAGGGCTATCCACTTCACGGTTAAATCCTCTCTGCGTGGGACTTCTGCCTATTTCCCTGGAATAGGATTGTGCAGGTTTTCTTCTTATGCCAGGCTCCAAAGTATCATTAATCACTCCACTGGCTTTCCAACCATCCCCTTGTTTCTTCTTCCAATATTCCTTCCTTCCTTTACCTCCTGTATTCCTTGTACTTCTTGTACTCCTTGTACCACCTCCACTCGTGCTTCCTCCACTCGGGTCTCTTATCCGTCCTCCACTCGGGTCTCTTATCCGTCCTTTACTCGGATCTCTTATCCGTCCTCCACTCGGATCTCTTATCCGTCCTCTACTCGGATCTCTTATCCGTCCTCCACTCGGATCTCTTATCCGTCCTCCACTCGGGTCTCTTATCCGTCCTCCACTCGGATCTCTTATCCATCCTCCACTCGGATCTCTTATCCGTCCTTCCTCTTCAGAGCCATGCTCTGGTTTAAATGTACATTCTCTTTTGGACACGCCCCTTCCTAGGGCTGGGTGTGCCCAATCAGAACTGCAGGGCTCCTCCCCTGGGCTGGTCTCCCTACTCAGCTCTGAGGA
Source organism: Ichthyophis bannanicus (assembly GCA_033557465.1). Taxonomy (NCBI): domain Eukaryota; kingdom Metazoa; phylum Chordata; class Amphibia; order Gymnophiona; family Ichthyophiidae; genus Ichthyophis; species Ichthyophis bannanicus. Next base: position 352,658,733 of record CM066038.1, read on the forward strand.
ATAGAGTCTCTCTTTTTTCCTTGCCCTGTCATTTTGGTATAAATCCTGCTGACCCTCAGGATTTTCTACTATCTCCATAGGCTCAGGAGGGCGCTGTTCACCACACTACATAACTTTCTAGTGTTACATTGTTTAATGTGTGAGATATCAGTTCTCAGCACAGGGTCTGCGGTTTCTTATGTGGCTATTCTTATGTGGCTATTATTACACCAACAAACTTTAAGCTACTCCACCTGATTTATCATTCATAGGTTTCAAATGAGTTTATAATATTTTAGATGCATTTAAATGAAATTGAGCTAAGTGTTTCAATCTCCCATCTTGTAACGTTATTCAACGTTGGGTAGCTATCTTGAATAAGTGCTCAATGGATCTCATGCTATTGCTGATTGAGACTTTGCAAGAACAGTTGGAAGTTCATGTTAAATCAATGAAAGACATTTCTAGCCAACTAAATTCGTCCAATCTGGCAATCAAGATTGTAGATCTAATGGGGGAATATCAGCAAGAATTGGACTAGTATCAAGCTAGGCTATGTCAAAAAATGATTTGTAAATTTAGATGTGATCAGAATGATAATTTGACTAATGTTTATCCGTGGCTGATTCAACAAGAAGACGTTTTCAAGATACAATTACCCACAACGGTACAAAGGAGTGAGAGCTTTAGTGAGCTATCCTCTGATGGTGGAAACAATAAACGATCTCATTTGAACATGAAAATGTTGTTCCGGCAGCAGGAAAACTATGGGAGCTGCAGGGGATTTCGGGGTACTCTGTGGCGCACCTGGCTTTGCAGCCACGAAGACAAGAGGGAGGCAAATCGTCCAGTTATATGGCTATACAGTTGATAGAATCAATAGCGATTAATTTATCTTCAGTTGCTTTGACCCCATTACAAGAACAAGTACTAAGTCAGGGACTGTCATTTGTACCCACATGTCATCATAATCCAATGAATTTACCATATCTATATTCTATCCGAAATCACGATGGGTTCCACCAGGCCCAGTGGTTGGGAATATAGCTATCTTTAGAGATCTGTTAATCTCCAGGAACAAGCAGGAATGTAGTCTTCACATATGGGTATCGTCGGTACCGACGGAGCCTGCGCGGGAATGCTCCCCAGCTTCCAATAGGAAAGCTTTTGGGAGCATCCCACAGTGCCTGCGTGCTGCCTTCCCACCTTTCCCAACTGTCCCTCTCCAGTTCTTTGTTTTCTGTGGAGCCGACAGGTCGCACATCCTATCACCGCAGAAAAAATTCCCTTCTTATTCTTCTTTTTTGTGGTCGTGTCTGCCTTCCCTCAACGCTACACTAGTACCGCCGGTGGTTCTTTTTTTCAAAAAAAAAATAAAAAATTTTCTGGAATCTTTTTCCAGTAATTTTCTCCTCAGGTGCCACGCGCCATTTTGGGCACTAGGCCCAACTTTTCCTTCAGAATGGAAAAACCCGCTTCGGGTTTTAAAGTGTTCTAACTGTGGCGTTACCATCTCTGTCACCGACACCCATGAGTGGTGCCTCAAATGTTTAGGTCCTGACCACTCTATTTCAGAGCGTGTTGCCTGTGGGATGATGTCAAAAAGGGGCCGGCAAAACCGAGCTGCTAAACTTAGCACCCGCTTTCCCTTCGATGCAGCCTCTGTGGCATCAATGTCTTCCAGGGCTTCGTCTTCCTCCCATGGATCTCAGGTAACTAAACATAAATCTAGCCGGTCCTCAAAGGGTAGATCTCCTTCTAAACATTGATATGCCTCTGGCGTTGCCCTTGAGGGACTTTCACTGGCAAAATTGCCCCGGCGGGAGGCTTCGGCTTCCAAAGCACTAACGGGGCTCCAGGATGTTCTCGAGGCTTCAACCTCGGCAGAACTACTGGTGCCATGCTTTTGGGGTTCCAGCCGCTTCATCCGGCACCAATACCCAAGCATCGGCAGCGTTGATAGACCAGAGATTCTTGGCTATTGAACGCAATCTGGTGGCTCTTCTTACGACCTCGATGCCCCTGAAACCGCTTCAGACAATTCAACCGGTACTTTCACCGACTCCGGTACCGCCACTGACTGCATCGACATCAGCAGGTATTCTACCGGGACCGAGTCATGCTTCTCTATCCGGCATCGACAGGTCGGTACCGGGCCACTCCGATTCTGACTTCGATCGGTACCCGTACCGTGCCTTGCACGATCACCCGGATCGGAGATACTTCGAATCCTCGGATGAGTCTGAAGACTCTGAAAGCTCTGCCGATACCAGAGTACTTCTTCCTAAGGATTCCTCTTCTCCTCAGCGTAGGATGCCTCCACCAGAGGATATGTCCTTTCAGGATTTTATCCGAGATGTGGCCCGAGGTCTTTCCATCACAGTGGCTCCTGAAAAAGAGCCTAGGGCAGGAATTAGAAATCCTACAATACCCTAAAGCTCCCAAGGAGGCAGCTACCTTGCCTATTCATGAGATCTTGCATGATCTTATGTTAAAGATGTGGGAAACACCTCTAACCACATCTCCTCACTTTTGAAGACTCGACACCATGTATTGAGTTCCTCCTTGTCCTGGGTTTCAGAAGACTCAATTACCACACCATTCCATGGTGGTGGAATCAGCCATGAGATGGATAAAGAATGCAAAAAGGCATGCATCTAATCCTCCTGGACGTGAGTGTAGGACTCTTGACGCCTTTGGACGTCGATCCTTCCAGGCTTCCATGCTTTCTGCTAGGATCAGTTCCTATATCTTGTATATGGGGATGTTCCTTAAAGAGGTCACAGGAGATTTAGAGCTTATGAGCCCTCTCCTTCCTAATGATAATCTTGCCTTTTATCTTGCTCTTGTCAAACATGCTCAGGATGTTTCCAAGTTTGTGAATCGTGCAGTCTTTGACTGACTGCTTTGAATGCATAAGCAGAACCTCTGCCATTGCCATAGGTGCACGTAGGATTGCCTGGCTCCATGCATCTGACTTGGAAATTTGGGTACAGGACAAACTAGGGAATATACCTTGCACAGGAGAGAATCTCTTTGGCAAGAATTGGCAGGAAAAAGCTAATGAGATATATGCTGACAATATCACTTTGGATAGATTGTCTAAATCTACAGCTGATCCTGCGAGGAAAAGATCCTCTAAGAAGCCATTCTTCAGCAAGAAGAAAATGTTTTATCCCTCCTATACCCAGCAGGGACATTGTTTAGGTCAATCTGCCCAAAAGGGACAGCAGCAACAACCTAGGCAAAGAAAGACAAAAGCAGCTAAGCCTCAACCGGCTCAGCAGACTCAGCCTCCACAGGGGCTTTGACTCCTATCTAGAGAACTTTGCCTTCCTGGTCCTGAATGGCCCAGAACCCGCCACCATCCCAGGAAGGTTATGTCATTTTGCCCCCAGATGGGGGTCAGATAACAGCAAAAAATTGGACTCTGTCTATTGTAAGAGAGGGGTACAAGCTTCATTTCCTCAGCATGCCCCCTCCTACACCTTTCCACCCATTCCCCTAATTCCTAAAACCTTGTTCAAACTTCAGAGAGACAGAGGTCATATGATTCTCATAGCTCCACGTTGGCCATGGCAAATGTGGTACCCTCTGCTCCTACATCTCTCTCAAGCTCCACCTCTGGAGTTAGGATCTGCTCCAGATCTCCTTTCTCAAGAGGACGGGATGCTGTGGCATCCCAATCCCCAGTCTCTGCATCTCATGGCCTGGTTGCTGAAAGCCTAGAACTTCACGGTCTTAACCTTTCCCAGCAGGTAAAGAATATCCTTTGTTTCCAGGAAGCCTTCCACAGGACGCTCTTATGCATTTAAGTGGAAATGGTTTACCATATGGTGCTCACAGAAGGGTCTTAACCCTCTTGCGATACCTCTGGAATCATTACTGGAGTATCTCCTTCATTTATCAAATGCAGGGCTTAAGACCAATTCAGTGAGAGTTCATTTGAGTGCTATTGCAGCTTCTTTCAAGCCTCTAAATGGACAACGTATTTCCCCTCATCCTCTCATAGCGAGATTTATGAGAGGCCTTCTTTTAACTAAGCCTCCCATTAAGCCACCACCGGTGGCATGGGACTTAAATCTGGTTCTTGGGCAGCTCATGAAACCGCCCTTTGAACCATTAGCCACTACCTCTTTGAAATTCCTTTCCTGGAAGGTCTTCTTTCTTTTTGCAATCACATCAGCACGTTGCATCAGTGAATTGCAAGCGTTGGTGGCTGATCCTCCTTATACAAGGTTCCATCATAAGGTAGTCCTTAAGACTCATCCACACTTTATGCCAAAGGTGGTGTCACCTTTTCATTTAAACCAAGCGGTTTACCTTCCTGTATTCTTCCCAAGGCCTTACGCCTCAAATGCAGAAAGGAATCTTCATACTTTGGACTGTAAAAGAGCTTTAGCCTTTTACTTGCAAAGGACACAGCAACATAGAAAGTCCTCTCAACTCTTTGTTGCTTTTGATCCTAGTCATTTGGGACTTCCATTCTCCAAAAAAACACTGTCCAGCTGGATTGCACAGTGTATATCTTTTGCCTATGAGAGTAAAAACCTTCCTCTTGAAGGCCATCTCGCAGCTCACAATGTGAGAGCCATGGCAACCTCTATGGCTCATCTTCACTCTGTGTCTATCGATGACATCTGTCGAGCAGCTACTTGGGCTTCGGTTCATATCTTCACAGCCCATTACTGCTTAGACAAGGACTCCTGCCGTGATGCCTTGTTTGGTCAGGCTGTTCTTTAACACCTGGTCCATACTTAATCAACTCCTACCCACCATCCCTAGTAGGATGCCAGAGATCCATGGGGGGAAGTGGAGCCCTTTCACAAGGGCACACAACTTATGGGGCCTTCTCCGTGGCATCTGCAGCTAGGGAGTCCTCATATGTGAAGACTACATTCCTGCTTGTTCCTGGAGATTGAAAATAATTAATCCTAATCCAGTGAATATAAATAATATCCAATCACAAAATTCACCAAAAATAACCCTAACACTTATGTGTACACAGTCCCATAATTTTTTGTCGAAGCGAGCCGAAGGAGGGCTGGTACTGATAATCCAACCCACACCTGACGGCAGGCTGCTTTTATTCAAAAAGGTTCACCATTGAAATAATCGTAAATATAGTAAACTTCTTTAAAAACTGTACTTAACTTGATCACACCGTTGCTTGTAAACTTTTATTCTTCGCACGACGTGCACGTTCCGGGGATGTCCCTGTATCAAGTGCTTCAATTCAGTAGAAGAAGTTAGCAACTATGTTGAGAAAACGCCGTCACTGCGGCTTCGGGCAATCATTATCTAAACAGGCCGAAGGAAAGCATTTTAAATGGAGAACCAGCCAATAGCAAGCAGGTAACTCCCCACAAACAGGGGAATTCCTACTACAATTGGCCTTTAACTCTAACAGACGTCATAGCAAACTGATCCAATCAATCTCTCGATTTAACCCGTGAGGGGAGACAGTGTTCAATTGAAAAATCCACCGTTGCTCCAAACGTTGAAGATTCTGTGTCCTGTCCCCACCACGGGGATCACTAGGTACATGATCAATTATTGACCACCGCAACTCCCCTAACGTATGATGATTAGCCACCCAATGATCCACTATTGGGGCAGAATGCAATTTTTGCCGTATCCGTGAGGCATGTTCAGCTAATCGTCTCTTAATGGTACATATGGTCCTGCCTACATATAATAAACCACATGGGCATTGCAGAACGTACAGCACATAGGACGACATACAAGTGGTATTCCAACGATGCTCATATTCTCTGAATGGCCGGGATGTTTCCACCTCAGCCCAGAAAACGTCAAGGAACAATAGTCACAATTATTACAGGGACTATGACCCAAAATATCTGCTGGAACCACTGGTCGATCAATTGTTGAAGCTGTTTTAATTAGTCGATCACTAAGATTAAAACCTCTAGAAAAGGCTATTCATAGTGGCTTATTAAAACAATGATGAAGATGCAATACCGACCAATGTTTGTGTAGAATCCGCAAAACCTCTGTACTCCGTTCCGTAAATGGTAAAATCCCCATTACTGCATCTTCAGGACGTGATGCCGACATAACATATTGCGGGTCCAGTAGCCATTCTCTGTGTATATGACAAGCCCTACGGTAAGCCTTTTGTACCACTTGTGTTGGATACCCCCTGTGTAACAGACGAGTAATCAAATTCGAGGCATGTTTAAAATCCCTCAGAGATTGGCCAGTTTTTGCAGTTACGCCGATCTATGTCAAAGGGTAAACCCCGACGTCGAATAAAAGTTTACAAGCAATGGTGTGATCAAGTTAAGTACAGTTTTTAAAGAAGTTTACTATATTTACGGTTATTTCAATGGTGAACCTTTTTGAATAAAAGCAGCCTGCCGTCAGGTGTGGGTTGGATTTTCAGTACCAGCCCTCCTTCGGCTCGCTTCGACAAAAAAAATATGAACTGTGTACACATAAGTGTTAGGTTTTTATAGAGTTAGGGTTATTTTTGGTGAATTTTGTGATTGTTCCTGGAGATAGCATAGTTACTCACCTGTAACAGGTGATCTCCGGGAACAGCAGGAATTTAGTCTTCACAACCCACCCACCTCCCCTAGGAGTTGTATCTCTCTATCTCTCTCTCTTTCTCTCTTTCCCTCTCTCTTTTGTCTCAGCTTTAAACTCAACTGGAGAGGGACAGTTGGGAAAAGCGGGAAGACAGCACGCAGGCGCTGTGGGATGCTCCCAAAAGCTTTCCTATTGGACGCTGGGGAGCGTTCCCGCGCAGGCTCCGTCAGTACCGATGATACCCATATGTGAAGACTAAATTCCTGCTGTTCCCGGAGATCACCTGTTACAGGTGAGTAACTATGCTTTACAAGATTTACACAAGATTGAGGTATAGTATGACAAAGCATGAAAGGTTAATAATTTGTTGTCGTCAGAATGCCAAGCTCTGCGGTCATTATCTCATTTGGATGGATGGTGTGACCATCAAACCTGCAGCTAAAGATGGCTCAATTTTTATCCAAGATGATAATCAGTATTTACATGAGTTTGAGTGTCAGTTAGCAGATAGGTGCTATTATCAACTGATTACTGGTGGATCCTACTGCAGACTTACAAAAAGAGAGATATTAACCATATTGCAGAAGTCATTTCAACAGGAAACTATCACTGCACAAGAATATACATTTTTGAAAGTACATAGACCGAGGTTCCTGATATTCTGTATGGTCCTGATATTCTGTACAGTCCCTAAAGTGCCCAAAACTTTGACATCACCTCCAGGGAGACTTATTGAGGTCTATCCTTTCCCGCAAATAGCGGGGATGGACGTCCCAATAGAACATCCATCTCCGTTATTAGCCCCCTTCCGTCCCCAGCAAAAGCTTCCCTGTATGAACAAGGACTTTGTACAAGGAGGCTTAGACGGGGGCGAGAGGGGGCACAACGGAGGCAGAGATAGGGCGGGCAATGGGTGGTCTGTGACCCCAGACATACAGGGTCAATTCTGAAGTCTGCCCTGTACGTCTGGGGTCAGCAGACTGGATGGGGGACAGCAGGCCCAGGCAGCACCATTGAGGTGAGGGGGTGCAGGGGGTTCATGGGGTTCCCCGCAGCCCGACCCTGGCCATGGAAGGCCAGATCGTGGGTTGGGCTGCAGGGAAAGGAAATTGATACGTCAGGTGTGTTCTTCGGATGAAGATTTTTACAGTCAGGTGAATATCTTGAAGGCAAAATTGTTAGCTTGGGGATACCCTCAGGATTATACATAAAAGCTTACCTTAGAGCAACATTTGCTAATCGTTCCTTACTGCTCAATAAACAACATGCTTCAGAGATGGACAAGCAAGTGGTAGTTTTTACAATATTCTGACAGAGTACAAGCAATAGCACAGAGCATATACAAACACTGGGACTTCCTTGCTCTTCATGAAGCTTTCAAATTGGACCCTGCTTTGCATTTAAGTGGGCACGCAGTTTGATAGATATGTTAGTGCATACTGATTTTGGATGTCTGAATTTGTTAGAGCGGTCACATGGGCATCATAAACAGTGTGGCCACTGTGCCATGTGTTCAACATCTCTCTAGATATGCAGATATGGAGTAATCCCCAAACAAAGAAGACCTATATGTTGCAGCAGATGACTGATTGTCAGACAGAATGAGTGATTTATGAAATCATCTGCCCTTTTCTTGAAAATGTATTTAGGCAGGACTTGTCATATAATCAAAACACATCTAGCGGAACACAGGTCAAGATTATCCACCCAGACATTAATGGTACCAAAAGTACAACACTGCCTCACGTTATATCATCAATGGCAAGATATGCATTGGTCTGTCATTGACTGTCTCCGGGGGGGTCCAGAGTGGTGATGCAATACAGGTCTTGACAGGACTTGAACAGAAATGGATTTTCACGTTAAAATCTGTGCAACCAAAGGGCCTTAACGAGTCTTTAGAGTGGATGACGGAAATTTGAAGTGATTGGCTATAGTCTGTTTCATAGCATCAATCACCTGCTTTATTTAACCTTAGTGGGGGAGGTGGTCTGGTCTGGTCATTGGTGAGGAACCTCCTTGATGTTGGTTGGTTATGTCCTGATACGGCCTTCTCAATTATAAGGCGAAACTTAAGTCGACAACCTGACAACCAAGGTCCAGCAGTGTGGGAGCCTTGGAGATCATAAGACGGGAAATTTGAGCTAGGTGTTTCAATTTCATTTAAATGCATCTAAAAAATTGTAAACTAACTTGAAGCCTATGAATGATAAATCAGGTGGAGCTGCTTAGTTTGTTGGTGTAATAGTCACAGAAGAAACCGCGTACCCTATGCTGAGCTTCCCCCAGCTTTGAGCTCCAAAAATCTGGTAGCCCTATTGTTTAGGGTTGCCAACATTTTGAGAGAGAAACACCCACCACGTGTGGCTAGCCATGCTCCGCCCATGCCTACCCCCACCCTGCCCTTGCCCCTCCCCTGTCCCGCCCCAGCCCCCAAAAAATAATTGCAGAGAGGGCAATGTGCAAACTGAACAAGCAAGATTTCTATACATTCTTAAACAGAGATTTCATACTAACAGAATACCCAGCATTGATTGTACACATATATACACAATATAGATAGGCCTTCATCAATAAATGAGCACAAAATGAAAAGACATATATAGACAAAAATTAAACTAAAACCTTAGAAAGCCAGATGCTGCATGTAATGCAACACAAGAGAAATAGAAATGCATTTCTCCTGTACTGTACAAAATAAGACAGCAAATGTTAAGATTGGCATTAGGAGGAATGCAACCTGGCAATTGCCCTGAACCCATAAGCCAGAGAGGGCCTCAGATCTGTGAGACTGAAAAAGGCACAGCTTGCTATTGGGCTTTAGGCAATGCAATGTGTAGGGCCGGGCTCAGGCGGCATATGGGGTTATGCAGGCATCGTGGAGAGCCATGATCACCATGGCTGCTGCCATTAAGGGCCACAGTGCTTGTGTCTACTCCCAGGTGCTGTGGTTGCAATCCTGATAGCAGTCCAACACTCTAGAGTAGCCACAAGCACTGCGGGCCTTAAACGGAAGCAGCCACGGTGATCACGGCTCTCCCCAATGCCTGCATGACCTCATGCTGCCTGAGCCCAGCTTCACTTTTCTTTTAAAATTCTGCCACTGCTGCCCAGAGCTGACTTGGGCCCACCATGACTGCTGACAGCCCCAATTGCAGCCTGAAGCTGTCCTGCTGCATGTGTATGGCTGGTCCTGGCAGGGCCGTGCTAGGGTTTCTGGTGCTCCCCTGCAACCTATAAATTGGCATCCCTCCCTCCTTATTAGTAATATTGACTACACCCCACCCTCCTTTTTTCAAAAACTCCTTTGTGAACTCTTTTCACGTGATGCTAATATTTCTCCTTCAAATCCAATGTTGTAAGAAAATTGCAGTGAAAGGGCAAATGCATAGCCAGAATAAAAGTAACTACTTAGCAGTAAATACTTAGCATCATTCAAACAGGCTGTGATAGTCCAAAAAAAATTCCGATTCTGATCATCTCACTAACAAACAACCTAAACATTCTCAGTATTAAGCAGATAGGTGAACTAATATAAAATCCTACAAAAGTCACCGAAGATCTACAAAGCCACACCTACCATAACATACCAGCATAAACTTCTAAAACTCATACAACAAGGAGCCTACCCAGAAAAAGAGCAACAGTATAAATACTGCAGGGGGCCCAAGAACATCCATACACCTATTTGAAAAGCTGAACAAGTCACTATAGATCCCTATGTACAAACTCCATGTTAACAGAACACCTGGCCTCAGCCTACACTCTGAACACAGACCCTCACCAAGTACAGAATAAGTGACTACAATCTAAAATAAAAATATGTAGATAAAAATTAAACTGAAACCCCAAGAAGCCAGACTCCGCATGCAGTGCAGCATCAGATAAATAAGAGATGCAGTTCCCCATTGTAAAATATAAAGACAGCACAAAGTCCAATCACTAAATTGAAAATAACATTATTTTTTCTACCTTTGTTGTCTGACCATTTTATTCTCTGATCATACTGGTCCCGATCTGAGGCGTCTGCTTCTCTTAGCTCTCTTTCTATGGTTTATAGTCCATCTGCCTTTTTTCTTTTCTCTTCTTTTGTTTTCTTCACTTCCTTCCATCAGCCCATTTCCAGTCCCAGTAACTCACCCCAGTACCAGCCTCTTTTCCAGTCCTACCCTCCCAGTACCTTCCAGTGTCACCCCCCCCCCCCCTTGCATTTCCAGGACTGCCACTGGCATGCATTCCCTTCCAGTCTGCCTCTTTCCCCACTATCAAGCTACTTCTAGTCCAAATACAATCCCAGGTATCAGCTCACTTCCACTCCCAGTGTCACCCCCTGTGTCAACTCCCTTCCAGTCACTCTACCCTCTGTCCATCCCCCTTCCAGTGCCATCCCCACATGTCCACTCCCTTCCACTCCCAGTGCCCCCTCCTTTCCAGTCTTCTCTCCATTACCCAGCCACCTGCCAGTCCCACCCCCAGGTGTCGGCTCCCTTCCTGCCCCCTCCTTCCCCATGTCGGCTCCTTTCCAGCCCCCACGTACAATCCCCCCCCCCATATCAGCTCCCTTCCAGCCATCTCTTTCCCCCGTGTCAGCCCCTTTCCAGTACCCTCCTTCCCCCCTCTGTTGGCTTCCTTCCCGCCATCTCTTTCCTCCCACCCTTCGTGTCAGCTCCCTTCCAGCTTCCTCCTTCCCCTGGCAGCCGTGGCTCCTGAATCTTATAGAGCCGTGGCTCTGATTTGCAGCAATAATTGCAAATAAAAGCAAAACCAGTGTGGAGCCTGCATCCCACCCCCTCTAACGTAACTTCCTTTTGGAGGCGGGACACAGCAGCAAGGGGTATATAGCAGATGCTGGAAGGCTCCGCACCGGATTTGCTTTTATTTTAATTATTAGCGCTATCGCAGTCGCAGCTCTGTAAGATGCAGGAGTCGTGGCTGGATTGGAGGGAGGGAGGGAAGTCTTCTTTGATAGTGGATTAAGCTAGGAGGACTACTAGACACCTGCTTGCTGGACCTGGAGACAGAACGAGACTGGACTCGATCAGAGACGGAGTAACAATTGCACTTCAGGGCTGGCAATGCTTTAGGACAGGGCTCCCTGAAGAAACCATGGAGGCGAAACACCCGGTGTCAGGGCTTATCTATACTTCTGGGAACTCTAGTCAAGATAAGCCCATACCGAGCTAAAGCTAAGTATTTCTTGATCCAATTGCTATGTCTTGAGTTCTACCTAATCAGCAAGGCTTAATGAGCATACTTCCACTTTTTGTAGTGGATTGCTAACACCGCATTTATTTTTTCATTAACACTGTTTACCAAGCATACGTACTGTATATCACTGCATAGTAGATATGGTGTGTGGAGATTGCTATGAGTTTTTCAATATTTGAAGTAGTGAAACTTTGAGGAAATCCATGGAATGACATAGAGAGCTTTTTCTCCCCACCATAGAGGTTTTTGACTGCTGATATTTTGAGTTTAGTCAGACATTGCTTTTGCTGACTGACTAGCTTCACCCTCTGTTCTGTTCTGTAAGAGGGCAGCTGAGGTCTTTTCCTTTATAAAAAATATCATACTGCTTGGTGTTTGGAAGCTCTCTTTCTGAAGATTGTTTTACAATTTCGTTATATTTGTGCCTAAGTAAGGAGTTTTTCTTCCAATTGCATTACTGAATTTTGGCTCCTGGAGAGGATTTTTATATTGAATAGTGTGTTTTATATTTTTTATATTGAATCATATGAAAACCGGCCAGGCTGTTTCAAAACCAGCTGGTTAGCAACCCTACTACTGTTGGGCTGATCGGGGAAACCCGAGTAGGGAAACCATGGATGTCCAAATAGGCCTGGACCCAGCTCTGAACAACGCCTTTTGTTTTTCGTTTGTTTTTTAATTTGAAGCTGCTTTATTAAGCCACAGAGAGCAAATACTGCCCATTGAAAGCAATGGGAGAAAAATTTCTTTAAAAAAATATATAGAGCATGCAAATAGGAACAGCAAGAGGGAAGGGGAGCAATGGGGGAAACATGGATACAGGGCAGCTGTCTGCTCGAGGAAATATGGGCATACCCACTCTCTGAGCAATGTTCAGCCTTACCAAACTCACTCTCAATGATCGCTGCACCTTGCTATGGACTGTGAGAGGTCAAGCCTATATGCACTGTTGCACCAAATGATATACACTTGTGGCCAACATTATTGGCACCCTTTATTTATTTAACTGGATTTAATATACCGTTTTTCTACTAGTCAAAATGGTTTACATAGAACTTAATGAACAGTTTACAATGAACAATTAAACATGCGTTAAACAAGGAACTTAAAAACAGTGGAACAGTAAGTAACAGCATATAACAGGGGAGAGGGGAAATAGGAACAATACAACTCTAGAACCTATATTACAAAATCCTGAGATCCAGCTATGCGGTGAGGGGTGTTATGATGTAGAGGTGCTTTACAGATGGGGATGTGGGAAGCCAAGGGAAGTGGACTAGAAGTGAGAAGGCAGTGTACCATAGTACTCTTCAAAGAGGTGCATCTTGAGGTGCTTTTTCCTGGGGGATATGTTTATTGTCCCTTAGTTTTGAGAAGAGGGTTTATTCCCTTTTAAAATAGAATAAAAGGAGTATGGTGCTATGAGAAGGAAATTTCTTTCATGGCACAAGCTCCGACAAAAATTACACAGGTACACTAAAAAACATTTTTTTTAAACTGCCTCTAATGTTTCGATTGATTTTTATGTTTTTTGGTGCGCTGAATCCAAATCTGGTAACCAATTTGCTCCATCACGTACAGATTTTTTGCTACATTGGGTTAGCAGTTTGAGGTGAACGTTTCAGATTGAGTGCGATCGAGATAAAAGTTTCTTGGATGAATTCTTTATACTAATTGTTTAGTAGTTATTCAAATAAGAATAAAGAAAATTGTAACAAGGCAGCACATAAGAATAGAGTAATGTCAACAAAACACACTGTGATGGTAGCAAAATTGTCTGCACTTAAAACAGCCACATACATGTGCACAAACATTGAGCATATAAGAGCGAGGTTAGACACAAAGCAAAGCAAAGAAATGTGCAAAAAATGTTGTACAGGTATGTATGTAAGAATAGAAAACGCAAACCGCACCATTGCAATACATGAAGACAAACACCCGATGGTGTGAAAATAAAATTCTAATAAATGAGATCCGACACTATGGTAATAACTAGCAAATTTTTATTTCAAAGTTTAGTAAAAACACGATATTTGTCAACACAGTTTAGATTTTAAAGTCATTCTTGGGTCAATCAATCTCCTGGTGGGCCCGTTTCTTCTTCCCCCGAATGCTTCTCTTGGTGCGCTGCTTGGCGTATTTTTCATCTGGGGTTTCCCGCAGCAGCAACCAGCAGAAATCAGCCATCATAGTGGTGTTCCATCTTCCTTGGTACCTTCTCTCTGCGTCCTTGATGTCCTGGTGAAACCTTTCACCTTGTTCTTCACTGTACGCCCCCAAGTTTTCGGGAAAGTAGTTCACATGGGAGTGCAAGAAATGGACTTTCAGGCTCATGTTACAGCCTTGTTCTTTGAAGGCATTGAGCATCCTGGCAACAATATCCTTATAGTTCTCATCCCGCCTGTTCCCCAAGAATTTGAGAACAACATCCTTGAAGGAATCCCAGGCTTCTTTTTCCTTCTCAGACATCGTTTCAGCGAATGCTCCATCTGAAATGAGTTTCCTTATATCAGGGCCAACAAACACTCCTTCCTTTAGCTTTGCTTCAGAAAGTCGGGGGAACTTTGAGCAAAGGTACCGAAAGCACTCACCATCTTTTGGAAGGGACTTGATGAATTGCTTAATGAGACCCAACTTAATGTGGAGAGGTGGTAATAGAATTTTATCACGAGGTACCAAGCTCTCATGAAGAACATTTTTCTCACCGGGTCTCAAATACTCCCGAATTGGCCAGTCTTTTTTCCCCCAGTGTAGGTCGCGGGCCCGACTATCCCACAAGCAAAGGAAGCAGGGATATTTGGTGAAACCGGATTGCTGCCCTAATAGCATGGATAGAATTTTAAAGTCTCCACAAATCATCCACTTATGCTCATCATAACGAATCTTCTGAAGAATCAGGGCCAAATTCTCGTATTTTTCTTGGAGAATAACAGAGTGAGCAATAGGAACTGAGGCGAATGTGTTGCCATTATGAAGAAGAACACCTTTTATGCTGTCTTTTGACGAATCAATGAACAGCCGCCATTCAGCAGGATCATACTTGAGTTTAAACTTTTCCATCACTCCGTATATATCGTTGCAAAATACCAAATCTTCCTCTTTGCTGAAATACTTCAAAAATTGTGTCTCGCGGTTGCGGTACCAATAAAACGTTGTTCCTGGTGACAATAGATTTTCTGTTTAAGCCGAGAACCTAGCAGTTGGGCAGCATCTTTTGGGAGTCCTAAATCCCGGACTAAATCATTCAATTCAGCTTGAGAGAAAAGTTCAGGTTTCGGATCTGGTTCAGTTTCAAACTCGGAAGTACTGGACTCATCGGGAAAAGCCATCTGATGAGTCTCATCATGATCAGAACCGTCCACACAAATATGATCCAAAGATTTTGGTGGTTCAGGCACAGGTACTTCGTTACTATGAGGCATAGGCCTAATTGCTGAGGGAAGGTTGGGGTAACTTATTACGTTCTTATTTTTTAAGTTGTATCCCTTCACAATGCAAGAGCAAAAATAGCAGTCACTGCTGTGGTCTCTTTGTTCACGCCACATCATAGGTATTCCGAAACGAAATGCTTGTTTTTTACCTTTCATCCATAAGCGTAGATCTTCCTCACATGTCTTGCACACTTTGTGAGGAGCCCACGGTTTGTCTTGATCGCCTAACTTCAAACCGAAATAGGCGAAATATACTTTTTTAATAAATGCAGAAATGTTCCTCTGCCACTTTTTCATGGTATATTCCCCACAAATAAAACAAAAACTGTCCGGAGAGTTGACGCAACCTCTGGCTCTGTGAGCCATCACAAATACACAGCACTGCAAACTACAACTGTAGTGAACCACTTCGGAATAAAGCTGGATTACGACTGAGCAAACAAAAGGTAATAATGAACTTGCAAGAAACTGAAATTTGACAGGAACGTTCATGTCGCAACCACCGTGTTTGAGCAAGCGAACGAGGCGAGGCGAACAGGAAAGAACATGCGCCAGCGCGAGTACTGGATTTAGCCCCCCACCTCCCAATTGTCCTGTTAATGTATAAAATGAATACAAAACACTCTAAAATATCATTTTTTTAATTTATTTATTTAGCTGTATTTATATCCCGCTTTTCACCGGGTCAAAGCGGTCAATTGGGAGATACATTTAACACGAGGGGATATGACACACATACGCTAATACTTACAGGGAACATGGGCAATGGAGGGTTAAGTGGCTTGCCCAAGACCACAAGGAGTGCCTATAAGACTAGAAATCCCAGTCCCTCCAGCCTGAGATTGCTGTCCCCAGGTGGGACTTGAACCACCGGCCCTCCGGCCCGAAGTACCTTGTCCTAACCACTAGGCCACTCCTCCCACATGAGGGAGTGTTTCTAGTTAGTTAACCATTACAACCTCTATTTTGGGCCAAGAAAATAAACTGCAGTCGGCTAAAAAGAAATTATGTGAACATTCCTTATATGGGTAAGAAATCTAATTTTGCAAGAAAACGTGACATGATGGAACATTTTGGCTATTTTTCCTGGATTCAGCACCCCAAAATCTATAGGAATCAGTTGCAAAACTGGAGGCTGTTCTTTGGTAGTGTACCTGTGTTGAGTTTAGGGCATTTGGTTTTATTCTTTTTGCTAATAGTTTTATGTGGATAAATTACTTTGTTTTGTTTTTTTGGACAATAATAGGACATGATTATTGGCACCCTTATAAAAAATTCAAATCCAGTTTGAATAGAATAACCACATTCCCATTGCAGTAAAATTAGATGCACCTGTGATCAATTGTCAGTACTCACATGACTTGAATCAACAAGTGAATGATGGCTCTAATGTTTAAAATGGCCACATTCACTCCCTGTTCCATTTTCACAATGGTAAAGACATGAGAGCTGCCTAAGACTATTAGAAAAGCCATTGTGAAACTACAAAGGGGTACAAGGCCATCTCCAAAGGACTTGGGATTCCTGTGTCTAGAGTTTGCAATGTTATTTAAGACGTTTTCTGCTCATGAAACTGTCAAGAATCTACCAGGATGTGCTGGGAAGAGGAAAATGAATCTAAGAAGTCTTTGAAGATTAGTGAGAACTGTTGGAAAAACACCATGTACAACATCTAAAGTGCTTAAGGCTGACCTGGAGCAATCTGGAGTGATGGTTTCAACCCGCACCATATGCCGCACAGTAAACAAAGAAGGGCTTCATGGATAGACATAAAAACACACACCTGATCTTTACCCAAACCCACCTTGAGAAACTACAATCCTGGGAAAATGTTCTGTGGACAAATGAAACCAAATTTGAACTCTTTGTCAATGCAGACCAGCGATACGTTTACAGGCAAAGAAATGAAGCTTATAAGGAAAAATAACACCCTTCCTACAGTTAAATATTGTGGAGGTTCCATAAATGTAGTGGGGCTGTTTTGCTGCCTCAGGAACTGGAGGTCTGGAATGTATTAAAGGAATCATGAAGTCAAAGGACTACCGAGGTATTTTGGAGTGAAATGTGCTACCTAGTGTCAGAAAACTAGGTCTTGGTCCTCCAGCAAGACAATGATCCAAAACATACATCAAAAAGTACAAAAGAATGGTTAAATAGGAACAAATGGACTGTTTTTAAACTGGCCAGCAGCGAGTCCTGATCTCAATCCAATCAAGAACCTTTGCAAAGAGCTGAAATCTGCCATGAATCCTGGAAACATTCAAGAGCTGGAACAATTTGTAGTTGAAGAGTGGAGAAACTACCACCAGACACATGTACAAAACTTATAGATGGGTATAAGACATTTGGAGGCTGTCATCACTGCCAAGAGTTGTGCAACAAAATATTATTGAAGGGTGCCATTAATCCTGACCAGGTCATATTTTGTTTTCTTTTTCTCAGAAATTAACTATGTCTAAATTGCTCGGCCATCTATTTTTTTTGTTGTTGTTGTATACCTTTGAACATACTATTAAATATTATGATGACATACAATTGGAATATGTCCAATTATTTCTCAAGATATTATACACAACATACCTAAAATGCAAGGGTACCAATGTTGCTGGCTCAGTGCTGTACAAGAGGATATATCGAGAGCTGATATCACTGAAATTTGCTTATTTGCCTCTACCTATTGACAAGGGATCATAACCCGCTTGTCTGGATTGGTCTAGCAGGATGATAAATAAAATTTACAAGGTAGACATGGGAGAGACATTGGTCATCCCTGAAAATGAGCTATGAAAAATAGATCTCTCTTATGGGGGGGGGAGCAGATCTGCTGGGTACGTGACTCTGACTAGTCACTGTTAGAAATAGGGCGCTTGGCTCAGTGGATCTTGTCTGACTCAGCATTGCTTTTCTTGCTAAACTACAGAATAAAATTGTGTTACCAGTATCGGCACAGAATTTCTTAGTACCTAAACTTGTTGTTTGATCTTTAATGGAATAACAATGCCATCTCATGACACAAAGGAGTACAGAAATACTGAATTCTTTCTCCAGGCCAAAAAACTTGTGTCCCTAAGTAGATGAACTTTATTGAATCATTTAATTTCTCCAAGGCTATAATCCAATTTGAATTCAAGGAGACATAACTGAATGTCAGCAAAAACTTGGAAACTAACCTGGCTCTAGATAAATATTAAATAAGCCCTGTGTTTCAGGGAGCCTTGTAATTAGTAGGATACCAGGCTGAGGAGCAAGATTCCTTAAGGACAAATTGAGATCTAGAAAAGCAGTAACCCAATTAAGAACTAACCATGGCAGAACCTTTGCAACCAAGAGTGTGACAAGATTTGATGATCTATGGTGTCAAATGCTGCAGAGATCCAAAAGCACTAAAATGGAGTTGTTACTCTTAAGTACTTTCAACAAACTATATATAGTTTAAATAAATTAGCTACCCAGGATTTTTTTTTTCATCTTTTCTTATTATATCGTAACTCTTAGTCCAGTCATTGCAGTGACCATTCTCAGTCAGGCTCCATTTACCAGGGCTCCTTCCAGAACCCTATAATCATGAGCTTTAAATCTAGCCATTACGTGCCGCCATTGTGTAATGACTATGATTCTCTTCATGCTGTGAACACTGCCCCTGCAACATTAGCAGCTCTGCCTACTTGCAGAATGAAAGACCTGAGCCTTGACCCTCCACTTGGCGGTGCACAGCATTACCACTAAACCACTGGGCTGTCCCTCTTGTCACACAGTTTGCTATATTTTGATCATCGGAAATGATCACCCTCCGATCTGTCTCTTCGCTGTGCACATCAATCTCTCTCGGCCCCCTGCCCCACCCGCAACATGTGCTGTTACTTTGGATTCCTTTCCAAATCTGTGACTGCACTTTTTATGTTTGTAGCCGTAAAGCATTTGGCCACTCCCTGGAGCTATCTCTGATCAGTCTTTAATTTATCTACTCCCTCAGCAACGTCCAATCTATTGGAGATCGTAGTGTTATCTGCAAAATGACAGACCTTCCCTACTAAATCCTCAGAAATATTGCTCCCGGAATTATTGAACAGAAGCAGCCATAAGAAAGATCCTGAGACCCGTGTGTTCTGATCTAGTACTGTAGAGGCACTGGGGCTCTCTGGCTAGAGCTCTGGATCAGATCTCCTCTGCCATTACTGAAATGTTCACTGCAATCTGTACTTTTTCATGGCATGATAAGGTACACAGTTCTTTAACACTCTTAGTATGATTTCTGTTTATTACACTGACACATAGCTGTTTGTATCTGAGGAATCTGTCACTGTAGACTTTGCTTAAAGCTTCCTAGCTGCTGTGCAGCACATACGATTTGTTTTAGCGATAAACTGCATGGTGTGCTGCTTATGTAGCTCTATTCATGTGCAACAGTGCTGGGTCTGTCTAGTTCTGTTGGAGAGGCCCTGCCAGTTCTCCTTGTATCCTTCCCGCACGTGTTTGTGTTGCGGTGTATTTATGTAATAACAGAATGAGAGCAGAGCTGGGACAGAAGCTCCCAGGGTTTCTTGCTCTTCTTGGGTAGGTGGGGGGGGGGGGGAGAGGAGGGGCGGACCTAGCTCTTTACACTGTATACTGATTGTGCTAGTGGTACAGCAGTGCTCTGCTATCTCGTCTCACTAAAGAGAGGACCCAGTTTCACACAATCCCAGCTTTGTGCTGCCAGCTGGAATGACAGGTCCTGCAAGGCTGTGCCTGATGGAGCCATTTTTCAACTCTCTTACTGCTGTTGCTTCTGGGATGTGTGGAGAATGAGCATGTCTGAGCAAGTGGCAAAAGAAGTTGCGATTAGTTAAGCATGTAGGGACTATGGAGGGAGGAGGGTGAATCTCTGTGCATATTTTCAACCCCGTTCATTGGCAGCCTGAATCAGAAAAGGATGAGGCTCAGGCCATGGGCTGCAGCACAGTGGTGGGGAACAGGAGTATACAGCCAATGGTTTAGTAAGCCATTGGAGGATCTGGACCCAAGTCCTATACAACCCGTTCACTGTCCCATCCACGTCGCAGACCACACCCTCAACTTCATCCTGACACTTTCTGACTTGCCCTTCCTCCTCTTTTCTCTCTCCACCATTCCATTGCCCTGGACTGATCATCTATGCATTCTTTTCTCTGTCCATCTAGTCTCAGCTGACCTTTCCCCTACTTCTGCTCACTTCTCTTCCACAGGTCTGGCTCCTCTGTCTCGGCGTATCACACCCTCCACCCTGGAGCATTTCCTATCTTCTGAGACGCTCCTTCCTGTTGACTTCGCCTTCCTCCCTTCTGACACCAAGGCTCTCACGTGGAACTCAGTTCTGACCACTGCTCTTGACCAGCTTGCACCAGCTCAACCCAAACAAATTCTCTCAAGACCCATTCGTCACCCGTGGTAAAACTCCACCGTGATTACAACTCCACTGTTCCCATTTCCATCGCAGCTAGCAGCTCTGGCAAAAACACTGCTTCCCTGTGTTCCTTCAGCATTTCTGGCGTCACCACAACCATTACCACTCCTTCATGCACCAAGCCAAGAAATCTTATTCAAACCTCATCTCCTCCTCCTCCTCCTCCCGCTAGTTGTATTCGGTTCTAAGGTCCCTCTCCTCCACCTCATCTGCACCCCTGCTGGATCCCAGTCTGCTTGCCAAATTTTTCCATGATAAGATTCACTCCCTTCACTCATCCTTCATTGGCTGTCCCTCCCCTCTTCCTTTCAGCCTTTCCATGACCACTTGTGACCATCTTTCACTCACACTTGGTTTGCTTTCCATCCCATCTCTCAGTGGAACTCCCTTAAAATACTCTCTTCCTCCTGCAAAATGGCTTGCCTCTCTGATCCCATTCCATCCCATTGACTAACTGAACCCTCCTTGGCCAACTAATACTTACCTTCAATACCAGTCTATCCTCTGGTACATTCTCTATGCCTTGGAAAGAGGCTCGGATCTGTCCAATCCTTAAGAGGCCCTCTCTGGATCCCTCTGTCTCTGCACACTATAGGCCCATCTCGAGCCTCCTTTATTTTTATCTAAGATCCTCGAGAAACTAGTCTTTACCCAACTTCTGCTCACCTTGACATTACTCATATCCTTCACCCACGTCAATCCAGTTTCTGCCCTGATCACAGCATCAAGACTATCCTGCTTTCTTTTCTCAATGAACTGCATACTTCTCATGATTGTGGTGACATCTTTCTGGCTATCTCCCTGGATTTTTCCTCTGCCTTCGACCTAGTTGACCACACTAATCTCATCTCTCGCCTTTACAACTTTGATGTTTGAGGGTCTATCCTCCACTGGTTTCACACAAGTCTTTCTTGGCCACAACTGGCAACTCCTCGCCTTCGACGCCCCTCCCCTGTGGTGTCCCCCAAGATCAGTGCTGACTCCTCTACTCTTTAATATTTTTCTGGTCCCCTAACACTCTTGATCCAACAGCACAGTACATCAGTGTACTATTGCGCCAATGACATCATCCTTCTGCATAACACTAACCCCTCTTCCCCTGATCTCCTGCCTTTCACAGATTGCCTCCTGGATGTCTGCTAATTTCTTGCATCTCAACTCAATCAAGACAGCTGCAGTTTGGTTCACAGCTCTCCCCCCTCTCTGGCACCTACACTCCTTGAATCCCCTATCCCGCTGGTTTTCTCCCTCCAATACATAAGCATTATTCTCAATTCATCTCTTGTCTTTCAGGATCATTTTTCTTCCCTCATCCGCTGCTCGTTTTCCTCTCTCTGGCAAATTTGGTCCGTTCACCCATTTCTGACTTCATCATCCTTGACTACTCCTCTTCTTTCTCTTTGTTGTCTCCAGGATAGGCTATTGCAACATGGTTCTGCAGTTCTCCTCCAGTATCAGCTAAATCGTCTTCAGCTCTTGCAGAACACTGCTGCCTGGATGATCACCCACGCATCTCGCAATGACCTTATTACTCCGCTCCTTATACAGCTCCACTGGCTTCCCCTCAGATTTTGAATACAGTACAAACTGTTCACACTGGTTCACAAGGCTTTGCACACCAGCATCCCCATATATCTCTCAGACCTACTTCACCTTCATTCCCTACACTGTGTTTGCCATTCAATTCATGCCAACCATCTACACCTGTCATCAACCTCACAAGCCTGCCTGAAGTACACTCTCAGTTCTGCTTTTTTTTTTTTTTCTTTCTTTCTTGGCCCTGTACTTTTGAAATGCCTCTCCCTCAAACCTCAAACTGGAATTATCCTTCCCAAAATTCATGTCCATGCTTAACTCACTTATTTCAGCTTACTTTTAACCTTCCCCACCACCCCCCCCCCCCTCCGCCAGTATCTAATTCTTTGGTGTCCTGTCTTCCCCCCCCCCCCCCGCCCCCTCTCCTCTCTCCTCCATTTCCCCCCCCCCCTCTAGTGTGATTGAATTACCTTTCTTATCAGATAATGGAGTTCCTTTCTGTTTCTTACTACAGCTACTTTGTATGTTGTACACTGCCCTGAAACTTACGTGAAAGTGCGGTCTATCAAGTTTGCCAATACAGAATAAGAGATTTATAGAGGTAACTGTTGCTTTAAATAGGTCCCCCCAATAAAATCTGCCTGTTGGATATGCATTCTTGAGTGGCCATTGCCTACCTCCATTTCTGTTTTGCCATTAAATAGGGAGAAAAAAGCAAAAACCAGCAAAAGTGTGCCAAATGTAAAATAAAGGTTCCTGGTGGATAGGAAGAGACAGAGCTCAGGGCCTAACTGGAGAAAATTATCTTAGAGGTGAAATTAGGCATGAGGACTCTAGCAGGTATATTTTTTATTTGGTGATTCCCTGAGCATAGTGTCTACAGTCCTCCAAGGTTAGGCTAAGGCAATACTATTTCAACTTCTGATATTGTAAGTCAAAGTACTTGGACTTAAAGAGGAGAAGTGTTAGGGAATACTTTATTTGTCTCTTCCTCCTTTCTGTCTGTACTGTAGCTCTCTTTGTAAGGCTATAGCTTCCCTTCAGATGGTTGAGGTATCCATTATAGATCCCCCCCCCCCCCCAGTGAAATAGTACTAAGAATAATAAAACACCAAAAACACCTTAGTCCTTCTAAATCAGGAGGGGTATATCCACTGGAAAAGAGGCTAGATAGCAGCAACTGGCATGGCAACAGGCCAAACCACAGCCACACTTGGTCCTCCTTTCAGCCTATTATTTCCTCTGAGCTCTTCAAGTCTATCTCCACTACCCGGAAGACCACCTCTGCCCTTGACCCAATCGCCTCACAATGTTGTTTTTTTTGGCACCTTCTCTCGCCCTCCTTCCTCCTTTGCTTTCCATGCTCAATTCATGTCTGTCATCAGGTACCTTCCCCAAACTCTGGAAACATGTACTGGTCCATCCTCTCCTTAATCAGCCTTCCCTTGATCCCAGTGCTCCCACTCACTACCATCCAGTCTCTAACCTTCCCTTCATATATAAAATTCTTGAAAAGGTGGTGTTCTCCCAACTCTTCTCTTATCTAGACTCCACTCATTTTCTACACCCCTGACAATCAGGATTCCATTCGGGCCATAGCACAGAGACCATCCTTTTTTCACTTCTCAATGAACTTCATTCTCACGATCGGGGCGAAATCTCTATCACTGTTTCTCTGGATCTCTCCACTGCTTTTTGATCTTGTTGATCACACCGTTCTTCTCTCTCGTCTTCGGGATGCAGGCCTCCGGGACACTGTATTTCAGTGGTTCCACTCATTTCTTTCCTCTCGGTCATTCCCTGTTACTTTGGACTCCTCTGCCTCTGGGCCCATCCTCTGCACTATTCGATGCCTCAAGGCTCTGTCCTTGAACCACTCTCTTCAATATCTTTCTGGTTCCCCTTACCCTCCTGGTGCAGCAATTCGGCATCTCCGCCTACTACTATGCGGATGATGTTATCTTGATCCATCATACTTCTCCAATAGACCCAGACCTCTCCCCTCTTACCACTTGCCTTTCTGGCATAGCTGACTGGTTGGGCACTAACGTCTTGCATCTTAACCCTGTCAAGACCTCAGTGGTGTGGTTCTCTTTTCACACTCCTCCTCCTGCACTCTCCCCTACTCTTCTCAGTACCCCAATCCCATTGGTGTCATCTCTGTGCTACCTTGGGGTAATCCTGGATTCAGCCTTATCTTTTCAAGATCATATCTCTGCCTTTTCTCATCGTTCACATTTCTTTCTCTGCCATATCCATGCCCTCAGATATTTTGCCCCCTGCTGTCCTTACCACTCTTTTGCTCAATCTGGTAAATCTCTCGGATTGACTATTGCAATATCATCTTCATAGGCCTCCCCCAACATCAGCTCCATCGCCTTCAATTGATTCAAAACGCTGCAGCAAGAATTCTTTCACATACCACTCTCTATGCTCACATCATGCCTCATCTCATCAACTTGCACTGGTTACCCATCTCTCACTGTATCACTTATAAACTTCTGATCCTCACCCATAAGGTTCTCCATACTCACACCATGCAATACCTGTCTGACTCCTTGCAATACTGTTCTGTGTCTCACAGTCTTTACTCTGTTCATCGTTTGCACTTTCCATCTCTGGCCCATGCCCACCTGAAACAGACTCGCCGTGCTGTATTTTTCTTTTTGGCTCCTTCCCTCTGGAACTCATTCCCCCTTGCCCTCTGCCAAGAACAGTCCTATCTCAAATTTAAGGCCCTCCTCAAAACACATCTCTTCTGTCTAGCCTATGACCTCCCCTCCTCTGACCTATAAGGGTTAGCTCCCTTCTCTCTACTCTTCTTTTCTCTCCTCTCCTGTGGTGTGACTGTGTTCTTTCCTGTCAAAATTGTAGTTCCCTTTCTGTTTCTGGCTCTGGCCATGGTATACAGAGTTGCAAAATACACAGCCCTGATGGTTATCAAGGGCGGTTAATCAAGCCTTGTAATAAAGATAAAGATTTGAATTGCTTTAGGGAAGTTGTGCATTTGTACCTTCTCCCAGTCCCATGGAAATGAGGGAAACCAAGTTGGGAGGAGGTTTTGTCTTTAGGAACCCCAGCGTTCCCACTAAATCTGCTGTTAGTCCCTGCTACTGAGAATATGCTATCACTGGACACACTGGTTAGTGGGCAGAACAGGAAATGTTGCAGAACCGTGGCCAAGTCTGGCCAGGCTGTGAATCTGTGTGCCTAGAATAACAATGAGTTTGTGGTCCTGGGCTCTGCAAGGTAATGTGTCACAGATGTTTGTGCACTGATCTCAGCTGCAGTGGATGATGCTGCTCTCTGCCACTTGCCACTCTAGCAAGGACCTCTGTTTGAGCCAAAAATAAATGGATTGAATCGGCTGTACCAAGATAGAAATGTACCTTGTGTGACTTGGGAACCTGCTGCCCCCCTCCCCATCTCACCCAGCCACATGCAGACACTGCCTCTTCTCGGGCATCCTGGAAGCCCAGTTGTGACATCAGCACCTCTTGCATACTTGTGCGCCACACCACTCACACGGTCCTTGGAAGATTGGACATCCAAATGACAGATGGAATTTAATGTGTACAAGTGCAAGGTATGCACTTAGAAAAGAACAACCCAAACTAGGACTACATGATGCAAGGTTCTACATGAGGAACCATCACCCAAGAATAGGATTTAGACATCAGGAATAATATGGTGAAACCTTCTGCCCAGTGTTCACCGGTGGTCAATAAAGCAAATAGAATGCTAGGAATCATAAGGAAAAAATGAGAAGAACAACCCAAACTATGGTTACATGATGCAAGGTTCCACATTAGGAACCACCACCCAGGAAAAAGATTTAGGCGTCATTGTGGATACCATGTTAAAACCCTCAGCCCAGTGTGCAGCGGCGGCCAAGAGAGCAAATAGAATGCTAGGTATCATAAGGAAAGGAATGGAAAATAAAAGATATTATAATGCCTCTGTATCGTTCCATGGTGCGACTGCACTTTGAATATTGTGTGCAATTCTAATCGCTGTATCTTTAAAAGGATATAGCGTTATTAGAAAAGGTTCAGAGAAGAGCCACCAAAATGGTAAAGGGGATGGAAGGATACCCCTATGAAAGACTAAAAAGGTTAGGGCTCTTTAATCTGGAAAAGAGACGGCTGAGGGGAGATATGATAGAAGTCTACAAATTAATGAACGGCGTGGAACGGGTAAATGTAGATCGACTGTTTACATTATCAGAATATAGAAAGACTAGGGGACATGCAATGAAGCTACAGGGTAAACTATTTAAGACAAATAAGAGAAAATGTTTTTTCACTCAACATGTAATCAAACTCTGGAATTTGTTACCGGAGGATGTAGTAAAGGCTGTAGTGTAGCTGGGTTTAAAAAAGATTTGGACAAGTTCCTGGAGGAAAGGTCCATAAACCATTATTAAAAGGGGACCCAGGATATCAATGCTTGACCCAATACAAGCATTGTGGAACCCGGGTCTTTTGGGGAAACTGCTAGGTACATATGGCCTAGATTGGCCACTGTTGGAAACAGGATACTGGGCTTGATGGACCTTGGTCTGACCCAGTATGGCATATCTTATGTTCTTATAATGCCTCTATCGTTCCATGGTGTGACTGCTCCTTGAATATTGTGTGTAATTCTGGACGACATATCTTAAAAAGGATATAGCAGAATTCAAAAAGGTATAGAGAAGAGCCACCAAGATGGTTAAGGGGATGGAAAGATACTCTTATGAGGAAAGGCTTAAAGGTTTAGAACTCTTCAACTTGGAAAAAAGACGGCTGAGGTGAAATATGATAGAGGTCTATAAAAATAATGAATGGATGGAACAGGTAAACATCAGTAGTTTATGCCTTTAAAAAATGGACTAGGGGACACACAACGAAGCTACAGTGTAGCCCGTTTAAGACTAATTGTAGAAACTATTTTTTCACTCAATGCGTAATCAAATTCTGGAATTTGTTACCGGAGGATGTAGTAAAATCTCTCAATTTAACTAGGTTTAAAAAAGGGTTGGACAAGTTCCTGGAGGAAAAGTCCCATAAAGCATTATTAATGAAGATCAGGAAAATCCACTAGTTACCCTGGGATAAGCAACGTGGAATCTGTGTACCGTTTTGGGAACCTAACAGGTACTTGTGATCTGGATTAGCCACTGTTGGAAACAAAATACTGAGCTTGATGGGCCTTGGTCTGACCTAGTATGGCATATCTTATGTTCTTAGGAACCCAGATTAAATAAGGATTTGGCTCAAATTGGGCCCCCTCATCCATTTGGTTCATTTAAAACTATACAAACTGAAAGTACCCTTATTTGTTGAGTTTTTACCATTTGTCCAAAAACCTAATGCACATCCTTAGAACTACAATGAAAGAGCAACAAATATATTATATAGCCAACACTAAGATTTAAGTTTCTGAAACACAAATAACAGGCATGGGTACTAAGGAGGCGATTTTAGAAGTTATGCACTGTAAATAGCAATTTTAGAACAGATGCTATTTATATGCTGCAGCATGCAGAGATTCCAAGGAAATGTGTTCAAAATACACATGTATTCTGCATCGAGGTCATGGAATGCAGAGCAGAAAAACAAGATGCGTGTTGAAGGAGCTTCAGCCAAGTTAAACTATTTGTACGATATGCAGATGCAATATCCAAAAGACATTCACAGCAAAGGCTTATGTAAAGGACTATCTGAGAATGGACCAGAAAATCATTGCAAAGAACTTCAGTTTGTAATGAAACCCAGGAAATTGATCTGGCAGCAAATAACGCAAGAGTGCATGACTCTGCAAGATGGCACCAGCACAGCCTTGCATGTGGCCTCTCCCAGCTCAGCTAGTATATTACTAGATGTCCTCAATTTTGAGGGAGTGTCCCCAACTCCATGTACTATAATGACGTCCTATCCCCAATTTCAGTGGGGACAGAGGTAAAGGACACTGCTTCTCCTGAATATCCCTCTAATGCAGTCTTCTCAATCTTGATAGGAGAAGGTGTAAAATTTAATTTCTTTTCTGAAAAAGTGGAGGAATTTTAGAAATATATTGTATATATTTATCTATATGTAGAAATAGAATTTAAGCATATATGTACTTTTATAGCTCAAAGAGCTCCTCCTGTCCTTTTTTATATCTATTGAATTTTTACAATACACCAAGAAAACCTTGGATCAAGAATATCACACTTCATCATCCATTCAATTACAAGAAACAAGCAGAACTTAAACAAAACATGACAAAATGCTATTAGTCCACAATTCCAGAAGAGGGGATTCAAACAAACACAAAACCTTGGGAGATGGTTAAAAAAGAGGAAACCAAAAAAACAAAGGAAAAGAGTAGAAAAAATGTAAAGCGAAACACACCTAATAAGCCCACCTTACTATCACAGGGTAGCCTCACAGTCGTTTAGCATCTAAAAAGAAACGTAATTAAGAGGGCTCAAAGAAATTAAACAACTTATTCTGATACTTAAAGCACACATTTACAGGGAAATCCTAATTGAAAGGTTGTGCCCAAGGACAGCATCTCAGCACGATATTCCAAAAACGTCTTCCTCCTAGCTTGTGTCCACCAGGATATGTCTAGGAAGATCTGTATCCTACCCCCCAAAAAAGAAACATCAACTTTGTTAAAATATAAATGTAACAGCGCTTCTTTAGCCTGAAGAAATACAAAAGATACCAACAATGTACCCTGAGCTTCAACCGCCTTGATAGATTGTTCTAACAACTCAGACAGGTTCCCCAAATCTAAGGAGTCAGAAGAAACCTCAACCAGGGAGGTGCCAGCCTTCTGCAAAGCATCCTTAATAGAAACTGGAGGGAGAAAATACATTTTTTGAACAGACTCAGGACAATTGAATAGCTCCTTAAGGAACTGAATAAATAGGTCCCTAGGGGAACATAATGACACCCATGGAAAATTCAGTAACCTAAGATTTAAACTTCTCTGTTGATTTTCCAAATTTTCAATTTTATGCTGAAACACCAATCTATCCTGAGCCAGGGCCAAGTCCTCCCCTCTCCCTCAGCAATCGATGCAGTCAACGCCGAAGCCGAGATCTGCTAAGTAGTAGCATCAGTTACAAAACCAGACACGTTATACGTGCCCCCCCCCCCAGGTGCAGGAAGAGTGGATAGACCAGCTGGGCTCAGCGAAACATCACTGCCCAGTTCGGGGCTCGCCCCTACCCCGACAGCAGGAACGGGGAGACCACCTTTTCCCTTGGCCTTCCTTTTAGACATCAAGGAAAGCTATCAATGGTAGGCTGGCAGACCAGGATGAACTACTCAATAACAAACTGAATCCCCTTGGCGTCAGCCGCTTAAGATGTCACACACCCACTTCCACGCCCAAGGGCCACGCCTAAAGACCCTCTGGCATGGGCACGCCTCAGCATGTTTTATTTATTTATTTATTTACAGTCTCTTATATACCGCACTATTCATCATCAGCGCGGTTCACATGGAACAAAATGCTCAGTACATTTAACAAGTATGAGTTTACAGGTAACAGGGCATAAATAACTTGGATAACCAGGGTAACTATTTACAAAACTTATTACATGGAATCATATGCACAGAGTTCAGTTTTAAAGCCCCGGTGATGTGGGTTATGCAGGGGGGGAGCTCCCTCTCACCGCTGCAGACTGCCACCCTCCTGTCTCTCTTTAAAAAAAAAAAACCAGTTTGAAGTTACTGAATGCTACTTAGACTGGTCATTTTGAAATATATGGGGAAAAGATCCCCGAGAAGGGAAGACCCTTGACCATCCCAATCCAGCACAGCCCTGCTAGATGTCCCAGATTTGCTCTCCAAAAATCTGGTAACCCTAAGCTAAAGGCATGTCCTCAAAAGTGAAATCTCCATCAGAATCACTAGTGCCAGTGTTTAAAAGAGAAGGATACTGAGGTCATTTTGAGCACTATTTTAGAGAAGGGAATACAATTTTGTATGAAAAGCTGTGTAAGATTCAGACAGAGCTTAGCAGTGTGAGTGGAGATTAAAGAGGCTGCAGACAGAGTGGAGCACATGGAATATTGAGTATGTGAGACAGAAGAGAGGTGGTTTAAAAAAAAAAAGTATGTCTTGCAAAGTTTGGTGCAGAAACTGTTCCTAAAGATTGCAGCATTTCAAATGATTCTCTAAATCATCAATCTCCATATAATGGATGTGCCTGAAGATCTGGAGTGGGGTAGAATGGTGCTTTTTGTGGAAAGATGTTTAAAAGAGCTTTTGTCGACTGAATCCATAGAAGGACATGGCTATCGAGAAGCACATAAAGTATCTTGCAACCCTCCTGCACCAGGAGGAAGACCCCACCAGATCTTGGTGAACGTTTTAAGAGTAGATCCTTGCAACAGCTAAGACAGCTGATGTACTAAAATACAAAGGCAGCAAAATAAATATTTTTCAGGGCTTTAGTCATGAGTGGAAAGGAAATGTCAGCAGTTTCAAGAAGTCCAGAAATGGTTTTATTCTCGTGGAGTTGCGTAGGCATTATTTTATCCTGCTAAACCCGGAATCCAATAGAAAGGAGAGCTTATTTACTTTTGCATTCTAAAGAAACAAAGAAATTCCTCATCCTTCATCTTCCGGATGACCTGCCATTTCCATCGGAGAGAGCAGATAAAGTAGGAACATCTTGGGATAGACCAGGAACAAGGAAGCAGAGAATGAGGTATCTAGATAAATTGCAGAATTAACACTAACGGAGAGCAACTTGGGTCCAAATCAAAATGTTTCATTACCTTTCACCAAGTTCTAAGAACCAGCTCTATAAGAGTGTGTTCTCTATTATATTATATTTTATATTTTCCTAAGCAATAATTCTAATTTAACTTCCCTAGTGTGGCTTTTCTCAATCTGCAACCAGCGCTGTTTAGACTTAGACCCCCAAAGCTTCTGCCCAACTAAATTCTGACCAGGAAAATTTCTCATGCATAACTGTCTTTCTAACTCTTTCCTTTCCCCTTCCCAGTGGGAACCTGACAGATACTTGTGACCCGGATTGACCCCTGATGGAAATGGGATACTGGGTTTGATGGACACTTGATCTGACCCAGTATGACATTTCTTATGTTCTAATGCTGCGATACGTTTTGTGTTTATTGGTTCACTGCCCCACTCTATGCCTAATATCTCATCTGATGGTTCTCCTTCACTCCTTAGCTTAACCGCTACTGTTACATCATCTTCAGCTCTAGCTTCCGGAATTGGTGGACCCACTGCCCCTGCCAAAGGTCTGCTTTATGGCCACTCATCACCATAAGAACATAGTATTAAAACATAAGAAATGCTATACTGAGTCAGACCAAGGTCCATCTATCCCAGTATTCTGTTTCCAACAGTGGCCAATCCAAGTCACAAGTACCTGTTAGATTCCCGAAAAGGTACACAGGTTCCACAATTTTTGACCCGGGGTAAGTAGTAGATTTCCCAGGTTCTCTTTAATAATGGTTTATGGGCCTTTCCTCCAGGAACTTGTCCAAACCTTTTTTAAACCCAGCTACACTAACAGCTTTTACTACATCCTCCTATAACAAATCCCAGAGTTTGATTACACATTGAGTGAAGAATATTTTCTCTTATTAGTCTTAAATGGGTTACATTGTAGCTTCATTGTGTGTCCCCTAGTCTTTCTACTTTTTGATGGTGTAAACAACCTATATACATTGACCCATTCTACTCCATTCATTAATTTATAGCCCACTATGATATCTCCCCTCGGCCGTCTCTTTTCCAAGTTGAAAAGTACTAACTTTTTACGCCTTTCTTCGTAAGGGTATTCTTCTGTCTCCTTTACCATGTTGATGGCTCTTCCTTTTCTAATTTTGTTATTGAGTGCTATCGAGTCAGTGTCGATCAGAATTGCACACAATATTCAAGGTGCAGTTGCACCTTGGAACGATACAGAGGCATTATAATATCCTTGGTTTTATTCTCCATTCCTTTCCTTATGATTCCTAGCATTCTATTTGCTTTCTTGACCACTGTTGCACACTAGGCACAAGTAGGGTTGCCAACCGGCCGGTTTTTCCATGGCCAGGCCGGCTGCCGGCACAGATGTCAAACCGGCCATTGAAAAGCCGGTTTTTTGCTCTGGCCGCAAGATCGGGAGCGGCCAGAGCAAAAAACCGGCTTTCCTCCCGAAGTCCGCGGCGCGAATGCGAACGCGAACGCGATTCCCCATAATAGTGCAGCCGCTGCTTCTGCTTTGTACCGAGCAGCGGCTGCACTACACTTACTTTGAAAAGTAAAGAAACTGTATGAGGAGCCCTCCTGTCATGGCAGAGCCCGAGGAAGTGATGTCATGGGGGCAGGTTCCTCACGGGCTGTCTTTCCTTTCAAATTAACTTTATTGCAGCTAAAGTTAATTTGAAAAGGAAAGACAGCCCGTGAGGAGCCCGCCCCCATGACATCACTTCCTCGGGCTCTGCGATGACCGGAGGGCTTCTCACACAGTTTCTTTACTTTTCAAAGTAAGTGTATTGCAGCCGCTGCTCTGTACAAAGCAGAAGCAGCGGCTTGGGCAGGGCAGGGGTGTGAGTGAACCAGCAAAGGGGGAGGGGGGTGATGGTATGATTAAACCAGCAGGAGGGAGGGAGGGAGGGGGTTTGGTGTGAGTGACCCAGCAGGAGGGGGTGAGTGAGTGACAGGGGGGTGGGTTAGTGAACCAGCAGCGGAAGTGGGGTCGTGTGACTGAACAATCAGTGGAGGGGAGGTGTGAGTGAACCAGCAGGGGAGGGGGGGTGATGGTGTGAGTGAACCAGCAAGGGGGGGGGGTGAGTGAGTGACACGGGGGTGGGTAAGTGAACCAGCAGGGAGGGGAGGGGAGGGGGGGTGGTGTGAGTGAACCAGCAGGGGAGGGGGTGAGTGAGTGAACCAGCAGGGAGGGGTGGGCGAGTGAGTGAACCAGCACTGAGGGGGGGTGTGAGTGAATCCTCGGTAATTTTTGTGGGTGGGGCTGGGGGCGGGGCAGGGGCGGGACTGGGGGAGGAGAATGGGTGGAGCATGGCGAGCCACAGGTGTCGGGTTTTTCTCGGTGAAAAAGTTGGCAACCCTAGGCACAAGGTTTCACCATATTATCCACAATGACTCCTAAATAATTTTCCTGGGTGGTGGTTCCTAATGTGGAGCTTTGCATCATGCAGCTGTAGTTTGTCGTTCTTCCCTAACTGCATAAGTTTGCACTTGTCCACATTAAATTTCTTCTGCCATTTGGACATCCAATCTTCTAGTATATCAAGGTCCTCTTGCAATTTTTCACAATCCCCTCATGTTTTAATAACTTTAAATAGTTTTGTGTCATCTGCGAATTTGATCACCTCACTGGTTCCCATTTCCAGGTCATTTACAAATATGTTAAAAAGCAGGCCCAGCACAAATCCCTGGGATACTCCACTATTCACCTTTCTCCATTGAGAAAATGTGCAGCCCCTCTCCATGTTTTGCGATAAGATGAACCCGGCATGTCCATCTGCAGGAACCTCTGTGTGCCTTTCTGATACTGCCAAAGAAAAGGGGTTACCTCCCACTAAAGGCCCAATTGAGCTCAGTCCCTTGGACCATTCTGTAGGCATTGCTTGCTCATAAGGATTAAAGGGTCCCACTTGTGTATGCCAGGCCTGGAATTTGAGCACTACTGACGGTGCAGGCCAGTACCACTGCTCACTACATCTCAGGACAGTTTGTTATACCAAGTCAGCTCAGCTGGCAGCAAAATAATAACCTGATTGTGCACAAGGGACTGTAAAAGGGATTGCATACCAATATTCTGTCCTATCTTTCATCACTAATCATCCTCCACACTCTATATCTAGATCTCTGTTCTCTTCATACAAATCTGGGGGGTTTTCTCCCCCTCCTTCCCAAGCAAGATATGAAA
Source organism: Ichthyophis bannanicus (assembly GCA_033557465.1). Classification (NCBI taxonomy): domain Eukaryota; kingdom Metazoa; phylum Chordata; class Amphibia; order Gymnophiona; family Ichthyophiidae; genus Ichthyophis; species Ichthyophis bannanicus. The sequence continues at coordinate 352,692,762 of CM066038.1, forward strand.
CTAGCAGACACTTGGAATTCTTTCTCTCTGCACCTAGCCTTTGGCATAACCTCCCTCCTGACCTCTGACAAGAACTCTCTTATACAAGATTTAAAGCCAGCCTATCTCTTTCTAGCAGGGAGTGGAGGAGTAGCCTCGTGGTTAGAGCACTGGTTTTGTAACCAAGCAACCAGGGTTCAATTCCCACTAGCACTCCTTGTGGCCTTGGGCAAGTCACTTAACTCTCCATTGCCTCGGAAGAAAGGCCTGGCAATCTACTTCTGGTGACACTGCCAAGAAAACCCAGGAGCTTCTGGGTCGCCAGGAGTCAGGACTGACTCAAAGGCACACATTGCATTGCATCTCTTTCAGAAGGCCTTTATCGATTTACCTGATACTCCTGTAAGCCTTTCAACTTGATTTAACCTTTTCTCTCTTTCTCTCGCTGTTCTATGCTTGGTTTTGCTTTCCTATCAGTCCAATGGAGTTCGTTACTTTTTTCTTTTTAATTTTAACTTTGATTTTATAGAAACAGCTCTGATGACCCTGAAGAGCAGTATGGAAAATTGTTGTTAAACCATAAACCATGACATCATGCCCTGCACTGTGCTATGCCCTAAGCACTTCACGCACCCTTGATCCATCAAGCCCAAATGGGTGTCATAGTGGAGAGAGTGCACACCTGACTTGCATTTGTTGGTGCTCCTGTGAATCTCTCCACTGGAATGGGACTCAGGTCAGTCCTGGCTGCTGCACTCTGACCCAGTCAGGCTATCTTTTGGGGCTCACAGAGGCCACTGATGAGAGTAGCAGTCCCTTCTCTCTCGCTGAGGCACTACCTTACTCCATCTGCGGCATTTCTTCTGTCTGATTCTCTCCTTGTCCTGTGAGTCCCTTTTGAGACTTTTTTGTTTTCTTCTTTGCTCTCCAAAAGCAGTTTATGGCCTCACGAGGGTTATCCCAGCATATGCCAGCCCATTCCCAGGTACCACTAAAGAAATGCCATACTGGGCCAGACCAAGGTCCATCAAGCCCAGTATTCTGTTTCCAACAGTGGCCAATCCAGGTCACAAGTACCTAGCAGTTTCCCAAAACGACACACAGGTTCCATAATACTTGTATTGGGGCAAGCAGTGGATTACCTGGGTCCTAGCCAGGGCTGCCCCGTGAATTGGTTCAAGATGTTGGCATCCTAGGCAAACCTTAAGACGTATGCCCCACCCCCCACCCCCACCCCCGGCTGTAAGAATCTAATATTTAGCTTGAAATGCCCTGCTCTTTACCCCTCCCCCCACCAAAGCTGCCACCTTATGTGGCCATCTTGTTTGCCTAGTGGTTGGGCCGGCCCTGGTCTTAGGCGATTCCCTGTGCAGCTTAGGATTTTGCCAATATTTTCCATTCCTCCAATTCCTGCCCTGGGTTTGAGCTCCACTCACTGCTCCCTCTCTGCTTATGTACCTGGTCTTTTGAATCTTGTGATCCAGCCAATCTTTCCAGACTGCCCATTTGCGATCCATTGTTCACAATGCTCTCTTCCTGAGCCTTTGGGCTGCTGCCTTTCCCTTTCTCTAAAGGTCTGCTCCAGCTCCAGATTCCACTACTCTGATGGCACTCTGACCCCATGGATGCAACCAGCAGCCAGCACCAGAGCAAGGTGAATGCCACATATATGTGGTGCCTTGTGCTCCTGTGCTCCCCACAATGTCATGCTACACCTCCCCTCATCCAGTCTGTGACCTCAGCCCAGACATGCAGTTTAAAGCCACAAATTCCAGCTTCCCCCCCACCACCACCAGTGCTCCCCCCTCCCTCCTCTCAGCGCCATCATCAATAGCTGCTGAAAACCAGGCCTTCGGGGCCATGTCAATCCCTGGTAGCCTGGACTAGCTGGGCTGCCTTAGGCATTTTTGCTTTTCCATTCTTCTGGTTCTCTCATTTTCTTCCTTGAATACTCTTTTTGTTCTCTACTTTATGTAGATATTTTAATTGCATCTCTCTCTAGTCTTCCCCCTCCTTCATTTTCTGTCTTGTCTTGGCTTGGCAGCAGTACATAAGAACATAAGATATGCCATACTGGGTCAGACCAAGGTCCATCAAGCCCAGTATCCTGTTTCCAACAGTGGCCAATCTAGGTCATACGTACCTAGCAGTTTCCCCAAAAGACACAGGTTCCGCAATGCTTGTACTGGGTCAAGCATTGATATCCTGGGTCCCTTCTTAATAATGGTTTATGGACCTTTCCTCCAGGAATTTGTCCAAACCTTTTTTAAACCCAGCTACACTAACAGCCTTTACTACATCCTCCGGTAACAAATTCCAGAGTTTGATTACATGTTGAGTGAAAAACTATTTTCTTTTATTAGTCTTAAATAGTTTACCCTGTAGCTTCATTGCATGTCCCCTAGTCTTTCTATATTCTGATAACGTAAACAATCGATCTACATTTACCCGTTCCACTCCGTTCATTAATTTATAGACTTCTATCATATCTCCCCTCAGCCGTCTCTTTTCCAGGTTAAAGAGCCCTAACCTTTTTAGTCTTTCTTCATAGGAGTATCCTTCCATCCCCTTTACCATTTTGGTGGCTCTTCTCTGAACCTTTTCTAATAACGCTATATCCTTTTTAAGATACGGCGACCAGAATTGCACACAATATTCAAGGTGTGGTCTCACCATGGAACGATATAGAGGCATTATAATATCTTTTGTTTTATTTTCCATTCCTTTCCTTATGATACCTAGCATTCTATTTGCTCTCTTGGCTGCCCCTGCACACTGGGCCGAGGGTTTTAACATGTTATTACTGCAGGGATAATCTGAGATGGTAGCCCTTGTGTCCAGGCTAACTCATGCAGGCTTAAAAGTGGAAGTTTGGCAATCTGTTGTTTCCTGACATGCACCTGCCTTGGTTTCCGCTGCTTCATTGGACCCCCAGGATCTTATTCTCTTCACATGCCCATGTGTATGTGCATTTCCAGCCCAGTAGCCTAGTGGTTAGAGCAATAGCCCAACACCAAAGAGATTGGGGTTTGATTCCCACTGGCACTCCTTGTGACCTAGAGCAAGTCACTTTACCCTCTCTTGCCTCGGAAGAAAACACCTGGTAATCTACTTCTGGTCACACTTTGCCAAGAAAACCCAGTTACTGCTGGATCACAGGAGTCAGCTTTGACAGCACTTTTTTAAAAAAAAAAAAAGAGAATTTCTGCTCCAATACTGTTGTCCAGTATAAAAAGTACTATGATAGAAGGTTTAGTGGCCCCCTTCTCAAGCACCCAGGCTTTTTGTCTTCTTTACACCCCTTTACTCCTGGGGGAATTCCATATGAAAACTTTGAAAATTCTGCACACGGTATTTTTAACATTTTGAATGGTTTTTTATTAGTAGTTTTTTGCACAGAATCCCCCCATTATAAGACCTAACTTCTCCCCTATACCTGAAATTCCCCCTGCCTTTTCCCTCTAACCACAGTTTTGTTTATTTTTTATTTAATTTAATTTATTGTATTTATTTAACAGTTTTTCTATACCGTCTTTTCATTCAATCAAGGCAGTTTACAATAAACTTCGACGTATACAAAGAACTTGTAAATATCAACAGTAACATTCTAACTTCAAAACCTGAATAGTCTCTTGTAACATTATCTAAACTATATACATCTTAATGAGAGTTCTCTCACCAAACCTCAGGCCTTACTCTCCCCCCTTTTTCTTTCCCAGGCACATATCTCCACCCCAAGGCACAAACATCCACCTCATTGTTTCTGTGCCCCCCGCCCCCCCATACCTATTGAAGCCTGCTTCCTTATTTGTCCCAATCGTGTGGCAATAGGCTGCGATGGCAGTAAACAGCTGCACATCGGGCCACTTCCTTCTCCTTTGCTATTCTAGGCCCAACTGCTCATTTGAATCATATGGGCATCCAAACAGCTGTGCAGCTCAAACAAAAGGGCCCAGGATTGCAAAAGAGGACATGGCCTGATGTGCAGCAGTTCGCTGCCACCTCTTGGTATGCAATCTCTGCAGAGAAGAGGAGGAGGATTGGTAGTCATCAGTGCCACTTTCTGTGCATGAATAATAAATGTGGAATTCTGTACAGATTCTGTGTTGTGCAGAATTCCCCCGGATGTAATCCTTGATTGCCATGATACTGGGGGATTTGAACCTAAGGGTGGATTTGTTGCTGGTGGAGACTGCATACAAACTTAGTTAAGTGGACTTAGAGAAAAAAGATTAGCCATGAATTCCAGACTTGGAAACTTGAGTAAGGCCCTTGTGGGCGTCTTGTGTCTTAAAAAGAGCTATTCACTGCTGCTTTCAACAGTCAAGTGGTTCTTGTTTCCAAAACTGTGTAGTCGGTTTTAATCATTGGTCACATGCAAAGACAGCTGTTAAATAAAAGAAAAATACCTTTCATTATTACCCTGCACCAAGAATACCAGGGATAGGAAGAAATGCCTAGCTGATTCTTAGCTTGGTTGGGATGGTTTGAGAGGACTAATTTGGTTGCATGCAGTCTTACAGACAAGCAGCATTTTCAATGTCCCAGCAGCTCCTCTGAGAAGTATTTTAAAGGATCTATTTAGTCTTTATGTATGGTACTATCTTTTAGATGCAAAAGAAATGTGAAACATGATTACTGTTAATCATGCTCCATTTCTGCTGTTGCAGTACCAAAGACACTGCCTAATTTTTGATGTTGCCCCCTTTCTCACCATGAAGATATCGGAACCTGCAGAAAATCCAGTCTTCCTCTGGAATAAATTTATTTAAACTCTGAATTACAACATTTCTAAAGATCTTGTTGGCCTTTTTTTTTTTTGACTTGGCTAACTTCAGATATAGGATCTGAGCCATGTGTTGAGAATGGTCCTTTGACCTTCAAATTGACATTATGAAGATGACCTATAGGGGAGTGGAGGGTAGATAAATCTGCTACTTGACCCTCACTGGGGTAGGGAGGGGTACCAGGCAACCACTTGAATCTTTCCCAATGTGGGAAGATTAGGCCTCCGGTTTAAAATAAAAAAAAAGTAATGAAACAGCAAATTGAAGGAGTACATTTAAGGAAAGTAAACAGGTTGTATGATGTGCTTATATTATGAAATGTACATATTCAGTTTTGTATAATTTACTGTTTCTCATCCTGGTGACTGCAGGATGTAGAACGTGGGAGCCTTTCCTGCAACTCTGCAACTTGTCTTTCCTCCAATTCTGTTGTGTAATTTTGCCCAATATGTCCCTTCTTTCGCTAGTCCCAATCACACTCTGTGCTCTCTCTAGACTCTGCCTGCCAGGATCCATTTCCAATTTGCAGTCACTGATTCTATATTTGGCCATTAGACTTGATTTGGCGCTTTTATTTGTAGTTTTAAAGCAGAGAACTTGCAGAGGAAAATCTGTTCTGCATTTTCAGCAGCATGATACAGTAGAGGTGCCCCGACTAGGCTTCCTCACTTGGTCATGCTGAGAGAGAGAAAAGGGTTCTAATTATTGCAGATTCCCACCCAGTTAGGGCAATATACATTAATCCAGAAATATAAGTGTGCCTGTTCGCTTTGCACTGTCTTCTCCTTTCTCCACCATGATCTTTCAAACTTTTCTACGCCCTTCTACTTTTCTCTCACTAGTTTCTATACAGTAAAAATTACATGAAAAGATACCAACCACTACATCCTGCCTGTGGGAAAATGTCCCACTGAAGAGAAGTCTGTATTACAGCTTTGTGACTGCTCTGTTTGTGCTTGCCTACCTTTCATGCCAGGCTGAGTTGTTCTTTATGATGATTGATTTTAACTGAAGGAAGTGTTGAGGTGCTTGGCTATGGGTACAATATGTGCTGAGTGTATAAAATGTTACACAAACATCATCGATACATACAGAGCATGTTACAGCTGGAATTGTGTGGCAATGTGGTATGCAATGGAATCCTTCCAGCAGGGTGGGTCTCTTAGCTTTTTACTTTATTCTTGGTGCATATTATCAACTATAATCAGCTCTGTAATTTCAGGAAGTGACTTCAGAGGCTTCAAAATATTTTTCAACATAAAATAAATGTTCAGAATGATCTGTGGTGCCCTGCCTAATCCGTCCAAGCCTGTACTTTATTATCTCCAGGAACAAGCAGGAATGAATCTTCACATATGGGTACGTCAGTACCGACAGAGCCTGCACGGGAATGCTCCCCAGCATCCAATCAGAAAGCTTTTGGGAGCATCCCTCGCGCTTGCGCGATGACTTCCCGCCTTTCCCACTGCCTCTCCTCAGTGTTCGTTTTTCCGCGGAGCCAACAGGACGTCCTCCTGTCACCGCAGAAACTTTTTCTTTAAAAATCCTTATTTTCTTGTTTTCTTGTGGTCGCAGCTGTCTTTCCCGCCGATACCGGTACCGCCAGTGCTTTATTATTTTCTTTTTCAAACTTAGAGAAATATTTCTCCTCAGTTTTTTGTTTTAACTTTTTTGGGCCTACCAGGCCTTTCCAACATGGAGCCTTCTTCCCCTAAGAAGTGCCTTCACTGTGGAAACTTAGTTTTCTTTTTAGACTCCAATGCTTGGTGTCTAACCTGTTTGGGTCCTGACTCTTTTTCCCCTGATACCTCAGGCTATATTATTGGGAGAAGACCTTCCCTTTTTCGAGTTTCCCTCGATGCCATTTTTCCTCCTGAGGTGAGGACACCGGTTTATTCTTCTCTCCAGGATCAGGTAACCCACAAACAGTCTGTTAAGACTAGCCAATTCTTGAAGGGTAAGTCTCATGCCCAGCATGATGACGGCTCCAGCCTTACCCTCAAGACCTCATTGGCAATAAAACCCCGGCGGGAGTCTTCGGGCTCCAAAGCATTTACGGGGTTTCAAGTTGTTCCTGGGGCTCACCCCTCACAGAACATACCTGAGCCGTGCCAGGGGGTGGTATCCGCTTCGAGCGGTACAGATAACCCGGCATCGGTGTCGAGTGCTGCACTCTTCACCAGGGATCATCATCTGGTGTCCTCGGTACCTTCGGGGCCGATCGATACGACCCAGATTGGCTTTCCTATATCCCAGCCATGCTCGGGGTTGGCACCGGCTTCGAGCGGTACCGATGCATCGGCTTCGAGCGGTACCGATGCATCGGCTTCGAGCGGTACCGATGCATCGGCATTGGTGTCGAGTGTTCCACTCTTCACCTGGGATCATCATCTGGTATCTTCGGGGCCGATCGATACGACCCAGATTGACTTTCCTGTATCTTCGCCATGCTCGGGGTTGGTATCAGCTTCGAGCGGTACCGATACCCCGACATCGGCGCCGGTGTCTAGTGTTCCTCTCTTCACTGGGCATCGTCTTCGGACGTCCTCGGTACCTTTGGTACCGATGGATGCGACTCCGATTAACCTTTCTGTATCGGCATCGCCGATACCACCAACAACGTCGGTACTTTCTAGACATACATCGATAGACTCGCTCGCTTCGATGCCGAGTCGGGAATCGATATCCAGTCTAGATGACGTGATACCGACGCGCTTCGGAACCGATCCATATCGTTTACGGCTTCGCAGTACCGAGGATATTCACCAAGGCTCTTTGCTTACCTCGGTACCGTTTCAGCAGCCCCCGATTACTGCTTCGATGACAATATCGTCTCCGATACCGGTACCGGTGTCGGGGTCGATTCCTGCAGTTCCATCGGTGCCATCGATCCTTTCTATGCCTGGTTTGGAATCGATACCAGGCACTCACGATGCAGCACTAACTGCCTCAAATCAGAACTGTCAGGATCACTGTCCATCTAGCAGGATTCTTTTTCTGCTGCACCAGTCCAGGATCTCTTCTGGTGCTCAAGCTGCTCCTTCAACCTCAGCTTGCCCAGGATTAGTTCCTATTGGAAATCCTTCTTTTCAGAAGTTTCTCCTTGACATGGCAACCTTTCTTGCCATTCCTATTCCTGGTTTTTCTCTTGACCAAGATTCTGTAGAAAAGGAAAATATAATTCTTCCTTTACATCATTCTTTACAGGATCTTTTTCTGAGGATATGGGAATCACCCTTAAAGGTTCCTTTGCCTTCTACAGCCATTAATATTCTGTATCAGGTACCTCCCTCTCCAGGGTTTCAGAAAAACCAACTTCCACATCATTCCATGGTAGTGGAATCGGCATTGAGGAAGGTAAGAAGTAAGAAGAAGCATTCTTCTTATCCTCCAGGTCGTGCATCTAAAGCACTTGATGCCTTTGGACGTCAAACCTTCCAAACTTCTATGCTGGCTTCAAGAATTATTTCATATATTTTCTATATGAGTCTGACACTTCAGGAGGTCACAGAGAAATTATCTCTTTTGTCTCCTTTTTTGTCAGAACCTAAGGCCTCTGACTATTCCTTGCTTCTTAATCATAGCAGGAATATCTCTTGGTTCCTTTCTCGTGCTTCTCTAGACTCCTTTGAGTCTGTTAGCAGATCCTCTGCTATTGCCATTGGTGCACGTCGTACTGCCTGGCTGCAAGCTTCAGACTTGAGCAGATGGGCACAACATACACTGGGTAATTCTCCTTGTACTGGAGAAAATCTCTTCAATAGAGAGGCTTTACGTCAGGTTGCTCATTGCTCCACTGACTTTCCTAGTTCTGGAAACCGTCCTAAGCCTTCTTTTTCCCCAGGACGTAGGAAATGTCCTACCAAACCTTCTTTCCCTAAGAAAAGAAAGTTTCACCCTTCTTCTGCCCATCCTCCAGATGTACCCAAGCAAGGGACATCTCATCCTAGTCTGAAGTCTCCAGACTCTAACCAGGCTAATCTTAGCCAGCACCCATAGGTTCCTGTATGTTGCAATTCTACAGTTAACTTCTTCTTACCAGAAGTTATTCTTCAAACTCTACACTGGTTTTTTCTTTTCAGTATGTTAAGCTCTTAGGATTTTTGTCCATGGGTTACAGAATTCTCCCTTTCTTTTTATCATAAAGGGAGATTACCATTATCCCATGATAGTTTCTGTCCCCACATGGACATTTTTTCCTTTAGCTGACTTACCATATGGTACGTCACCTTCCAAGCCGCTCTCTTCCAGGGTTTCCCCTGCTCGAGTTGGTACCATACTGAAACACTTCTCTTCTTTCCAGTGTAGACTTTCTGCTATCCTTCAATGCATGCTCTGAACAACTCATCAGACAGGGATGGAAATATCTCCGCTCCCTCTGTCTGTTTTTCTCCCTGTTTTTATACAGGGGAATCCCCTCTGCTCTTTTGTTCAGTTGCTGTACATACAGAAGTTCCAGTGCTTCCTTTAATGTTTCTTGCAAGCTACTTTCATTTATCTTGCATAATACTACTCACTGCAGGTTATCTTCTTCTAGCCATATCCTTACGTAGGATGTGGCAGCACATCTGACTGCTGTCGGTTATCTCATAATTTTCTTGCACAATGCTCTCTGCAATCTTCAGAGAAGCTTTCTACTATGGGCCCTTGCTGTAGAGCATTGAACTTTGTCTCTGAGGGTTTTTCCATATAATAGAAAAAGCTTATATAGTCATTCCATGGCTATGTAGATTCTTTCTACCCTCTTGTCTCCTATTGTGATACAGAAGACAAGCTTTTTCTGCGTGAATGTCCATGGAGTTCCCAATCTGGCAGGAATCTACCCCTTTTTTCCTTACAGCTTGGCATCTTTCTACTCCACTTGGACAACGCATACTCTTTTACTATACATGATACCTCTGAGTCCCTTAGCTGGGTCATCCAGGTATCTTAGTCTATGCGTTTCCTTGTCCTTTGGACATGTCAGAGTCCTCAAGTACTCCTGACGTGCTCTTACCAGACTGCTATTATCCTCTGTTTTTCACGCAACCATACTGGTTATCCACTGAAATACATTCCTGCACCACGGAAATAGATTCTCTATATATCTTCAGGTGGTTTTTTACCCCCTTATTATTAGATGAATCTTTTCCCATCACATTCCCCATGTGAATGTTTTTTGTGGGGCTCCGTTGCAGGCATATATCCTCAGACTTATAACCATACATATTTTTATAATCTGTGTGGGCATCAGCCATGCCTATCTATCTATATATATCTATATCTATATCTATATATATATATATATATATATATATATATATATATATATATATATAATCACATATTAGACATATCTACACATATATATAGATATATATGTATCTTCATGTATATAGATATATTTATATATATATATATATATCTATGTACCCATTGGGAGATGTCCATAGGACGCTAGATATTACCTACTACCTCCCTAACTGTCTGTGCTATAAAGCTTTTACCTTCTTAAGGGTCTAGACAGTCAACTTGCCTATTCTCATACGGCTCAGTAACTGGGAGCGGTTATACACACAATTACTGCTGTGACGTCAACAGCTTCTATTTTTGTTATAGATCTCCCTATCTATGAAGTATCAAACTTCAATGTCTTCCTATCTCTTACCAGCTAGGAAAGACAGTGTACATCTTCAGTATTTATGAGTACACTTCTGTTTTCCTTGGGAATAGGGTTTTATTCCGTACCCTCTCTTCCCTTCCGGACTGGGCTAATTCTCCAGATCGGTCAGTCTTCTTCTTTTAGTCCTCAATGATAATAACTCTGTACCTAAAAGTTCTCAGCTTTTCCCATAAAGCTTTCCATTGAAGACCTGCCGTTCTTCTCCTGCCCCAGTTGACACCTGGGTCACCTGCCCATTCCAGATTTGGAACTTCATCCTCACTGCTGTGAAGTTACCTTGAAGATTCCGCTACTGCATCTACAGTACACTCCATCACAGTTCTACTTCCTACAATCCAGTAGGTAAGTCCTATGTTGTACTAGTTCATTAAATATTTTAATGATACTTGACATACATTCTAAAGACTCATCTCTCCTGTAGTCTTTAGATTTGCTGTTCCTTGCAGCTCTTCTCTATTCAACTCCTACCCCCCCATCCCTCAGGGGATGCAGGGGATCCAGGTTTGGAAAATGCCGTCCTGTCCAGGGATACACATTTTAGGGATTCTCCCCTGGCACCCACAGCTAGGGAGTCCCCATATGTGAAGACTCATTCCTGCTTGTTCCTGGAGATATCACCTGTTACAGGTAAGTAACTGTGCTCTCTGGGAACAGCAGGAATTAGTCTTCACAACCCACCCACCTCTCCTAGGAGTTGTATCTATCTATTTCTTTTCCTCTTTCTCTCCTTCTGTCTCAGCTATGAAACTCAACTGAGGAGAGGCAGTGGGAAAGGCGGGAAGTCACCGCGCAAGCGCGAGGGATGCTCCCAAAAGCTTTCTGATTGGATGCTGGGGAGCATTCCCGGGCAGGCTCCGTTGGTACCGACGTACCCATATGTGAAGACTAATTCCTGCTGTTCCCAGAGATCACCTGTTACAGGTAAGTAACTGTGCTTTCCATTCCCTGCTGTCTCACTTCTGACATCTTTCCCTTTTTTTTTCTGTTCCCCTCTAGCATCTGTTCTACTTTTTACTATTGGACTTTCTAGATATCTTTTGTGTTCACTATAAAGGTGACACTGGAAAAAGGTCATGGAAGTATTGTTCTGCTCTTTTCTGTGATTTTGTTTCTTTTTTCATTTATTGAAATTTGATTGTGTTTTGAGGGATGCACACATGGCTTTCAGGTTTTTGAAAAATAGAATTCTTTAAAACACAATCAAATTTCAATAAATGGCTCATCAGCTGAGGATTATGATAAAGTGAGTAAATCTCCCCCACTGACCACATCATTAATACCAGAATTTTCAAATATGCAGCAGAAGAGAGTGAGAAGCAGAAAAGATGTGGAGGGTTGAAACATGAATTCCCCAGATAAAAGATAGTGACTGTTACTTTTGTCATCTGATCAAGTTAATATTACATATGCAAAGTTGTTACTTTAAAATGTCTACCTTGTAATAGAGGCTGGGAAAACTTTGTCCTTAAGGGCAAGAACTCGGTCTGGTTTTCAGGATGTTCATAATTAATATGTATAAGATCTATTTGCATACAACATAGACAGTGTATGCAAACAGATACCATGCATATGCATGGTAGAAATCCTGAAAACCCAACTGGGTTGTGGCCAAGGACTGAGTTTACCCACCATGTATAATGGAGAGTAGCTTGGATGTACTTATCTTTGCAGGTATGATGCAGTAAAAGGTGACAGGGTTGATCTTTGTACTCACAGGTACGACACAGGAAAAGATGGCTATATTGATCTGATGGAACTGAAACGAATGATGGAAAAGTTGGGAGCTCCTCAAACCCACCTAGGACTGAAGAACATGATCAAGGAGGTGGATGAGGATTTTGATGGCAAACTCAACTTCCGTGAGGTGAGTCAGCAGGATGTATTTATTCATTCAAAAGTTCTTGATATCCTGTTAACAATCAGTTAAGACCCTAGAGCGGCTTGCAATAAAAATAAAGAGGAACAACATACATAACGGGGCCCACAATACAAGATATAGACCCCCCCAGTACTCCCCAAACACCCAGGATTGACCCACCCTAACCAGACTCAACTTCCCTGTCTCCAATGAAAGTCTCCTCAGTCAGTGATGCCTTTACAAGTTTTCTGAAGGTGCAGATAGTTCTTCGCAGCATTTACATTATCTGGCAACTGATTCCATAAATCTGGCATAAAACACCAGAAGCACATAGTGAAGAACCTCTAACAGACCTTTATGGGAAGAGCACAAAACTCTGCCCTCACATAAGGTTGAAACAAGTTTGGCAGATACAATGGTTGACCCATTAACAAACACCAAAAGACCAAGCAGAACCTTAAATTGGACTCTAATTTATCAGCCTCCAATGCAACTCCTTTAAAAGAGACACCACATTATCATGTTTGCATTTTGCACAAGTCACCTTAGCAGCTGTGTTCTGCACCAGTGAAGTCTCTAGCTGGGACCTCGGTAAGCCCTGATACACAACATGCATTCACTTCTTTTCAGAATATATGCATGATGTTGCCAAAGCATGAGTAACTGTCCTAGATCCTTCCTATCAATAAAACGATGCAATTTGCAGATTGTTCCTAACAATGAGAAGTCGCTACACACAGCCTTTGACATGTGCCCATTCATGCTTAATTGATTATTTACTTGAAAACCCAAAAATTTGAATACATACTGTGGGTTCCAGCTGTACCCCTTCACAATTCAACCTCCTCTACTACACCATGCCATTTCAGTCATATTAGGATTTTGCCTTAATCTAGTACCACACAACTATGTCACAGCCTCCTGCATATCGTCACTGAATAAAGCAACAACCCGTTGCTGATTCTGGCTTGGGTCAATCAGAATAACAAGAGTTGGATCGTCAGCATACAAATAATAATCTATCCCAGGGCTCCACAAACCCCAGGTGTCAGGTTGCCATGGTGACTGAAAAATCAGACCTGGCACCTGGGGATCAAAGCACATGTGGGCAGAAGGACAGCAAATGGCCGCAGTTGCGACCAAAACCAGCACGGTATCCCCACTGGCATCCCATCTCCTGGGGACAGAAGTGTTACAAAGGGCAGCGATAATGGCCAAGACTGGCATGGTCTGCCCAAGGGGATCCTTTCTCGCATACACAGTGTCTGTATAGACCACAATTGCAGCACTTCTACCCACGGGAGATGGGATCCTTGCAGGCAGAAGTGCTGCAATGCTGAAGCTATTAAAAAAAAAAAAAAAAAAAAAGTGCACAGAAGCTAAATTAATTTTAAAGGGGCAGCAGAGTTGATTTAATAAAGAGAGGGAATGAAGGGCAGGGGTGAGTGCAAGGAGGGGACGGAGAGAATCTGGGAATGGAAACAGAGTTGGGGGTGAAGGAGGGATAACAGGAGAGGGGTTGGAGTGGGGGGAGGGAAGAATGCAAGTGGTTGGAGGATGAAGCACTGCACCCCACCCAAGCACCATGCACATGCAGGCACCCCAGCACTGCATGACACACATGCAGGCACCCCAGCACCAAAAAAGGGGAGTACCTCTCACCCCCTCACCCCCCTCACAGCACCTTTCACCCCCCCCACCCCCCTCACAGCACCTCTCACACTTCCACCCCCCCAGCATCTCTCACACCCCCACCCCCCAGCACCTCACACCCTCACACTCATACTCACACACTCTCCCACCCACCCCCGCACCACTCACGCTCACTCCTAGCACTGCTCACACCCACCCAGCATGGCGCACACACACACACACACACACACACACATCCTGTTATCCCTCCTCCACCCCCAACTCCATTCCCAGATTCTCTCCCTCCCCTCCTTGCACTCACTCCTGCCCTTCATTCCCCCTTTTTTTAATGGCAACAATCGCTGCCCTTTGCAAAACTTCTGTCCCTGGGAGATGGGATGCCAGTGGGGATACCGTGCTGGTCTTGGTCGCAACTGTGGCCATTTGCTGTCTTTCTGCCCACATGTGCTTTGATCCCCAGGTGCCAGGTCTGATTTTTCAGTCACCATGGCAACCTGACACCTGGGGTTTGTCGAGTCCTGGGATAGATTATTATTTGTATGCTGACGATCCAACTCTTGTTATTCTGATAGACATACATGCAGGTGTAGCTTAAATAGTCAGTGGGGATGAGGGAGAAGAAAGAAGAGTGGGATCGCTGCCTTCTGTTGGCCTATTAAGAGCCTGATTTCTTAAGCTCTTTCCCATAGAAAATGGGAAAATGGTCATAGTAAATCAGGCCCTAAACCCTAAAAAAGTAACTGCAATACATCTTTTTAGGGGACTGGGGCTGGCAGCCAGCTCCTAGATTCCAAGAAAAATTGTCAAGGCCTGTCCACCCCTTGTTATTCTGATCAACCCAAGGGTGCCATGTAAATATTGAATATCAGTGACAATAGCAAAGATCCTTAGGGAATCCCACAATCCAAAATCTTGGATTTGCAAACTGATCCTTCCATAATGCTACCTGAATAGCTCCTCCAAAAAGGAATGTATTCTTGATAGCATCTGTCCCATTACACCTAAATTATCTAGTCTCTGAATTTACCTCCCATTAGGAACAGTATTGTAAGCAACTGTCATATCTAATGCAGTTATCAAATGATCAGTTCCCAGATCACCATAATGTCTCACTGAGTCCAACACTGCTGACATTACTGTTTGTGCTTTGACAGAAATGTGATTGGAACACAAACTAAATTCATCCTTCACAAAATGCCTTAGCTGACAGAACACAGCACTATGTGCTGTGTTGTGTCTCTATCATGTGTGCAGCAGCATCTCCTTAAACACTGAGGATGAAAATCCGGAGGGTATAGAAGGAAAGAGAAGCAAATTGATTCAAGACTCCCATGTTCTCATGGTACCTATCCTTAAGATGAAAAAGATCTATAACTGCCTGCAGAGAAATGGGGGAGAAATGCAAGCGTCCTTAACCCTAATTCTGATCGTTTGCCTGTTTAGGTAACCAAACATGTATGGAACCTAAATTGAATATATTAGGCAGATTTACTCTGTGTAGAAATGTTTAAAACTAGACCTTTTGTCCCTAGATGGCTATAGATTTCTGCTGCTGGTACCGAGAAATGGGTTAGTAAAGGGGTTTTGATTTCTCCAGAGCTTTTCAGAATGCACTGGGCTCCACTGATCCTAGTTATCTCTTCAGATTTTTGGTTTTTGACGTCTTTGGGAGAAGCTGCTGTCTGCTGGCTTTGCATGTTTGGGCGACTAGTATCCCAGTCTGACAAGTTTATTTCTCCCATGTAAACTTTCAGCTCTGCATGCTTCTACGTGCCGGTTCTACAATAAGTCATTACAAGGACACAGCATGTTATTCTTGAGCCTGCCTGGTGAATACGAGATGCAAGGATTACTATCACCTTTTTCCAAGAGGAGCATTCCCCTCTTTTCCTTACAGACTTCCAGCATCTCCACACTGGAATCTCTCTGCCACACTACACCAAGAGCAGTTGTTCTGGGGAGGAGCATTCTAAGCAGCTGAGCTTGGGTTAACTATGGTATAAACAGATGCTGTAGAATAAGCTGGAAGTAGAGGACAGCATGCCAGCAGCAACTGTTCTGTCAGCATGTTGTCCCACTGTAATTCTCAGAAACTGGCATTGCTCAGGAGGCCAGGTTCTATAGAAGAAGTCATATTGGCACAGAGAGTTTGAAACCATCAGTTGCTACAGTCAGTAAGATCACTGATGGACCATTGTTCTGTTCCATTTAGTGTATTTTATTGCAGTGTAGTTGCATGTTAGGCTTCTTGAAAGCATGATAATAAAGGTCAATACAAATAATGTAATGATGATCCAATTTAATGAAAGTAATCCAATTCATTTCTTGACTCACTTTTGGGTGTTTCACTTCCTTCCTCAGGTTAAAACATAATGAATAGGGTATTATTTGGCTTTGACCTGATGAAGGTAATGTAACTCCTAAAAGCCAGTCAAGAAGTAGGCTAATTTAGTACAATAAGATACTGTCTTATTTTTGTCTGACCTTTAGTTTTATGTATATATTATGTAAATGATTTGACATCTCAATTCAGTTACATCTGCAATGGAGTGGATATCTCAAAATGAGGAATGATCAAGTATTTGGCAGTTGAGATTCAATGCTAAAAAAAAAAAAGCCATGCATTTAAGGTGCAGAAATCCAAGATGCCTAACATGATGTGACTATACCCAATGACTTTCCAGATAGTAACACTGTGATAATAGTTACCAGAGTTAGAGGAATGTTAGGCATAACCAGAAGGGAAAAGGAGGTGATGATGGTTCCAGGAAATACTTGCTGTACTTGAATGGAGCTCACCTTGAACTAGTATTGGAGAAGCATGAGCTAAATCTAACATAATCTTATAGGTTGTTGGTGAGTCCTCATCTGGTATACTGTATCCAACTCTAGAGGCTATAGCTCCAAATGGATATAGACATAGTAGAATCTACCCAGAGAAGGGCTAGCAAAATTGTGCAGGGTCTGCACTGAAAGACCTACTAGATGAAAAAGGACTAAGATGTCTATGCCAGTTGCTCTCAACTCAATCCTTCAGGCTTTTCAGAGTAGCCACAACAAATATGCATAGGATTTATTTGATGCACGGCCTCCAATGTACAAAATACCTTATTGCATCATTAGGGATGTCCTGTAAACTCAACTGGATGGGGATGGAGGGGGGACCTTAGGACTAGTCTGATCACCACCGGTACAGGAAATCTTTAGTAGAGAAGACGTGAAGGGAAAGCAATATGTCAGTTGCGATATACAGAAGTGCGCAAGAGTGAAACTGGAGTCTAGATTTGCTTTTTGCTTTATAGTACTATCTGCCAGCTTTTTCTCTGTTTCTGTCGCCTGAGGATAGAGGTGCATGACATTACTATCATTCCTTCAGTCTCGCATGTTAACAATGCGAGGCAAGATGAGACTCTCACTATAAACCCCTATTTAACTTGAGCCTTTTTGCTGTATTAGTAAGATCACATGACATCCTAATACCTCAGTCTGCACGGAGAAGTTGAATAGAAAATATGAAACGGGTATCTCTTACGGAAAGGTTTAATTCTCACGGATCATGACAGAATGGAGGTTCCTATAACTCACATATTTATATAAGACCCTTTAATCATTGTGTGTGAACAGTGAGAATGAACTCTGTTTTGAACCTTGCTCCATTTATGGTTGACAATCGGATATTTGGATTAGCTTTTTGCTATTCTGGGCCAGTGTGTAGAATGTGTTACCAGATGAAATTAGAAATGAGGGTAGATATTTGTTTTAGAAAAATGGTGAAGACTTGCTTTTTTTGAACAGTGTTTTGGGAATATGGGGGAGGTATGATGTAAGCTGGGAAGGAAATATGGGTTGTATGATAAGGGGTTGAGAGTGATTGGCAGGTTGGACAAATAGGGAATTTTAATGAAGGATTGTTTTTATTATGTACTTTGATTTTAATGTAATCTGCTGTGATGTGTTATGTACGGAAGGCGAGATATCAAGTATTTGTAAACACATCTGATCTGAGATGTCTCATTCATCCTGCTCTTATTTAAGTATAGAGTAACAAAGCATCAGAAATAAGAGAGAAAATTAGAGTCTTAGCTTTGTGAAATATCCACAGCTCCTGCAGCCAGCCTCCGAGACCTGTAGGTGAGGGTTCTGGTAGATTGCGACCTGTGACACAGAGGCATCCTATGCATCAAAAAATATCCCTGCATAATGCCTTCTCTGCCTTGGCTAATGAGGATGAGGAACTGAGGGAGGAACTGACTGCAATGAAGCACACCTCTTCTAAGATACAAACTGAACAAAGTCCACCACCACTTCCACAAAGAATGAAACACCCCAGGAACAAATGGATCACAGTGGGTTCTGGTAGATTGCGACCTGTGACACAGAGGCATCCTATGCATCAGGAGATATCCCTGCATAATGCCTTCTCTGCCTTGGCGAATGAGGATGCCCAATCCAAAGAAACTGAAGGGCCCTTAAATGAGACAGACAATGCCCAATCTCGCGCCAAAGGACCAAATATGAAGAAAACCTCACCAAACAGCAAACTACTACTACTTGGTGATTCCATCATCAGTGGCATCAACTTGGGAACACAGTTCAAAGGAGAGAAGATAGTCAAGTGCCTCCCAGGCTCCTCAGCCAGCAGGAATACAAACCACATTGTTGAAGTACTTTGCGCAGAAAGTGAACACTCCAAACATGATGTGATTATCCACTTGGGCACAAATGACCTGGCTAGAAACAGTGCCTCTACAGTCCAAAAGAACTTTCAATCTCTGGGAGAGAAACTCAAGCCCATTGTTAACACTGTTACATTCTCAGAGGTTCTATCTGTGCTTGGAAAAGGGGCAAAAAGGCTGCATCGCATTAACAGCTTTAATACATGGCTCCAGACCTGGTGCAAACAAGGATTCAGATTTATTGGCGACTGGGGTAACAGATGGAACAACAAGAGACTATACTGTGCTGATGGACTACATCTCTCTGTCGTAGAGAAAAGAATCCTAAGTGAAAAATGCAAGCAATATGTGGGTATGCATTTAAACTAGAAAAAGGGGGTGACGGATGTGGAAGGTCAAGCTCTGGACGTCACCCCCTGCAAAAGCAGATTAAAATCAGAAACAGCCACACATTTAAACCACACCTCATAAACAAGTGGGAAGATGTAGGCAGAACAAAATCAATGCAAAATACACGGAAGCCAGTTAAATGCTGGAAAGCAATGAGCATAAATGCTCGAAGCTTAGCAAACAAAGTTCCAGACCTAGAAGCCCCAATGGTGGAAATGAATTTGGGCATTGTGGCCATTACAGAAACATGGCTAAACGAATCGCATGATTGGGATATAGCCAGGATAATCTATTCAGAAGAGACAGAGAAAATGAAAGAGGAGGAGGAGTAGCCTTGTATGTCAAAAGCAATATTAAAGCTACTGAAATGCAGGGGGCATGGGGAAAAGAAGAAGCGCTCTGGATCGTGTTGGAAAGAGGAGATGGCACTGTCATCCATACTGCTGTAGTCTACAGACCTCCAACACAAATTGAAGAGATAGATAACGAATTGATTATAGATATTGCCAAGATAGCCACAAAGGGGGAAGCGATCATATTGGGCGACTTTAATCTACCTGATGTGGATTGGATTACTCCTTCTGCAAATCTGGAAAGAAGCTAAAAAATCATGGATGCTCTCCAAGATGCGTTACTTAGACAAATGGTGATGGAACCAACCAGGGAAAGCTCAACGCTGGATTTAGTGCTCACCAACGGCGATAGCGTGTCGATTGTCTGCATGAGTGCCCCTGTGAGCAGCAGCGATCATCACACGGTGTGGTTTGAGATAAACGCCATGGTACAGGCCAATCATAGCAGGCTCAATGTCCTAAACTTCAAAAACACCAACTTCAATAAAATGGCCGAGTACCTAAAGGAGGAGCTGACAGGGTGGAAGGAGATAAGGAAAGTGGAATTGCAATGGGCTAAACTAAAGGTGGCAATAAAAGGGGCAACAGATACATATGTAACAAAAGTAAACAAAAATAAGAGGAGAAGAAAGCCTATTTGGTTTTCCAAAGTGGAGTGGAGGAGTGGCCTAGTGGTTGGGGCAAGGTACTTCAGGTCGGGGGTTCAAATCCCACTAGAGGACAGCAACCTTGGGCCGGAAGGACTGAGGTTTCTAGTCCCACAGGTGCTCCTTGTGGTCTTGGGCAAGCCACTTAACCCTCCATAGCCCATGTTCCATGTAAAATAGTTATCTCCAAGTTATAATGCCCTGTTCAATGTAATTTCAGTTTGTTCAATGTAAACCGCACTGATGCAGAATAGCGCGGTATATAAGAGAATGTAAATAAAATAAATAAATAAAAGAAGTGGCTGCTCAAATAAAGGCAAAAAACACAGCTTTTGCAAAATTCAAAAGCTCGCAAACAGAGGAATACAGAAATGAATACAGGATCAAACTCAAAAGAGACAAAGAGAGAAATAAGGATAGCAAAATCAAAGGCAGAGGAAAAGATGGCTAAAGATGTGAAGTGTGGTGACAAAACCTCCTTCAGGTATATTCGGGAAAGGAAGAAGATCAGAGGTGAAATTGCAGGACTCAGAAGTGCTGTGAACGGACTCGTGGAAAGTGACATTGAAAAAGCGAAATTGCTAAACGAATACTTCTGCTCTGTTTTTACTATAGAAAGACCTGGAGAAGGACCACCTGTGACTCCCAAATATAAAAATGGGAATGAAGTAATTACCACACCATTCACAGAAGATGAGGTGTTAGAACAACTTGCAAAATTGAAAGTGGACAAGGCCATGGGACCGGATGGGATACATCCCAGGATACTGAAAGAGCTCAGAGAGGTTCTTGCAGGGCCGTTAAAGGATGTTTTCAACAGATCCTTGGAAACAGGAGAGGTTCCTCGGGACTGGAGAATGGCTGATGTCGTACCTCTACACAAGTGGTGACAGGGAAGAAGTGTCAAACTACAGGCCTGTGAGCCTTACCTCGATGGCGAGAAAAGTCATGGAGGCGCTCCTGAGAGCGAATAGTGAACTTTCTCAAAACCAACAGGTTGCAAGACCCGAGGCAACATGGTTTTACCGAAGGACAATCTTGCCAAACAAATCTGATTGAGTTCTTTGACTGGGTGACCAGGGAGCTAGATCAGGGGCATGTGATGATGTCATCTACCTGGATTTCAGTAAAGCGTTTAATACTGTTTCTCATAAGTCACTGGTGAGGCCTCACTTGGAATACTGTGTTAAGTTTTGGAGACCGTATCTTGCAAAGGATGTAAAAAGACTGGAGGCTGTTCAGAGGAAGGCGACCAAAATGATTTGGAGCCTGCGTCAGAAGCCTTATGAGAAGAGACTTGAAGACCTAAACATGTACGCTTTGGAGGAGAAGAGGGACAGGGGAGATATGATTCAGACCTTTAAATACTTAAAGGGATATAATGAACAAACAAACCTCTTCCAAAGACGGGGAAGCTGTAAAACTAGAGGGCACAACAGGAAGCTGTAAGGTGGTAAATTGAAAGGCAATGTCAGGAAATCTTTTTCACGGAAAGGGTGGTGGATGCTTGGAATGCCCTCCTGATGGAAGTGGTCGGGGCAAATACGGTGACGGAATTCAAAATGGCATGGGACAGACACAGTGGATCCCTTTACAGCAACAGGATAAAATCAAAATAAACTGAACCATCTAATTTCTCAACAAATAGGAGTGTCCTGCATGGAGTGGTGGGTTCACCCCTAAACAGGGACGTGGGGAGGGGTGGCCTGCACAGAGCGGCAGGTGCACCTACTCTTGCCATCATGCTGGGCTGACTAGATGGACCATGCTTGTCTTTATCTGCCGTCATTTACTATGTTATAAATTTATTCCATTACTGCTATATCATTTACAGGTTGTTCAGCTCGGGCTGTGTTCATTCTTATGACATTAGACATGAGTTTTATAGGCTTTCATTGAGTACTAGCTGTGTACTGTATGCATATGAATGTATGCATCTATCTATATATAATTTATTTGGATTAAAAAACTGAGCAATTGGGAAATGGAAGTGGTACAACAGGCACATGCATTAGATTAGAGCAGGGGTTCTCAACCCAGTCCGAGACACACCTAGCCAATCAGGTTTTCATGATAACCGCAATGAATATGCATGAAAGAGATTTGCATGCACTGTCTGCATTCTACGCAGATCTCTCTCATTCGTATTCATTGTAGTTATCCTGAACACGTTGAGAACCCCTGGATTAGAGATGGCTCACTTTCACAAAGCCAACTAACTCCTAAATTGGTTTCACTATACTCCTGCTGGAATCCTGTACACAAATATTTTGCACTTTTTGTGATTTTTGTTTTCTGTGTGTATCACTCAAAAACAATACACTTTGTTATTTTGGCAAACAAAGCATGCAGAAGTTTGCATAATTCAGACTTTTGACACACAAGTTTGAATTTTGTTTGCAGAATTCCAGCAGGCGTTATCAAAGTGCCTTTGTGATGTCAGCAGCTCACTAGGAGGCAGCTGTAACATGACTGCATTCCAGTCCCAAGTTATGCTAATAGCTCTAGGAATACAGAAACAGAGGTTTACTCAATGATTTAAGTAAGTTTTTGTCCTGTAGTAGTGTAGAAATGTGTACTAGGAAAAGCAAATCTATTACTGTTGTATCAATGACATAGACTGTACTTCGTACCAATAAACCTGAATTACTAAAATGTTAGTTAAATAGGAAGTGAGAGAATCCCAGAAATAACAGAAATTGGAGGAGAAAAATTAATGTGGTTTTATGGGGGTCTAATGCTACAATTGCAACCTTTTTATCTTAAGGGCGAGGAGTTTTTTGTTTCTACAGTCACTTAGTTATGTATTATTTTTTTTCTTTTTCAGTGATGTTTTCATTGCTTCTGTGCCCTATATAGGTCATGGCTGGGACAGGTTTCAAATATGACTGAATTCTCTTGTGTTTTGACTTCATTTCTGACTCGTAATCCCTTGTCCTCTACCACAAGCTTTCTTTATTCCAGAACAACCCTATTTTCTGCCACCTTCCTCCTCTTTCTCTCTCTACCTCTGTATTGTCCACAGTAAGCTCTAGCAGAATTTCATTCTTGCCTTATCTGTAAGCCCTTTTGGCTAGAGGAGGAATATAATCTGATTCCTAAGGATGACACATTCACTCGTGGTCACTCCCTGTTGGGTGTTCACAGTTCGACTGCAGCTGTGCTTACCTCAGCACTGTTCAGATTAGATTCTGACTCCACATTTTGGAAGGAAACATTGTTTACAGCCCCTGAATAGTTCAGCCTATGATTCCTCCTCTAATCCCCAATGATTTGGACGTCAAGGTTCATCCAGTACCAGATGACTTTGAGATAAATTACATTCTTTTAAATATATTTTAACAGGAGAGATGGGTTTAGGATCCAGTTTTAAAAAACACATTTATCTTGACGCACAGAGAAGATGCT
This sequence comes from Ichthyophis bannanicus, assembly GCA_033557465.1. Taxonomy (NCBI): domain Eukaryota; kingdom Metazoa; phylum Chordata; class Amphibia; order Gymnophiona; family Ichthyophiidae; genus Ichthyophis; species Ichthyophis bannanicus. Next base: position 352,716,175 of record CM066038.1, read on the forward strand.
TGCTAAAGATCACTTATATAGTGACAAAAGGGATTCTCAAATTCTAGTCCCATAACTTCTCCTGGAGACTATTATTTTTCAACCTAGGGTGAAGGTACAGTACCATAACTTCAGAATCCAAACCCTACGTGAAAAGTGAATAATGCCTGCCTCCTTTTCAAAACCTCTTACTCAAGTTGCAATAGTAGTCAGATCCCAGTGAGTAAGTCATCAGGAAGTTGATGTGATGGGGAAGTGAGAGTGAGAGAGAAGAGGGTGGTGGTAATAAATTTCAGAAATACACTGGGGGTTTGGAGTACTTTTTCTGTATTGCATTAGTCAGGGTCGTAGAGCAAGACCAAAACTTTCATCAGTGATGCTGTTTGGTAGTTGTCCAGCTTTGATCTGATGTCACTGAGCTCAAATCACAATGCCAAACTGAGTACAAGGAGCTGCCACTTACCTCTATACATATGTGAGGCTGAGCATCAAAATCAAGGTACTTCTGTTCTCTTCACTTGTTGATTAGAGAAATGCTTTGTATAGGCCTGTAACCGAGGCTATGCAAAGCAGATAAACTGAGTCTCAAGCTGTTTTCACAATCTTGCCTAAATAACAGCTACTACTTCTTGAACTGTGTGAGATTCTGAGGGTGATGGAAATCTGCCCTCAAGTGACTTCATTTGAAACTGCACAAAGAACAATTTTAATAATACTTGTCTCATTTTAAATTATTTGGATTAAACTCACGTCTTCATTGGTGGCTCAAGATTAATTGCAGTCCAATAAAGTATTTCCCTATCTCCAAAGGCCTCATGCTGTAAGCTTGTACCTGTGGCGGTGGAGGGTGAAGTGATTCCCTAAAGGCCCAAGGAGCATCAACAGGGAATCTAAGTGATTTCAAATAAATGAAATCTAAGATGACACCAAAGTGCCTTACAAATATGTGACATGGATGCTTGCTCCATTCAGTTTCTTTCAAACCCATACTTTGGAGAATACTTTTTTAAAAGTGACATTTAGAGGCAGAAATCCAGTTGGATACCTTTGACATTCTCCAATGTGAATCTTATTTCTGTAAAGACTTTGTCGCATATTTATATACTGTGGACAAAAGCAGGAAAATTGTATTTTTAGCTTAGTTTTTCACAGGGAAACTGGCCTCTTAAAACCCTCCTGTTTTTGTGTCTCCTATGTCTCCTACTATCTATAAACCAAAAACCAAGCAACCAACACCAACCCACTATGGACTGCCCTGAATACCACCGCAAGGATCATCCGGAAAGCAAGAAAACACGACCACATCACCCCAGTCCTGAGGGAACTACACATACTTCCACTCGAAGCAAGGATCAAATACAAAGCTGCCCTACTTATACACAAAGCTCTCCATCAAACACAGACTTCAAACCTCCACTCCCTACTACCTCAGCCCACTCACAACAGACCAACCCGACAAACCACCAGCAACGTCCTTACCATCCCCTATGAACAAACAAAATATAATCAACGAACCTGCAATAGAGCCTTTGAACTATATGCACCCTCCCTCTGGAACTCATTACCGAGCCAAATCAGAAACACTGCCGATCTATCCGTGTTCCGGAAACAACTAAAAACCATCCTCTTTCAGGAATACCTTGGACCAGAAGTAAACAACCTCCACTGACATCCCACAGTCCCTCAGCCAAACCCCCAAAATACCCTTGAAGAGACCTATGTCTATTGCCTAAGTCTTTACTACCAGTTCAAATCATCAATGTTGGCCCCCTGGTGACAGCTCCCCCCCCCCCACACTGATTACTGTCCACCCCCCCCCCTTCCATGTTAAACCGCTTTGACCCGGTGAAAAGCGGTATATAAATGCAGTTAAATAAATAAAGCTGTATTCAGCACTTCAGAATGTAGGTCAGGATTTTGACACAGGATGTATAATCTCATAAAATAATTTTTAAGTTGCACATTTGTAATAAGAGATGCCATTTGTTCGGTGATTAAAGGTTCTTGATGTTTTACCTTTAATGCACCAAAGGCTCAAATGATTTATGCTTAGTTGTTTACTTGAATTAGTCTTATATTAATATTTCCTATTATAATTTTGGAACTAAAGTGTTATTTGTAAACAGTCTGTCCAGATTCTCCATGGTAGTCAGCCTATTTAATTTAAACACTGACTGCTGCATTCAATATGTATATTTAGCATCGCTATACATGGTCAGTGTTGCTGAATATACATATTCTTTCTGACTGCTGTCACCACTATCCATTTAGCAGACTTTAACTATGCACACAAACTAGCCATATAGCGGCTGAATATTGCTGCTATATAGATAGTTTCGGATTGTCGCTCTTACTCCACCTTAACTCTAACACCCTACAACATGGGTATTGCTGGAGCAGTTAAGTGGATTTTTCAGCCCACTGCTATCTGTATAGCAGCTTAAAATCTACAAATAAGGAAGGTGTACATTTTACCAACCATTGATAAAGGATTGTGTGCAATTCTGGAGACCACATCTTCAAAAGGATATAAACAGGATGGAGTTTGTGCAGAGAGTGGCTATCAAAATGGTTAGTGGACTTTGTCATAAGACATTGTCACGAGGTAACGCCAGCAGAGCCCATAAACGTAAGGGAGAGTGAGCAAAACAGCAGGGAAAATGACAGCTCAGCTTCACAAATGGGAAAGGGTTGCCAAGAGCAACGGTGGAAAACACACTCACAAGGTGTTAGGGAACGCCCGAGCAGAGACGGAGCTCAGAGCTCATTAGATAATAGAGAGCACCTGCAGGGAGGCGGAGCCCAAGCTAACACCAAGTGCAATATATTGAGGACTCACTCACCAACAGATAGAACACGGCAGGGAGAGAGAACACGAGAGGGCCTGAGAACACGAGAGAGAGCTCAGGAAGGAACTCGTGAGAGAGCTGTGAGGACAGAGCCAAGGAAAAACTCCAAGGAGTCAGAGGTTGGTGACTTGCAAAGAAGCTGTTGGGAACAGCAATGCATATCCTCCCAGTATCCTACGGAGTATTGCAGTGAGGCAATAAAGAAGGGGGCAGTCCTACAGCTAAGCTTACAAGCTATAAGCAATTTGACTCCAGGAAAGCAGAGGGGGAAAGTTCTTACCCTGAGGCACATTGGCTGGAGTTAGAAAAACGCCGTGAGAGAAGGGGATCAGAACAGAGCTACACACGTCATAGAAAGCAGGAAGCTTTAGGATCTAGAGAGAGACGTATTCTCCCTAGTAAAAGGGATTTAGAACACCCAGACTTCCTCTGCACATACGAAGAGCTATGTAGAGCTCAGGACTCTAAATACAAACATTACGGTGATTTCCCACAAGCCACTAGGATAGTGAAAGAAGAGAATCTGTTCACTCCTCGGCAAAGACAGTTTAACTTAAAGGGCATTTTGCAGCCAGAAGTTCTGTCTGACGAGGGAGAAATGCAAGTGGAATTTCCTGAAGATATTTCAGAGGGTATAGAAATGGACTGTACTTACACTTTGTCAGATTGTATAAATTCTCTATGCTAAAGCAGCAAGAAGTGCTGATTGAAGAAACAGCTGCAAGTTTACACGTGAGTGGAAAGAACTGTTTCTGTTACTTTTGTGCTGGTTAATTAATGCTGAAGGAAGCTTATTTTTGCTCCAGTATTTTCCTTTGATTGTTACCAGACGTATGGTCTATGTTTCTTTTGTTTCATGGTTTTGAATCCACCCCAGACGGGGAATAAAACCCAAGTTAAACCTTACCCTCTGCCTCAACTACAATTATTGGTACAAGGTACAAACTACGGGAACCAGAAGGCTTTGCTACTGCCTTCCCGGGGACGTAACTGCCAGTAAAATACTGCCCCATCAAGCTGTCCAAGCACTCCTTAGCCTCTGGGCCAGCTAGTGGGTCACAACATATGGGGACAAACTTAAAGATCGCAATATGTATACTTTGGAGAAAAGACAGAGAGGAGATATAGAAATGTTTAAATACATCCATAAATGCACAGGAAGAGTGCCTCTTTCAATTGAAAGTAAGCTGTGCAATGACAGAGCATAAGATGAAGGTGAAAGGGGATAGATTCAGGAGCAGTATGCGGAAAGAGTGGTAGATTCTGGAACAGTCTCCCAGTGAAGGTAGCAGAGATCAGGACAGTATCTGAATCCAAGAAAGCATGGGACCAACACAGAAGATCTCTGAAGGAAAAAAGGGGATTATAGTAGCTAGTATGGAAGGGCAGACAGGATAAGTTATATGATCTTTTTCTGCCGTCATGTTTCTCCATGTTTCTATGTAAAGCATATAACTTCTTTTGAAAATTGATTCCATTGTTGTTTTGCATGTTACTTTGTCCTAGTGAACTTGTATTTTGAGTTGGTCAAGGGTGCTGGAATCAACAGCCTTATGACCAAGAGAGAAATACTACTTGACTGATGGATTTACTTATAGTTTATTTATAATTTGATATACTGCCCTATCAAATGTATCACAGCAATTTACAATTAAAAATCTTAACATCAGATGATATTAATTGCTGTCGAGTCTGTGTCGACTCATGGCGACCCTCTGGATAGTTGTCCTAAATTGTGTTCGGTCTTCAGTCAGGCGGCTCATTGTTGACAGAGTGGCATACATAGCTGCTGTTGTATCGATCCATCTCCTTGTTGGCCTTCCTCTTTTGCTTGGATCTTCTACCTTGACAAGCATGATGTTTTTTTTTCTCTAATGATCTCTTTCTTTGCATGATGTTTCCAAAGTATGAAAGTCGAAATCTTGTCATCTGAGCTTCTGAAGAAAGCTAAGGTTTGATCTTCTCTAGTATTGACTGGTTTGTTCTTCAGGCAGTCCATGGTATACACAGTATTCTTAGCCAGAACCATAATTCAAAGGCATAAATTTTTTCCCTGTCTATCTCTTTCGCTGTCCAACTTTCACATCCATATGACGTTATTGAAAATACCATGGCTTAAATGAGTTGAATCTTTGTATGGAGAGAGACATCTCTGCTCTTGAGAATCTTGTCTAGGTCCTTCATAGCCATTCTACCAAGAGCAATGTGTCGTCTGATTCCTTGATTGCTTATTGTTGCTTTGATAGTTGATCCAAGTAGGTTAAAGTTGTCCACTATTTCAATTTCTTCGCCAATGATTAACTTATTGATTTTTGCGAAGACTAGGATTACAATTGGGGATAAAGGAAAGAAGGAAGGGGAGGGGTAGATAGTTGCTTTCTTTTCCCTACTGTATGGGTAGCGTACCAGTAATCAGCAGGTTAGTTTATTTTATTTATTTTATTTACATTCTCTTATATACCGCGCTATTCTGCATCAGTGCGGTTTACATTGAACAACTGAAATTGTTATAGTTATAGGCAAGTTCAAAGTAGTAAGCCTTTAAACCTTTAACTTCTTGAAGGATGGTTCTTTCCTATGATAGAGTGGAAGAGAGTTCCACAGTTATGGAGCCAGAGCATAGAAAGCTGAAGTTCGGTTGGATACCAATCAAGCGTATGTTTTACTGGGTATCACCACTAAATGGACGTTTACTAACCATAGAGTGTGACTCGGTGTATAGGCTATTAAATGGTTGCTCAAATATAAAGGGATTCTTGTATAAAAGTATAAAATGGTTTTATAGGCCAGTCAATATCTTGAATTTTATTTGATAACTAATGGGGAGATAATGTGGGTTTTTTTTTATGAGCAAAGGGGTTACATGATCAAATTTTGAAACTTTTTGTAACATCATTTTAGATGGATTGTATTTTCATCTTTGAGTAGCTTATCACTTCTTTCTCTTAGTCCCTGCAGAAGCTGGAGAGACTATATTATTATTATTATTTATTATTATTGGCACACACATTCTGTTTTTGCCTATCAAGTTCAAAGCAGAATACAGCAAAAAAGACGTCAGTTTCCTGTGTCCCTCTTTCTCGTCTATCCAAGTAACCAGACAATAGAATAGTATCACCCAATAATAATCTTCCGACATAAGTTTAATATTCCTCTAAACCCAGCCCTCCTCCCTGCTAAAATCCCATACAAGATTAAAATGCCTGTGCATGGGGAAAGAGGAGGTATTTTCACCAGCAAGGAAGGTACAGAACCATCCTTGAGGTGTTCTGCAGCGACCTGGCCCAACTCCATGAAGTCATCTTTTGGGGCTGGTACCTGATACTAGGAGCAATGTGGTGGTGTGTGGATGAAAAGGAATGGCCAAAGGGACACATCCTTTAGAGCTGAAGAGAGCTGGAGAAGACTTTCTGAAACTGCTTTGGCAATTGGTTTGTAAAGGTTGTTTCTACATGGGGAAGAGTAAGAACAAAGGCAAGACGCAGAGGTGCATCTCCTGTTGTGGTATGTCCTATGGACAGACATGTACAAATGGGAGTTTGTATTTAAGGCTTTTTCTGCTGCCTTAAATGAATTGGGAGCCTTGCTAAGTTCTGGCAGAACCACCTCTCTGCCACTACTTACGTTTTCCCTGGGAAGCCTCAGGAATTGGAAGAGGGAAGAGTAGTCTGGGGAAGACAGGCCCACTGACCTTGCAAGGGATGTTTTCTCTAGAAAGACCTAAAGTAATTTCTCTTCCTATATCTGAGGAAGTTATTGAGGTGAATACTGGTAATTATTTATTTATTTAACTTCTCTTATATACCGCGCTATTACAATATCAGTGCGGTTTACAATATCACTTTGACTGATATTTGGATGGTTGTCAATGGAACAGAGAGCCTTTTAAAAGGAACTGTTGCCCAATTATGCGAGTATTTATTAAAAGGCTGTAAAAATATTTGAGCTGCTTGATTAGTTTGGAAGCTTGTGTACACGTATTGGAAATGCAAAAGCATACATTATAGGCAACAACTACTTCCAGAATTAAGGACAGCTTATTGGTCCACCACAAATTAAAAGCTATTGGAAATGCTGCTAGGACTCAGAATTTGCTTTTTCAGAACTTTTCTGTTAATGCGTCAATATGGAAGTGATTGGGATCTCACTGTTACATTTATAAAAATGTTTGCCTTTTATTTTAAGTTGCTATGTATCTGAGGATGAGGCTGATATTGTACCTGCCCCTGCAAGCTTTGACCTGTCTGGGTTTTTGGAAGCTTTGCAGGGTGACTATGCCAAAAAGCAACCCTTCTTGTATCTTTTGTTGAAGAATGAGGTGTTCTAGGCGAACCCTCATTCCTCCCATCCCCACTGTTGCCTGTCTCCGAGACCTACAGTAGTGGTAATGACATTAAAACACAGCAGTTACCCAAACATCTCCGACACTGCTTTGATCAGTCACTTCTGCCCCCTACGACGCAGACTTCCTGTTTGCATGGGAGTGGAAGCAGCTGGACAAAGCACAGCTTCGGAGGGTCCGGGTAAGCACTCTGCTTTAATGTCATTGCTGCCATTGCAGGGCCTGGAAAGGAGTGGCAGTGGGCTGCCCCTTGGAATGTTGGTGCTCTAGGCAACCACCTAGTTTGCCTAAAGGAGAGCGCAAGCCTGGTGGTATGGCACTTTGTAAGAAGTCTTTTCTTCAAAAGAAGATCAAAGTGCTTGTTACAGGGCCTCCTTCCATTTGCAATTTTCCCTATTAATGTCTGATTTAATTTCCAGGGGAATTGGTATATATTTATGGATCCAGTGCAGTTTGAGACGTCGTTTCTCTTATCTCTTTCGATGTCTTTATACATTTCTTGGTGTGAGGTGTTGGATATGTAATGGATGGCATTAGTATGTTTGCATGTAGAGAGGGACTGATTCTCCATAGTTTGCTTTGTGGATCACTCTTTGTAAGTTCTTATTTCTCCCTCTGATGTGTTTTTAAATATAATCTTCCTCTATCCCAAAAGGGCACAAAACCCTAGAACTAATTCCTCAAAGAACTAAGTTTTCAGCTGCTTTTGAGAGAGCTATAGTCTTTCTCCAATTTTAATGATAGCTGCAGCTGATTCTTTAATTCATGCCCCTTACTTTAAATAGTCATTTGTCTCATGACCCATGCTCTTTTTCAGAAAATGAAGTCTAGGATCCTCCCCTGATAGGGCTTTCCATCTCTCTCTTCATATTCATAATTGCTTTGGTACGGTTTTTCTCTTTGCCCTAGTTCCTGTTGATTTTCTATAAGGCAAAGGCTGGAGAATTAGAAGAAGACAGTGGCTTGATGGCTCTCGCAAAATGCTCTGAAATTGATGTCTCATTGGAGGGCGTGAAAGGAGCCAAGAACTTCTTTGAAGCCAAGGTAAGTTAACCTGATTAGAATACTAATTTCCATTGAGATAGTATCCTAGGGCCCGATTTTCGAAGGCATTTACACGGGTAACTGCCCTAGTTACCTGTGTAAATGCCATATCTGGGATTTTCAAAGGGCACCTACATGGGTAGTGCCCTTCCAAAAAATCCCAGATATGTCCCTAACACACCCCAGGGTGTGGTAGGGCTAACTGGGTAGCACCGATTTTCAATGCTGCTTGCTTAGCCCTCTGCGCCTTAAAGATAGGCAAGGTTTTTCCTCTCATATCTTTCAGATGCAGGGGCTAAACAGCATCGAAAATCGGTGCTATCCGGCTAGCTCCTGTGGCTTCCGCGGTGTGCGGAGAGACCTGGATTTTCAATGCCAGGGCCGCATATGACCCCAGCATTGAAAATTCAGGTTAGGCGGAAGGGGGGCAGGCTATGTGCCAATGTGGCGCATAGCACCGCCCAGATGAAAATTGGGCCCCTGAGGTCTGTACACTGATGGTACTCAAAAAAAATAAATATGGAAATATTACTGAGCAGACAGCTTGCTAGCACATTTTTGGTGCCTGAATTCTGTGGAATGCCTCTAAAGGTTAGTGAGAAAAACATTGCACTTACCCAAATATGGCTAAAGCGAGATCGAACTCTCTCCTACATTCTAGCTCTTCCCTCAGCATACCTACTAACTAAATAAACAAATGTTCTGGGTTGAAACTTTGAGACAACTCCCATGACGGGGTAACTCCTATGACTGATTCAGATTTAGGCACTAGTTTGAGGATCCTAAATAATTCTGGATTCTAGGATATCTACAATGACTATTCATGAATATTTTTTCATATGTTTAACCAAAAAAGATTTACATAGTGTAATTACTCTAAAATACATCTTGTTTGCAGACCTCAAAGACTAGATTTAAGAACCTGTATAGAAAGAAGTCTCTTTATTGCCATGAATAATCTTACTGTGGATGTCTCTTTGCCTGTTTACTGAATCAGGTTCAAGCCTTGTCCTTTGGCAGCAAGTTTGAAGCAGAGATCAAAGCAGAACAAGATGAACGAAAAAGGCAGGAGGAAGAGAAGAGAAACCGCAGAGCAGCCTTCAAGGAGCTGAAGTCAACATTTACGCAATAACATTCCACTCTTTGCTACAAGAGACATTGTGCAACTCATAACATGATCATTCCTTGCCTATATGTTCTCTCAGCTTGATAAGTTATGTGGTACACCTGAATCTTTTATCATTTGTTGCCCATCTACTGTAGCAAGGCACACTTAGTAACTGCACACTGCCCATTAAATCACAGCCAATCCTTGCCTATCTCATCAAGAGTGCAATAGAGACTCTACAGAATGCAGTAGATTGACATCTCGATTGGCAATCTAAAATCATGATGATGAATCCTGCCTTTTATCTGGGAATTTCCATGGGAAGATGTTTGTTGGATCATAATTATTGATCTTAATAAATCTTTGAAACTGGAGGGAGGAAAAGGAAATGGAAAAATATCTAGTGATGGTTGTGATCATGCATTCGCCCATGGCCTAAAGTGCCAAAAATACTATTCTTTTGCACACCCTGTGTGTATGCCCCCTGATCGCCTCTCCATGCAGAAAGATTTGTGGCCAATGCTTATCATTTCTCTGGTCTTGAGTGCAGTTCTTTCTTTACCGCTTGTGCCTTAAAGTGGAAGAACTAAACCATTTAACTGTTTTTTAGGAATTTCTAACAGCAATGAGAATGCTAATACTAAAACTGTATATAAACTTTTCACAGATTATAGTATTTAATTGTATAAAATCACACTTTTTGTAGTATTTATAACAAATTGTTTTTATACTTTTTGTCTTTGATTTTATTCTTTTCAATAAAGTTGATTCTGTATCTCTTCCATTAATTTTGCTTTTGGTTTATATTTGTTTTTTGTGTTCTACTTCAAAAAACAGCAAATAGTCCAGTAGTAACTGTACTATTTTTTTCACTTTGGAGATAGCAAATGAGAAACATGGCAAGCAGTGGTCTTAGGGATGTAAAAGAATGAACCCAGCCAGTGCAGGAACGTCCTGCAGAAAATTACCTATTTTATAATGCTTTAGGTAATCCCTTCCCAGGCATTTATTGGGCAGGGAGAACTATTTGATACCTAAATGAATCTTGACTCACCTTTCAGTAATAATGGGGTTACCTGATAGTGAAGGGATGGGAAAGATTTTATCTTCAGAATGCAAGATGCCCATATACAAACACACACAGTTATTTTTGAAATACCACAATTTGGCACATGGTATTTGCTCTCTTTAAGGCATCCATTGCACACAGTTATGGGTAGAACTGATTCTTTCACAATCTTTTGGGATCCCCTCATTCTCCATGGACAAGCAAGAAATAAGTCCTCATGTATGGGTGACATCACCTCAGAAAAACTGAAAAAGGTCAAATGTAATGTGATGGGTGACATCACCGACAGACCACCGCATGGAATGCCCCCTGCGAAACCTTTGTGAGGTATGCCATACATACATGCCTGCCTCTCCTGCCTGCTGCAGCACCATATTCTCCAGTCTTCTTTTTTCCACAGAGCCCCTAGGATGTGTTCCTGCAGTGCAGAAAAAAGTTTGAATTTCTTGCCTTTGTGGCTGAGCTTTTACTCACACTTTCACCCGTCTGTCATTAGTTAGCTTTTTCTCACCCTATGGGTACTTTTGTTCTATAGTTTTTGCACCTTTTTGTAGTCTTTTTTTTTTTTTTTTTTTTTTTTTTTTTAACCTTCGGGGGCTTTTTCCTACCCACAGCCATTTTTCAGTTTCATTTTGCCGAGGGGTATTTTTCAGCATGTCCTTAGCCTGTTAACAGCTTTAAAAAAAAAAAAACACCAAATGTGGCAAGACCATTTCTGCCACTGACTGCCATAATTGGTGCTTGCAATGGCTTGGGCCCGACCACCAGCTGGCGTCCTTTGAGCTCTGCTTGCAGATGATATGTCAAGGACTGGAGGGTCAGGAAATGCAGAAGGAATCCCTCTTTGGCTCATCTGATTCAGTATCCTCAGCCCCGACCACCTCATCCATGCCTGAGATGGCCAAGGGAAAAGAGCAGAGGGCTCAATCTGAGGAGACGGGTTTGAATCAAGAGGGGCGTCCCTCTACAGAGACCCCGTCCATGTCAAAAGGAAAGCACAAGGTGAAATCAGCGTGCAGCATCATTGCATCCCCTCTAGCATGCGAGATGGACAGCGAGGGCTGAGAGTGGCCAACCAAGCTTCCCCTGCGGGAGGATCTGACCCAAACAGCAGAGTCCATTCCCAGTGCCCAGGAGGGCTGCCAGATGTCTCCCAATGCTCCTATCACTATGGAGTCTCCACCCGAGAGTTCATCAGCAATGTCCGTGGCAGCAGTATCGACGTCCTTGTTGGTGGTGGTTCTAGAGGAATGCCTATGAGCCTTAGAAGCTTACCTGGTAGTGGTGGAAGCCCTGCAGACTGCAGGCTTTACAGCGCAGAGCGTATCATCACTGCACTCCTTCCAACTGATCCTGGAAACCCTTGTCCTGCCCCCCAAGGTCGGGACATCGTGTGGGAGACAGGTATCGACACCATTGGCTAGAGCAGTCTCCCTCTCTATTGTATCAGAGTCCAAGGCCTTAAGGGCATCGCCTTTGGCATGCCGGGTGCAAAGGGGACTATTGATGTCCGTCCTGTCCTGAGCTGTGCACTCGGAGGAGACTCTGCATTACTTCAACTTCCTCTCGGAATCCGAATTGAAATGGGAGACTGAGGCAGAAAAGACTGTCAGACCTTCGGGCCCAGGATCTTCCATCCAAACATTGCCCCCTCTGGATCGGCAGAATTCTTCCCCAGAAGACATGTCCTTCCAGGATTTTGTTTGAGTCCTGGCCAAGGCCATTCCCTTTTCTCTGAAATCAGAAGAGGAACCGAGGAGGAGGGACTGGAATTCCTCCAGTATCCCTCGGGCCCCTCATGAGGCGGTGACTATTCCCATCCACCATGCCCTGCAGAAGCTGCTTCTAAGGCTGTGGGAAGCGCTGCTCATGCTCTCAACCGTCAGCAGCCTGCTCAATTCCCTGTACCAGGTCCAAAGGCTCTGTGTTTGAAGAAGCCTCAATTACCCCACAATTCCATTGTGGTCGAGTCTGCCTTGAAGTGGGCAAAGAGTGCCAAGACCTACTCCTCGGTGCCACCCAAGTGGGAGGCGAGAACCCTGGACTCCTTTGGGGGGAGGTGATTCCAGGGTTCCATGCTGATAGCATGGATCCTGGCCTACCAAACGTACATGGCTACGTTCCTCAAAGATTCATGCTGGACATCGAGGACTTTGCTTCCCTCGTCCCTGAGGACTGCCGTGAGTCCTGTTGAGGTCTCATTGCTCACAGCAAAGATTGCTCAAAATTTATGGTCTGGGGCATTTATGGAGCCTTTGAATCCACCTGCAGAATAGCGGCCATAGGGATTGCTCTGCGGCAGATGGCCTGGTTGCAGTCCTCTGACCTGGAGCAGTGGGTTCAGGACAAGATTGCCAATGAACTCTGTTGGGGTGAAAACCTCTTTAATAAGCCTATAGAGGAAAAGACCTAAGAGCTGGAACAGTACCAGATGATCTTCACCAGGCTCTACAGAAAGAGACTCTGGATCCCGCGCAGAAGAAAGCGCCAACCAAGAAGGCTTTCCTCCCGCATCCGCAGAGGTACTTTCCATCCAAACTGCAAGTGCAGCCTAAGGCTCAGGCTTCCTGCTCTTAGCAGAGGGAGAAGACTTCGAAGGCACAGCCTGCCCCCAGCCCAAGCCGGGTATGGGTTTTTGGCTATATTCTCCTGAAGATACCATCAATCAACCACTGTCTGAGATTTGTCTTCCCCCCCCCCCCCCACTGGAGGGGGGAGTGGCTCATCCACTGTGGCCTCTGGTCACCTCGGATGCCTGGGTGCTACAGATTGTCCAGAGCGGCTATCGGTTGCATTTCACCCAGCTGTTGTTTTTAATCTTTAAAAAGGAGATAATAGGGGAAAGCCAACAGTCGCACAAGAGTGCATGGTTCGGAAGAATGTATCCTTGAAGGATACTACCAAAAGCAGAGAGGTGCCAAAAAAGAGTAAAGTAGCCCAAATGCCCTCGAGTATGGAGCAGACTGAGTTTAAAGATCCCAAATTACCCATGCCTACCAATAGCCAAATTAATGTGAATAAAATACAGTCTCTAAAATGCTTGTATGTAAATACTAGAAGTCTAAAATATAAAATGGGAGTTAGAATATATAGCACTAAATGAGAGGTTAGATATGATTTGGAATCTCAGAGACATGGTGGAAGGAGGACAACCAGTGGGACACTATGATACCTGGGTACAAACTGTATCGTAATGATAGAGCTGATCAAATTGGTGGAGGGGTTGCGCTCTATGTTAGAGAGGGCATTGAGTCAGAAAGGATTAAAGTTTTGCAGGAAACAAAATCTGCTGTAGAATCTCTATGGATTGAAATTCCATGTAAAAAGGGGAAGGCGATTGCAGTGGGGGGGGGGGGTGTACTATCGACCGCCGACCAGAACGAACAGATGGATGATGAAATACTCAAAGAAATCAAGGAAACTAACAAAAGTTACAGCACAGTAATAATAATGGGTGATTTCAATTACCCTGGTATCGACTGGGACAGTGTCACAGCAGGACATGCTAGGGAGATAAAAGTTTCTAGATGAAATAAATGACTGCTACTTGGAGCAGCTGGTTCATGAACCGACCAGAGGGGAAGCCATATTGGACCTAGTCCTTAGTGGGACACCAGATCTGGTGCAAGAGATAAGGTTGTTGGGGCCACTTGGCAATAGTGATCATAGCATGATCGCGTTTGATCTAATTTAATGGAGGAGGAATTGTAAGGAAATCCACAGTACTACCTTTAACTTTTGAAAGGGAGACTATGATAAAATGAGAAAAATAGTTAATAAAAAACTAAAAGGAGCAGTTGCAAAGGTTAAAGACTTAATTCAAGCATGGGTGTTGTTGAAAAATACTATCTTGGAAGCCCAGACCAGCTGTATTCCACACTTTAAGAAAAGTGGAAGGAAGTCCAAAAAACTGCCAGCATAGTTTTAAAGGTGAGGTCAGAGAGGCTGTTGTTGCCAAAAAAGCATCTTTCAGGAAATGGAAAAAAGAGCCAAATGACAAAACCTGGAAACAGCACAAGCACTGGCAAGTTAAATGCAAGGCATTGATAAGGCAGTCAAAGGGAGAATTTGAGAAGAAGCTTGCTGCGGAAGCATAAACGCGTAATAAAGACTTTTGAAGTACATTCATAGGCAAAAAACCTGTGAAAGAATCAGTTGGTCCATTAGATGATAGAGGGGTTAAAGGGGCACTAAGAGGTGACAAGGCGATAGCGGAGAGACTGAATGAATTCTTTGCTTCGGTCTTTACTGAGAAAGATGTAGGAATGTTACCCATTACTGAAGTGGTATTTAAAGGTGCGGAAGAATTGAAGGAAATATCGATACATTGGGAAGATGTATTACAACTATTAGATAAACTGAAGAGTAGCAAATTAACTGGGCCGGGTGTTGAAAGAACTGAAATATGAGATTGCAGACCTGCTATTAGTAATCTGTGAACTATCATTAAAATCATCTGTAATGGAGGATGGCGAACGTAACACCAATTTTTAAGAAGGGTTCCAGGGGTGATCTGTGAAACTACAGACCGGTGAGCCTGATGTCAGTACCAGGAAAAATGGTAGAAACCATCATAAAGAACAAAATTGCTGAATATGTAGATAGTTATGGCTTAATGGGAGACAGCCAACATGGCTTTAGACAAGGAAGATCTTGTCTTACTAATCTGTTACGTTTTTTTGAAGGTGTGAATAAATAGGTAGACAAAGGTGAGTCGGTTGATATACTGTATTTGGACTTTCAGAAAACCTTTGTTATGGGATAGGAGGCAGTGTACTATTGTGGATCGGGAACTGGTTAAAAGATAGAAAGCAGAGGGTAGGGCTAAATGGCCAATTTTCCCAATGGAGAAAGGTGAATAGTGGTGTACCCCAGGGATCTGTGCTGGGTCCACTGCTTTTTGACATATTTATAAATGACCTGGGAAAGGGAGTAACGAGTGAGGTTATCAAATTTGCAGATGACACAAAATTATTTAAAGTTGTTAAAACCCAGGAGGATTATGGAAAATTGCAAGAGGCACTTGATAAATTGGAAGACTGGGCATCAAAATGGCAGATGAAATTTAATGTGGACAAGTGCAGAGTTATGCACCTAGGGAAGAACAACCCAAACTATGGTTACACAATGCAAGGTTCCACATTAAGAACCACCACCCAGGAAAAAGATTTAGGGGTCATTGTGGATAACATGTTAAAACCCTCGGCCCAGTGTGCAGTGGCGGCCAAGAGAGCAAATAGAATGCTAGGTATCATAAACAAAGGAATGGAAAATAAAACAAAGGATATTATAATGCCTCTATATCGTTCCATGGTGAGACCGCACCTTGAATATTGTGTGCAGTTCTGGTCACCGTATCTTAAAAAGAATATAGCGTTATTAGAAAAGGTTCATAGAAGAGCCACCAAAATGGTAAAGGGGATGGAAGGATACCCCTATGAAGAAAGGCTAAAAAGATTAGGGCTCTTTAACCTGGAAAAGAGACAGCTGAGGGGGAGATATGATAGAAGTCTATAAATTTATGAACGGAGTGGAACGGGTAAACGTAGATTGATTGTTTATTTTATCAGAATATAAAAAGACTAGGGACATGCAATGAAGCTACAGGGTAAACTATTTAAGACTAATAAAAGAAAATATTTTTTCACTCAATGTGTAATCACACTCTGGAGGATGTAGTAAAGGCTGTTAGTGTAGCTGGGTTTAAAAAAAGGTTTGGACAAGTTCCTGGAGGAAAGGTCCATAAACATTATGAAGAAGGGACCCAGGATATCAATGCTTGACCCAATACAAGCAATGTGGAACCTGTGTCTTTTGGGGAAACTGCTAGGTACGTATGACCTAGATTGGCCACTGTTGGAAACAGGATACTGGGCTTGATGGACCTTGGTCTGACCCAGTATGGCATATCTTATGTTCTTATGTTCTTGTCTCCTTACAGTCCCATGGAATGCCCCATAGTCCTCACACACTGGAGCATTCTGCAGACAGAGGTCATGACTCTGCTGGCAACTCACCATCGAGCCAGTGCCTAGGGCCCAGATTGGGCAGGGCTTTTACTCCAGGTACTTCCTGATTCCCAAAAAGACTGGAGGGTTCCAACCCATTTTGGATCTGCAAAACTCCAACTGGTTCTTGGTGTGCGAAAACTTCAAAATGGTCTCATTGGGGACGCTGCTCCCATTCCTCCTAAGAGGTGACTGGTTTTGCTCCTTGGATCTGAAAGAAGAATTAGCGCATATTCCAATCCACCTCCATCACAGGCAGTACCTTCGGTTCATGCTGGCCAGTACTACCCTTCAGGCTGGCTGCAGCCACTAAGGTCTTCAAAGTGCTTGGCAGCCATAGCCACTTTCCTCCAGACCCGGAGAGGTCTTTGTCTTCCCATACCTGGATGACTGGCCCATAAAAAGTCCCATGACAGCCGGTGTACGGCAGTCGATCAAGCTCACTATTCAGATGCTCAAAGGCCTCTGCTTCATGGTCAATTACCCAAAGTCTCATCTCCAGCTGGTACAACTGGAATTCATTAGGACCTTCCTTGATACCACTCAGACGAGAGCTTTTCTGCTGGTGGATTGCCTGCAGTGTCTCATAGAGGTCATGGGTGCATTGCAGCACCAGCACCATACCACGGTTTGTGGGCTGTTGAGAACCCTTGGTCACATGGCAGCCACAATACATGTCATCCCTTAAACCCATTTCTGTATGTGGCCGGCTCAATGTACCTTGCAAATGCAATGGCCAGCAAGCTTTGGGCCACTTGTAGGACAGAGTGGTGGTCACTGTGCCCCTCGCTCAGTCTCTGATGTGGTGGCTCATGCCCACAAATGTGCGTCAGGGCTTTCCATTCCAACCAGCAGTGCCCTGCAGCAATGTTCCCTCTAATTTTCTGTAGGCTGTGTGCGCATAAAATATCAGCTGTGTGCAGCTTTTGAAGGAAGGTTAAATTTTTGTGCGCCACATAACGACACTTGGAGTTATATACTTTAAAATTTGACTACATGTCAGAATACAGTATGTACATCACATTGATTTTAATCAAATTAAATGAAAATAGACGATTACTAAATGAAGCGGTAAATATCTAGTAATTACAATCATAACTTAAATTTTAAGACGTCTGTGTTGTTTTCTATCAGAATCAGAGCCGTAATTTTTGTGCGCTCTGTTGTAAAGTATGTGCGCTCACTCGGCGAGGTGTGTGCGCGCGCACACGCGCACAGCTTAGAGGGAACAGTGCCCTGCAGGCTGCTCATGACTGATGTCTCTAAGCTCAGCTGGGGCACGTAGCTGGAGGTCTCCGCACGCAGGTCCTATGGTCTTGAAAGCAAGAGTCTCTCCATCATATCAACTTCCTCGAGCTCCAGGCCATCACAAATGCTCTGTGCCTTTCATGCACATCTGGTTAATCAGATAGTCCTGATCCAGACGAACAACCAAGTTGCCATCTTCTATGTGAACAAGCAGGAGGGAATGGGCTCATGCCTCCTGTGTTGGGAGGTCGTTTGCCCTGCTCCATGGCATGGATCTCAATGGAGAGTATTTGCCCAGCGAGAGCAGCAGCCTAGAGGATCTATTCAGCTGGATTCTTCAGTCACATGAGTGGTCCCTCGAGGGAGGTGGTGGATCAGATCTTTCGGGAGTTGGGCACTCCCGACATGGACCTCTTTGCTACAGCACAGAATGCCCAGGTAGCTCTGTTCTGCTCCTGGAGACTGGCCAGTGATTACCTGGCTCCGGATGCCTTTCTGATACACTAGGGGAGAGGCCTGCTTTATGCCTACTCCCCAACACCGCTCATTTCAAAGATGCTCTTTTAACTTTCAAAAGGGAGACTATGATAGAATGAGGAATATAGTTCGGAAAAAACTAAAAGGAGCGGTTCCAAAGGTTAAAGACTTACAGCAAGCTTGGGTGTTATTTAAAAATACTATCCTCGAAGCCCAGACCAGCTGTATTCCACGCATTAAGAAAAGTGGAAGAAAGTCCAAAAAACTGCCAGCATGGTTTAAAGGTGAGGTCAGAGAGGCTGTTGCTGCCAAAAGAGCAACCTTCAGGAAATGGAAAAAAGAGCCAAATGATGAAAACTGGAAACAGCACAAGCACTGGCAAGTTAAATGCAAAGCATTGATAAGGCAGGCAAAGCGGGAATTTGAGAAGAAACTTGCTACGGAAGCAAAAACACGAAATAAAGACTTTTTCAAGTACATTCGTAGCAAAAGGCCTGTGAGAGAGTCAATTGGACCGTTAGATGATAGAGGGGTAAAAGGGGCAGTAAGAGGAGACAAGGCTATAGCAGAGAGACTGAATGAATTCTTTGCTTCGGTCTTTACTGAGGAAGATGTAGGGATGTTACCCAAGACTGAAGTGGTATTTAAAGGTGATACTGCAGAGGAATTGAGAGAAATATCGCTACAACCGGGAAGATATATTACAACTATTTGATAAACTGAATAGTAGCAAATCACCTGGACCGGATGGTATACATCCCAGAGTGTTGAAAGAACTGAAATATGAGATTGCAGACCTGCTATTGGTAATCTGTGAACTTTCATTAAAATCATCTGTAATACCTGAAGATTGGAGGGTCGCCAACGTAACACCAATTTTTAAAAAGGGTTCCAGGGGTGACCCGGGAAATTACAGACCGGTGAGCCTGACGTCAGTACCAGGGAAAATGGTAGAAACCATCATAAAGAACAAAATTACACAGCATGTAGATAGTCATGGCCTAATGGGAGACAGCCAACATGGCTTTAGACAAGGAAGATCTTGTCTTACTAATCTGATCTGTTTTTTGAAGGTGTGCATAAACAGGTAGACAAAGGTGAGTCGGTTGATATAGTGTATCTGGACTTTCAGAAAGCTTTTGACAAGGTCCCCCATCAGAGACTTTTGGCAAAGCTAAAAAGTCATGGGATAGGAGGCAGTGTACTATTGTGGATCGGGAACTGGTTAAAAGATAGAAAGCAGAGGGTAGGGCTAAATGGCCAATATTCCCAATGGAAAAAGGTGAATAGTGGAGTACCCCAGGGATCTGTACTGGGTCTGCTACTTTTTGACATATTCATAAATGACCTGGAAAAGGGAATAACTAGTGAGGTTATCAAATTTGCAGATGACACAAAACTGTTTAAAGTTGTTAAAACCCAAGAGGATTGTGGAAAACTGCAGGAAGATCTGGATAAATTGGAAGACTGGGCATCCAAATGGCAGATGAAATTTAATGTGGACAAGTGCAAAGTTATGCACCTAGGAAAGAACAACCCACACTATAGTTACACGATGCAAGGCTCCACATTAGAAACCACCACCCAGGAAAAAGATTTAGGAGTCATCGTGGATAACATGTTAAAACCCTCCGCCCAGTGTGCAGCGGCGGCCAAGAAAGCAAATAGAATGCTAGGTATCATAAGGAAAGGGATGGAGAATAAAACAAAGGATATTATAATGCCTCTGTATCGCTCCATGGTACGACCGCACCTTGAATATTGTGTGCAATTCTGGTCACCGTATCTTAAAAAGGACATAGAGTTATTAGAAAAAGTACAGAGAAGAGCCACCAAATTGGTGAAGGGGATCGAAGGCTACTCCTATGAAGAGAGGCTAAAAAGGTTAGGGCTCTTTAACCTGGAAAAGAGACGGCTGAGGGGAGATATGATAGAGGTCTATAAATTAATGAATGGAGTGGAACGGATAAACGTGGATCAATTGTTTACGCTATCAGAATATAGAAGGACTAGGGGACATGTAATGAAGCTACGGGGTAAACTATTTAAGACAAATAAGAGAAAATATTTCTTCACTCAACGTGTAATCAAACTCTGGAATCTGTTACCGGAGGATGTAGTAAGGGCTGTTAGTATAGCTGGGTTTAAAAAAGGTTTGGACAAGTTCCTGGAGGAAAGGTCCATAAACCACTATTAAAAAGGGACCCAGGATATCAATGCTTGACCTAGTACAAGCACTGCAGAACCTGTGTCTTTTGGGGAAACTGCTAGGTACGTATGACCTAGATTGGCCACTGTTGGAAACAGGATACTGGGCTTGATGGACCTCGGTCTGACCCAGTATGGCATTTCTTATGTTCTTAAGCTCCAAGCCAAGATGGGATCCATGATTCTCATCGCTCCTTACTGGCCTCAGCAGCCATGGTTCCCCTTACTGCTACAGCTCTCACAGAAGGAACCTCTTCAACTGGGCTCTCACTCAGACCTCATCTCGCAAGATGGAGGCTTCCTGTTGCATTCCAACATCCACTCCCAAGCATTCACAGCATGGATGCTGAGTGGATACTCCTCGCAGAGCTTGCCCTCCCTGAGGGCATCAGTCAGATCCTGCTAGCATCTCGTAAGGAGACAAAACATAAAGCCTACATGTTCAAATGGTGGCGGTTTGCCATCTAATGCATTGGTCAGGCACCGGATCCCTATGTCTGCCCCGTGGACCAACTGTTGGAGTACTTCTTGAACCTCTCCAATTCTGGGCTAAAGTTCAACTCTGTGCATGTTCATCTCAGTATGATTGGAGCGTTCCATCTTGGCTGTGATGGAAAGCCCATCTTGGCCTAGTCTCTGGTATGCCAATTCATGTGAGTCTTGTTTCTCTCATAACCTCTGATTATGCCCTATATGGTTGCTTGGGACCTGAATGTGGTCCTCAGCCAGCTCATGTAGGCTCCCTTTGAGCCACTGAACATGTGTCTGCTGAAGTTCTTGACCTGGAAGATCCTCTTTCTTGTGGCCATCACATTGGCCCAGCAAGTAAACAATTATAGGCTCTGGTTGTACACCCTCCATATACCAGGTTCCATTAGAACCAGGTGGTGCTCTGCACACACCTGTGTTTTCTACCAAAGGTGGTCTCTGTTTTCCACCTCAACTAATCTATTGTCCTTCCAACATTTTTTCCCCGGCCTCATTCCAAATGTGATGAAGTAGCATTGTACACACTGGATTTCAAGCATGTGTTGGCCTTCTACTTGGAGAGCATGAAGGTGCACCATCAGTCCTCTCATTTGTTCATCTCCTTCAATCCTAATAGGCTGGGGGTCACTGACTCGAAGCACACATTATCCCTCTGGTTCGCTGAGTGCATTGCCCATGCATGTTCCAACTATTCTACTCAATACAGCCATACCAACTCAATGGTAGGCATATACCTCAACTGCACCCTCATAAATGCAAGATCAGTCAGAAACAAGGTTAACACCATCATAGATTACATACACACACAAAGATCAGATATACTCTGCATAACGGAGACTTGGCTAAATGACACTGATCAAGTAATTTTAAACCAAATCACCTCACCCACTTACACCCCCTTCAACTGTCCCAGAACAGGCAGAAGGAATGGAGGAGTATTGAAACTGGTCACTAGCCATTACAAATTCAAAACTAACCTAAAAACCAGCACAGAAGTATCCAGCATGATACAACTCTCTAACAAACAAATAGCTATATGCCTTGCATACAGACTACCAAACACAAAATCTGATTACCTGACGAATATACTTGAAACAGTCTGCACCCATGATTCTACAATCAAGCCACTCATCATCCTAGGAGACCTTAACATTGAACCAACACCAGACAAGAATGCCAAGGCCTTCCTCAAAGCTAAGGAAACACTTAAATTACCACCAGCTGATCAACGAACCTACTCACAGGCATGGAACAACCCCAGACTTAATATTTACCTCTAAATCACTACAAGCATTCAACACAATCTCCTGCCCCACAATAGTGCCAACACCATGATCAGACCATCACATAATATCTACCACAATACAGATTAAACAACCAACACAACAACCACATCAAGAAATGGAAACAAAGAAGATTTAAGTCCTTCAATAAAGAAACCCTTCTGAAAGAAGTAACCACAAATACACAACAAAATACAGAGGACCTCAACAAGATCATTGAGAACTGGTCCATCACATTAACTACCACAGCAAAAGCACCTCCCATGAAATCCACACATCCACACACACACGTGAAACAAATCTTCCATGCCTTGGTACACCAGATCAATAAGGGATGCAAAAAGAGAACTAATGAAAATTGAAAGATGATGGAGAAAAAGCAAAGACCAGGACACTCAATAACTATGCTATGTTAAACAAAAGAAGTACAACACCCTGATCAACAATTGCAAGCAGCAACAACACACAAATATCATCATGCAATCCGTGAACAAACCAAGGATTGTGCGTACACTCATCAAAGACAACACGCATCAGAACATCGAAGTCCACCCCCAAGACATGGCAAATTACCTAGCCAAAAACCACAATGAACTAAATAAAAACCCATCAGCTACACCCATAAACTGTAACAAAAAATACAAAAATACAATCACATGCACAACCTTGGGAAGAATTCTCCATACCATCTCATAAGTAAATAGAGCAAATAATCATTTCACTCAACACCACCATCTCACTAAATGACCCATGCCCTGTACAAAGGATAAAAATCACCAAGGAACAACTCACACCATACATACATAATATAGTTAAATTATCTCTGCTACAAGGACACATGCCAGCCTTCCTTAAACAAGCATCCATACAACCAATCCTGAAAAGCACTACACTCTGCAAGAAAGACCCTGCAGCATACCGCCCGATCTCCAGCCTGCCATTTCTGGCAAAGGTCATAGAAAAGACCATTCAGATACAACTCCAAGACCATATGGATCATAATGCACTGCTAGATCCATAACAGCGTGGATTCAAACCACGTTGCAATGTTGAAGCACTATTAACATAACCCGTCAATAACATCCTGAAAGGAATTGACAACCCAAAAAACAGATTTTTCCTCATTTTCATGGACATCTCATCTGCCTTCTATTAAGTCTCACACCATATCTTGATCCAATGCCTCCAAGACACCGATATCACCAACACCACACTAAAATGGTTCATCTCCTACCTAAAGGACAGGAAATAACAGGTCAAATGTGGAACAAATTGCTCAGAACCCTTCTCTAAATCACAAGGCATCCCACAAGGCTCAACACTCTCATCAATATTTTTCAATGTATACATGTATCCCATCTTTGATATCATAAAAAACCACAAAATTCTATTCTAGCTATACGCCGATGACCTCATGGTTTACACCCCAATTAACCTGGAAACACCAAACCTAACAACCATCGCTCACTGTCTGGAAGAGGTAGCCACATGGCTCAACAACAACCTCAAATTAAACCTACAAGAAAACAGAAGTACTACATTCAACCCTCCACAACAAATTCAACTGCAAAACCATGCCATACCTGTAAAAGATGAAGTGTGCTACCTAGGAATCACACTAGACAAAAACATCAACCTCCAATCACACATAAACAAACCCACAGCAAAAGCATACAGCAAACTAAACCTCATAAGAAGGCTAAAGCCACTTCTATAAAAGAATCACTTCTGGACCATATGTCAAGCTATCATCACACTGATACTGGATTATGGCAACTCACTTTACCAAGGCCTACCAAAGCAGGTCAACCCTCACCAGATGGTGCAAAACACGACAGCATGGATCATCAGCGGAGCCAATAATTCCATCACACAACACACAATAATTCCATCTCTCATATATACAGTTACCTTGTTCAATGTTCCACACATGTAGATAGTTTCCCCTGTTATCCAAGTTTACTGCTCCTGTTCATTGTAATGACCTGACTCTTGTTTATTGTCGGATATTGTTTGTTCTATGTAAACCGCGCTGATCGCAAATAGTGCGGTATATAAGAGATGTAAATAAATAAATAAAATAAATAAATAAGACGGACCACATTACACCTATATAACATCAATTACACTGGCTCCCAATTCAATCATGCGCCAAGTTCAAAACAATATTAAACATTTTCAAAATCATAACAAAATAAGAAATGCCATACTGGGTCAGACCAAGGTCCATAAACATTGGCCAATCTTGGTCACAAGAACCTAGCAGTTTCCCTAAAAGACGCAGGCTCCACAATGCTTGTACTGGGGCAAGCAGTGGATATCCCGGGTCAACTTTAATAATGGTTTATTGACCTTTCCTCGAGGAACTTGTCCAAACCTTTTTTTAAACCCGGCTACACTAACAGCTTTTAATACATCCTCTGGTAACAAATTCCAGAGTTTGATTACACGTTGAGAGAAAAAATATTTTCTCTTATTAATCTTAAATAAGTTATACTAGCTTCATTACATGTCCCCTAGTCTTTCTATATTTTGATGGTGTAAACAATCGATCTATGTTTACCCATTCCACTCCATTCATTAATTTATAGACCTCTCTCAGCCATCTCTTTTCCAGGTTGAAGAGCCCTAACCTTTTTAGTCTCTCTTCACAGGGGTATCCTTCCATCCCCTTTACCATTTTGGTTGCTCTTCTCTGTACCTCTTCTAATAACGCTATATCCTTTTTAAGATACAGCGACCAGAACTGCACACAATATTCAAGGTGCGGTTGCACCATGGAACGATACAGAGGCATTATGATATCCTTTGTTTCATTCTCCATTCCTTTCTTTATGATACTTAGCATTCTATTTGCTCTCTTGGCCGCCACTGCCCACACTGGGTGAAGGGTTTCTACATGTTATCCACGATGACGCCTAAGTCTTTTTCCTGGGTGGTGGTTCCTAATATGGAACCTTGCATCATGTAACCATAGTTTGGGTTGTTCTTTCCTAAGTGCATAACTTTGCATTTGTCCACATTAAATTTCATCTGCCTTTTGGATGCCCAGTCTTCCAATTTATCAAGGTCCTCTTGTAATTTTTCACAATCCTCATAGGTTTTTACAACTTTGAATAATTTTGTGTCACCTGCAAATTTGATTACCTCACTTGTTATTCCCATTTCCAGGTCATTTATGAATATGTTAAAAAGCAGTGGATCCAACACAGATCCCTGGGGTAATCCACTATACACCTCTCTCCATTGGGAAAATTGGCCATTTAGCCCTACCCTCTGCTTTCTATCTTTTAACCAGTTCCTGATCCACAACAGTACACTGCCTCCTATCCCAAAGGTCTCTGATGAGGGACCTTGTCAAAGGCTTTCTGAAAATCCAGATACACTATATCAAGTGACTCACCTTTGTCTACCTGTTTATTCACACCTTCAAAAAAAACATAACAGATTAGTAAAACAAGACCTTCCTTGGCTAAAGTCATATTGGCTGTCTCCCATTAAGCCATGGCTACCTACATGTTAAGTAATTTTGTTCTTTATAATGGTTTCTATCATTTTTCCCAGTACTGACATCAGGCTCACCGGTCTGTAGTTTCCCAGATCACCCCTGGAACCCTCTTTAAAAATTGGCATTACATTGGCCATCCTCCAATCTTTAGGAATTACAGATGATTTTAATGATAGTTCACAGATTATTAATAGCAGGTCTGCAATCTTATATTTCAGTTCTTTCAACACCCTTAGATGTATACCATCCAGTCCTGGTGATTTGCCATCACTCTACAGCAGACATCCTGGAACCGCCCCAGAAGGACAAACAACAGATGTATGACTATTGAAACAGCAACTAATCAACCTCCAAAAGAGCTTTCTCACTAGCCACACCACACATATGGAACACCCTCCCCAAAGAAATCCGCTCCACCGAAGACGTTAAGGACTTTCAAAAAACTTCAAATCCTTTCTGTTCATAGAACATTATGGACATATCACCTAATCTTACTGCCATGATAGCTCTAACTTACATCTACTCGGAAACAACAGAACACCCTCGATAACCACATAGACAGAACCTGTAAATATGTTAAGTAACTTGTAATTAGTTATCACCCTGTTAATTACCCAAACTAAGTTAATTGTACCCTGTTTGAAGTTCAAAGTAAACCGCTTTGATTCCAGGATAAGGCGGCATAAAAAACAGGTTAAATAAATAAATATTCCTTGTCTGGTCTGAGCCTTGAAGGTCATGTCACTGCTCACAGTGTCTGTGTGATGGCTACATTGGTAGCCAACCTTCACTCTTTCTTCACAGAAGAGATCTGCAAGGCTGCAATGTAGTAGTCGGTGCATACCTTCACAGCCCACTACTGTCTGGATGAGGATTCCCCACTGGACAGCAGTTTTGGCCAGGCCATACTCTGACATCTCATTGTGTCTTGAGGATCAACTCCTCCCCACTTGCCCTTTTGTCCCTCCAGGCTACCTGCTCAAAATTCCCTTGGTTGATGTCAACTGGATACTGCATCAGATGAGTCCCTCAGCGGGACTACCTCTCTGGTCTTCCTAGCTTCTCAAATTCTCAGTGCCCAGATGGGCTCTTTTACTCCTTAGGTTCTGGTAGCCTGGAACTTGGAAGTCCCATACATGAGGACTTATTTGCTGCTTATTCACAGAGAAAGCAAAGTTACTCATCTGTAGCAGGTGTTCTCTGTGAACAGCAGGAATGTCCTCACAATCTTCCCACTTCCTCAGGGAGTTGCCTTTTGGCTCCTGCTATGTGATCATACTGGAGAATATGGTGCCACAGCGGGCGGGGAAGGCAGGCACGCATGCACGGCATACCTTCCAAAAGCTTCCTTTGGAAGCTGGGGAGCATTCCATATGGGCTCCGTTGGTGATGTCACCCATACGTGAAGACTTATTCCTGCTATTCACGGAGAACACCTGCGATAGGTGAGTAACTACGCTTTTTCTGAAATTTAATTTCTTTTGAAGTGGATACTTAGGGACACACATTATTTAGTGCAGTTTCCATTACTAGCGGTACACAGTAGATCAGCTGAGTCAAATACTCCTGGATGAAAACTCAATCTGCTTTTGTATTATGAAGTAAATCCAAAATAAGACAGGGCCTCAATCAGGCCATCCCTCTGAAGTTAAAAGCCAAAAACTGTGAGCCCTATGATTATTTTAAGGTCTTTAGCTGAGTATGGGGAAAATGTGGATTGTTCATCAGTTTTCAAGATTAACTCCACAAGCATAGCTTGTATGGAGGATGGTCTCACTGTTAAGCAAAGTGTGCCATAAAATCCAGCAAGTCACCCTGCTAATGCCATCCCTAAAGTTAAGCATGGTGACAGCAGCATTATGTTGTAGGGATGGTTTGCGTCAGCAGGACAAGGAGGTTTGCTCTAGACTTGGGAATGGAGAGAAGATGTACTTTTCAGCAGGACAGTGATCATAAGCACAAAGCAAAAACACCAGCAGAGTGGCTCAGCTAGAAGAAAGTGAATGTCTCAGTGGCCTAGACTGGAATCCAAAAGAAAATCGTTGGCAAGACTTGAAAGCTACAGTCCAAAGATGATCCCCAGCCAACTTGAAAGAGCTTGAGTTATTCTGTCGAGAATGTGAGAAAACTGCACCATCCTGTCTCCCAAAGTTGGTAGATATTTATACTAAAATATCCATGGCTGTTACTGCTGCAAAGGGGGCTCCCACCAAGTATTGCGCCAAACAATCAAGATTTCTTTTTTGTTTCTTAATTACTTTTTGAACAGTTGTGTTCTTTCATATTGAAAGTATGCTGTGCAGATCAGTGGAAAACTGCTGTTTCAATGCATTTTAAATAATATATTTTAAATCACATGAAAAATGTAGAAGGGTGTGAAAACATTTACAAAACACTGAGATAAAAGTGGGTGATTAATTTGATGGGAAAATTACATGTACAGTCAGGTAAGTTGTGTGCAACTGATTTCAGAGTATATGCAGTAAGCTAGCCCTGCTGCAATGTATGCAGCTGATCTCAAACAGACTTTGTGTGACTGGCTAGTCAGTCATCTCTGATTTATTGTACAATTTAAACCTGTAGCCAGTAGAATGGGAGTGTGAGATTTGTAAGTCTTGCTTCTGTTAACTTTCTTAGAAAATGAGCCAAGGAAACTTAAAAATGAGCTTTATTTCCAGAATGAAAGAGGAACTAAGAAATGGCTGACTGGCTCTGTGATCTAAGGCAGCCATTGGATGTCAATTGCATACACCGGCTTGCAGGGAGCTGATCAATGCAGAAGGGCTGGAAAATATGGTATCCTGCTGGTAGGTTTTGAAGCTTAATTATTACAGTAAGTATTAGGTTGTTTCTTGTTTTGTTTTTTTGATGACTCGGTAAAAATAATTAAATAAAGGGAAATAAAATATCTTTTTACCCTGTGACTCACTATAAGGAGAAGACGCTGGCTAAAATCTGATTAATTTTGTTTCAGTCAATCTGAGCAAATTCATAGATACAATGTTTGTGCTTCGCTCCAGTTTAGGAGTCTTACATGAGAGGCTTAAAAGGGCAAGTGTGCACCTAGTATTGAAGATTGCTAATTTATGTGGGCAGGACCCAAGTTCATTTTGTCCCATCTCTAGTTTATCTTTCCTGTTTAAGGTAGTCAAGCATATTAAGTTGCACTCTCCCCTTAATCTTCAACAACTTTAGAAAGTACCATGGGTTGGAGACATTTCTGTTATCGATGCTTGATTAGTTGATCTGGGGGCTGTAAAATCAGTGAATTAGTTTATACAATGTTATTTTTTATCTCCTTGACATTCCACTCAGTTTAACATCACCTTTAACTTTATCGGTTGCATGCTATAGGAATTAGAGTAATCATGCTACGATGGTTCTAATTATACTTGACGAGAGATTCATATTGGGCAACATACCTCTCTGTCGCATAAGATATCTAATGGAATTATCGACCCTGTTGTTTAACTTGTATATCCAGCCTTTGTGCAATGTGATTCAAATACACAATGTTTTATACTAGTTCTATGCCGATGATATGTTGATACAGTATACTCCTCATTTGATATGTGGGAAGGTGCACATTTTTCTGCAATTGTTAAGTGTTTTCTGGGATGGTTGGTTGGGTGTCTACCCATGGGCTGGCTGTGAACTTTGCAAAAACAGAGGTCCTGGTGGTCTCCAAGAATACACTTTTTGCCCCACCAATGTTTATAAAGATGGGAGATAGTGAGTTACATGTTAAGCCAGAGGTGCATTACTTGGGGATCATCTTATTCCATAAATTAACATTCCATCCCTTGTCCGGGGGATAGTTAAGGCAGCCTTTTATAAAATACAGATGTTCTGGCATCTACAGCCCTTGCTGGAGGAAGGAGATTTTAGAACAGCCTTCCAGGCCATGCTTCAACCTACCTTGGACTATGTAATAGCATATTGCAGGGGTTGCTAACTTCTACCCTTTCACCACTACAATTAGCACAGAATGTGGCCACAAGAGTGATACATAAGCAGTCCAGATATGATCACATTATCCTAATGTTTAAACAACTACACTGGCTTCCCATAGAAAGTAGAACAGTATAAAATCATAATGATATCTTCTAAGATTAGACATGACCTTAGTGCTGAGGAACTCTTAATGGCCCTAATACCTTACTCTTCCAATAGTACAAGTATTGATTTATGGGTGCTTGATAATACCGCTTTTAAAATTAATCAAAGTGATTTACAGTAAAATACCAACTGGAATAGAGAAGGAAAGGGCATAGGGACAGGTTGAAACAAACCTTTGGATGGAAGGACTGAGAACAAGACCAATGGCAGGGGGATGGAAAGCAAAGATGGATGGGAGGGAATGAATTAATCCGAGGAAGGCATAATTCTGGATCTCAAGGCCAAAAGCTTCTGTGAAGAAAAATATGTTTTGGTATGCAGGTGGCTGGGGTGAGGATTCCAAAGAGAAGGGATGACAGAATAAAAACAGAGTTGCAAACTGAAAAGAGTTGAGCCCAATTTACTGGGGTGAGATAGAAAGCATTTTTGTGCTGAGATCGGGATGACAAAGAAAATAGATGAGGTAAGCAGTATATGGGAAGTTTGGTATAGAAGGCTCGATGGACAATAAGGAGAATTTTGAACTCGATGCAATAGATGACAGGGAGGCAGTGTTCTTAATTGTAAAGAAAGGTAAGGCAATGGGAGACTTGAATGAGTTTGACAGAAGGGTGTGTGAGCTCCCGAAAGCCAATCAAGAAATGTATCAGCTTGTGAACAAAAAAACCTTGTTGAAAGATGGGAAAGCCACAGAACTAGAGGATGAAATGAAACTTGCAAGGAGGTAAATTTAAAAGGAACTTCAAGAAATATATTTTTGCATAAAGAGTGATGGATGCCCGTAAAGACCTCCTGGTAGAGATAGTGGGACATAGTGAACAAATTCATAAGAACATAAGATATGCCATACTGGGTCAGATCAAGGGTCCATCAAGCCCAGAATCTTATTTTCAACAGCTGCTAATCCAGGCCACAAGTACCTGTCAGGTTCCACAAAAAGGTACATAGGTTCCATGCTGTTTATCCTAGGGGTAAGAAGTGGATTTCCCTGATCTTCCGCAATAATAGTTTATGGACATTTCTTCCAGGAACTTGTCCAAACCTCTTTTAAACCCAGCTACACTAACGAATTCCAGAATTTGATTATGAGTCAAGTGAAAAAAGATTTCCTCCAATTATTTTTAACTGTGCTAAACTGTAGTTTCATTGCATGTCCACTAGTCTTTGTACGTTTTGAAGAAGTAAACGACCAATACATGTTTACAAGTTAAACTCTATTCATTATTTTATAGACATAGAAACATAGAAATATGACGACAGAAAAAGAACACATGGCCTATCTAGTCTGTTTTTCCATATAAACTACTACAACAGTCCCCTTTTTACCTTTAGAGATCCTCTGTGTTTGTCCCATGCTTTTTTTGAATTCAGTTACTGTCCTCATCTCTACCACCTCCACAGGCAGACTATTCCATGGATCCACTACTCTTTCCATAAAAAAATATTTCCGCATATCACTCCTGAATCTATCTCCCTTCACCCTCATCCCATGTCCCCTCATAGCAGAACTTGCTTTCAATTGAAAGAGGCTCTCTCCCTGAACATTTATGCCACGGAGATATTTAAACATCTCAATCATATCACCTCTATCCTGCCTTTCCTCTGTTGTTAAGTGCCGTCGAGTCGGAGTCTACTCATGGTGACCCTCTGGATAGCTATCCTAAATTGTGTTCGGTCTTCAGTCAGGCGGCTCATTGTTGACAGACTGGTACCCATAGCTGCTGTTATTGTATCGAACCATCTCATTGCTGGCCTTCCTCTTTTGCGTTGACCTATCTTGCCAAGCATGATGTCTTTCTCTAATGATCTCTCTCTTCGCATGATGTGTCCAAAGTATGAAAGTCGAAGTCTTGTCTTCTGAGCTTCTAAAGAAAGCTTAGGTTTGATCTCCTCTAGTACCAACTGGTTTGTTCTTTGGGCAGTCCATGGTATACACAGTATTTGCCGCCAGCACCATAATTCAAAGGCATCCATTTTCTTCCTGTCTATCATTTTCACTGTCCAGCTTTCACATCCATCTGATGTTATTGAAAATACCATCGCTTGAACAAGTCGAATCTTTGTATGGAGAGAGACATCTCATCTCGAGTATCTTTTCTAGGTCTTTCATAGCCATTCTGCCAAGAACAATGCGTCGTCTGATTTCTTGACTGCTTGTTGCTTCTTTATTGATAGTTGATCCAAGTAGGTTAAAGTTGTTCACAATTTCAATTTCTTCTCCTTCAACAATGAACCTGTTGATTATGCCAGTTGTCATGATCTTTGTCTTCTTTACGTTAAGGTGCAGGCTCATTTTGAGACTATGTTCTTTGATTGTGAGAAGCAAATGTTTCAGATCATCTTCACTTTCAGCCAGTAATATGGTATCATCAGCATAGCGAAGGTTGTTGATGAGTCTTCCACCAATCTTCACACCTCTGTTGTCTTCATACAATCCTGCTTCTCTGATGATTTGTTCTGCATTTGTTCAGCTCAAAACATCTGTGCAAAAGTAATAGCTAAAGCCCGTCTATCAGACCACGTAACCCCAATACTGCTAGAACTACACTGGCTCCCAATAAACAGCTGAATCAGATACAAAATTATCCTAACAACCTTTAAACTCATAAAAGACATAGCCCCCTCACACCTATCCACACTACTGCATTCACCAACCGAAACTAGATCACACAGACAAAACGCAGCCCATTCCCTTATCACACCAAAAGCTTTCAGGAAGACAAAGAAAACCACTAGCTCCAGAGCATTCACATTCACTGCCCCTACGCTCTGGAACGACCTCCCAATAGACCTTCGCATCATAAAAGACCTCTCTCAGTTCAGGAAAGAACTAAAAACTTACCTATTTACTGAACACTTTGAAATCCCATATTCCCCCAAAACACCTCCATAACAACCATGGACTTACACGCACAAAACCCCCATACTCAAAACTAAATAACTCTCATTCCCTGACTGCCACCCCCACAAACACTCCCGACTTACGACATAAAAGGAAATAAATTCCAATACCTAATTACACACAACACTCAACCACTGTAAATATCCAATGTAAATAATTTAATGGTTGTTTGTATTATTAATATCTCATAAAGTTGAAGTTTATTGTTCAATGTAAATAGTTGAACCTGACCGTTCAATGTAAATAGTTGAATCCGATTGTTCAATGTAAATGTATACAACTGTGTACAATTGTTAAGATGTTTCATGTAAACCGCCCTTGATCGCTGGAAGGGGCAGTATAGAAGAAAATAGATAAATAAATAAATAAATAAAAATATAAATTAAACAGGTAGGGGGAAAGTATGCAGCCTTGTCTTACACCTTTGCTTATTTTAAACCATTCTGTTTCTCCTTGTTCCGTTTGAACTGTTGCTTCTTGATCAATGTACAGATTGTGCAAGAGTACGATCTGGGGTTCTGGTATACCCATGCTTCTTAATGTGGCCCAGAGTTTCTCATGGTTTACACAGTCAAAAGCTTTGCTATAGTCGATAAAGCACAAATAGATATCCTTTTGGTATTCTTTAGTCTTTTCAAGGATCCATCTCACATCTGCAATGATGTCTCTCGTTCCTCGCCCTTTCCTGAACCCTGCTTACACTTCAGGTAGTTCTTGTTCCAGGTATGGTTGTAGTCTCTTTTGAATAATCTTCAGTAGAATCTTGCTGGCATGTGGGATCAGAGCGATTGTGCGATAATTTCCACAGTCAGTTGGATCACCTTTCTTTAATATTGGTATAAACACAAATCTTTTCCAGTCAGTTGGCCATGATGTTGTCTTCCATATTTCGTGTCAGAGCCTTGTAAGTACGGTAACAGCTGCATCAGATTGCTGTAATACTTCTATGGGAATGCTATCAATGCCTGGTGCTTTGTTCTTTGATAAAAGAACCTCAATCAATGGTCCCTTATCAGAGCAAAAAAGTAGATCACTCTTC
The DNA here is from genome assembly GCA_033557465.1 of Ichthyophis bannanicus. Classification (NCBI taxonomy): domain Eukaryota; kingdom Metazoa; phylum Chordata; class Amphibia; order Gymnophiona; family Ichthyophiidae; genus Ichthyophis; species Ichthyophis bannanicus. The sequence continues at coordinate 352,749,847 of CM066038.1, forward strand.
ATGTAACAAATGCTCCACTTTAACTGTTACGTTGTGATTTTATAGCTAATGGTGTGGGATACTGTATCAAAAAACTCAAAACCATTCAGTGACTAACTCTGGAAAGGTCTCAGACTCAATAGCGCTATATGAACTTCAGTACATGTAATACTGTTGAACGCGCTGGCAGCATCAATGACCAATCCAGAGATTATGAAGATTATAGAAAACACTAATAAGTTTACAAAAATAAGTATCAATTTGTATTTAAAAACCACACCATCATTTTAACAAAGAATGCTTATCTTGAAAAATATCGTGGTGTGAATTGCCCCTACGCCTCCTCTGGCGCCACTCCGAACGTTTCACTCTTACAAAAGAGTTTCCTCAGGGGGTCTACGGAGAAAATCAACAAATACACTAGAGAACTTCCCTTATATCACAATGCATACACCCCACTATTAAAACCAAACACTATAACCACATACCTTTAAAACACATCCACCATCAATGCCGATGCTGCCCACGTTTCACTAACAATGAGCTGTTCAAAGCAGTCCTCTCAAAAAAAACGCCGCGCATGCGGTCTAAATGTCAGAAGCCATAATTTAAACTACTAGACTCTATGACGTCAACCAGCACCGATTGGTGCAACAGCTAAACTACTAACTAAAGCCGTCACAAAATATCTCACAGACATACCCCCCAGTCAATACTAGTATTCAAACCCCTCAGTGTTAATGTCTGCAATTGAAAAATCCACCGTTGTTCACATAGTAGCAGAGACTGTTCTAAGGTCTTACCCTGTCTAGCAAAACGCACCTGTTCTACAATAAAACTTCATAAATCCTCAAACACATGGGAAAAGGCTTTACAATGCTGTACAATAGGTGCTGTGACAACGTTACATTTCAGACGCCTTAGATGTTCCCTAAGCTGCACTCTAACAGGACGAGATGTTTTACCTATATAAAGAAGACCGCAAGGACAACGAATCGCATAAACCACCGAGCTTGAAGCACATGACGTATTACTCTTCAAAGAATACGTTTTAGTGTGGTATGTGAAAACAGAAATTTCCTCCATTATTATACAAACATCACAATCGCCGCATTTATGATGGCCACTCACAACTGGGCCATTTACTTCAGCGCTGGGGGATCTAAGAACCGCTGGATTCAACTGTTCCTTAAGATTTTTATCTCTTTTCCATACACACCGAAGACGTTTGTTCTCCAAACCGACTATGTTACCCAAAACATTCATATGTTTCCTCAGAATTTTCTGAATCCTGTAACTCAATGGCGAAAATTTAGTGATAAAGTTAACCTGTTCCACAGGAGCCTTAACCTCCTGTGCCCTAGCTGACCCAATCAACCACGAGCCATCATTATACAACGCTCTCTTGTAAGTCCTCTGAACAACAGGTTTTGGATAACCCCTATCTGCAAAATCCTGACATAAGATGACCGCCTGTCTTTTAAATTCTATTGTCTCCGAACAATTCCTCCGAAATCTCAGGAATTGGGAAAAAGGAAGCCCATTTTTCAATCGCACTGGATGTGCGCTATTATATTGTAACAAAGTGTTGCGATCTATCTCTTTTCTATACACAGAGGTATGCCATAACCCATCCCCTCTCCGTATCCGCACATCCAAAAAGGTAATATTGTTATTATCTACTGTGGAGGTAAACTGGATAGCCCTATCTAAGGTATTCAACCATTGCACAAAGGATCCTACCGATTCCACAGACCCCTTCCACATCAAAAAAATATCATCGATAAACCTATACCACATAACAATATGCTGCACATGATCTGAAGGGGCTATCCATCGTTGTTCAAAATGACCCATAAAAAGGTTAGCGATAGAGGGAGCGCAGCTAGCCCCCATCGCTACCCCGGAGATCTGGTGATAGAAAGTCTCCTCAAACAGAAAGTAATTCTGGAAAATTACTAACTCAGCCAGTTGTAGTAAAAAAGTAATGGAAGCTTCAGACAAGTCTCCTTGTCTTCGTAGCTCAAATGCTACAGTGTCATAAGCTGCTGCTTGAGGGATGCTGGTATACAGAGCTTTAATGTCCAAAGTCACTAGAAATATATCAGGATCAAAGGCCAAAGAGGCATGTTGTATGAGCTTTTCCAAAAAATCAGAAGTATCCCGTATATAAGATGGTATATCCCTAAGCAATGGTCGAAGATAGGAATCCAAAAATAATGATAAAGGTTCCAATATTGTGCCCCGCGTGGACACAATAGCCCTTCCGGGGGGATTGTCAAGCCGTTTATGTACCTTAGGTACAAGATAAAAACGTGCTACCAAAGGTGCCTTTACATTGAGAAATCCCCACTCCTTCTTCGAAATAATCTTATTGTTCAAAGCTGTCATTGTGACCTCATTGATCCGTGATTGAAGATCATTCGGGGGGTCAGTTGCCAAGACTTCATAGACGTTCACGTCAAGCAATTGTGTTTGGGCTTCCTTCAGATAATCCAATCGGTCCAATCGGTTCTTTGATAAGGGTTTCAATGCTGCTTCAACTTCTTCTTTCATCACCAATGGTTCCCGATCATAAGGTACAGGTTGAAACGGCTGTTGGTCCACTGGATCTTTATCATATAAAAACTCTGTATATTCCTTCCATCTTTTCTAGATCTTCTCAGCATCATTCAACATAGAATCTTGAGCACCTTGTAACATTCCAATTCGAGGCTGGAACTTTTTCTTTAACTCTCGTAGCTTTAGGAAAGCCGATCTTGTTCTTCCTGTAATAGTTTCTGCTTCTATTTCCTTGAATGCGTAATTGTAGTACTTTTCCTTGTCCTGTCTTGCTGCACGTTGGAAATCTCTGTTGAGTTCTGTGATTGTCTTTCTTTCTCCTCTGGCTTTAGCTTCTCTGCGTTTCTGGGCAATTTTCAGAGTTTCTTCCGTCATCCATTTTGGCCGTTTTTTCTTTTTCACCTTTTGTAGAGACTTCTCGCTTTCTTCCAACACAACCTTCTTGATGTCATTCCATAACTCTTCTGGAGCTCTGTCATTTGTATCTAAAGCAACAAATCAATTTTGCAGGCAGTCTTTAAATTCCAGTGGTATATTCTCAAGGTCATATTTTGCTGCATTCATGAGTGGTTTGCTCTTTTTCAACTTTAGCTTGAGTTTGCATACTAGTAGTTGATGATCTGTACCACAGTCAGCTCCAGGTTTTGTCTTTGTTGATGTTATAGAGCTTTTCCATCGTTGACTTCCACAGATGTAGTCAATTTGATTTTTATACAGTCCATTGGGTGAAGTCCATGTGTACATCGCTGCTTGTGTTGCTGGAAGAAGGTGTTTGAGATGAATAGATCGTTGGTCATGCAGAATTCTATCAGTCTTTCTCCAGCTTAATTTCTGTTGCCAAGTCCATATTTTCCAACTACTTTGTCTTCTTCTTTGTTGCCAACTTTTGCGTTCCAGTCACCCATGACTATCAGGATACCCTGTTTGCATGTTCTGTCATTTTCAGCTTGTACTTGTTCATAGAACTCTTCAATTTCATTCTCTTCTGCAGCTGTTGTTGGGGCATATACTTGAATTATAGTTGTGTTGATAGGCATTCCTCGTAGACGAATAGAGATTAAGCATTCACTGACTGCATTGTATTTAATTACAGTTCTTGCAAGTTTCTTCTTTATTATAAATGCAACACCATTTCTTCTTTGTCTTTCATTTCCAGCATAGTAGACCATGTGATCTTCTGATCCAAAGTGCCCGATGCCAGTCCATTTCATTTTGCTGACACCCAACAGATCAAGTTGTACACGTTCCATTTCATTCTTGACCACCTCCAACTTCCCTTGGTTCATGCTTCGTACGTTCCATGTTCCAATGTGCAAGACATCTGTACAGCTTCTGACTCTCATTTCATGCGCAGCTACTTCAGCAGTCAGACGTCCCGAGGGCTTTGATCAAACCACATCATAAATGCTGGCTTTACTCTGAAAAGTCTTCAGCTCTTCCCCAGTAGCTAGTTGAGTGCCTTCCGACCTGTGGGTCTCATCTTCCAGCACTATAGCACAATTTGTTTTGTTGTAACTATCTATTGGGTTTTCATGGCAAGATACAGAAGTAGATTGCTGGGCCTTTCTTCCGCGCAGTTTAAGTTTGGTGTTGTTGCCGTTGTCACAGAAATGTCATCCTCTGCCGTCAACACTATCCCATTCTGCTGCTGCCCAGGTGGTTGGTTTGTCTTGGTCTGGCACCTCAGCTGAGACCTGTCCATCTTGGGAGACCCTGCCAGTAGTTAAACTACCAATAGTTTAGCTCTCAGCATTACTGATGCACACAAGCCCTCACAGCACGACAAGTTGCAAACCAAGCAAGGGGCCTTTCCTCTAAGGTGTACATATTAAGATCCTTAAGTCTGTCCTCATATGCTTTATAATGAAGACCACTAATCATTTTAGTAGCCACCCTCTGCACTGACTCCATCCTGTTCACATCCTTTTGAAGGTGCGATCTCCAGAATTGCACACTCTACTCCAAATGAGGTCGCACCAAAGACTTATGTAGAGGCATTATCACCTCCATTTTTCTGCTAGCCATTCCTCTGGGTATGCACCCAAGCATCCTTCTAGCTTTTGCCGTCACCTTTTCTACCTGTTTAGCTACTTTAAGATCATCAGACACAACCATGCCTAGGTCCTGCTCTTCTTTAATGGACAAAAGTACTTCACCCCTTATACTATATTGCTCCCTTGGATTGTTGCAGCCCAAATGCATGACCTTACATTTTTTAACATTAAATCCCAGCTGCCAAATTCTAGACCATTCTTCAAGCTTAGCTAGATTCCTCCTCATGTTATCTACACCTTCCTGGGTGTCTACTCTATTGCAGATTTTGGTATCATCCGCAAAGAGGCAAACCATACCCGACAGCCCTTCCGCTATATCACTAACAAAGATGTTAAAAAGAATCGGATCAAGGACAGATCCCTGGGGCACACCACTGGTAACATCCTTCTCCTCAGAGTGAGCTCCATCTACCTGTACTCTTTGTCGCCTCCCACCTAACCAATTTCTAACCCAAGCAGTAACTTTAGAGTGTCAAAAGCTTTACTGAAATCTAAATACACCACATCTAGGGCTCTCCCTCGGTCCAACTCCCTGGTCACCCAGTCAAAGAAATCAATCAGATTTGTCTAACAAGACCTGCCTCTGGTGAATCCATGCTGCCTTGGATCCTGTAATCCGCTGGACTCCAGAAACCTCACTATTTTCTCTTTCAGCAGCGTTTCCAATAATTTACTCACCAACTAAGTTAAACTAACTGGCCTGTAGTTTTCAACCACATCCTTACTTCTGCTTTTGTGTAAAGGCACCACATGAGCCTCTCTCCAGTCCTTTGGCACCACTCCCGACCAGGGCCGGCCCGTCCATTGAGCAAGAATGTTTTTTGCACAGGGCCCTGCGTTTCAGGGGGCCCCGCGCAAAGAACATTCTGCTTAAAAGTAAATTTTACATTTTTTTTAAAAAAGCTGTCTGCTGCCAGCCTGCCGCTGCCGCCGCAGCAGATTTGAGTGTCCCGCAGGGCCCCCCGCCCCCTGCCCGGCAGAGCCTGCCCTCCCTGCATCAGCTCCCTCTCCGCAGTCGAAACCGGCTTTCAGAGCACGAAGGGAGAGTTTCCCTTTCGCGGTTCTGTTAAGACCGCAGGGGCTGATGGGAACTTCCCCATCAGCGCCCACGGGCTTAACAGAGCCGCGAGGGAGAAACTCTCTCTTCGCGGTCTGAAAGCCGGTTTCGACTGTGGAGAGGGAGCTGATGCAGGGAGGGCAGGCTCTGCCGGGCAGGGGGGGGCACCGCGGGACACTCAAATCTGCCACAGCAGCAGCGGCAGGCCGGCAGCAGACAGATTTTTTATTATTTTAAATTTTCCCTAGGCTGGGGGGGGAAGAGGGGTTAGGACTGGTAATGGGCTAATGTGGATGGGCTAAGTCTGGAAATGGGTTGATGGGGAGTTAGGACTGGTAATGGGCTATGGGGGGGCTTAGACTGGAAATGGGCTGAGTGGAAGGGAAGGCTTGAACTGCAAATAGCTGATGGGGACGGGGGCTTGGAATGGAAGTGGGCTGATGGGGGGTTAGGACTGGTAATGGGCTGGGGGGCTTAAACTGAAAATTGGGTGATGGGGGTTAGGACTGGAAATGGGCTGATGGGGAGTTAGGACTGGTAATGGGCTATGGGGGGGCTTAGACTGGAAATGGGCTGAGTGGAAGGGAAGGCTTGAACTGCAAATAGCTGATGGGGACGGGGGCTTGGAATGGAAGTGGGCTGATGGGGGGTTAGGACTGGTAATGGGCTGGGGGGGCTTAAACTGACAATTGGGTGACGGGCGTTAGGACTGAAAATGGGCTGATGGGATTAGGATTGGAGTGGGCTGATGGGGGTTTAGGATTGGTAATAGGCTATGGGGAGGCTAGGACTGTAATGGGCTGAGTGGAAGGGAAGGCTTGAACTGCAAATAGCTGATGGGGACGGGGGCTTGGAATGGAAGTGGGCTGATGGGGGGTTAGGACTGGTAATGGGCTATGGGTGGGGCTTAAACTGAAAATTGGGTGATGGGGGTTAGGACTGGAAATGGGCTGATTGGATTAGGACTGGGAGTGGGCTGATGGGGGGGGCTTAAACTGAAAATTGGGTGATGGGGGTTAGGACTGGAAATGGGCTGATTGGATTAGGACTGGGAGTGGGCTGATGGGGGGTTAGGACAGGTAATAGGCTATGGGATGGCTAGGACTGGTAATGGGTTGGGGGGTTGCTAGGACTGGAAATGGGCTGAGTGGAAGGGAAGGCTTGAACTGCAAATAGCTGATGGGGACGGGGGCTTGGAATGGAAATGGGCTGAGTGGTAGGGGGTCCTTGAACTGCAAATAGCTGATGGGAGGGGGATTGGAATGGAAATGGGCTGTGAAGGGAGGGAGCTAGGATAGGAAATGGGCTGAAGAAGGAGCTAGGATAGGACTGGGAATTGGGTGTTGGGGAGAGCTAAGATTGAAAATGGGCTGTGGTGGGGACTTGAATTGAAATGGACTCATGAAGGGGCTGGAACTGGAAGTAGGCTCATGGGGGGCTTGGATTGGAAATGGGCTGAGTGGAGGGGAGCTAGGATTTGACATTGGCTGATGGTGGGGCTAGGAAAGGACTAGAAATGGGCTGATGGGAGGCTGGTATTGGAAATGAGCTGATGGAGGGATTCGGAAAGGACTGGAAATGGATGGGGGAGCTAGGAATGGAAATGGGCTGATGGGGGGGCTAGGACTGGAAATGGGCTGATGCGGGGACTAGAAGGGAGCGGATACTGGGTGGGGCTGGAACTAGAAGGGAGCTGATGTTGGGGGAGATTAGAATGGGATGGGGCTGGGAGAGTGAAATGGAGAGGGGAAAATATTTTGTGGGAGGTAAGAAAAATCTACAATTGGCCGGGTATTGGGAGAGTAAGTGGGGATTGAGGATGGAGGGGTAAAATTTGAGTGGATGAAAAAGGAATGAGGAAAGAGCAAAAGGAGAAAGATTAGTATGTTAAAGCAGATGTAAGAGAATGGAAAAAACTAGAAGAGAGAAGAAAGGACAAATGGACAGCAGACGATGGAGAGTTAGCAGAAGACACCAAGAAACCAGAAGAAAGTGTCTGGAGAAATTGCAACTGAAAAAAAAATGCACAAAAGGTAGAAAGATATCTCTTTATTTTGAATTTATTAACTGGAATATGACAGCTCTGGGAAATGTGCATCATTAACGTCTGTGCTTTGTTTAGTACAAGAGGAAATTAATTTATAGTTTATTTCTACATTGTTGTTGTACATTCCAAGTTTGGCTTTTTAGGGTTCCCAGTTTAATTATTGTCTTCCTGTTTCTAAATTGTGATTCCTTGTTTGGTGATGGTCTGTGTTCTGCATGTGTAACTGAGCTGAGGTATTCTGTTTATGTAATTCCTATTTGACATTGCCACTTGTTCTCTTTCCCCAGAAGGTCATGTATTGTTATTCTCTGAAATGTAGTGGTTTAATATTTGCAGTGTTGCCTTTTGATAGGTAGGGTATGGTGTTTTGTGAGTCCTGGTAGTGCTGTTATGATACGATGGGTTTGCTATGTGTTCTAAATGGGCAGTGTTGTAGTAGTTCCTAATGTGCCTGGCGGTTGGCACTGGATTATAGTAATATAGAAATCTTTTAGTCTTTCTTTATCCATACACTCATGAAGAGGCATGTTTACTAAAAGTTAGTGTATGGTAACATTATGCAAATAAGGCCCCTTATGCAAATGAGGCCCCACGCTGAGTCTCTGCACATGGCCCCCACCCCCCTTGGGCCGCCCCTGCTCCCGACTCCAACGAGGCATTGAAAAGGTCAGTCAGTGGAGCTGCTAGAACGTCGCCAAGTTCCCTCAGTATTCCAGGGTGTATCCCATCCGGTACCATCACTTTGTCTACTTTAAGTTGAGCTAGTTTCTCACGAACACAGTTTTCTGAAAATTGTTCAAGATGTCCCTCATTCTGTTCCTCTTTGTGGGTGTTTTCTGAGGTCCTGCTCCTGGTTCTTCATCTGTGAACACAGAACAGAAATATTTGTTAAGCAATTCCGCTTTATCCTTATCAGCTTCTACATATTCCTCCCCTGCACCCTTGTGTCTGACAAAACCACTTTTGCCCTTCCTCTTCTCATTAAAAGAAAGGAGGTGCCATATTCACTCTCAGGTGCAGCTGTTTATGCTCATCAGGCATACATTAAGGACCTGATATTAATTAAGCTTCAGGTGAACAAAGTACATTACATGTATTTAGGTATAACTTTATTAGTATAAGTATCCCCAGCAACCCTTAGTATGTAAAGAACTTAAATACCTAAACACATCTTTAAAACTAAGATGCAGACAGCAGTCCAGCAGTGAGATGGGGGTTTTCCAGTCTTTTGCATTGAGTGTCAGATATATGAATTCTCCCAGTTGGTGAGGGGTCTTACGTGTGCCCTAGGTGCAAGGAGCTCTTTGCTCTCAGGGAACGAGTCCGATCTCTGAAGGCTAGGGTAGCAGACTTGGAAGACATAAGGAAGACAGAGGTACATAGACGAGACTTACAGGGATATAGTACTGAAGTCCCACATCCAGTCTGGCAGCATCCCTGTTGACATGGAGAAGAGAGGTCACGTGACAGGAGAGCATCACCCTGGTGCGGAAGGAAGTGATCCTATAGCAAGGACCTATCCTCCAGGTGATGTACAACCCTCTCGCACTGAGGAGGTTTCTCCAGAGCCATGTGCCCGTAAGGGAAGGGTTAGGACAGCCGTTATAGTTGGTGATTTGACCATTGGGTATGTAGATAGCTGGGTAGCTGTTGGACATGAGGATCGCCTGGTAATATGCCTGCCTGGTGCAAAGGTAGCGGACCTCACAAGCCACCTAGACAAGGTCTTAGATAGTGCTGGGGAGAAGTCTGCTGTCTTGATACATGTCAGTACCAATGACATAGGAAAGTGTGGTAGGGAAGTTCTGAAGGCAAAATTTAGGCTTTTAGGTAAAAGTTGAAATCCATAACTTCTAGGGTAGCATTTTCTGAAATGCTTCCCTTCTACACGCAGGACCCAAAAGGTAGGCAGAGCTCCAGAGTCTCAATGTGTGTAAGAGACGATGGTGCAAAGATGAGGGTTTTGGATTTGTTAGGAACTGGGGAACATTCTGGGGAAAGGAAGGGGCTCTTCCGAAGAGATGGGCTCCACCTGAACCGGGACGGAACCAGGCTGCTGGCATGAACTTTTAAAAAGGAGATAGAGCAGCTTTTAAACTAGATAATTGGTTTGCAGCTTGTCGTGCTGTGAGGGCTTGCGTGCATCAGTGATGCTGAGAGCTAAACTATCGGTAGTTTAACTACTGGCAGGGTCTCCCAAGATGGACAGGTCTCAGCTGAGGTGCCAGACGAAGATCAAGAAAAGGTGGAAGGAATATACAGAGTTTTTATATGATAAAGATCAAGTGGACCAACAGCCGTTTCAACCTATACCTTATGATCAGGAACCATTGGTGATGAAAGAAGAAGTTGAAGCAGCATTGAAAGCCTTATCAAAGAACAAAGCACCAGGCATTGATAGCATTCCCATAGAAGTATTGCAGCAATCTGATGCAGCTGTTACTGTACTTACAAGGCTCTGCCAAGAAATATGGACGACAACATCATGGCCAACTGACTGGAAAAGATCTGTGTTTATACCAATACTAAAGAAAGGTGATCCAACTGACTGTGGAAATTATCGCACAATCGCTCTGATCCCACATGCCAGCAAGATTCTACTGAAGATTATTCAAAAGAGACTACAGCCATACCTAGAACAAGAACTACCTGAAGTGCAAGCAGGGTTCAGGAAAGGGCGAGGAACGAGAGACATCATTGCGGATGTGAGATGGATCCTTGAAAAGACTAAAGAATACCAAAAGGATATCTATTTGTGCTTTATCGACTATAGCAAGGCTTTTGACTGTGTAAACCATGAGAAACTCTGGGCCAAGCAACAGTTCAAACGGAACAAGGAGAAACAGAATGGTTTAAAATAAGCAAAGGTGTAAGACAAGGCTGCATACTTTCCCCCTACCTGTTTAATTTATATGCAGAACAAATCATCAGAGAAGCAGGATTGTATGAAGACAACAGAGGTGTGAAGATTGGTGGAAGACTCATCAACAACCTTCGCTATGCTGATGATACCACATTACTGGCAGAAAGTGAAGATGATCTGAAACATTTGCTTCTCACAATCAAAGAACATAGTCTCAAAATGGGCCTGCACCTTAATGTAAAGAAGACAAAGATCATGACAACTGGCATAATCAACAGGTTCATCGTTGAAGGAGAAGAAATTGAAATCGTGAACATCTTTAACCTACTTGGATCAACTATCAATAAAGAAGCAACAAGCAGTCAAGAAATCAGATGACGCATTGCTCTTGGCAGAATGGCTATGAAAGACCTAGATAAGATTCTCAAGAGCAGAGATGTCTCTCTCCATACAAAGATTCGACTTGTTCAAGCCATGGTATTTTCCATAACATCATATGGATGTGAAAGCTGGACAGTGAAAAAGACAGACAGGAAGAAAATTGATGCCTTTGAATTATGGTGCTGGCGGCGAATACTGTATTTACCATGGACTGCCCGAAGAACAAACCAGTCGGTACTAGAGGAGATCAAACCTAAGCTTTCTTTAGAAGCTCAGATGACAAGACTTCGACTTTCATACTTCGGACACATCATGCGAAGAGAGAGATCATTAGAGAAAGACATCATGCTTGGAAAGATAGAAGGTCAACGCAAAAGAGGAAGGCCAGCAATGAGATGGATCGCTACAATAACAGCAGCTACGGGTACCAGTCTGTCAACAATGAGCCGCCTGACTGAAGACCGAACACAATTTAGGATAGCTATCCAGAGGGTCGCCATGAGTCGACTCCGACTCGACGGCACTTAACAACAATATGGGAAAGCCGACAGTCGCCCAAGAACGCATGGTTCGTAACAATATATCCTTGAAGGATACTAGCAAAAGACTGAAGTTAGGGATATCAGCAGAGAGGTTCCAATAAAGACAAAAGTAGCTCAAATGCCCTTGAGTACGGAGCAGACAGAGTTTAAAGATTCCAAATTACCCCTGTCAAATGATAGCCAGATTAATATGAATAAAATACAGCCTCTAAAATACTTGTATGCAAATGCTAGAGGTCTAAAAAATAAGATGGGAGAGTTAGAATATATAGAACTAAATGAGAAGTTAGATATGATTGGTATCTCAAGAGACATGATGGAAGGAGGACAACCAGTAGAACACTGTGATACCTGGGTACAAACTATACCATAATGATAGAGCAGATCAAATTGTTGGAGGGGTTGCGCTCTGTGTTAGAGAGGGCATTGAGTCACAAAGGATTAAAGTTTTGCAAGAAACAAAATTCACTATAGAATTTCTATAGACCTCTATTATATCTCTCTTTGGACATCTTTTTTACAAATTGAAGAGGCTATGAACCCGATTCCGGAAGGAGCATGTCTGGGCTGTCCAGACGGCCCCATACAGGAAGAGCCTGTTTGGACCCGATTCTGAAACGCAGAAGCAAAGCATTCCTGCGACTGTCAGAATCAGTCCCCAAAAACAGCCCAGCGTGCTTCTCCTGCAGCTGTGGGGACATCCTCTCCGTGGCTCCATCTGCCAACAGCCTCGGACCCCTGAGTTCCCACCGCTCAAACCCGATGGGGGCCCGGATCTGCTAGTGGGATCTCACCCTCCATGTCCTGGTGCTCATGTGGGGGGTTCCTGACCTCCGGGGGACGATCTCCTGGCCACATTTGGGGAGGTGCTCCGCTCTTATTCCATCTCAGGTGGTATAAGCTGGGGGTCCTCCTGACGGTCCCTGGACATACAGGGCATCCTGGAATCATCCCTATATGTTCAGAGATTGGCTCTACCCACTCTCTGCCCCTGTCACGCCTCCATCCACTGCAGTATGCATAGTAGCTCTGTGCATGCAGCGGGGGATGAAGGCAGAATACTAGCAAGGTGGATAGCAGGGTAGCACATCCCAGCGGGACATGTTGCTCCGCTATCTGCCTTATGGAATCGGGGCCTTAAACTTTTAAGCCTTTCCTCATAGGGGTATCCATCCATTCTTTTTATCATTTTAATGGCTCTTCTCTGTACCTTTTTTAATTCTGCTATATCCTTTTAATGATATGGCAACCAGAATTGCACACAATATTCAAGGTGCGGTCACACCATGGAGTGATACAAATATATTATAATATCCCTAGTTTTATTCTCTATTCCTTTCCTTATGATTCCTATGATTCTATCTGCTTTATTGGCAACTACTGCACACTGGGCAGAGGGTTTCACATATCCATGATGACACCTAGATCACCTGGCTGCTGATTCCTAATGTCGAACCTTGCCTCTTGTAGCCATAGTTTGGGTTGTTCTTCCCTAAGTACATAACTTTGCACTTGTCCACATTAAATTTCATCTGCCAATTGGACACCCAATCTTCCAATTTATCAAGGTCCTCTTGCAATTTTTCACAATCCTCTTGTGTTTTAACAACTTTGAATAATTTTGTGTAATCTGCAAATCTGATCACATCACTCATTATTCCCTTTTCCAAGTCATTTATGTATATGTTAAAAGGCAGCAGACCCAGCATAGATCCCTGGGGTGCTCCACTATTCACCTTTCTCCATTGAGAAAATTGGCCATTTATCCCTATGCTCTGTTTTCTATCTAACCATTTCCTGATCCAAAATAGTATACTGCATCCTATCCCATATATTTTTAATTTCCCCTAGAGTCTCTCATGAAGGGACCTTGTCAAAGGCTTTCTGAAAATCCTGATGCACTATTTCAACTAGCTCACCTTTATCTACCTGTTTATTCACACCTTCAAAAAATATAACAGATTAGTAAGACAAGACTTTCCTTGACTAAATCCATATTGGCTTTCTCCCATTAAATCATGACTATCTACATGTTCAGTAATTTTATACTTTATAATGGTTTCTATCATTTTGCCTAGTACTGATGTCAGGCTCGCTGGACAGCAGTTTTCCCATCATCCCTGGAACCCTTTTTAAAAAGTGGCATTATATTTGGCCACTCACCAATCTTCAGGTACTATGCTTCAGATTTTAATGACAGTTTACAGATTAGTAATAGTAGGCCTACAACCTCATATTTCAGTTCTTTTAGCACCATGGGATATATACCATCTGGTCGAGGTGATTTTTCTTTTTATCAAAGAGCGGTATGACATCTTCCCAGTTTATTGAGATTTGTTTTATTTCCTCTAAAACATCACCTTTAAATACCATTTCAGCCATGGGTAACTTCCCTACATCATCTTCAGTCAAAACTGAAGAAAAAAACTTCATTCAGTCTCTCTGCTATGGCCTCGTCCTTCCATAGCGCCCCTTTTACTCCTCTATCATCTAATGGTCCAACTGAGTCTCTCACAGGTATTTTGCTATCAATATACTTGAAAATGTTTTTGCTTCCAGAGCAAGCTTCTTTTCAAATTCTCTCTTTGTCTGTCTTATCAATGCCCTAAATCTAACTTGCCAGTGTTTATGTTGCTTCCTGTTTTCATCATTTAGCTCCTTTTTCCATTTCTTGAAAGATGCTTTTTTGGCTACAACAGCCTCTCTGACCTCACATTTAAACAATGCCAGCAGCCATTTGACATTTCTTCTACCTTTCTTAAAGCATGGAATACATCTGGTCTAGGCTCCAAGATAATATTTTTAACAATGCCCATGCTTGATGTAAATCTTTCAACTTTGCAGCTGCTCCTTTTAGTATTTTCTTAAACATTTTCCTCATTTTATCATAGACTCCCTTTTGAAAGTTAAATACTAGTGCCATGAATTTCCTTGCTGTCCTCCCTCCATTTATTAAATAAAATGTGATCATGTTATGATCACTATTGTCAAGTGGCCCCAATGCCATTATATCTTGCACCAAATCATGTGGTCCACTAAAGACTAGGTCTAAAATAGCTTCTCGGTGTTGGTTCATGAACCAGCTGCTCCATGAAGCAGTCATTCATTTCATCTAGAAACTATCTCCCTAGCATGTCCTGCTATGAAATTGACCCAGTCAATGCCAGAGTTTTTGAAATCACCCATTATTACTGTGTTGTAACTTTCTGTTAGCTTCCCAGATTTCTTTTAGCATTTCATCATCCATCTGTTCATTCTGGTCAAGTGGATGGTAATATACTCCCACTACCATTGCCTTCCCCTTTTTACATGGAATTTCTATCCATAGAGATTCTACAGTGTCTATTATGTCCTGCAAAACATTTATCCTGTTTGACTCAATGCCTCTCTATCATATAGTACAACCCCTCCACCAATTTGATGTACCCTATCATTTGTGGTGAAGAGCGCCCTCCTGAGGAAATGGAGACTGAAGGAAATCCTGAAAAGCAGCAGGATTTACACAGGATTTTCAATCCTAGAAGAAAAAAACCCTCTTCTGTTGAGCTGAGAATGGAGACGAGCCCAGGGGAGGAGTTGAGCAGTGCTGATTGGGCACACCCAGGGGTTGGACGGGGTGTGGCTGGAAAAGAATCCCTTTTTGAAGTGGTGAATGACACTGCTAAGGGGAGACAGAAAAAGAAAAGCCATGAGCAGATGACCTGTGAGCAGAGGGCCTGTGAACAGACGAGCTGTGAGAGGACGTTTGGAACGTCAGATGAGACCGAGTCAAGCAGTGAGTGCAAGTCCAGGAAGCAGTTTGGATGCACGTCTGAGCCTGGTAGCAACAGAGGACCTGCAAGGATTTTTACAGGTGCTGTGAAAGGAAGTCCTGTAAGAAGTGGACCGAGCCCTGGTTTAGAGTCCTGGGAAAAGGCAGAGCCCTCAAGTAGAAAGCCTCCAAGGCAGACACCTGCAAAAGGTAACTCATTCTAATGGGATACAATTTGGACCGGAGAGACCCAGAAGCACTCACAGCTGGAAAGCTTTTGAGCTACCTAAGAGGAGAGGAGCCTGGCAGAGAGAAAGCAGTTCCAATAGGAGTCATGATAGAGAAGGTAAAATTCAATCTCCTATGTTTGGGGCTTTGTTAAAGGATCCCAATTGTTACCCTGATTTATTTAAGCCAAGAGCTGAAGAGGGAAGCATTACTGACCGGGAGAGAAACCCAGTATTTGCTGACAACTGCTTGTCAGGAAATGAACAGGATGAATTGCTCCTCCAGGAGTTTAAACAATTCTTAGAGTTGAAAGCAGGCAGACAGCCAAAGCTGAATGAGGACACTAGTTCTGTGCAGTCAGAAGATTTAATGCAGATAGATTATGCCTTACCTTCTACAAACTCTGACAATTGTAGCATGGACTGTTCAATATGCTGTAAGGAAATAACAGTATAAAGAAGCTTGCTATACCTTGTATGGAAAGAATACAACGTGGTAGTTTCTGCTGCCGTGCTTGGAAACTTGATTGTTTGCACCTGAGTTTGAGCTCACACTGTGAAAGGAACAGTGACTGTTATGAGGCTGCAATGTATGTGAGTCACCTCTTGAGGCAGAGCTGAGTTAAGCTCCATTAGAAGGAAAGCTGATCCTATTTCTGGTTGTCTTATATTCCTGAGTTTCTTCTGTTCCTATTTAAAAGCACCATTTATGTTCATGTATTTGAATTTTGATGCGCTGGAGGAATTTCCCCAACACGAATAAATATTCTTGCAAAAGCCTTACCGTCTCTGGCACAACTACATTTATTCCTGAGAGAAGGGAGAACAAACTACATTACCCATCATTCCAAGGGAACAGTTTACCTCCATTCCTCATGGGACAATACAATAGGGCGGGGGCAGGAGCGTCGCACATTGCAATACAGTTTGTACCCAAAGTATAGTGTCCCATTGGTTGTCCTCCTTCCACAAGGTATCTGAGATGCTAATCATATCTAACCTTTCATTTAGTCTATATATTCTAACTTTCCCATCTTATTTTTAGACTTCTAGCATTTGCATATAGGTCTTTCAATAGTTGTAGTTTGTTCATGTTAACAATCTGGTTACCAGTTGACAGGGGTAATTTGGAATCTTTCACCTCAATCTGGTCTTTACTTAAAGACATCTGGGTTACTTTTATCTTTATTTGGATCTCTCTATTGGGATACCCTAACGTCCTTGTTTTGCTAATATTCTTCAAGGATACATCATTCGAAACCATGCACTCTTGGGCAACTTCAGCTTTTCCCTATTATCCAGTTTAAAAACTGCTATATCTCCTTTTTAAAGGTTAATGCCAGCAGCCTGGTTCCACCCTGGTTAAGGTAGAGCCCGTCCTTTTGGAAAAGCCCACTCCCACCCCTTCCCCAGAATGTTGTCCAGTTCCTAACAAATCCAAAACACTCTTCCTTGCAACATTGTCTAATCCACACATTGAGACTCTGGAGCTCTGCCTGCCTCTTGGATCCTGCGCATAGAACATGAAGCATTTCTGAGAATGCTTCCCTGGAAGTTCTGGATTTCAACTTTCTACCTAAAAGTCTAAATTTGACTTCCAGAACCTCCTTCCCACACTTTCCTATGCATTGGTACCAATATATTCCAAGAGAGCAGGCTCCTCCCCAGCAATATCTAAAACCTTATCTAGGTGGTGTTTGAGCTCTACCACCTTCACGCCAGGCAAGCAAGTCACCAGGTGATCCTCATGTCCACCAGCCACCCAGCTATCTATGTACCTATTGACTAAATCATCAACTACAATGGTTGTCCTAACCCTTCCCTCATGGGCACATGACCCTGGAGACACCACCTCAGTGCGAGAGGGTATTACATCACCTGAAAGGCAGGTCCTAGCTACAGGATCACTTCCTGCCACACCAAGGTGATGTTCTCCTTTCACATTACCTCTCTCCTCTATGGCAACAGAAAGGCTGCCAGACTGGAGTTGGGACTTCTCTAATATGTCATTGTAGGTGTTGTCTATATACCTTTATGTCTGCCTCAGCTTTTCCAAGTCTGCTACTCTGGCAACCAGAGATTGGACTCATTCCCTGAGAGCAAAGAGCTTTTTGCACCTAGTTTATATGTAAGACATCTCACCAACTGGGAGAAAATCATACATTTATTTATATACATTCTCTTATATACCGTGCTGTTCTGCATCAGTGCGGTTTACATTGAACAAACTGAAATTACATTGAACAGGGCATTATAACTTGGAGATAACTATTTTACAGGGAACATGGGCTATGGAGGGTTAAGTGGCTTGCCCAAGACCACAAGGAGCACCTGTGGGACTAGAAACCCCAGTCCTTCCGGCCCAAGGTTGCTGTCCTCTAGTGCAGCGTTTTTCAACCACTGTGCCGCGGCACACTAGTGTGCCGTGAGATATTGTCTGGTGTGCCGTGGGAAAAATTCCAATTTCATCCGTAACATGTGGCCTCGGCTCACAAATTAGGGCTGCCAACCGGCCGGTTTTCAGCCGGCCTGGCCGGTTTTTCCATGGCCAGGCCAGCTGCCAGCACAGTTGTAAAACCGGCCATTGAAAAGCCGGTTTTTTGCTCTGGCCGCAAGATCGGGAGCGGCCAGAGCAAAAAACCGGCTTTTGTGCCGAAGTCCGCGGCGCGAACGCGATCACGATTCCCTATAGCAGTGCAGCCGCTGGTTCTGCTTTGTACAGAGCAGCGGCTGCACTACACTTACATTGAAAAGTAAAGAGAAACTGTGTCAGGAGCCCTCCGATCATGCAGAGCCCGAGGAAGTGATGTCATGGGGGCGGGCTCCTCACAGGCTATCTTTCCTTTTCAAATTAACTTTAGCTGCAATAAAGTTAATTTGAAAAGGAAAGACAGCCTGTGAGGAGCCCGCCCCCATGACATCACTTCCTCGGGCTCTGCGATGACCGGAGGGCTCCTGACACAGTTTCTC
Organism: Ichthyophis bannanicus; assembly: GCA_033557465.1. Classification (NCBI taxonomy): domain Eukaryota; kingdom Metazoa; phylum Chordata; class Amphibia; order Gymnophiona; family Ichthyophiidae; genus Ichthyophis; species Ichthyophis bannanicus. The sequence goes on from CM066038.1 coordinate 352,768,280, forward strand.
TTTACTTTTCAATGTAAGTGTAGTGCAGCCGCTGCTCTGTACAAAGCAGAAGCAGCGGCTTGGGCAGAGGGGGTGTGTGTGTGTGAGTGAACCAGCAAGGGGGGGGGGGAGTGTGAGTGAACCAGCAAGGGGGGGGGAGTGTGAGTGAACCAGCAGTGGAGGGAGGGGGGGTGGTGTGAGTGAACCAGCAGTGGAGGGGGGGGTAAATGAGTGAGTGACCCAGCAGGAGGGGTGAGTAAGTGACAGGGGGGTGGGTGAGTGAACCAGCAGTGGAGGGGGGGGGTGGTGTGAGTGAACCAGCAGGGGAGGGGGGTTGGTGTGAACCAGCAGGGGAGGGGGGTTGGTGTGAGTGTTTGATTCCTATTCAAGAGAATTACTTTATATATAGTCAATATAGGCACAGAGGTAAATTTTTTTAACATTTTCTAATGGTGGTGTGCCTCGTGATTTTTTTCATGAAAAAAGTGTGCCTTTGCACAAAAAAGGTTGAAAAACACTGCTCTAGTGGGATTTGAACCCCCGACCTTCCAGCCTGAAGTACCTTGCCCCAACCACTAGGCCACTCCTCTCCACATGTCACACTCAATGCAAAGAGACTAGATAGCCCCCATTGTACTGCTGGACTGCTGTCTGCATCTTTGTTGTAAGATTTATTTATCTATTTAAGTTGTTTACTTATTTGAAATAGCTAGGGGAATAGGGATCTTGAACCAATACAATCATACTTAATAAGTTTAAGGGACTTTGTGTAATGTTCACCTTAAGATGAACTGCAAGGCCTTAATTAATCTATTCCTAAGGCCTAACAACTTGCTGATGAGGATAACCAGTTAAACCTGAAAGTGAAGTAGACTGTTTTTTCCCCCCTTAACAGGATGAAGAGCCTAGAAATCAAAGATTATGTCTGGAATGGGTGAATATGTTTATTTATGTAACTTAAACTTGGTAATGTACATTAAACAGGGACATTGATAACTTGGAATTTTCTGAGACAATGAAGGATTAAGTGATTTGCCCAAAGCCACAAGGAGTATTAGTGGGAATTGAACCCTGGCCTCTTGGTTCCCAAGCTGGTGCTCTAACCATTAGGCTACTCCTCCACTCCATGTGAAAAAGAAACACTAACTGAAAACTGTCTTGTTACATTATGTCCTAACTTACTTCATAAAACAGAATTTTAAAATAGACATAGATTTTATTAGCTTAAAACCAAATAATTCCCTTTTCTCCAAGAGTTTGAGAATTTCCCAGCAAGTAAGTACTTGCAAGTGCAGATTCTTTCCCAGCAGGAGCAGCTGCTCTCAGTAGATCGTCAAAAAGGCATAGGATAAACAAAGAGGATCCCAATATTGCAAGAGAGGAGGGAGTAATGGGGAGCTCACCGCACAGATAATTACTAGCATAAAGCATGGATTGTAAGCCAATTGAGGACAAATGGCGTATATTTGTGATGTTAAGAGCGAGACATGATGGGACATAGAAGCATGTAAAAACGAAGGGGGAAATTGAGAAGTGGAGGGGAGAGAGGGAAGGGAAGGGAGGGGGTGGGGGGGGAAGATAGCAGATTAGGCAATACTGACTGTTGTACTAGTTAGTAGGGGATAAAAGCAAGTTGGATTGTGGGATTGTTGTGGAAAATGTATATTGCTGAGTTCAGAAGCTGTTTGTACTACTTATTGAAATACTTAATAAAAAGTTAAAAAGGAAAAAAAAAACCTAAGCATTGCTCTGATCGGCCATTTAACCTTGTCAGTGGTTCATGGAAAGAAAACTGTTGATCATATTATTTTGTTTTCAATATTTTCTGTTGCTGTGAGAGACATTTTGTTATGGTTATAATGACCGCTGAACGATGGCATCAAAGCTTTTGTTTTAGACTCCTTGACATTTCTTCCCTTACAACTAGTTTTTACCATGGTAGTGGATGGCATTTACCTCTGGCACCCTTGATGTAGGACAGCTGCTTCTCATTACCCTAATTAGTGTGGAGGTTCTCTTGCAACTCAGGTTTTCAGAATAACCACAATGAATATGACATGAAAGATATTTGCATACAATGGAAGCAGTGCATGCAATTCTTCCTCATGCATATTCACTGTGGTCATTCTGAAAACCTGACTGATTAGGTGTGTCCAGAGGGCTTGGTTGAGAACCACTGCCCTAGTGTAATACAATTCCCTCTAACCACCGCTGTATAAAGCAATTTCATCTCATCTCCCTAGTATAGAGCAATTAGTCTTCCCACTATTCTGATATAAGGCAGTATCTTCTCAGGAGTCTATTATGTACCGCTTTCTCTTATTACTTTTGTGGAAGACAGCTCTAGCTCACCATGTTAGGCCCCTTTCCTTTTACTCTCTTACACACCGATACAGAAAACTAGTGTGGCCTTTAAGCACAGTGCCACCTTTAGGTACAATTGCCGCCACTGCCAAATGCAGAAAAAAAACAAATGTACGCGTAAACAGCAAAGGAAAAGCAGAAAGGAGGAGGTATTAATGCCCCTGTACAAGTCACTAGTGAGGCCTCACTTGGAGTATTGTGATCAGTTTTGGAGAACATATCTCACAAAGTCTCCAGCGACTTGTTCCTGGCTAAATCCAAAGGCCTTTACTCATTCCTCATTCTCCTTGAGCTTTCTGCTGCTTTTGACACTGTTGACCACTACCTTCTCCTTGATACACTGTCCTCACTTGGTTTTAGGGGCTCTGTGCTGTCATGGTTCTTATCTTTCCCAGCACTCTTTCAATGACTGTTCTGGTGGTTTCTCCTTTACTGCTATCCCTCTCTCAGCTGAGTCTGTTCTAGGCTTTCTCCTTTTCTCTCTCTACATCCAGTCCCTTGGTACTCTCCTCCCATAGTTTTCAATATCATTTTCATACTAATGACTCTCAAATCTATCTACTCCTGATATTTCTCCTACACTCCAAATCAGTATATCTGCCTGCCTATCTGACATCGCTGCCTGGATGTCTCACGGCTGTTTGAAATTGAACAAGGCCAAAAATGAACTTCTTCTTTTTCCTCCTAAATCTTCTTCCCCCCCCCCCTTCCTCATTTCTCTATCTCTGTTGGTAGCACTCTTCTCCTTCCTATTTCCTTAACCCATAACCTTGAGGTCATCTTTGACTCTTCCCTCGCCTCACATATCCAGCAGCAAACACCTGTCATTTCTTTCTCTATAACATTAACAAAATTCATCCTTTCCTTTCTGAACACACTACTAAAACACTTATCCACTCTTTAATCACCTCTCGCTTAGATTATTGCAACCTCCTCCTTGCTGGTCTCCCTCTGAATCATCTTTCTCCCCTTCAGTCTGTTTAAAACTATGCTGTGCAGCTAATCTTCTGCCAGCCCATTATATTCATGTAACCCCTCTTCTTAAATCACTTCATTGGCTTCCCTTCTGTTTCCGTATCCAATACAGACTTCTCCTTCTGACCTATAAATGCATTCATTCTGCTACTCCTCAATACCTTTCCTCTCTCCTCTCTCCCTACATCCCTCCTCGTGAACTCCGCTCTTCCTCTGGCTTTCTTCTCTCTGTGACCTTCTCTTCCTCTGCCAGCTCCAGACTTTGATCCTTTCACAATGCTGCTCCTTATGCCTGGAACAAACTATCTGTATCTTTACATCAGGTTTCATCTCTCCCCCTTTTCAAATCCATGCTAAAGGCACACCTCTTTCAGGCAGCTTTTGGATCTTAATCCTTGGTTCTTCTCTCCTTTACCCTTCCGTATTGTACTCTCGTTCTCATCTATTGTATTGTCTGTCTTGATTAGACTGTAAGCTCTGATGAGCAAGGACCATCTTATTATATGGGTCTATGCAGTGCTGGGTATGCCTTGTAGCGCTGTGTAAATGATTAATAGTAGTAATAGTAAAGAGGAATGAAATATGGTTAGGAAGTGGAAAAATAAATGGAAGCAAACTGAAGAAAACAAATCAGTGTTAGAGATTGATGTAAGGGTGGAAGTGAAGTCAGAAACAAAGAGAAGAAATGGCAAATGGCCAGGAGACCTTGGAAAAATAGTAAGACAGGAAAGTAGAACACAAAGGCTGGGACCAACATGATGGGAAAAATAAAACGATCAGGTAGTGACTGGAATATGTCAAGTTTTTGATAACCTAGTTGCCAGTGCTGGTAGTAGGCAAGGCTGGAGCCCAGGGCACACTTGGGGCCTTCTCTGGCTTGGGGAGTGGGACCAAGGGCAATTTTCCTGGTTGCACCTCTCCCCACCCCTATGCCAGCCTGACATGTGCTGTCTTTATATATTGCACAGTATGGAGGAAATGCATCTGTTGTACTACGTGCAGAGTTTGGCTTCTCGGGTTTTGGTTTAATTTTTATCTACAGATTTCTATTTTTAGTTGTGATCCTCTTATTCTGTATTTGATGAGGGTCTATGTGTATTCTATGTGTACAACAGGCCAGGTATTCTCTTAGCATGGATTTTCTATGTAGCAATCTGTAATAATCTGGCTGCTTCAGTTTTCCCAATAGGTGTATTGCTGTTTTTAGAACTCATTGGAATATTTATGATGCTGCCTTTTCCTACGTTGGGCCCTTGTTGTGTGAGTTTTGGAAGTTTTCTCTAGGATAGATCCTGTGTGACTTTTACATAGATTTTTGTATTACTTCACAATATGTGTGGTACTGAGAGGGTTTATACTACTATTTATTGAGATGGACTGATGGATTATATGGCTGCAGGATATATATTTGGATGTAATACAGTATGAGGGAGCATGAGCAATACTTACTATGGGGCATGTTTACTAAAAGTAGGTTTTTGTGCACTTATTGCACACTAATAGCAACCCTAATATGCAGACACTTCCCACTCTCTACCCAATCCATGCTCCAACCTGTGGTCAGCAGTTAGCACACAGTTTTTGATTTCTAACAATCAAAGGGCTAGTGGCCAATGACTAGCAAATACAATGACTTTGCAAAATTTGGTCTGGTGTGCCTCAAGGCTCAAGCGACCTTGAGAGTGTGCCCTGACGTTGAGAAGCATTGCAATCGGCTAGTGGTTCCCAATGCTGTCCTGGGAGCTCTTGTTCTTAAAATTAATATTTTGGTTTCTAACTTATTGTTTTAACCCTAGTTTGGTCTACATCAGTGTCCTGATTTTAACTATTTCTTCTTAAAAAATTATTTTATTTAATGTGCATGTTGCATTCATAGTGGAAGGTGCATGGCCAGCCACAGAGTCGATTCAAGATATTGGCACCTAGGCAAACCTTAAACATTATGTAACCCCCTCCCCCCACCTTGGCTGTCAGAATCTATTGTTTAGCTTTGAATTCCTTGTTCTTTGCTATCCCAAAAGCTTCCACCATAGGTGACTGCCTAGTTTGTCTAGAGGTTGGGCTGGCTCTGGGTAGGTGTCAGTTCAGATACTCACCTGCATGTTGTCGAAATGTTCTCCTATTCCTTCATCAGCTCTTCCTTCTTGGCCCATTGCTGATCTTCAGCAGATGTCTCAGACCTGCTTTTTCACAGGTAATGGTGTGGTAATCATTCCAGCTGATCATGCAGATAGTCTACAATGTATGTAAACCTTGCAAAAGAGGAAACATATAGTGAAAAATCTGAACAAATTGGAGAGGAAAAAAGGTAAAAATCAAAATGCACTGTGGGGAAGCCTGAAAAGCTAGAGGGCAATTTTATAGAGAGAGACAGTTTTTATCTTCTCCTAACTAAATGAAAAAGCCACCCGGATTTTTCTAGCTCCCTTTTGTCTATTTAAATGATAAAGCCCTAGATATAATAATAATAATAATAAAGACCAATGTTGCAAATGATGAGGTAAAGCCAACACTTTTACAGACAATAAATGTAGAACCAAACTCACAGGGGCTTGTTTACAAAGCTACGGTAGCGGTTTCCGATCGTTATCGGAGCCGTGGCCCATTGAAATCAATGGGGCCGCGGCTCCGATAACGATCAGAAACCGCTACCGCGGCTTTGTAAACAAGCCCCATAATGTTGATTTTTAACAAAAAAGATTACCCACCATTAGTGGTTTATTTTACTCATATAAGCCTTATTTGCAATTTTCACATGGAATATCCAGCATTTATATGTGAAAATGGCATTCATATGTAAATGGCGATTTGAGAAAAGGCTGCATTTATACATGGATGTCCATTAAGCTGGTTCAAATCCCACTGTCACTCCTTGTGATCTTGGGCAAGTCACTTAACTCTCCATTGCCTCAGGTAGAAATTTAGGGGCTGATGCAGAAAAGCTTAGCATGGCTTTCTTCTGGTGCTTTTCCAGCACTAGGTTTGCTCTCCGATGCAGAAAGCAAGCTAGCACTGGAAAAATGCAAAAAAATCCATGCTAAATTGCAGTGCACTTGGCATGCAAATTGTTGCATAATTAATTGCGCCCAGTGTAAAAAACTGTGCTGAAACTTAGTGCAGTCTTTACCATGTTTTTAATGCTGGATCTTCATGTCAACTTTGGACAGACATACAGATACAGCCAGGAGCAAAAATATCATCTGAGGTGAAGTCTGACACTTCACCACAGATGATCCAGGCATTGGGGAAAGCCCTCAATGCCATCATCACACTGTTGAGGGGCCAGTGTCCCCCTCTGGATACCAACCTCCTGACTGAACACATCCCTGGTGGCCCAGTAGCCCCAATCTCCCACCCTCCCAAACAAATAAATACCTCGTGGCCCAGTAGCCCTGATACCCCCAACCAAAAAATACCCCCAACCAAAAAATACCTTATATGGCAGAGTGACACCTCCTGTGTTGCATCCTGGGACACACAAACTGTCTCAGGATACAACAAGGGAGATCACAAGCTATCGCAGAATGCACCACATGGAGCCAGGCGCCACCATTTTACAAGATGTTAGTGTGTGAGCAACACTTCAGCCCTATGATTTAAGATATTAGGGTGGGAGTGAAGGCATTTGGGGCCACTGGGCCACCAGGGATTTGTTTCTGTTAGGAGGTCAGTATCTGGAGGGCACCATTCCCCCGACAGAAAGAATTAAGGGGGCTATCCTCCTTAATCTCCTGCTGTATATTTCCCTCTCCAAACTGAAACTAAATAAAGTTAGCAGCCTCTATAGTTAATTGATGGCATTTATACATACAGGGTTGGCCCATCCACTAGGCAGGATAGGTGGCCGCTTAGGGCAGTAGGCCCCAGTGGGCAGCACTGCAACCTCTCTACGATTCTACTCAGCAATGGCAGAGCAAGCTTTCCAGTGCCACAGCGGGCCTTGAAGCATCTGTTCACGTATGCACACTCACAGCCTGCCACTCCTTCCCCACGGACAGAAAGTGTGCGTCGGAGGGGGCAGGAGCGGCAGGCCATGACTGCACACACTTTGTGCTTGAAGGCCCACCATGGCACTGGAGGGCTTGATATGCTGCTGCGGTGTAGAATCTTAGACAGGTCACAATGCTGCTCCCTCCCGCAGGTTAAGATGAGAGAGAAGGAAAGGGAACATGGATGCCTGGTACGGGGGAGGGGGCACGGTGGCAGGGGGTTCCTGTCTAGAGCGGCAGAAACCTTTGGGCCTGCTCTGTATACATATAGGTTTGCAAGCTGGTCCACATACACATGTAAGTGCCAGCACTTATAAGTATAGGTTGCAAAATACCAATTTACATGTGTAAGTGTTTCCCAAGGTGCCTCCCTTGTCCTACCTAGATAACATGTAGATTTGTAAAATGACTCCTCTAGAACTACATGCTGACAAATACATGTGCCCCACTGCATGTCCTTATACATATTTTAGAAAAGATTTCAAGTTTAGCAGAGCCCTTTCTAAAATACTGTCAGAATTTTGTATGTCCTGACCTCAATGTCTCAATTCTGGTATCCATGGACTATCTAAAAGTTGGTTTTTAATATGAAGCTACAATACATGCACTGCACTTCCATAACCCAGCTATATTCTACACACTATTTCTTTTATGCTAGAAGTGTCTTATTTACTCAGATTGAATGCACAGTTTGGGCTTTTCTAGTCAACAAAATCTCAATATGTAGCTGATAGTGACCATACTAAAAATGTGAATAGGCTACACATTTGCTCTTTGCGTTACAATGATAAAGATCTTCCAATTATAGCTTAGTGTCCCTATTGATCTACCAGTTTTCCACACACAGCACTTAGGGTCACAGTCAGAAGGAGGACAGAAGAGAACATTTTGTTGCTGAAACATTTATAAGACTGTAAAAAAAACCAGACCACTCTGTTACAAATGTATAATTGCATTTATTTATTTAAATGAATGCCTTTGAATTACGGTGCTGGTGGCAAATACTGCGTATACCATGGACTGCCCGAAGAACAAAACAGTCAGTACTAGAGGAGATCAAACCTAAGCTTTCTTTAGAAGCTTAGATGACACGACTTCGACTTTCATACTTTGGACACATCATGCGAAGAGAGAGATCATTAGAGAAAGACATCATGCTTGGCAAGAGAGAAGGTCAACGCAAAAGAGGAAGGCCAAGCAATGAGATGGATCCATACAATAAAAGCAGTTATGGGTGCCAGTCTGTCAACAATGAGCTGCCTGGCTGAAGACTGAATACAATTTAGGACAGCTATCCAGAGGGTCGCCATGAGTCAACACTGACTCGACGGCATTTAACAACAACAACATGGCGGATTACAAGAAGTACATACACAATCATATGAGGTAAAATCAGTATTAAAATCTAAATTGCAAAGCAGCATAAAACAAAACCTCAAATTAGTATCGAGACATAATAATTAACATAATATAAAACCAAACAAACACAAAAGCCACATCTGTAGCTGGATTCAAAATAGGCACCTCTGGCCATATATGGGAACTTTTGGAGTTCTTGTCGTTCTGAGACTGATAATGATTGGGGAGTTAGGGGAAAATGGTGCCAATTTTCTACACACCAGACTCAGATTAGTAGGCATGGAAGGGAGAGACAGAAGAGTGTGGAATGAACTCTTTCTTGCACATGCTCTCTCTAACCATACACATACATACATTCTTCTCATATATACACTCTCTGTCTCCCCATTCCCTGTCATTTTTACTTCTCTGGCCTCAGCACTCAACTCCACTAGGTCTGACTTGCCAACCTGTTTGGCTGCTGCTACTCTTTCCTTTGTCTGTCTTATGTGGACCTACAAGCGCCACGTCTTCTTCCTTCTGGCCCATGCAGGCTGAAGCACCATTACTGCATCCTCATCCTCTTCTTTATACCTGTATAGATTGATACAACAGCGGCTCCTCATCTTTTTGTTCAGACAGGCCAACACGATGCCAGCTCATCCTTTTTTGCACACATGGGACAATGTGGTCTAGGCTCCTTTTCTTTCTAGTCCATTGCACGGCAACACCAAATTCCCCTCCTTATTCCACCTGTGTGGGCTGATATAATGCAAGCTTCTTTTTCTTTGGCCTATACAGATCAATGCAATACTGACTCCTCTTCCTTTTGCAGGATGACATCAGTTTTTTCTCCATCTAGCCTATGTGGACTGACATAATGCCATCCCACTTCTTCTGACCCATGCAGACTGATTCAGTTGATACCAGCACCTGGAGATTTCTGGTATTTTTTAAAAGACCTGGCAATATTGAGAAGCAGTTGGATTGGATGAATGCCACCTAATGATACAAAGACTCATTTATTTATTTCAAATCCACATACCCTTAGGGGTCATTTTGACCTGTGAATAGCAGGGATGTATGTCTGGGTTGGACGTGCAACCCCCACTATTCGCAGGGGCTGTATTCTAGCACCGGGGCTCCCCGCATGCACAGAGCCGCTGTGCGGGAAGCACTGGACAGGGGTGGGATGGAGGCAGAGAGTGGGCAGAGCAAGGGCTGGCTACAGCATCCAGACATACAGGGCCTATTCTAATCAGGGCCCTGTATGTCTGGCTGTGGAAAGATGGACGTGGGACTTATTCCACCTCAGAGGTGGAATAAGTCCCATCAAAGGCAATGATCGGGCCCGGCAACCCCCCACAAGCCAAGGAGGTGTGGCAGCTGAGGCCCCTCCACCCGATCCTGGCCTTTTTTTTTTGTCTTGGGCTTTCAGTTCTCCTGCTGGGCATCCCAGTGCCATGGCAACAGGAAGCCTCGGTAACGGCACATAACCAGGAGCATACAGCGGGCCGGTCGGGCAGAAAAGAGGACGTCTCCCACAGTGAAATCAGGGGCATGCCGGGCCATCTAAGTGCCCAAGTCTGCTACTGCGGGAACATCAAGCTCCCATGGTTGCAGAATCGAATACATTTTGGGCTCATACATTTTTTGGATGTCCCGACAGACCAGATGTGCCTCTGTTGGACTTGATCTCCATGTGTGTTGGATGGATTTTCAGTTGGGTTAATAATAGTGATGATTAAGCAGATGACATTTTCTTGTCCAGGGGCAGCTCAAGGCAATCTGCTGCCTGAGGCGAAGAATGAGATAGCGCCCCCCCCCCCCACCACCTTAGAGGGGGGTGGGGCTTTTCAGAAATCCAATCAGAGATTGAACCAAACCAAAAAGCTGATTAGATATGGAAGAAATGCAAGTTGTTTGCGCACAGGGCCGTTTCGAGCTGCAATCGCGCCCTGTGCGACTTGCAGCTCGGGTGCACGCCCCCCTCCCCACCCCCATACCTCGGTCCAGCGCTGCCTGCTCTTTCCCTGCTGCTGCTGCCACCCTCTGTTTTTTTCACAGTGGCGCCGGCAGCAGCGAAAGAGCAGGCAGCGCTGGATGGAGGTCTGGGGAGGAGGGGAGCATGCACCCGATCTGAAAGGCGCTGGCACTTTAAGCAGATCTGTCCCTCCCTACTCTGACATCGTGTCGGAGGAGGGAGGGACCAGACCTGCTTAAAGTGCTGCAGAAAGGCTTGGGGCGCATTTTGGCTGCCTGCTGTTGTCCTCCCAGTGGCGGAAGGGCAACAGCTAGGGTTGCCAACTGGCTCCAGATGCGCCCGACAGGTTCAATCCAGTCCTGGGTTTACCTCATTGCATGCAGGGATATGTAGTTCTGATTTCTCCATTGCATTCTATAAGAAAAGGAAAACTACAAGTCACTGCATGCAATGGGGTAAACCCAGGACTGGATCAAGACTGTCGGGCGCATCTAGAGCCAGTTGGCAACCCTAGCAACAGCAGATAGCCAAAATGCATCCCCCAAGCCTTTGCACTCTGTGCGGCTGCATCGCTTGCACAGAGCTAGGTATGGTCCTGTTTGCACACCAAGGAACTAAAAGACAGCAAGAACCAACAGCACAGTTTATAAAACTAAATTATAACTCATTTTTATTGTATTGTTATAAACCGCGTTATGATTCTCGCTTTTTCTTTTTCAACATATATTTTGCATCCACAGTAGGTGCAGAGCAGAACCAGGACATTCACCCACAGAACTCAATATAAAAAAAAAAAAATCTGATTCTGATCATCTCACTAACAACAACAACCACTATTCTCCAGTACCAGGCATATTGTGAACTAATACAAAACCCTACAACAAAGAGCAAACCTACCATACCATACCATATCAGCACAAATTTCCAAAACTCACATAAGGAGCCCATCCAAAAAAAGCGTCACTGTAAATACTACAGTGGGCCCTGGAACATCCATACACTTATTTGAAAAGCTGAACAAGTCAAATTATTACAGTACAGTATAGATCTTTATGTACAAACTCCATGTTAACAGAACACCTGACCTCAGTCACACACTCACAACATCGACCCTCACCAAGTACAGAATAAGTAACAGCAATCTATAGTAAAAATAAAAATATGTAGACAAAATTTAAACTGAAACCCCAAGAAGCCAGAGTCCACATGCAGTGCAACATCAGATAAATAAGAGACGCAATTCCCCAATACTGTGTAAAATATAAAAATAGCACAAAGTCCAATCACTAAAATTAAACAGAATTATTTTTCTACCTTTGTTGTCAGACCATTTTATTCTCTGATTATGTTGGTCCCGATCTGAGGCTTCTGCTTTCCTGTCTTCTCTTAGCTCTCTTTCTGTGGTCTATGGTCCATCTGCAATTTCTTATCTCTTCTTTTGTTTTCTTCACTTCCTTCCATCAGCCCATTTCATATGAGCCCAGTACATATGAGGGCATTGCAATGTGCACAGAATTCTGAAACTTGATTATTTTCTGGGTTAGCTAAAAGCAAACATATCAAGCCACATCTCAAACAATTACACTGGTTTCCTGTAGAAGAGCCAGTTAAATTTAAATTTGTCACTACAATTTTTAAAGTGTTGCAAAATTTTAATCCGAAAGGATTAGACAGTCTAATTATTCTGAACACTCCCACTAAGGACCTGCAGCCTACGCATTATAAAGATGTGCATTCCCCCCATAAACCAAGTATCAAGAGCAAAGACTCAAAATCATATATTTTCTGTAATGGGTTTTCTACTCTGGAATTCCTTATCTCTGGTGATAAGAGATGAGGATAATTTATTGGCGTTCTGCCAGAAGGTGAAAATAAATGTTTTTCTCTCAGATTTTTGGCAAAGGATAGATGACTTTTTCTATTGTTAATATATGATTTTGCTGTTAATTGGTAAATGTTCTCATACTGAAGCTTTTATGTATGTGGTCCTACATTGTGATATTTGTTTTAATGCACTGCCTATTTCAAATGTTTCATTGTAATCCTCTCAGGATGTTAGATATGGTGGAATTTAAATAAATCATTTTGAATCATGAAGTCTCTGGATGGAATGCGGAGAATTTTCAGGAGTGCTACTGACCCAGTTACAGATTATATAGGGGGAATATTCAAAGGCATTTACATGGTCTGCAGACTTGCAAACCATGTAAAAGCCGCTCTGCGGGATATTCAGTGGCCCTAACAAAGTTATCTGCGGATACCACTGCTACACACTCTGATGCTAACCAGTTAGCATCGTAGTATGCCAAGGGCGTTGTGGGACAGCACCTATCGCTAACCGGGTAGCAGAGATACTCAGCTGCTGCTTAGCTAGTGATATGGGGTAAACGTCAGGTGTAGGAAACTCTGGCTTAACTTTTGCCACAGAAACTAACTGGGCAGCAGGTGAATATCGCCACTACCTGGTTAGCTTTGTAGCCATCTGGACAGCCCGGAGAGTCAATGCTGGAGCCTGGATATGCTGAGCCAGGTTTAGTGCTAGCAGCTAGCCGTTTTAGCAGCACAAAGCTGTCTGTGCTATCAGGCTCACAGTTTTTTGTTATGACTTACAAAAGGACCTCATCATGATTTTCTGGGATAAATTCATTTACACCGTTCAAAAGGTATAATAAAGATACATTCAACAATTCAATTTTATAAAGTAGACTTTCCCAATAACCCATTAGTATATTGCTTACAAAAATGTTTAACAGAACTGGATCTGATAACCTCCCTTTCATCAGAGTGAGTTCCATTTACTATTACCCTTTGTGTCCTCTCTCCTAACCAGTATGTATTGCAGTCAGTTATTTTAGAGTCCTAGAGTGTGGATTTTGTCTACATATAAGTCTCTTATGCAGAACCGTATCAAAGGCCTTCTTGAAATCCATGCATGCTACATCTACTAGTCTCCCTGATCCAACTCTCTATCATCCAGACAAAGAAATTCACTAAATTTATCTGACCAGACCTACCACTGGTAAAATCATTCTGTCTAGGATTCTGCAATCCATTGAATTCCAGAGGCTATGCTATCCTCTCTATTAACAGTCATTCTATTAATTTTTCCACCACTAAGTTCAAATAAATAAATCTTTAGTTGCTAGCCATCCCTGACTTTATTTTTTTTTATAAAGAGATGAAATGCTGAAAATATATGACAGTGGTCTGGCCAGAGCTTCCCTGATACCCTAGGATGAACAAAAGTCCATCAGGTCTGATATCCTGTTTCCAATAGTGGCCAATCCAGGTGACAAATACCTGACATATCCCAAAAGTAACCAGTTTCATGCTACTTACTGTATCCCCAAGGATAAGCAGTGTTTTTTTTCTTGCATCATTTTAAGAATGGTTTATGGACTTTTCCTTCAGGAATTTGTCCAAAGCTTTTTTAAACCCACCTACACTACCTGCTTTTAGCATGTCTACAGTCCTTCTCCTTATCAACATTTAGAAACATAGAAACATGATGACAGAAAAAGACCACATGGCCTATCTAGTCTGTCCTTCCATATCAACAACTGCAACAGTCCACTTTTTACCTTTAGAGATCCTCTGTGTTGGTCCCATGCTTTTTTGAATTCAGTTACTGTCCTCATCTCTACCACCTCCACTGGGAGACTATTCCATGGATCCACTACTCTTTCTGTAAAGAAATATTTCCGCCTATCACTCCTGAATCTATCTCCCTTCACCCTCATCCCATGTCCCCTCGTAGCAGAACTTGCTTTCAATTGAAAGAGGCTCTCTCCCTGAACGTTTATGCCACGGAGGTATTTAAACATCTCAATCATATCACCTCTATCCCGCCTTTCCTCTAAGGTGTACATATTAAGATCCTTAAGTCTGTCCTCATATGCTTTATAATGAAGCCAACTAATCATTTTAGTAGCCATCCTCTGCACCGACTCCATCCTGTTCACATCCTTTTGAAGGTGCGGTCTCCAGAATTGCACACTATACTCCAAATGAGGTCGCACCAAAGACTTATACAGAGGCATTATCACCTCCTTTTTTCTGCTAGCCATTCCTCTCCGTATGCACCCAAGCATCCTTCTAGCTTTTGCTGTCGCCTTTTCTATCTGTTTAGCTACTTTAAGATCATCAGACACAACCACGCCTAGGTCCCGCTCTTCTTTAGTGGACAAAAGTACTTCACCTCCTATACTGTATTGCTCCCTTGGATTGCTGCAGCCCAAATGCATGACCTCACATTTTTTAACATTAAATCCCAGCTGCCAAATTTTAGACCATTCTTCAAGCTTAGCTAGATCCCTCCTCATGTTATCTACACCTTCCTGGGTGCCTACTCTATTGCAGATTTTGGTATCATCCGCAAAGAGGCAAACCTTACCCGACAGCCCTTCCGCTATATCACTAACAAAGATGTTAAAAAGAATCGGACCAAGGACAGATTAACATCCTTCTCCTCAGAGTGAGCTCCATTTACTTGTACTCTTTGTCGCCTCCCACCCAACCAATTTCTAACCCAAGCAGTAACTTTAGGGTCCATCCCTAGGGTGCTCAGTTTGTTTATAAGTCACCTGTGAGGAACAGTGTCAAAGGCTTTACTGAAATCTAAATACACCACATCTAGAGCTCTCCCTTGGTCCAACTCCCTGGTCACCCAGTCAAAGAAATCAATCAGATTTGTCTGACAAGACCTGCCTCTGGTGAATCCATGCTGCCTCAGATCCTGTAATCCGCTGGACTCCAGAAACCTCACTATTTTCTCTTTCAGCAGTGTTTCCAATAATTTACTCACCACCAAAGTTAAACTAACCGGCCTGTAGTTTTCAACCACATCCTTACTTCCGCTTTTGTGTAAAGGCACCACATGAGCCTCTCTCCAGTCCTTTGGCACCACTCCCGACTCCAACGAGGCATTGAAAACGTCAGTCAGTGGAGCTGCTAGAACGTCCCCAAGTTCCCTCAGTATTCTAGGGTGTATCCCATCCGGTCCCATCGCATTGTCTACTTTAAGTTGAGCTAGTTTCTCACGAACACAGTCTTCTGAAAATTGTTCAAGATGTCCCTCGCTTCTGTTCCTATTTGTGGGTGTTTTCTGAGGTCCTGCTCCTGGTTCTTCATCTGTGAACACCGAACAAAAATATTTGTTAAGCAATTCCGCTTTATCCTTATCAGCTTCTACATATTCCCCCCTTCACCCTTGAGTCTGACAATACCACTCTTGCCCTTCCTCTTCTCACTAATATATCTGAAAAATGTCTTATCCCCCCCATTTTATTGCATTGGCTATTTCCTCCTCCTTTTGAATCTTTGCCTTCTTGACTACTTTGCTAGCTTCTCTAAGTTTTTCCAAATACAGATGCCTGTCTTCCTCTCTCTGTGATCTCTTGTATTTCATGAAGGCCTCCCTCTTTTTCTTCACTTTTTCAGCTACTTCCTTAGAAAACCATAGTGGTCTCCTATTCCTTTTGCCTTTATTTACCATTTTAACAAAAAGGTTGTTTGCCCTTAAAATATTCCCTTTCAGTTTTGCCCACTGTTTTTCTACATCCCCCAGCTGTTCCCATCCCACTAACGACTCCCTGAGGTATTGGCCCATCTTCGCAAAGTTAGTCTTCCTAAAGTCTAAGATCCTCACCTTGGAATGGATTCTAACAGCCCTAGTCCTAATACTGAACCACACCATCTGGTGATCACTGAATGCAAAATGATCTCCCACTACAACATCAGAAACACTTTCACCATTAGTAAGCACCAAGTCCAGTATGGTCCCTTCACGTGTGGGGTCTGTTACCAATTGCCTGAATAGTTCTCCCTGTAGAGAATCCAGGATCTCCTTACTTCTAGATGATACTGCAGCAGGAATGTGCCAATCAACATCTGGCATATTGAAATCTCCTATCAGTAGCACTTCCCCTTTCCTAGCAATTTAGGGGCATGTTTACTAAACTGCGGTAACGTTACAGACCGCGTGTTAGGTAACCTTAACAATCGTTAGGTAACGTTAAAGCACGTTAACGTTACCTAACGATTGTTAATGTTCCCGGCCGCGGTAAACACCGCAGAGGTTAGAGAGAGGGCGGGGGGAAGGGGTCAATGGGTGGGGAGAGGCTCCCTGCACACTAACGCGCTGAACTGAAGGGCTTAATCCTACCGCGATGAAAACCTGCCGTTAGATGCACATTTGCAGGAGAGAGAAACCATTTCAGTGTCAGCAATGTACAGCATAGACAGGGAACCCAAGAAACCCAGCAACAACATAGTGTCCAAGAATGAAAGGCCACTATGGCGATGGTGCAAGTGGGGCATAGGGGGCCGCAGGCGGGCCATGTAGCGGGGCAGCTGGGGCACAGGGTGGACTAGGCAAATGCCTGGGTGGCACATAGGAACATAGAAACCGGAAATCAGCATGACAGCAGCTGACAAAGGCCAAACACAATCCACCTATGTCTACCTGGTCCACCCAAGCTAACAGTTGCCAGGGCACTGACCTGACATCCCCCCAGCCAACCCTCCCCCAAGTGGAAGGGACAGACTACTGGTAGGCGGTGATGGGGGGGATGTGAGGATGCTCATGTATGCCCCATGCTCCAGACCCCGCTTCCTAGGTGACCACCTACCCACACAGTGGATGGCCTGGGACTGCACACTACCAGCACCGACAGAATATGGTCATGTCAGTATGGCGGCGGGGGTGTGCCCATGCTGGAGGGGGCAGTGGCACCTGCCTGCAGTGGACCTAGGCCATGCCCTGTACCAGTACGTGGTGTGCAGTGCAACATAAAAGGTCTGGCTGAGGAAATGTACAGGTAGTCCCAGGGACCACCATGCATCTGTGGCAACAGTGTGGTGCAGTACACCCAGCCAGTGTGTCCAGAAGCAGAGGGTCACAGGTTCAAGCCCCAGCTGTGGTTCCTGCAGAGCATGTCCCTATGTTTTACCCTGCAATGCAGATACAACAGCAACATGTGCAAAGCCCAAAGCAGCGGCGAACAGGGGTACAAACACCCACTCACACAGGCTCTACAATCCAAAGATGCACGGAGAGTCAGGCTGTTGGCCCCAGCATTGAGCTGCAGTTATCACCAGAGCACTACTACTACCTCCTGCACAGTTTAGCAATGTCGCACTGTGATCAGGACTAGTGTGGCGGGCAGGGTTGCCAACCACACCTATCTTTGCACAATGCTGCAATAGGAGTGTGTGTGTGTATGTCTATCCATTGTTTTGTGGCTGCCCACACCTCACCGGGCCCACAATGTCCCACTGTTACCCGCGTTAGCCTGAATATGTGCATAATGAGGAGCAAGGTGGTGTGGGTATGGCCCGGACAGGGCGGATTGGCCAGGATGCATCTTAACAGGGTGTGGGGCAATGGCTGGGACACTGTAGTACCTGACCACCACCTGCATGGACAGGGTGGCCACAGCATGGCATGCTGGGAGGGCATTCACTCTGACCGAGCAGTGACCATGGCATGTCTAGTTTCCTACATAGCGTTCTACACTATCTGCCTCCAGTGATACTTTGGTGTTCCCAGTGCTGGGGCACCAATCATTGAGAAGCCTACTTGGTGCACATAGTTCCTCTGTGAGCATGCACTATGGACTGGCTAGTGGACTGTCTGCAGTTAGAATGTGCATGGTCGGAACACCTATAAGGGGCAGTCTGTGCTCTCTGCTGGTGACTGGCAGACAGTGGTGTGAGGCAGTTGGGGTTTTCCAGAGCTAGCCCCATCATTGCTGCTGGTCTGCCACTGCCCCAGCCACAGGTATGGCTCTGGCCCACTAACCCTGGAGGGCTGTCGTATACCAGGAGGATGGAGGTTGCTTCACGGGGGCTGGGGCACCTGTCCCTTACCTACAAAAAGGGTGATGTGAGCCCTTTGGGGTATGTAGTGTATACCACTTTGACCTATAAAGGCACTGCTACACAAACCTCATGCAAGTCTGGAAATCCCTCTGCCCTGATAACAGGTGCCCATGTCAGCCAGACCCTAACACGGGGTACACACTAATCTGGGTGGTGTCTGGTCCTAGAGGGCCGCATGTGACTGCAGGATAAAGATGGACACCGAATTACCTTCAGCTGCACTGCAAGGAACACCTGTCACACACTGGTAGTGATGGGGATGTACAGCAGGGCCTATCTCTAGCACCACATGTACTGCGGACCTAGTGTTGGGCACCCATCCCATCCCTCAGGGAGAACACAGAACCTGCACAATGGCATAGTCTGTAGCTACTCTGTGCCAGTATCACGCACTGTCAGTTCGTCTTTCCAAGCTGAGGTACCGGAGAGGTGCAGATCCCATTTGCTGATCAGCTGTAGACAGCTATTCAGCATGTGTATTGCATCATGGGTACTGGTGGGGGTTACTCTATCCTGGCACTCAGAGCAGACAGTTTGTGCGGTGACCTGCAGTCCTTCTGTACCTAGCCATTGCTGTGACATACACCACGGAGGTATAGCCTACTGGTTAATACAATGCCATTCTTGGGAAAGTTCATGGGTTTAATTCCTCATTGTTCCCTCCTCTCATGACTGTCCTACTCAAATAGTGTGTATGCCTGTAACAGTCATATTTTTGCAGATTTGTATTGCCAGCCCATAATACCCTCGCCACAATTGCCAACATTCCCTCGGTCCGTCTATCTACGTCTGTCAGCTGTGTAGAGTCCTGTCTGCCTGTGCAGGCTGTCACCCCATGTCCTGCACTGCTACCCTTTCCTTCATTGCGTCTCTTCATGCTTGCCTCGCCTGTGCCTGATCTGCATGGCACCACCACTCCTCTGTCCACCCATCATTGTAACTATCCTGCCACCTCCGCCTCCACTGGGGGACACGTATTCCCATCGTCTGCCACCAACTGTCTTTCCATTACTTTACATTGCCAACACCCTGTGCTGTGGTACAGTTGCCCCACTATGTTTGTCATCAGTACTGGCAGCCACATGGGATGCCCGCAGATATGGCAGGTCCAGCAGCTCCCAGCTCTCCCTCCTTCACTCACCTGTTCATTGCCTTTCCTGAGTGCTGTCACGCCCTTAGCCCCTTACATTAGTATGGAGGAGCGTGGGTTTATTTTGTGGTGCTTCAACTTTCTGGCCTTTTTTCCTAACTGGATGCCTTTAGATGCATTCTGGGAAAGGTAGTTCAGTTAGATATCATTTGGCTCAGATGGAAAAAAAAACACCTTCATTGTAGTTGGGTTTGAGTGTGTGCAATTTATTCATTAGCACAGAAAGACACACTAGGTTCACAGATCCACCTTTTAAGATATTTTCACCAGGAATTCTTGTAACTCTTTACAGGATAACTTGAACTGAAACAAACAGCTTTCCTCAGCCTTAATTAACAACACCTGCTTTCAGCAGAGCTTGCTGTGCAGATCAAAACAAACAGAAAGAAACTTTTAAACCAGGTTTCTTTTCCCTTTCCAGTCCAGAATAAATACCTGGCTATCTTGTATGAGCACTTCATACAGATAGTCCAATTCATACCAGCAGATAAAAAACTCTTTTCCAGGTTTTCTCAGTATTTAGACAAACAAAAGCATTTCTTACTTTCTTTAATTGAAACGGCACCAAAACTGAGCTCTGCACTGCTCACAGCTGTTTCTCAAAAGACAATCAGGAAGATTCAGCTTTGCACTGTGTCACACTTTTCCTGAGCTTAGAGTATTAACAAGCAAACACAGCTCTCAGAGCTTTGGACACTGGAGGCTTCTCTTTACGGTTGACATCCCCCTTGCAACCATTCTTAATTGGCAGACTGGCATGCAGAGCAGTCCATGTATGAGACCTCTTCATCACAAAGTAAATCTGGCTCCCCCAATTCCATGGTTTCACTCTCTGGCTCAGATTCAGATAGCTTACTTGACTGCCTTCTATTAGGGTTAAAGCTGTCTCTGGCAAATACGTAGTGCTTTTTATTAGCTAAGCTTCTGGGACTCATACCTTGATCAAAGCCTGTAGTAGCTTCAGTCCTTACATGCTCTGGCCACCATCTAGCACGTCCTGTTCTCCAATTAGTGCTTCTGGCTCTCACTGCTCCATTCCTTGAGTAGGCAAAACTTCTGCTCTCTCTTTCCCTCTGGTCAGCAGTTGCAGCACTCTCTGGTCTCAGGAGTCCTTCCAGTTTCTCTCCATGTGTCCTGCTCGTCCCTCTTCGTCCTCTTGCTGCTTGACTGCTTTCTCCTGCTCTACTCCCTCGACCGCTTGGTCTCTCTGACCTAACTGAGCTAAACTTAAACCCCTCAGGCTCCTTCTCCACCCTCTCCCCTCTCAGGTGAGAAAGATCAAACTCCCTCGTGGCAGCTGTGTGATTAGGGGATGCAGTGACGTAAGGGTTCCTTACCCTGAGCCTGTATTCCCTATCCTTTCTACCACTAGGGGCACTCTGTTCCTCATTGTAGCCAGGAATTACTGGCTTTCTAGGAGCAAATGGAGTTTTAAGTCCCGGACCTTTTAAAATGGGTCCCTTTATTAAGGTAAAGTCCTTCTTTTTACCCCTCTCTTCTAGGTCCTGATAAGCTTCCTTATCACAGTGCTCTATCTATTGTTAGGGCTACATCTCTCTCTGTTCCTCACAGGTCATGCATGTCATCCTGAAGCACCTTGCAGCCCCTAGGCCACACTAACCTAGGGCACCATAACCTTGTTAGGCCACCTTAACCTATGGTTCCGTAACCCAGGGTGCCTTCTAAGGTGTCTTGTCCAGGGGTGCCTAATACGACGCTTAGCCTAAGGAGCCCTAGTGTATAGGGCACCTTACAAGGCACCTTATAGGGCACCTAACAAGGCACCTTATAAGGCACCTTATAGGGCACCTAACAAGGCACCTTATAGGGCACCTAACAAGGCACCTTATAAGGCACCTCACTTATAAGGTACCTTACAAGGCGCCTTGTAATGTGCCTTGTAACGCACGTTAATCGAAGGCGCCTTGTAACATGCGTTAGCTGATACAGCTTGCTGTAACGATGCACCGCCCACGCCTTTATATGGGCATCTGTACCTTTACTGTGGAACCTAACACGAGTGACATTACCGCAGCTTAGTAAACATACCCCTTAGTGTTGCTAGCTCCTTGTGAACACAATCTTTCGAGAATGACTTGAAAAGTCTGTCCCTATTTCCATTCATATCAATGACATTTTTGTGATTTCTACCTCAGGTTCTACCCACAGCGAACAAACAGAAATATTTCTTTAGCAATTCTGCTTTCTTCTTGTACACTTCTACATAATCATCCCTGGCCACTTTCATACACTTCCACTTTCTCATGTCACTGACATACCTAAAGAAAGTTTGGTCTATCTGTTTTACTGCATTTGCAAATTTTTCTTCCATTGGCACTTTCAGTCTCCTAACTTCCCAGCTTATCTTAGCTTTTCTTGATAAAATTGCTTATATTCTCTCTTTCTGTGATCCATTGCAGTATATAAATGCTAACATTTTTGCCTTTACCATTTCAGCCACTTGCTTTGAAGACCACAGCCACTTCCTTTTCATTTTCATTACTTTCCTAACAAACAGGTTTATTGCCCTAACAATTACTCCTACAATTGCCCTGCCATGTGTGGGTTTTGTTATCAGTTGTGAGAAATGTTTTCCCTATATATCCCAGGATACTGAAAGAACTCAAGAATGAGATTACAGACCTGCTATTAGTAATCTGTAAACTATCATTAAAATCATCGGTAGTACCTGAGGATTGGAGAATGGCCAACGTAACACCAATTTTTAAAAATGGCTCTAGGGATGATGCGGGAAAGTACAGATGGCTGAGCCTGACATCAGTACTAGGCAAAATGGTAGAAACCATTATAAAGAATAAAATTGCTGAACATATAGATAAGCATGGTCTGCTTTATTTTTTTGAAGGTGTGAATAAATAAGTAGATGAAAAAGAGCCAGTTGATATAGTGTATCTGGATTTTCAAAAAGCGTTTGACAAGATCCCTCATGAAGAGATTCTTGAGGAAATCAAAAAGTCATGGGATAGGAGACAGAGTACTACTGTGGATTGGGAACTGGTTAAAAGATAGAAAACAGAGTGTAGGGCTAAATGGCCAATTTTCTCAGTGGAGAAAGGTGAATAGTGGAGTACCCCAGGAATCTGTGCTGGGCCTGCTGCTTTTTCACTTATTCTAAATGACCTGGCTCTAGGAATAATGAGAGGTGATCAAATTTGCAGATGACACAAAATTATTCAAAGTTATTAAAACACGAGAGAATTGTGAAAACTTCCAAGAGGACCATGAGAAATTGGGAGTCTAAATGATAGATGAAATTTAATGTGGACAAGTGCAAAGTTATGCACTTGGAGGCATATTCTATGATGTGCATCCCAGCCCCAGCCCTCTACCACAGAGGTAGATGGGATTCTAATCCCGCGGGGCACTTCTAGCCCCCACAGGATCAGAATCCCATCTAGGCCTGTACGTGCAGGTCGCGACCCGATTCCGGTTAGCCTGCACATACAAGCACCTGCTTGGCTAATTCAGTCAAGGCTCCTGAATGGAGCCGCAGCACCATGGTGTCCGGTTGCCATGGCACCGCAGCTCCATTCAGGAGCCGCAATCCCTGGCCGCCAACAACTTCATTCATTCCCCACAGCCCAACCCTCAATCTTGCCTCCCAAGGCCAGGCTCGGGCTATGGGGAATCTCCTGTGCCCCCTCTACCCTTTGACGTGTCCCGGGCCCACCATCCCCTGCCGTCTAGGGGAACTTATTCCCATCTCAGAGGTGGAATAAGTTCCCCATCTACTCTGCCGTCCCCAGATGTGCAGGGTCGGCATCAGAATCGTCCCTGTACATCCAGGGCCATAGACCGCCTACTGCCCGCCCCCTTCCTGCCCCATCTAGCTTCCCCGTACAAACTCCCTGTTTGTACAGCTATCTTATTCAGGGATGAAAAAGGGGGATGAATAGCGGGGATGAACATCCCAACAGGACGTCCATACCCACTATTTGTGTTACAGAAATAGGGAGCAACCCAAACAATGGTTACAAAATGCATGGTTCCACATTAGGAATTCCCAACCTGGAAAAGGATTTGGGGGTCATCATGGATAATACATTGAAACTCTCTGCCCAGTGTACAGCAGCAGCCAAGAAAGTAAATAGAATGCTAGGAATCATAAGGAAAGGAATAGAGAATAAAACCAAGGATAATATATATAATATCACTCCACCTTGAATATTGTGTGCAATTCTGGTCACCATATCTTAAAAACAATATAGCATAATTAAAAAAATTACAGAGAAGAGCGATCAAAATGCTAAAGAGAATGAAGAAAGGCTTAAAATATTAGGTTCTTCAGCTTGGAAATGAGACAGCTGAGGGGAGATATGATAGAGCTCTTTTAAATATTAGTGGAGTAGAATGGGTAACTATAGATCAGTTGTTTACTCTTTCAAACAGTAGAAAGGCTAGGGGGCATGCAATGAAGCTACAGTGTAGCAAATATAATAGTAATTGGAGAAAATATTTTTTCATTCAACGCATAAACAAACTCTGGAATTCCAGAGGATGTAATAAAAGCTGTTAATGTAGGTGGATTTAAAAGAGGTTTGAACAAGTTCCTGGATGAAAAGTCCATAAACCATTATTAAAGTGGACTGGGGAAATGCACTGCTTACCCCTGGGATAAGCAGCATGGAATCTGTCTACTTTTTTGAAACCTGACAGGTACTTGTGACTTTGATTGGCCACTACTGGAAACAGGATACTGGACTTGATGGACCTTTGGTCTGACCCAAAATGGCATATCTTATATTCTTATAGAAAATCTAGAATCTCTTGGTTTCTAATTCAGTAGTTCTCATATCTATCTTGGGGGACCACCAGCCAGTCGTGTTTTCAGGATATCCACAATGAAAATACATGAGAGAGATTTGCATATAATGGAGGTAGAAGGCATGCAAATCTTTTATGCATATCCTGAAAACCTGACTGGCTGGTGGTGGTCTCTAGTTGACACTGCAGCTAAAATGTTCCAGATTTTAATCTGCCAGATTAAAATCATGTAGCAATAGCATCTTCCTTTTTATTACAATCTGATGAAATCTCTATCTTGTCTGCAAAGATAGTCTGTGTATTACACTATTTCCTCTTGTGCTGAGCAATATACAAGATAGAAATGTACATTCCCAAAGCTAGCATACAAGGTGCAATCAAAAAGTATTGAGACTTGTTGTGTAGCTATATAACAATACGTCGCATCACAATGCTATTAAGCATGCAGTGACCTAGTTATATGCTCTGCATGTGCAGAGTGTAGTGTGGAAGCAGCACACCTGTACTATTTTAATCACATGATGTCTGGTATCATGTAAAAGCAGGTCATCAGATTTACGATGAGTGACAAAATTAAACAGCAAATTTGCATTAAATTCTTCCAGAAACTTGGAGATTCATGCAAAAAGACATGACAACTTACAGCAAGTGTATGGCAATGAATACATGAGTCATGCTCAAGTTTATGACTGGTACAAACATTTCCAAGAGGGCCGCCAAAGTGCTGACAGTGACAAACATTCTGGAAGAACATCCACGAGCAGGAATGAAGACAAAGTTGAAGCAGTGCATGCTGAAATCGTCAATTGACTATCAGGGAGCTTGCTGAGAACATGAACATCAGTTTCGGGTCAGTACAGTCCATTATTACTGTTGATTTGGGAATGAGATGTGTGTCTGCAAAATTCATGACGAAACTCCTGTCCCCTGAACAAAAAGATCGATTGTCTGCAGCCAGAAAGTTGTGGCAATGCATTGACAATGGCTCCGATTTCATCAAAAAGATTATTATTGCTGATGAA
Organism: Ichthyophis bannanicus; assembly: GCA_033557465.1. NCBI lineage: Eukaryota > Metazoa > Chordata > Amphibia > Gymnophiona > Ichthyophiidae > Ichthyophis > Ichthyophis bannanicus. Next base: position 352,793,747 of record CM066038.1, read on the forward strand.
TCATGGGTTTATGGTTATAACCTGGAAACTAAGGGGTATGTTTACTAAACCGGGCTAACAGTTAACCCGGGCTATCTGCAACTAGGTCCCATTGAATAATATGGGACCTAGTGGCAGATAGCCCGGGTTAACCGTTAGCCCGGTTTAGTAAACATACCCCTAAGGCTCAGTTCTTACAATGGAAGATTCCAGACTCTCCCAGACCCAAGAAAGCCCATCAGGTGAGGAGCAATGTCAAGTTTATGCTCACAGTTTTCTTTGATTACCAGGGTATATTATTCATCATGAGTATGCTCCAAAAGGTTAAACCATCAATAAGGAGGACTATGTCCAGCTTCTGAAAGAGGCATTTCAAAATTGTTTCCAGCAGTTGCAGGGACGCTGGAAGAAGTGTGTTTTACCAGAAGGGGACTACTTTGAAGGAAACTGAGGGCAATAATTGTCAGTGTTATACTTCTTGTGTTATTGTACAAGGCTCAATACTTTTTGATTGCACTTCATATTTCATTACTTATTTGCACTTTCCTCTTGTGATTGAAGAGATACCTTTTTATATTGTAATGATGCCATGCTGGCTATGAAATTGTGTTTATTTAATTTACACTGGTTGTTGTTGCATTTAGCTCACACCTTCTTGCTAGTAGCTCATGTTGAATTACATTTCAGGTACTGGAGGTATTTCCCTCTCTTCAGGCAGCTTACAACCTAAGTCTATACCTGAAACAACTGAAGATAAAATGACTTGTCCAAGATCACAATGAATGTCAGCAGGATTTGAACCCTGGTTCTCCTCATTCACAACTCAATGCACTAAGCACTAGGCTACTCCTACACTCTAAGAGGGCAATATTGAACAAGAGGCAGTGAAAACCAAGATCACTTCTGGCCTGTGATCTGGTTTTTAGATATACCTAGTGTGGTAAGGAGAGTGTAGCACAGCCCTGGGAAATAGAGGAAAAAGGAACTTTTGCTTCTTTAAGGGGGATGGGCTCACCTAAACATATGTGCAAAAGTAAAAGCAGTGAAAGAAACCACGCTTGCAGAGCTAGGCTGAAGCCACACCCAGACTCCATGGCAACCCTAAGTAAGGATAAGGGACACCTGTGGGTGGAGCCTGAGGGGGAGGCACACCGCCCAGCATTTAAGGTTAAGCAAACAGAAAGTGATAGACTTGGTAGAACTGTTAGAAGCCTTGGAGGTGTTGGAAGCCACAGGAACAGCTTGAGAAGCAGCAGCTGGGGAAAGGCCAGAGGACAGGCTGAGTACTTTCCTTCTAGGAGAGAGAAGGGCAAAAGGCTGGCTGTAAGAAAGCTAGTACAGGAAGGCTCAGCTTCTTCTGAAGAAAGACAAATCTTCAGGCTGAGAAAGCCCAGGAAAGCTGGAAGAAAATCCTGCAGTGATTCCCTGAGCAGCTCTGACTCAGAGGACACTACCTCCAACAGATGTCACAGCTGTGAAACTCCCACAGTTAAGCTCCAAGGTAGGAGAGGAAAGTTGGAAAGAGTTAATGCTTATAACTCTGACTCAGATACTGAGGAGATAGTTATACCTGCTAGCACGCAGAACAGAAAGAAGGGTTTTGTAGATAAAGCCAAGCAAACAAAGCCTGTTAATGTTTTATCAAGAGAAAGAAAGGCAGTTCAATAGGAGAAACTGTTTAAGCTGTTAAAGCATATAAACCTTAAAGTACCTGAACGTATTCGAGTTCCACAATCAGGCAGTGCAGAGGAAGAAATGGAGGTGGATTATAAGGAAGATGACCCGGATTCCACTTGCTCTGAAATGGAATGTGCTCTATGTGTTACTGCTGATTGAAAGAAATAAAATAATAGGAAGAATCTCAGGAAGCAGTTCTCAGGCTCATGATAGCTGAAAGCTTTGAAAAGAGAGAAAGGAAATCTCTTAGTCTAAAACTTGCAAAGCTCTGTCTGTTGAAGAGAAGTAGATGATGCAATTGAGTTCTGTGCTGACCAGCTGAGAAGTGTTTTAAACTGAAGCAGCTAAAGGGAGCCGAGAGAATTACTGAGTTCTGTTGTGTGCTTTAACTGCAAATAAGGCTGTTGTTTCTGAGATGAGAAATTTCCTAATGAAAGAAGTAAAGACATTTACTTGTAAATAATACCACTGAAACACACTGTCTGTAAAGAACTTTATTTGGGAGAAAATATCCTTGTTTTCTGTTTCTGAGTTTGGAATCTTCTACAAAGGACTGTTACTAAACTGCACCAAGTTAAAGATCAATAAAAATTCCTGTGTTGCTTTAAAACCACTTGGACTGCTTTTATACACAACTACACATTTAAAGCTAAAAGATACAAGATGGGAGCCCGTCTTCACTAGGCGACCGCCTAGTGGAGGCGCGCCCGCCACAGGTGGCGTAGTTCTTTGGATTTTTCTTTTTCCTATGGTCAAGCTTGGTACACCTTGAAGTTCCATACTTTTGGAGCAAGGAAAAGACCCAAGAAAGGATGGTGTCAACAAGAGTTGGTGGAACGGAAGGAAGATCCGGAGTGGCATCGGAGCCGGAGTCCTTATCAAAGTGGTGGCAAAGCGAAGTTCTGCACCAGAGCCAGGTAACCCGTATGCTAGAGGGGTTAAGGCTCGGATTCTGGTGTAAGGGGGAGGCTAACTTAGTGCTCACCAAGGGAGAAAGGGGAGCATAAAAAGTGCTGCACTTTGTGTTTTCTTGTGTGTTTGTTTGTTTTCCCAGCATCAGCCCAGCGATGGAGAGTGCTGATATTCTGGCTTAGGTGGCAGATCAATTCGCCAAACAGAGGGAGATGGCAGCAGTGAGCCAAGAACAGACGACAGCCATGCTCCGATCCCAACAACAACCACTACTACAGATGATGGCGAAATGGATTGAAACGCAGGAGAAAGCGACCGAAGCTGCAAAGACAATACCAGGTTCACAGGGTGTTTTTCCAGGAGGGGAAGACCTAGTGCTGGAACTTTTTCCTGTGGGCGCCTTACCAAAGAGGACGATGTCGATGATTTCATCGAAGCATTTGAAAGAATAGCTCTACTGGCTAGATGGCCTAGAGAACAGTGGGCATTAAGATTTGCTACTACCCTTACAGGGAAGGCTCTAGCAGCCTACAGGGCAATGCCCGTGACATTGGTCACAGATTATGAAAAGTAAAAAGTGCTATTAAAGATCGGATGGGATTAAATCCCACAGTCTATCGCAGGCTTCTGCGATCATGTGTGATAAAGGTGGGTGAAACACCCCAAGCTCTCTATCATAGGATAAAGAGTTTGGTCTGTAAATGGCTTACACCCGAAACTAAGGATGTAGAATCTATTTTGGATGCTGTAATTCTAGAGCAGTTTACAGAGGCTCTACCTAAGGAGTTGCAAACTTTTCTAGTGCTACAAAACTGCAAAAACACCCAGGAAGCCATTGCTTTGGCTGAACGCTTTCTGGAGGCTAATAAATTAAGCCTCGAGAAAGAGGGGGTTTTTAAGAAGGCAGGTATGGAGGTGCTAGAAAAGAAGGCAACATTTGCAAGCCTTAGGAAAGAAAAGAATGTACCCGTGGATAGGAGGTGTAACATGCAGAGGAAATGTTTCTCTTGTGGGGAAATAGGTCATCTTAAGAGAAATTGCAAGACTAAAAAAGCTTTTGTAACCACCCGTCCCAAAGATACAGGTGAAGGGTTCCTCTTAACAGTTGAAGTGGAAGGGATCCCCACAGAAGCTTTATTAGACTCGGGGGCTGACCAGTCCATGATTTCTCAGGGGCTTTGGAGAAAGATTGAGGCCCAGCAGCAGTCCTTACAGGAAACCTCTAGAGGGCATGTTAGGATCCGGTGTGTCCATGGGGCCGCCTCCACCTATCCTGTACAGTATGTCAAAATAAAGGGATTAGGTAGTGGGAAAGAAATAGCGGTAGCCGTAGTACCTAGACTCCCGCATGACATTATACTAGGCCGCGATTGGTCCCAGTTCAGAAAAGGATTAACAGAAGAGCTGCAGGAAAAGGCCGGCATGGCAGCTACCCTATCCAAAGAGGAAACAGCAGAAAGGGAGAAATCCTTAAGAAAGATAGGAAAGGTTTCCCGTCCCAGGACTGATACGGCTAGAATAGTACCCACTCCTTTGTTTGGGAGGAAAGTAAACCAGGAGAAATCAACAGAAACTTGAAGGGAAATAAAGGATCCAAAACAGAAGTTTGTGCTCCGATTCTGTAGGACCACCCCTGAGGCTAAAGTTCCAAGACGGGTGACGGAACAGGCCGCCGGACTGGATCTTTGCAGTGTTATAGATGTGGTCATACCTAGACAGGGGAGAGCCGTAGTGGAGACTGGTCTTCGGGTAGAAATACCGCAAGGGTGTTATGGCCGTATTGCACCTAGGTCAGGTCTTGCCCTTAAGAACTTCATAGATGTAGGCGCCGGGGTCGTTGATCCCGATTATAGAGGATCATTGAAGGTACTTCTGTTTAATTTTTCCCAGGAGAACTTTAAAATAAATGTGGGGGATCGGGTGGCCCAATTGATTTGCGAGCGGGTGGGATTTCCGCCTATAGAGGAGGTGGATGAGTTAACCTCTACCACCCGGGACTCAAGGGGATTTGGTTCCACTGGCATAGCTGAAATAAAAGGGTTAACTGCAAGCTGTGTAGGGAAGGAGGAGGATGAGCTAGGACCGCAACTCGCGGAATGTAAGGCAGATCCCGTTCATAGGATCGGGGAAAGGCTCTCCTGGGCTCAGCAGGGAGAGTTATCCAAAGTATTAAGCGAGTTCCCTGATGTCCTTACTCCTGTGCCAGGAGAAACAAGGCTGGTAGCACACGAAATTGTAACCCCGCCGGGTGAAGTAGTTCGCCAGCGACCCTACAGGCTGCCCGAGGCGAAGCAAAGGGAGGTGGTAACCCAAATACAGGAGATGTTGAAATTGGGAGTGATTGAGGAGTCGAGAAGTCCGTGGAACAATCCGATAGTTTTGGTCCCCAAGCCCGGCGGATCTATGCGTTTTTGCATAGATTTCTGTAAAGTAAATGAAATCTCCCGGTTCAATACGTATCCTATGCCTAGGATCGAGGAGATCTTGGATCGTTTGGGCCAAGCCACATATCTGACCACATTAGATTTAACAAAGGGGTACTAGCAGATTCCCCTCACTAGGGAATCTCGCCCCAAAACTGCGTTTAGTTCCCCAATAGGGCTCTTTCAATTTCGTAGGATGCCCTTTGGGCTCCACGGAGCCGCAGCGACATGTCAACGGTTGGTCGACATGGTCCTGCGCCCTCACCAGCGTTACGCGACGGCTTATATGGATGATATTGTAATCCATAGTTCACGGTGGGATGAACATTTAGTTCGTGTTAAGGCTGTGTTGGGGGCATTGAGGCAAGCGGTACTTAAGTTAAACCCTGCTAAATGTATGTTTGGCGCGTCTGAGGTGAAATATCTGGGTCACTTATTCGGTCAGGGCATAGTAAAGCCTCTACTGGACAAGGTAGACAGCGTTAAGTTTCCAAAACCTTTAACAAAAAAACAACTTAGGAGCTTTTTGGGATTAGTTGGCTATTATCGTCGGTTCGTCCCGCATTTTGCGACCAAGGCCGCGTCGTTAACGGAAATGCTTTAAAAAAATGCACCTAATCAGTTGCAGTGGACTGAGGATGCGGAGCAGGCCTTTAGTTTGTTAAAGGAGAAACTATGTGAGGCACCAGTATTGCGCGGGGTAAATTTTAGTCAACCCTTTATTATTCAAACAGACGCTTAAGAAACAGGCCTGGGAGCCGTGATGTCACAGAAGCATGAGGGGTCTGAGCATCCTGTGATTTTGAGTCGCAAGCTAACTCTCCGGAAAAGAAGTACTCGACGGTTGAGCGCGAGTGCCTCGCAATAAGATTTTTACTGGTGACCGATCACGCCCCGCTAAAATGGCTAAATAAGATGAAGGACAACAATGCTCGTTTAACGCGGTGGTACATGGCCCTGCAGGAGTTCGATTTCCGGATAGAACATAGGGCCGGAAAGCTCCATACCAACGCGGACGCCCTATCTCGTATTACGAGCTGTGCGCGGGTTGTGGCGCCAGCCCATAATAGCTTAAGGGGGGGGATATGTGGTAAGGAGAGTGTAGCACAGCCCTGGGAAATAGAGGAAAAAGGAACTTTTGCTTCTTTAAGGGGGATGGGCTCACCTAAACACATGTGCAAAAGTAAAAGCAATGAAAGAAACCACGCTTGCAGAGCTAGGCTGAAGCCACACCCAGACTCCATGGCAACCCTAAGTAAGGATAAGGGACACCTGTGGGTGGAGCCAGAGGGGGAGGCACACTGCCCAGCATTTAAGGTTAAGCAAACAGAAAGTGATAGACTCGGTAGAACTGTTAGAAGCCTTGGAGGTGTTGGAAGCCACGGGAACAGCTTGAGAAGCAGCAGCTGGGGAAAGGCCAGAGGACAGGCTGAGTACTTTCCTTCTAGGAGAGAGAAGGGCAAAAGGCTGGCTGTAAGAAAGCTAGTACAGGAAGGCTCAGCTTCTTCTGAAGAAAGACAAATCTTCAGGCTGAGAAAGCCCAGGAAAGCTGGAAGAAAATCCTGCAGTGATTCCCTGAGCAGCTCTGACTCAAAGGACGCTACCTCCAACAGATGTCACAGCTGTGAAACTCCCACAGTTAAGCTCCAAGGTAGGAGAGGAAAGTTGGAAAGAGTTAATGCTTATAACTCTGACTCAGATACTGAGGAGATAGTTATACCTGCTAGCACGCAGAACAGAAAGAAGGGTTTTGTAGATAAAGCCAAGCAAACAAAGCCTGTTAATGTTTTACCAAGAGAAAGAAAGGTAGTTCAATGGGAGAAACTGTTTAAGCTGTTAAAGCATATAAACCTTAAAGTACCTGAACGTATTCAAGTTCCACAATCAGGCAGTGCAGAGGAAGAAATGGAGGTGGATTATAAGGAAGATGACCCGGATTCCACTTGCTCTGAAATGGAATGTGCTCTATGTGTTACTGCTGATTGAAAGAAATAAAATAATAGGAAGAATCTCAGGAAGCAGTTCTCAGGCTCATGATAGCTGAAAGCTTTGAAAAGAGAGAAAGGAAATCTCTTAGTCTAAAACTTGCAAAGCTCTGTCTGTTGAAGAGAAGTAGATGATGCAATTGAGTTCTGTGCTGACCAGCTGAGAAGTGTTTTAAACTGAAGCAGCTAAAGGGAGCCGAGAGAATTACTGAGTTCCGTTGTGTGCTTTAACTGCAAATAAGGCTGTTTCTGAGATGAGAAATTTCCTAATGAAAGAAGTAAAGACATTTACTTGTAAATAATACCACTGAAACACACTGTTTGTAAAGAACTTTATTTGGGAGAAAATATCCTTGTTTTCTGTTTCTGAGTTTGGAATCTTCTACAAAGGACTGTTACTAAACTGCACCAAGTTAAAGATCAATAAAAATTCCTGTGTTGCTTTAAAACCACTTGGACTGCTTTTATACACAACTACACGTTTAAAGCTAAAAGATACAAGATGGGAGCCCGTCTTCACTAGGCGACTGCCTAGTGGAGGCGCGCCCGCCACACTAGGGACCTAGTCTGTACGTGGTCTGTTTTCTCAGTCTTTAATATTGTGTATCATGGGATCACCCCATGTCTCGATTTGCCCTCTTCTCATACTATATGAAAATGATATTGTCTCAGTTCTAGAAGTAGATATTGCACCAATTTCTTCCTTTTTTATTGTGTTGTTATGTACATTTTTACACTGTGACTTGAGGTGTTTTAAATGAGGTGCTGTGGGTTGCATTTATAGTATTTGAGTGAGGATCTCCTTTAGAAAACTGAAATCAAAACTTAAATTTCAATTATTGTATTTATTTATTTATTTATTTAAAACTTGCTCTAATGAACTCTGTAATAATACCAGAGGGATTTACAATATAAAACATACCAAAACACCAACCAAAAAAAGCTGTGAGTCAGTTGGACCATTAGATGATAGAGGGGTAAAAGGGGCACTAAGAGGGGACAAGGCCATAGCGGAGAGACTGAATAAAATCTTTGCTTCGGTCTTTACTGATGAAGATGTAGGGAAGTTACCCATGCCTGATATGGTATTTAGAGGTGATGCAGCGGAAGAATTGAAAGAAATGTCGATAAACCAGAAAGATGTATTACAACTATTTAATAAACTAAAGAGTAGCAAATCACCTGGACCATATGGTATACATTTGAGGGTGTTGAAAGAACTGAAATATGAGATTGCAGCCCTATTATTAGTAATCTGTGAACTATCATTAAAATCATCTGTAACATCTGAAAATTGGTGAATGGTCACTGTAATGCCAATTTTTTAAAAGGGCTACAGGGGTGATCTGGGAAACTACAAACCGGTGAGCCTGACCTCAGCACTGGGCAAAAGGTAGAAATCATTATAAAGAACAATTTTATTGTACATATAGATAGTCATGGTTTAATGGGAGGAAGTCAACATGGCTTTAGCCAAGGAATATCTTGTCTTAGTAATCTGTTATATTTTTTGAAGGTGTGAATCAATAGATAGACAAAGGTAAGCTAGTTGATATAGTGTATCATGAGAGACTCTTGGCAAAATTGCCTTTGGAGACTAGCCCAAAATGTGGAAGCCAGATCAATCTTAAACATTAGTTCCATAGAACATATTACACCCATATTATCAGAATTACACTGGCTACCGATCTATAGCCGCGTAAGCTACAAAATACTTGTTACTACCTTCAAAATAATCCACAACATAGCCCCATCCTTCCTGAACACCTTAAACACTATTGAAACATCAAACAGAATCCAAAGAAGCAAAAATAAACACAAACTTGAAATACCAAAGGACTTCAGAAAAGCCAAAAATTTAACAAATAAAAAAGCATTTTCACACGCTGCTCCAACCCTCTGGAACAATCTCCCCGAGGACATCAGAGAACAAAATGACATCAAAACATTCCGCAAAAAACTTAAAATATTCCTCTTTACCTCTCACTATGGCACACAATCAAACTCTGACACTCAAGCTGACTTCAACGTAGCATACTCTCACAACAGGCCAAATAACGAACCAAATATATGATAGAAATATATTAGCAACGTCCTGTTAGAGCGACTCAAAACATCAGTTATGCTCAAATATTGTATATAGTTAAAGGTTACATGTTCCCTGTTCTGTTTTGATCTCATCAATGTAAACAGTTATATATTGTTCCATGTAACTGAATAAGACCATGTTTTAGTGTACTTTTCAGACCATTGTTGCTTGTAAACCGCACTTGATCATGTGGAAAATGTGGTATGAAAATGTTTGTTAAATAAATAAATAAAAATAAATAATCCTTGCTCCTCACCTGCCAAAGAAGTCAGAGCTTTCCTCACATAAATGTAATCTCTCCAGTTCACTCAGATTGTGAACACCCCAACACATCAACACAGAACAAGTCCTGACCTCATTTTCTTTCCAAAACAGATAATGGTGAATGATCAGTCCATAGACTTGACAATCACCCCAGTCCCTTGGTCCGACCACTATGTAATGACCTTCTCAATGCTAATTAAATGCTCAGCCAGCCGCAAGAAGGAGGAACACTTCAAACGGAAATTCAGAACTTATCAAAAGGACAATTTCCTACACGAAATAACCCCTAAGCTGCAACAACATAACTCAAATTTGGATAGCATAATTGAAAACTGGGATAAAGTGCTTTCTGCAGTCTCCTCAGTAATAACACAAGCCCACCCTCGCACCTATAAAAGGACCAGTGCACCCTAGTACTCTGATACCATCAGGGAAGCAAAGACAGCACCCAAAAAACTCGAAAGGAAATGGAGAAGGAATAAGATACAGGATAGCCTACAGCAATACAGAGTTATGCAGCAAGAATATAATGATCTAATCTCAAAATGCAAACAACAATACCACACCAACACCATCATGAAGGCAGTCAACAGACCCAGAGAGCTCTTCAACATAGTACAGAGATTCACCAGAGACACGATGCAGCATGACCACGAACACATAGACCCACAACTATTTGCAGACTCTATAATTGGCAAGTTCAAGAGCTTCGCCATAAAACCCCCCCATGAGCAGGAACACCACAACGACCACAGAAATCCAAAGAATTTGGGAAGACTTCACCACACCCTCAGTACTTCAAATTAAACAATAATCGACTCCTTGAACACAACAATTTCAACTACTGACCCCTGCCCAGTGGCTTGGATTAAGAATGCCAAGGATCAGCTAAGCCAGCATATCCAGGCTCTCCCTTCACCAAGGATACATGCTGACCCACCTCAAACAATCCATCATTCGCCCAGTTCTTAAGAATGCCACTATAAACCATGCAGATCCCAAATCCTACCGTCCAATTTCCAGCCTGCCATTCCTTGCAAAAATAATTGAAAAATCTGTTCTAACGCAGCAACAAGATCACATTGACCTGAATGCACCTATGGACATACACTTATGAACTTATGAACACTTATGAACACACCATGCCGTTCTTATATTATTAAGACTCTATTCTGTTCTATGTAATTATCTCTTGTATATAGTTTACCCCGGTTCTCCAAGTTTGTACTCCTGTTCGATGTAAACCAAACAGCTTGTTGTTATGGTCTTTATGTTATAATGTAAACCGCGCTGATGCCGAATAGTGCGGTATATAAGAACTTGTAATAAATAAATAAAATAAAAATACACCAACATGGTTTTAAACCTCACCACAATGTTGAAACACTGATGACTTCCCTATTGGATAACCTCATAAGGGGGATAGACAATATCAAAAAAGGATTCCTCCTAATCTTCATGGACATATCTGCCTCCTTTGATACAGTCTCACACTATGGAATGATACAATGACTATTGTCACACCGCCCCCTTGGTGGTAGTGGCGGAACCCAACAGAAAGGGGGTGGACATGGAAGAAGAAAGTTTGTTTGTGGGGGAGCTTAGTTCAAATGCAGGGCCCAGGTTCTTATAGGCCTGGTAGCCTTCTGGTTAACTAAGAGCTCTCAAGAAAATAACAGTCCAAGGGTAGGGAAATTATAAGGCTTTTATTTCCCACGTTGCAAATAGGTTCCTAAGCTCAGAATACAACAGCACACACAAAAGAAAGGTCCTTGCTCTAGGTTAAAGGAAAAACATGAACTGAAAAATCTGTTAACTTCACAGTACTGTCAAAAACGGAATACAGCATCAAACTTTACATACAGGCCACAGCTATTCCTCTGCTAGGGCTCAATCCTCTTGGTCAGGCAATAGCTACATTCCATTGGAATATCCGAGGGATCCTCCGGGAATTCCACCTGCATGGGCTCGCAGTCCGGAATGTCTGAGGACTCTCTTTCAGGCCTTCTGTGTAACGCTTGTATGATGCGCCAATGGTCAGCATTAAAAGGTAAGCCCTTGCATTGTATACTTTTATAACAGGAACAGTCTCTCCTGCACCCTGTTTCTTCTCTAGCAAGTTTCCTGTTTAATGCAGGTTTGTATCTTGTCTCATGAGTGCCTCTAGAAGGACAGCATTCTCTAGTGCCCTGTTCCTTCTGTATCACATTATTCCTAAAATCATAGTTATTAAAATGGCAATTACCTTTTCTTCTAAGGTTCTCAGATTGAGGTGAGGGCTGAGGCCTGCTCCTGCTGGGTCTTGGTTTCTCAGCTGTCCAGGTAGGCCTCTGGTTCTCAGGTCTGCCTGCTGCTGGAGTTAGGCCTTGTTTGTGCCACAGCTCCTTTCTCCCAGGGCTTTGAAAGTTACCCTTCACAATTCTCCTTTCACCTCCTTGTTTGCTCTTCCTTGTTGCACCTTTCAACAGTGGCTGGCCCTTGTTACTCTCAGGCCTTGGACTTTCTGGTATAGTCCTCCTCCTTTCAGGGTCAGCTTCCTTATGGTATCTTTCCCTCCTGGAAAGTGTATCTTTTCCTCTTTTAAAACATTTACAGCAAGTTTCTTCACCTGGCTCTGCTGAGTCTGCTAGGCCGTTTCCCTCGGTCAGGACTCCTATTCCTGGATCCTCCGAATATCCATGCCAAGATGGAACTGGAACTCCTTGCACCACTCCTTGCCAGTCTCCTTGCCAATCTGCTTGCGAATCTCCTTGCGACTCTCTTTGGCACTCTCTTGGCCACTCTGCGTACCGGTCTGTTTGCCCTTCTCTTTGCCACTCTGCGTACCGGTCTGACTTCCTCCAGTCATCTGAGCTTTTAAAAGGAATTCTTCCCTTTCTACATTGGGTGTTGGCTGGTATTGCATCATTGGCTCTAGGGCGTGGTTCCTCAGTCCTCCAGAGGTCTCTCTGGCTCCCCCAATATGGCTCCTCGTGATGCTGCAGCCGGTGTTTACCTCTTTTTTCTGGGTTTAAAACCTTTTCTTCTGCCTGCAGCTGGTCTGCAGTGCCACACTATATGAAGTTGGCCTATGTAACAACACAATAAAATGATTTGAATCCTATCTCGCCAACCGAACACAGCAGGTGAAATGTGGTGACAAGAAATCGACACGCTTTGACATGACACAGGGTATACCTCAGGGTTCCTCCTTGTCCTCTGTCCTCTTCAACCTGTACATCCAACCCATCTGTAATATTCTCAAGAAACACAAGATGCTCTACCATATCTATGCTGACGATATCATGGTATATACCTCAATAAATATACAGACACCGGATCTCACCCCTATAACCAACTGCCTGGATGAGATGATCACATGGCTCACCAACAACAATCTGTCGGTAAACTATAACAAGACGGAGGCCATGTTTATAACCAGAGGGACCAACTTCCACCCACCACCCACTATTTGCATCCGGGACAAGCCCATCAAAGTGAAGGATGAGGTAAGATATCTCGGAATCACTCTAGACACAAAGCTAAACCTTGTCAGACGGCTGCCTGGGTGAGAATCTTCGGTCTTGGCAAGTGCATATATCTCTATGATTTGCAAGGGATTGTGGGCAATGTAGTTCATTCACACCAGACACAGCTGCTGACAATAATTTAGTTGTGCTCTTGGGTAAAGCCAATAAGATATTTATTTATGGGGTTATTTCTCCCAACACAGATATGCTTGGAAGCACATAAATTAGGTTACTTTCTTTCAGTGTTAACTTGGAAAAACAAAGTTAAAATCAGGAAAACAACAAATGAAAAGTCACAAAGCAAGAAACGAACTGTTCTTTTCAGATTAACTTCTGATTACTTCCCACATAGATACAGAAGTGATTCTCTCCTAGCTCACAAGCAATTAGGTAAGGCTTAATTTTATTTATTTTATTTATTTATTTACATTCTCTTATATACCGCGCTATTCTGCATCAGTGCGGTTTACATTGAACAAACTGAAATTACATTGAACAGGGCATTATAACTTGGAGATAACTATTTTACAGGGAACACGGGCTATGGAGGGTTAAGTGGCTTGCCCAAGACCACAAGGAGCACCTGTGGGACTAGAAACCCCAGTCCTTCCGGCCCAAGGTTGCTGTCCTCTAGTGGGATTTGAACCCCCGACCTTCCGGCCTGAAGTACCTTGCCCCAACCACTAGGCCACTCCTCCACTAGCAGTTATCCAGCTGAAACCCCTTAGCTGGCTTGCTTTGTACTGTGTGGGTCAAATCCTGCTTCAGGAGCTTTTCTGAGTAGATTAAAGAACAAATTTTTATTTCTTTGTGATGGTTGCTGTACTTTATAACAGAAAGTTACCAACGGAGTTTGGATAGAGAGCAGTCCATATAAACAGGATCCTCATCTGCTATTATTCCCCCTTCTTCAACAAGCATGGGTTCAATATCATGGATTGGCACAGATGAATCTCTCAATGGAACATTTTCAGGAGAATACTTGTTTCCCTGCTGTCTTTCAAGGTTATAGCTAGGACATAGATCAGTGTTCATACCTGAGCTTCCAATGCTGCTAGAGTTCCTCTCTATATAGCCTGGCCAGTATGTAGTCCAGTTCTTATGTCCAGCCTTCCAATCCAGATCCCTGGACACTGGATCTCTCTTCACATACCTTCTGGCACAGGTCTTAGGGTCCCTTCCACGTGCAGCCGTCTCCCTCACAGGTAGCCTCTGGTGATTCCTAGCTCTGCAGCACCATTCCTCTGGCTTTCCCCAGTCCAATGGTGTATGCTGGCCCTTGGAATACCTCCCAGTATACGTACTGCTTTGGACTCTTCTAGACCTCTCAAAGGCTTTTCTCTTCCTTCTTCCAAAGGGTCTCTTTCCCTCTCTGTCTGTCCAGTTTGGCTTCTGCTTCTGATGATCCTTCAGATGAAACTGATGATCAAACTCAAGCTGATTCTCAGGATACTGAGGACAATTCTCTGGATATCCAAGGTGATCATGAAGATGGTCATCTGTAGAATAAACTCTACTCTTATTCTGCTTAGATGAGTGCTCCTCCCTAACACAGCACAGCTGTGCTGAATCAGGCCCTGCCCTTTGAGATGAGTGCTTAGGGATTACCTCATAGCCCTCCTGATTGAACACACGTTTCCCCACTTCAGCTCCTCTAATGGCTGCTGGAAACCTGGTGCATTCTGGGACTGGTAGTCTTTTATGGGAAAATTCTGTTTTCTTATTTCTACCAGAACTGACAGGTTGCTTGTTCAGAGTCACTTCACCTTTTCTATAGCTCCTTCCTGAGCTATGATAAGCTTCCTTATCACAACCTCCATTCGCACATCAATAAAACTGCTGCAAAGGCATATCACAAATTAAAAATCATAAGGAGACTCAAACCTATCCTAAACCAAGACCACTTCAGAACTGTAAGGCAATTATCACGCCTATAATAGACTACGGGAACTCACTATATTATGGTCTACCTAAACAAACCATACACCCTCTCCAATTAGTGCAGAACACAGCAGCCAGGATTATTACAAACACAGCAAAAAATGAGCACATCCCCCCAGTGCTCCAGAATCACTGGTTGCCCATACAAGCTCACACAAGATTTAAGGTGACTTTAAACATTTTCAAAATTATTAACAACATGTCTGCCGATGCCCTCCAGAACTTAATAACCAGACACATCAGCATGAGACCACGGAGATCCAGTATGGATAACAAGATAGCCACTCCACCTGATTACCAAAGAACAAATCAGGCAACATCCAGAAGGGCACCATCTCTATATGCACCAGAATTATGGAACACTCTACCTGACAGCATGAAAGCCATGAACGACTTAAAAGATTTCAAGCATATGCTCAAAACTATATTATTTGAACAATAGTGTGGTCACTCCCAGAGCCTACAAATCAATCTATGATTGTGATTGCATACAACAAGCAAAGTCTTCTTCTGTATATTGTAAATTATTATGATATTTATTCCTCCCCTGCACCCATACCTTCCGCAATACCTTTCCGCGCTCCTACCCCATAATTGTACTTAACTTATTTACGTGTAAACCACTTTGATTGAAGGAAAAGGCGGTATATAAAACTGGTTACATAAATAAATAAATAAAAAGTCATGGAATAGGAGGCAGTGTACTATTTTTGTGGATCAGGAAATGGTTAAAAAATAGAAAGCAGAGGGCAAAGCTAAATGGCCAAATTTCCCAGTGGAGACAGGTGAATAGTGGAGTACCCCAGGGATCTGTGCTGGGTCCGTTGCTTTTTAACATATTATTAATTGACCTGGAAATGGGAATAATGAGTGAGGAAATCAAATTTGCAGATGACACAAAATTATTCAAAGTTGTTAAAACCCAAGAAGATTGTGAAAAATTGCAACAGGATCTTGATAAATTGGAAGACTGCATGTTCAAAAGGCAGATGAAATTTAATGTGGACAAGTGCAAAGTTATGCACCTAGGAAAGAACAACCCAAACTATGGTTACACAATGCAAGGTTCCACATTAGGAACCACCACCCAGGAAAAAGATTTTGGTATCATGGACAACATGTTGAAACTCTCTTCCCAATGTGCAGTGGCTGCCAAGAAGGCAAATAGAATGCTAGGAATCATAAGGAAAGGAATGGAGAACAAAACAAAGGATATTATAATGGTTTGTATCATTCCATGGTGCAACCGCACCTTGAATATTGTGTGCAATTCTGGTCACCATATCTTAAAAAGGATATAGTGAAATTAGAAAAGGTACAGAGAACAGCTACAAAAATGGTAAAGGGGGTGGAAAAAGATACCCCTATGAGGAGAGGCTTAAAAGGTTAGGGCTCTTCAACCTGGAAAAGAGACGGCTGAGGGGAGATATCATACAGGTCTATAAATTAATGAATGGAGCAGAACGGGTAAACGTAGATCGATTGTTTACCTCATCATAAGAAGACTAGGGGAACATGCATCATAAGAAAGACTAGGGGGACATGCAATGAAGATACGCTTTAACCCATTTAAGACTAATAAGAGAACATTTTTTTCACTCAACACATATTCAAACTCTGGAATTCGTTACCGGAGGATGTAGTAAAAGTTGTTAGTGTAGCTGGGTTTAAAAAAGTTTGGATAAGTTCATGTAGGAAAGTTCCATAAACCATTATTAAAGAGGACCTGAGAAATCCACTGCTTGCCCCAACACAAGCATTGTGGAACTTGTGTGTCTTTTTGGGAAACTGCTAGGTACTAGTGACCTGGATTGGCCACTGTTGGAAACAGGATACTGGGCTTGATGGATCTTGGCCTGACCCAGTATGGCATATATTATGTTCTCATGTTCAATAAATAAAACTAACGTAATATCCAAAAAATCAGTAACATACATAATTCATTAAAGGAAATCAACAAATAGCTACATCCCACATAAAATGCAATGAAGTTCAGCAGGAGCCCCAGTCATGAAGTCCTTCTAATCTTCTCCAGTGGCCAAAATTAAAAAGTATGGGCCCGATTTTTGAAAGGCATTTACATGGTTTACAGCCCAGTAAACCATGTAAATGCCTTAAATGGGGATATTCAACGGCACTTACATGGTTAGTGCTGTTGAATATCCCCTTCTAACTCCCTTACACCCCCCAATGCTATCCAGTTAGCATCAGGGCGTATTGGGGGCTTTCCATGGCGGAGCAGATGCGGAGACTGCCACTAACCGAGTAGCAGAGATATTGCACCATTGCCCGGTTAGCAATCCATGGCTAAATCTAGGCCCGGTTTTGGCTCGCCTAGTTTAGCCACAGATGCTAACTGGGTAGTGGTGCAATATCACTGCTACCCAGTTAGGCTCTGCAGCGGTTTCTTCTGTTCGCCAAACCCGGATATTCAATGAAGTCGCCGCAGCATTGAATATCCGGGGTTAGGGGTCAGCGGGTAGGGCTATACGCTGTAGCGGCACATATCCTGCCCAGAAGAACATTGGTCCCTGTGTTTTCAAAGCCTTCCTAAACTTCTTTAGCCACACCTGCCGCATTTTGGATATTCTGTAGTACTCATAGCAAGTGCGTGTGTGGGGGAGGAGGATGACGCAAGTACACTGAGTGACAATAGTTCACGCCTGACAGGACTAATGCCTGAACAACTGATCTGAAATCAGATTGATCTAAGAAAGTCTTAAGATTATAAAATCTCTGATTTATAATAAGTTAATATGTGCTGCTGGCAGCGTTGCTTATTATATAACTATTACTGTGTGTATGTTTGTTTTATCAGCATTCTGCCAAGTTAGGATGGTCAAACATTCTGCTCTACAAAGGACAGTTTGTTTTTTAAAGAAATTATTCTATATCCTGCTTAAGCAAGAGCAGCATACAATTATCCTGTTTGTCAATCAGACCATACACACAAAACAAAATTGACTGAATTTCATGCATGACACATGCCAGCAGATCTAAGATGTGTGTTGAATCCTAATATGCCTGCTTCTGCTTTTAATTCTTCCCTTCTGATCTTTTAGGCTACTCCTCTCCAACTACCCCTTGTCTTTTATATCGCTTTCCCTCCCCCAAATGCTTATGTCTCCCTTATTCAAGTATTTCTCCTAAGTTCCTTGTGATCTCCTCCTCTCACTCCTCATTAGGTCATTCATCTCTTATTCTGCTTTCCCTTCTCAGGTTCTTTTCCATTTCTTTCATCCCCTCCTCCACACTCCTTTTAATTGAGCTAAATCCAATCCCTTTCCCTTAGGGGGGAGGAATCTTTTTGCAATAAGGGGTCCCATTCGCAATCAAGAGCCTCACAGGGAGTCTGCATTGTCAGTTTATGAGAGGGAAAGAGCCTCCTGAAGATTCATGAGAATGCTCCATGAAGATTAAATCAGCCACCCCCTTTCTCTGACGTCCCTCCCCTCCCATACCAGTATCCCCTAATTCCTTTACTCTGTTTCTGCCCAGTATCCATATAAATCCACTATCTATAGATTTCAGCCTGCCATTATTTAAACACCCTTTTAATAAAGTCGTGAAGAACAAAAACGTTACTTAGCTTGAGTAGCACACTGAAATCCCTCTGAATCAGGAAACGAGACTGTCCTGTTGTACACATTTCAGGCAAAACAGGGTTTGTGTTTTAGCCAAAACGTGTCACGTCGTACACAGGCCAGTCTCCTTTCCTGATTCAGAGGGATTTCAGTGTGCTACTCAAGCTAAGTAACATTTTTGTTCTTCACAGTTTTATTAAAAGGGACTCAATGCAGCGAGGGGGGGGGGGAGAAATCCCTCTCCGTCTCCTGTGACAATGCACCCAACAAAATTAATTTTGGATTTTCACTGTCTTCCTCTAGTTCTCGTATTTTTGGGACATTCTTTGATCTTGGAGGATATGGGATGTTTTCTTTTGGTTATTTAAACATCCCATATAGTGGTCCCTGTCCCCCACTCCCACCCCCAAGTAAAATAAAACAAAATAAAAAACTTACCTGGTGGTCTAGTGGCCCCTGTACCCCCCATTCCCCACTAAAAGAATATAACCTGGTGGTCTAGTGGCCCTGTACCCCCACCCCCACTGCCAAGTAGAATAAAATAAAAATCACCCAGAGCTCTAGTGGCCCCTAAATCCAACCTTCCCCCACCTCAGTACCTTAAAATAGGCAGAAGCACTGCCTATGTGCTCCCACTCTGGTCGGCCATCTTATAAAATGGCGATGCCTGGCCTTGCGCGATGTATCCTGGGATGCACTGGGAGAGGTCAGACTGCCATATAAGGTAGACTATGCCTTATATGGCAGTCTAACCATGCCCGGTGCATCCCAGGATGTATAGCACATGGCCAGGTGCTGCCATTTTACAAGATGGGGGACCAGAGTGGGAGGCAATAGGCGACTCTCCCGTCTACTGTAAGCTACCGGGGGGGTTGGATTTAGGTGCCGCTAGACCACCAAGTGATTTTTATTTTATTTTATTTTACATGGGGGTGAGGGTACAGGAGCCACTAGACCACCACGTAATATTCTTTTAGTGAGGGTGGGGGTACAGGGGCCACTAGACCACCAGGTGATTTTTATTTTATTTTATTTTATTTTACTTGGGGATGGGGATGGGGGACAGGGGCCACTAGACTCCCAGGTACTTACTGTCTGTCAGGGCAATGGCTCCCCACAGAGTTTTGATGGCATCGGGGGCTTTTCCCGATACCGCAATCATCCCCAATGCCATCAAAATACTCTTGGAGGGTGGAACGGGGCTGCTGCACCACCAAGGATTCTCAGTTGTCGGGTACTAGCCCCAACAATATTTTGATAGCATCGGGGGCTTTTCCCGATGCCAAATCATCCCCGATGCCATCAAAATACTGTTGGGGCTGATGTACAAATTAGCTATGCGGTGCCGGAAGATCAAGTCAAACTAGTGCAGACTTTTTGTGCGTATGTGTTTGGCATCCTCTCCCACTTTAACGCTGTAGTGGTTCATTTGCATGCGCACGATTACTGAGTCATTCTTTTGCATACCCTATCCTTCCTGCATCGCACGTTAAAATGTGTGTGTTGTCGGGAATGTAAAAAGCGGAGAGACTGTATGAATTCTTTGCTTCGGTCTTTACTGAGGAAGATGTAGGGATGTTACCCATCCCTACATCTTCCTCAGTAAAATGAGGATTTAAAGGTGCAGAAGAATTGAAGGAAATATTGATATATCGGGAAGATGTATTACAACTATTAGATAAACTGAAGAGTAGCAAATCACCTAGGCCAGTTGATATTGTCACAAGCACAACGCCCGAAGCCACTTGCCTCTAGTGGTCGAGGGGCGTGGTGGTTGAGGATTACTTCTTCTATCAGCTCCTAGCAGCCTATGTCTTCGTGTTGGCTTCTGGGAAGTGTAGTACTGCTAAAAATATGTTGGTGCTTTAAGTAGAAGGTTTGTAGTTGAGGTAACTGAGGGTAAGGCTTGTAACAGAAAGTTTATTTCCGTAACACAAAACACAGCAGGTTCAAGGTATCATTTACAGGATTATAACTGTAGGATTTGCTTAAGGTACAGCAAATAGTGGCAAACAAACCAAAAGAACTCAGAAATGGCTTTTCAAAGTCTTCTTACTTGCAGAAGCAATTGCCTTTAGAAACTAGGCTGCCACTTTCCTTTTTAGTCCTTGTTAATCAGAGCATAAAGAAAAATTCAGGCTTAATTCTTCTACAGCAGTTTGGTTTCTGCCAGCCTCAAAAACCTCTCTAGGCTGCATTTCTACGTGAAACCAAACTTAGAACAAAACAAACATTCCAAGCTGTTATCAAAACTCTTAGCAGGCTTTTCATATAGGAGAGGAGCAAGCAAAAACTCTTATAGCAGCTAACTTGGCTTTTCTTGCCGTTGCACAGTTCAAACACAGGTGACAAACGAGCATGAATCAGAGCTTCCTGATCAGGCTTACGTTGCAGTAAATTTCCCTTTTAAAACAGACAGGAATTTACCTCCACACTGCTTCTGCCATATGGTTAACTTCCAAGGAGAATTACTACTTTCAGGACTAGCTTTTCCTCAAGACCTCCTGTCTAGAGCTTGGCATAGGGAGCAATCCATAAAGCAATCTTCTTCCCCCAACTCTGACACTGGTTCTCCCAACTGCATGGGTTCTGACTCACCGACCTGGTCAGACTGCTCAGCTGACAACCTCTCTGGTGGTCTGAAAGCTTCCCAACTTCCTGGTCCCCAACTCTGTTGCCAACCTGTTGCAGGGAATTCAGCTCTCTCAGCTCTGGGTAGCTCAGCTCTTCTCCAAGAATCCACTCCTTCTCTCTGCTTCTGTCTCAGCTGCTCTCCTGGCTGCTCTCCTTCTCATCTCTCCCTCTCTGCATAATCTAACCCAGGCTTATACCTCCAGGGTCTTAACCCCACCTCTTTCTTTCCCAGGTGTTGGTAATCCCCCTGCCTTCTGATATTAGAATAATAATCAGTGCACTTGTTAAAGTAAGGGCTTTGGTCCTCGTGCTTGCAATCCCTCTTTCTTACTTTATCAGTCATT
The DNA here is from genome assembly GCA_033557465.1 of Ichthyophis bannanicus. Taxonomy (NCBI): domain Eukaryota; kingdom Metazoa; phylum Chordata; class Amphibia; order Gymnophiona; family Ichthyophiidae; genus Ichthyophis; species Ichthyophis bannanicus. The sequence goes on from CM066038.1 coordinate 352,815,088, forward strand.
GGCTGAAACCTGTTCCAGCTGGGGTTTCTCTGTCTTTGAAACCTGGCTGTGGCTTTCTCTCCCTGCACTCCTAGAAGGGGACCCTTAACTAGGGTGAATTCGTTATGCTTCTCACCTCCCCCACTCTCAGGATAGCTGACTTTGCCACAATATACATCCAAGGATGCTGAAAGAACTGAAATGTGAGATTGCAGACCTGCTATTAGTAATCTCTGAACTATCATTAAAATCATCTGTAATACCTGAAGATTGGAAGATGGCGAACGTAACACCAGTTTTTAAAAAGGGTTCCAGGGGTGATCCGGGAAACTACAGACCGGTGAGCCTGACGTCAGTACTGGGAAAAATGGTAGAAACCATCATAAAGAACAAAGTTGCTGAACATGTAAATAGTCATGGCTTAATGGGAGTCAGCCAACATGGCTTTAGACAAAGATCTTGTCTTACTAATCTGTTATGTTTTTTTGAAGGTGTGAATAAACAGGTAGACAAGGGTTGTCGGTTAATATAGTGTATTTGGACTTTCAGAAAGCCTTTGACAAGGTCCCTCATCAGAGACTTTTGGCAAAACTAAAGAGTCATGGGATAGGAGGCAGTGTACTATTGTGGATCAGGAACTGGTTAAAAGATAGAAAGCAGAGTGAAAGGGGCGGAAGAGGCCTGGAGCATGTTGTCGGAGCTGGGGTGTGAACATCTCCCAGAGAGCAAGGAAGGAGTTCGAGGTGGGGTTGCCAGAGAGGAGTGAGGCAAGGAACAGAGAGCGTCACAGTGGCTGAGAGTGTCCGAGAAAGGGAAGCAGCTTAAAAGACTCTCGCAGGAATCGAACGGAGTGGATCAAGCAGTGACTACCTGAACAATGGGGGATGGGTATGGGTAGTAAATTTGAGCCGGGATACAAAATGGACTAGGGTGGAGGGGGGGTCTATGTGTATGGGGTAAGGTTTCTGTATAAGGTGGATGGCTAAAGGGGGAGGTGGAAGGGTGGGGGACAGGAATAGAAACGAAGGGGAAGGTGGTTTAGATGGGGTGGTGGGGTGGTGGGGGGATAATTTGGGATGAGATCATGGGTTGGAATCGGGATAGGACATGACTCACACGGAAGGTATGGAAGGGTAGTGGGGAGGAGAGGGGAGGGGCAGGGGGAAGGGGGACAGGAGGGGAGTGGGGGGGTAGTGAAAGGGGGGGAGAAGACACAACTTAGAAGGGAGGGATGGGCGGGGAAAGGGGTTACATAGGGTAATGTTGAGGATTGGATCTATAAATGTGAAGGGATTGAACTCCCCACACAAGAGGAGGCAATTTTTTAGAGAAATTAAGAAGAATAAATAGGAGGTGATCTTGGTGCAAGAAACACATTTGAGGGGAGGGAGGTTGGAAGGTTAAAACACCCAGGATATCCGGAGCAATTTTTCTCATGTGGCAAGGGGGGAGAACGGAAACGGGGGGTAGCTATACTGGTGAAAGTGGGGGCAGGTATTCAGGTGAGGGAATGGTTTAGGGATGAGGAGGGGAGAGTGGTAGGGATAAAAGGGGGGTGGGGGAATGAGGAGATAAACATTGTGTCGGTTTATGCACCGAATGGGGCACAGGGGACCTTTTGGAAAAATACTAGTCAATTATTGGAGAGGGAAGTACAGGGGAAGTTACTGGTGGGAGGAGATTTTAATGTCACTTTACAAGATGGTTTAGATAGGAATCCTAGAGGGTGGGAGGGGAAGGGGTCGAGTAGGAAGGGGCTTAAAAAATTGATGGAGCAGCATAACCTGGTGGATGTCTGGGGAAGAGGAATCCAGTTGGTAGAGAATATACCTTTTTCTCAGCGCCACATAAGTGTTGGAGCAGGATAGATATGATCATGGTGAGTGCTGATTGGGTGGTGGAGGTAACAGAGGGGGAGATTATCCCGATTATATGGTCAGATCATAGCGAAGTAGCAGTGGGGGTTCGCAGCAAGAGACAAGTGGGGACTAAATTCTGGCAGTTGAATGAGAGCCTATTGAAAAATAAGGAGGTGGTGGAGGACATTAGAGGGGCGATAAGGGAATATTTAAAATTTAATGATAATGGGCAAGTGCGAGAGGTAATGGTGTGGGGAGGGTTGAAGGCTTATATCAGAGGCAGTTTCCTCAAATGGGGAGCGCGGTTGAAGAAAGAAAGAGGGCAGAAGGAGGAAGGGTTACGAGAGGAACTGGTGGAAGCAGAAAGGGTGCTGCGGGAAGCAGGGACGGAGAGGGCCCGGAAAAACCTGGCTAGAATCAGAGGGGAATTACAAACCTTGCAGGTGGATCAGATAGCTTTGGATATGAAGCAGGTGCAACAGATATATTATGAATTTGGAAATAAGGCAGGGCGGTTGTTGGCTCGTAAGCTTCGGAAGCAGAAGGGGGCCTCTATGATATATCAAATCAAGCGCCAGGATGGGGTAGTGATGAGGGAGGAGAAGGAGGTCCGGGGGAGATTTGAACAATACTATAGAGAGCTATACCGGAGACAAGATGGGGTGAGGCCAGAGCAAATAAGTAGGTATTTGGAGGGATTGGAGTTGCCTACGCTGGGGGAGGCAGCGCGGGGAGTGATGGAGGGGGAGGTGACGGGAGAAGAAGTGGGGAAGGTGGTTAAGGGGTTGAAGGGGGGGAAATCACCGGGTTTAGATGGGCTACCAGGGTCCTTTTATAAACGGTTTTGGGGGGAAATAGGAGATATAATGATAAAAGTATTCAATGGGATGTTAACGGAGGGGGGAGAGTTGCTCCCTGATATGTTAACGGCGGGGATTACGATCTTGCCAAAGCCAGGGAAGGACCCATTAGAATGTGGATCGTACAGGCCGATATCCCTGCTTAATGTGGATGTTAAAATTTTGGCCAAGGTGTTGGCGGATCGACTGGCACCATGGATGCCTGGGTTGATTAGGAAAGACCAGACGGGGTTTATTATGGGGAGGCAGATGGCGGATAATATAAAAAGGGTGATAGAGGTGATTGGGGTAGCGAGGACGGGGGGGAGGAATGCATCTTGATGTCTATTGATGCCGAGAAGGCGTTTGACAGGGTGCATTGGGATTTTGTATGGCAGGTGTTAGGGAAGATAGGATGTGGGCCAAATTTTGTAAGGTGGGTGGAAGGTCTTTATAAGGGGCCTAAGGCTTGGGTGAAGGTAAATGGGAGCTATTCTGCGAACTTTGAATTGGAGAGAGGGACAAGACAAGGGTGCCCTCTGTCGCCGTTGCTTTTTGCCTTAGTGGTGGAGCCGCTGGCGCAGAGGATAAGGGATAGTGGGAAGATTAGAGGAGTTCAGTCGGGTGGAGTGGAACATAAAATTTCTTTATATGCAGATGATATCCTGTTATATATCACGAACCCACAGGGGGGGCTGCCCGTAATTATGGAGGAGGTGGAGGGGTTTCGGGGGGTTTCGGGCTTTAAGATGAATGTAGGGAAAACTGAAGTATTAAATATATCAGTATCCAGAGGTGAGGAAAGTAGGTTAAAGAAGGAGTACCCATTCAGGTGGGTTGCAAAATCGCTGGGATACTTGGGGATGCAGATCCCAGGGGGATACAAAGACATCTATCAGGTGAATTATCCCAGGGTGTTAGGGGAGCTGCATAGGGATCTGGATTCTTGGATGAATGCAGAAGTTTCCTGGCTAGGGAGGATCGCGGGGGTTAAAATGAATATCTTGCCCCGGATATTGTATCTATTTCAGGCACTACCGGTGAAGGTACCGGACAAGGTGCTGCGGGATCTACAGCGGAAAGTCTTTCAATATATCTGGAAAAGAAAGCCTCCGAGGATTTCGAGGGAAATTATGTACGCACCTAAAAAGGAAGGGGGGTTAGGGGTGCCAAATTTTAGGGATTATTATAGGGCGGCGCAGCTCCGTCATGTGATGGATTGGAGGGGGAGGGGGCAGGTAAAAATGGGCGTCAGGGTGGAACAAGCATGTGAAGGGGGGGAGGTTGGCAGCCTGGATGTGGGCGCAGGGGAAGGATAGGAAGGAATTGGGGACTGGTTCTCCAGTTATGAGACAGGTGGTGGCGGTTTGGGATGAGGTGCGGGCTCAGGGGCTTAAAGGGAAGAGGAGGGGGTTTTCATTAGCGGCCCCATGGAGGGGGAATAAAGTTTTTAACCCGGGCTGGGAAGAAGGGGTGTATGATGGGTGGACGGCAAAAGGGTTGGAATGTTTTTTTCAGCTAATGCAGGGGGATGAGCTTCTGAGTTTTGACGAGGTGAAGGAAAGCTATGGGCTTAAGGAGAAGGATAGGTTTGCCTATGTACAGGTAAAGTCTTATCTCAGAGGCGTCTGAGGTAAAGGGGAGCTAGAGGAGGATCTGACTGAGGTTGAAGCTCTATGGGTTGGGAAAGGGAGTTCTAGGGGAATGATCTCGGCTCTATATAAAGGGATTAGGAGGGGGGGAGGAACAAAATTTAAATATATGAGGGAGTGGGAAATGGATTTAGGGGAGCAGTTGGATTATAAAGATTGGAAGGGAATCTGGGACCAGATGAAAAAGTCCCCTATATCTAGCAGCATCCGAGAAAATAGTTATAAAATACTGCTCAGATGGTACTATACTCCGGAGAGATTACATAGGATGTATCCTGGAACGTCCTCTGCCTGCTGGCGGCAATGTGGGGAGGTGTGTTCCTTCTGGCATATTTGGTGGGGGTGTGTAAAAATACAGGCATTTTGGATTAGGATACGGGATTGGATAAGGGATAAATTGGGGGAGGAAGTAGAGTTGTCACCGGGCCTATTCTTGTTGTCCTGGGGGGGCGAGAGACAACGGGATTGGGGGTGTGGGGTAGTGGCATGTCTTTGTGCGGCAAGATGTGCGGTGGCAGCAGCATGGAAATGCAAAGAGGCGCCGGGAGTGGGGGAGTTTGAAGGGCGGATACAACATATAATCCTAATGGAGAGGTTAACGGCGGCGAGGAAAGAGAGAGGGGGTCAGTTTGAAGTACGATGGGGAGAGTTGTGGCAGGTGTTACATCAAGAGGGGAGGGGGGCAGTTAGGGGGGGAGAGAGGGAAGAGCTTGGGTTTAGACAGGGGGGGTTGGGCTAATAAGATAGGGGTACGGGGCTAGAAGCTTGGTATCAGATTATCCCTGGAAGAGACAAAGCATTCCTTCTCATGGGGGGTTTGTGGTGGGGCAATACTGGAGGGGTGCTGAGTTGTTGTGGGGGTTTACTTTCGTAAGTAGGTTAAGGGGGTTATTGGAGGGCTGCGGGGAAAGCTGTTGTTGGGCGGGACTGCAGTCATATTCTATGTTTTGGTGTTTTTCCAAGTATTTTTTCTTGATGTGTTTAAGGGGGAGGGGAGTGGGGGGGTAGGGTTGTTTGCAGGGAAGAATTGTGAGGGGTGGTTTAAGGAAAAGTTGTAAGGTTGGTTCGGTACTTGATGTACTTTCATGTGGATGTTTTTACATGTGAAAAGTTAACAAAAGATATAAATATAAAAAAAAGATAGAAAGCAGAGGGTGGGGCTAAATGGCCAATTTTCCCAATGGAGAAAGGTACCCCAGGGATCTGTGCTGGGTCCGCTGCTTTTTCACATATTCATAAATGACCTGGAAAAGGGAATAACGAGTGAGGTTATCAAATTTGCAGATGACACAAAACTGTGGGAAATTGCAAGAGGATCTTGATAAATTGGAAGACTGGGCATCAAAATGGCAGATGAAATTTAATGTGGACAAGTGCAAAGTTATGCACCTAGGGAAGAACAACCCAAACTATGGTTACACGATGCAAGGTTCCACATTAAGAGCCACCACCCAGGAAAAAGATTTAGGCATCATTGTGGATAACATGTTAAACCCCTCAGCCCAGTGTGGAGCGGCGGCCAAGAGAGCAAATAGAATGCTAGGTATCATAAGGAAAGGAATGAAAAATAAAACAAAGGATATTATAATGCCTCTATATCGTTCCATGGTGAGACCGCACCTTGAATATTGTGTGCAATTCTAGTCGTCGTATCTTAAAAAGGATATAGCGTTATTAGAAAAGGTACAGAGAAGAGCCACCAAAATGGTAAAGAGGATGGAAGGATACCCTATAAAGAAAGGCTAAAAAGGTTAGGGCTCTTTAACCTAGAAAAGAGACGGCTGAGGGGAGATATGATAGAAGTCTATAAATTAATGAATGGGGTGGAATTGGTAAATGTAGATCGATTGTTTACGTTATCAGAATATAAAAAGACTAGGGGACATGCAATGAAGCTACAGGGTAAACTATTTAAGAATAATAAAAGAAAATATTTTTTCACTCAACGTGTAATCAAACTCTGGAATTTGTTACCGGAGGATGTAGTAAAGGCTGTTAGTGTAGCTGGGTTTAAAAAAGATTTGGACAAGTTCCTGGAGGAAAGGTCCATAAACCATTATTAAGAAGGGACCCAGGATATCAATGCTTGACCCAATACAAGCATTGTGGAACCTGTGACTTGGGGAAACTGCTAGGTACGTATGACCTAGATTGGCCACTGTTGTAAACAGGATACTGGGCTTGATGGACCTTGGTCTGACCCAGTATGGAATATCTTATGTTCTTATGTTCTAAGTCAATTTGGCACTGGTCTAGAGTTGCCTACTGGGAAGACCCCCAGCCTCGATGGCTTGCTGGGGAGTTTTTATGAGGTCTTCCTTGGGGAGGTGGTAGGGAGAATGGCAAGGATGTTTAATGGTTTGGTTCAGGAAGGGGGGAGGTTGTCGTCTGAGATGCTTATAGCAGGCATTACAGTTCTGCCTAAAGAAGGGCATGACCCATTGATATGCAATTCCTATAAACACTATTTCTTTAATAAATGTAGATGTGAAAATCCTGGCAAAGGTGCTGGCAAATAGGTTGGCGTGATTGATGCCAGGTCTGGTAGGAGGGATCAGATGGGGTTTGTCAGGGACAGTGAGGCCTCAGATAATATTCAGAGAGTGTTAAATGTTTTGTGGGTGGCTCGGCATGTCCCAGGGGAGGCTATGCTACTCTCTATAAACACCAAAAAGTCATTTGATAAACTGGGACTTTTTATTTTTGGTATTTCAGTAGATGGGCTTTGGACCCCGAGCTGGGTGCGAGTGCTGTATTACAAACCTCGGGTGCATGTGAAGATCAACAGGTGGTATTCTGAGGCATTTGAGCTGGAAGGAGGTACATGTCATGGATGTCCCATGTCCCCACTGCTCTTTCCACTAGTCGTGGGGCCACTGGCACAGGTGATTCAAGTTAATAGAGGGTGCAAGGGTTGCAAATAGAGGGTGCAAGGGTTGCAGATAGAGGGGCGGCACCATAAAATTTCATTGTTTACTGATGACATCCTGCTGGTGGTGAGGGATCCAATGAGCAACTTATCTGTGATGGTGGATGAACTGCAATAGTATGGGGGGAATTCGGGATTCAAGATAAACCTGGATAAGACTGAGGTATATAATCTTATGGTGAGCAAAGAGGTGGTCCAACAGTGAGCATGGGAAGCCATCAAGTACTTGGGGGTCCAGATCATAGCAGAGCCAGCGATGCAGTATTGGATTAATTATTTTGTCCTGTGGAGGGCAGTGGAGAAAGATTTGGAGAGATGGGTGGGGTTTGAGCTGTCTTGGCTGGGGCAGGTGACTTCCATGAAGATGAATATTATCCCAAGGGTTCTGTACTTCTTCCATGCCCTGCCAGTGGCAATACCCCTGGTAGATCTTCAATCTATTCAGAGGAAGGTGTTCCAGTTTATTTGGCGGTAAAAGCCCTCAAGGGTTACGAGGGGGTCATGCATCAGCATCGGGAGGAAGGGGGACTTAGTGTGCAAATCCGCCATTTGATGGACTGGAGGGGGGAGGGGAATGAAGAATTTTGTTTGGTTGGAGAGGGCAGAGGGATGGGGGATTCTTTGGAGTGCTTGCCTTGGATGAGGAGGGAGGATTAAGGAGGGGGATTCCTTTTGTGAGCCATGAGGAATCAGGATTGGGGGATGGTGGGGGGACAGATTATCTTTGATGCAAGCCTTATGGCACATAGAGGACTTTAGGTCTGGGAGGACAGGTGTATAGTTGATGGGAATGGGTAGGATTGAACTGGTTTCATCAGTTTGTGGATAAGGGGAATTTGGTGCCCTTTGATAAGCTGAAGGAGGAATATGGATTACAACCTGTGAATCTTTTCCAGTATGGGCAGGTGGTACATTATCTCTTGCATAAAGTGGGGAAGGCAGGGCAGGGTAGAGAGTTTATGAGGCTAGAGGTTATCTGGTATGGGAAGAAGGGATCTAGGAGGCTGATCTCAGCACTCTATAAGGTGGTAAGGGGCTCTTCTTGGGTAAAGCATCATTACATGCTGGACTGGGAGAGGGATTTAGGAGAAGAACTCTAGGTCAAATACTGGAAAGCTATTTTAGACTAAGTGTGAACGGTCCCTTTGTCTACCGCTATCAGGGAAAACTGGTACAAGGTGATAATGTGCTGGTATTATACGCCCCTGCGCCTGCATTAGATATTTCCATCAGAATCGGTGGCATACTGGCAGGTTTGGGGGGGGGGGAGGAATCTTTTTTTAACATTTGGTGGACCTGCCTGAAGGTAGTGGTGTTTTGGCAGACCATCCAGAGCTCGATACAGCAGATGGTGGGATTGGAGGTAGAGGTCAACCCATATATTTTTCTTTTGGGGTAGTGGAGACAGGATGCCCATGAAAGTGTGGCGACAAATTTTGGCGTGCCTAAGTACGGCCAAATGTGAATTAGCATACCGATAGAAACAAATGGAGGCTCCCTTACTGGAGATTTCTATAGGACAATTACGACAAATTTTCCTCATGGAAAGGCTGTGTTGAGGAGACAATGCTTAGATACCTTTGAACTGGAGTGGCATGGGATGGCAGAATATTTGCGGAAGGAGGGGGAGCATTGGAGATATTGTCAGTAGCAGATAAATACACATGTATAAATACTCGGTATGTCTAGGGAAAACTGCTACCCTCATTTTCCCCCAGGATTCCATAGGACTACCTGGCAAACAAACCATGTGATAAAACAGGAACCAATCCTGTGTTTGTTTATAAATTAGACTTTATTTCTGATAGCAAAAATAGTGTAAATATTAGCATAAATTAGTTTTCTGAGGCAGTATGTTATGCAGCCCTATCTTACAATTAGCAAGAGACCTAATCTCTGTTTTAGGAACCAAAGTCAACGATTTTATCTGCACTCAGACATATAGCACATTATCTGTCTATCTAAGCTAGCCCCAATCTCAGGGGGAAATTAAAGACTAGTACCTTAGCTATTGCCAGAACACTTAAGAATATAAGAACATATGATATGCCATACTGGGTCAGACCAAGGTCCATCAAGCCCAGGATCCTGTTTCCAACAGTGGCCAATCCAGGTCATAAGTACCTAGCAGTTTACCCAAAAAACATAGGTTCCACAATGCTTGTTTTGGGTCAAGCAGAGATATCCTGGGTCCCTTTTAATAATGGTTTATAGACCTTTCCCCCAGAAACTTGTCCAAACCTTTTTTAAACCCGGCTACACTAACAGCTTTTACTACATCCTCAGGTAACAAATTCCAGAGTTTGATTACACGTTGAGTGAAAAAATATTTTCTCTTATTAGTTTTAAATAGGTTACCCTATAGCTTCATTGCATGTCCCCTAGTCTTTCTATATTCTGTTGACGTAAACAATTCATCTACATTTACCCGTTCCACTCCATTCATTAATTTATAGACCTCTATCATATCTCCCCTCAGCCGTCTCTTTTCCAGGTTGAAGAGCCCTAATCTTTTTTTAACCTCTCTTCATAGGGGTATCCTTTCATCCCCTTTACCATGTTGGTGGCTCTTCTCTGTACCTTTCTAATAATGCTATATCCTTTTTAAGATACGGCGACCAGAATTGTACACAATATTCAAGGTGCAGTCGCACCATGGAACGATACAGAGGCATTATAATATAAATTAATTTTCTTATGATACCTAGCATTCTGTTTGCTCTCTTGGCCACTGCTGCACACAGGGTGGAGGTTTTAACATGTTATCCACGATGACGCCTAAATCTTTTTCCTGGTGGTGGTTCCTAATGTGGAACCTTGCATCGTGTAACCATAGTTTGGGTTGTTCTTTCCTAGGTGCATAATTTTGCACTTGTCCACATTAAATTTCATCTGCCCAGTCTTCCAATTTATCAAGATCCTCTTGCAATTTTCTATAATCCTCATGGGTTTTAATAACTTTAAATAGTTTTGTGTCATTTGCAAATTTGATAATCTCAATCATTATTCACATTTCCAGGTCATTTATGAATATGTTAAAAAGCAGCGGACCCAGCACAGATCCCTAGGATACTCCACTATTCACCTTTCTCCATTGAGAAAATTGGCCATTTAGCCCTACCCTCTGCTTTCTATCTTTTAACCAGTTCCTGATCCACAATAGTACACTGCCTCCTATCCCATGATTTTTTAGTTTATCAAATAGTTGTAATACATCTTCCTGGTGTATCGATATTTCTTTCAATTCTTTCACAGTATCACCTTTAAATACCACTTCAGTCATGGGTAACATTCCTACATATTACTCAGTAAAGACCGAAGCAAAGAATTCATTCAGTCTCTCCACTATGGCCTTGTCCCCTCTTAGTGCCCCTTTTACTCCTCTGTCATCTAATGGTCCAACTGACTCTCTCAAAGGTTTTTTGCTACAAATGTACTTGAAAAAGTCTTTAATATGCATTTTTGCTTCCACAGCAAACTTCTTAAATTTTCTCTTTGCCTGCCTTATCAATGCCTTGCATTTAACTTGCCAGTGCTTGTGCTGTTTCTAGTTTTCATCATTTGGCTCTTTTTTCCATTTCCTGAAAGGTGCTTTTTTGGCAACAACAGCCTCTCTGACCTCACCTTTAAACCATGCTGCAGTTTTTTTGGACTTCCTTCCACTTTTCTTAAAGTGTGGAATACAGCTGGTCTGGGCTTCCAAGATAGCATTTTTAAACAACATCCAAGCTCCATGTAATCTTTGCAAGCCTTTGCAACTGCTCCTTTTAGTTTTTTCTTAACTATTTTCCTAATTTTATCATAGTCTCCCTTTTGAAAGTTAAAAGGTAGTACTGTGGATTTCCTTACCATCTCTCCTCCATTAATTAAATCAAACGTGATCGTGCTATGATCACTATTGCCAAGTGGCCCCAACACCCTTATCTCTTGCACTAGATCTGGTGTTCTACTAAGGACTAGGTCTAATATGGCTTCCCCTCTGGTCGGTTCATGAACCAGCTGCTCCAAGAAGCAGTCATTTATTTCATCTAGGAACTTTATCTCCCTAGCATGTCCTGACGTGACACTGACCCAGTCGATACCGGGGTAATTGAAATCACCCATTATTATTACTGCGCTGTAACTTTTGTTAGCTTCCTTGATTTCTTTGAGCATTTCATCATCCATTTGTTCATTCTGGCCAGGCGGTCGATAGTACACCCCCACTGCCATCGCCTTCCCCTTTTTACATGGAATTTCAATCCATAGAGATTCTACAGCAAATTTTGTTTCCTGCAAAAACTTTAATCCTTTCTGACTCAATGCCCTCTCTAACATAGAGCGCAACCCCTCCACCAATTTGATAAGCTCTATCATTATGATATAGTTTGTACGCAGGTATCACAGTGTCCCACTGGTTGTCCTCCTTCCACCATGTCTCTGACATACCAATCATATCGAACCTCTCATTTAGTGCTATATATTCTAACTCTCCCATCTTATTTTTTAGACTTCTAGTATTTGCATACAAGCAGTTTTGATACTGTATTTTAGTCATATTGTGGCTGGGTCCAAAAAATTGTCTCCGTAACAGCACGAAGTCAAAGTATGGCAGAGGTCCAACATCAACTGAGATGAACTGCGTAGTCACACCGAGCTGCAGGTCTGTCAGAGAGATCCACTTTGTCCCAGGGTTTTTCCCTTGGACACTATCTGACTTTCCAGCCAGAGAGACAGGCAATCAGTATATAAAGTGCAGAGAAAACAGACTGTTTCAGAAGATAAAGTTCCCAGGTGTTCTGCCAGCCTCTGTGCATGTTCCAGAGTACTGCAGGTGTTTTCTGGGCTGCATTTGTGTTCTGTCCCTCTGTGTTCTACGTGTAATTTTTTGTCTTGATGATCCGGTGATTGGCTGGTCTCAGATCCTGTATGCCATCTTCCACAAATCCAGTAACAGCTAATAGGTGGTCCTTCTGCAAACAAAGATCCATGGTGCGAAAATTGCTGGTGTGCAAGTCCATACGTTGTTGCAAATGCTATTACCAGTAGCACAGTGAAGGTCTCAGCACTGTTCTTCTGCATGTAGTCAACTATGACGTACATAAACTTGCATAATTGCTTGATCTACAAGTTTTAATGCTGAGTTATAACAGAACAGGAATCCATCTTGTTTAATTTGAGTCTTTGGTTCAGAGCAGGCCCCATCTTGTAACAGGAAGCCATACTATTGGTTCAGACATTAGTTTCTGAACAGGTACCAGCCCTACAGCATTGCCTTGATTTGTAAAAGGGATGATGTTCTATTATGATTCTGGGTGTTTTTTGGAGCCTTAATAAAAAAATGTAAATTTAAAAAAAAAATAGTAAACTGCATAGGCTTACCCTATAGCAACTCCATATTGCTGCTACATGGAAAATGGTTGGTGGTCAGCAACTAATAACATATCAAATGATAAAAAGTAGTAGTAATATTCATCACTGCTGAGTTTTTGTATAGCGATGCCAGGACCAGCCTTTTCACTAAGTAGGTAAAGTGTCCATCTAGGGCAGCACAAATATGTGGGCAGTACCAGCATGACAGTCCTCAGCAGCCCTAAATCAAAGCTGTTACTGCTGTTGCTTTTGCCACCCTCCATTTGGCCAACTCTAAAACTAAGCAAAAGCAGCTGGCATGGGGCCTTGAGCAGATGTGCACATTCAAGGTTTGGCACATCCCACCCTCCCAAGCAGGAAGTTCAGAGGCAATACGATGTGGCCTGCCTTTAAGTGTGCACACGCATGCTGAAGGCCCTATGCTGGTCACTTTCACTCCATTTTAGAGTTGGCCAGATGGAGGGCAGTGGCAGTAGCAGCATCAGCTAGGGCACAAGTCCACTAAAAACCAAAGTGGATATGCTGGACACCAGAAACAGGGAGCGATATTGTTGAATACCTAAAGGGGGCTAAGGGAAAGGGAACTGGATTTAGCTCACACCTTTCTGAGAAGTTCAAGGCAAGTTACATCCAGGTGCGGTAGGTATTTTCCTATCCCTAGAGGGCTTACAATCTAAGTTTGAACCTGAAAGGAAGGGGGGTGAAGGGGCTGGAAGGGAAGGGGAAATGCTGAACAGAGGTGGGAGATACAGAAGGTGTTGGAGCATGGTGAGAGAGGTAGTGGCTTGGGCTGCCCTGGGGGAAGGGGTGGTATAGGCTGAAGGTTCCCCTAGGACATTAGATACCTTTGGACTGAGCAGTGCTAAATATATATATGTCAGTTTTTAAAACTTTGCTGGTATTAAAAATTGACCTCAGAGTCTACAGAGTCCCTCCTCCTATCTGCAGTTTCTCTTGCTGAATAAGTAGCCCTCCTGCATGCCACTTCAGGGTAGATGAGGGCATCATGTCCTTGGCACTAAGTGGCAAAGGTGACATTTTATTTACCAGTTAATGTTCTTTCCTTGAGTTTTGCTAGACCAGTCTAGACAAGTGGGTTGTGTTCCCCTACCGGCAGATTGGGGGAGACAATAAAAAATGAAAAGCCCAGGTTTCAATAACATAACCCCCATGCCTCTATTTGCCTCAGCTACCAGAAGTCCTTTCAGTATTACCCCAAAGTATATGAGAGAAATATGGCAAGCCTCACACAAGCTCAATCACGTTCAATAATGAGTAATTAACAGTAGAGAACTATGTACAGGAAAGCATAAATAGAAGGCTGTCAGTAGAAGATGAACCTGCAGAGTCAAGTATAAAAATCAAAGCGGACCTATGAGGATGCTTGTGTTCAGGTAGAATGGGTGTGCAAACCGTCCGGAACTGACCAGTTCTGCAAGAGATATGCTGAGACAATGGGCTCCTTTATGAAGCATCTCAGTGTTGACTTGGCCACTGCGTCACCCTTGCCTGGGCCAGCAAATAACACAAAAAGATGGTCAGCCTCACAAGAGGAATTTGTAACCTCCAAGCACCAGAGAAGTACTCTCCGGACATCAACAAGGAGAAGATCCTTATCCTTCCCCCGACACTGCCCCTTTGAGAAGGAGGGCAGGGAGACCATCTGGTTCATGTGAAAGGGAGATAGCACCTTAGGCAAGAAGGAAGACACAGGCTGAATGGAAATGGCCTCCTTTGAAAAAGACAGATATGGATCTCAGCAAAACAGTGCTGAAAACTTGGAAATCCACCTTGCCGAACAAATCACAATCAAGAAGACCATCTTGAGCGACAAATCTTTTAAGGTAGCATGCTTCAAAGGCTCAAAGGCAGCCACCATTAAAGCCCTGAGGACCATACACAGATCACAGGAAGGGATCACAGATCATAGGGGAGGACACAGATGCTGAACCCCTTGGAGAAAGCACGAGATATTCAGGTGCATGGCTAGAGATTTACCAGCCAATGGACCAAGGAAACAGGACAAAGCTGCCACCTGAACTTTCAGGGAGCTGGCCACTCGGGCTCCAACTGTTGAGTGCACCATCACTCAAAGAAGCACCAGATATGCACGTATGCTAGCTTGGTAGACCCCCTCCGGGCTCCAAGTAGAGTAGAGGCCACCACAAGACAGTAGTCCTTATGTGCTAGCCATCTCCTTTCAAGAGCCAAGCCATAAGTGAGAAGGGAACTTGGTCCTCCAGAATGAATGGTCCTTGTCTTAATAGGTCCCAAGATGGAAGCAACCATAGAGGAAGTGCCTGCAGGAACCACATCAGGTCTCCAAACTATGATGTCCTTGGCCAATTTGGCATCACCAGAGGAATCCTGCCTGGATGGCATTTTATACGTCAAAGCACATGTCCCACCAGGGGCCATGGAGGAAACATGTACAGCAGGTGCTGACTTGGCCAAGGCTGGGTTAGGGCATTGATGCCCTCAGACCCCGTCTCCATGTGGCAACTGAAGAAGTGGACAACTTTGGCATTGGTGTGGGTCACCATCAGATCCATTTCGGGGTGACCCCAGTGGTCCAGAATCAACTGAAATGCCTCCTGACTCAAGTCCCACTCTACAGGATCCAGAGAGTGTCAGATGAGGAAGTCTGACACCACACTATTCACCTCAGCAATGTGCGGAGCTGACAAGGCTAGGAAGTTCTCTGCCCAGACAAATAGTAGGGCCATCTCCAGAGCTATTCCAGCACTCATCATGCCGCCTTGCTGATTGACATAAGTCACCATTGTGGCATTGTCTGAAAACACTTGAACCGCCCAGCCCTCGCCCAGGGGCCAGAAACACAGAAGAGCAAACCTGGTGGCCTTCGTCTCAAAGTGGTTGATGGACCACACTGCTTCCCTGTGGTTCCAATGGCCCTGGGCCACACAGTCTTAGCAATGGGCTCCCCAGCTCGAGAGAGTAGCATCCATTGTCAGAAGGATCCAGGAGTAATTGTCCAGCGGCTTGCCCTTCCTTAGATGACAGGGCCACTGCCACCAACGCAGGCTGGACCTCATCATCAATGGGAGGGGGAGCCTACGCTCAAAGTCTGAGAACTTGGGGACCACCAAGCCAGGAAGGACCACTGGAGCAGTCACATGTGAGCAAACACCTATGACGCCATCTCTATGGTCACCGCCATAAATCAGAAGAGCTGAAGATAATCCCAGACTCTGAGAGCCTGCTGCACACAAAACAGCGCCAGGCAATCCAACAGTCTTTTGACTTTCTCCTCTGGCAGGAAAACATTGCTCACTTGAGTACTGAAACATGCTCCTAGAAACTCCAGAGACTGGAAAGACAACAGCTGGCTCTTTCCCCGATTGATCACCCAGCCGAGGCTTTCCAAAAAGGACACCACTTGGGATGCCACCCATAATGCTTCTGAAAGGAAATGGGTTCAGATGAGCTGGTCATCCAGATATGGATGGACACAGATCCCTTGGCACCGTGGCTGCTATCACCATACTACTACTACTACTATTGAACATTTGTATAGCACTACAAGACATATGCAGCACTGCACAGACATGTAAGAGACAGTCCCTGCTCATCAGTATCTTAAAAAGGATATAGCATTATTAGAAAAGGTATAGAGAAGAGCCACCAAAATGGTAAAGGGAATGGAAGGATACCCCTATGAAGAAAGGCTAAAAAGGTTAGGGTTCTTCAATCTGGAAAAGAGACGGCTGAGGGGAGATATGATAGAGGTCTATAAATTAATGAATGGAGTGGAACGGGTAAACGTAGATTGATTGTTTACATCATCAAAATATAAAAAGACTAGGGGACATGCAATGAAGCTACAGGATAACCTATTTAAGACTAATAAGAGAAAATATTTTTTCACTCAGCGTGTAATCAAACTCTGGAATTTGTTACAAGAGGATGTAGTAAAAGCTGTTAGTGTAGCAGGGTTTAAAAAAGATTTGGACAAGTTCCTGGAGGAAAGGTCCAAAAACCATTATTAAAGGGGACCGTGGATATCCACTGCTTGCCCCAATACAAGAATTGTAGAATCTGTGTCTTTTAAGGAAACTGCTAGGTACTTGTGACCTAGATTGGCCACTGTTGGAAACAGGATTCTTGGCTTGATGGACCTTGGTCTGACCCAGTATGGCATATGTTATGTTCTTATGTTCTTAGAGCTTACAATCTAGTCAAGACAGCCAACACAAGGGAAACACAAGGAGGTGAATCAAGATCCGAAAGCAGCAGCGAAGAGGTGAGTTTTCAGCCTGTATTTGAAAAGGGTCAGAGAAGGTGCCTGATATACAGACTCAGGTAGTTTGTTCCAGGTGTAAGGTGCAGCAAGTACCTTGGAGAACATCCTCATGGCAGTGGATAGCCTGAAAGGGAAGGCAGTGAACTGAAAGCGAGAGCCAAGCATGGCAAAGTGCAGATACTCCTGCTGATCCACCTGAATCAGGATATGAAAATACACCTTGGCCAGATCCAGAGAAGCCAAGAACTCCTCTTAGTGCACTGCTTGAATTACAGAACGCAATGCTTCCATCCTGAAGCGCAGAACACACAAATACTCATTAACCCCCTTGAGGTCCAGAATGGGCTGAAAGGAACCATAGTTTTTGGGCACTACAAAATAGATGGAGTATCTGTCCTTGCGAAGCTTGTCTGGTGGCATGAGCACCACTGCCCTTAGGCACAGCAACTTGTCCAAGGTGACGTGCACAGTGGCACTTTTGCTTGGAGACCCACTCAGGGAGATTACAAAGGCATCTGGAATCGGCTATTTCTACTCCAGGACATAGCTGAACTGAATGGTGTCTAGCACCCAGTGATCCTTGGTAATGCGTGCCCATTCCTGAAATAAAAGGCAAAGCCTGCCTCCAACTGGAGGAACCTGGGAATGGGATGCCAATCCTTCATTGTGTAATCTGGAGGGGATCGGGTTCCTGGGCCTATGCACTCCATGAAAGGACTGAGAACAAGTTTGAAGCCCAGAAGCAGAAGGGAAGAAAGGTTTTCCAGATTGGTACTGCCGAGAGTCCAAAGGCCACCGGGAATCTGGCCAGTGCGCCCTTGGTGAAGGTGGAGGCAGACGAGAAAGGGGCACCAGCACACTTCACAGGCCTCTTGGAACTGTCCTCTTTAAGGCAGAAAGATTTTGTCTCTTCCATGTCCTACACTGGCTTCTCCAAATCAGCTCCAAACAGAAGCTTCCCCTTAAAAGCCAGTTAGTTCAACTGGGCTATGGAAGATGTATCCATTGACCAGTGCCCGAATCAAATCCAAAACCATGACACTGTCATTAGGGCGCCATCCCTGGTCACCAAACATACCAGGTCATACATAGAATCAGAAAGGAAGGCCATAACTGACTCCCTAATAGAGACAGTATCATACGGTGGAAGAGACTGAATCCACTTGAACGGGCTCAAGACATCAGGCTGGTTCATACCACCAGCTGCAGGATAATAGCTGCCATGGTGAACTGGCTGCAACAATGAATCCTCCTTGTGGTCCAGAAAATATTTTAAGGCTGATCCACCTTCCACAGGAATGGTGGTCCGTCTGATTACCACCATGACCTGTGCATCCATCTTGGGAATAGAAACATAGAAATATGATGACAGAAAAAGACCACATGGCCTATCTAGTCTGTCCTTCCATATCAACAACTACAACAGTCCCCTTTTTACCTTTAGAGATCCTCTGTGTTTGTCCCATGCTTTTTTGAATTCAGTTACTGTCCTCATCTCTACCACCTCCACTGGAAGACTATTCCACGGATCCACTACTCTTTCCATAAAGAAATATTTCCACCAAACCACTTAATACACTCCTTTTCCAGGAGAGTGTAGATCTTTTTAAATATCCTTAGTTCCTTAGGCAGGACATTGGGACAGTTCTACACTGATCGGATCAAATCCTTGATCACATCCGAGAACAAGAAGACAGTAGTGGTTTTCTGCACCCCTTGAAGGACCGGGTGTACCTTCAGCTCCTGCTCCATGCTGGACGCATCTGCCAAATTCAAGGTGGGCAAGACCTAGCATCAATGCCACCAGCTCCTCCTTCCAGAATAGGAAAATCACTCCTGCCTCCTCACAATCCTCTGAAGGTGAGAGTAGTTCATCATCCATGTCAGAGCCCAATATAGAGCCACCTGAATCCAGACCACAGTCAAAGTCTCAGACTGGTCCCAACTGTTTCCTTTCTCCAGGAGCTGTCCCTCACCGGGGACGTTTAGCCAAGGCTAATCGAACAAGGCTTACACTCTCAGCCTGCCACACATGAGACTGTGCCTGGAGGCACCCAGAGGCCACAGGGTGAATTTTCCCACCAGAAGGACCAGGCCTGCTGCAAAAAGGAAAAGAATTCCAGGGAGGACAATCCTGGGTTCGGAAGCTCTCCTCTTGGAAATAACCCCCAAACCAGGGGGCACAGCCACCACAGACCCCTTAGAAGACAATGAGCGGCTCACAGCATGGTCGCCGGATTCTCTGGCAGGCTGGATATTCTTAACTATAGCGCCATCCGTCACCTCTTGCCCTGAGGCAGGTAAGGTCAAACTGACTGCACCCCCCAACTGGGAGAGGGGAAATAGGCCCACCAGTGATGACTCTGAAGCTGCAATGCAAAAAGAACAGAGTTCCGAATCCAGACATGAGGCACCATGCTTGCCACAGGTCAAACAATGTTTTCTGGAAGAAGGCATACAGAGTTAAATCAAGTATCACAACAGCCGCACTAAGGCTGTGGTGGCCCAGTGGCACATGTTAACTGCAATTTAATTGCAACATGCGTTACAAGTGTTAGAGATGGACCACACGTTGCAGCCATTTGCGCAGAATGCGTACTAGAACCGCACAACTGCTAGGTGCACAATATGAAAAAACACTACTGTTGTTGTTGTTGTTAAGTGCCGTCGACTCATGGCAACCCTCTGGATAGCTGTCCTAAACTGTATTCTGTCTTCAGTCAGGTGGCTTATTGTGAAAGGGTGGCACCCATAGCTGCTATTATTGTATTGATACATCTCATTGCTGGCCTTCCTCTTTTGCATTGACCTTCTACTTTGCCAAGCATGATGTCTTTCTCTAATGATCTCTCTCTTTGCATGATGTGTCCAAAGTATGATAGTCGAAGTCTTCTCATCTTAGTTTCTAGAGAAAGCTTAGGTTTGATCTCCTCTAGTACTAACTGGTTTGTTCTTTGAGCAGTCCATGGTATACACAGTATTTGTCGCCAGCACCATAAATTCAAAGGCATCCATTTTTTTCCTTACTATCTTTATCACTGTCCAACTTTTGCATCCATATGACGTTATTGAAAATTCCATGCTTAAATGAGTCAAATCTTTGTATGGAGAGAGACATCTGTGATCTAGAGAATCTTGTCTAGGTCCTTCATAGCCATTCTGCCAAGAGCAATGCATCGTCAGATTTCTTGAGTCCTTGTTTTTTTCTTGATAGTTTGATTTCTTCTCTATCAACGATGAACTTATTGATTTTGCCAGTTGTCAGGATCTTTACATTAAGGAGCAGGCCCATTTTAAGACTATGTTCCTTGATCTTGAGAAGCAAATGTTTCAGATCGTCTTTGCTTTCAGCCAGTAAAGTGGTATCATCAGCATAGCAAAGGTTGTTGATGAGTCTTCAACCAATCTTCATACCTCGGTTGTCTTCATACAGTCCTGCTTCTCTGATGATTTATTCTGCATATAAATTAAGCAGGTAGGGGGAAAGTATGCAGCCTTGTCGTATGGCTTTGCTGATTTTAAACCATTCTGTTTCTCCTTGTTCCATTCAAACTGTTGCTTCTTGATCAACGTAAAGGTTGTGCAAGAGAACAATCAGGTGTTCTGGTATGCCCATTCTCCTTAATGTGGCCCAGGGTTTCTCATGATTTACACAGTCAAAAGCCTTGCTGTAGTCAATAAAACACATATAGATATCCTTTTGGTATTCTTTAGTCTTTTCAAGGATCCATCTCATATCTGCGATGATGTCTCTCGTTCCTCGCCCTTTCCTGAACCCTGCTTGCACTTCAGGCAGTTCTTGTTCGAAGTATGATTGTAGTCTCTGCTGAATAATCATGAGTAGAATATTGCTGGCGTGTGGGATCAGAGCGATTATGCGATAATTTCCACAGTCAGTTGGATCACCTTTCTTTAGTATTGGTATAAACAATGATCTTTTCTAGTCAGTTGGCCATGATGTTGTCTTCCAAATTTCCTGGCAGAGCCTTGTAAGTATGTTAACAGCTGCATCTGATTGTTGTAATACTTCAATGGGAATGCCATCAATGACAGGTGCTTTGTTCTTTGATAAGGCTTTTAATGTGCTTCAACTTCTTCTTTCATTACCAATGGTTCCTAATAATAAGGTACAGATTGAAATGGCTGTTGGTCCACCTGATTTTTATCGCATAATGACTCTGTATATTCTTTCCACCTTTTCTTGATCTTACATAGTAACATAGTAAATGACAGCAGATAAAGACCAGTATGGTCCATCTAGTCTGCGCAGTAAGATGGCAAGAGTAGGTGCACCTGCCGCTCCATACAGGCCACCCTTCCCCATGTGTTTGTTTTAGGGGTGAACCCACCGCTCCGTGTAGGACACCCCTGTATGTTGAGAAATTAGTTAGTTAAGTTTAGTTTGATTTTATCCTGTTGCTGTAAAGGGATCCACTGTGTCTGTCCCATGCCATTTTGAATTCTGTCACTGTATTTGCCCCCAACACTTCCATCAGGAGGGCATTCCAAGCATCCACCACCCTTTCAGTGAAAAAGTATTTCCTGATATTGCCTTTCAATTTACCCCCTTGCAGCTTCATGTTATGCCCTCTAGTTTTACAGCTTCCCCATCTTTGGAAGAGGTTTGTTTGTTCATTATTTCTCTTTAAGTATTTAAAGGTCTGAATCATATCTCCCCTGTCCCTCCTCTCCTCCAGAGTGTACATATTTAGGTCTTCAAGTCTCTTCTCATAAGTCTTCTGACGCAGGCTCCAAATCATTTTGGTCACCTTCCTCTGAACAGTTTCCAGTCTTTTTATATCCTTTTCAAGATATGGTCTCCAAAACTGAACACAGTATTCCAAGTGAGGCCTCACCAGTGACTTATACAGTGGCATTAGTACCTCTTCCTTTCTGTTGGTAATTCCTCTTTGCATGCAACCCAACATCTTCCTGGCTTTTGCCACTGCCTTGTTGCACCGTTTTGCCACCTTGAGATCCACAGAAATAATCACACTAAGGCTCTTCTCCTGGTGCGTGCACACCAACCTCTCGCCCCCTATTGTGTACATTTCCCCTGGATTTC
Source organism: Ichthyophis bannanicus (assembly GCA_033557465.1). NCBI lineage: Eukaryota > Metazoa > Chordata > Amphibia > Gymnophiona > Ichthyophiidae > Ichthyophis > Ichthyophis bannanicus. The sequence continues at coordinate 352,837,027 of CM066038.1, forward strand.
TGCTTCCCAAGTGCATGACACTGCACTTCTTCGCATTAAATCTTAACTGCCAAGCATTAGACCATTCTTCCAGCTTTTGTAGATCTTTCCTCATGTTATCCACTCCCTCAGGGGAGTCCACTCTGTTGCAAATTTTCGTGTCATCTGCAAAAAGACATACTTTTCCATGCAGTCCTTCAGCAATATCACTCAGAAATACATTGAACAATGCCGGGCCCAGGACCAAACCCTGGGGCACCCCACTAATCACCCTCCTTTCATCCGAGTGAGCGCCATTTACCTTCACCTTCTGTCGTCTGTCAGTCAACCAATTTCTGATCCAGTTCACCACTTGGGACCCATCCCAAAACTACTGAGTTTATTGATAAGCCTCCTATGAAGAACTGTATCAAAGGCTTTGCTGAAAATCCAGGTAGATGACATCCATCGCATGCCCCTGATCTAGTTCTCTGGTCACCCAGTCAAAGAACTCAATCAGATTTGTTTGGCAAGATCGTCCTTTGGTAAAACCATGTTGCCTCAGATCATGCAACCTGTTGGTTTTGAGAAAGTCCACTATTCACTCTTTCAAAAGCGCCTCCATTACTTTTCCCACCACTGAGGAAAGGCTCACAGGCCTGTAGTTTGTCACTTCTTCCCTGTCACCACTTTTGTGAAGAGGTACCACATCCGCCCTTCTCCAGTCCTGAGGAACTACTCCTGTTTCCAAGGATCTGTTGAAAACATCCTTTAACGGCCCTGCAAAAACCTCTCTGAGCTCTTTCAGTATCCTGGAATGTATCCCATCCGGTCCCATGGCCTTGTTCACTTTCAGTTTTGCAAGTTGTTCTAATACATCATCTTCAGTGAATGGTGTGGTATCTACTTCATTCCCATTTTTATATTTGGGAGTCACAAATGGTCCTTCTCCAGGATTTTCTTTAGTAAAAACAGAGCAGAAGTATTTGTTTAGCAATTTTGCTTTTTCAATGTCACTTTCCACAAATCCGTTCCCAGCACTTCTGAGTCCTGCAATTCCATCTCTGATTTTCCTCCTCTCCCAAATATACCTGAAGAAAGTTTTGTCGCCACACTTCACATCTTTAGCCATCTTTTCCACTGCCTTTGATTTTGCTTTCCTTATTTCTCTTTTTGTCTCTTTTAGTTTGATCCTGGATTCCTCACTGTTTGCAAGCTTTTGAATTTTGTGAAAGCTGTGTTTTTTGCCTTTATTTGAGCAGACACTTCTTTGGAGAACCAAATAGGTTTCCTTCTCCTCTTGTTTTTATATACTTTCCTTACATATTCATATGTTGCCCCTTTTATTCCCACCTTTAGTTTAGCCCATTGCAATTCCATTTCCTTTATCCCCTCCCACCCTGCCAACTCCTCCTTCAGGTACTTGGCCATTTTACTGAAATCAGTGTTTTTGAAGTTTAGGACTTTGAGCTTGCTATGATTGGACTGCACCTTGGCTTTTATCTCAAACCACACCGTGTGATGATCGCTGCTGCTCACAGGGGCACCCACCCAGACATTCGTCATACTCTCACCGTTGGTGAGCACTAAGTACAGCATTGAGCTTTCCCTGGTGGTTCTATCACCATTTGTTTAAATGGCGCATCTTGGGAAGCATCCACAATTGTTTTGATTCTTGCCAGATTCGCAGAAGGAGTACTCCAATCCATATTGGGTAGATTAAAGTCACCCAATATGATCACTTCCCCCTTTGTGGCTATCTTGACAATATCTATAATCAATTCATTATCTATTTCTTCGATTTGAATTGGAAGTCTGTAGACTACAGCAGTATGGATGACAGTGCCATCTCCTCTTTCCAACACAATCCAGAGCGCTTCTTCTTTTCACTATGCCCCCTGCATTACAGTAGCTTTAATATTGTGTTTTACATACAAGGCTACTCCTCCTCCTTTTCCTCTTTCTCTGTCTCTTCTGAATAGATTATAGCCAGCTATGGCTATATCCCATTCATGTGATTCATTAAAGCATGTTTCTGTAATGGCCACAATGTCCAAGTCCATTTCTACCATTAGGGCTTCCAGGTCTGGAACTTTGTTGGCTAAGCTTCGAGCATTTGTGCTCATTGCTTTCCAGCATTTAACTGGCTTGCATGTATTTTGCATTGATTTTGTTCTGCCCACTTCTTCCCACTTGTCATTGATGTGTGCTTTAAAAGTGTGGCTGTTTCTGATGTTGTTCTGCATTTGCCTGGAGTAACGTCCTGAACTAGTCCTTCTCCATCTGTCACCCCCATTTTTTAGTTTAAATGTATATCCACATACTTCCTGAATTTTTCACTTCTCAATATCATTCAATATGGATCCTTGAGCATCTTGTAACATTCCAATTTGAGGTTGGAATTTTTTCTTTAACTCTTGTTGCTTTAGGAAAGCCGATCTTGTTCTTCCTCTGATAGTTTCTGATTCTATTTCCTTGCATGCGTCATGTAGTACTTCTTGTCTTGTCTTGTTGCATGTTGGAAATCTCTGTTGAGATCTGCGATTGCCTCTCTTTCTCCTCTGGCTTTAACTTCTCTGCCTTTCTGGGCAATTTTCAGAGTTTGTTCAGGTATTCATTTTGGCCATTTTTGCTTTTTTATCTTTTGTAGAGTCTTTTCTCTTTCTTCCAACACAACCTTCTTGATGTCATCCCATAACTCTTCTGGTGCTCTGTCATTTGTATCTAAAGCAGTAAATCAGTTTTGCAGGCAATCTTTAAATTCCGGTGGTATATTATCAAGGTCATATTTTGCTACAGTCATGTGTGGCTTGCTCTTTTTCAACTTTAGCTTGAGTTTGCAAACTAGTAGTTGATGATCTGTACCACAGTCAGCTCCAGGTTTTGTCATTGTAGATGTTAAAGAGCTTTTCCATCATCGACTTCCACAGATGTAGTCAATTTGATTTTTGTACATTCCATTGAGTGAAGTCCATATGTACAGTCGCCATTTGTGTTGCTAGAAGGTGTTTGAGATGAATAGATTGTTGGTCTTGCAGAATTCTATCAGTCTTTCTTCAGCTTCATTTCTTTTGCCAAGTCCATATTTTTCAACCACTTTGCCTCCTTCTTTGTTGCCAACTTTTGCTCACCTTCATCCTCTTCTGCAGCTGTTGTTGGGGCATATACTTGAATTATATTTGTGTTGATGGGCAATGCTCATAGACTAATAGAAATTAAGCGTTCACTGATTGCATTCTATTTCATTATAGTTCTTGCAAGCTTCTTCTTAATTATAATCATGAGTCCATTTCTTCTTTGTCTTTTATTCTGAGCATAGTAGAGCATATGATCATCAGATGCAAAGTGCCCAATGCCAGTCCATTTCAGTTCGCTGACACCCAAAAGATTGAGTTGTACATGTTACATTTCATTTTTGACCACCTCCAATTTCCTTTGGTTCATGCTTCATATGTTCCAGGTCCCAATATATAAGATATCTTTGCAGCTTCTGGCTCTCATTTCATGTGCAGCTACATCAGCAATGAAACGTCCCAAGGGCTTTGAGCCAACCACATCATAAATGCTGGCTTTACTCTCAAAGGTTTTCAGCTCCTCCTCAGTAGCCAGTTGAGTGCCTTCTGACTTGGGGTATCATCTTCGAGCACTATAGTGCAATTTGTTTTGTTTTGACTATCCATTGGGTTTTTGTGGCAAGATACAGAAGTAGATTGCCAGGCCTTTCTTCCACGCAGCTTAATTCTAGTGTTGTAACAGTTGTCACAGAAATGTTATCCTCCGCCACCAACACTGTCCCATTCTGCTGCTCCACCATCTGCCGGAGACAAAGAAATACTGAAGGGACCGGTGAGCCTGACATCAGTACCATGAAAAATGGTAGAAACCATACAAAGAACAAAATTACTGAACATGTAGATAGTCATAGCTCAGTGGGAGATAGCCAATATGGCTTTAGCTAAGGAAGTTCTTGTCCTACTAATTTGTTATGTTTTTTTGAAGGTGTGAATAAACAGGTAGACAAAGGTGAGTCGGTTGATATAGGGAGGTGTTTACTAAATGACGGTAGCGGACTCCATGCGATATCGGAGCTGTGGCCCCATTGATTTCCGATATTGCATAGAGTCTGCTAAAGCCATTTAGTAAACACCCCCCCCCCCCATAGTGTATCTGGATTTTCAGAAAGCCTTTGACAAGGTCCCTCATGAGATACTCTTGGCAAAAATAAAAAGTAATGGGATAGGAGGCAGTGGATAACTTGTTGAAACCCTCCACCCAGTGTGCAGCAGCGGCCAAGAGAGCAAATAGAATGCTAGTTATTATAAGGAAAGGAATGGAGAATAAAACAAAGGCTATTATAATGCCTCTGTATTGTTCCATGGTGCAACTGTACCTTGAATATTGTGTGGAATTCTGTTCACCATATCTTAAAAAAGATATAGCATTACTAGAAAAGGTACAAAGAAGGGCCACCAAAATGGTAAAGGGAATGGAAGGATACCCCTATGAAGAGGGGCTAAAAAGGTTAGGGCTCTTCAACCTGAAAAGGAGACGGCTGAGGGGAGATATGATAGAAGTCTATAAATTAATGAATGGAGTGCAACAGGTAAACGTAGATCGATTGTTTATGACAACAAAATATAGAAAGACTAAGGGACATGCAACGAAGCTACAGTGTAACCTATTTAAGACTAATAAGGGAAAATATTTTTTCATTCAATGTGTAATCAAACTCTGGAATTTATTACCGGAGGATGTAGTAAATGCTGTTAGTGTAGCCGGGTTTAAAAAAAGTTTGGACTAGTTCCTGGGGGAAAGGTCCATAAACCATTTTTAAAGGGGACCCGGGATATCCACTTCTTGCCCCAATACAAGCATTGTGGAACCTGTGTCTTTTGGGGAAACTGCTAGGTACTTGTGGACCTAGATTGGCCACTGTTGGAAACAGGATACTGGGCTTGATGGACCTTGGTCTGTCCCAGTATGGCATATCTTATGTTCTTATCTCTGGTGGCTGAGGGGAATAGAGGCATGGGAATGACATCATTGAAACTTGTGCTTTTCATTGGTTCTTTGTCTCCACCAATCTGCTGGTAGGGGAACACAATCCACTTGTCTGGACTGGTCTAGAAGGATGATAAGGAAGCAGCAGTTGTGATATAGAGAACAGCTCCATCTCAAGCATGTGCTTACAGGATTCTATGTATGACTGCTCAGATTGTCTGTGGGCCTGCAGATAGAAGATGATAGCAATAGGTTCCAGCAGGCTGGATAAGAGAAACAAGTGGTGGAACTGCTTCAGTGGAGGCTCCATGGTTGCAACAGCAGGGGCCTGGCTGTTCAGTTGCAGCAGTGGTGGGCAGTGAAGGGCAGCAGGCTATTCAAGCAGTCTGAAGACAAAAGCAAAAGGTACCCGTAGGTCCGAATGTTCCCCATTTCTGATTTACTGGGTAGTATGGGCATACTAGCAGGCCAGCACACAACTGCTGATGTGTGAGAGAGGAAGGAATTAACTTAGCCTTCTAATCTAAAGATATTATTTACTCAGAGCGGCATTGACCAAGAGTGTGCCCCATATTTTGAGGATATGTCCTCCACTCTGTGCCGAAGGTGTATTTGACCACTGGTGGCAGGCTTAATAAGAACTGCTACTATCAACAAATGAATGAACAGGTGGATGATGAAAGAAATCAGGGAAGATAACAAAAGTTACAACACAATAATAATGGGTGATTTCAATTACCCTGGTATCGACTGGGTCAATGTCACAGCAGGACATGCTAGAGAGATAAAGTTTCTAGATTAAATAAATGTCTGCTTTTGGAGCAGCTGGTTCATGAACTGACAAGAGGGGAAGCTGTTCTGGGCCTAGTCCTTAGTGGAACACAGGATCTGGTGCAAGAGATAAGGGTTTTGGAGCTACTTGGCAATAGTGATCATAACATGATCACATTTGATTTAATAAATGGAAGAAAGACGGCAAGGAAATCCACAGTACTACCTTTTAACTTTCAAAAGGGAGACTATGATACAATGAGGAAAATAGTTAAGAAAAATATAAAAGGAGCAGTTGCAAGGGTTAAAGATTTACATGAAGCATGGGCATTGTTTAAAAGTACTATCTTAGAAGCTGTATTCCATACTTTAAGGAAAGTGAAAGTTTAAAAATAGGTGTTAACACCAGGTGGCAGGTCAAAAGGCCATTTTGAAAGACTCCTTCTATCCAAGCAAGGACTGTTAATCACCCAGGAAGTTGGTCACAGCTTACCTCAGCAGCACAGGCATAAATAGCTCAACCAGAGCTCTGTGATCCTCAGTATTGAAGGACTAGAAAAGGGGACTGTTACTTCTGGAGAGAGATCTGCAATTGTGAGTATATACTTCTGGGAATTTTCTGAAAGGAATTCTTTGTATTAAAGCTAATTAATCTGTGAACCCACTATTTTTTGTTAAATCAGTCAGGGCCTAGTAGCAGTAGTTTAGGTTTAAATTTAAAACACAGAAGAGAGCTTTCTGGTTACATTTAGAACCCAGCAGAGAGCTTGTAGTTTAAATTTCATAATAAGTTAGAGCCTAGCAGCAGCAAAGCGCTATAATTTAAATCAAATCAGAATATAGCTTACCTCAGCAGCACAAGACAGGGTACTGTGTAGCAGCCCTCTTTTAATAAGTGTTATTTCCCTCCCTCCCTCCCCAATACCCACCCACCCTCTAGGATAATTGCAGCTTTATAGGTACTTACACATCTTAAAAGACAGGAGGTGCTCTCAGGTGAAGCTCGTTACCCAAATCAGTCATACACTAAGGACCTGAGATTAATTAAGCTTCAGGTGAACAAGATATAGTAAACGTATTAGGTACAGTTTTATTAGTATAAATATCCATAGCAACCCTTAATAAGTAAAGAACTTAAAGATCTAAACACAAACTTAACACTAAGATGCAGACAGCAGTCCAGCAGCGAGATGGGGGCTTTCCAGTCTTTTGCATTGAGTGTCACGTGTATGATTTTCTCCCAGTTGGTGAGAGGTCTTACGTGTGCACTAGGTGCAAGGAGCTCTTTGCTCTCAGGGAATGAGTCCGTTCTCTAGAGGCTAGAGTAGCAGACTTGGAAAACATAAGAAAGACAGAGAGGTACATAGACGAGACCTACAGGGATATAGTCCTGAAGTCCCACCTCCAGTCTGGCAGCATCCCTGTTGCCATGGAGGAGAGAGGTCACATGACAGGAGCGCATCACCCTGGTGTGGCAGGAAGTGATCCTGTCACTAGGACCTGTCCTCCAGGGGATGTAATGCCCTCTCACACTGAGGAGGTTTCTCCAGGGCCATGTGCCCATGAGGGAAGGGTTAGGACAGCCGTTATAGTTGGTGATTCGATCATTAGGCATGTAGATAGCTGGGTGGCTGGTGGACGTGAGGATCGCCTGGTAACATGCCTGCCTGGTGCAAAGGTAGCAGACCTCACACACCACCTAGATGAGGTCTTAGATAGTGCTGGGGAGGAGTCTGCTGTCTTGGTACATGTCAGTACCAGTGACATAGGAAAATGTGGTAGGGAGGTTCTGGAGGCTAAATTTAGGCTTTTAGGTAGAAAGTTGAAATCCAGAACTTCCAGGGTAGCATTCTCTGAAATGCTTCCCGTTCCATGCGCAGGACCCAAAAGAAAGGCAGAGCTCTGGAGTCTCAATGCGTGGATGAGACAATGGTGCAGAGATGAGGATTTTGGATTTGTTAGGAACTGGGGAACATTCTGGGAAAAGGAGGGGCTCTTACGAAGGGATGGGCTTCACCTTAATTGGGACGGAACCAGGCTGCTGGCATTAACCTTTAAAAAGGAGATAGAGCAGCTTTTAAACTAGATAATAGGGGAAAGCCGACAGTCGCCCAAGAGCAGATGGTTCGGAAGAACGTATCCTTGAAGGATACTACCAAAAGCAGAGTGGTTCCAAAAAAGAGCAAAGTAGCCCAAATGCCCTTGAGTATGGATCAGACAGAGCTTAAAGATCCCAAATTACCCATGTCTACCAATAGCCAAATTAATATGAATAAAATAAAGTCTCTAAAATGCTTGTATGCAAATGCTAGAAGTCTAAAAAATAAGATGGGAGAGTTAGAATATATAGCACTAAATGAGAGGTTAGATATGATTGGAATATCAGAGACATGGTGGAAGGAGGACAACCAGTGGGACACTGTGATACTTGGGTACAAACTATATCGTAATGATAAAGCTGATCAAATTGGTGGAGGGGTTGCGCTCTATGTTAGAGAGGGCATTGAGTCAGAAAGGATTAAAGTTTTGCAGGAAACAAAATTTGCTGTAGAATCTCTATGGATTGAAATTCCATGTAAAAAGGGGAAGGCGATGGCAGTGGGGGTGTACTATCGACTGCCTGGCCAGAATGAACAAATGGATGATGAAATGCTCAAAGAAATCAAGGAAGCTAACAAAAGTTACAGCGCAGTAATAATAATGGGTGATTTCAATTACCCCGGTATTGACTGGGTCAGTGTTACGTCAGGACATGCTAGGGAGATACAGTTCCTAGATTAAATAAATGACTGCTTCTTGGAGCAGCTGGTTCATGAACCGACCGGAGGGGAAGCCACATTAGACCTAGTCCTTAGTGGAACACCAGATCTAGTGCAAGAGATAAGGGTGTTGGGGCCACTTGGCAATAGTGATCACAGCATGATCGCCTTTGATTTAATTAGTGGAGGAGGGATAGTAAGGAAATGCACAGTACTACCTTTTAACTTTCAAAAGGGAGAATATGATAAAATTAGGAAAATAGTTAAGAAAAAGCTGAAAGGAGCAGTTGCAAAGGTTAAAGACTTACATCAAGCTTGGGTGTTGAAAAATACTATCTTGGAAGCCCAGGACAGCTGTATTCCACGCTTTAAGAAAAGTGGAAGGAAGTCCAAAAAACTGCCAGCATGGTTTAAAGGTGAGGTCAGAGAGGCTGTTGTTGCCAAAAAAGCATCTTTCAGGAAATAGAAAAAAGAGCCAAATGACAAAACCTGGAAACAGCACAAGCACTGGCAAGTCAAATGCAAGGCATTGATAAGGCAGGCAAAGGGAGAATTTGAGAAGAAGCTTGTTGCGGAAGCAAAAACGCGAAATACAGACTTTTTCAAGTACATTCGTAGAAAAAACCTGTGAGAGAGTCAGTTGGTCCATTAGATGATAGAGGGGTTAAAGGGACACTAAGAGGCAAGAAGGCGATAGCGGAGAGACTGAATGAATTCTTTGCTTCGGTCTTTACTGAGGAAGATGTAGGGATGTTACCCATGATTGAAGTGGTATTTAAAGGTGCGGAAGAATTGAAGGAAATATCATACATCGGGAAGATGTATTACAACTATTAGATAAAATGAAGAGTAGCAAATCACCTGGGCCGGATGGTATACATCCAAGGGTGTTGAAGGAACTGAAATATGAGATTGCAGACCTGCTATTGGTAATCTGTGAACTATCATTAAAATCATCTCTAATACCTGAAGATTGGAGGATCGCCAATGTAACACCAATTTTTAAAAAGGGTTCCAGGGGTGATCCGGGAAACTACAGACTGGTGAGCCTGACGTCAGTACCGGGGAAAAATGGTAGAAACCATTATAATGAATAAAATTACTCAGCATGTAGATAGTCATGGCCTAATGGGAGACAGCCAACATGGCTTTAGACAAGGAAGATCTTGTCTTGCTAATCTGTTATGTTTTTTTGAAGGTATGAATAAACAGGTGGACAAAGGTGAGTCGGTTGATATAGTGTATCTGGACTTTCAGAAAGCCTTTGACAAGTTCCCTCATCAGAGACTTTTGGCAAAACTAAAGAGTCATGGGATAGGAGGCAGTGTACTACGGTGGATCAGGAACTGGTTAAAAGATAGAAAGCAGAGGGTAGGGCTAAATGGCCAATTTTCCCAATGGAGAAAGGTGAATAGTGGTGTACCCCAGGGATCTATGCTGGGTCCGCTGCTTTTTGACATATTCATAAATAACCTGGAAAGTGGAATAACGAGTGAGGTTATCAAATTTGCAGATGACACAAAACTATTTAAAGTTGTTAAAACCAAAGAGGATTATGGAAAATTGCAAGAGGATCTTGATAAATTGGAAGACTGGGCATCAAAATGGCAGATGAAATTTAATGTGGACAAGTGCAAAGTTATGCACCAAGGGAAGAACAACTCAAACTATGGTTACACGATGCAAGGTTCCACATTAGAAACCACCACCCAGGAAAAAGATTTAGGCGTCATTGTGGATACCATGATAAAGCCCTCGGCCCAGTCTGCAGTGGCGGCCAAGAGAGCAAATAGAATGCTAGGTATCATAAGGAAAGGAATGGAAAATAAAACATTATAGATATTATAATGCTTCTATATTGTTCCATGGTGAGACCGCACCTTGAATATTGTGTGCAATTCTGGTCACCGTATCTTAAAAAGGATATAGCGATATTAGAAAAGGTTCAGAGAAGAGCTACCAAAATGGTAAAGGGGATGGAAGGATACTCCTATGAAGAAAGGCTAAAAAGGTTAGGGCTCTTTAACCTGGAAAAGAGACGGCTGAGGGGAGATATGATAGAAGTCTATAAATTAATGAACGGAGTGGAACGGGTAAACGTAGATCGATTGTTTACGTTATCAGAATATAGAAAGACTAGGGGACATGCAATGAAGCTACAGGGTAAACTATTTAAGACTAATAAAATAAAATATTTTTTCACTCAAAGTGTAATCAAACTCTGGAATTTGTTACCGGAGGATGTAGTAAAGGCTGTTAGTGTAGCTGGGTTTAAAAAAGGTTTGGATAAGTTCCTGGAGGAAAGATCCATAAACCATTATTAAGAAGGGACCCAGGATATCAATGCTTGACCCAGTACAAGCATTGTGGAACCTGTGTCTTTTGGGGAAACTGCTAGGTACATATGACCTAGATTGGTCACTGTTGGAAACAGGATACTGGGCTTGATGGACCTTGGTCTGACCCAGTATGGTATATCTTATGTTCTTATGTAAAAAACTGCCAGTATGGTTTAAAGGCAAGGTCAGAGAGGCGGTTGTTGCCAAAGAAGTATCCTTCAGGAAATGGAAAATGGAGCCAAAGTAAGCATTGGCAAGTTAGATGCAAGGCATTGATAAGGCAGGGAAAGAGAGAATTTGAAAATAAGCTTGCTGTGGAAGCAAAAATGCATAATAACTACTTTTTCAATTATAATTTTTTTTGCGAGAGCTGTTTTTGTTGTTCCACATAATCTTTATGTTTTTTGGTGCGCTGAATCCGAAAATGACCTCCATTTTGTCATAGGACATCACGTTTCCTGACAATTTAGGTAACTATGGGGCTTGTTTACAAAGCCGCGGTAGCGCTTTGCGATCGTAATCGGAGCCACGGCCCCATTGATTTCAATGGGGCCGCGGCTGCGATCGCGATTGCGAACCACTACCGCGGCTTTGTAAACAAGCCCCTATGTTAAATAACAATAACTAAAGAGATTCCGGTACCAAAAAAGCACCCCGTGTTAGAAAAACATTTTTTGTCGGAGAATAACCTCCCAGTGCTACGTTATGTAAAACGTTAGCACCGCCGGGATTTCTCCATTTTAATAATAAAGACCAAAGTACTTAACTTAGTACTTAGCTTGGTAAACCAATGCCATAGCTGCCAAAATCGACTATGTATCGACGAAGTCTTCGTTTCGGGTTCAATGTAGAAATTCCCTTATGAACCCTGCATCAGGTATGTCCTTAAGCTGCTGTTGGCAATGTAGAGTGTGGCCTAACGCTATCCTGTTTACACCGGCAGACTGTCTGTGAGGTGACGTGCAGGCTATCTGCAGCCAGCCAGGGGCTTGCTTACAGCTATGGAGTTGTAGCCCAATGGTTACATCACTCCCTGTGCAGCCAGAGATCATGGGTTCAAACCCACAGTGGGGTTCTGTGATAGGGGTGTCCACAGCATCTTTTTAATTTACTGTACATATGTTGCTGCCAGCAATAACACCCTGAGCGTACTGTACCCATAAGGTGCCTCTGAGGGCGCTTTATGGGGCGCTGTATACGGCACTTTATGGTTGCCATCCATATAGGGTGCACTATACATTATCCTGTGTCGCAACATACATGCTGCCCTATAGGGGACATTCTAGGGTGCCTTGGCGGACGGTGCACTGTCACATGTGCCTTATGGGCTGCCTTATGTTAACATGCTGTGAGCGTGCGTTTTCTAGTTGTTATCACAAAATAAAATTAGTGGGCCTACTACAGCACTCCACAACATAAAACATACTGCCTCTGCTAGTCTTTTTCAATGGGCATTGTGAGGGATTGAACCCCTGGTCCCTGCACCATTGGTCAGTGTCACAACCATTGTGCTGTGACTCTGTTCCTGTGCTTGAGCAGCAGCGCGCAGCCTTGTAGCCATTGGCGCGCCGTCTTGTGGCGCACAAAATTAGCAGTGCGCCACCTTCTGCCGCGTAACATTAACAGCGTGCCGCCTTATGCCGCCCAACATGGGCATGCCCCTTAAAATAATGCCTCAGCCAGCTGTCTTCAATGGGCACTGTGGGGAATTGAACCCATGATGCCTGCACGAGTGATCAGTGTCTTAACCATTGTGCTATGGCTCCATTCCTGCTATTTGCACATCAGCGCGCCACTTATCCCTCCCACTATTGGGCTGCCCCCTCACACATCAGCGCGACGCCTTCTGCCCACAGGCTCGCCGCCTTCTGTTGCCCCATTTTATCAGCGCGCCGCCATCTGCCGCCCACAATGAACAGTGCGCCGCCTCATGCCGTATAAAAAAAGAGTGCGCCGCCTTCTGCCGCCCATAATCAATATACCTCCTACACCACTTTTGCCCATAAAAGTTGATGCCTCAGCTGGTCTTTTTCATTGAGCGCAATGGGGGTTTGAACCCCTGGCCCCTGCACCATAGGTCAGTGTCTTCACCGTTGTACTACGGCTCTGTTGTTTGGTTACGCAGCAACGCCCCACTTAGCCTTCCCACGCGCTAATGTGGGCCCCGCACATTTGCACAACGCACACACGTACGGTCCGGTTTTTTTCTTTTTTCTGCCTGGCCCGCCCACTCCTTATATGGCACCAGCACACTAACGGGAACCCGCACAGCAACGGTATTTAGTAAACCTGCCCCTTGGTGACCAAGTATTTGAAGCATTCTTCATGTCTTGGAAGTGATTTTACGAATTGCTTCATCAATCCCAATTTTATGTGGAGAGGTGGTAGAAGAACTTTATGGGAAGGTACCAAAGTTTCTCGGAGGACATTTTTTTTCACCGACTGTTAGCACCCTCGGCTGCCAACTCTTCTTGGTCCAGTGATTTTGTCGGTCTCGACTGTCCCATAGACACAGAAAACAAGGAGATTTGGTATATCCAGCTTGTTGCCCGAGCAGCATGCACAAGACCTTCAAGTCCCCACACACTTGCCAACCATGGTTTTCATATTTAAGTTTACGAAGAACCAATTCCAAGTTCTCGTAGGTTTCCTTCAAGTGTACAGAATGACCTACAGATATGGAAACGTAAAAACCATTGTGGAGTAAAACTGCTTTGAGACTTCTTTTTGAAGAATCTATAAAAAGATGCCATTGCTCTGAATCATATTGGATTTTAAATTGACCCATCAGACCTTCGACATTGATGCAATAAACCAACTTTTCTTCCTGGGTGAAGTAAGGAACGAACTCCTTTTCACGATGTCTGAACCATGAAGATGACACTTCTGGCAACAATAAATTCCTGCTTTTCAGCCTTGTAACTCAGCGGCATCTTTGGGAAGATTCAAGTCTCTTACCAAATCATTCATCTCCTCCTGAGAAAACAATTTTGGTCTTGTATCATCTTCAAAGTCAGAACTTGATTCGTCATCTGGTTCAGGTATGACTTCACCTTCATCGGAGCTAGGTATCTCTTCCAAGGTAGCAGGGGGCTTGGGTACTGGTATATCTGTGCCATGGGGGATGGGACGAATTGCCGAGTGAAGATTGGGGTATGAAATGGAATGCTTCCATTTGGAATTAAACCCTTTCACATCGCATGAACAAAAGTAACAGTCGTCACTATGGTTCTTTTGCTCTCGCCATACCATAGGAATCCCATAATGAAAAGATTTTTTCTTACCCTTGAACCAGTTTCGGAGGTCCTCAACACACCCTTTGCACACTTTATGAGGCACCCAGACTTTATCTTGAAAGTATGCAAAGTGTACTTTTTTCACAAAGTCTGTAATATTCTGCTGTTGCTTCAACACTGTATATTCACCACAGATGAAACAGAAACTGTCTGGCGAATTAATACACTTTCGCGGAGCCATAACATAACAGCTGAAGAATGACGAGCTAACACGAATTGCGATGAAAAGGTGTGAGCAGCCTAGAACCAAGAACCTGATGATGATTTGTGCACAAGTGTGGCATGCAGGAGAGAGCAGCTCTGTGTCTGTACACGAGATGTCACAGTGCTGGCCACGCCCCCCTGCACTGACCGGAGCTGCTGCTATCTGCCCTGTGTCTCCCTCCCACTGGATTCTTCAGGAAATATTAACCCCTTCTACCATTAGAAGCACAGACTTAAAACTTGCTTAGCTTATGTATATATTGCTGACCATCAGATTTACAGTGCTATATTTTTTTTTACATAACTTGGACAACCCCTTTAAGGTTTTTTTTGGCATTTTATATCTTAAATGCACTTATGTGAATTAATTAATAGTAATTTGAATTAATTAATAGTAATTTGAAAAAAATTGATAAATTTGAAGACAATTTTGCATGTTGTGGCAAATCATGATGTCTAGGAGTTTTTTCAATATTTTATTTGTTTTCAGCAAACCAAAATACATGGAAATTAGATGAAAATAATCAAACAGCTTTTTAGTCGCAGACCTGTGTTACATTTGTATCAAAACATCTGTGAGCCAATTGGACCATTGGATGATAGAGGGGTAAAGGGGATGCAAAAGAAGGGCAGGGCCATAGCAGAGAGACTGAATGAATTCTTTGCTTCTGTCTTTACTGAAGAAGATGTAGGGACGTCACCCATGCCTGAAATGCTATATAAAGGTGATGTAGCAGAATTGAAAGAAATAGCGATAAACCAGAAGGATGTATTACTGTTTGATAAAATGAAGAGTAGCAAATCACCTGGACCGGATGGTATACATCTGAGGGTGTCAAAAGAACTGAAATATGAGATTATGGGCCTATTATTAGTAATCTGTGAAGTATCATTAAAATGATTTGTAGTACCTGAGAATTTGAGAGTGGCCAATGTAACTCCAATTTTTAAAAAAGGTTCCACAGGTGATCCGGGAATCTACAGACTGGTGAGTTTGACATCAGTACTGGGCAAAATAGTAGAAACCATTATAAAGAATAAAATTACTGAACATGTAGATAGCCATGGTTTAATAGGAGAAAGCTAACATGGATTTAGCCAAGGAAAGTCTTGTCTTACTAATCTGCTACATTTTTTTAAAGACGTGAATAAACAGGTAGACAAAAGTGAGCTAGTAGATATAGCGTATCTGGATTTTCAAAAAGACTTTGACAAGGTCCCACATGAGACACTCTTGGCAAAATGAAAAAGCAATGGGATTGAAGGCAGTGTACGATTGTGGATCAGGAACTGGTTAAAATATAGAAAGCAGAGAGAAGGGCTAAATGGCCAATTTTCTCAATGGAGCAAGATGAATAGTGGAGTATCCCAGGGATCTGTGCTGGGCTCACTGCTTTTTAACATATTCATAAATGACCTTGAAATAGGAATAATGAGTGAGGTGATCAAATTTGCAGATGACACAAAATTATTCAAAGTTGTTAAAACATATTGAGGATTGTGAAAAATCGTAAGAGGACCTTGAAGAACTGGAAGACTGGACGTCCAAATGGCAGATGAAATTTAATGTGGACAACTGCAAAGTTATGCAGCTAGGAAAGAACAACCCAAACTATGGTTGCACGATGCAAGGTACCACCTTAGAAACCATCACCCAGGAAACAGATTTAGGCGTCATCGTGGATAATAGGTTGAAAACCCTCCACCTAGTGTGCAGCAGCAGCCAAGAAACCACAGGAATCATAAGGAAAGGAATGGGGAATAAAACAAAGGATATTATAATGCCTCTGTATTGTCCCGTGTGCAACTGCATCTTGAATATTGTGTGCAATTCTGGTCATCATATCTTAAAAAGGATATACAGTAGCTGAATTAGAAAAGGTAGAAAGAAGAGCGAGAAAATGGTAAAGGGAATGGAAGGATACCGCTATGAGGAGAGGCTTAAAAGGTTGGAGCTCTTCAACTTGGAAAATAGACGGCTGAGGGGGATATGATAGAGGTCTATAAATTAATGAATGGAGTGGAACGGGTAAACATAGATTGGTTTTTATGCCATCAAAATGTAGAAAGACTAGGGGACATGCAATGAAGCTACAATGCAACCCATTTAAGACTAATAAAAGAAAATATTTTTTTACTCAACGGGTAACCAAACTCGAATTCGTTACTGGAGGATGTAGTAAAAGCTGTTAGTGTAGCTGTGTTTAAAAAAGGGTTGGACAAGTTCCTAGAGGAAAGGTCCGTAAACCATTATTAAAATTGACCCGGGACAAGCATTATGGAACCTGTGTGCCTCTTTGGGAACCTGCCATGTACTTGTGGCCTGGATTGACTACTGTTGGAAACAGCATACTGGGCTTAATGGATCTTGATCTGACTCAGTAAGGCATTTCTTACGTTCTTAACGCATTCTTGTCAAGAGAGTATAAATTGTTGTTAAGTGTGGCTAAATCAATGTCGATTACTAACGACCCTGAGCATAGTTGTCTATGTTGTGACTATTTCATGGGTTTTCTTGGCAAGTGTGACCGGAATTAAATCATATAACACATGCTGCTCAAACGCACACTGCCTGTAAGGCTTACTTCAGAGGCAACCTTGTACAGCGGATGACGCGACATTACTATAAGCACCGTCCCTTTCTCATCCGGGACTTGCTGTCAGTGGTCTTGACGTTCGTATCACGTGACGGCACGTAGCGGCGCAGCAGCCATCTTGTGTTGTTGGGACTGTGGGATCGCTTCGGATTTGAGACTCTTGTGCTGGGACTGCAGGTAACAGACTCCGGTTTTGAGGTTTAGGTTCTTGCTTTCTTTCCTGATCTTGACGACCATTTCCTTCAGAAGTACTGAACCGAGACTTCTGCCGTCTCGTGTTGTCCTAGATACAAGTGACACGCCTGGCCGCATGGATAAGCAGGCCGCGATCGCAGCCTCGGACTCTCGTATCGCTCTCTCCCAGCTTTCGTTTATCTATGGGCCGCAACCATCGTTTCTCGCATAACGTTGTCATTGATAGTCTGAAATCCGAGAGATTCTTTCTCTTTAACTCTGGCGTGTTAAGTTCTTGGGTGTTAACAACACTGCTCTCTCCTGGACAGCTTCTTCATGGTAGGAGAGAGAGGTTTGGTACTAGATGTTCAGCCGACTGGCGGTTCTTCCTTCTGCTGATCGTTCTTTGCGGCCGTTGGTTCTTCGCCTCTGTTCCCTTTGCATTTGACGGTTGTCGGTAACGCGAAATTCGGACACGGGCATGGAAGCGATAGCCAGAAACGCACTTATATGACAGAAATAAAATGCATTCCCGGTTAGTGGAAGCAGAAAGCAGGTAGAATCTGGTTTGAGCTGATGCCGTTAATGAACACATTGTGAAGGAGCTAGCCTGTAACTTCTTAACTTGGATGACAATGATCGCTGGCTCTTTGGAAAGAGGATGACTCACTGGCAGGTGGTTCAAGTTTCATTAGACACATAGACTGCATTCTTCTCATAAGCTTTCACTGGCGGATAGAAACCTCTACAGACTTATGCTAACTTCGTGCTACAGTGTATGATTTATCTTTTTTCTCAATTGTAGAGCTTTTAGTTTTTGTCAACACTTTGTGAAGGTAGCTTAATTAATGAAAATGCAACACTTATTAGTGATTAACCGAGAATAGGTTTAGAAGTACTTTGAGACATGTTAATAACCCAAACCAGGCGGAAGTAATTTTTGTAGTGGAACATGTTAAGGCAGACTTGCCAGGCCCACCATCTGTCTGCTTTTAACAGATTGCTTGTTGTGTGTTTCTCTTCTGATCCTTATTTATGGTGAATACTTCGTGGTTTAGTAATGCCATTTGGATGTTTGTTTTTTTTTTGTTCTTATTCTATTTTTTTTAAATCATGTTTTAGTATGAAGGAGGTCGAGTGGGTACTTTTATCTTAAGTGTAAAATTAAAATAATGATTGTTTAAGAATCTGTTTGTGTAGTGGCTAGAAACAGTCATAGAGAGTGGCAGGAAAGAATCATTTGGGCCACCTAGTTATCAGATATAATGTTTCTATTCATCTTTCCCACTTCTTTGGTTCATAAGACCTTATCTGTGCGTGTGTGTGTGTTCATATACTTTTTTTTAAATTTAGGAGCATTGGAGAAGTTATTTTTAGAATGAAACAATGTAATTATTTGGACTTTCAACATTCAGAGCTTGGTAAGGAGACAGTTGATAACTGCGACATGTAACCTTCAAGCTATTTAGACAGTGAAGTATTTTTTTTTTCTGTTGAACAGAGATACCTGGTTTGCTAAGCTGGAGTTTATACATGTTCTTTATGTGCATGAAGGCTGTTCTGTAAAATTTTCATTGTTTCCACTGTGCAAAGGAAGTATGTCATATGTATATATATGTAACGAACGTGGAAAGGGTGTAATATCTCCAACATCCTGCTTCACATTGCATTCTTGTGTTCAAATTCTAAATGGAAACGTGCTATAAAAATGAAGAATTTAATGAATCCATATAAAATATTTCACAGTATCATTTCCTAGGAGTAGCAAAGATTTTGTAGATGGTTCTTTTGTGTTCAAATTTCTATACATTTACTGGCCTGTAATAAGTAATGTCCCTGAAATTATTCTGGGAAGGAATACATACTTAATTTTCTAACTGGAACTTATTTTCTAACTGGAATATTCTGTAGTGTGTACAAGAAGGTAGAAAAGAGCAGTAAAGACATGGAGGTTCAGCAGGAAATGTCTCCCAAGAAGTGGGCTTAGATTTCCTTTCTTGACACAGTTTACTATGTATGATGTCATGTACTAAGACCATGAATTGAACTGCCTAATTTGCTAATCCTGTGCTAAATACATAATATATGATGTCATATAAAGACCAGTATGGTCCATCTAGTCAGCCCAGCAAGATGGCAAGAGTAGGCACACCTACCCATCTCCATGCCTTTGTTTAGAGGTATACCCACCGCTCTGTGTAGGTCACCCCTTTTGTAGAGATATGAGATAGTTATGTTTATTTTGATTTTATCCTGTTGCTATAAAGGGATCCACTGTGTCTGTCCTATATCATTTTGAATTTTATCACTGTATTTGCCCCCACCTTTTCATCGGGAGGGCACCAAGCATCCATCACCCTTTCAGTGAGAATGTATTTTCTGACATTGCCTTTCAGTTTACCTCCTTGCAGCTTCATGTTATACCCTCTAGTTTTAAAGCTTCCCTGTCTTTGGAAGAGGTTTGTTCATTAATACTTTTTAAGTATTTAAATGTCTGAATCATATCTCCCTTCTCTCCTCCAGAGTGTACATATTTAAGAACATAAGAGATGCCATACTGGGTCAGACCAAGGTCCATCAAGCCCAGTATCCTGTTTCCAACAGTGGCCAATCAAGGTCACAAGTACCTAGCAGCTTTCCTAAAAGACACAGGTTCCACAGTGCTTGTATTGGGGCAAGCAGTGGATATCCTGGGTCCCCTTTAATAATGGTTTATGGACCTTTCCTCCCAGAAATGTGTCCAAACCTTTTTTTAACCCAGCTACACTAACGACTTTTACTGCATTCTCCGGTAACGAATGTCAGATTTTTTACACTTTGAGTGAAAAAATATTTTATCCTATAAGTCTTAAATAGGTTATCCTGTAGCTTCATTTAAAGGTCTTCAAGTCTCTTCTCATACGTCTTCTGATGCAGGCTCCAAATCATTTTGGTCGCTTTCCTCTGAACTATTTCCAGTCTTTTTATATCCTTTGCGAGATATGGTCTCCAAAACTGAACACAATATTCCAAGTGAGGCCTTACCAGCGACTTGTACAGTGGCATTAGTACCTCTTCCTTTCTGCTGGTAATTCCTCTCTGTATACAACCCAGCATCCTTTTGGCTTTTGCCAGTGCCTTGTCTTACTGATTTGCCACCTTGAGATGCTCAGAAACAATCACTCCGAGGTCCTTCTTGTAGTCCATGCACACCATCCTCTTGCCCCCTATTGTATACAATTCCTTTGGATTTCTGCTTCCCAATAGGATTCTAGTTTGCTTGGTAAACTTCCATATACAGAAATAGAGGATTTTGTCAGGGGTTTTGGCCCACTCGGTCTGCTAATGATATCTGGAAATTGAGAATTGGAAAATAACTGTGAGAGGAGGAAATAAGGGGCATTTATTTGTATCATCTGTTATACAGGGGCATAAAATAAGTGGTATGTTTACTAAAGCATGATCAGCCTTTGTAGGTATCATCAGGTGTTGGTTTCAAAAGCTCTGTGGTAACTGCAGAAGTTGTGCATTAGCTGTTGGGGGGCATGCATAGCACTTCCCCCAGCAGATAAAGTGGTGAAAATGCAGTGTTCGTAGCGAGACAACATTCCTGATGCAGCTAACGCCACCTACTGAGGTAGCGATAGCTGCTTTTGTAATGTCTGCAAAACACGCAGCTACTGTGCACTGTCAACACCTGCAGTAACTGGACAGTACAGGAGGTTGCTGGTATTGCACAAAATGCAGCTACAGTCAAACTTCGGTTTTCATGATTAATCTGTTCGAAAAAGTCAGACTAAAACCGAAACGTATGAAAACTGAAGCAATATTTACCATAAGAAATAATGTAAATCCAATTAATCCATTCCAGACACCCAAAAATATTCACAAAAAATACAGTTTATAGAGAATAACTATATTTTTACATACAGAAAACAATGAGAAATAAATATAAATGACTAATGAAATGGATAAATGAACATTTAACATCACTGAAAGCAAGCTAAGTACAGTACTGTACAGTATGTTAGCATCTGGCCTTAGCCACCCCTGACAAGCTGCTGTGCCCAGCTCTCTTCGGAATCACATTGGATTCAGCCCATTAAAATACCTTTACATTATCTGCTCAATGCTTCAGAATGGCAGAAAATCTTAATGATATAGCTTCAGACGTACCCTGCAAGAGAAAGAACTGCTTCCCACATTCATGCAACATCTCCTGCTTACGTTGACAGCTTTTCTTCCCTGCTACCTCCGAGCCTGAGGGGGCGCTCCAGAGAATGGGCAGGCGGTGGACGAGATCGGGGCCTTCCTCTCCGCGCAATCCTTGCCTCTCTAACTCTGACCAGGCTCGAGGATGTGTTTCATTTACGTGCTCAGCTGGCTTTCGCTTCTCATCACACTGGCGATCGGTGAGTCCAGGGGGCAGTGCTGCCGGGACCGGGCGGGCGTTCTGGCAGTGTATACAGACCGGTGTGCAGCGCGAGGGTGTATGTATTTACAGTATTGTACTTTACGAAAACCGAAGCGATGTATGAGAACCGGGACAAAATCTCAGTCAAAAAAGACGTTAAAAACCGAAGCGTATGAAAACCGGGGCAAATGAAAACCGAGGTTTGACTGTATTGTGGAAAATTGCCTGTGGTAGTTGCATTTCTCCTGCGTTAGTTGTCATGGTGCATTTATCCCGCATTAAAGCCAGTGTCGGCTAATGCCCTTTAGTAGACATACCCCTAAGTGTTTATGAATGCCTTCTTTTAAAACATATAACATAAGAAATGTCATATGGGTCAGATTAAGGTCCATCAAGCCCAGTTTCATGATTCCAACAGTGGCCTCTATAGTATATATAGATCCACTGTTTATAAGTTCCAGCAGTTTTGGCTATCATTATTGATCTATTAACTCTATTTAATGTAACAGTTAACTTTGCAATATATTCTCTTGCTTACTGTTTAAGACACACATTTAATGTAAACTGCTCTGATTGAAAGATATAGCGGCATAGAAAAACGGTTAAATAAAAAGTACCTAGCAGGTTCAGAAAAAGGTACACAGATTCCACAATGCTTATAAGCCTGGACTAAGCAGTGGATTTCCCTCGTTCTCTTTAATAATGGTTTATGGACTTTCCTCCAGGAACTTGTCCAAATACTTTTTAAACTCGGCTACGCTAACAGCTTTTACTACATCCTCCGGTAACGAATTCTAGAGTTGGATTACTCGTTGAGTAGTCTTAAATGGTTTACATTGTAGCTTCATTGTATGTCCCTTAGTCTTTCTACTTTTCGATGGCTTAAACAGTTGATCTACGTTTACCCTTTCCACTCCATTCATTAATTTATAGACTTCTATCATGTCTCCCCTCAGCTGTCTCTTTTTTCCAGGTTGAAGAGTCCTTTTAAGCCTGTCCCATCCCTATTTACCATTTTGGTGGCCCTTCTCTTTGCCTTTCTAATTCAGCTATATCCTTTTTAAAATATGGCGACCAGAATTGCACACAATATTGAAGGTGTGGTCACACCGTGGAACGACACAGAGACATTTTAATATCCTTAGTTTTATTCTTCATTCCTTTCCTTATGATTCCTAGCATTCTATTTGCTTTCTTGGCTGCAGCTGCACGGTGGGAAGAGGGTTTCAACATATTATCCATGGTGACTCCTAAATCCTTTTCCTGGGTGGCGGTTCCTAAGGTGGAACCTTGCATTCTGTAACCATAGTTTGGGTTGTTCTTCCATAGGTGCATAACTTTGCACTTGTCCACATTAAATTTCATCTGCCATTTGGATGTCTGGCCTTTCATTTTATCAAGGTCTTCTTGCAATTTTTCCCAATCCTCTTGGGTTTTAACAACATTGAATAATTTTGTGTCATCTGCAAATTTGATCACGCCACTTGTTCCTATTTCCAGGTCATTTATGAATAAGTTAAAAAGCAGCAGGGCCAGAACAGATCCCTGGGTACTCCACTATTCACCTTTCTCTATTGAAAAATTGGACATTTAGCCCTACTGTTTGCCATCTTTTAACCAGTTCCTGCTCCCCAATAGTACACTGCCTCCTATCCCACGGCTTTTTAATTTTGCCAAGAGTCTCTCATGAGGGACCTTGTCAAAGGCTTTCTGAAAATCCAGATACACTACATCAACTGGCTCACCTTTGTCTACCTGTTTATTCACACCTTCAAAGAAATATAACTAACAGATTAGTAAAACAAGACTTTCCTTTGTTAAATCCATGTTGACTTTCCCCCATTTAAACCATGACTATTCATACATGTTTTGTAATTTTTTTTTCTTTATAATGGTTTCTACAGTTTTGCCCAGTACTGACATTAGGCTCATCAGTCTGTAGTTTCACGGATCTCCCCTGGAACCCTTTAAAAAAAAAAATTGGTGTTACATTGGCCATTCTCCAGTCTTCAGGTAGTGATAATGGTAGTTCACAGATAACTAATAGTAGTTCTACAATCTGATATTTGTTTTCTTTTTTTTTTTAAATTTTTGATTTTTATTTGGTACACTACAATAATACATCATTTTTCTTCTCCTTTACAAAACATTGGCATAACATGCATCCGGCTGTATCCATCAGCCCAAAATTTACCTAATTACCATTCTATCCTTACTTTACATTCTCTCCATTTACCTGTGCATTTTTATTTTAATATTCCCTTCAACTCCCCTCCTCCCCCCTGGATCTTGCGATGCATCCATCCTCTTTTTACTATTCCCTTCTGTAAGCTTGGTTAGTTTCAGCCCACTAATTCGTTATCCACCCTTTGTAACCACTCAGTGTACTTTTCCCATCTCCTTTGAATGATCTCAATCCTGTGCGTTTTATATGCAGTAATCTCACTCATCCTATAAATATATGCTGCTCTCTCAGACCTCCATCCCTTCGCTATTTCCATCCGCACTCCAATTGCAAGCATCTTCAACATATACACCAGATCACTTTTCGGATACCCCCCTCAATTCATTCATTAACACTTCAGCTGGTGTGATATCTCCCACCCAGCCCACCATCTCCCTTGTAAGATCCATCATCCACTGTCACATTTGCTGTAGCACTGGGCAGCTCCACCACATGTGCATATACTCCTCCCTCTCTCCACACCCCCTCCAACACAGCGAGTCATTATATCTCCCCATCTTACACAATTGGACTGAGGTTAAATACATTCGAAACAGCATCTTATAACAATGTTCTTGGATTGCTGCCAAGACCACAGGTATTTTTACCCCGTCATATATTTTTTCCCATCTCTGAGAGTCCCAGTGCCCCCCCCCCCAGGCCCGCATATGCGTTCCTTGGTCCATGGGTCTACTCAATACTTTGTATAGCTTAGAAATCACACTTCTTGCTAAGTCACCCACCCTAAACATCATCTCAAATAGTGTCTCTTTGCTCCTCAGGCATTCTTTTATATGTTTTCCCCCAAAAGGTGTGCCATTTGGAAATAACCATACCAGTCACTCTTTTCTGTTTGAGGAGCTTCAGCGAGAGTTCCAAACAGACTTAAATGGCCCTCCTCAGATAATATCTGTCCCATACACTGTTACCCTTTCTCGTGCCATTTTTGGAATATCCCAGAACTTTCTCCCACCAAAAACCCCTCACATTGTGTAATCTGTTGTGCTCTAATATTTCCTCCCATATGTGTTAGCACCTTATGTTTCCTGTCCCCGGTTTGAAACGTACTTGTCATGTATGGGTTCTTAACTAAGCCTCTTTCTCTCTCCTCCCTACTCTTCCACATCAAATCTGTAATGTAGTTGGGTCTTACCATCTCCTGTTCTATTCTACTCCATTGAGGCCCATCCTTCTCAAACCTCCACCCCATTATCGCTCGCAGCTGTGCCGCCTTATAATACCTTACAATCTCAGGGACCGCCAGACCTCCTTCCTTTTTCTCTATACATTATTTTCCTTTGCACCCTAGGCGGCTTGCGTCTCCAAATAAAGGAGAAGATTCTTCTGTGCACCAAATTTAACATTACATTAGGAATTTCTGTAGGCAAGGTCATAAACAGAAAAAGTAATCTGGGTAATATATTCATCTTCACTATGGCTATCTTTCCCATCCAGTAGAAAATGGGTTTGTCCCATCTTACTAAATCTGTTAGCACTTTCTTTACAGTTGGCTCATAATTCAACTTGTATAGCTCAGACCCCTCTGCAGTGATCTGGATCCCCAGGTATCTCACGCACTTCTGTTTTCCCCATATTCGTTTTGTACCCTGATACTGCACTATATTTCATAATCTCCTGTACTAGCACTGGTATAGATTTCTCTGGTTGTCCTAATGTATACGTCACATCATCTGCAAATAATGACATTTTATACTCCTCCTTCTCACCCACCTTTATTCCATGTATTTCCTTATTCTATCACCATTGCAAACATCAAAGGAGAAATTGGGCATCCCTGCCTTGTACCTCTGCCTAGCTTAAATTGCTCTGAATACGCCCCATTTATCCGTATACATGCCTTAGGTTCTTTATAGAGTGCCTCTATCCATTTCTGGAAATTCTCTCCTAGTCCCATCTTCTTCATAACTGCAAACATGAAAGCCCATTCTACTCTATCAAAGGCTTTCTCCGCATCCACTGCCATCATTATAGATGCTGTCTGCTCCCTACGTACTTGCCATATTAAATTCAACAGTTTATGTACATTAACACTCGCTCGCCTACCCGGAATAAACCCCGCTTAATCCTCCTTTATTAACCTTGGAATATATTTCTGCAATCTAGCCGCCAATATTTTAGCTAATATCTTAGCATCCAAATTTATAAGTGAGATGGGTCTGTATGACTCACACTTCCCATGGTCCTTCCCGGGTTTGGGTATTACTACCACACCAGCTACTTCCATAGAACTTGGTAGCTTTTTCCCTTTTAGTACTTCATTAAAGACATCACGCAATATCGGACTAACATCCTCACAGAATGTTTTTATAAAACCTGGCTGTAAATCCATCCAATCCTGGCGCCTTACCCTCCTTTAAACTTTTTATACCCTCTACTACTTCTCTAGCAATCTCTCCTATTAAGAACATAGGAACATAAGATATGCCATACTGGGTGAGACCAAGATCCATCAGCCCAGTATCCTGTTTCCAACAGTGGCCAATCTAGGTCATAAGTACCTAGCAGTCTCCCCAAAAGACACAGGTTCCGCAAGCAGTGATATCCTGGGTTCCTTTTAATAATGGTTTATGGACCTTTCCTCCAGGAACTTGTCCAAATCTTTTTTTTAAATACAGCTACACTAACAGATTTTACTACATCCTCTGGTAACAAATTCCAGAGTTTGATTATACGTTGAGTGAAAAAATATTTTCTCTTATTAGTCTTAAATAATTTATCCTGTAGCTTCATTGCATGTCCCCTAGTCTTTCTATATTCTGATGATGTAAAGTTTAAACAATCGATCCATGTTTACCCGTTCCACTCCATTCATTAATTTATAGACCTCTATCATAATATCTCCCCTCAGCCGTCTCTTTTCCAGGTTGAAGAGCCCTAACCTTTTTAGCCTTTCTTCATCCCCTTTAACATTTTGGTGGCTCTTCTCTGTTCCTTTACTAATAACGCGATATCCTTTTTAAGATACGGCGACCAGAATTGTACACACTACTCAAGGTGTGGTTGCACCATGGAATGATACAGAGGCATTATAATATCCTTTGTTTTATTTTCCATTCCTTTCAATACCTAGCATTCTATTTGCTCTCTTGGCCACTGCTGCACATCGGGCGGAGGGTTTTAACAACATGTTATCCACGATGACACCTAAATCTTTTTCCTAGGTGGTGGTTCCAAATGTGTAACCTTGCATTGTGTAACCATAGTTTGGGTTTTCTTACCTAGGTGCATGACTTTGCACTTGTCCACATTACATTTCATCTGCCATTTGGATGCCCAGTCTTTATCAAGATCCTCTTGCAATTTTCCACAATCCTCATGGGTTTTAACAACTTTAAATAGTTTTGTGTTATCTGCAAATTTGATAACCTCACTCGTTATTCCCTTTTCCAGGTCATTTATGAATATGTCAAAAAGCAGCAGACCCAGCACAGATCCCTGGGGTACACCACTATTCACCTTTCTCCGTTGGGAAATTTGGCCATTTAGCCCTACCCTCTGCTTTCTATCTTTTAACCAGTTCCTGATCCACAATAGTACACTGCCTCCTATCCCATGACTTTTTAGTTTTGCCAAAAGTCTCTGATGAGGGACCTTGTGAAAGGCTTTCTGAAAGTCCAGATACACTATATCTTCCAACTCACCTTTGTCTACCTGTTTATTCACACCTTCAAAAAAACATAACAGATTAGTAAGACAATATCTTCCTTCTCTAAAGCCATGTTGGCTGTCTCCCATTAAGCCATAACTATCTACATGTTCACCAATTTTGTTCTTTATGATGGTTTCTACCATTTTTCCCGGTACTGACATGAGGCTCACTGGTCTGTAGTTTCCTGGATCACCCCTGGAACCCTTTTTAAAAATTGGCGTTACATTGGCCATCCTCCAATCTTCAGGTATTTACAGATGATTTTCATGATGGTTCACAGATTACTAATAGCAGGTCTGCAATCTCATATTTCAGTTCTTTCAACACCCTTGGATGTATACCATCCTGTCCAGGTGATTTGCTACTCTTCAGTTTATCAAATAGTTGTAATACATCTTCCCGGTGTATCGATTTTCTTTCAATTCTCCCGCAGTATCACCTTTAAATACCAATTCAGTCATGGGTAACATCCCTATATCTTCCTCAGTAAAGACCGAAGCAAAGAATTCATTCAGTCTCTCCGCTATAGCCTTGTCCTTTCTTACTGCCCCTTTTACCCCTCTATCATCTAATGGTCCAACTGGCTCTCACAGGATTTTTGCTATGAATGTACTTGAAAACGTTTTTATGTGGTTTTGATTCCACAGCAATTTTCTTCTCAAATTCTCTCTTTGCCTGCCTTATCAATGCCTTGCATTTAACTTGCCAGTGGTTGTGCTGTTTCCCGTTTTCGTCATTTGGCTCTTTTTTTCCATTTCCTGAAAGATGCTTTTTTAGCAACAGCAACCTCTCTGACCACCTTTTAAACCTTGCTAGCTGTTTTTTGGACTTCCTTCCACTTTTCTTAAAGCTTGGAATACAGCTGGTCTGTGCTTCCAAGATAGATAGTATTTTTAAAAACACCCAAGCTTGATGTAAGTCTTTAACCTTTTGCAACTGCTCCTTTTAGTTTTTTCTTATCTATTTTCCTCATTTTATTATAGTCTCCCTTTTGAAAGTTAAAAGGTAGTACTGTGGATTTGCTTACCACTCCTCCTCCATTAATTAAATCAAATGCGATCATGCTATGATCACTATTGCCAAGTGGCCCCAACACCCTTATCTCTTGCACCAGATCTGGTGTTCCATTAAGGACTAAGTCCAAAATGGCTTCACCTCTGGTTGGTTCATGAATCATCTGCTCCAAGAAGCAGTCATTTATTTCATCTTGAAATTTTATCTCCCTAGCATGTCCTGCCATGACACTGACCCAGTCAATACCGGGGTAATTGAAATCACCCATTACTATTACTGTTCTGTAACTTTTGTTAGCTTCTCTGATTTCTTTGAGCATTTCATCATCCATTTGTTCGTTCTGGCCAGGCAGTCAGTAGTAGAACCGCACTGCCATCGCCCTCCCCTTTTTACATGGAATTTCAATCCATAGAGATTCTACAGCAAATTGAGTTTCCTGCAAAACTTTAATCCTTTGTGGCTCAATGCCCTCTCTAACAGAGCGCAACCCCTCCACCAATTTGATCAGCTCTATCATTACGATATAGTTTGTACGCAGGTATCAGTGTCCCACTGGTTGTCCTCCTTCTGACATACCAATCATATTTAACCTCTTTTAGTGCTATATATTCTAACTCTCCCATCTTATTTTTTAGACTTCTAGCATTTCCATACAAGCATTTTAGAGACTGTATTTTATTCATCTTAATCTGGTTATCGGTAGGCAGGGATGATTTGGAATCTTTAAGCTCTGTCTGCTCTGTACTCGAGGGCATTTGGGCTACCTTTTGTCTTTATTGGAACCTCTTTTCTGATGTGCCCTAACTTCATTTTTTTGGTAGTATCCTTCAAGGATACATTGTTCCAAACCATGCGTTCTTGGGCGACTTGGCTTTCCCCTATCTCCTTTTTAAAGGTTAATGCCAGCAGCCTGGTTCCATTCTGGTTAAGGTGAAGCCCATCCCTTCGGAAGAGCCCCTCCTTTCCCCAGAATGTTCCCCCAGTTCCCAACAAATTCAAAACCCTCATCCTTGCACCATTGTCTCATCCACGCATTGAGACTCCGGAGCTCTGCCTGCCTTTTGTGTCCTCCGCGTGGAACGGGAAGCATTTCGGAGAGCACTACTCTGGATGTTCTGGATTTCAACTTCCTACCTAATAGCCTAAATTTAGCCTCCAGAACTTCCCTACCACATTTTCCTATGTCATTGTTACCGGCATGTACCAAGATAGTGCTGGGGAGGAATCTGCTATCTAAGACCTTGACTAAGTGGTGCGTGAGGTCCTCTACCTTCACACCAGGCAGGCATGTTACCAAGCAATCCTGACATCCACCCAGCTATCTACATGCCTAATGCTCGAATCACCAACTATAACGGCTCTCCTAACCCTTCCCTCATGGGCACATGGCCTTGGAGAAACCTCTTCGGTGCGAGAGGGTTTTACATCACCTGGAGGACAGGTCCTACTTATAGGATCACTTCCTGTCACACCAGGGTGATGCTCTCCTGTCACTTGACCTCTCTCCTCCATGGCAACAGGGATGCTGCCAGACTGGAGGTGGGACCTAAGAACTATATCCCTGTAAGTCTCATCTATGTACCTCTCTGTCTTCCTTATGTCTTCCAAGTCTGCTTCTCTTGCCTCCAGAGATCAGACTCGTTCCCTGAGAGCAAAGAGCTCCTTGCACCATGTGCACATGTATGATTTTCTCCCAGTTGGTGAGGGGTCTTAAATGTGACACTCAATGCAATGGACTGGAAAGCCCCTATCTCGCTGCTGGACTACTGTCTGCATCTTAGTTTTAAGGTTGTGTTTAGATGTTTAAGTTCTTTACTTACTAAGGGTTGCTGGGGATACTTATACTAATAAAACTATACCTAATATGTCTAATGTACTTTGTTCACCTGAAGTTTAACTAATCTCAGGTCCTTAATGTATGCTGATGAGAATAAACAGCTGCACCTGAGAGTGAATATGGCACCCCCTTTCCTTTAAGAGGTTTAAGCACCTATATGCTACAATTATCCCAGGGGTGGGTGGATGTTGGGGAGGGAAGGATGGAAAGGAGACTTATTAAAAGCTGGCTGCTACACAGTACCCTGTCCTGTGCATCTAAGGTAATCTGTGACCACTCTCCAGTGGGAGTCCCACAGCCCTTGCTTGGATAGAGGGAGTATTGGGTTCTAAATTTTAACCAGAAAGCTCTTTTCTGTGTGTTAAATTTAAACTGAAAGTTCTTTGCTGCTACTAGGCCCTGACTGATTTAACAAATACATAGGGTTCACAGATTAATAAGCTTTAATCTAAAGAATTCCTTTTTCCTCAAGATTTAGAAAAATTCCCAGAAGTAAATACTTACAATTGCAGATCTCTCTCCAGAAGTAGCAGTCCCCTTTTTGTAGTCCTTCATCCACTTCTGTTGCTGTAAGTCCAATTGCTTCAATGTGATCTCTACCATGTACTGTTCTATATCCACTCCCTCTCCTTTTTGCTCCAATTCATAAAGCTTACAATAGTATTCCTGAAATACTTTTTGTATTTGTTCCATACCTCTAACCCACCTTCCCTGTTCATATTTTATTTTCAGGATATGCTGTTGCGCCTTTTTTTCCCTAAGTTTTCTTGCAAGATATCTGCCTGGTCTATTCCCCTGAACATAAAATTAATGTTTAAGTTGGTTTAACCTACAGGCCTCTTCAGCTTCGTGTATTCCTCCTAATTCTTCCCGTAATTTTCTAATCCTTTGCAGCTGTTTTCTTCCACCTCTCTGCTTATGCAGTATCTCTTCTGATCTCAACTCTTAACAACTCCCGCTTCTCTGTTCTTTTCCTCTCTTATCTCGCCGCCAGTGCTGTACACCACCACCTTCAACCCATCCCATACACTGGCTGGCCTCACGTCACCCCCCTCATTATGATACACATAATCCCTTATAGTGCTTTGAATACTTTTTTGCCCGTCCACCTCATCTATAAGGGACTCATTCAACCTCTAAAAACGCAGACCTCCTTCTTTTTGTAACCTCAAAAAAGCCTCCACTGATGCATGGTCTGACCAACTTATGTGTCCTATATCCACCCTCTTAACCTGTTCTGTTATCCTTCCATCTACCCATATCATGTATAATCTGCTGTAACTCTTTATGTGGGTGTGAATAGTGTGTATATGCTCTCTTATTCCCATGTATGTGTCTCCAAACATCCACTGTGCCCAATTTATATAATAACTTTCCCAACTTCTTACTTACCCCCTTAGGCCCATACTTATTGCTGCCCGTAGTATCTAGTCTGGGGTTCAGGGTTGCATTGAAGTCCCCTCCTAATATCACCGGGCTTTGCATATGTGGTTCCACCACCTCATAGAGCTTCCCAGTAAACCTCCCTTGCTGTGTGTTTGGCGCATATATACTCCCTACTACTATTTTATTTATTTAACAATCATTTATATACCGTACCTTCCCATGTATCAGGTGCGGTTTACAAGGAACAAGTTAATGAACAGATTCGAGGTCTGTTTGTTTTACAAGGAACATCGGTAAACTATCTACAGTGGGCAAATGCCTTAACAAGTAACTATTACGATAACATAAACTGAAACAGATACCATGTTAATGGCGACATTTCAGGTATCATAACTATATACAAGTTGTATTCTCGCTTAGTGGTCAATTGACCGAATTTAATGACTCGGGGTGAAGAATCCCGGGAAAGAGCATTGATTACAGTAATGAGGTATTGGGGTTGTTTTAAAGGTTAGTGTAGTGGGTTTTGCTTGGTTGGGGTGTGATTTAAAAGTTGTTATCCGTTTTCGTTATGGGGGAAGGAGTATGTAGTAGGGTCAAAGTGTGAGGTAAATAGATATGTTTTTAGTTTCTTTCTGAGGACCTTAATTTCGGTTTGCGTTCTAATCTCTTCAGGGAGGGAGTTCCATAGGATTGGTGCAGCATGGGAGAATGCCTTTTTGTTGGCTGTCTTATTAGCTTTTGTGAAATCTTTTGGTGGTGTTAGTTTGTGTGACCTTTCCTGTGTACAGTTTTAATGGAGTCCTTAGTGAACAGTTTACCTAGTGTTGGAGGAGCCATGTTTTGTGTCTTAAAGGTAGTTATTATAGTCTTGTAGTTTATTCTACATTGTATTGGTAGCCAATGTAGATTAGCTAGGATGGGAGTTGTGTTCGAATGTTTGGATTTTCATTAGGATTCTAGCTGCTGTATTCTGTGCTAGTTGGAGTCGTTTAATGTTTTGTTTTGATGTGCCTAGAAGGATTAAGTTGGCAAAATCCCACCTATGGGCCCCTCTTCTATTTTCCCTTTCCACAAAATAAAATGCCCTTCCAGGTCTCTCTCCACATGCTCTTCTTCCACACTCAACCCTCTTGCAAATAGTATTCCCACTCCCCCCCTCTTTGGTGATTCCCGGTTATGGGCCAGATACACTTTGTCATATTCTTTACTCATGAACCATCTTGTGCTTTTTTTTAAATGTGTTTCTTGTATAAGCACAGCATCCGCTCTTATTCTGCTGTCCTCTTTTAGTAGGGCCTGCCTTTTGTACCAGGAATTGAGGCCTTTCACATTTATGGTTACAATCTTACATCGTTCAAGCTGCTTTTGCTTACTACCCATAACTTCAATTCTCTGTACCTCCTCTTCTTGCATACACAGGATCCAGATACCATTCCTCTTCCCACCCCTTCCTCACCCCTCTTAGTTCCCTTCCTCCCAACTTCCTCCCCCTCCTCCTTCTTTCTACCATTTACTAGCTTCCACTTCCTCCGTGGCATCATTTTCCCCCTCCCACTCATGATACATAATTCACATCTCCCACTCTTATCTTAATCTCCCCCCTCTTCTTATCCTTGCTCATTTAACTTTATCCCCCTCTCCCCCTTCATATCATATACTCAGTCCATCTTTCAGCTTCTTCATCCTTGCTGTTGTCTTCTGTTCTTTTTTTTTTTTTTCATTTCATTTCTCTCCCCTCTGTTTATTTGCTCAGTCCCATGTCCTTTCTCTTTTGCATTACATAGAAATAGAAATATTACAACAGAAAAAGACCACATGGCCTATGTAGTTTGTACATGTTTACTTTTCCACTCTTCACTCTCTGCCATCTTGTTGTCTGTCTGTCCATTCACTGGTTTTCTCATTTTCTCCTACCTCTGGTAAACGTGTTAGTCCTGCTTCCTTCATCTCTGCCACCAACTGAGTTGCTGGTGATGCCATGGCAGGTAAACACATTTCCTTCTGGGTACAGCCATTTATATTTAATATTCTCTTCCCTTAACCTCATTGTAAATCCTCTCCATTCTCTTCTGCGTTGTAGCGTGGCTGCAGCCAAGTCCGCAAAAATTGCCACCTTTGTTTCCTTTCCACTGAAGGGGGCCTGTTCCCCTCACCTTATTAATTATTTTTTCTTTAGTTTTAAAGTCCTGGAAGCATATAATAATGTCTCTTGGTGCCTCCCCTCTCCTTGGGCCGAGCGTGCAGTGCGCTCTATTTTCACTTCCAGTGCCTTCCCTCTGTCCTCTGGCTCCTCCAGCACCACCATACATATATCTTGTGCCGTCTGTTCACAGTTTCTATATTCTTCACTTTCCGGCACCCCTTTATTCTTAAATTTTGCCTTCTCGGCCGGTTTTCCATGTCTTCAAGCTTCAGCTCAATCTGTTCCTTTGCAACTTCCAAATTGTTCACTGCTTTATTTATTTATTGCACTCACTTGCTTTGCACTTCCACTTCCTCTGCACTTCCACTTCCTCCACTCGCTTCCCCTGTTCCTGCACATCATTGCGAAACTCCATTATGGCTGCCTCCATGTCCGTTCTGAATCTCACCATTTCTGATTGCAGCTCACCGAATCAGGACCAGAGATTTGCACCACAGCTCTTTTACTCTGCACCTCTTTCAAGGTACCCAGCTGCTCTTCAGACCCGGCCTCCATATTCGCCTCACTTCCCATATTTCCTCCTCTCTGCTCACCTCTTACAGTTGAGGACATGTACTCTTATGTCTGCCATCTTCTTCCTTGCTGTCGTCATTCCACCAGCCTCTGCACTCTCTAACCAATCCAGTCCTCTTTGGGGTATTTGTATCGCTTTGTTTTTAGAGGAGATTAATTACTTTTGCAGGGATGAACGGCGGAGCTCTTTTTCAGCCGTCCATGCGCTTCGGTGACATCACCGGAAGTCCGATATTTCAGTTTTCAACACCCTCAGATGTATACCATCTAGTCCAGGTGATTTGCTATTCGTTAGCTTAAGTAGTTGTAAGATATCTTCCCGGTTTATCAATATTTCTTTCAATTCTTCTGATAACCATACCTGAAATGGTGGTATTTAAAGGTGATGTAAATTCTCTACATCATCTTCAGTGAAGACCAAAGCAGAGAATTCATTCAGTCTCTCCACTATGGCCTGTCCTCCCTTAGTGCCCCTTTTGCCCCTCTATCTAATGCTACAACTGGCTCTCTCACAGGTTTGGGTTTGTTTTTTTTATCTTTTCTATGAATGCATTTGAAAAGGTTTTTATTATGCATTTTTGCTTCCACGGCAAGCTCTTTGCATCTACGTAAGACTCAAAGTGCAAATAAGTTCCCAGAACTGCAGTTCTGTCAGCAGCAGGATATCATTCGATGGTAACATAATTGTAAATTGGTCCATTAAAAATAAATTTCAAAGGGAAATGATCTGTAAAGGTGTGTGTGTATGTATATATGTGTATGTATATGTGTATGTATGTGTGTGTATAAAGGAACAACGGTAAATGCCCTTGATTGGGCAGTCTAAAAGTAAATCGCTGCCATGACTTGAAGACTGTTGTCTATCGGTATTTCCCAAAGAACCTGATATTTAGAGCTTTGTAATGCTATTCAAATTAGTGGTAGTAGCAATTTTGTAAAGATGAATGGTCTAATATTGACAAATCTAGATGAGCAGCTGGTAGAGACCCATTTCAACAGACAACAGTTACAATTGTTAAAAAAGATATTTCCATCAAGTATTTGGAGGCAAAGCATTTGTCATCTTATGGGCTTATGCTTTCCCCAATAAAACATTTTTCCCATGAAAGGTGTGCAGTATGGTGTGTAAAGGGGGGGGGGGAACTTATTTTAATGCTTCCAGGACTGGCATACTGACAGGGGCTATAGATTTCAAACAAAAGTAAAAATTTTGTGTTTTTTTTTTTAATTGCTAGCTCTCTGACTGGGAGCTCTTCAAAGGGATTTGGTACATTTTTAAAACAAAGTTACATTCTTTTTGGTGCTTTAGTTTAAAAGGAGAAATATTTTTTCTTTAGTGGGGTAGGTTTAAAACTGCCTTAGTAACTTTCTTAGCTCTTTGCAGCTACTGATACCTAATCAGGTGTTCCTTATTGTCCCTCCAGTCCAATCCTGAACATCTGGGTTTAGCACCTCCTAAGAACATAAGATATGCCATACTGGCTCAGACCAAGGTCCATCAAGCCCATTATCCTGTTTCCAACAGTGGCCAATCTAGGTCATACGTACCTAGCAGTCTCCCCAAAAGGCACAGGTTCCTCAATGCTTGTATTGGGTCAAGCGGTGATATCCTGGGTCCCTTTTAATAATGGTTTATGGGCCTTTCCTCCAAGAACTTGTCCAAACCTTTTTTAAACCCAGCTACAATAACAGCCTTTACTACATCCTCTGGTAACAAATTCCAGAGTTTGATTACACATTGAGTGAAAAAATATTTTCTCTTATTAGCCTTCAATAGGTTACTCTGTAGCTTCATTGCATGTCCCCTAGTCTTTTTTTATATTCTGATGATGTAAACAATCGATCTATGTTTACCCGCTCCACTCCGTTCATTAATTTATCATATCTCCCCTCAGCTGTCTCTTTTCCAGATTGAAGAGCCCTAACCTTTTTAGCCTCTCTTCATAGGGGTATCCTTCCTTCCCCTTTACCATTTTGGTGGCTCTTCTGTGCACCTTTTCCAATAACGCTATATCCTTTTTAAGATACAGCGACAGAATTGCACACAATATTCAAGGTGTAGTAGCACCATGGAACGATGCAGAGGCATTTTAATATCCTATGTTTTATTTTCCATTCCTTTCCTTATGATACCTAGCATTCTATTTGCTCTCTTGGCTGCCCCTGCACACTGGGCAGAGAGTCATGTAGATGATGCCTAAATCTTTTTCCTGGGTGGTGGTTCCTAATGTGGAACCTTGCATCGTGTAACTATAGTTTGGGTTGTTCTTCCCTAGGTGCATAACTTTGAACTTGGCCACATTAAATTTCATCTGCAATTTTGATGCCCAGTCTTCCAATTAAGATCCTCTTGCAATTTTCCACAATCCTCATGGGTTTTAACAACTTTAAATAGTTTTGTGTCATCTGCAAATTTGATAACCTCGCTCGTTATTCCCTTTTCCAGGTCATTTATGAATATGTCAAAAAGCTGCGGACCCAGCACAGAACCCTGGGGTACACCACTGTTCACCTTTTTCCATTGGGAAAATTGGCCATTTAGCCCTACCCTCTGCTTTCTATCTTTTAACCAGTTCCTGATCCACAATAGTACACTGCCTCCTATTCCATGACTCTTTAGTTTTGCCAACTGGGCGGAAGGTTTTAACACGTTATCCACGATGATACCTAAATCTTTTTCCTGGGTGGTGGTTCCTAATGTGGAACCTTGCATTTAGACCTTCTAGGGGGCAAAGCAGTCTTGATGTTCTCAGACAATGCCATGACTGGCTTATTTCAACAAATGAGGTGGAATACGCAGTGCTGCCTTCCAAGCAGTTGACCCAGGTTTCTCGACTTATGTAGTCTTTGTTTTAAGTAGCTCTCAAGGTTGTGGAGCTATGCTCGGTAGAGGAGCATCAGGTTGCCCTTTTTGGAGCACTGGTCACAAGCATTGACCAGGTGCAGGCTGAGATTTCTACTGAGCCCTCGGGTATGCAAGTTCATAGTGCAGAGAAGGGGCCTTCCAGTGTTTTGACTTAATGGCCATCCAGGAGAAGTCCATTGGAGAACTTCTCAATCATAGGAAGAATCCAAGGATGGCAGGTTTGAGTGATATAGCAAGATAAGGAAGGAAAAATTTCTATACCTGAATTTTCTTTCCTTGAATCCTGCTAGATCAGTCCAGGACCTGCCTTGGAAGACTATTCCTATAGAAGCCCTGCTGTCTTTTGATGGCATTGTTAATATCCACGCTTAACACAGAGTTAAATATGATGAGAGCCAATATTTTGTTCCAATTTATGATTGTTATTAACTTTCATAGTTGCTGATTTTTTTTTCTGAGTTTTTCAGCCTTGTTTACTGCTAGGGAAGTATAATACTGGCTTCTCTCAGTACTGCATCAGAAGATATATGGAGTGTTGACATCAGTGAAAGTTTCTCAAGTTTGCCTCCACCTGCTGGCAAAGAAGCTTAACTCACTTGTCTGGACTATAGCAGGATTTAAGGAAAGAATGTCGGGTATATAAATGTCTCCATTTGCTGTTTCCAGTGTTTTCAGTCCTTTTTAAAATTTCCTAAATCTCTTCTTTGTTGCAATTCTTTTACACAGGCGCTTAACCATCTGAATAACTGTCAGTTTGATGAGGCGTCCTCTATCTTGGCTACCAGCTGCCAGATTTCAAGATTAGTTCAGGCTTTGAAGGTCCTGTACCCTTATCAACACAAAAACACCACTGGCTTAAGAGATATTTCTCTAAACCCTAACAACATCCTCCTTCACCATCCTCCTTCAAATGGTTGAACACCCCCCTCTTGATGATTCACAGACAGCAACAACATTTTATAATTTGTTGTTGTTTTTATGCCTTTACTGTTGGAATACTTCTGTACTAGAGCTGCTTCCTCCAACCCCTTCCAGACTTCCTGCGATTGACATTGAGGATCTCAAGTTCATCCCCCTGACAGGTGGAAGGGTTGGTGAGCGCAGGACTGGGCTGAGGGAAATTTCTTCAAATGATGGTAACCGACACGCTTTGTGACTCATTTCCCCCTAAACATAACCAAGTTATCCATAAGACAACATGCGCTTCTAGAACTATTTGTACCCTTAGTCTTGTTTGCCCTTCCCTTTCTTCATACTCCTCTCCAGCCAGATCACAGCCAAGATAGTGCCTTTGCACAGTAGTCTCTCCAACTCCTCCACTTTCTCTACTCAAGTCGCCTCTTGCGGTTACTCCTGAAGGTGACTCCGAATGCAACTCCAAAAGAGTGTCCCTCTTTGATCATATGACTCCGGGCCAGAAATTATGTCTCATTTGTTTAAACAGAAGCAGTTCACCTGTAGCAGCAAAGCGCAGACAAACCAATGATACCAGGAGTCTGTTCAGAAGGTCCAAATCATTTATTTGTGCACAAGTCTCGAACCAGTCAATTTCAAAATGGCTGAGCAAAGTTTTCAAGCATTACAACAACGTTTATAGACTTCTGTTCCATTCTAGGTATAGAAAAACATTTCATTGGTCCCGGTACTCTCCCGTACCCCTTCCATTGGTCCCGGTACTGATAAGTTTATCCAATTATGTCCCTTCAGTGGGCATGGCACCTGCATACCCCCCTTCTAGTCCCAATTACAATGGTCAGTTCATCAACTTGTTACTTTCACACTCTCAAGGCCATATAGCCAATTTGTGCATGCAGGGGAGCAGGGCTCTGCAACTCATCTGTCATCACTCCCAATTATATTCCTTGCAGATGTACTTTTTCTTATCAGTAACTTTTAAACACATTTTTCTGTATTTTTCCATCTCTCAGTTTTGCTTACCTAAGTTAGTTTAGTTCTCTTACAGAGTTCTATCCTACAATAGCAGCATATTGGGGGATGTGCAATTCCTATGTGCCTCTCCACAGGCTTCATTTACAGGTCAAGCTAGCCATGCTGGCCTGCTTATGTCAGACACCGTGGATCACAGGCCTTCACCTGCCACATTCCCCCCTTTGATTAATCTCACCCTATTACTTAATAAGGTGTGAGTTAAATCACCTTTAGAAGAATCACATCATGATTGAAGGATTTCGACTAGGGCTGGCTTTGTATAAAGCCATTATTTTAGTTGCGGTCTTCCGCTCTACTGTGCTATCAATAGCATTATGAATGGAACGCATACAACGTGGGATTAAACATGGTAATAAGAAAATAACAGCAACAAGAATTAGTACTAAGACAATGAAAGTCTTAAATCCTCCCATCCAAGAGAAAAGGTTAGCAAACCAGTTAGGAAATTTCAATGAGTGCCAAGTCTGTACTGGCACATAAGCATGTCTTTGCATATCTTGAGCAATTTCTTCAACTACTTGACCCTTATCATCTATTTTCAAACAGCAATTAGTTAAATTCAGTTTACCACATACTCCTCCTTCTGCTGCTAACAAATAATCAAGCGCTAAGCGGTTCTGATATATAGCAGTGCGCATCTGAGTACTTTGTCTAGCTAAGAGCGTAAGAGCATGACTAGTTTCATTGGTTATTATTTCAACTACTGCTTGTAAGCGAATAATACGATTAATCATATAGATTGGAGTATGATAACCATACATACCATCATCATTCCAAGTGGCAGGCCCATAATACTCAATGATTCTCTCTGGTGGCCAATCATCACCTTGCCACTTCTCCCACTTGCCTATCTGTAAGGCTTCTCTTTTCTGTCTTAGTGCTCTCTTGTGTCGGTGGGTAGTGTATACAGGGTATCCTAATTGTTCTCCGTGTTCAGTGTTTAATAGAAAGAAAGAAGGTCTGATGGTTCCTAAGACACATGCCCCTCCCCAGTGTGGCGGGAGTTGTGCATACGCTCGGTTTCCACAGATCCAATATAGGCCAGGTGGGGCTTGCCAGGCTTGGACTTTGGCAAGGTTAGTCCATAAACCAGCAAGTTCAGGAAATCTGGCTAATGGGTTAGGAGGTTCAGGGTGTCTGATTCCTGACCACCATGCTGTCTTTTTGGTCGTGGCATTATAGTACTTCTGGCTAAGACAGACCAGCTGTCCTACCTTCTGGGTGAACTGGGGTCCAGTTCTGGCATAGCAAAGACGTCCAACGATTGAGTGCGCTAACACCCTCTCACTGGTAGTCTTGTGTAATTCAGTCTGATTGTAAACTAAAGAATAATTCAATTCTTGGGCTTCCCATGGCCACTGGTCTCCCATTTGGGTTCCGCCACAGAAATAGCAATCTGAGATCTTAAGACTAGATACTACTGCTCCAGCTAATTCTAAAAATAAATTCTGTGAGGGATGAGGGATCTCAAACTTATTTACATGCATAGCTTCATAAAAGGTATTATGAATATGATATTTAGATGACTTGTGGGCTTGGGTATTCAATCTGATATGCACAATGGTTCCTGGATCTATTGCCCCTCCAGCAATACGCAAACCAAACTTGTATCCTTGTTTCCATGCATGGGGATTGTGTATACGTAAGTGTAAGGGGTTACAAGCATCTTTCTGACATTTATCATTTGTGGTTGGCTTGGTTAAAGTAGCCATTCGTTTATCTATTTTCTCATCAGTTATACCAGTATTCCAGGTAGCATAAAAAACACATCCCCAATACGGGCAATAGTAATCTGCTGCTGGTGCAGTACTATAGCCTGGTTCCTTTTTACCTGTACACTTCCTCCATCCTGTGGCACCCTCTGGACACATGTACTTATGGTCATTTCGATACGCTTTCTCCCACGTACCACAGGTGGAATAACTATCTCTATTAATGGCATTACATGCATCAAAATTTAAAACAGCAGGTTTAGTAATGTCTTTAAGTGGTGGTGTAGCAGCTAGTATAGGTCCATCTGCATCCTTCCATCGTATTTCCAATGTGTAATAGGATGGATTCTGATGCGGATTATAGCATGCTCTAATTTTGCCATAAGTGCAAAACATTTAGTTCAGTGGTGTTATAAATACACCGAGTCACTTTTCCCTTGCAGGTATAGTAAGAATGGTAAATCAAAGTCTGAGTTACTTTCAGTCCAGTTCGAGTAGAAGTAATGCAGGCAGTGCATGGAGGTAGAGCATAAGTCTGTTCAAAACCTCCAAATAAGGCAACCAAGGCAAAGCAAAAGTAAAGATGCATGTTGATGTTGATTGGAGTTCTTCTGAATCCTCAGCTTGCTGATCTTGATCACGACGGTCTTTTATTCTTCGTCCCGTTTGCTAATGAAGCAATTTAACGGGTGCTGAGTGTTGATTGAAGATCCTCAGGTTGTCCAGTACACATTAACCAACTTATTAGCACTTTCAGTTGGCTTGTGATGTCTGGCTAGTCAATGTAGTCTCAAAGTAGTGTGTCAAATCACACGCAAATTGGGTTCGTTGAAACAAAACTGTTGCTGCATGGAAAACAGCAATCCTCTTCGAAAGACTTGGCTACTGCAAAGCACTTGTGATGAAGTGTCTAAGCTGCTGGTTGCCGTCTCAGAGTAACTCGCAAGGGTGCATCAAAATGCTGTTCTGCTGTCCACTGCTCTGGTTCAGGATCAGCGGCGGGCTTGACTCTGCTGTGGTGGATCCAGGCGTCGATCTCGGCAACCTTTACTGCAGTTGGGGTAGACAGGATGACGGTGTACGGTCCCTTCCAATGGGGTTCCAACGGTGTCTTCTTCCAATCTTTGATCCACACCGAGGTACCAGGCTGATAAGGATGCAAGGGTTCCGTCAAGTTGATGGGCAACTGGTCTTGGATCCACGTATGGAGAGTCTGCAGAACAAAACTAAGAGCTAGGAGTTTCTTGTCTGGTTACTTCTGAACCAATTTGGGCTAAACTTCCTTTGACTCCCTGCACTATTGGTGGGGGTTTACCATACAGAACTTCAAAAGGGGAAAATCCTGTTGACTTTACAGGAGCTGAGCGTATTCTGAGTAAAGCTATTGGGAGCACTTGGGGCCACTTCAAGTGTGTCTCCTGACAAAGCTTGGACATTTGGGCTTTTAGGGTACGATTCATTCGCTCAACTTTCCCTGAACTCTGGGGTCTGTATGCAGTGTGGAGTTTCCATTGTATCTGCAAAGCTTTTGCTAACTGCTGAGTAACTTGGGAGACAAATGAGGGTCCATTGTCTGACCCTATTACTGCTGGGATTCCAAACCTAGGGACAATCTCTCTCATTAAGACTTTGGTAACTTCTCGAGCTTTCTCAGTTCTGGTTGGGAAGGCTTCTACCCACCCAGAGAAAGTACAAACTAATACTAATAGGTAATGGTATCCATTGGCTCTTGGCATTTCGGTAAAATCAACTTGGAGGTTGTGCATGGGGGTTACACCTCCTGACTGAACTCGGGGTGCCGTTATAAGGCCTTGCTTGGCATTATTTTTGGCACAGGTTAAACATTGACGTGCTACTGAAGCTGATATGGTTGTCAGCAGAGGGATGTAAAAATGTGGTCTGAGTGCTTTTTCCATAGCACTTTTCCCATAGCACTTTTCCCATAGTGGGTAGCTTCATGAAAAGCTTTGACAAAAGATGGTCCTAACAGTTCAGGAATTACTATTCGTCTAGGGGGTTGACTGCCCTCTTCTGGTGGCAGCTCAATCCATCCATCTTTCAGTACTCCATCTTCTTTGTTACAGTAGTAATCCAATTCTTTGGTGGTATATCGTGGTGTCCATAAATTTAGAGGTACTGGAAACAATGCTGCTTGCATTGGCATAGCTTGTGGGGCAATCTGTCCTGTCATAGCTGCTTGTCGTGCTGAGGCATCTGCAAATCTATTCCCTCGGGCAACTTCTCCCTTTCCTGCTTGATGTCCTCTACAATGCATAACAGCTACACGTGTTGGGGCCCAAACTGCATCAAGTAACATCAATATCTCGGGACCATATTTGACTGATTTTCCTCCGGACGTGATGAGCCCTCGTTCTTTATAGAGAGCTCCATGGGCATGCAGAGTGGTGAAGGCATATTTGCAATCTGTATATACATTTAGCACAAGTTTTTCTCCTAACAACAATGCTCTGGTGAGTGCTATCAATTCGGCTTTCTGGGCTGATGTGCCTGAGGCTAGAGCTGATGATTCAACTACTTCGTGTTGAGTGACGACTGCATATCCGGCACAGCGTCGTCCATCAAGGATGAGACTGCTCCCATCAACATAATAGATTTGGTCAGGGTTGTCTATGGGCACATCTGTCAAGTCGGGTCGACTGGAGAACACAGTTTCCATGACTTCGATACAGTCATGTTCTGGGAGTTCTTCACTGATGGGTATCAAGGTGGCTGGATTCAAGGCATGACTCACTTCTAGTTGTATCTGTGGGTTTTCACATAACATGCTCTGGTACTTCAACATTCGGGAATTGGTGAGCCAATAATTTGCTTTCTGTTCCATGAGAGCAAGGACTGCATGTGGCACAGTGACTCGTATGTTCTGTCCTAGTGTGAGTTTGTCTGCTTCACTCACTAGTAGCGCTGTAGCTGCAACGGCCCTCAGGCAAGGTGGCCATCCTTTGGCCACGGGGTCCAATTGTTTAGATAGGTATGCTACAGGTCGCTCCCAATTTCTGAGTCAACATGCCTAAGGCATTTCCCTGTGCTTCATGTACAAACAAATGGAAAGGCTTATGGACATCTGGTAGTCCAAGTGCTGGTGATGACATCAATTCTTCCTTTAATTTCTGGAAGGCTGTATCCTGCTCAAGTCCCCACTCCAGTGGTGACTTCTCTTCTCCTTTTGTGGCTTCATACAGTGGTTTGGCAATTTGGGCAAAGTTGGGTATCCAGATTCGGCAATATCCTGCCGCTCCCAGAAAGGCTCTGACTTGCTTTCTGGTTGTTGGAGTTGGAATTCTACATACTGCTTCTTTTCTTTCTCTGCCTAATCTTCGGCTTCCTTGGGTAATACGAAAACCCAAGTATTTCACTTCTTTTTGGCATAGCTGTGCTTTTGCTCTGGAAACTTTGTATCCAGCTTCATCTAGTAACTGCAAGAGATCTTTGGTGGCTAGTATACATTCACTTTCTGATATGGCAGCTATCAGCAGATCGTCCACGTATTGGAGAAGCACTCTCTTCCCTGGGGCTACTGGATAGCTTGAAAGGTCTTGATTCAGTGCAGCACTAAAGATGGTAGGCGAATTTCCTTATCGTCACTCCAGTCCAGTCCCTTTACTTCAGGGTTACGCAACCCTTCCAGCAGCTTGGAGGCTGAGCCCAACCTTTTTGGGGTGGAGCGGAATATATACCACTGGTACCACCCACTCACTCCAGTATTCTCAGCCTCCAAGCAGCTGGAGGGTTCCGTAAGCCTAGGGCTTACTGGAGTCCTAACCTCTTCTAATTTTAACTATTTTAATTCTTTCAATTATTGTAATTATTTTTATTTCTGCAAAGTTGCATGGTTTGACTTCTTTATTTTATCCAGGAAGCTTGCCTTAGTTTATTGCCCCTCCCCCCCCCCCCCCCCCCCCGCGACCCGGTCCCGGTCCCGGAAACGGGGGAGAATTGCTCTAAGCCTGCAGCAGCAAGGAGGAACGGTCGGAGTTCCTCTCACTGTCATTAC
The DNA here is from genome assembly GCA_033557465.1 of Ichthyophis bannanicus. Taxonomy (NCBI): domain Eukaryota; kingdom Metazoa; phylum Chordata; class Amphibia; order Gymnophiona; family Ichthyophiidae; genus Ichthyophis; species Ichthyophis bannanicus. The sequence continues at coordinate 352,881,909 of CM066038.1, forward strand.
TGCCTGCTCCTCTGCTGCCCTGCCTAGAAGACCTACCCGTCCTCGCGCCGAAGCCCCGCCGGCGGCTGAGCGCTAGAGGACGCGCCGTTCTGGAGTGAGAGCAGGCTATTTCCTCCAGCCATCCTCCTCTTCTTCCTGCGGCGCGGTAGAGGTCAGCGTCTAGCTCCGGAGCCGCGAGGGAAGCTCCGGGAACAGAAAGAGACACCGGATCGTTCGGGGGCCCCTGTTTTCTCCCTCATCTGCTTTGTCGGAACGAGCGGGACAGCACAAAAGAGCAGTTTTGCAAGCTACTCTAAGGGCTCCACGTGGTCGCGGCCTACCACGTGTTGAGCCAACTACGGGGAATCGCGGCCACGGGCCTGGAGAGAAGCCTCCAACCGCAAGTATCCAGCTTTGTCCTGAAAAAATTTTAAAATAATTTGTTCTCTGGCTCTGGTTATTACTTTAATTATTTAATTTAATTTTAAGCCTTTTCCTGTGCCTCCTATTTCCTCGGGGGTTTTTCTTTCCCTTAAGGCCTTTTACCGGAAGAGGACCAGAGCATTTGTAGAGCCTGGAAGCTTAGATGAGTTGGGGGATTTGTTTTATTGTTTTATTGTTTTTATACTGTTTTAATTTAATTTGATTTATTTTGATTTAATTTGTTGATTTATTTGGTATTTAATTGAAAGGTACAGAGGGAGACGCAGGACAGTGTGCATCTCTTTAGATACCCCTGAGGAGCATGACGGGCAAACCGAGGTGTCCATCTTGTGGCACCCGGAGGGGTACGGCATCTGAGGCAGGGGTCTGCAGGGGCTGCGCTGCAGTGGCTTCCTCAGTGGAGCAAGAAATTAGCCTAGCCATGTCCCAGGCCTCGCAGGGGTCCTCGGACCCCTTGGAGGGGGAAGTGGCATCCCAATTATCCCTTCCCTCTCGTTCAGAAGCTCTCCCTCCTCCCTCCCTACGGAAGAAGGGGGAGTCGGGGATTTCTTCTCCCCTGATTTCGTGCTCTTACTGCACCAGGCCTATTGTTTGTGTAAGAAGGGACTTGGGCCGGGAGAAATGGGTCCCCCAGCCGAAGGCAAACTAGTCAGACCCATGAAGTCGAACGCTCAGGACTCTGGGATACCCACAAAGCGTCCCAGACTAGTGTTGGAGGAGCCCCTCCCTTCTCCTCCTCAGGACATGCCTGAAGAGGATGTCTCGGAAAAGGAGCTGGAGGAGGAGGAGGAGGAGCTGGAGGAAGGGGAGATTCCTGAGGAGGACCACTCTCGCATAATCAGAGTCTTCCGGCGGGAGGAGTTGCCCGCCTTGATAAATGATTCCCTGAAAGCTCTCAACGTGGCCTCGGATACCCCCGCGGAGGAGGAGGCATTAGAAGATCCCCTGATCCAGGCCATCAGGAGGTCTCAGAAGGTTTTTCCTGTCCACAGAGTGGTGTGTCAGATGATTCAGGAGGAATGGGATCAACCTGAGTTGGCCTTAAGAGGAGTCCGGGCCATGTCTCGTCTCTACCCTCTCCCAGAGGCAGACAAAGAGCTTCTGAAGTCCCCCAGGGTGGATGCGGCAGTTTCGGCAGTAACAAGAAAACTACCATCCCAGTAGAGGGCAGTGCGGCCTTGAGGGATGCCCAGGACAGAAGATTGGACACGCTTCTGAAAACAAGCCTTCGATGTGAGCGCTCTTGCTTTACAGGCCTCAGTTTCAGGGGCATGGGTAGCGAGAGCCTGTTTGAGGTGGTCTCAGCAACTCCAGGCGGCGGAGAGCCCCTCCGAAGGGGTCCTAGCCAACGCGGCGAGGTTGGAATCAGGTACGGCCTTCTTGGCAGATAGTCAATATGACCTCATCAGGAGCTTGGCAAAGAACATGGCCTCGGTGGTGGCAGCCAGACGATACTTATGGCTCCGGAACTGGGCCGCCGATGCCTCCTCCAAAGCTCGCCTGAGTCGCCTTCCCTTTAAAGGGAAGCTGTTGTTCGGAGAAGACCTGGACAAGCTAGTAAAGGACCTGGGTGAGTCCAAGGGCGGCAGGCTTCCCGAGGACAGGCCCAAGCAAACTCGATCCTCTGCCCCAGCTCGGAACCAGTCTCGAGAACCTCGGAGGTTTCGCTCATCTAGACCTAACCCTTTCCTCAGGGGTCGTTTCAACGCTAGGGGCCAAGGATCCCGGGGGTTTCGGGGCAGGGGCTTCTCATCCTCTTCCTCCTCTTTTTCTTCGGGCCCCAGAAAGCAACAATGAGATACAGGGGGCCCAGGTGGGCGGATTGCCGATAGGCGGTCGCCTGAGGCAGTTTCTTCCCGCCTGGTCCCGAGTCACATCCGATCAGTGGGTGCTGGAAGTGATTCGAGAAGGATACTCCCTCGAATTTGCAAAACAAATACTCCCAGCCTTTGTTCAGTCTCCCTGCGGGTCCACAGCAAAAAGAGAAGCCATAGAGTCAACTCTTTCTCGCCTCATAGATCTCGGGGCCGTAGTTCCGGTGCCCCCAGACCAATGCGGTACGGGTCGATACTCGATTTACTTTGTCGTCCCAAAAAAGGACGACTCCTTTCGGCCGATCCTGGACCTAAAGCAGGTCAACCGCTGCCTCAAAGTACCTCACTTCCGGATGGAAACCCTGAGATCGGTGATAGCGGCAGTGAGAGCTGGAGAGTTTTTAACTGCGTTGGATCTGACAGAAGCGTACCTGCATATCCCGGTCAGAAGGGCCCATCAGCAGTTCCTCAGATTCGCTGTCCCTCGAGGTCATTTTCAATTTCAGGCGCTACCCTTTGGTCTAGCGACAGCGCTGCGAACCTTTACCAAGGTGATGGTGGTGGTGGCGGCTGCCCTACGAAAGAAGGGAATCTTAGTGCACCCCTACCTGGACGACTGGCTGATCCGGGCAAAATCAGAAGAGGAAAGTCTCCGGGCTACAGCCAAAGTGGTTCAACTTCTGGAGGAGCTAGGATGGGTCATCAATCGAGCAAAGAGCAGCTTGCTGCCATCACAGGAGCTCGAATATCTCGGAGCAAAGTTCCACACAGGCAGTGGCAGGGTCTTTCTGTCCAGCTCAAGGATGAAGAACCTGAGAACCCTAGTCTCGCAGTTCTTGGGCAGGCGGCTCCCTTCAGCGTGGCATTACCTACAATTGCTGGGAACCATGGCGGCAGCAATAGAGGTGGTCCCGTGAGCCAGAGCACACATGCGCCCATTACAGCGGTCTCTGTTGCGGCGGTGGTCCCCCCAACAGCACCCCTTGTCCCGGCAGCTTCCCTGCGCCCCTCGGACCAAGCACTCTCTCCGCTGGTGGAGGTGCCCAAGGAACTTGAGTCGCGGAATGCCCCTCGAGCCTCCTCTGTGGATGCTGTTGACGACAGACGCCAGCCTGGCAGGCTGGGGAGCACATTTCGAGGATCAGTTTGTCCAGGGGCGGTGGTCGGCAGTGGAAGCCCCATGGCCTATCAATCGTCTGGAATTGAGAGCCGTCGTCCGGGCACTCAAGGCTCTCCAGCCCTCGGTACTAGGAAAAGCGATTCGCGTTCTCTCCGACAACGTCACGGCTTTGGCGTACATCAATCACCAGGGCGGCACCAGCAGTCCGGCATTGGAAAAGGAGGCGGACTCCCTGTTCAAGTGGGCAGAAGTCCACCTGGAAGCGCTTTCGGCGCAGCACGTGGCCGGTACGGACAACATCATGGCCGATTACCTCAGCAGGTACAGGATAGACCACGGCGAGTGGGAGCTGCATCAGGAGATCTTCGACCAGATAGTAGCCCTGTGGGGTCCCCCAGTCATGGACCTCATGGCGCGGTTCACATCCGCCAAAGTAAGCCGATTCTTCAGCCGGCGGAAGGAAAGGATGTCCGAGGGCCTAGACGCCCTGTCTCAAAGGTGGCCCTCGGAGGGTCTTCTTTATGCCTTTCCCCCTTGGGCCCTAATCGGGAAGACCCTCCAGCGGGTGGAAGCTCACCGGGGCCTAGTAGTCCTCATTGCCCCGGATTGGCCTCGTCGCCCTTGGTATGCGGACCTGGTAAGGATGATCGCCGACCGTCCCTGGCGCCTTCCCGTCAGGAAGGACCTACTCAAACAAGGACCAGTTCTGATGCCGCACGTGGATCGATTCTCGCTTACGGCTTGGCTATTGAAAGGGCGAGGCTCTTGAAGCGCGGCTATTCGCCGGCAGTAATCGCAACCATGTTAAGCGCGAGGAAACGCTCCACCTGTCTCTCCTATGTAAGAGTTTGGCGTATCTTTGAGGCATGGTGTACGGAGCGCCGGAAGAATCCTCTGTCAGCCTCGGTCCCGGAGGTGCTGGAATTTTTGCAAGCGGGTCTCGACAAGGGTCTAGCCCACAGCTCCTTGAGGGTACAGCTGGCGGCCATCGCTTGCTATAGGGGCAAAGTGGGCGGAAAAGCTTTGGGAGCCAATGCGGACGTTGTCAGGTTTTTGAAAGCGGTCAGGCGGCTCCGACCGCAACGAAGATCGGTCATCCCTCCTTGGGACCTAAACCTAGTACTAAATGCTCTAGCCGCAGCACCCTTTGAGCCGTTGAAAAAGGCCTCCTTGAAGGACCTAACATTGAAGACTGTGTTCCTGGTGGCCATTTGCTCAGCTAGACGAGTCTCCGAGTTACAGGCCCTGTCTGCTCGACCTCCCTTTCTGTCCTTCCTCAAAGATAAGGTAGTCCTTAGGACGGTCCCTTCATTTTTGCCTAAGGTGATCTCTCCCTTTCACGTTAACCAGTCCATCTCTCTCCCAACTCTCTCTCCGGAGGGACCGGGAGGAGGAGATAGTAAGCTTTATCTGCTCGACGTCCCCAGAGCCTTGAAGCGTTACCTCTCTCGCACGGCGTCCTTCCGGAAATCAGAACGACTCTTTGTGCAGTTCGGAGGGCCTCACAAGGGAGAGGCGGCGGCCAAGGCCTCAATTTCAAGGTGGATCAGGGAGGCGATCGCCTCCGCCTATATCCTCAAGGGGAAACAGGTCCCAGGGGGCCTGCGCGCTCACTCAACGCGAGCACAGGCTACCTCTTGGGCGGAGTTCAGCCTCGTTCCCCCTTTGGATATCTGTAGGGCAGCAACTTGGTCCTCGCTGCACTCCTTCACCAAGCACTACAGGCTGGACGTGCAGAGCTTGGCGGACTCAAGGTTTGCGCAGGCAGTGCTACGTTCCGGAATGGCGAATCCCACCCGGGCGGGTACTGCTCTGGTACTTCCCTGAAGTAAAGGGACTGGGCTGGAGTGACGATAAGGAAGAGGTAATTAGGTCTTACCTGCTAATTATTGTTCCTGAAGGAACGGCAGTCCAGTCCCTATTCCCCTCCCTAGCTCTTTAGCCATTCCGGACGTTTCCTAGGGGCGGGTCTACGGCCCGAGGACGGATTCAGGCTGCGCTGCTGGGGCAAGGGGGAGGGTAGGCCCACGCGGTAGCAATTCTCCTACCTCCCTCCCTTGTCCTCCGCTCCTACTACCTATCCCTGTTTAAAAAAAAAAAAAAAAAAAAAAAAGAAAAGGGAATAGTTATATTATAGGGTTTGTGACTTGAGTTTGTTCATTTCTGTTGTCACAGTTATATAGGTTTGTTAAGTCTGCTTTTACAGTAGTCTACTGGAGTGAGTGGGTGGTACCAGTGGTATATATTCCGCTCCACCCCAAAAAGGTTGGGCTCAGCCTCCAAGCTGCTGGAAGGGTTGCGTAACCCTGAAGTAAAGGGACTGGACTGTCGTTCCTTCAGGAACAATAATTAGCAGGTAAGACCTAATTACCTCTTTTGAATCCTTGGGGTAATCTTGTCCAGGTGAGTTGGCCCCCTCTTCCAGAGGTGGGGTCCTGCCATTCAAATGCAAACAATATTTGACTTACAGGGGCTAATCTTATGCAAAAGAATGCATCTTTTAAATCCAGTACAGTGAAATGGGTAGCTTCAGCAGGTATCAGTCCTAGAAGAGTGTAAGGATTGGGTACAACTGGATGTATAGTTTCAACTGCATCATTTACTCTCCTTAAGTCTTGTACTGGGCGGTAATCATCCGTTCCAGGCTTCTTTACTGGCAAAAGTGGAGTGTTCCATGGGGATTGACATACTTTTAGTAGGCCATACTCGAGCAATCTTTGCAAGTGGCGATGAATGCCTTCAATTGCAGCTCTTGGGAGAGGGTACTGTTTGACGTGCACTGGTGTAGCACTAGGCTTGAGGGTTACAATCACTGGAGCTATATGCTTGGCTAGGCCTGGGGGACTGCCTTCTGCCCATACTCCAGGTGGTGCATGAATGTTCTTTAAAGTTTGTTCAAAATAAGTGTCTTGGATAGAGTCATCGATGTAATACCTCCATTCTTCTTCTCGGGGAACTGTCAGCAGCATTATTCCTGCTGGTTTGGCTTGGGAATTTACTGTCATTTGCATTTCTCCTTGTTCAGAGAAGGATATTTGTGCTTGCAGCTTGGCTAACATATCTCGTCCCAGTAGTGGCACTGGACATTCGGGCATGTAAAGGAATTGATGAGTTATTTGCTGTCCTCCTAGACTGCATATACGATTCTGAAGAAAAGACTTTGTAGCTTTGGCACCAGTTGCTCCTATAATGGTGACTGCTTTTGTAGAAAATGGGGCTATCTTTTTGTCTATTACTGAATGTTGTGCTCCAGTATCAACCATAAAGTCCATAATTTGGTCTCCTATTTGTATTCCGACCATAGGCTCCTGGAGACCTAAAGCAAACTTGGAGCCCGGTCTGTCCTAATCCACGTCATTCTCATCATGGACCGGTGTGGCCAATTATTGAATGGCTCCTCCTCCTCTTTCTCGCTGGAATTGTTCTCGATTGGCTCCTCCGCGATTTCGGGGATAGCCTCGTCTTTCTTCTCGCCACTGATGACTGCTGTCGTCATCTTGCTGGGCGTCTTCGAGTTGCGGGCACGTATCTCTCCAATGTCCTTCCTCTCTACAGTAGGCGCATTGGTTCACGCCTAGCTTCTGGGTCCGGCCTCCGCCTTGACCCCGCCCTCTTCCTCTGCTCCGTCGACTAGGGACACCTCCCCTTTTCTGTTCAACTATGGCCGCAGCCAAAAAATCAGCTTTCTTCTTCATCTTTCTATCACATTCTCTCTGTCTTTCAGTATCACGATTCACATACACTTTATGAGCGACTTCCAGTAACTGTGTTGCATTCATGCCCGCAAACCCTTCTAACTTCTGTAATTTACGTCTAATGTCTGGTTGAGACTGGTTTACAAAAGCAGAATTCACCATACATAAACTTCCTGGTGCCTCGGGATCATAGGGAGTATACATTCTGTATGCTTCAGTTAATCTGTCATGAAAATCTGCTGGGCTCTCATCTATACCTTGGATAACTCCTGCAACTTTGGAAAGGTTCATAGCTTTCTGGCCCCCCCTTTTCAGGCCTTGTAAAAAGCCTTGGCGAAAACGGGCTAGGGCTGTGGATCCTTCATCTGTATTTGGATCCAAATGGGGGTCTTCATTCGGGAATTCTCTCTGGGCTGCTTCCCGATGGTCTATTCTACTCTGCCCCTGTCCCGGAGCTACAGGGTTATCTGCCATCCATTCAATAGCTGCTTTTCTAATTCGTGCTCGCTCCTCTGTCGTGAATAGGGTAGTCAGGAGCTGGCGGCAATCTGGCCAAGTGGGTTGGTGAGTTTCCATAATAGTAGTTACTAATTCTGTCAGTTCCTGGGGCTTACTAGTATAGGAGGCATAATGCGACCTCCAATTTAACAAATCAGTTGTAGAGAAAGGGATATACACATAAGTTAGGGGTCCCGCTACCACTTCATCATTATCATTCTTTACGGGCACTCCCGGGACTTGCCGTAAAGGCAGCATTTTGGCAGTAGGTGTCTTTTGGGATCTAAGGGTTATTTTTGTAATTGTCTTCGAAGGGGTCACTTTCTTTTTCTCAACAGGTTTCACTTTGGGTATATCTTTTGCTGGTTTGCTAGTGCTAGCAATCAGTTGTACACTGTCCTCCTCGCCTGGGGCATTCTCTTTTTCTTCCTCTTCTACCTCTGCTTCTGACTCACTTTTTATAGCATCTTCTTCTTCAGCTGATCCCTCCCTCTCCCCTTCGGGAGGTGGGTCAGGAGCTGGGTCCTGTTCCGGCCGTCGCTGGGGTTCTGGGGCAGGACGCCGGGCTACTCTTACCGGACCTGGGGTCCGAGGCTGTCTGGGAATTATTTCTGGGGAATCAGGATCTACCAGGATGGGCTTCTTTCTGGACTTCTTATCCTGCTCTTTCGCTTTAGGCTGTTGTGTTTTCTGACTAGAATCTGTCTTAGCTAACATTATTCTGCACTGTTCCTCATAACAGCGCTGCGCCCAGGGGGGCGGATCTTCACAAATACTTAACCAGGAATCTATATAGGGGTACTGATCGGGGTGCGCTATCCGCACTCTACGATGTATTGACTGAATAATCTCTACATTAAACGTTCCCTCTCGGGGCCAGATGGGGTCTAGATCGGGCCACTCCCTAGTACACAAAATCTGCAAACGGGCTGCTGTCATTTTAATACCATAATCTCCTGAATATCCCTCTTTAAAATGTGCGATCATACATTCTAATGGAGTGTTTCTAGTAGACCCCGCCCCTCCCATTTCGATGTGTGCGCGCAACAATAGACAAAAGGGAAAAGGAGGGCGGACCGTGGGTAAGGGGTCCTCACGGCCCTAGAAACGTATAGGGAGTACAAATAAGACAAGACGACAATCGCTTCCCCCTTTTCGCGACCTGAACGCGGTCGCCCGGTCAGGAAATGCGCTACTCAGGGGTCCGCATTCACTTGGTCCGTGCTGCCAGACCTCTCATTCACACTTCGTTCACACAATCATGCTAGCAACGTATCCCAGAATGCATTCGTTTCTATCTATTCTGACTAGTCTTTTTCCCAATTACAATAAGGATGAGGGTTTCACTCGGCGAATTCCCATGCGGGGTTACTCGGCCCTTCCATGAGAGGTGATCAAGCTCTCTTACCAATTCCCAATATCTCGAGATTACAAATTCCAAATTCCAAGTTCCAATGGCAGTACTGCTCTTTCTATTTCTGTCTAGACACCAAATCAAAACTATACTCACCGGATCCGGTCCTCAAACTTCCCAAGCAGGCGCATGAGTTGGACCTCGGACTCCCCTCACTCGGGTTCGAGGCGTTGGCTCCAGCCGGGCCCGGCACCCGCCGAGGTCCGACCAGCTCCCTCCGATACAAGGGACCGGTGGCGCCAGGGAGCAGCCCTCGTCGGAAGGGCGCGATCCCGGCAGGACCAAGCCTATAGAGGCGGAAAGTCGTGGTATATTGCCCTATATACACTTTGATTCCACAACTTTCCGGCCAACGCACCAAGAATATGTAGCAGCAAAGCGCAGACAAACCAATGATACCAGGAGTCTGTTCAGAAGGTCCAAATCATTTATTTGTGCACAAGTCTCGAACCAGTCAATTTCAAAATGGCTGAGCAAAGTTTTCAAGCATTACAACAACTTTTATAGACTTCTGTTCCATTCTAGGTATAGAAAAACATTTCATTGGTCCCGGTACTCTCCCGTACCCCTTCCATTGGTCCCGGTACTGATAAGTTTATCCAATTATGTCCCTTCAGTGGGCATGGCACCTGCATACCCCCCTTCTAGTCCCAATTACAATGGTCAGTTCATCAACTTGTTACTTTCACACTCTCAAGGCCATATAGCCAATTTGTGCATGCAGGGGAGCAGGGCTCTGCAACTCATCTGTCATCACTCCCAATTATATTCCTTGCAGATGTACTTTTTCTTATCAGTAACTTTTAAACACATTTTTCTGTATTTTTCCATCTCTCAGTTTTGCTTACCTAAGTTAGTTTAGTTCTCTTACAGAGTTCTATCCTACAATAGCAGCATATTGGGGGATGTGCAATTCCTATGTGCCTCTCCACAGGCTTCATTTACAGGTCAAGCTAGCCATGCTGGCCTGCTTATGTCAGACACCGTGGATCACAGGCCTTCACCTGCCACACACCCACTGATATCACTCTTGTGCAGAGGTCACAGAATATGTATTTTGGGGACATTTTAACTCTTCCTCTCACCCTTTCCTTATTCTAGTCAGGCCCTGCAGGTAAACTCCGATTTATTTAAAATTTATAGTTCATCCAACAGCAGAAGACATGTCTGAGATATAGCTTTCAAATAGGAACACCCAAAAGTATATGAAGTGTCCTTTCCTGCTCTGATTATGTGTTAGGTATACCAAGGGAAAAAAACCTCCTGGATCAACACAGTGGATCAATTAAAAAAAAAAATTAGTAAGGGCATGGCACCATAAAACTTTGAATTTCTTATTGTACGCTATGCCAATTTAAAAAATGTAATACATGAGTTTATTGATGAGAATGCAAAGTTTCCAAACTATTTCTTATCACTAAAGCAGTGTGGGATGCAGGCAGCAGTTTCCCAGCCCTATGGGCCACTATCCTATATTTGGTAAATTTTATCTTTTTCTAGTTTGTCTGCAAGTGAACTACAGAACAGTCATGTGTAGCTTAAAGGTTCAGTGAGTATCAAGGATAGGGTAGGGGAGAAACTTTCTTTAAGTTGTCCCCTTAACAAATGCCAGAAAGTTATCTTGTACATAGTTACCCCATTGAAAGTCCAGTGTATGCTCGCCTGCACTGCATGAATATGTTACATGTGAACTGCATTGATTTTCAAAGAGCGCGGTATAGAAGAGACATTAAATAAAATAATAAATAAATAATAATAAGCTTGCACATTGTGGGGGTAATTCTGTAAAACCATTTCTGGGGTTTTTTTAACATATAAGCTTTTGTAAAATTGCATGATGGAAAATGTGTGCCCATTTTTACATGATCTGCATATAAGTGTTCCCAGGGACATAATTTGAGCAGAGGTGGAGTTATGCAGGTATATGCCTAGAATACATGTACATTACATATATTTTATAAAATACATGCACATATTCACACTTTTTTTTTCAGCACAGTGGAAATTTGCATGTTATTGGGGTTGGTTCTGGGAGCCTATTTTATGAAGGCACATTGGCACCTATGTTGCCTTTATAAAATATACTGTTATAATCCCCAAACCCTTAATTTTTTTTAAAGTTTTGTTTGTTTTGTTGGACCCCATAATTGACGGTGCACAGCTGGTAAAGCTAGCATAACTGCTAGTGGAGTTTTTTCCTTAAAATTAAAACTAAACTAATTTTTAGAGAGTCTGTTTGGATTAAATACATTTTTTTAGAATAAATATAGAAAAAGATAGTATATGTTGTGATGCTACCCTGCTGTTTTGGATAATTGATTTGTTAAGACTTTATAAAACGGACATCTTTCTGGACTTCATACATAGGAGTACTTTTGACAGAACATATTTTATTTTCGTATCCTCTGTGTAATGAGACATGACATGTACTAAATGCATATATTTTGTGAGTTTTATGAGCATTGTTTAATTTTTGTGATACTCTTGCAATTAGCGTCTGAGAGGATGATACTTTCAGGATGGGCTGGAAACTACTTAATGAATCCTGGTGATGGTTCTGTGGGGTGGAGGTGGGGGTGCTCGCTGAAAAAAAAGTGTGAGGCCTTGACGGTAGAATTTGTGTGCTGGGTTTGTACTAACAGATGCCAGTTAAGAATTTAGAACTTGGAATATAACACTTCACTATTTTAAATGCACACAAAGTGAATCATGTGCATTCCTTTTTAGATCTTTCCTGTGTGCTGCTCCTTGTCTGCGGCTGTGCCAGGTAAGTGGGTTACTGACTGTTTGAATACATGTAGGGTGTTATAAACTGGAATGATGTTCCACTCTCATTTTTCAGATTTGTGTTTTAAAAGGCTTTTTTTTCCCCTAATGTGTGTGTGTGTGTTTGTTTTTTTTCTTTCATGCCATCAGCATTTGCATATACATGTTGTGTAATGAATGTGTGATCCATAGAGCCATGTAGATCAGCAAGCACAGAAGCTGATGACCGTAGAAAAAATCTCAAAAAGTCCTACCCACCATTCATGATGCAGTATTTTGGTGTACCCAACAACAAGCAATGATTCTCACCCAGTGCATTCCACTGCTTAGCTAGAATTTGGAAATCTCTTAAGCTGCTTCCATACAATTCCCCCAAAATGGTCGGCAGCATTTGTCTTTGGAACTTTAATAAATTGACTAACCCAGAGTAACATATGATTGGATTAAGCAGCCGGTGACCTTGGCGGGGACAAAAGGCTGAATGGATCTGGGATTGTGCAGTAATAAGCAGCACAAATGAGGAGGTATTAATGCCCCTGTACAAGGAGGTGGCCAAAGCCAGAAGGATGCTAGGTTGCATATAGATAGGAATTGTTTTTTCTCTTGGAGACCAGTGAAACTGCTTATGAGCCTGCTGAAAAATTCTTATAGGACAATGTGTGAGCCTCTCTTTAAATAGGTTAAATGTTTGAAGATCAGCAGTGTTTCCATGCTGGGAAGGCAGAGGGGCTGCGTTTGGCTGGTGAGGTTTAAAAAAACAAAAAGCAAAATAACCTATGTAGTGTGTTAACTTTTAAGAACATAAGCTTAGTTTGCTATAGGGAAACTATCAATACAGGAACATTCTGAATGTCTGACCACCCCTTGTCCCTAAATAACCTTTCAACCATTCATTAAATCTCATTCAGATTTGAGCCACAGAGTGCCCAGTGAACTTGTGTGGCTCATGCTTTTTATGTGCCCTTGATGTTTCTGGCACTTAGAGTTCCTCCCTTTGTAAATTTCCTGTAATGAAACTGTTGATTGATGTAGAGAAGTCGGAGCATATATGTTGCCAAGAATTTTTAAAGCTATCCTACCATTGGTTGCCATTGAGCACTTTGAAAGCTTCTTTGTCATTTATTGGTGTCTATGGTTCCCAGTTGAATCATGTCTTCAGGTTTACTGTGTGGAGAAAATTGATCACAAGTTGCATTATACAATCTTGCAAGCTGCATTATTCTGCTCCTCAACAGCATCTGGCTAACACGTGGTCTGATGCACCTAGGGATTTATCTTTTAAGGGACTGGCACCTTTTTGTATATTTTTGTGGATACCCCCGCTCCCCCTCTTTCCTCCCCCCCCCCCCGGGTCTACTGCCAGAAGTATCTGGCGGTCTAGGCTAACTGGGCAGGAGTGATCCCCCAGTTGTCCTGCCCTCCCTGGTGCCAGGTTCAAAGTGGTAGTCTTGGTGTACTACCGCTAGAGATTAGGTTGCCAGATAAGGGTGAAACAATCTTCTATGGCAGCTTAACCCTGCTACTACTAGGAGTTTGCAGGGGCTATTTTGAACCTGGTGCTTGGGGGGGGGGGTGAAGGAGTGACTGGGGTTCGCTTCTGACCCCCTTACCATAGACCACCAGGGATTTCTTGGGGTAGGGCCAGGGGGGGTATTCTTTGGGGAGAGAAGAAGAGTCCATGGGGTGACTTCGGAGGGAGGGTTGAAAATCTTGACCAGCAGTCTAGGGATCTCTGGAAATTTCCAAAGGTACTGGCCCCTTTTAAGATGGCACATGGGAGCATTGGGCTGTGTGTTAGGGGCTCGATGCTCCTAGATAAGAAAAAATAAAGCCCGCTTTGAGGAGGAGTTTTTCCTGGTATAAAAGCAGCTTACAAAGTTCAGTACCAGCTGCGTTTACTGTAGTTTCATAATAATGAAGTGCATTGCAAGCATTTGCATCTCATTAGTTTATCGCGGCATGCGTTAGCAGATAAAAGGCAAAACTGTTCATTATTTTATTGTAATGCAATTTAACAAGTTAGTCTCGTAATGCACATTCCTTTTCATACCTCCAGTCCAGCCCTCCACCTATGGGTAATCTCTGCCCACTTCGGCTGGAGGTTGCTGGCACCAGGGAGTAGTATGTGATGGCAGATGAAAACCAGTATGGTTCATCTAGTCTGCCTAATAAGTTGGCTAGAGTAAGTGTACCTGCCACTCCATGCAGGTCACCCCTCTATTTGTTGAGGTATAAGAAATAGTTAAATTTATTTTGATAAAGGGATCCACTGTGTCTGACCCATGCCATTTTGCATTCTGTCACTGTATTTGCCCCCACCACTTCCATCGGGAGGGTATTCCAAGCATTCACTACCCTTTCAGTGAAAAATTATTTCTTAATATTGCTTTTAAGTTTACCTCCTTGCTGCTTTATGCCCTCTAGTTTTACAGCTTCCTCTTCTTTGAAAAAGGTTTGTTTGTTCATTGATACAGACGGTTAAATACTTAGAGGGTATCATATCTTCCTTGTCCCTCCTCTCCTCTATGGTATACATATTTAGGTCTTCAGGTCTCTTCTTGTACGTCTTTTGGTGCAGGCTTCAAATCATTTTGGTCGCCTTCCTCTGAACCATTTCAAGACTTATTATATCCTTTGTAACATATGATCTCCAAAACTGAACACAATACTCCAAGTGAGGCCTCATCAGTGACTTGTACAGGGGCATTAATACCTCCTCCTTTGTGCTGCTTATTCCTCTCTATATGCAACCTAGCATCCTTCTGACTTTGGCCACCCCCTTGTCATATTGTTTTGGCACCTTGAGATCCTCAAACAATCCACTCCGAGGTCCTTCTCCTGATCGTGCACACCAACCTCTCGCCCCCTTTCGCATACAATTCCCTTAACTCTGCACTTCTTTACATTAAATCTTAACTGCCAAGCATTAGACCATTCTTCCAGCTTTTGTAGGTCTTTCCTCATGTTGTCCACTCCCTATCAGAGGAGTCCACTCTGTTGCAAATTTGTGTCATCTTCAAAAAGGCAGACTTCCTTATCGTTCCTCCAGTTTAGTCCTCTACCTCTGGGTTGTGCACCTCCTCCTGCAGCTTGGAGACTGGGCATGTCAAAGTCGTGACATCACTGGATATAGCCTGCTGGTATCTCCCATCAGCCCCCAGTGTGTCCAGTCTCCATGCAGCAGGAGGACGTAGTGAGCCTAGCTTCTGGGCTCACTTGGGGGGAACAGATAAGGAGCATTTAGTGTGACAAATTCTATTCTGATTTTCCTTTGATTTTTGCTTTTAATTTTACTTTTAATTCAGTTGCCTTTGGTTAATTGGCAATCAGGGATTAGTTCCCTTTAGTTATTAGGAACAAATTTTCTTATATTTACAGTAATTTTAAATTTGAGCCTGGCTCTTTAAATTAGTAGCAGCTCTCGCCTTCCCTCCCTTGTCAGTTATTTTCACTTGTTGCAGGCATTTGCCGGTGCGGATCTCTCTCCCTGGACAGTACGGGAGAGAGAGCTCCGGGACCCGTACAGCCACTCTGAAGCTGTGTGAGACAGAGCCTCTCCGTTGCTGCGGGATTTTAATTTTACTCTGTGGAACCGGCTGAGCAGTCCTCGCCGCAGCTGGCAGGTGCATCAGCACGGCTTGAGGATCGGATGAATTCAAGGCGGTAGGAGCAGGCTGCGTGGCTTTCGGCCCTGCAGGTAAGGCCTTCGGGCTCTGTCAGTCTGCTGAGGCCTCCTTTTTGCAGCGGCTGTTGTTCTTGGTGCCAAAATTCATTGGCGAAGGGGTGGCCATTTTCTCCCTAGGTATTTGGACCGCATGGCGAGAGTTGCAGGGAGCTGCCTGTGTGAGGAAGACGACAGGCAGAATAGCTAGATTTTTGGGCCTAGTGTTTCTTTCTTTTGTTTGTAGGTTTTTTGATGCTCGGGGGGTTCCTCAGCCTTAAGGGGGCTGTTGTCAGCCCTCTTTATTTTTAAGTTTCTTCTTAGTTTTATAGGACAGCAGTTTTGGCATTGATCTCTGATACCACATGTTCTTTCCCTCCTAATCATGTCTGAGGAGCATCTGTTAAGTCCCGGGATATTAGGCAAATTGCCAGCTTTTAGGTTCAAGAGCAGAGCCCTAACTTGTAGTTGGAAGGAGGGACAGGCTGGAAGTGTGCCTTTGTATATTCTATAGTGAAAGTTGCCCAAATGCCTGTGGTTTCACAGGGACAGGTTTAGGAAACCTTAGGATATAAAAAAGTATATAACAGTTAACTGTCAACCAAGAAGTGCCTGTGCTACGGTCGAGGGCAGCTGGTACACTCAGTAGTGCCTTTCTGTGACCTTGTGTATGCAGCCATATCAGATTGATCATTTTCTGCAAGTCAGGGAAGAAATAACCACAGGGCCACCTCATGGTCTCTCAGGGGTTAGTGACTAAACAAGCAACTGTAATGTTCTGCAAATCAAGATTATGACCAAGATTTAAAGCTCGTATATGACCAAGATTTAAAGCTCTTAACTTCTGTATCATTTGTCAGGCTCTGGTGCCCTAAAGGCCACCGGATGGCAGCGCTGCTCATGAATCACATATAGTATTCATTGCCCCCATCCCTGGGTGGGGTGGTAAAATACAAAATCGTATTGCTCATTACACAGGCAGCAACCTCTAAGACCTCCATTAACAAGGTTGTCGGTGTATCCCACTGCTATTTCTCTGACTACAGGAAGGCCGGGGGGGGGGGGGGGGTGCCTGTGTGTTTTTTATAGCTCCACTTAGCATGCCCTTCCCAGGAAATTCTCATCTATTTCTAGAGCAGGATTTCATTTCATTTCATTTCTCTGGTTATGGTTAATGCACAGCGTTAAGGGGCTGTGTTCGAATGCTTGGGTCCCACGGACTTCGGTGGGATTTCAAAAAGAAAAAAGAAACTCTCTTTAGTGAGAGAGAGCCTTGTTCATTTTTAGCTAACACTTGATTTATTCGGTGGCCTTTTGCGTCCTGAACCCCAAGGTCGGGACACTGTTTTGCTTCCAGGGGTTCTACTCTCTCTCTATTTCGCTCTTCAGCTCCCTGGCAGACGCAGCAGGCTGGCAGGGGGTGCGCAACGCATCCTGCAATGCTGAGTCCCTCAGGATAAGGGGGGAAAGAGAGCTGGGTGCAGCGGGGGCTGGTAGCTTCTTGCAAAGCTATAGGAGCAGTTCGGGTAATTTTAGCTGATCTGCTTAGCTATGTTTTACAAGAATCTCCTCCCGCTATCCATAGAAGGTCCTGTAAAGCGTTAAAGTCTGTTTATATGGCAGGGTAATATTTTGGCTTAGCTGCTGTGATATAGCGCTATGATCCGCTGTAAACATATTCAAGTCAAAAGGAATTATGGTGATAACGCTCTTGGACAGTTATAACAGGTGCTTGGGTGAGCGCCATGGCCAGTCCACAGATGTGGAATGCTCTGCCATAAGCGTTATGTCATGAGAGGGGGTTTTATAGTTGTGTGAAAAATATTCCCGTTTAGTTTGGCTTTGCCCAAATTACAAATCTACCATAAAATCTTATGTCTTAATTTTGGCTATATGTGGTTTAATTTTATATATGGAAAAGGCAGCTCAGCGGAGAGAGGTTGAAAAATAGAACTCGGGCCTTTGAAGCTATCTATGCTCCCATTCCATTTTATCAGAGGTTCTCCAGTACGGAGAGTATCTGCTAGTGTTCAGCGAATGCCTTAATGGGGGCCAGAAGCACGCAGCCAGGCTAGTTCTCTAGCAGCAATAGCAGCAGCTCAGATTCTAGTAGGCATACATCATATGCTTGGCTTACAAGATGGCTTCCACGCTGATTGGCATCAGCCAAGATGACTGCCGGTTTAGACTGTGAATGTGGAGGCAGCCTGGATGAGGGACCCTGCATTCTCTGGAAAATGCCCTGCATACACTGAATCAATTAAATTCGATCAGCTACTGGCAGGACACAGTGCACTCTCGCATGCTTTTTTGCTTCAGTGGTCTAAAAGTGGAGTCTTTACCAGGTGGTATAATGGGAACTTGTCTGCAGTTTCTCGGCTTCTTCATTGCTGACTCAATTGCCACTGCGGAATGAGAGAGCTGTATTTCCTAACACCAGGTGCTAGTTGAACTTAAAATATAAAGTCCATCTTTGTGCAGTCAGATGGAATGGGGCGTTACTCTAGCAGGAAGGCCATGGATTAGTATGCCTGTGATGGGGAGTTCCTTCTACTTCATATTGTTGGCACGGAAAGAGCTTCTCCTAACATATGCTGAAGGAATTTTTGGTTAAGAGATGTCTTTGTGAAAAAAAAAAAAAGTATTCAGCTGTCCTGAATTCGCCTGTTTCTTGATTGACATTTTGAGGCTAAGCCGGGGCAGGCCTGGGTACTACGTGGGTGGGTGCACACCTTGCACTACCAGGGGGTGTGGACTCACTGTATGGAAGAGAGCCCTAGCAATCTTCTTTAGCGCAAGATAGGAAAGTAGATGGTTCACTGAAGCGATTGGTGGGGGCAATGCTCTGTCCTTACAAGCTCCCATTTGTGGAGCCTGGGGGGGCGAGAGCATGCTTCAGGTGGTCGCAGTGTTTACAGCATTCTACTTGCCTAGAGCAGGAAAGGATCAGGGAGTTGAATTGACTAGAGCCTGATTTGCTTTATGTGGCAAATGTGCATTATGGTTTAATTCGAGCGCTAGCTAATATTATTGGCTTCCTTGGGGTTCACCCGGAGGTCTCTCTAGTGGAGGAATGGGGCGGCTGATGGTTCGTCCAGGTCGAGGCTCAGTAAGCTCCCAGTTAAGTCTTTGTCTTGTCCTTTCCCCGTGGGCTCTCATAGGGCAGGTAGTTAGCGTTCGAGGCTTTCGGGGAAAGGTACTCTTGGTAGCGCCCGGTTGGACGAGATGGCCGTACTAGGCTGATCTCATTTGCCTACTCGATGGGCATTTCCTAGAAGTTGCCGGTAGCGGACATTCTGCTGCGGCTAGGTCCACGGCGAATGTCTCAGGTGGATCGGTGCCTGCCTACGGTTTGGCCTTTGAATGGGCGGGCCTGAAGAAGGGTTATTCTGCAGCAGTCTTCGCCACCTTGTTGAGAGCAAGGAGGCAGGCTGTGTCTGGTACATAGGTCCGTGCTTTGTGCCTTTTTGAAGGCTGCTGTTCATGGCGACAAAGGTGTCTGTATCCTTGGTCTGAGTTCTCTGCAGGACAGTGTCTGAAGGAACTAGCGGCCAGTTCCTTAGAAGGTCCAGCTGGCGACTGTTTCCGGCTGTAGAGGTTCTGTGGAGGGAATAGCGCTAGGTGTTCGGATCGATGTGTGGTGTTTCCTTAAGTTGGGACCTGACTGCGCTCCTCAAGGAGAGTTCGGGTGCCGCCGTGGGATCCCGATTGGGCCTTAGATGCGTTAACTAAAGAGCCCTTTGATTCTTTACTCCAGGTGTCGGTAAAGGATTTGCTGTTGTAGACAGTGGCTTTGATAGCTCTTTGTTCGGCGCGACGAGTTTCGGAGTTTCAGGCATTGTCATGTAATGAGCCGTTTTTCACCCTTTCTGGATAGAGGGTGGTGTTTGCGACCAGTCCCGTCGTCCTTCCAAAAGGTGGTATCTGATTTTTCTCCTGAGTCTATTGGTATCTCCCAGGAACAAGCAGGAATGAGTCTTCACATATGGTACGTCGTTACCGACGGAGCCTGCGCGGGAACGCTCCCCAGCGTCCCAAAAAAGGAAAGCTTTTGGGAGCATCCCACAGCGACTGCGCGCTGCCTTCCCGCCTTTCCTAACCGCCTCTCTCCAGTTCTTCTTTTCCGCGGAGCCAGCAAGTCGTATTCCTGTCACCGCTGAAGAAGTTCTTTATTATATTTCTTTCGTCGGCGTCTGCCTTCTTCGACGTCGGACCGGTACCGCCGGTCTTTTCTTTCTTTTTCTTTAAAAAAAAGAAAAAGGATACTTTCCGTTCCACTTCAGTGTATTTTTTCTTCGTTGGGCCTTAGGCCTAACAGAAAAATCCTCATGGAAAAGCCCGCCTCCGGGTTTAAAAAATGCACTAAGTGCAGCGGTACCATCTCCGTTACCGACACCCATGACTGGTGTCTTAAGTGTTTGGCTCCTGACCATTCCATCACGGATTGTGCGTCCTGCTCAATGATGTCTAAAAGAGGTTTACAGAACCGAGCAGCCAAGCTCAGTACACTGTTTCCCTCTGATGCAGCTTCGGTGGCATCAACGTCTTCCAGGGCTGCTTCTTCCTCCTATGGATCTCAGGTAACCAAACATAAGTCCAGCCGGTCCTCGAAGGGTAGATCTCCCTCCAAGCATTGAGATGCCTCCGGGCTTGCCCTCGAGGATCCTGCACTGGCAAAAGTACCCCAGCGGGAAGCTCCGGCTTACAAAGCTCCTCCTATGGGGTCACAGGTTGACATCGATGGCACGGCCTCGACCGATCACCTGTTGCAATGTTCTGGGGTACCGGTGGAATCTGCCGGTACCGACCTCCAGACATTCATGGTGTCGATGGATCCGAATGTTCTGACCATGCAGCGTGCCATTACGGCATTCATACAAGCTGTGATGCCGCTGGTACCACAACAAGCTTCGTTGTCGGTACCGGCTCCGACACCGGTTCTGGTGCTGGTACCAGTACCGGTTGCATCGACATCGGCTTCGGTGTCGACTGCAGCGGTACCCTGTCCGATGATGCCTATCGGTACCGATTCGTATACCACCCGGTATGCGTATTGGGCTTTACAGGAGCATCCAGACAGGCGATACTTCGATTCCTCCGAAGACTCTGATGCATCAGAGGCCTCTGTCGAAGCATCGGTACTCCTTCCTCAGGAGCCGCCTTCTCCAAAAAGAAGAATGTCCCCTCCAGAAGACTTGAATTTTCAAGACTTCATAAGGTAAGTGGCCAAGGGGCTTTCTATCTCAGTAGCCCCTGAGACAGAGCCTAGAGCCAAAAAATTGGATATTTTGCAATATCCCAAGGCTCCTAAAGAGGCAGCCACTTTGCCAGTTCATGAGATCCTTTATGATAGGCATATGGGAGACTCCTCTCACCATCTCTTCTCATTCTCGTAGGTTGGATACCATGTATCGTGTCCCTCCTTGTCCTGGATTTCATAAAACTCAGCTTCCTCACCATTCTATTGTGGTGGAGTCTGCTATGAAAAAGTTAGAGTGCAAAGAGGCACTCATCTGCTCCTCCAGGAAGAGAATGTAGAACCTTAGATGCTTTTGGCAGGAAAATTTTCCAGGCCAGTATGCTTGTTGCCAGAATCAACTCCTATAGTCTCTATATGGGGATGTTTCTGAAGGAAGTTACAGATCATCTGCAAACTTTCCTCCCTTTTCTTCCAGAAGATAAAAGGGAAGACTTTCTTACCTGGCTTAAGCATGCCCAGGATGTTTCCAAATTTTCTAACCGTGCAGCCTTTGACTCTTTTGAGGGGGCCAGCAGAGCCTCGGCCATTGCCATAGGTGCACGCAGAATTGCTTGGTTACAAGCTTCTGATTTGGAACCCTGGGTCCAAGATAGATTAGGAAATCTTCCTTGTACAGGTGAAAACCTGTTTGGCAAAGATTGGCAAGCAAAGGCCACTCAAATGGATGCAGAAAATTCTGATTTGGATAGGCTTTCAAAGTCTACCTCTAATCCTGTCCAGAAGAGGTTGTTCAAAAAGGCATATTTTCCCAAGAAGGGAAGATATTATCCTGTTTATGGTCAGCAGACATCTTCTGCAGGTCGTTTTGTTGCAAAGCGTCAACAACCTAAACAGGCCAAGCCTAAGGCTGCAAGGCCTACTGTAGCCCAACAGCCTCAGCCTCCTCAGGGCCTTTGACTTGCAGCTAGAGAACTTAGCCTTTCTGGCTCTAAAAGAACCAGAGCCTCTCACCATTCCAGGAAGGTTAGCTCACTTTGCTCCCAGATGGGAGCAAATCACAGCAGAGCAGTGGACCCTTTCCATCATAAGGGAAGGGTACAAACTTCATTTCTCAAACCTTCCTCCTTACACCATGGTGAGACAGTTCAATTCTCCAACATCTCTCCTCGACCTTCTGGGTCAAGAGATTTCTACCCTTCTTGCCCAAGGGGCAATAGAAGAAGTACCTCTTCTTCAACAGGGCTCAGGGTTCTACTCCCCCTACTTTCTAATTCCAAAGAAAACAGGGGGTTACAGACCCATATTAGATCTCAGAGAATTGAACAAATTCCTATGCAAGGAGAAATTCAAGATGATTTCTCTAGGTACTCAAATTCCATTCCTTCAGAGTCAGGATTGGCTTTGTTCTCTAGATCTCAAGGATGCGTATACCCATATACTCATCCATCCAGCACACAGAAGGTTCCTTCGGTTCCTTTATCAGGGAAAGCACTACCAATAAAGGGTGCTTCCCTTTTGGTCTGGCCTCTGCTCCAAGAGTGTTCACAAAATGCATGGCAGTTATAGCTGCCTTCCTACGCACTCTAGGAATATTCGTATTCCCATATCTGGACGACTGGCTCATCCGAGCTTCATCCCAATCAGAGGCCCAGACTTCCCTAGCCTGCACAATGCGTGTTCTGCAGTATCTGGGACTGGTGATAAACATTCCAAAGTCCCAACTCACCCCTACTCAGTCTCTAGAGTTCATAGGGGCCTTGCTGGATACCACAACTGCAAGGGCCTATCTTCCCCAGGCCCATTGCCTACGCTTAGTGCAGTTAGCCTCTCAGATTCAGTTAAAAACCCATCTAACTGCTCGAGAGATGTTACAACTGCTAGGCCACAGGGCATCCACTATGCATGTGCTCGCCTTCACATGAGGGCAGCTCAATGGACTTTGTCCACCCAGTGGACCCAGGCATCAGGGGGTCTGTCAGACAAAATAGCAACCTCCAGGTGCCTCTTTTGGTCTCTCCTGTGGTGGAAGTCCACTCAAAATCTGTTGTTGGGGTCCCCCTTCCAACAGTTGTTACCACAAGCAATCCTTACAACAGATGCCTCTCCAAAGGGTTGGGGAGCTCATCTTCAAGACCTCTCCACCCTGGGCATTTGGTCCCCACAGGAGACCTCCCTACATATCAACATCTTAGAGCTCAGAGCAATCTTCTTGGCTCTCAGAGTCTTCCATACCCTGCTCAGCTACAAGACAGTCCTCATTCATACGGACAACCAAGTAGCCATGTTCTATGTGAACAAGCAGGGAGGGACTGGCTCTCTGTCGCTTTGCAACGAAGCTCTGAGATTGTGGGCCTTCGCCAGAGAGCATCAAATTCATCTTCTGGCAGTATACCTTCCAGGAGTTCAAAATTCTTGGGCAGACAGACTCAGTCGAGTTCTGCTTCCACACGAATGGTCCCTTCATATGGACCAGATAGTCAGAATCTTTCGAATTTGGGGAACCCCGGACATAGACCTCTTTGCAAGTCTTTGGAATGCCAAACTTCCCCGATTCTGTTCTAGAATTCCGTGTCAGGGAGTTCAGGCCAGGGATGCCTTCCTCCTTCATTGGGGTCAAGACTTCCTGTAGCCTTTCCACCCATTCCCCTCCCAAGACCCTGTTCAAACTTCAGAGAGATCGAGGGACTAAGATCCTCATAGCTCCACGTTGGCCACGCCAAGTGTGTACCCTCTACTTCTGCATCTTTCCCAAGCTCCCTCCCTGGACTTAGGGTCTGCTCCAGATCTCCTGTCTCAGGATGGGGGAACGTTGTGGCACCCAAACCCCCAATCTCTCCATCTCAGGGCTTGGTTGCTGAAGGCTTAGACCTTCAAGATTGGCATCTTTCTCAGCAAGAAAGGGATATCCTTCATGCTTCCAGAAAGCCTTCTACTAGACGTTCCTATGCTTTTAAATGAAAAGGTTTACCATTTGGTGTGCTGAGAAGGGTATTAACCCTCCTAGCAATACCTTTGAATTCTTTACTAGAGTATCTCCTGAATCTTTCCCATGCAGGCCTCAAAACTAATTCAGTAAGGGTCCATTTGAGTGCTATTGCAGCATCTCTCAAGCCTCTCAATGGACAACCTGTTTCCTCTTATCCTCTTATTGCAAGATTCATGAGAGGCCTCCTTTTAACTAAACCTCCCATTAGACCACCTCCAGTGGCATGTGACTTGAATCTGGTTCTTGGTCAGCTTATGAAGCCACCCTTTGAACCCTTAGCCACCACCTCCTTGAAATTTCTTTCCTGGAAGGTTATCTTTCTTATTGCAGTCACCTCAGCTCGCCACATCAGTGAACTGCAGGCCTTAGTGGCTAATCCACCTTATACAAGGTTCCATCATGATAAGGTAGTCCTTAGGACCAATCCACACTTCATGCCTAAAGTGGTCTCACCTTTTCATCTTAACCAAGTGGTGTATTTACCTGTCTTTTTTCCAGGTCCTCATGCATCAAGTGCAGAGAGGAATCTTCATACCCTGGATTGTAAGAGGGCTCTTGCTTTTTACTTACAAAGGAAGCAGCAACATAGAAAGTCTTATCAACTCTTTGTTGCTTTTGATCCCTCTCATTTGGGACTTCCAGTCTCTAAGAGGACACTGTCCAATTGGATTGCTCAGTGTATTTCTTTCGCCTACCAGAGTAAGAACCTTTCTCTGGAGGGCCATGTCACAGATCATAATGTGAGGGCCATGGCCACCTCTATGGCTCATCTGAATTCTGTGTCCATCGACCAGATTTGTCGAGCGGCCACCTGGGCCTCGGTTCATACCTTCACAGCCCATTACTGTTTGGATGCCAAGGCCGGGATGCCTTGTTTGGTCAGGCTGTTCTCAAACACCTGTTCCATGCTTAATCAACTCCTACCCTCCATCCCTGGTTGGATGCCTGAGATCCATGGCAGGAGGTAGAGCCCTTCCCAGGGTCTCACAACCTTGGGGATCTCCCAGGCATCTCTAGCTGGGGAGTCCCCATATGTGAAGACTCATTCCTGCTTGTTCCTGGAAAATAGCACAGTTATTTACCTGTAACAGGTGATCTCTGGGAACAGCAGGAATAAGTCTTCACAACCCACCCACCTCCCCTAGGAGTTGTATCTCTCTATCTATCTTTCCTTTCCTCTCTCTCTCTCTCTCTCTCTCTCTCTCTCAGCTTTAAAACTCGAACTGGAGAGAGGCGGTTAGGAAAGGCGGGAAGGCAGCGCGCAGGTGCTGTGGGATGCTCCCAAAAGCTTTCCTTTTTTGGGACGCTGGGGAGCGTTCCCGTGCAGTCTCCGTCGGTACTGACGTACCCGTATGTGAAGACTTATTCCTGCTGTTCCCAGAGATCACCTGTTACAGGTAAGTAATTGTGCTTTCTCTTCCGGTTCTCGGTTTTTCTGGAAGGGGAGGTTTTTATTCGTAGCCTACGCCGATAGGAAACATAAAATGCAGGGTGCGGCGTTGGTTTCTTTGTGTTTGTGTGTTGGTTGGAGGTCCCCGTGAGGGGGAAGCAGCAGCGAAGGCGGCCATTTCGCACTGGGTTAATGCGGTGGTTGCCTCAGCATTCTGGTGGCGAGGTTGTACGATTCCGGGGGGCTTTCTGACTCTTGCTACCAGGGCGCAAGCAGCTTCATGGGTGGATCACTGTGTCATTCCACCAGGGGGGATTGGTAGAGCAGCTTCCAGGTTGTCTCTTCATTCCCTCAGTAACCACTGCTGCCTAAATATTCTGGCGGTAAAGGATGCCTGTTCTGGGTCGACAGTGTGGTGAGTTGGCTGGATAGGTCCCTCCCAATGATTACTGCTCTGTTACATCCCAGAGGTGGAGGACTAAACTGGAGGAACGATAAGGAAATAGAAATTACACTTACCTGGTAATTGTCATTCCTTGAATGACGACAGTTTAGTCCTCATTCCCGCCCAGGGGTGTGATTTCTTCAGAGTTTATTTTCAGGCGGAGTGGCGCATCAATCTCAAGGAGTAGACAGATCCTTTCAGATTCTAGATCGCAGTGATTATCCCTCTCTGTTGTTTCTTCCTTCTCTCTTTTTTAAACGAGGGGATGGTATAGGAAACGTGTTTGCATAGGGGGGACGTGAATGTAAAGATTAAAAAAAGAAAAAAAGAAAAGAAAAAATAAGACTGATAAGGTTAAAAAGGTTCCTCAAGTTGAGGAATGGAGTTATTTAAAGCTATGGTATAGTTACTTATTTGTTGTTCCTTTGAGTTTGCTTTGTCAATAGTACACTGGGGGCTGATGGGAGATACCAGCAGGCTATATCCAGTGATGTCACGACTTTGACATGCCCAGTCTCCAAGCTGCAGGAGGGGGTGCACAACCCAGAGGTGGAGGACTAAACTGTTGTCACTCAAGGAACGACAGTTACCAGGTAAGTGTAATTTCTATTTTTCCCTTCAGTCCTTCAGCAATATCACTCACTAATACATTGAATGGTACCGGCCCCAGGGCCAATCCCAGGGGCACACCATTACTCGCCTTTCTTCTGAGTGAGTTCCATCTATCACCATCTTCTTCCATCTGTCAGTCAACCAAGTTCTGCTCCACTTCACAATCTTGGGACCCATCCCCAGGCTGCTCAGTTTGATAAGCATCCTAAGAGGAACAGTATCAAAGGCTTTGCTGAAATCTAGGTAGATCACATTCATCGCATGCCCTTGATCTAGTTCTCTGCTCACTTAGTCAAAGAACTTAATCAAATTTGTTTGTCAGCAGTTCTGGTTATCTCTGAGACAGAGTTGAGGAATGGCATATAAAATATGAACTACCTTGTATAAGAAATAAGTCCTGGACCTTGAAGCAGTTATGGAAAAAATTACCTAGATTTGGTGGTGCTTTATAGAGGTGTGGTACATGGTGAGTTATGACAGGAATATAGCTATTCCGGGCTACAGTTTATTTGGGGAAAAATAGGGTAGGAGAAAAGGGAGGGGGAGCAGCACTACATGTAAAAAAGCCAAACAAACAAACACAAATATTATTAAAACCAATAGAGCTGTAGGGCTTATGAGGTAAAGAGAAGACACATTCTGGGTTCATCTGCAAAGAAGAAATAGAACATGCACATAGGGTTTATAAAAATACCAATTTCTTTGCAAGGAGAAAAAATTGAAGACATTCACACAATTGCTGTGCTTTTGCTAGATAACTTCACTTTGTTTGGGACAACCCAGCTGCAGTGTCAAGCAGAAGTAGGGAAATCTTGGAATTTTTGTAGGAGGAACTGTTCAGCAGTTAATAACAAACTGACATGGGATGGGATGATATTGGATCCAAATGGGGAAAGTGTTTCTGGTGTAGTGGCTTTTGATCTGGGATCCAGTGATCACTGGATGGTGTGGTTCAGCATCAGAGCACAGACAGTGATTTGCTTAAAATGAGGATCCTAGGCTTCAGGAAAGCTAACTTCTAAAAATGAGGAGGAGGCATTAGCTGGATCTAGGGGATGTAGAAGAGCAGTGAGTGGGGAAAAATTGGAAAGGCGCTATTGTGGTGGTACGGACTTTGTTTATAAAGTAAATAAAGCTAAGAGGAATAAGAACATAAGTTCCTTATCGTCACTCCAGTCCAGTCCCTTCACTTCTGGGTTGCGTAACCCTTCCAGCAGCTTGGAGGCTGAGCCCATCTTTTTGGGGGATGGAGCGGTATAAATACCACTGGGACCACCCACCCACTCCAGTATTCTCAGCCTCCAAGCAGCTGGAGGGTTCCGTAAGCCTGGGGCTTACTGGAGTCCTACATTTAATTTGCTTAGTTTACTTAATTTTTAACTTAATTTGTGTTTAATTTTACCTTTCAGTAATTTTCCTTTATTTCCTTTATTTGGCGATTTTAGGGGCTCTGCTCCTTTAAGGATTGTTTTCTCCCCCCCCCCCCCCCCCCCTCAAGCTCCGACGCGGCTCGCAGAGCAAAGCCTCGGGTTGTAGCAGCGGGGAGGTGCTCTGCTCTACCCGGCTTCCTTCACTCCTTGCTCTGCCGTCGTGGGGGAAAAACAGCCTCGCGCCGAAGCCCTGAAGGTGGCTGAGCGCTAGAGGCTGCAACGACAACCGGAGGGGAGTCTTCCATCCCGGCCCGACGCGACTGACCGCGGAGAAGAACCACGAGGTACCCCGGTTTTCTCACGGTGCGATCAGACGGCGATCGCACTCGTGATTCTCTAAGGACTCAGCACCGGTCGCAGCGGGGGAGTGCAGGCAGACGCCAGAGTCCTTTTTCCCCGAGCAGGCTCCACGTGGTGAGGCCTACCACGTGTAGAGCCCTCGGGTGGGATTCTCAGCATCGGGCCCAGGATCTACAAACTGCAAGTACCTCCCGTAGGGACAAACGAGAGCTAGCCACTATTTGTATCTAATTTTTATTAATTTTATTATTTTCGATGTATTTTGGTTAGTTTCAGGCTAGATGTCTATTCGATTTATTTAACGTTTATTTTTTAATCGCCATTATCTCAATTGGTTTTAGTTAAGGTAATCCCTTTAGATCTCCTGGGGGTTTTGTTAGGATTTGAGCCCTAAGGAAAATTGGGCTCTGGTGGTAAGGGCCTACTAAGTTAAACCCCAATCTTTCCCCATGGCATCCAAGCCACGCTGTCCTTCATGTGGGACACGCAGGGGCACCTCCGCAGAGACAGGAATCTGCAGGAGCTGCGCCGCAGTGGCTACATCAGTGGAACAGGAGATATTGCAGCCTTCCCAGGGATCGTCTGACCCTCTAGTAGGGGAAGGGGGGTCCCAGGGTTCGGTCTCTACCCCCTCTGAGCTACCCACGCCTCCTCTGCTTCCTCCTCCCCCTCCCTCGAGTGCAGGAGGGGACGGAGAATTTTTCTCCCCTGACTTCATCCTGTTACTCCATAAGGCCTACTGCCTGCGCAAGCAGGGCCTAGGGGCAGATGAGGTGACCACACCAGGGGAAGAGAGATCATCCAGACTCCTAGGGGCGATCAATCCAGAATCCAGCATCCCTGCTAAGCGTCAGCGGCTGGACGGGAAGACCTCCTACCGTCTTTTTCCCAGGGGACTCCGGAGGAGGAGGGTTCGGTGAAGGATTTGGACGAGGATGAGGAGGAGCTGGAAGAAGGAGAGATCCCGGAAGAAGATCAATCTCGGATAGTTAGGGTCTTTAGGCGAGAGGAGCTTCCGGCGCTAATTAATGAATCCTTAAAAGTACTCAATGTGGCCTCAGATGTACCATCACAGGAGGAGGCATTGGAGGACCCCTTAATACAGGCCATTAGGAAATCCCAGAAGGTCTTTCCGGTCCACAGAGTAGTACGCCAGATGATCCAGGAAGAATGGGACCAACCGGAATCCAGTCTAAGAGGAGTCCGAGCCATGTCCCGCCTATACCCTCTCCCAGAGTCAGATAAGGAACTGCTAAAATCACCCAGGGTGGATGCAGCGGTATCTGCAGTCACTAAGAAGACGACTATCCCAGTTGAGGGCAGTTCAGCCTTAAAAGACGCACAGGACAGGAAGCTGGATACACTCCTGAAACAAGCCTTTGATGTAAGTGCCCTTGCATTACAGGCCTCCGTGTCAGGAGCCTGGGTAGCTCGAGCCTGCCTAAGATGGGCTCAGCAGCTTCAGTCAGAGGACTCTTCGGCCGAGATCCAGGCAAACTCCGCCAAAGTGGAATCCGGCGCAGCCTACTTGGCGGATAGTCAGTATGACCTCATCAGAAGCCTAGCCAAGAACATGGCCTCGGTGGTGGCGGCTAGGCGTTATCTGTGGCTACGTAATTGGGCAGCTGATGCGTCCTCGAAGGCGCGGCTAAGCCGACTCCCTTTTAAAGGGAAACTTTTATTCGGGGAGGATCTGGAGAAGCTGGTCAAGGATCTGGGCGAGTCTAAAGGAGGGAGGCCTTCCGGAAGATAGACCGAGACTAGGCCGCTCCCAACCCCCTGTGCGCACTCAGCCTAGGGAGACGCGGAGATTTCGGACCGCCAGATCAAACCCCCTTTTCCAGGGGCCGGTTTCCCTCTAAGGGACAAGGTTTCAGAGGTTTTCGAGGGGCAGGTCGGGGGTTTGGAGCTTCCTCCTCCTCCTCTTCCTCCTCCTTCTCGGGCCCTAGGAAGCAACAATGAGGTGTCGGGGGTCCAGGGGAAGGACGGCCGGTAGGCGGCCGCCTGAGGCTGCTGTTTCTCCCCGCCTGGACCCGGGTCACGTCCGATCAATGGGTTCTAGAGGTGATCAGAGAAGGTTACGCGCTAGAATTCGCAAAGCAAATCCCACCGGCTTTTGTTCAGTCGCCCTGTGGAGCTCCAGCAAAAAGGGCAGCGATCGAGTCTACTCTGGCCCGTCTAATTGACTTAGGGGCGGTAATTCCAGTACCCCCAGACCAATACGGATCCGGTCGGTACTCGATTTACTTTGTGGTCCCGAAAAGGGAGGACTCCTTTAGGCCAATCCTAGATCTAAAACAAGTCAACCGCTGCCTCAGGGTACCTCACTTTCGGATGGAGACCCTACGTTCAGTCATAGCGGCCGTGAGAGGAGGGGAGTTCCTCACTTCCCTCGACTTGACGGAAGCCTACTTGCACATCCCGGTCAGGAAGTCCCATCAACAATTCCTGAGATTCGCGGTACCAAGAGGCCACTTTCAGTTCCAGGCCTTGCCTTTTGGCCTTGCCACGGCTCCCAGGACGTTCACCAAGGTAATGGTCGTAGTGGCGGCCTTCCTAAGGAAGGAAGGCATATTAGTACACCCCTACTTGGACGACTGGCTAATCCGCGCAAAGTCAGCTCCGGAAAGCCACTCGGCAACGGCCAGAGTGATTCAGGTCTTAGAGGAGTTGGGGTGGGTCATCAACCGGACAAAGAGCAGGTTGACTCCCTCTCAGGAACTCGAGTATCTCGGAGCAAGATTCGACACCCTCAGGGGCAGGGTGTTCCTGTCCCGGTCAAGGTCAAGAGATCTAAGGATTCTAATCATGCAGTTCCTGGCCAGAAGAAGAAATCCCTCAGCCTGGCATTATCTCCAAGTTCTGGGAACTATGGCGGCATCAATAGAGGTGGTGCCATGGGCCAGGGCCCACATGCGACCGCTGCAGCGGGCGCTATTGCGTCGTTGGTCTCCTCAGCATCAGCCCCTTTCGATGCAGTTACCTTGCGCTCCACGGACCAAGCAGTCCCTTCAATGGTGGAGGTGCCCGAAGAACCTGGACCGCGGAATGCCCCTCGATCCCCATCAGTGGTTGTTGTTAACGACGGATGCCAGCCTGACAGGCTGGGGAGCGCACTGCGAGGACCAGTTCGTCCAGGGTCTCTGGTCACAGTTGGAATCACAGTGGCCCATCAACAGACTGGAATTGCGGGCTGTCACTCTGGCTCTCAAGGCATTCAGGATATTAGTGCAGGGAAAGGCTATTCGAGTTCTCTCCGACAATGTCACCCCCGCTGTGGCCTACATCAACCACCAGGGAGGCACCAGCAGTCGCGCCTTAGAGAAGGAGGCGGACTCTCTTTTCCAGTGGGCGGAGTCCCGGCTTCTAGCTCTGTCAGCGCAGCATGTGGCGGGAGAGGACAACGTCACGGCCGACTTCCTCAGCAGGTGCAAGGTAGACCACGGGGAATGGGAGCTGGAACAAGAGACCTTCAACCAGATAGTAGCCCTTTGGGGCTGCCCTGTCATGGACCTCATGGCACGGTTCTCTACAGCCAAGGTGGACAGATTCTTCAGCCGAAGGAAGGAAAGGATGTCCGAAGGCTTAGATGCCCTGTCTCAAAAGTGGCCTTCGGAGGGTCTTCTCTATGTATTCCCCCCTTGGGCTATGATCGGGAAAGTTCTCCAACGGGTAGAGTCTCACCATGGCTTGGTAATTCTCATAGCTCCGGATTGGCCTCGCCCGCCCATGGTATGCCGATCTGATCAGCTGCTCGCCGACCGTCCTTGGCGGCTCCCTTTCAAAAGGGACCTGCTGAGGCAGGGTCCGGTCCGGATGCCTCACGTGGATCGGTTCTCGCTTACGGCCTGGCTATTGAGAGGGCGCGGCTGCTAAAACGAGGATACTCAGGAGCGGTAATCTCAACTCTACTGAAGGCCAAAAAGCGCTCGACCTGTCTGTCTTATGTAAGAGTTTGGCGCATCTTCGAAGCTTGGTGCGCGGAGCATCGTCGGAAACCGCTTTCGGCCTCGGTTCCGGAGATTCTGGACTTCTTGCAAGCAGGCTTCGAAAAGGGCCTGGCGCATAGCTCCTTGCGGGTTCAGTTGGCGGCTATCTCTTGCTATAGAGGAAAGGTCCGGGGCAGACCCTTAGGGGCGCACCCGGACGTTGCCAGGTTCCTACGAGCGGTTAGTCGGCTACGTCCGCAACGGAGATCGGTCATCCCTCCTTGGGATCTCAACTTAGTGCTAAGTGCCTTGGTCGGGGAACCCTTCGAGCCAGTGAAGAGAGCCTCCTTAAAGGATTTAACTCTAAAGACAGTCTTCCTGGTCGCCATTTGCTCGGCCAGAAGGGTCTCAGAATTGCAGGCGCTCTCGTCCCAGCCCCCCTTCCTGGCCTTTCTCAGGGACAAGGTGGTTCTGCGTACAGTACCGTCCTTCTTACCCAAGGTTATCTCTCCTTTTCATGTGAACCAGACAGTTACCCTGCCAGTCTTAGCGTCTAAGGGGCAGATAGGTAAAGACGGCAGGCTGCGTCTTCTAGACGTCCAGAGAATCTTGAAACGTTACCTTTCGCGCACAGCGCCATTCCGAAAGTCCAACCGTCTATTCATCCAGTTTGGAGGGCCGCACAAAGGGGAGGCGGCGGCCAAGGCTTCCATCTCCAGGTGGATCAGAGAGGCGATTGCCTCCGCTTACATCCTGAAGAGGAAGCAGGTTCCGATGGGGCTGCGGGCCCACTCCACTAGGGCTCAGGCGGCCTCTTGGGCGGAATTTTCCCTGGTACCTCCGCTGGACATCTGTAGGGCAGCGACTTGGTCATCGCTGCATACCTTCTCCAAGCACTATAGGTTGGACGTGCAGAGTGCAGCGGACGCCCGGTTCGGGCTAGCGGTTCTTCAGTCCGGTATGCCGGAACCCTCCCAGGGGTGAACTGCTCTGGTACTTCCCAGAAGTGAGGGACTGGACTGGAGTGACGATAAGGAAATAGTAATTAGATCTTACCTGCTAATTGCTGTTCCTGAAGGAACGACAGTCCAGTCCCTGATCCCACCCGTTCCGGCAACCGTTTCACACCTCGGGTTCAGGGCAAGGCATCGTTGGGGCCGTAGCTCCGGTACGGCAGGAAGAAGTCCGGGAGGAAGCCGGCTCGGGTAGAAGCAGACATCTCCTCAGGCTATTCCCAGGCCTCCTCTCCTTGGTTTTCCATTAAAAAAAAAAAAAAAAAAAGATTTTTCAATATATATGCCTGTTGCATAGGTTTGAGTTTGTTATAGTTAAGTTTCCAGTAAGAGTTTGTTAGATCTGCTTTTTCAATCGAATACTGGACTGGGTGGGTGGTCCCAGTGGTATTTATACCGCTCCATCCCCCAAAAAGATGGGCTCAGCCTCCAAGCTGCTGGAAGGGTTACGCAACCCAGAAGTGAAGGGACTGGACTGTCGTTCCTTCAGGAACAGCAATTAGCAGGTAAGATCTAATTACTATATATGCAATACTGGGTCAGACCAAGGTCCATCAAGCTCAGTATCCTGTTTTCAACAGTGGCCAATCTAGGTCATAAGTCCCTAGCAGTTTCCCCAAAAGACACAGGTTCCACAATGCTTGTATTGGGTCAAGCGTTGATATCCTGGGTCCCTTTTTTAATAATGGTTTATGGACCTTTCCTCCAGGAACTTGTCCAAACCTTTTTTTAAACCCAGCTACACTAACAGCCTTTACTACATCCTCTGGTAACAAATTCCAAAGTTTGATTACACGTTGAGTGAATAAATGTTTCCTCTTATTTGTCTTAAATAGTTTACCCTGTAGCTTCATTGCATGTCCCCTAGTCTTTCTATATTCTGATAACGTAAACAATCGATCTACGTTTACCCATTCCACTCCATTCATTAATTTATAGACTTCTATCATATCTCCCCTCAGCCGTCTCTTTTCCAGGTTAAAGAGCCCTAACCTTTTTAGCCTTTCTTTATAGGGGTATCCTTCCATCCCCTTTACCATTTTTGGTGGCTCTTCTCTGAACCTTTTCTAATAACGCTATATCCTTTCTAAGATACGGCGACCAGAATTCCTTATCGTCACTCCAGTCCAGTCCCTTTACTTCTGGGTTACGCAACCCTTCCAGCAGCTTGGAGGCTGAGCCCAACCTTTTTGGAGGTGGATTGGTATAAATACCACTGGGACCACCCACCAACTCCAGTATTCTCAGCCTCCAAGCAGCTGGAGGGTTCCGTAAGCCTAGGGCTTACTGGAGTCCCCTTTATTTAGATTATTTACTTAGATTTACTAAGAAAGAATTTCTCCTTTTATTTCTTGATATTCAGTTTTTTTCTCCAGGCCTGCCCCTTTAATTCCTGCCTGCTTGCTCCCCCCCCCCCCCCGGGTCGGCAAGGACATCGGAGGTGTTTTCTCTCCTGCGGGCTGCAGGCTGCAGCAAAGAATCCTGCCTTGCACGGATCCCTTTGCGGCGATATCGGCTGCCTCCTGCCCTACTTCTCCCGAGCTGGTCCTGCCTCCCGACGGAGCCTGCGTGGGAACGCCCCCCAGCGTCCAAAAGGAAAGCTTTTGGGAGCATCCCACAGCGCCTGCGCGCTGCCTTCCTGCCTTTCCTAACCTGCCTCTCTCCAGTTCTTTTTTTTCCGCGGAGCCAGCAGGCTGTGTTTCCTGTCACCGCTGAAGAATTTCTTATTTTCTTTTATTTTTCTTTAGTCGCGTGTCTGCCTTCTCGATTCCGGACCGGTACCACTGGTCTTTTTTCTTTCTTTAAAAAAAACAAAAACAAACTACAGTGCATTTTTTCTTCTGGGGCCTTAGGCCTACAGATGCATTTTTCCTCATGGAAAAACCCGCCTCCGGGTTTAAAAAAGTGCACTAAGTGCAGCAGCACTATTTCTGTCACAGACACCCATGACTGGTGTCTAAAATGTTTAGGTCCTGACCACTCCATAGCGGATTGTGAGTCCTGTTCTATGATGTCTAAGAGAGGGTTACAAAATCGGGCAGCCAAGCTCAGTACCCTGTTTCCCTCCGATGCAGCTTCTGTGGCATCAACGTCTTCCAGGGCTGCTTCTTCATCCCATGGATCTCAGGTAACCAAACTTAAATCTGGCCGGTCCTCAAAGAGTTCATCTCCCTCTAAGTATCGAGATGCCCCCGGGCTTACTCTTGAGGAATCCACACCGGCAAAATTACCCCGGTGGGAGGCTCTGGCTTCCAAAGCTCTACCTATGGGGTCACAGGTTGACATCGATGGCTCGGCCTCGACCGATCACCTGTTACAATGTTCTGGGGTACCGGCGGTTAACACCGGTACCGATATCCAGACATTGGTGGCGTCGATGGATCAGAATATTCTGACCATGCAGCGTGCAGTCACGGCATTCATACAAGCTGTGACGCCTCCGGTACCGCAACAAACCCCGTTGTTGGTACCAGTACCGATTCTGGTACCGGATCCGAAATCGGTTCTGATACCTGTACCGCTTGCATCGACATCAGCATCGACGGCAGCAGTACGCTATCCAGTGATGCCTATCAGTACCGACTCGGTACCAATTACTCCCGATGTCGATACCTCCCGGTACGCGTATCGGGCTCTGCGAGAGCATCCAGACAGTCGATACTTCGATTCCTCTGAAGACTCTGATACATGAGAGGCCTCAATTGAAGCATCGGGGATCCTTCCTCAGGAACCCTCTTCTCCAAAAAGGAGAATGTCTCCTCCTGAAGACTTGTCTTTTCAGGACTTCATTAGGGAGGTGGCCAAAGGCCTGTCCATTTCAGTAGCCTCTGAAACTGAACCTAGAGCCAAAAAATTAGATTTCCTTATTGTGACTTCAGTCCAGTCCCTTAACTTCTGGGTTGCGCAACCCTTCCAACAGCTTGGAGGCTGAGCCCATCATCCTTTTGATGATGGAGGGGTATAAATACCCCTGGCACCATCCACTGGCACCAGTAATCTCAGCCTCCAAGCAGCTGGAGGGTTCCTGTAAGCCAGAGTGCTTACGGGCTCTTTCCTATCATTTAATTTAATTTAGCTCAATTTATTTTACTCTGTTTATTTTTTAGGCTATCCTTTACTTTCTTGCTGGTAGTATAGTTCCTTTGTGAGGGTTTGTGCCTTTAAGGCTCCTGTCCTTCTTCTCCTCTCCCCCCCCCTCCCTCCCTCCCTCCCTCCCTGCCTGCCTGCCGTCTTCAACCTCGGCTCCCTCGAGGCCCCGGAGGAGGGGGGTTTTCCCTTGCTGCGAAGAGGTCCGGAGAACTCTCCTCCTGCGCACGCCGCGGCCGCGATCTTCTGTCCCAGCCGCTACTGCCTCGCGCCGAAGCCCCCTAGGCGGCTGAGCGCTAGAGGCAGCACCGACTTACTGCTGCGGCTTTTCCTTACCTCGCGCTGTAGCCCCGAGGCGGCTAGGCGCTTGATGCTACGACAGAGAACAAACGTGGGTGTGGAGTGGTCCCGGTAGGAAAGCCCTTAATTCGGCGTTCTTCCTCCACCCGCAGGCCCGGCCTCCACGTGGCTGCGGCATACCGCGTGGGAGCCGGCAGAGGAAGGCTGGTTCCCTCGTGGCTACTGCTACTCGTCCGAACAGCAAACCGCAAGTATCCGGATGCAATCCTTAATCTAATTTATTTTACTTTGTTTTAATTTGATTTATTTAAAATGGAATCTGAAGTTTTTGGAAACTTTTGGTGCCGTGTTTTTCCTTTCACGGCTGGGGGGGAGGGGAGTACTGGGAGCTTTGGGCTTCACTTTACTTTATTTTGATTTAATTTAATTCAATTTTGTTTTATTTGATTTACATTTTAAGTTCACATTTCTTGGAAGTTGGGGGTGACTCTGTTTTAAGAGGAATGACGGGCAAGCTACGGTGTCCTTCTTGCGGCACGCGTAGAGGGACGGCCTCAGAAGCAGGGGTCTGCAGGGGTTGTGCAGCAGAGGCCGCTTCCGTGGAGCAGGAGATCCACCTGAACATGTCTCTAGCTCCTCAGGGGTCAGGGGACCTTCCAGAAGTGGGAAGGATTCCCATTCTCCCCCGCCTTCGTCCTCAGAGGGTCCAGGCCCTTCCCAGTCTCTTCCCTCTCTCCCATTGGGGTTGGAGGGAGACTGGGGTCAATTTTCTCCCGAGTTTGTCCTGCTTTTGCACAGAGCCTACTGATTACGCAAGCAGGGCTCGGCGGAACCAGCAGCGGCGAGGGACAGCATGGACGCTGGTGCAGGGAACACTAGATCCCGGGAGCAGGGGCCTCTTCCCAAGCGAACGAGACGCGGGTAAGGAACCTGTTGACTCTCTGCCTCGGGATCTCCCGGAGGAGGATCTTTCGGACAAGGAAGAGATAGAGGAAGGGGAGGAGCTTGAAGAGGGAGAGATCCCTGAGGAGGAACAATCCCGCATAGTCAGAATTTTTAGGCGGGAAGAGCTCCCGGCGTTAATTAGTGAGTCTTTAAATGTACTCAATATGGCATCGGAAGCTCCAACAGATGAAGAAGCTCTGGAGGATCCGTTGATCCAAGCTGTAAGGAAATCTCAAAAAGTGTTTCCAGTCCACAGGGTGGTCCGACAGATGATTCAGGAAGAATGGAATCAGCCGGAGTCTACCCTGAGAGGGGTGCGTGCGATGTCTCGTCTATACCCATTCCCGGAAATGGACAAGGACCTCCTGAAATCGCTTAGGGTTGACGCGGCGGTCTCGGCGGTAACGAAGAAGATGACTATACCGGTCGAGGGCGTCGCAGCCCTCAGAGACAGTCAAGATAGAAGACTGGACACCCTGTTAAAACAGGCATTTGATGTTGGTGCCCTTGCCTTACAGGCCTCCGTTTCGGGGGCCTGGGAGGCTAGAGCCTGTTTGAGATGGTCTCAACAGCTGCAACTGGCCGACAGTCCTTCAGGCGACTCCCAAGAAGTGGCGGCCAAGTTAGAGTCCGGTTCGGCCTTCTTAGCAGATAGCCAGTATGATCTTATTAGAAGTCTGGCTAAGAATATGGCCTCGGTTGTAGCAGCCAGGAGGTACTTGTGGTTACGTAACTGGGCGGCAGACGCTTCTTCTAAAGCGCGCCTGAGTCGACTTCCCTTCAAGGGGAAACTGTTGTTTGGGGAAGACCTAGATAAGTTGGTAAAGGAGCTGGGTGAGTCGAAAGGGGGTAGGCTCCCTGAAGATAGACCAAGGCTAGCTCGTTCTTCGGCGCCGGTGCGGAGTCAGCCAAAGGACTTCCGAAGGTTCCGGCAGCCCAGACCGAACCCTTTCCCCAGGGGCCGTTCCTTATCGTCACTCCAGTCCAGTCCCTTTACTTCTGGGTTGCGCAACCCTTCCAGCAGCTTGGAGGCTGAGCCAAACCTTTTTGGAGGTGGGGCGGTATAAATACCACTGGGACCACCCCTCCACTCCAGTATTCTCAGCCTCCAAGCAGCTGGAGGGTTCCGTAAGCCTGGGGCTTACTGGAGTCTTCCTTTAACTAAATTCCCTTAAAATTACTTTTAAAATTTTTTACTTTATTACTTTATTGCTTTTAGTTTCTTGCATTTATTTTCCAGTGCCTGTCAGTTAGTTTGGGTGCTCTGTTCCTTTAACTACACTCTGCTCTCTTCCCCTCCCTCCCCCCCCCCCCCACCACGGTCGGGCCGGGCTCCGGAGGTAGAAGGGTGCTGGCTGTTTGCCTCAGATCATCGGGATTTCCCCGCTGGCCCTGCCTCGCGCTGAAGCCCTTCAGGTGGCTGAGCGCTGGAGGCACCCCCGAGAGGCAGATTGCGACCGCCGGTCTCACCCCGCGGCTGAAGAACGCGGCGGCGATTCTCGGGTCTTCCACTCGCGGCGGAGGAGTCTGCTCGGCTCAGCACTGCTCTTCACGGTCGGCACAGTCTCTGCCGGCATCCACTGCCTCAGCGACGTTTGGTCCCGGGAGGAGAACAACGACCCGCAGAACGCGCTCACGATCCCCCGTTCAGGCTCCACGTGGTGAGGCCTACCACGTGTAGAGCCAACGGGCAGAGATCGCTGAGCCGGGTTCACCAAGCTACAAACCGCAAGTATCAAAGAGATCTACTCGCAGTTTCCTGGATCGCCATTGCCTGTGTTTTAAGTTTATTTTATTTTGGTTTTAATTGTATTTTAATTTAGTAATTTAATTTTCTAATTGTACTTAGCCACGGGCCTAGGTTTCACTGTTGGAGAACAGAGGGTCTGGTAATTCCTCTTCTCTCTCTCTCCCTCAAGTATAAATTGCTTTTAAAAAGAGGGAGAGAACTATTCCTTACAGCTACATTTTCTGTTTTCCTTGTAGCTGGGGACCGGGCCTATTGCTTATTTATTTTATTTAGCTGTATTTATATCCCGCTTTTCACCTGGTCAAAGCGGTCAATTGGGAGATACATTTAACATGAGGGGATATGACACGCTTATCCCTCCAAACAGGTCTGAGGTACCTGGGATCAAGAGCATGGCGGCGAAGCCCAGATGCCTTTCCTGTGGCACCCGTAGGGGCACTTCCTCGGAGGCAGGAGTCTGCAGGGCTTGTGCTGCAGTAGCTGCCACAGTGGAGCAAGAAATTAATTTGGCCATGTCTCAGGCCTCTCAGAGTACTGAAGACCCCTTACAAGGGGAGGGGGGGTCCCAGCTTCCTTCCGCCTCAATCACAGATTTACCCACCCCTCCGCCCCCAGCGTCTCCCCCCCTTCGGGGGAAGGGAGTTCAGGGGACTTTTTCTCCCCAGACTTCATTCTTTTACTCCACAAGGCCTATTGCTTGCGCAAGCAGGGTTCGGGTACAGGGGGGAATGCCCCGGCGACCGAGACCATATCCAAGAAAGCAAGCATCCCTGACTCAGGCCTTCCACCCAAACGCCCACGCTTGGGCGGGGAAGAACCTCTCTCCGTCCTTTCCCAAGGCTCTCCAGAAGAAGAGGGCTCTGACAGAGACTGGGACGAGGAAGAAGAGGAACTGGAAGAAGGGGAGATCCCTGAAGAAGATCATTCCAGGATAATTAGAGTCTTTCGGCGGGAAGAACTTCCGGCTCTAATTGATGAGTCCCTAAAGATCCTCAATGTATCCTCTGATACGCCAACAGAGGAGGAGACAGTGGAGGATCCGTTAATCCAGGCCATCAGGAGATCACAGAGGGTTTTCCCTGTCCATAGAGTGGTGCGCCAGATGATCCAGGAAGAATGGGATCAACCCGAGTCTAGTCTAAGGGGAGTCCGATCCATGTCTCGCTTGTACCCTCTACCAGAGGCGGACAGAGAACTACTGAAGTCTCCGAGGGTGGATGCAGCGGTTTCAGCAGTTACTAAGAAGACTACTATTCCAGTGGAGGGCAGCACCGCCTTGAGGGACTCAAGACAGAAAGCTAGATACCCTCCTGAAACAAGCGTTTGATGTGAGTGCCCTTGCCTTGCAGGCCTCGGTTTCAGGGGCTTGGGTGGCGAGAGCCTGTTTAAGGTGGTCTCAACAGCTGCAGGCAGCAGAGGGTCCATCTAGCGAGGCTCAGGCCCACTCGGCTAGACTGGAATCCGGAACAGCCTTCCTGGCGGATAGTCAGTATGACCTCATCAGAAGCCTAGCCAAGAACATGGCCTCGGTAGTGGCAGCTAGACGTTATCTATGGCTACGGAATTGGGCAGCGGATGCTTCCTCGAAGGCGCGCCTGAGCCGCCTTCCTTTTAAGGGGAAACTATTATTCGGAGAAGACTTGGAGAAGTTGGTAAAGGACCTTGGCGAGTCTAAAGGGGGCAGGGTGCCTGAAGACAGACCAAAGCAGGGGAGACCCTTAGCTCCAGTGCGTAACCAGTCCAGGGACTCCCGAAGGTTCCATCCAGCTAGGACAAACCCCTTTCCCAGGGGCCGTTTCATCTCGAAGGGACAAGGTTTTAGAGGTTTTCGAGGAGCAGGCCGAGGTTTTAGCTCGTCCTCCTTCTCCTTCTCTCAAGGAAATAGAAAACAATGAGGCGACGGGGGTCCAGGGGGAAGAGCCTTCGGTGGGCGGTCGCCTAAGGCGTTTTCTTCCTGCCTGGTCCCGGGTCACGTCCGATCAATGGGTTCTAGAGGTTATCAGAGAGGGCTACGCTCTCGAATTCGCAAAACAAATACATCCAGTCTTCGTTCAGTCTCCCTGCGGTTCTTCGGCAAAGAGAGTGGCGGTAGAGACTACTCTCTCCCGCCTGATAACGCTCGGAGCCGTAGTCCCAGTACCGCCAGACCAGCGCGGTACTGGTCGGTACTCGATTTACTTCGTAGTTCCAAAGAAAGAGGAGTCTTTCCGCCCAATTCTAGATCTAAAACAGGTCAATCGCTGCCTCAGAGTTCCACACTTCCGGATGGAAACCCTACGTTCGGTCATAGCAGCAGTCAGGGGCGGGGAGTTCCTAACTTCCCTCGATCTGACAGAAGCCTACCTACATATCCCGGTCAGGGATTCCCATCAACAATTCCTGAGATTTGCAGTGCCAAGGGGCCATTTTCAATTCCAGGCTCTTCCCTTCGGCCTAGCCACGGCTCCAAGGACATTCACCAAGGTGATGGTGGTGGTAGCGGCCTCTCTTCGGAAAGAAGGAATTCTAGTACACCCCTACCTGGACGATTGGCTAATCCGGGCAAAGTCCGAGGAGGAAAGCCACATCGTGACGGCAAGAGTGGTTCAAGTACTGGAAGAATTGGGGTGGGTCATCAATCGAGCGAAGAGCAGGATGACTCCCTCCCAGGAACTGGAGTACCTCGGAGCAAGGTTCGACACCAACAGAGGCAGGGTGTTTCTGTCTCCATCAAGATCAAGAGAACTAAGACTCCTGGTCACTCAGTTTCTAGCCAGACGAAACCCCACGGCGCGGCATTATCTACAGGTCCTGGGAACAATGGCAGCGGCGATAGAGGTGGTACCATGGGCCCGGGCCCACATGCGGCCACTACACAGGGCCCTATTGCGTCGGTGGTCGCCACAACGTCACTCCACATCAATGCAGTTACCCTGCGCGCCTCGAACCAAACAGACGCACTGGTGGCGATCCCCGAAGAATCTGGATCGCGGGATGCCCCTCGAGCCTCACCAGTGGTTATTACTGACGACGGATGCCAGTCTGGCAGGCTGGGGAGCTCACTGCGAGGACCAGTTCGTTCAGGGCAGCTGGACTTGGCTAGAAGCCCAATGGCCCATCAACAGACTGGAATTGCGGGCCGTAGTATTGGCGCTCAGAGCTCTAGAGGCCTTGGTACAAAAAAGAGCAATTCGCGTGCTATCAGACAACGTTACCGCGGTGGCTTACATCAACCACCAGGGCGGCACCAGCAGTCCCGCCCTAGAGAAGGAGGCGAGCACCCTGTTCCAGTGGGTAGAAACTCGGTTGGAAGCTCTCTCGGCACAGCATGTGGCAGGCATAGACAACGTCACGGCAGACTATCTCAGCAGGTGCAAGATAGACCACGGGGAGTGGGAGCTGGAGCAGGAGACGTTCGACCGGATAGTAGCCCATTGTGGTCTGCCAGTCATGGATCTCATGGCGAGGTTCGCGTCCGCCAAGGTGGAACGGTTCTTCAGCCGATGCAAGGAAAGGATGTCCGAAGGCCTGGATGCCTTGGCCCAGAAGTGGCCCTCGGAGGGTCTTCTCTATGTGTTCCCTCCCTGGGCTCTGATCGGAAAGGTGCTACAACGAGTGGAGTCCCATCACGGATACATAATCCTCATAGCCCCGGACTGGCCTCGCCGTCCCTGGTATGCGGATCTGATGCGATTAACCGCCGATCAACCTTGGCGTCTCCCTTGCAAAGGGACCTACTGAGGCAAGGTCCATTACGGATGCCTCATGTGGATCGGTTCTCGCTTACGGCCTGGCTATTGAAAGGGCGAGGCTCCTAAAGAGGGGTTATTCGGGAGCCGTCATCTCTACCCTGTTAAACGCTAAGAAGCGTTCGACCTGTCTCTCTTATATCAGGACGTGGCGCATCTTCGAAGCGTGGTGCGCTGAGCGCAGGCAAAAACCCCTCTCCGCTTCAGTCCCCGAGGTCTTAGAATTCTTACAGGCAGGCTTTGACAAGGGTCTAGCCCACAGCTCCTTGCGGGTTCAGCTAGCGGCAATCGCATGCTATAGAGGGAAGGTCCGCGGAAAGCCCCTAGGGGCGCACGCGGATGTCTCCAGGTTCCTAAGGGCGGTGAGGCGCCTGCGGCCTCAACAGAGGCCCCCCCCCCCCCCTGGGACCTCAACCTAGTACTTAACGCTCTGATCAAGGAACCCTTCGAACCAGTGAAGAGGGCCTCCTTAAAGGACTTAACCTTGAAGACAGTCTTTTTGGTCGCGATATGCTCAGCAAGGCGGGTTTCCGAACTACAAGCGCTTTCCGCTCAGCCTCCCTTCCTACTGTTTCTCAAGGACAAGATAGTTCTACGTCCGGTCCCCTCCTTCTTGCCCAAGGTCATTTCTCCTTTTCATATGAACCAGGCAGTTCACCTTCCGGTCCTCTCCGCCGTGGAGGGCAGAGAAGGGGTTAGCAAACTGCGGCTCCTGGATGTCCGGAGGACCTTGAAACGCTACCTTTCCCGCACGGCCCCCTTTCGGAAGTCCGAGCGGTTATTCGTTCAGTTTGGGGGTCCACACAAGGGAGAAGCGGCGGCCAAGGCCTCCATCTCCAGATGGATCAGGGAAGCGATTGCTTCCGCCTACATC
This sequence comes from Ichthyophis bannanicus, assembly GCA_033557465.1. Classification (NCBI taxonomy): domain Eukaryota; kingdom Metazoa; phylum Chordata; class Amphibia; order Gymnophiona; family Ichthyophiidae; genus Ichthyophis; species Ichthyophis bannanicus. Next base: position 352,925,289 of record CM066038.1, read on the forward strand.
CTGAAAGGAAAGCAGGTGCCTGCGGGGCTACGGGCGCACTCCACCCGAGCTCAGGCTACGTCATGGGCAGAGTTCAGCTTAGTCCCTCCAGTGGATATCTGTAGGGCAGCAACTTGGTCCTCTCTCTTCATACGTTCACCAAGCACTACAGGCTGGACATTCAGAGCGCAGCGGATGCTCGGTTTGGTCTGGCGGTCCTTCAGTCCGGTTTGCCGGATCCCACCCAGGATTGAACTGCTCTTGTACATCCCAGAAGTAAAGGGACTGGACTGGAGTGACGATAAGGAAATAGTAATTAGATCTTACCTGCTAATTATTGTTCCTGAAGGAACGACAGTCCAGTCCCTGATCCCACCCGGTGAGGACCTGTCAATCAGGAGGAAACTCTGGACCGAGCGGGGGGCCTTTTCAGGATGAAGGGACACGGGAGAAAACCGGATCAGGCAACATCAAGCATTTCTCCTCCGTCCGGTCACTCTCTCTCTCTCTCTCTCTCCCTCGCTCTCTCTCTCTCACTCTTCCTCGCATTATCCATTTGCTATATAAAAACAAACAAAAACAAAGGTTGTTGCACATAGTTAGGCAATGTTGTTTAGATAAGTTCTTAATGGAAATCTGTAGATCTGCTTTTTCAGTCGATTACTGGAGTGGAGGGGTGGTCCCAGTGGTATTTATACCGCCCCACCTCCAAAAAGGTTTGGCTCAGCCTCCAAGCTGCTGGAAGGGTTGCGCAACCCAGAAGTAAAGGGACTGGACTGTCGTTCCTTCAGGAACAATAATTAGCAGGTAAGATCTAATTACTATTTTTCCTTCCAGGGGTCAGAACTTCTGTGGGTTTCGAGGGGCAGGTAGAGGTTTTGGGGCCTCCTCCTCCTCCTCGACACCTAGAAAATCACAATGAGAAAACGGGGGTCCAGGAGGGAGTGCTGCCGGTGGGAGGTCGCTTAAGGCAGTTCCTTCCCGCCTGGTCCCGCGTCACATCCGATCAGTGGGTTTTAGAGGTAATCCGAGAGGGTTACGCTCTTGAGTTCACAAAGAGAGTATCCCCTGCATTTATTCTGTCCCCCTGTGGTCCACCGGAAAAGAAGGCTGCGGTGGAAATCACCCTTTCAAGGCTCTTAGCGCTGGGAGCGGTGTTGCCGGTTCCACAAGACCAAAGAGGGTACGGTCGATACTCCATTTACTTTGTAGTTCCAAAGAAGGAAGGTTCCTTCCGTCCCATTCTGGATCTAAAGCAAATCAACCGCTGCCTCAGAGTTCCTCACTTTCGCATGGAAACTCTGAGGTCCGTGATTGCGGCCATTCGGCAGGGAGAGTTCCTTACATCCCTAGACTTGACGGAAGCATACTTACACATCCCGGTCAGAGAGTCTCATCAGCCGTTCCTAAGATTTGCCGTGCCAAGCGGCCATTTCCAGTTCCAGGCCCTCCCATTCGGCCTAGCAACTGCTCCCAGGACGTTCACCAAGATAATGGTGGTAGTGGCCGCGGCCCTGCGAAAAGAAGGAATCCTAGTCCATCCTTACCTGGACGATTGGCTGATTCGAGCAAAGTCGGAAGAGGAGAGTCACGTGGTAACAGCCAGGGTCGTGGATTTCCTCGAGAAATTGGGTTGGGTCATCAATCGGGCGAAGAGCTGTCTAATACCCAACCAGGAGATTGAGTACCTCGGAGCTCGGTTCGACACCAGAAGAGGAAGGGTGTTCCTTTCGAAGCAGAAGTCAATCGACTTGAGAAATCTTGTTTCCTGTTTTCTGGTAACAAGATGCCCCTCGGCCTGGCATTACCTCCAACTGCTGGGCACCATGGCAGCAGCAATAGAAGTAGTCCCTTGGGCCCGGGCTCACATGCGTCCGCTCCAGCGTACCCTCTTGCGGCAGTGGTCACATCAACATCACCCCTTATCCAGTCGGATTCCCTGTCCTCCCCGGATCAGGAGGTCTCTGCGGTGGTGGACATGCCCAAGGAATCTGGTCTGCGGGATGCCACTCGAGACTCCTCGTTGGACGCAGCTGATGACGGATGCGAGTCTATCAGGCTGGAGTGCTCACTGCAAGGGACAATTCGCCCAGGGTCGCTGGACTCCGAGAGAGTCGCAGTGGTCTATCAACAGGCTGGAGCTAAGGGCGGTAACCTTAGCTCTCCGGGCTCTCGAGTTCTTGGTTCGTCAGAGGGCAATCTGCGTCCTATCCGACAATGCTACCGCGGTGGCTTACATCAACCGTCAGGGAGGAACAAGCAGCCCGTCCTTGGAGAAGGAGGCAGATGTCCTCCTGCAGTGGGCAGAGAGCAATTTACTAGCGCTGTCAGCGCAGCATGTAGCCGGAGCAGACAACGTGACCGCCGACTACCTCAGCAGGTTCAAGATAGACCACGGAGAGTGGGAACTGGCGCAGGAAGTGTTCGATCAAGTAGTTGCCCGGTGGGGGACTCCAATCATGGATCTCATGGCCTGGTACACGTCGGCAAAGGCGAACCGGTTTTTCAGTCGCAGGAAGGAAAGGATGTCCGAGGGCTTGGACGCCTTGGCCCAAATCTGGCCTGCAGAGGGCCTTCTCTAAGTGTTCCCTCCTTGGGCGCTCATAGGGAGGGTTCTGCGGCGGATAGAAGCCCACCAAGGACTGGTTATTCTCATAGCCCCGGACTGGCCTCAGCGTCCGTGGTACGCAGACCTCGTGAGGTTGATGGCCGACCGTCCGTGGCGGCTCCCCTGCAAGGAGGATCTCTTGCGCCAGGGTCCGGTCCGCATGCCCCACGTGCATCGGTTCTCGCTTACGGCCTGGCTATTGAAAGGGCGAGGTTCTTGAAGCGGGGGTACTCGGGATCAGTAATCTCAACCTTGTTGAGCGCTCGTAAGTGTTCCACCTGTCTTTCTTACGTCAGTGTGACGTTTCTTTAAAGCCTGATGTGTAGAACGCCGAATCAGGCCCCTCTCAGCTTCGGTCCCCGAGGTCCTGGAGTTTCTTCAGGCAGGTTTCGAGAAGGGTCTAGCGCCTAGCTCCTTGCGAGTCCAGCTGGCAGCTATCTCTTGCTACAGGGGGAAGGTCAGAGGCAAATGTCTGGGCGGACACTCAGATGTGGGCAGGTTTTTGAGAGCGGTTAGACGGTTACGTCCCCAGCGTAGATCTGTTATCCCCCCTTGGGACCTCAATCTAGTCTTGAACGCCTTAGCTGGAGAACCTTTCGAACCGCTGAAGAAGTCCTCCCTAAAGGACTTGACGCTAAAAACAGTATTTTTAGTGGCAATTTGCTCGGCCAGACGCGTTTCAGAGCTTCAAGCTTTGTCGTCCAGACCTCCCTTCCTCTCCTTTAGGGATAAGGTGGTCTTGCGTACAGTGCCGTCTTTCTTACCTAAGGTCATCTCTCCCTTTCATGTAAACCAGTCGGTTTCTCTGCCCCCTTTTTTTGCCGTAAGGGATCAATCGGAGGACGGAGAGAAGCGTAGGCGCCTGGATGTGTATAGAGTGCTGAAGAGGTACCTCGCCTGCACGGCTCCCTTCCGGAGGTCAAAACGCTTATTCGTTCAGTTTGGAGGACCGCATAAGGGAAACGCTGCGGCCAAGGCTTCCATTTCTAGGTGGATCAGAGAGGCGATGGCTTCGGCTTATCTTCTCAGAGGGAAGCAGGTTCCAGGAGGACTTAGGGCGCACTCGACTAGAGCGCAGGCAACGTCCTGGGCGGAAAATAGTTTGGTGCCGCCACTAGACATTTGCAGAGCGGCTACCTGGTAGTCTCTCCACACCTTCACCAAGCATTATAGGCTAGATGTCCAAGGGGCGTTGGATGCCAGATTTGGCAGCGCTATGCTTCGGTCCGGCATAACGAACCCCTCCCAGAGTTAAACTGTTCTGTTACATCCCAGAAGTTAAGGGACTGGACTGAAGTGACGATAAGGAAGAAGTAATTAGTCCTTACCAGCTAATTAGTGTTCCTGAAGGAACTTCAGTCCAGTCCCTGATCCCGCCCGGGTGACATTGTAGGGGGCGGACCGAAGACAGACTACGGAACAGTTTCGGGGGGTCTCTGGCTGGGACCCGCTCCAAGTAGCAGTCCGTGAAATGTGGTTCAGCTGGAAAGGGGGGAGGACCTTCGTGGCCTCAGGAAAACCTTCTCCTCCTTTCTCCCTTTTCCTTTGCCTCCCGACAAAAAAAAAAAAAAAATTTCATTTGTTTACGAGATGTTAGTTATGCAGTTTGTCAATTGGTTATAATTTATCTATCCTTTAAGTCTGCTTTTACAATAGATTACTAGTGCCAGTGGGTGGTGCCAGGGGTATTTATACCCCTCCATCATCAAAAGGATGATGGGCTCAGCCTCCAAGCTGCTGGAAGGGTTGCGCAACCCAGAAGTTAAGGGACTGGACTGAAGTTCCTTCAGGAACACTAATTAGCAGGTAAGGACTAATTACTTCATCCTACAATATCCTAAGGCTCCTAAAGAGGCTGCCACCTTACTAGTACATGAGATACTTTATGATCACATGTTGGGCATATGGGAGACTCCTCTTTCCACCTCCTCTCATTCCCGAAGGTTGGACACCATGTATCGTGTTCCTCCTTGTCCTGGGTTTCATAAGACTCAGCTTCCTCACCACTCCATTGTGGTAGAGTCTGCTATGAAAAAGATCAAGAGCACAAAAAGGCACTCCTCTGCTCCTCCAGGAAGAGAATGCAGAACCCTTGATGCCTTTGGCAGGAAAATCTTCCAGGCCAGTATGCTTGTAGCCAGAATCAACTCCTATAGTCTCTATATGGGGATGTTTCTAAAAGAAGTTACAGATCATCTGCAAGCCTTATCTCCTTTTATGTCAGAAGATAAGAGAGAAGAATATATCACCTGGCTTAAACAGGCACAGGATGTATCCAAGTTTTCCAACCGTGCAGCCTTTGACTCTTTTGAGGGTGCCAGTAGAGCCTCGTCTATTGCCATAGGTGCACGCAGAGTTGCTTGGTTACAAGCCTCTGATTTGGAATCCTGGGTACAGGATGGTCTAGGTAACCTTCCCTGTACAGGAGAAAACCTCTTTGGCAAGGATTGGCAAGCAAAGGCCAACCAGATGGATGCTGAAAATTCTGCTTTAGATAGACTTTCAAAGTCTACTACTGCTCCTTTTAAAAAGAGGTTATTCAAAAAAGGATCTTTCCCCAAAAAAGGGAAATTTTCTTCAGGTTATGGTCAGGCCTCTTCCCAAGGTCGTTTTGCTACAAAGAGACGACAACAACCAAAACAGGCCAAGTCTCAGGCTGCAAGGACTGCAACGGCCCAACAGCCTCAGCCTCCTCAGGGCCTTTGACTTTCCACTAGAGAACTTAGCCTTTCTGGCTCTAGAACATTCAGAGCCTCTCACCATCCCAGGAAGGTTAGCTCACTTTGCTCCCAGATGGGAACAAATCACAGCAGAGCAATGGACCCTCTCCATCATACGAGATGGGTACAAGCTTAATTTCTTAAACTTTCCTCCTCACACCATGGTGAAACAGTTCAATTCTCCAACATCTCTCCTCAACCTTCTAGGTCAAGAGATTGCTACCCTTCTTGCCCAAGGGGCAATAGAAGAAAGTACCCCTTCTTCAACAGGGCTCAGGGTTCTACTCCCCCTATTTTCTCATTCCAAAGAAAACGGGGGGCTACAGACCCATACTAGCTCTCAGAGAATTGAACAAGTTTCTTTGCAAGGAGAAATTCAAGATGATCTCTCTCGGAACTCTCCTTCCATACCTCCAAAGTCAGGACTGGCTTTGTTCTCTAGATCTCAAGGATGCGTACACCCATGTTCTCATCCATCCAACACACAGAAGGTTCCTTCGGTTCCTTTACCAAGGAAAGCACTACCAATACAAAGTGCTTCCTTTCGGTCTGGCCTCTGCTCCAAGAGTGTTCACAAAATGCATGGCAGTAGTAGCTGCATTTCTGCGCACTCTAGGAATATTTGTATTCCCATATCTGGACGACTGGCTCATCCGAGCTCCATCCCAGTCAGAGGCCCAGACTTCCCTGACCTGCACAAGGCGTGTTCTTCAGTATCTGGGACTGGTAATCAACATTCCAAAATCCCATCTCACCCCTACTCAGTCTCTAGACTTCATAGGGGCCTTACTGGATACCACAACTGCAAGGGCCTATCTTCCCCAGGCCCGTTGCCTACGCTTGGTGCAGTTGGCCTCCCAGATTCAGTTAAAATCCCATTTAACTGCTCGAGAGATGTTACAACTCTTAGGCCACATGGCATCCACGGTGCATGTGGTTCCTTACGCTCGTCTTCACATGAGGGCAGCTCAGTGGACCCTATCCACCCAATGGACTCGGGCATCAGGTTGCCTGTCAGACAAAATAGCAACCTCCAGTCGCCTCTTTTGGTCCCTCCACTGAGAGATGTTACAACTGCTAGGCCACATGGCATCCACTGTGCATGTGGTCCCTTATGCTCGCCTTCACATGAGGGCAGCTCAATGGACTTTGTCCACCCAGTGGACCCAGGCATCAGGGGTCTGTCAGACAAAATAGCAACCTCCAGGTGCCTCTTTTGGTCTCTCCAGTGGTGGAAGTCCACTCAAAATCTGTTGCTGGGGTACCCCTTTCAACAGGTGTTACCCCAAGCAACCCTTACAACAGATGCCTCTCCAAAGGGTTGGGAGCTCATCTACAAGATCTCTCGACCCAAGGCATCTGGTCTCCACAGGAGACATCTCTACATATCAACCTTTTAGAGCTCAGAGCAATCTTTCTGGCTCAGTCTTCCACACCCTGCTCAGCTACAAGACAGTCCTCATCCACACGGACAACCAGGTAGCCATGTTCTATGTGAACAAGCAGGGAGGGACTGGCTCTGTCGCTTTGCAACAAAGCTCTCAGATTGTGGGCCTTCGCCAGAGAGCATCAAATCCATCTCATGGCAGTGTATCTTCAAGGGATTCAAAACTCTTGGGCAGACAGACTCAGTCGAGTTCTGCTTCCACATGAATGGTCCCTCCATGGGGACCAGATAGCCAGGATTTTTCGGATTTGGGTTACCCCAGACATAGACCTGTTTGCAAGTCCGTGGAATGCCAAACTTCCCCGGTTTTGTTCCAGGATTCCATGTCAGGGAGTTCAGGCCAGAGATGCCTTCCTCCTTCATTGGGGGCAAGACTTCCTCTATGCCTTTCCACCTATTCCCCTCATTCCCAAAACTCTGTTCAAGCTTCAGAGAGACAAGGGGTCTATGATCCTTATAGCACCACATTGGCCACGCCAAGTGTGGTACCCTCTACTTCTGCATCTCTCTCAAGCTCCCTCCCTGGACCTGCTCCAGATCTCCCAGGAGGTGGGAACCTTGTGGCACCCCCTAATCCTCAGTCTCTTCATCTCAGAGCCTGTTTGCTGAAGGCCTAGACCTTCAGGATTTACACCTTTCTCAGCAAGTGAAGGATATCCTAAATGCTTCCAGAAAGCCTTCCACCAGACGTTCCTATGCTTTTAAATGGAAAAGGTTTTCCATTTGGTGGTCAGAGAGAAGGGTCTCAACCCTCTTGCAATACCTTTTGAATTCTTTACTAGACTATTTACTGCATTTATCCCATGCAGGCCTTAAAACAAATTCAATCAGAGTCCATTTGAGTGCTATTGCAGCATCCCTTAAGCCTCTCAATGGACAACCTATTTCCTCTCATCCTCTTATAGCAAGATTCATGAGAGGCCTTCTTTTGACTAAACCTCCCATTAGACCACCTCCAGTGGCATGGGACTTGAATCTGGTTCTTGGCCAACTTATGAAGCCACCCTTTGAACCCTTAGCCACTACCTCCTTGAAATTCCTTTCCTGGAAAGTTATTTTTCTCATTGCAGTCACCTCTGCTCGCCGTATCAGTGAGTTGCAAGCTTTAGTGGCTAATCCTCCTTATACAAGGTTCCATCACGACAAGGTAGTCCTCAGAACTAATCCACACTTTATGCCTAAAGTGGTCTCACCTTTTCATCTGAACCAGGAGGTGTATTTACCTGTCTTTTTTCCAGGACCTCATGCATCAAGTGCAGAGAGGAATCTTCATACCCTGGATTGTAAAAGAGCACTTGCTTTCTACTTACAAAGGACACAGCAACATAGAAAGTCCTCTCAACTTTTTGTTGCTTTTGATCCTTCTCATTTAGGACTTCCAGTTTCCAAGAGAACTCTGTCTAATTGGATTGCTCAGTGTATTTCCTTCGCCTACCAGAGCAAGAATCTTTCTCTGTAGGGCCATGTCACAGCTCACAATGTGAGGGCCATGGCAGCCTCTATGGCTCATCTTAACTCTGTGTCCATCGACCAAATCTGTCGAGCGGCCACCTGGGCATCGGTTCATACCTTCACAGCCCATTACTGCTTGGACAAGGACTCCCGCCGGGATGCCTTGTTTGGTCAGGCTGTTCTCAAACACCTGTTCCATACCTAATCAACTCCTATCCTCCATCCCTGACTGGATGCCTGAGATTCATAGGTGCAGGTGGAGCCCTTCCCAGGGAATCACAATCTGGGTGATCTCCCAGGCATCTCTAGCTGGGGAGTCCCCATATGTGAAGACTCGTTCCTGGAGATAGCACAGTTACTTACCTGTAACAGGTGATCTCTGGGAACAGCAGGAATAAGTCTTCACAACCCACCCACCTCCCCTAGGAGTTGTATCTCTCTATCTATCTTTCCTTTCCTCTCTCTCTCTCTTTGTCTCAGCTTTAAAACTCGAACTGGAGAGAGGCAGTTAGGAAAGGCGGGAAGGCAGCACGCAGGCGCTGTGGGATGTTCCCAAAAGCTTTCCTTTTGGACGCTGGGGAGCGTTCCCGCTCAGGCTCCGTCGGTACCGACGATACCCATATGTGAAGACTTATTCCTGCTGTTCCCAGAGATCACCTGTTACAGGTAAGTAACCGTGCTTTCCTGGGTGGTGGTTCCTAATGTGGAACCTTGCATCGTGTAACCATAGTTTGGGTTGTTCTTCCCTAGGTGCATAACTTTGAACTTGTCCGCATTAAATTTCATCTGCCATTTTGATGCCCAGTCTTCCAATTTATTAAGATCCTCTTGCAATTTTCCACAATCCTCATGGGTTTTAACAACTTTAAATAGTTTTGTGTCATCTGCAAATTTGATAACCTCACTCGTTTATTCCCTTTTCCAGGTCATTTATGAATATGTCAAAAAGCAGCGGACCCAGCACAGAACCTTAGGGTACACCACTATTCACCTTTTTTCGCTGGGACATTTGGCCATTTAGCCCTACCTTCTGCTTTCTGTCTTTTAACCAGTTCCTGATCCACAATAGTACACTGTCTCCTATTCCATGACTCTTTAGTTTTGCTAAAAGTCACTGATGAGGGACCTTGTCAAAGGCTTTCTGAAAGTCCAAATACACTATATCAGCCTACTCGCCTTTGTCTACCTGTTTATTCACACCTTCAAAAAAACATAACTGATTAGTAAGACAAGATCTTCCTTGTTTAAAGCCATGTTGGCTGTCTCCCATTAAGCCATGACTATCTTTCATTGTTCAGCAATTTTGTTCTTTGATGGTTTCTACCATTTTTCCCGGTACTGACGTCAGGCTCACTGGTCTATAGTTTCCCGGATCATCCCTGGAACCCTTTTTAAAAATTGGCGTTACATTGACCATCCTCCAGTCTTCAGGTATTACAGATGATTTTAATGATAGTTCACAGATTACTAATAGCAAGTCTGTAATCTCATAGTTCACGTCTTTCAACACCCTTGGATGTATACCATCTGGTCCAGATGATCTGCAACTCTTCAGTTTATCAAATAGTTGTAATACATCATCTTCCTGATGTATTGATAGTTCCTTCAATTCTTCCGCACCTTTAAATACCACTTCAGTCATGAGTAACATCCCTACATCTTCCTCAGTAAAGACCGAAGCAAAGAATTCATTCAGTCTCTCCGCTATCGCCTTTTCGCCTCTTAGTGCTCCTTTAACACATCTATCATCTAATGGACCAACTGACTTTCACAGGTTCCTGAGCGGTCCTCCAGTTTAGTCCTCCACAATCGGGTAGTGCACCTCCTCCTGGAGACTGGACCAATCAACTCTTTCTGTATGATGTATGCAGGCGGAGCTCCCATAAGCCCCCAGTGTGTCCAGTCTCCTTGCAGCTTGAGGACGTGTGTGCTTATCCTGGGCACACTTAGTGGCACTTGTGGAAGCAACACTAGTTAGTTCTGGGTGTTTTCTTTTGCCTTACTCCTTTGGTTTAATTAGGTAGCTGTTCCTTTAAGTGTTAAAAAAAAAAAAAAAAAGGAAAGGTGATTCAGGGGGCCTCCCGGGAAGTCAGTCCTGCATTGGGCTCCAGCCTTCCGGACCGGAGGCTGTTGGCAGTCAGGTTTGATCTCTCCCCTGGACAGCACGGGGAGTAGATCTACCCTTTGCAGACAGCTCCTTGGTGTTGAGCTGCTTCCTGTCAGTTTTCTGCCGGTGCCGGGTAGGAATCTTTCTTTACTTTCTGCCATGGGTGCTGCAGCACGTTTCCCTTCAGCTCTAGCAAGGTGAGTTGACTGCCATCAGAGCCTCGTTTCGGCGGTGGGGGTCCGAGCCCAGGATTTTTATTTTTTCCCCCCCCCCCCTGCCTGTCTCTTGCCATTCTTTTGCTGCTGTTTTCATTTCTTTATTTTGCCTTATTTTTCGCGCCGTTTTTTGAGCGCGAGTGCATGAGCCGGCGGCCATTTTGAAGCCCTGAAAGGGGTTTTTCATCCGGCTTCAACACTTGTGCACGGGCTTCCCTTGCGTTTTTCGGACTAATTTTTTTGGCGATTTTGCTGAGGACACTCTGAGGATTCAGGGGAGTATTTTATTTTTTTCAAAAAAAAAAAAAAAAAGCACTTTTAATCGGGTTAGCAACTTCAGCTTTCCTTCTCTGTGGGGTCAGTTTGCCTGTTTTTGCTGTGCTACTATTGCATTGACATGGCTTCCAAACCGCAGTGCGTGGTTTGTGGGTTGTGTAGAGCGGCGGTGGCGGACTCTGGCATCTGTCGCAGCTGCGCCTCTATTTCGGCAGACTTAGAACATCATCCGGTGTTGAAGGAGCTGCCAGAACCTGATGGCCCTCCTAATTTGGCGGAAGGGGATCTTTCGCCTGGCTCTCTTCCGCCTTGTTCTGTTCCCCCTGCTACGGGCCAGCCTACGGAGGTGCTAAACAATGCCCTTGCATCCCCATCCGTGGATTTTTCCCCGGATTTTGTGCTCCTTATGCACCAGGCGTTTCGCTTGAGCCGGTCCGGTCACTTGCCTGAGGCTTTGCCTGCGTCTCTTCCCTCCCTGTCCTCGGGGGGGGGGGGGGCGGCGTCCTTCTCCGCCGGCTGCCAAGAGGTTTAGATCCCTGGAACTCGATCAGGACGCCGTGGGTTATCCTGATTTGGAGGCGGAGGGTGATCCTGATGCTGAGGGAGACGATTTGGAGGACGGTGAAATCCAAGAACCTGAAGACCAAGCGCGGATTATTCGCGTTTTCCGTAGAGAAGAGTTAGTGCCCTTGATCACGGAGTCTCTTCAGACCCTTCACTTGGCGGTCCCTCGGCCTCTAGAGGATGACGGTTTGGAGGATCCGCTCATTCAAGCGGTGCGGGAGTCCCAGGTGGTGTTTCCCGTGCACCGTGTGGTGGAACAAATGATCCAATCAGAGTGGGATCAACCAGAATCCGGTTTGAAAGGCATTCGGACTATGAATCGTCTATACCCCTTAGCCGACAAGGACTTGTTTAAGTCCCCGCGGGTGGATGCTGCGGTGTCAGCGGTAACTAAGAAGACCACCATCCCGGTGGAGGGTGGTGCTGCCTTAAAGGATGCGCAAGATAAGAAGGTGGATAATTTATTGAAACAAGCTTTTGATACTAATGCTTTGTCCCTACAGGCCTCGATTTGTGGCGCTTGGGTGGCTCGCGCCTGTTTACGTTGGTCGCAGCACTTGCGCTCCGCCTCTGGCTTGGATCAGCAGGGGTTGTTGGAGGTCACCCGCTTATAGTCTGGCTCGGCGTACTTGGCGGATGTGCATTATGACTTAATTAGGACATTGGCTAATAGCATGGCTTCTTTGGTAGCGGCGCACTGGTCCATCTGGTTGCGTAACTGGGCGGCCGACAGTTCTTCAAAGTCCCGTCTCAGTAAATTGCCCTTCAAGGGCAAATTATTGTTTGGTGATGCTCTGGATAAGTTAGTTCTCCAGGACCAAGCAGGAAGTCAGTCCTCACTTATGGGTGACGTCGGCGCCGACGGAGCCCTCGCGGAGCAATTTTCCCCAGCTTTCAAAGAAAGCCTTTGGGAATTGCAGCGCGCATGCGCGGTCGTCTTCCCGCCCGAAGGTGCCATCTTAGCCAGTCTTTTTTTCCGCGGAGCCCTACAGACGTCCCCGTCTTGTCCCCGCGAAAAAGTTGATTTTCTTCTTTATTTTATCCTTTTTCTTTCGGTTCGACGCCGATCGTTTTCCCGCCCGGACTCGCGACGCCGGTCTCGAGTCCTCTTACGTTTTTTCGGTTTTTCTGACTTAGTCAGCTTTCGTTTTCGTTTTCCCTGGCAGCCCGGTCCTTTGACCTCGCAGGGGCCCTTTTTCCCCCGATGGCTGCCAGTGGGTTTAAGCGGTGTGGTCGGTGTGACCGAAATATGTCACTAACCGACACACACGACTTTTGCCTCCGCTGCCTGGGCCCGGATCATGAGGAACTGATCTGTGGGCCCTGCAGCAAACTGTCCTCAAAGGCGTTGAGAAGTCGGCGGCATCAGCGTGAGAGAATCTTCGCTGACCCCAGCCGTACCCGGACATCGTCGGAGGCCTCCGTGTCGAAAGGCTCCAGCTCGGACCGTCGCCGGAGCTCCTCCGACCGGGGTTCTCCCTCCGGGGACCATCGTCGGAAGGAAAAACCCGCGAGGGCGGCGTCGGTGGACGCTCCTGGCTCCGCGAGGGCCAGGTCGCATAGCCCCGACAGCCGCCCCGGGTCCTTGGAGAAGGAACACCTCCCGAAGCGACCTCGCCTGGAGTCGGAGATGCCTGCCCGGGTAAGTCCTGTGGTCCTTCTGGACTCGCCTCCGCGACAGCCGACGTCGGGCCCGACGCCGTCGAGGCCCAAGTCGGGGGCTGCTGGGTCACCTGAGCTCGGACTCAGGTTGACGGCCTTGGAGAGCAGACTGTCTGCCTTCATGGACCAGCAGAGGGCACTGCTCGCTGGCTTCGCTGGCGTCGCTGCCCCGACCGCCGGGACGTCGACGTCCAAGTCGACCCCGGAGACCGAGCCGATCCTCGAGTCGATGAGAACTCGAGTCGATCCTCGGTCGAGGTCGCCCTCGGCCTCCCGTTCGGGACCGAGGTCGCCGACGCCGACTCCCTCGGCGTCGGGGCGGCTGGCGCCGCACCCTGCCCGGGCCGACCCCACCGAGTCCTCGTCGGAGTCGGTCTGGGAGTCTGAGGAGGAAGAGTCACCTGATTCTTTCCGGACTCGGTGTGTCCCCTCGGACTCACCGGAGTCCGAGCCTCGGAAGCAGTCCCCCCCGGAGGATGCCCGGTTCTCGGACTTCGTTAGGGATATGGCCAAGGCTTTGGCCTTCCCTGCGGATCCCGAGGAGGAGCCTCGAGCCGAAGAGCTCGACGCCCTCCAGTATGACTCTCCCGCGAGGGAACACTTTACTGTGCCGGTTCCTCCTATGCTGGAACGACTACTCTTCCGCATGTGGGAGAGTCCGGCCTCCTCGCCGGTCCTGAGCAAGCGGGTCGATTCTATCTATCGGGTCCGCAAGAGCCCTGGCTTTCAAAAGGCGCAGCTGCCACACCATTCCATGGTAGTGGAATCGGCCATGCATCGTCTTAAGAGCCAGAAGATGCACTCCTCGGTGCCTCGTGGAAGGGAGGCCCGTAACCTGGATGGCCTTGGCAAGAAGTGCTTCCAGGGCTCTATGCTCGCATGTCGTGTCCAGACTTACCAGCTATACATGGGCATGTATCTCCGGGATCTGGCTAAAGAGCTAGCCGGATTCTCCGCTGGTCTCTCCGAGGAGCCCTTGCGGAGGTTCCTAGCCTTGTCCACGGGCATTCGGGAATGCTCAAAGTTCATGTCCCGAGCAGCCTATGATGGTTTTGAAGCCTCGGCTCGAGTGGCCGCAGCCGGCATCGGTGCCCGCCGACAGGCTTGGCTTCAGTCGTCAGACCTTGAGCCCTGGGTACAGGACAAGTTGGTCGATGTCCCCTGCCGAGGCGAAAACCTCTTTGGCAAGCCCATGGCGGAAAAGGCTGCACAAATTGAGACTGAGACTCTCACCAGGACCAGGCTTTCTAGGAAGACCTCCGCCCCTTCCCAGAAAAAGAAGGGCTCGGGGAAAAAGTCCTTTTACCCGAGGAAGGCGGCTGCCTACAAACAATACCCCCATTATCAGGCCCCTGCAGCTCCCCAACAGGGCCAGCAGGCCAAGGGACGGGGTAACGGGTCCCGTAGGCAGCAAGCCCCCAAGCCTGCACCACCAGCCCCTGCTCAGCAGGGTGGGGGTTTTTGACTCGCTCAGCATAGCCTCTCCCCCCCCGCTGGTCACCCCCAGCACCGGAGGCCGGCTGGTTCACTTCGCCCACAGGTGGTCCAGCATCACCGCAGATGCCTGGGTGCTTCAGGTCGTGCGAGAAGGCTACCTTCTCCACTTCCATCAGGTCCCTCCCTCCTATTTTCCGGGAGAGCCTCCGCGCCCCCCTCTGCACAGGGAGTTGCTCCTTCAGGAGTTGGCAGGTCTTCTGCAGGATCAGGCGGTGGAACCGGTGCCACACCGCCTGAGAGGTCAAGGCTTCTATTCAAGGTATTTTCTGATACCAAAGAGAACAGGGGGCCTCAGACCCATCCTGGACTTGCGCAACCTCAACAAGTTCCTTGTGCGGGAGAAGTTCAAAATGCTTACCCTTGGAATCCTTCTGCCCTACCTCCAGCAGGGAGATTGGCTATGCTCCTTGGATCTAAAGGATGCCTACACGCACATCCTCATCCACCCAAGCCACCGCCAATACCTAAGGTTTGTGGTGGCGGGAAATCATTACCAGTACAGAGTACTGCCCTTTGGCCTGTCCTCCGCACCGCGAGTCTTCACAAAATGTCTCGCGGTCGTGGCGGCCCATCTCCGGCTTCACGGCCTCTGTCTTTCCGTACCTCGACGACTGGCTCATCAGAGCAGCGTCCGCTCAGGAGGTCACCAACGCCACGTGCCGCACGGTGGCTCTGCTGCAGCACTTGGGCTTTGTTATAAACTTCGCAAAGTCCACTTTGCTCCCCTCACAGGATCTCGAGTTCATCGGCGCAAGGCTGCACACTCCTCAGGCGCGAGCGTATCTACCGCTCGACAGGGCTCAGCGGCTCATGGACCTAGCCGACCGCTTTCGCAGCCAGCCCCTGGTCTCCGCCAGGCGCTTCCTGAGACTGCTCGTCCATATGGCTTCCACTGTCCATGTGACCCCCAATGCCCGCCTGAATATGCGGTCTGCTCAATGGTGTCTCCGCCGGCAGTGGCGACAGGCCACGGGCGGCCTCGCAGACCTAGTGCGCGTTTCCGAGCCGCTGATCTCGTCTCTCCGGTGGTGGCTCCGGCTGCCGAACCTGACATTCGGTATGCCCTTCCAGTCACCTCAGCCGACCCGGGTGCTGACCACCGATGTATCCCTCCTGGGCTGGGGAGCGCAATGCCAAGAGGCGCGTACTCAGGGCCTATGGACCACGTGGGAGTCTGCTCAGCAGATCAACTTCCTGGAGCTCCGGGCGATCCGCCTAGCTCTCAAGGCCTTCTCCCACCTGACTTCCCAACAGTCCGTCCTTGTCCAGACGGACAACCAAGTTGCCATGTTCTACGTGAACAAACAGGGGGGCACGGGCTCCTTTCTCCTCTGCCGGGAGGCTCAGAAGCTCTGCTCTTGGGCCGTCAGTCACGGCATTCTCCTCAAGGCAGTTTACCTCCCGGGCCAAGACAATTGCCTTGCGGACAAACTCAGCAGGGTCCTCCAGCCGCACGAGTGGCGTCTGGATCCCTTGGTAGTTCAGAAGCTCTTCCTCAAGTGGGGCCTCCCCACGATGGATCTCTTTGCCAGTCCTCGCAACCGGCAGCTTCCTCGCTTCTGCTCTCGTCTGCCACACCCCCTTCGGGTTGCGGCGGACGCCTTTCTGATCTCATGGTCGGGGAGCCTTCTGTATGCGTTCCCTCCCATCCCGCTAGTCTCTCGGACTCTTTTCAAGGTTCTCCGAGACAAAGCCTTCATGATCCTGGTGGCCCCTCGCTGGCCCAGGCAGCCGTGGTTTCCGCTCCTGCTGCAACTGGCGGTGGAGGATCCAATCCCTCTGGGGGTACAACCGGATCTCCTCACTCAGGATCAGGGGTCCCTCCTGCACCCCAACCTCAGGTCTCTCAACCTCATGGCCTGGCTGCTGAGAGGGTAGTCCTTGCTCCCCTTCTCCTGCCGGCGGAGGTGGAGGAGGTCGTCTTGGCTTCGCGACGGCCTTCTACCCGCAAATGCTACGCCCTTAAATGGCGTCGCTTTGCAGTCTGGTGTACCCAACAGTCTCAGGATCCCTTCTCCTGCCCGGTGTCGGTGATCTTGCAGTACTTGCTGCACCTCTCTAATCTGGGACTTAAGTCCAACTCCATCAAAGTTCACCTCAGTGCTCTTTCAGCACATCATGTGCCGGTGGACGGCAGACCTCTCTCCAATGACCCTCTCGTAGCGAGGTTTCTCCGAGGTCTCCTTCTACTTAAACCACCTCTGCGCCCGCCAGCGCCTGACTGGGACCTGAATGTGGTTTTACAGCGGATCACCTGTCCGCCTTTTGAACCCATGGCTACCTGTTCTCTCCGTTTTCTGTCTTGGAAAACGCTGTTCTTGATAGCCCTCACTTCCGCTAGGCGCGTAAGTGAATTGCAGGCCCTCGTGTCTGATCCCCCTTACACTCGGTTCTACAAAAATAGGGTAGTCCTACGGACTCACCCTAAATTTCTTCCAAAAGTGGTCTCCCCTTTTCACATCAATCAGGAGGTGGTACTTCCAACCTTCTTTCCCAGACCACACTCCAGCCGAGCTGAAACGGTCCTCCATACCCTGGACTGTAGAAGGGCTCTGAACTTCTACCTTGACCGTACGCGGGAGCACCGTAAAGCTGCTCAGCTTTTTGTGTCTTTTGACCCCAATAAATTGGGGCTCCCGGTCTCCAAGCGTACTCTGTCCATCTGGGTTGCGGACTGTATCTCTTGGGCTTATGGGGCAGCCGGACTCTCCTTAGAAAGTCGAGTCACGGCTCATTGCGTTCGGGCAAAGGCTACGTCAGTGGCTTACCTCCGCTCTGTTCCGCTGGCAGACATCTGCCGGGCCGCTACTTGGTCTTCGAGCCAGACTTTTGCGGTCCATTACTGTCTCGAGAGGGAGTCCCGCAGGGACAGTGCTTTCGGACAAGCAGTCCTCCGTAATCTCTTTGAGGTCTGAGCAACTCCTACCCTCCATCCCGGATGTGGGCTACCGGTGGGTGATAATTCAGCGAAGATTCTGTCCTTCTGTGCTGCTGAGCTAGAGGGAGCTCATTTTTGTGCTTAGGGTCTCCGGTAGCCTTAAGCTTGGGAGTCCCATAAGTGAGGACTGACTTCCTGCTTGGTCCTGGAGAAAGCGTAGTTACTCACCTGTAACAGGTGTTCTCCAGGAGCAGCAGGAATCAGTCCTCACTACCCTCCCTCCTCCCCTTAGAGTTGCAATCGTCTGCTTATGTTCTTTTTGCAAATTTTTATGCTGTCTTTTTAGCTATGTCATCTGACTGGCTAAGATGGCACCTTCGGGCGGGAAGACGACCGCGCATGCGCGCTGCAATTCCCAAAGGCTTTCTTTGAAAGCTGGGGAAAATTGCTCCGCGAGGGCTCCGTCGGCGCCGACGTCACCCATAAGTGAGGACTGATTCCTGCTGCTCCTGGAGAACACCTGTTACAGGTGAGTAACTACGCTTTAAGGACCTTGGTGAGTCTAAGGGCGGTAGACTACCGGAGGATAAGCCCAAGCTAACTAGAACCGTGCCCTCTGCGCGCGGCCAGTTTCGCGACTTTCGTCGATTTCGCTCTTCCCGTCTTTGGGGTTCTCAGCGCGGTCGTTTTGGATCGCGCTCCCAGGGGTTTCGTGGTTTCCGAGGAGCTGGACGAGGCTTCTCTGGAGCTTCCACCTCCTCGTCCTCTTCCTTTAATCGCAAGCCACAATGAAGCGAGGTGGGCTCTGGAGGGAAGTCCGGTCATCGGGGGTCGCTTACGCGATTTTCTTCCTCCTAGGGCCCAAATTACCTCAGATCAGTGGGTGCTGCAGATAATCGAAAAGGGTTATGCGCTGGAGTTTGCGTTCTCGCTCCAGGATTCCTTTGTTCTGTCCCCCAGCAAGGGCGATCAAAAGTCTCGGGCCCTGCGCGTGACCCTTCATCTCTTATCCCTCGGGGCGGTGGTTCCCGTTCCTTCTTCCGAGCGAGGCGCCGGTCGCTACTCCATCTATTTTGTAGTTCCAAAGAAGGACGGTTCTCTCCGACCCATCTTGGATCTCAAGGGCGTGAATCGTGCTCTCAAAGTTCCGCACTTTCGGATGGAAACTTGCGATCTGTCATCGTAGCGGTGCGGCAAGGGGAGTTTCTCTCGTCCCTCGATCTCTCAGAGGCTTATTTACACATTCCCATCCGAGAGTCTCATCAGAGGTTCCTCCGTTTCGCGTTTCCGTGGGGTCACTATCAATTTCGGGCCATGCCGTTCAGTCTAGCTACTGCTCCCCGTACTTTCACGAAAGTGATGGTGGTGGTAGCAGCGGCTTTGCGGAAAGAGGGCATCCTTGGTCACCCGTATCTCGACGATTGGTTAATTCGGGCGAAGTCCAGCGACGAGTGTGTGCAAGTCACGAGCAGAGTGGTCTCTCTGCTACTGGATCTCGGATGGGTGGTCAACGAACAGAAGAGTCGTCTGCTGCCGACTCAAGACCTCGAATACCTAGGAGTGCGTTTCGACACGGTCAGGGGTCTGGTGTGTTTGCCGGAGCGCCGTGTTCTAGCCTTACAGAACCTCGTCCGCCTCTTCCTGCGTTTGCCTGCCCCGTCCGTGTGGTGGTACCTTCGCCGCCTCGGCACGATGGCCGCAACCCTGGAGGTGGTTCCTTGGGCGAGGTTCCATATGCGTCCACTTCAGAGTGCCTTGTTACGCCGTTGGTCCAACCAGTTCGACTCTTTGAACATGAGGTTGCCTTGCCCGAAGCCGGTTCGTCGGTCGCTCCGGTGGTGGCTCTGCTCGAAAAACCTGCGGATGGGGCTTCCCTTGGAACCTCCTCTTTGGGTTCCGTTCATGATGGATGCCAGCCTCTCCGGCTGGGGTGCTCACTGCGGGGATCGCTTCGCGCAAGGGACGTGGTCTCCCCTGGAGGCTTCTTGGTCGATCAACCGGCTCGAACTTCGGGCGGTGAGGCTCGCCCTGGTAGCCCTTGAAACCATGGTACTAGGGAGGCCGGTGCGCGTGCTCTCGGACAATGCGACGACCGTGGCCTACATCAATCGCCAGGGGGGCACCGGCAGTGTGCCCTTGGCAGCGGAGGCGACGGCTTTGTTCTCGTGGGTACAGACTCGTCTGCCGGCGATCTCGGCAGCGCATATAGCAGGCACGGAGAATGTGCAAGCGGACTTTCTCAGCAGAGTGCGGGTAGACCCCGGGGAATGGGAACTAAACTCGCAGGTTTATGCGCAGATAGTTCGTCGGTGGGGTCCTCCCGTCATGGATCTCATGGCGACGTTTCAGTCGGCGAAGGCGGGGCGCTTCTTCAGCAGGCGCCGAGAACGCATGTCCGAGGGGCTCGACGCCCTCATTCAGCCGTGGCCGACGTCCGGACTTCTTTATGTCTTTCCTCCGTGGGCGTTGATCGGTCGGGTCGTTCAGCGCATAGAAAGCCACCGGGGGCGGGTGTTGCTGGTAGCTCCAGACTGGCCCAGGAGACCTTGGTATGCCGACCTGGTCAGATTACGCGACGGCGTTCCCTGGCCCCTGCCCTCGTTACCGGATCTTCTTCTTCAGGGTCCACTGAAGATGCTCCAGGTGGCTCGATTCTCGCTTACGGTTTGGCCATTGAGAGGGCTCGTTTAAAGAAGAGGGGTTACTCCCCTGCGGTAATTAACACTCTCCTTCGGGCGCGCAAGGCGTCCACCTCTCTCACTTATGTGCGCGTGTGGAAAATTTTTGAGGACTGGTGCTCCAGACGGGGTGTGCGGGCGGCGACGGTATCCGTGCCCGTTGTTTTAAGTTTTCTTCAGGATGGCTTTGATAAAGGTCTTGCCGCCAGCTCTCTGAAGGTTCAGTTGGCGGCTCTCTCCTGTTACCGGGGCAAAGTGTTGGGGCTTTCTCTCGGGGCTCATCTGGACGTGCAACGTTTTCTCAGGGCGGTTGGTCGCTTGCGTCCTTCGCGTAGAATCTCCGTTCCTCCGTGGGACTTGAATCTCGTTCTGCGGGCTTTGGTTCGAGAGCCCTTTGAGCCTCTCCGACGGGCGTCTCTTAAAGATCTGACTCTGTAGACCGTTTTTCTCGTGGCCATCTGTTCTGCCAGACGGATCTCTGAATTCCAAGCGCTTTTATGCAGGGAGCCTTTTTTGTCCTTTTCCCCGGATCGTGTGGTCCTTCGGCCCGTTCCTTCCTTTTTGCCGAAGGTGGTCTCGCCTTTTCATTTAAATCAGGTGGTTTTCCTCCCGGTTCTGCAGGCCGTTTCCGACAGTCCTGCGGACAGGGGACTTCAATACCTGGATGTGAAACGCGTTCTTCAGCGTTACTTGAAAGTGACTGCGGCCTTCCGAAAAACCGACCGTTTGTTCGTGCTGTTTGGCGGCGCGCGAAAAGGTGAGGCGGCGGCTAAAGCCTCTATCGCGCGTTGGGTCAAAGAGGCGATCGCGTCGGCGTATCTGTTGCAGCATAGGTCGGTTCTGGAGGGGTTGCGAGCCCACTCTACCAGGGCTCAGGCGACGTCCTGGGCGGAGCTTAGCTTAGTTCCGCCAGCGGAAATCTGTAAAGCGGCCACTTGGTCGACGTTGCATGCCTTCAGTAAACCCTACCGGTTGGATGTGTTGGCCGCTCGGGATTCTTGTTTTGGTTCGGCTGTTCTGCGCGCCGGCTGGCAAGGTCCCGCCCGGTGTTGACTGCTCTGTTACATCCCGATTGTGGAGGACTAAACAGGAGGACCGCTCAGGAAATGGAAATTACACATACCTGGTAATTGTAGTTCCTGGAGGGTCCAGTTTAGTCCTCCTTCCCTCCCGTGTCTCAGGTTGTCTGTTGCGGCGCGCTTTGGCGAATAGCTCGGTCTGCGAGCGTTTTTCTTTGATCTTTTCTGGCTTCGCTGCTCCTTTCGGCCGCGCTTCGGTCCATTGGTTGGTGTGGGTTTTCTTCCAGCCTTTTCCCTTGGGTGTCTGGGTGGGGGCTGTCCTTTTTATTGCCGGTGCGTCGATAGGGGCGCAGTCCAGCGGTCTGACTTCCTCATTTGGGGAGGGGTTGGGACCTTCTTGGGGACACAGTTTCTCTTTTGGGTTTAAAAGTCTTTTTATAACAGTATCATGTGTTGCTTCTTTAAGTATGCTTTGTTACTAGTCACTGGGGGCTTATAGGAGCTCCGCCTGCATACATCATACAGAAAGAGTTGATTGGTCCAGGCTGCAGGAGGAGGTGCACTACCCGATTGTGGAGGACTAAACTGGACCCTCCAGGAACTACAATTACCAGGTATGTGTAATTTCCATTTTTTTGCTATGAATGTACTTGAAAGTCTTTATCACACATTTTTTATTTTGCAGCAATCTTCTCAAATTCTCTGTTTGCCGTCTTATCAATGCCTTGCATTTAACTTGCCAGTACTTGTGCTGTTTCCAGTTTTTTCATTTGGCTCTTTTTTCCATTTCCTGAAATATGCTTTTTTTGGCAACAGCCTCTCTGATTTTACCTTTAAACCATGATGTCAGTCTTTTGGACGTCCTTCCACTTTTCTTAAAGCGTGGAATACAGCTGGTCTGGGCTTCCAAGATAGTAGTTTTCAAGAACACCCAAGCTTGATGTAAGTCTTTAACCTTTGCAACTGCTCCTTTTAGTTTCTTCTTAACTGTTTTCCTAATTTTATCATAGTCTCCCTTTTGAAAGTTAAAAGGTAGTACTGTGGATTTCCTTACCATCCCTCCTCCACTAATTAAATCAAACGTGATCATGCTATGATCACTATTGCCAAGTGGCCCCAACACCCTTATCTCTTGCACCAGATCTGGTGTTCCACTAAGAACTAGGTCCAATATGGCTTCCCCTCTGGTCGGTTCATGAACCAGCTGCTCCAAGAAGCAGTCATTTATTTCATCTAGGAACTTTATCTCCCTAGCATGAACTGCCGTGACACTGACCCAGTCGATACCGGAGTAATTAAAATCGCCCATTATTATTAGTGTGCTGTAAGTTGTGTTTTATTTTGTTTTTTGTTAGCTTCCTTGATTTCTTTGAGCATTTCATCATCCATTTGTTCATTCTGGCCAGGCGGCCGTTAGTACACACCCACTGCCATCCCCTTCCCCTTTTTACATGGAGGTTCAATCCATAGAGATTCTACAGCAAATTTTGTTTCCTGCAAAACTTTAATCCTGTCTGACTCGTTGCCCTCTCTAACATAGAGTGCAACCCCTCTACCAATTTGATCAGTTCTATCATAACGATATAGTTACTTATCGTTCCTTTAGTTTAGTCCTCCACCTCTGGGTAGTGTACCTCCTCCTGCGGCTTGGAGACTGGGCAAGTCAAACATGACTTCACTGGATATAGCCTGCTGGTCTCTCCCATCAGCCCCCAGTGTGTCCAGTCTCCATGCAGCAGGAGGACTTTAGTGAGCCTAGCTGCTGGGCTCACTAAAGTGAATAATGAGTATTAGTGACTTAGGTTAAGATTTAATTTGTTTTAATTTAATGCCAGTTAATATGAGTTATGACATCAGTGAAGTAGTTAACAAAAAAAGATGGAAGGGAGGTCAGGGGGATCGGTCTGATCTCCGTTTTTCTCTTTTGAGCCCCTCCGGTCTTCAGCGCTGCTCTCCCTCCCTGGCTTGGACCTGGGGGGGGGGAGGAGGAGTGGAACAGCGTAACGGCACTCTGCCTGTCGGCAGCAATATTGCCCCAGGTTAATTTTTATTGTGATCGGCAGAAGCAACAAATACAAAAAGGCCCTCTCGGTGTTAGCTGGTGTGTGCTTCAGAGCAGCACAGCGGATTGCAGGGCTGCCGTTTTTAGAGAGGCAGAGATTTCAGTGTGGGGGCTACATCAGGCCTGAAGTAGGGTAAGTGTGACGTTGCGCTGCTGGGCTTCGGCAAGAACATCTGGCCCTAATTGAGAGGGGTTGGTAGTGAATCAGAGCTTGAGGTGTGTCAGACGGCTGCCTAGGGTGAGAACTTACACAATCTTGACGATGCATATATTCATATGATTCTTGCAAGGTATTGTGGGTATTGTAGTTCATTCACTCCCAAACACAGCTGATGACAATAATTTGAGTTGTGAAACCAAGTGGTAAGATCAATAAAATACTTCTTTTATTGATGGGGTTTAATTCACCCAGCACATGTATGCTTGATAGCACTATAAATGAGGTTACTTGCTTGCAGTGTTTAAATGGATAACAAAAAGTCACAAAGTAAACCAGAAAACAACCTTCAGCTTGTCAGGCAATTAGCTAATGTGTTCTTAGCAAATAATTACCAAATACAAAGGCACAAAGAAAAGAATAAACTTTGCTGGTTAGGTTAACTTCTGCTTATTTTCCACGCAGATCTCAGCAGTGATTCTCCCTTGCTCACACACACAATCAGGTGCAGCTTTAATTACTATCAATTGACCAGCTGTAAGCCTTTAGCTGGCTGGCTGCTACTGTGTGAACCCAAATCCTGCTTTAAGAGCTGTTTGCAGTGGAAATAAAGAACAAAGTTAGGTTTCTTTGTGATGGCTGATGTGTTTGCTCATAGAAAACTAGCAATAGCATTTAGATAAAGAACAGTCCATGTAAATAGTTTCATCTGCTGTATTTCCCCCTGCATCAACAATCATAGGGTCAATATCATACATTGGCACAGATGAGTCTTTCATTAAGGCACTATCATGAGAATGCTTATTCCCTTGCTGCCATTCTCTATTATAGATAGGGTCTGGATCAGTGTTCATACCTGAGCCTCTCCTGCTATCATTATTCCTCTCTGTATAGCCTGCCCAATATGTAATCCAATTCTGATGTCCAGCCTTCCAATCTTGATCCCTGGACGCTGGATCTTCTCTCACATACCTTCTGGCCTTGGTCTGAAAGTCCCTTCCACATGCAGTCTTCTCTCTTCCAGGTAGCCACTGGTGATTCCTATCTCTGCCACTCCATTCCTCTGGCTGAATCCAGTCCAATGGACTCTGCTGGCTTTTGGAATACCTCCCAGTATGAGTACTGCCTTGGAATCTCCCAGACCTTCCAATGGCCTTTCTTCTCTTCCTTCCAGAGAGTTTCCTTCTCTCTCTATCTGCTTGGCTTGGCTTCTGTTTCTCCAGGTGATACTGGTGCTTGTAGCCGTTGCTGTCTCTGTATCTCTTCCTCCCTCTGTAGCTGTTATCTGAAGAATAAGCTCTATTCTTATCCTGTTCTAATGTGTGCTGCTCCCTAACACAGCGCAGCTGTGTTGAATCAGGCCCTGCCCTTTGAGATGAGTGCTTAGGGATTACCTCATAGCTCTCTTGATTGCACACACATTCTCTCACTTCAGCCCCTCTCATGGCTGCTGGAAACCTGGTGCATTCTGGGACTGGTAGTCTTTTATGTGAAAACTCTGTTTTCTTGCTTCTACCAGAACTGACAGGTTGCTTGTTCAGAGTCACATCATCTTTTCTATAGCTCCTACCTGAGCTATGATAAGCTTCCTTATCACAGGTGTTGCAAGCTGTGCTTCCCGCGCAGGTTGAAGGCACGAGGCAAATATAGCTCCAGATTAGCCTGAAGCAGCTGTGGGGGGAGATCGTTTTTTATTTATTTTTTTGTTTCCCGCTTCAATCGAGGAAGTTTTGGCACCGCAACGCGAGCCGTTGATTCCCGTGCTTTTGTGTGAGCGCAAGGCAGGCTAAGGCTTGTACGGCGCATATAGTACCGGTGCGTTTGGGCGTCCTAGTCTAGCGAGTTTAAATACTTTGACACAGGGTATTTGCATTACTTTAATGTAATTTATTACTTGGTTAAAAAAAAAAAAGAGACCTAGTGCAAGAAGACCCTCGGCGGTAGCTGCGCTGTACTTCAGAGCAGCACCGCCGAGGGCTCAGTAGGGGGGCAGTGTCATCCCCTGGAGTTACTTGCCAGCGGCGCAGAGTATGGGGAAATGTGACTGCACTTTCAGCGTTGGGGCTGACCAGGTCTGGCGCTGCTTGGCGGTTCAGCGCAGCCACAGTGCGGCTCCTGGGGGAACCTGGTCCCCAGCGCTCCTTAGGGATTTAGTTCAATTTAAATTTGTTTCAAAACTGTGTTCTCGTTGTTGCCTTCTTGTCGGGAGCAGTATCCCTACCCTAGCAGTGGCACTAGATTATGGTAGCGGGGGTGCAGTTCCCTTATTGGAGAAATGTAACACCGCTTTGACCCGGTGAAAAGCGGGATATAAATTCAGTTAAATAAAATAAATAAATAAATGTCTAGGGTTTGCCATTAATCCACTGTGAAGTTCCACAGAGGCTGGTTTCAGTGTTCTCTTGGGTCTTGCAAAAAAAACAAAAAAAAAAAACACAAAAAACATTTTGTTGCCCGAAATAGACAATTGAACTGCAATGCTGATGTGTCACATGGTTAATATGCAAGTTAAATCCCTGGTGTCTTTCTCCACAGGGTCTTAATGCAATGCTCGAATGGCATAGTCTTTTATAACTCTGTCTAATATTTTCATTTCTCTGATTGACAATGCTTTCATGATTGGTGTAAGAAAATCTCTCCTTATTGGACGGTTTAGTTCTGCCATTTAAGAGTGGATCGGGATAACATGTTTACAAGGCTGGATGAGCCTTTTGGTGATAAACACTTCATGTTATATGTTTGTTTTTTATGGATACCATTATGGACCAATAGTCAAAGGCATTCCTCTTTTGTCATAGGGTTTTCCCTTCTTTATTGGTCTGTGTTGTGTTTAGGAAAATCATGTTTATTAGTTTTACATAAACACCAACGCCAACACGTATAAAACCAGGGCAATAGCAATACATAATAAAACCATATCATCTAAACACTACGCTACACATAGACAAACAACACATTACTGGTCTAGGAGGTAGCGTAAGTCGTACGAGCGAGAAGGTAAGAACCCCAAAAGTCCAAGCCCCCTGCTGTCCCCCCCCCCACTACCCTCTCCCACCCTTCCCGTACTCCCCCCCCCCCCACCAGCCCACCCCCCTCCCACTCCCACCCACTTCCCACTCCCACCCACTTCCCACTCCCACCCACTTCCACTCCCTACCCCCCCTTCTAACCCTACCCCCCCTCCCTCAGACTATACTAAACAAACTTACGAAGCCCCAGGGCTACTAAAAGGCTCCGCAAGGCTGGTCAGCGATTTATCTCTGTTGACTGGTCCCCACACCCTCAGGTGGTGATCCCATTTATTCCCCCCCAACAGCTTAGCTGAGCGCCGCTCCATTTCCATCAATGCTGCCATCGCCCTCACCCACTCCCCCACTGTGGGTGCTGTGTCTGTTAGCCAATGCCGCAGTATAACTTGCTTCATCACTACAAAGCCTTTGGTGCAGAGTGTACGCGCTGCTCCACCAAGCGGTGTCTCCCGCTCATAGGAGTCAAACAGACACCATTCTGGGCTCATCTCCAAGTCTTCCCTTAACCATCTCCCCAGTTTCCTCCCCACACCCAACCAAAACCCTTGAATATGGATACACGCCCAAAACCGGTGTGCCAGGCCCCCCCTCTCCACCTTGCAGAGACTACACACATCTGTCTGTAGCAGCCCTACTTTGGCTGCCCAAATATTGTGGACATACGCCTGCCAGAGAAATTTATACTGAATCTCTTGCAACTGCACCGCCTCTGAGATCTTTTTGACTGCGGCCAGTGCCCTCCGTAGTCGTTCCTCTGTTCCTTGCGGCACACCATCCTTCTGCCATTTCTCCACTAAGGCCACCAAGCTGGTGCTGTCCCCCTCTGGACAGAGCGCCTGCTCCCACCCCCGTTGTGTTATTTTCCCTTCCAAACTATTAAACAGCTCCAACATTCCGCCCCGTGCTATCACTTGTCCTTGAGTCTTCCTGAGCCAAAGAGTATAGTGCCGGACCTGAAAATAGAAAAATTGATCATGGGCTCCTAAAGCAAACTTCTTCCGGAGAGAATCAAAAGAATCCAGCCCCTCGCTCCCCTCCATACATAGTTGCCCTAAGTAACGAAGCCCCCGAGCTGCCCACCGTCTTGCCACTGCTGAGGTCAGCCCCGGGGTAAAAGCCACATTACCCAGCAGAGGAAGACAGTCTGTCGCATGCCATGAGACTTTTCTGCACCTACAGAGGGCCTTCCAAGTGACCCCTGCCGCCCGCCAGAAGCCAGATAGCCAACAGCTCTCCGGTGCAGCCCCCCAGGTGCCCTGCAGAACTGCCATGCGATGATGTGGGGCCGCCGCATCATCCAGAATTGTCAATGGAACTATTTCCGAACTGCCCTCTACCATATCTCTCAAGATCCGTACCCAACACACTGTATTATAGCCTCGCACTGATAATAAACCAGCCCCACCAAGCTCTTTGGGCTGCATCAGAACGCCCAATGCTATACGCGCCCGCCAGCCTCGCCACAGGAATCTAGACAGATGATGTTGCAAAGTCAGGACCTCCCGCCGCCAGAGCCACACTGGCAGGTGCCGCAGAACATATACCCACCTGGGATACTCCACCATGTTAAATAACGCAATCCGGCCACTGAGTGATAATGGCAGCGGTTCCCATCTCCGCAAGCGATCCACGGTCCCCGCAAGCAGGGTCTGGATATTCACTCTATATAGCTGATCTAATCCCGCCGGTGTGTGGATGCCCGGGTAGCGGATCTGTCCATCCGCCCAGCTCAATGGGAAGGCGCCCCTCCAAAACGTCCGATTCCGACCGCCCACATCCAACCCTAATGACTTTGCAGCATTAATTTTCAAACCTGAAAAGGTCCCAAACTCTTCTATAATGTGTAGTGCCTGCACCAGTGATTGCTGTGGGTTTGTCAAACAAAGAAGCATATCATCTGCAAAAGCGCTGATTTTAATTCCATCCGTCGGCCAACTAATCCCTGTCACCTCCTCCTGCTGCATCAACTTCACAAGTAGAGGCTCCACATGCAGTATAAAAAGGAGGGGCGACAGTGGACAGCCCTGTCTGTTTCCTCGTTTTAACACAAATGCGGGCGAAACCTCACCCCCCATTGCTATAAACGCGCGAGGCTCTGTGTACAACGCTCCGACCCAACCCACAAACTGCCCCTCAAAGCCAAAGCGCTGCAATACTTCGAACATATACTCCCACGAAACACGATCGAAAGCTTTCTCAGCGTCTAAACTGGCCAGCGCTCCATGCCCAACAGAACTTTCGCAATGTTACAGGCCGCCCCTCTGCCTTTCACAAATCCGGCCTGGTAATCCCCTATAAGATGGGTCAAGACATTCTGTGCCCTGTCTGCCAGAATCGAGGCCAGTATCTTCATGTCAAAATTAATAAGGGAGATCATCCTATACGAGGCTGGGTCTTCCGGGTCCTTCACCGGCTTATGGATAAGCGAGATAGAAGCCGTTCGCATGTCTCGTGGAAAACCCCCGGTATCTAAGACTTCCGCATACACCGCTGCCAGAATAGGCACCACCTGCACACCAAGAATTTTATAGAATTCTGCCCCATACCCATCGGGGCCTGGGGCCTTGTGTACCTTCCCTGCATTAATAGCCAACTGTATTTCCGCCCCAGAAATCGGTTTATTGAGAGCCTCTCGTTCTTGCGGAGTCACCTGCCGAAGGGATACACTATCCAGAAAGTTTCGTTCTTGTGCCCTGTCTTCCCGTTCCGGCGTGTATAGGGAACTATAAAAGCGCATAAACTCCTGTACAATAGCTTTTGGTTCTGTAACTTTTTCTCCCTTACCATCTTTAAGAACAGTCACCAGGTTTGAGCCCTTCCAATCCCGGACCATCCGGGCCAACAGCGTTCCTGACCGGTTCCCAAATCTAAAAAGCTGGTGACGGTAGTACTGCATATCAAATACTGCTCGGTCATGCAAAATATTATACAATTGCCTCTGCTTCTCCAGGTAGCTCCACAGCCCCCCATCCTACGGCTGTCTCAAGGACTCCCTCTTTGCCTCCTGGAGCTCTCACGCCAGCCTCACCACCTCTTCATTCACGAGCTTCCGTTCCCTGGCCACATAAGCAATAATATGACCCCTAAGGACTGCCTTCCCCGCCTCCCACAGAGTAGCCTCAGAGGACACACTGCCCTCATTGTCTACGAGAAAGTCTCTCCATTTCTCCCGCAGAAAATCTTGGAACGCCGGCCTGCGCCACAGCTGCCGAGGAAACGACCTTTGGCCCCCAAGGGAATGGCGTCCGCTCCAGCGAATACTGACCATCGCATGGTCCGAGATCTGAATGTTGCCAATCTCTGCACTGCTAACCCTACCCAAATCTGTTTGAGTTACCAGTATGTAATCAATTCGAGACCAGGTGCAATGGGCTCTTGACAGATGGGTGTAGTCTCTCTCCCCTCCGTGTAAGGCTCTCCAAACATCTAGTAGCCCCCCATCTGACACAAGTATGAGATGCCACGAGCCGACCATCCCCCTACACCCGGGGCGCCACCGATTTGTCCAGGAGAGGGTCATGTGGGCAGTTGAAGTCCCCAGCTAAGATTGTGGGCAAGCGTGGTATGTTCCCCAACTTCCGTCCCAGGGACTTAAAAAACCCATGATTATATACATTAGGGGCATATACATTCCCCAATATCATTTCTTCCCCATTGACTCGTGCATGTACCCAGATGTATCTCCCCAGAGGGTCTCCCTCTTCCCCAATAATCTCTACTTTCAACTGCCGGTGGAACAGAATTGCCACACCCTTTTTCCTTCCCCCAGGCTCTGCTGCTGCATTCACATGCCCCACCCAAGTCCTTTTAAGTTTGGCATGCTCTTTCATTCAGATGAGTTTCCTGTAGGAACGCTACATGCGCTCCCTGTTTTTTCAGGGCCTGCAGCACTTTAGTGCGCTTGATGTGCGTGCCAAGGCCCCCCACATTCCAGGAGATAAATCGCAGGTCATCCCCCATCAACCTGCAGCCCGCGTCGCATATGTAGCAGTACCCCTAACATACAACACTTAGCTGTGAGCTGCCCAGCCTCAGCTCTCAGCAGTACTTTCGCCCTGGCCTTCCATCGAAATGTTGCCCGCCCAGCCCCTCTGCTAGTGAATCCATACTTCTCCACCCCTCTCTGACTCTCCCCTCCCTCGCCCCCCTCCCCCCCCACCAAACAACTTCTACTCTACTACAGGCAACCTGCCCCCTTGCACCCCCCTTATCCCTCGCCTATTCCCCCCATCCCCCCGCCCCGCTCCCCCTTTCCCTCTGCACCAGCCTCGCCTTTCTCTTATACCCCCCTCCCTCCTAAAATCACCAAACATTTTAAGTCTGGCGCACCCCACCAGGCTCAGATCCCACCGCTGTGCGCTGCAGGGCTGTCCCAACCTCCCCGTTCCCATGCTCAATGTTGCTGCCCGGAGGCAATCCCCTCCGCCCTTGGAGCCAAAGGCCATAGTGGAACAGGATTCGGGTCAGGCCCCCCGACAGCAACGGTATATCGAGCCCTCCCAACAAGTAAAACCATAACAATATTCAGCAAACACTCTCACCATACTCTATAACACACAATGAGCACACTAACATTCCTCAGCGTAGTCCCAAGGAGTCCAACATAAGCACACCAAAGCAGACCCAGAGTGGGCCCAGGCCATGTCCCGCTGTCGCGGAGCCAGCGTACAGCCAAATGTTAAAGAGCTGAATGTCCTGTAATCCCCTTGGTGCCGGCCGCACCAGCTTCTGTCGGTGCCCAGGATCTGGCACGCAGCTTCTCAAGGTTCTCGACTGTTCCCCGACCCCGACTGCTCCAAGGCCTCCATAAATTTCTGCGCCGCCGCTGCTGTGGTCAGTACATGAGTGCGCCCATCATGTTGCACGTGGAGCGTTGCCGGGAACGCTAAGGTGAAGCGTACTTGCTTTCTGAATAGAGCCGAGCAAATCGGGGAGAATTCCTTCCGCTTCGTCGCTACCACGGCGGAATAATCTTGGAATAACAGCACTTTCTGATCCTCCCGCATCAAAGTCCGCTTTTTCCTGTAGGCCTGCAATATTCTCCATTTATGGTGAAAGTTCAATATGCGGGCTATGATCACTCTGAGCCGCTGGTTGTTCTCAGACTTAGGCCCAATACGATGTACCCGCTCCACCTTCAGTACTCCCACCAAATCCTCAAGGCCTAACTCCCGGGGGAGCCACGTTTCTACCAGAGGCAGCAGCATCGTGTCAGTATTGGATTCCGGGACCCCGACGATTCGCAGATTGTTCCTGCGGGAGTGATTTTCTAGGTCATCTACTTTATCCCGGAGCATCTCAATCGTCTTTTGCATCGTGGCCTGTTTCCGGGCCTGGCTGCCCTCGGTATCTTCAAGGGCCGATACGCGGTGTTCAAGCTCATCCATTCTCTGTGCAAATTTCAGCAATGTTTCTCCCACCGTCTCGAGCTTTGTAAGAATCAGGTCGAATTTTGGCTCCAATAATTTTGCCACCTCCTGCGCCAGCTCTTCCGACCCAGATTCTACACTCTCCGTACCTGGGGAGCTGGGCTGTGTCATGCAAGATGTCTGCTTCCCAGCCGAGGAGGGCCCACTCCTCTGAGCTTTCTCCCGCTCTTTCCTCGTTACAAGAGGCATTTGTGAGTAAGTTTTGCGGTCACTACCGCCGGAGGCTTATATTTTTCCACCGGTACCCTTTTTAATAACGTTCAGCTGAAAAGGCTCTTAGAAAAGGTTAATGAAGAGTAGGGCAGCCCTGGAGCGAGCAGAGACACCTCTTACTCGCTCATGCGTCACGTGGTCTCCTTGGTCTGTGTTGTGTTTAAGCACATTGGATTGGAATTATTCAAATGAGTTTTTTCCATCATCATTGACATCAGATGCTATAAAATCAAAGGCAAAGTGTTTTCTTCAGCTTCATTACAGCTTTGGCGTTCTATGGGATTCTTGACCTGAAGCAGGGTCGCAACATTTTCATGGACCCGAAATGTGACACGTAGTCTCTCTGAATTCCTTGAGCTTTGCAGCTGGAAATTATATCCCAAGCTAAGTATCAAAGATTTTGCTTAGAAAAAAATAAAATTAAAAGGAGCCACCACAGCGAACAGAAGGTCTCCACCCCATCTGTTTTTGTTACGGTGGCTCCGACAAAAAGAAATTTTTTTGTATCTCTCTATGGTCAGGTTTTTCTTTTGGGTTTTTAGGGATTACAAGGCAGTGGCGGTTTTGTTTAATCAACATCAGGATTCTGTCGGTCCTCGCGGTGGCAGTTGCTTTGAGCCTTTTATTAGCAGTGCCGTGGCTGACAGGACTGCCGTTTTTAATGGCGAAATTGATGCAGAGATGAATTTAAGCTTCGGGGTGAGTCTTCAGCGATCGGGTAGACTGTTAGACGTATTTGGTGTAAGCTCCGTTGTTTTGGCGTGGTTTTTTTTTTTTTTGTGTTCAGTGCTTTTGCGGGCCGCTTTTTTTTTCTTGTCTCGGGGGCTTAAAGCATTTTAATTTAATTTCATGAGTTTTTAGTGTGTATACAGTGGTTTCTTGACTGTTAAATTTCAGTTTAGATTATTTTTAGGTTTAAATGTAATTTTATTCAGTGTGTTTATTTTAAAGGTATATATACATTTAAAAAATAATTAAAAGGGGCAGGTTTGTTTTCTTTTTGAGCTGAGTTCTATTTACTAGTGGCTAATGCCATTGCGTCCACAGTGTCTCGTGTGCGGGTCATGTAGGGGCGCAGTCTCGGACGCGGGGGTTTGTCGGGGCTGTGCTGCTGAATCAAGCAATATGGAGCAGGAGATTCAGGAGAGAACTCAGACTCCGCCTAAAGCGGTAGAGGAAGAATCTCTTCTGGAGGCTTCATCTGTGCTTTTAATGGAGAATCTGACTGTGTCAACTAGTGCTGGTGCTCCGGCAGGCCAGGCGTTGGCCCTAGGGAGTGTTTCTCCAGATTTTGTTTTGATAATGCATCAGGCTTATTGCTTACGTCAGCAGGACCAGTTGCCACTGGCATGGTCAGCTTCAGACAAGCTGGTAAGTGGTCTAGTGAGACCTCTTAAAAGGACACGGTCTTTGGAGGATCAGCATTTGGTCTCAGATTGGCCAGATGCTGATGGTATGGAGTTAGATCCAGAATTAGGAATTGAGGATCTTGAGGAAGGTGAAATTCAGGAGCCTGAAGATCAGGCAAGGATTATAAAAGTTTTTTGGAGAGAGAAGTTGACAGCGCTTATTACCGAGTCCCTTCAGGCGCTCAATCTTTCTTCAGTTCAACCTTCGGAGGAGGAGAGTTTGACGCACTGCTTGGATAAGGGGATCGTCCAAACTCAAGCTTTATTCCCGGTGCATCAAGTAGTTAAGCAAATGATCCAAGGTGAATGGGATTTGGCAGAGGCTGGTTTGTGGGGTGTTAGGTCTGTGAATTGGCTTTATCCCTTGGCTGATCAAGAAAGAGATGTTTCGTTCTTTGCGGGTAGAAGCAGCGGTTTCCGCGGTCACAAGGAAGACAACCATTCTAATAGAAGGCAGTGCGGCGTTGAAAGATGTGCAGGATAGGAAGGTGGATAGTTTGTTGAAGCAAACTTTTGAGGCTAATGCTCTGTCGCTACAAGCTTCTATTTGCGGACCTTGGGTAGCAAGAGCTTGTTTAAGGTGGTCGCAGTGTTTACAACAGCCGACACTACAGACACAGAGTTCAGCTGATGTGGCACGGCTTGAGTCGGGGTCAGCCTACTTAGCTGATGTTCACTATGATTTTATCAGAGCTTTGGCAAATAGTATGGCTTTGTTGGTTGCCCCACGTCGTTATCTGTGGTTAAGAAATTGGGCGGCTGATGGTTCCTCCAAGTCTCATCTTAGTAAACTTCCTTTTAAAGGGAGGTGGTTGTTTGGAGAGGATCTTGACAAATTAGTCAAGGATTTGGGGGAATCAAAAGGCGGACGCTTGCCGGAAGATAGGCCGAAGCAAGGTCGATCTGAACCAGCTGTGTGAGGTCGGTTTCGGGACTTTAGATGGTTTCATACCTCACGGTTTGGAGGTTTTCAAAGAGGAAGATTTGTTTCACGAGGTCAAGGTTTTCGGGGCTTTCGAGGGGTGGGCAGAGGATTTGCTAGTTCCTCTATCGTAGCGCTTAGAAAGTCACAATGAAGCGAGGTGGGCCCAGGCAGGAATTCAGCCGATTGGGTGTTGGCTAAAAAAGTTTTTTCCAGCCTGGGTCCAGATAACATCCGATCAGTGGGTGTTAGAGGTCATTCGCAAAGGCTATGCGCTCGAATTTGCTCGTCCAATAGTAGACTCTCTTTTGTTCTCTCTCCTTGCAGAGGGCAGGAAAGAGCGACTGCGGTACGGCAGACGTTGGAGCGTCTTCTTCAATTGGGAGCAGTAGTTCTGGTTCCACGAGAGCTTTTCAGCGTCGGTCGATATTCTACTCTATTTATTTTGTGGTTCCAAAAAAGGACAGGTCATTCCGTCCTAGACCTCAAGGGTGTGAATCGTTCTCTGTGAGTACCTCATTTTCGAATGGAAACATTACGGTCGGTAATGGTGGCAGTACGAAAGGGAGAGTTTTTGAAGTCACTTGATCTTACCGAGGTGTACTTACACATTTCTATCAGGCCAGGCCATCAGAGGTTCCTAAGGTTCGCACTGTCGTGCGGGCATTTTCAGTTTCAAGCATTGCCTTTCGGTCTAGCGACAGCTCCGCATACCTTCACCAAGGTAATGGTGGTGGTAGCGGTGGCTCTGCGAAGAGAAAGTACATTAGTGCACCTTTATCTCGACGATTGACTGATACGGGCGAAATGCAAGTTGGAGAGTGTTCGAGTGACGAGCAGAGTGATACAGTTTCTTCAATGTATCCAAAAGCCATTTAAGTCCATCTCAAGTTCTAGAGTACTTAGGAGTACGGTTCGACACCCGTTTGGGGGCTGTGGGTTCAGGCAAGTTTTTAAGGACCCCAGCGACCTCAGCCTGGCTTAATGTTCTAGGGACGATGTCGGCAACTATAAACGTAGTACCTTGGCCTAGAGTGCACATGCGACCATTACAGAGGTCATTGCTCAGGCGTTGGGCACATCAGAATGATTCCATGTGCAAACGACTTCCTTGCCCATTGCTGGTCAGAAAGTCTCTTCAATGGTGGCTTTGTCCGAAGAATCTGACCCGCGGGCATGCCACTGGAACAGCCGCAATGGATTCTGTTATTAACGGATGCAAGTCTTGCAGGCTGGGGAGCTCATTGCAGAGATCTGTATGCACAAGGACGTTGGAACAAACGGGAGGTCAAACGGTCGATAAACCAGTTGGAGTTGCAGATGGTAACGCTAGCTTTTCAGGCGTTTAAAAACTCGTTGCAAGGCCGAGCGGTGTGTGTACTGTCGGACAATGTCACGACAGTGGCTTATCTCAATTGTCAAGGCGGCACAGGAAGCGTGGCTCTAGGAGTAAGCAGAGGCATTGTTCTCTTGGGTAGAGCCTCGGCTTCAGGCTCTGTCGGCAGCACACATTGCAGGAATGGACAATGTGACAGCGGATTTTCTAAGCAGAGTTAGAGTGGATGCCGGAGAATGGGAGCTTGAGGTTTTTGCTCAGATATAGTCATCAGGTGGGGGCCTCCATTTATGGATCTCATAGCAACTTTCCGATCGGCCAAGGTGAGTTGGTTTTTCAGTCAAAGGTGAGAGAGAATGTCGAAAGGCATCGATGCTTTAATGCAACAATGGCCCATGCAGGGTCTTCTCTGTCTTTCCCCCGTGGGTGCTCATAGGTTGAGTGGTTCAGCGTATCGAAGCTCCTCAGGGGAGAGTGGTGTTAGTGGCACCGGATTGGCTGCGATGCCCGTGGTATGTGGATCTGGTACGTCTTCTCGACGGAGTACCTTGGCAAATACCGACGACGGTGGATCTTCTGGTTCAAGGTCCTCTGCGGATGCCTCAGGTGGATTAGTTTTCACTTATGGCTTGGCCATTGAAAGGGCTAGGTTAAGTAAAAAAGGTTATTCTGGAAAGGTGATTGCTACCTTATTGATGGCTAGAAAAAGATCCACTTCTCTAGCATATGTTCGTGTCTGGCGTTTTTTTGAAGATTGGTGCGCTAAGCATCAACTTCGATCATCAAAGGTCTCAGTGCCTATGGTATTAAGTTTTTTGCAAGATGGTTTCGATAAGGGTTTGACAGCCAGTTCATTAAGGGTTCAGCTGGCAGGTATTTCTTGTTATCGAGGTAAGATCCAAGGAGTGCCCTTGGGGGTCACGTCGATGTGATTCATTTTTTGAAAGCAGTATCCCATTTACGACCACCTTGTAGGTTGGTTTCTCCTCTGTGGAATCTCAACTTGGTTCTAGGGGCTTTGACCAGGGAGCCTTTTGAGCCTTTGAATCTGGCTTCTGTCAAAGATTTAACTTTAAAGGCGGTGTTTTTGGTGGCCCTCTGTTCGGCTCGTCGAATTTCGGAGTTGCAGGCATTGTCCTGTCGGGAACCGTTTCTATCTTTCTCTAGGGAAAAAGTTGTATTAAGACCGGCTCCGTCTTTGCTGCCTAAGGTGGTTTCACCTTTTCATGTGAATCAGGTGGTTTCGTTGCCAGTGTTGGGTATTACGGGTGAGGATGCTTCGGATCGTAGTTTGCGTTGGCTAGATGTAAAGAGGGTCCTTCGTCGATACTTGATGGTTTCGGAGTCTTTCTGCAAATCAGAACGCTTGTTTGTGCTTTTTGGGGCTTCGCGTAAGGGTGAAGCGGCGGCCAAAGCTTCAATTGCCAGATGGATACGAGAGGCAGTAGTGTCAGCATATATTTTGCAAGGTCGTCAGGTGCCCGTGGGGTTATGGGCTCATTCTACTAGGGCACAAGCGGCTTCTTGGGCAGGAAATAGTCTGGTTCCGCCGGTGGAAATTTGCAGAGCAGCCACTTGGTCTTCTCTCCATACTTTCAGTAAACATTATCGCCTAGATGTTCAGGTGGCAAACGATGCCTGTTTCGGGTCTGTGGTTTTGCGATCCGGGTGGACAAGGTCCCTCCCAATAATTACTGCTCTGTTACATCCCAGCGGTGAGGGACTGAACTGGAGGGACGATAAGGAAAGAGAAATTAGACTTACCTGCTAACTGTTGTTCCTTGAGGAACTCCAGCTCTGCCCCTCCCCCCACTGGCGGGAATGCCAGCGGAGGACCTGGCGCAGATTAAAGTGAACATTGCGAGGGTGCTGCAGCGTGTGTTAGACCCTGTGCACATTTTGGAGTAGATTAGAGTAAAGAGAGAATTTGAGAAAAAGCTTGCCATGGAAGCAAAAATGCATAATAAAATTTTTTTCGGGTACATTCGTAGCAAAGAATTTGGGAGCCAGTTGAACCATTTGATGATAGAGAGGTAAAAGAGGCGCTAAGGGAAAACAAGGCCATAGCTGAGAGACTGAATAACTTCTTTGCATTTGTTTTTTGCAGAAGATGTAGGGAGGTTGCCCATCCCTGAAATGGTATTTAAAGGTGATGTATCAGAAGAATTGAAAGAAATATATCAAAACAGGAACATGTATTACAACTATTTGATGAACTGAAGAGTAGCAAATCACCTGGACCAGATGGTATACATCCAAGGGTGTTGAAAAAATTGAAATATGAGAGAGTTCACAGATTACTAATAGTAGGTTTGCAATCATTAAAATCATCACTAATATCTGAAGATTGGAGAATGGCCAATGTAACGCCAGTTTTTAAAAAGCATTCCAGGAGTGATCTGGGAAACTACAGACTGGTGAGCCTGGTGTCAGTACTGGGCAAAACTTTAGAAACTATTATAAAGAAAAAAATTACTAAATACGTAGATAGTCATGGTTTAATAGGAGAAAGCCAACGTGATTTTAGCCAAAGAAAGTCTTGTCAAACTAATCTGTTATATTTTTTTTGAAAGTGTGAATAAACAGTGTAGACAAAGGTGAGCCAGTCGATAATAGTATATCTGTATTTTCAGAAAGACTCTGACAAGGTTCCTCGTGAGAGTGAAATTAAAACGTCATGGAATAGGAGGCAGAGTACTGTTGTGGATCAGGAACTGGTTAAAAGAAAGCAGAGAGTAGTGCTAAATTGCCAGTTTTCTCAGTGGGGAAAGGTGAATAGTGGAGTACACCAGGGATCTATACTGGGCCCGCTGCTTTTTTAAGATAAGAGATTCATATATGACCTGGAAATGGGAATAAGTGAGGTGGTCAGATTTGCAGATGGCACAAAATTATTCAACGTTGTTGGGATTGTGAAAAATTGCAAGAGAAACTTGATAAATTGGAAGACTGGATATCCAAATGGCAGATGAAATTTTATGTGGACAGGCACAGTTATGCCCCTAGAAAAGAGCAATCCAAACTATATGGTTAAATGATGCAAGGTTCCACATTAGGAATCGCCATCCAGGAAAAAGAATTGGCATCATCGTGGATAATATATTGAAACCCTCTGCCCAGTGTGCAGGCGCAGCCAAGAAAGCAAATAGAATGCTAGGAATCATAAGGAAAGAAATGAAGAATAAAGCAAAGGATATTATAATGCTTCTGTATTGTTCCATGGTGTGACTGCACCCTGAATATTGTGTGCAGTTCTGGTCACCATATGTTAAAAATGATATAGCAGAATTAGAAATGGTACAGAGAAGAGCCACCAAACTGTTAATGGGGTTGGAAGGATACCCCTATGATGACATGCTTAAAATGTTAGGACTCTTCAACTTGGAAGAGAAACAACTGAGGAGATAATGTGATTAAGATCTATAAATGTAATGAATGGAGTGGAACGGGTAAATGTTGAATGGTTGTTTACACCAGCGTTTTTCAACCACTGTGCCGCGGCACACTAGTGTGCCGTGAGATATTGTCTGGTGTGCCGTGGGAAAAATTCCAATTTCATCCGTAACATGTGGCCTCGGCTCACAAATTAGGGTTGCCAACCGGCTGGTTTTCAGCCGGCCTGGCCGGTTTTTCCATGGCCAGGCCGGCTGCCGGCACAGTTGTAAAACCGGCCATTGAAAAGCCGGTTTCCTTATCGTCACTCCAGTCCAGTCCCTTTACTTCTGGTTACGCAACCCTTCCAGCAGCTTGGAGGCTGAGCCCAACCGTTTTGGAGGTGGAGCGGTATAAATACCACTGGGACCACCCACTACCTTCAGTATACTCAGCCTCCAAGCAGCTGGAGGGTTCCGTAAGCCTTGGGCTTACTGGAGTCCTACCTTTATTTCTTTAATTAATTTAATTAACTTAATTTTACCTTATCTTTATTTGTTTTACTGAAGTGATTGCCTTTATTTGATTTATTTTATTCAATTCCGGTGCTCTGCTCCTTTAAGTCTTCCCACCCCCCCCCCCCCCCCCGCCCGGATCCGGCACGACTCGCAGAGCAGGGTCGGGATCTGCAGCATAGGAGGAGGTGCTCTGCTCTGCCCAGCTCCCAGGCGGTCATTTCTGCCTTTCTCGGGGGGGAAACAGCCTCGCGCCGAAGCCCGGAAGGTGGCTGAGCACTAGAGGCTGCAACTCCAGCCGGTTTGAAGCGCCCAGCTCGGCCCGACGCGAGTGACCGAGGAGGCGAACCGCGCGGCTCCCGGCTCAACACACGGTGCGATCAGGCGGCGATCGCACACGTGCTACAGTGGGGCTCAGCTCCAGTCTCGGGCCCGGTGCGCAGACAGGCGCCAGAAGCACTTTCACGGTCCCCCCGGTCAGGCTCCACGTGGTGAGGCCTAACATGTGTTGAGCCTCCGGGTGGTGAACGCAGCCTCGGGCCCAGGATCTGCAGGCCCAAACCGCAAGTACCTCCCTTAGGGGATAAAAGAATCTTACCTTATTCCAACGATTTGATGATTTAATTCTTTGATTTAATTAAATTTATTTTACTGTAACCTCAACTTTAATCTTACTTAACTTAAAGTTTAAATGTTAAGTTATTTTTCTCTTGATTTTTCCGTTCCTATTGAGCTTAACTCCAACTAATTGGCTTACATTTGCTAAGGGGGTTTAAAGTTACGTTTCCTAACAGTAATCGGGCCTTGGCGTCAGGGGTTCACAAGGGTAAGCCACAGCCATTCCCATGGCATCTAAGCCACGCTGCCCCTCTTGTGGAACGCGCAGGGGCACCTCCGCAGAGGCAGGAATCTGCAGGAGCTGCGCCGCAGTGGCTGCATCAGTAGAACTAGAAATTTTGCAGCCCTCCCAGGGATCAGCAGACCCTCTAGTAGGAGAGGGAGGGTCCCAGGGTCCATCCTCTACTCCCTCTGAGTTGCCCACGCCTCCCCTTCCCCCCCCCACCCCCACCCTCGAGTGCAGGGGGAGACGCAGAATTTTTCTCCCCTGACTTCATCCTCTTGCTTCATAAGGCCTACTGCCTGCGCAAGCAGGGCCTAGGAACAGAGGAGGTTCCCACTCTAGTGGAAGACAAGTTGGCTAGACTCCTCGGGGCTATCAACCCGGAATCTAGCATCCCCTCCAAGCGCCCACGTCTGGATGGAGAAGTCCTCTCACCGCCTTTCTCCGAGGGGGCTCCGGAGGAGGATAGCTCGTTTAAGGATCTGGACGAGGATGAGGAGGAGCTGGAGGAAGGAGAGATCCCGGAAGAGGATCAATCACGAATAGTTAGGGTTTTTCGGCGGGAGGAGCTCCCGGGCTTAATTAACGAATCCTTAAAAGTGCTCAATGTGGCCTCTGACATACCATCACAGGAAGAGGCGTTGGAGGACCCCTTAATACAGGCCATTAGGAGATCACAGAAGGTCTTCCCGGTCCACAGGGTGGTTTGCCAGATGATCCAGGAAGAATGGGACCAGCCAGAATCCAGTTTAAGGGGAGTCAGAACCATGTCTCGTCTATACCCTCTCCCGGAGGCAGATAAGGATCTGCTGAAGTCGCCCAGGGTGGATGCAGCGGTATCAGCAGTTACTAAGAAGACGACTATCCCAGTTGAGGGAAGCTCGGCTTTAAAAGACGCACAAGACAGGAAGTTGGATACGCTTCTGAAACAAGCCTTTGATGTAAGCGCTCTCGCTTTGCAGGCCTCCGTGTCAGGAGCTTGGGTGGCTCGAGCCTGCTTAAGGTGGGTTCAACAGCTTCAGTCAGAGGGCTCTCCGGAGGAGATTCAGGCGAACTCGGCCAGAGTGGAATCCGGCGCAGCCTACTTGGCGGATAGTCAGTATGACCTCATCAGAAGCTTAGCCAAAAACATGGCGTCGGTGGTGGCGGCCAGGCGTTATCTGTGGCTACGTAATTGGGCAGCTGATGCTTCCTCGAAGGCGCGCCTAAGTCGGCTCCCCTTTAAAGGGAAACTATTGTTTGGGGAGGATTTAGAGAAGTTGGTTAAAGACCTGGGCGAGTCTAAGGGAGGCAGACTACCAGAAGATAGGCCAAAACTAGGCCGCTCCACAGCCCCAGGGCGCTCCCAGCCTAGGGAGGCGCGGAGATTTCGCACGGCCAGATCTAATCCCTTTCCCAAGGGTAGGTTTCCATCTAAGGGACAAGGCTTCAGAGGTTTTCGAGGGGCAGGGAGGGGATTTGGAGCTTCTTCCTCCTCCTCCTCCTCCTCCTTCTCGGGCACCAGGAAACAGCAATGAGAGCGCGGGGGTCCAGGGGGAAGGACGACCGATAGGCGGCCGCCTAAGTCTGTTTCTCCCCGCCTGGACCCGGGTCACGTCCGATCGTTGGGTCCTAGAGGTGATCAGAGAAGGTTATGCGCTCGAATTTGCAAAACAAATCCCGCCGGCATTTGTTCAGTCGCCCTGCGGCGCCCCAGCGAAAAGAGCAGCAATAGACGTAACTCTTGCCCGTCTAATAGCTTTAGGGGCGGTGATTCCAGTTCCTCCAGACCAGTGCGGATCGGGTCGGTACTCGATTTACTTCGTAGTACCAAAAAAGGAAGATTCCTTTCGACCAATCCTAGATCTAAAACAGGTCAACCGCTGCCTCAGGGTGCCTCACTTCCGGATGGAGACCCTATGTTCAGTCATAGCGTCCGTGAGGGGGGGAGAGTTCCTAACGTCTCTCGACTTGACGGAAGCTTATTTACACATTCCGGTCAGGAAGTCTCATCAACAGTTCCTGAGATTCGCAGTACCAAGAGGTCACTTTCAGTTCCAAGCCCTACCCTTCGGCCTAGCCACGGCTCCCAGAACATTCACCAAGGTAATGGTCGTAGTGGCGGCCTTCCTCCGGAAGGAGGGAATATTAGTGCATCCCTACTTGGACGATTGGCTGATCCGGGCAAAATCGGAACAGGAAAGTCATGCGGCAACGTCCAGAGTGATTCACGTCCTAGAGGAGTTGGGATGGGTCATCAACCGGGCAAAGAGCAGGTTGGCTCCCGCTCAAGAACTCGAGTACCTCGGAGCAAGATTCGACACCCTCAAGGGCAGAGTATTCCTGTCTCGATCAAGAGAACTAAGAGCTCTAATCACACAGTTTCTGGGCAGACGAAACCCCTCAGCGTGGCATTATCTTCAGGTTCTGGGGACTATGGTGGCGTCGATAGAGGTAGTGCCATGGGCCAGGGCCCACATGCGACCGCTGCAGCGAGCTCTTCTGCGTCGTTGGTCTCCCCAACATCAGCCTCTCTCAATGCAGTTACCTTGCGCTCCGCGGACCAAACATTCTCTCCACTGGTGGAGATGCCCGAAGAATCTGGACCGCGGAATGCCACTCGACCCCCATCAGTGGTTGCTGCTGACGACGGATGCCAGCCTGTCGGGCTGTCGGCCTGGGGAGCGCACTGCAAAGACCAGTTCGTCCAGGGTCGCTGGTCACAGTTGGAATCACAATGGCCCATCAACAGACTAGAATTGCGGGCGGTCAGCCTGGCTCTCAAGGCATTAAGGAGCCTAGTGCAAGGAAAGGTGATTCGCGTCCTCTCCGACAATGTCACCGCAGTGGCCTACATCAACCACCAGGGAGGCACCAGCAGTTACGCCTTGGAGAAGGAGGCGGACACTCTTTTCCAGTGGGCAGAGTCCCGGCTACTGGCACTCTCAGCACAACATGTGGCGGGCGAGGACAACGTCACAGCCGACTTCCTCAGCAGGTGCAAGATAGACCACGGAGAGTGGGAACTAGAACAGGAGATCTTCGACCAGATAGTGGACCTTTGGGGTCACCCAGTCATGGACCTCATGGCTCGGTTCTCCACAGCCAAGGTGGGCAGATTCTTCAGTCGGAGGAAGGAAAGGATGTCCGAGGGATTAGATGCCCTATCGCAGAAGTGGCCTTCGGAAGGTCTTCTCTATGTATTCCCTCCATGGGCTATGATCGGAAAAGTGCTCCAACGGGTGGAATCTCACCAGGGCTTGGTAATCCTCATAGCTCCGGATTGGCCTCGCCGACCCTGGTATGCCGATCTGATCAGACTACTAGCCGACCGTCCGTGGCGGCTTCCTTGCAAGAGAGATCTGCTGAGGCAGGGCCCGGTCCAGATGCCCCACGTGGATCGATTCTCGCTTACGGCCTGGCTATTGAAAGGGCGCGGCTCCTAAAACGTGGTTACTCAGGAGCGGTAATCTCGACGCTCTTGAAGGCCAAGAAGCGCGCGACCTGTCTATCTTATGTGAGGGTTTGGCGCATCTTCGAAGCTTGGTGCGCAGAGCATCGGCGAAAGCCCCTTTCGGCCTCGGTCCCGGAGATTTTGGACTTCTTGCAAGCTGGCTTTGATAAAGGTCTGGCTCACAGCTCCTTACGGGTTCAGCTGGCGGCTATCTCTTGTTATAGAGGAAAGGTCCGGGGCAAACCACTAGGGGCACACCCGAACGTCTCCAGGTTCCTAAGAGCGGTTAGTCGTCTACGCCCGAAACGGAGATCGGTCATCCCCCCTTGGGACCTTAATCTAGTGCTAAATGCCTTGGTCGGGAAACCGTTCGAGCCCGTAAAAAGAGCCTCCTTAAAGGATTTAACACTAAAGACGGTGTTTCTGGTCGCCATCTGCTCGGCCAGAAGGGTCTCGGAATTACAGGCGCTATCTTCACAGCCCCCCCTTCCTGTCCTTCCTCAAGGACAAAGTGGTCCTGCGTACGGTGCCGTCCTTTTTACCCAAGGTTATCTCTCCTTTTCATGTGAACCAGACAGTCACCCTGCCAGTCTTAGAGGCCAAGGGACAGGAAAGGGGTAATGACAAGCTGCGTCTCCTGGACGTCCAGAGAGCCTTGAAACGTTACCTCTCTCGCACAGCCCCATTCCGAAAGTCCGACCGA
Source organism: Ichthyophis bannanicus (assembly GCA_033557465.1). Taxonomy (NCBI): domain Eukaryota; kingdom Metazoa; phylum Chordata; class Amphibia; order Gymnophiona; family Ichthyophiidae; genus Ichthyophis; species Ichthyophis bannanicus. The sequence goes on from CM066038.1 coordinate 352,969,812, forward strand.
CTATTCATCCAATTTGGAGGTCCGCACATGGGTGAGGCGGCTGCCAAGGCTTCCATCTCCAGGTGGATCAGAGAGACGATTGCCTCCGCCTACATCCTGAAGGGGAAGCAGGTTCCGGTGGGGCTGCGGGCTCACTCCACTCGGGCTCAAGCAACCTCTTGGGTGGAATTCTCCTTGGTCCCTCCGCTGGACATCTGTAGGGCAGCGACTTGGTCATCACTACATACCTTCTCCAAGCACTATAGACTGGACTTGCAGAGTGCAGCGGACGCCCGGTTCGGGCTAGCGGTCCTTCAGTCCGGTATGCCAGATCCCACCCAGGGTTGAACTGCTCTGGTACTTCCCAGAAGTAAAGGGACTGGACTGGAGTGACGATAAGGAAATAGTAATTAGATCTTACCTGCTAATTAGTGTTCCTGAAGGAACGACAGTCCAGTCCCTGATCCCACCCGCTTCCGGCAACCGTTCAGACCTCATGTCCAGGACAACGCTTCGGGCCGGGCCTAGGACCGGTACGGCAGGAAGGAGAGCAGGTGGCGGCCGGCTTGGGTAGAAACAGACATCTCCTCTGGCTGTTCCCAAGCTCCCTCTCCCTTCTCCTTTATTGATAAAAAAAAAAAAAGGAAAGAGAGAGTAATAATTAGAGATATGCCAGTTGCATACGTTTGAGGTTTCATATCATGTTACGTTATGGAGTTTTGATTGGAAGTTATTTTGTTCTGCTTTTTCATTCGAATACTGGAGGTAGTGGGTGGTCCCAGTGGTATTTATACCGCTCCACCTCCAAAAAGGTTGGGCTCAGCCTCCAAGCTGCTGGAAGGGTTGCGTAACCAGAAGTAAAGGGACTGGACTGTCGTTCCTTCAGGAACACTAATTAGCAGGTAAGATCTAATTACTATTTTTTGCTCTGGCCGCAAGATCAGCAGGGGAGGGGGGTTGGTGTGAACCAGCAGGGGAGGGGGGTTGGTGTGAGTGTTTGATTCCTATTCAAGAGAATTACTTTATATATAGTCAATATAGGCACAGAGGTAAATTTTTTTTAACATTTTCTAATGGTGGTGTGCCTCGTGATTTTTTTCATGAAAAAAGTGTGCCTTTGCACAAAAAAGGTTGAAAAACACTGGTTTACACCATCAAAAAGTAGAAAGGCTAGGGGATATGCAGTGAAGCTACAATGTAACTCATTTAAGACTAATAAGAGAAATGCAGGGGACATGGGGAAAAGAAGCACTCTGGATTGCGTTGGAAAGAGGAGATGGCACTGTCATCCATATTGCTGTAGTCTACAGACCTCTGACTCAAATTGAAGAGAGATAATGAATTGATTATAGATATTGCCAAGATAGCAACAAAGGGGGAAGCGATCATATTGGGTGACTTTAATCTACCTGATGTGGATTGGATTACTCCTTCTGCACATCTGGAAAGAAGCAAAAAAATTGTGGATGCTCTCCAAGAAGCATTATTTAGACAAATGGTGATGGAACCAACCAGGGAAAGCTCAGCGCTGGACGTAGTGCTCACAAACTGTGATAGTGTGTCGAATGTCTGCGTGAATGCCCCTGTGAGCAACAGTGACCATCACATGGTGTGGTTTTGAGATAAAAGCCATGGTACAGGCCAATCATAGCAAGCTCAAAGTCCTAAACTTCAAATACACTGACTTCAATAAAATGGCAGAGTACTTAGAGGAGATGATGGGGTGGAAGGAGATAAAGGAAGTGGAATTGCAATGGGCTAAACTAAAGGAGGCAATAAAAGGGGCAACCGATAAATATGTAAGAAAAGTAAATAAAAACAAGAGGAGAAGGAGACTTATTTGGTTTTCCAAAGAGGTGGCTGCTCAAATAAAGGCAAAAAACACAACTTTCGCAAAATTCAAAAGCTTGCAAACAGAAGAACACAGAAATTAATACAGGATCCAACTCAGAGTCTAAAAGAGTACTAAGGATAGCAAAATCAAAGGCAGAGGAAAAGATGGCTAAAGATGTTAAAGGTGGCAACAAAACTTTCTTCAGGTATATTCAGGAAAGGAAGAAGATCAGAGTTGGAATTGCAGGACTCAAAAGTGCTGGGAAAGGACTCGTGGAAAGTGACACTGAAAAAGCGAAATTGCTAAACAAATACTTCTGCTCCGTTTTTACTAAAGAAGATCCTGGAGATAGACCAGCTGTGACTCCCAAATATAAAAATGGGAATGAAGTAGATACCACACCATTCACAGAAGACGAGGTGTTAGAACAACTTGCTAAACTGAAAGTGGACAAAGCCATGGGATACATCCCAGGATACTGAAAGAGCTCAGAGAGGTTCTTGCAGGACCGTTAAAGGATGTCTTCAACAGATCCTTGGAAACGGGAGAGGTTCCTCAGGACTGGAGAATGGCTGATGTGGCACCTCTACACAAAAGTGGTGACAGGGAAGAAGTGTCAAACTACAGGCCCGTGAGCCTTACCTCGGTGGTGGGAAAAGTAATGGAGGCGCTCCTGAAAGAGCGAATAGTGAACTTTCTCAAAACCAACAGGATGCAAGATCTGAGGCAACATGGTTTTACCGAAGGACGGTCTTGCCAAACAAATTTGATTGAGTTCTTTGACTGGGTGACCAAGAAACTAGATCAGGGGCATGCGATGGATGTCATCTACCTGGATTTCAGCAAAGGCTTTGTTACTGTTCCTCATAGGAGGCTTGTCAACAAACTCAGTATCTTGGGGATGGGTCCCAAGATGGTAAACTGGATTAGAAATTGGTTGACTGACAGACGACAGGAGGTGATTGTACATGGAGCTCACTCGGATGAGAGGAAGGTGATTAGCGGGGTGCCCCAGGGTTCGGTCCTGGGCCCGGCACTGTTCAATGTATTTGTGAGTGATATTGCTGAAGGACTGAATGGAAAAGTCTGTCTTTTTGCAGACGACACAAAAATTTGCAACAGAGTGGACTCCCCTGAGGGAGTGGCTAACATGAGGAAAGATCTACAAAAGCTGGAAGACTGGTCTAATGCTTGGCAACTACGATTTAATGCGAAAAATTGCAGTGTCATGCACTTGGGTAGCAGAAATCCAAGGGAAATGTACGCGATAGGGGGCGAGAGGTTGGTATGCACGGTTCAGGAGAAAGACCTTGGTGTGATTATCTCTGATGATCTCAAGGTGGCAAAAGCCAGGAGGATGTTGGGCTGCATACAAAGAGGGATTACCAGCAGAAAGGAAGAGGTACTTATGCCACTGTATAAGTCACTGGTGAAGCCTCACTTGGAATACTGTGTTCAGTTTTGGAGACCGTATCTTGCAAAAGATGTAAAAAGACTGGAAACGGTTCAGAGGAAAGCGACCAAAACGATTTGGAGCCTGCGTCAGAAGCCTTATGAGAAGAGACTTGAAGACCTAAATATATACAATTTGGAGGAGAGGAGGGACAGGGGAGATATGATTCAGACCTTTAAATACTTAAAGAGAAATGATGAACAAACAAACCTCTTCCAAAGATGGGGAAACTGTAAAACTAGAGGGCATAACATGAAGCTGCAAGGTGGTAAATTGAAGGGCAATGTCAGGAAATATTTTTTCACTGAAAGGGTGGTGGATGCTTGGAATGCCTTCCCGATGGAAGTGGTGGGGACAAACACGGTGATTGAATTCAAAAAGGCATGGGACAAACACAGTGGATCCCTTTACAGCAATAGGATAAAAACAAAATAAATGGTACCATCTAACTTCTGAACCATATAACGTCTCAACAAATAGGGGTGTCCTACCTGGAGTGGTGGGTTTACCCCTAAACAAAGCCATGGGGAGGGGTGGCCTGCACAGAGCGACAGGTGCACCTACTCTTGCCATCTTGCTGGGCAGACTAGATGGACCATGCTGCTCTTTATCTGCTGTCATTTACTATGTTACTATGTAAAATATTTTTTCACTGAATGCACAATTAAACTCTGAAATTCGTTACCAGAGGATGTAGCTGGGTTTAAAAAAGGTTCGGACAAATTCCTGGAGAAAAGGTCCATAAACCATTTTTAGAGGACTCGGGAAATCTACTACTTACCCCGGGACATGTATTGTGGAACCTGTGTACCTTTTTTGGAACCTGCCAGGTACTTTTGACACGGATTGGCCACTTTTGGAAGCAGGATCCTGGGCTTGATGGTCCTTGGTCTGACCCAGTATGACATTTCTTATGCTCTTATGTTGAGACTAAGGCTCAGTGTGAATAGTTTGTTGCTGGGTAGGTGATGCATGCTCAAGGTCAATGTTTAGCATTGCAGGAACTGAGAGTATGCCTCTGCAGTATCTGACAGCAGGCCTGGAAAGGTTTCCAGACATGTTGCCCATGGATGCAAGAGCTGGGTCGAGTTTCAATGTAGTTGCTACTTCCTTAGTACTTTCTCACCATGGCAACTTGCAATGAGGGAGCCTTTGGGCAGGCTTCAGATGCCAGGGCGTCTGTTCTTGGTTTTCCAAACTAGCTGCACTGGGTGTTTACAGCAGGTCTGGGCAGTGAAGCCTTTGAAGGGCTTAATCACAGAGGTGCTTGGGTTGAGGTCCCGAGAGAGTCTGGCAGTCTGTATAACAGCTGCTTGGGTTTAGACAATTCTCTGGACATAGCTGGCGCTTTGAAGCCATTGGAGTTTCTTTTAGGAGTTCCTAGTTTAATATATTAATGTTCCTAGTTCTATTCTGCATGAATCTCCTGCGGGCACTGATAGTCCAAGGAGGTCAGATGGAGGTCCAGGATTAGTTGTTTGGAACCTTCTAGACTAGCCGTGGAGGCCATTGCAGATGCCTCGGGTATATCAGACAGTGGAATTTTTTACAACTGATAGGGTGCCTGATTCAGGTGATCATCATCTTTCTCATGTTGGGCATCTCTGTTCTTAAGGCTTGGCTCTGGGGAGCACTAGGCTTAGGAACAAAAAGGCTGCTTTCTTCAGTTGATGATGTCTTTGCTTCAAGTATGTAAATGTTCTACGTTTCTGGCTTTCTTCAACTGGGAGGCCTTGGAGAGTGAGGTTGAAGAAAAGGCTTCTTATTTCCTGGAATTGTGGTTTGACGTGTTGGGGTTTGTCGTGTGAGCGAAGCTTGATAAGAAGCTGTCTCGGCATTCATGGCAGTCACTGGGGGGCAGCATTGGTCTGTGCTTGAAAAAGAATTTGGGGGTTCCCTTGCCTTTCATCTAGATGTTAGCTGATCCTTACATGAGTGACTAGATACGTAGTTCCTCCAGAGGACTCTTACTGTGGTGTTTGAAAGCATTCTCAGGGCTTTTGGGGGGCATCTGTCAGAAAAATCCCAAGAATTGCAGGCACTTGGGGCAGTCTGCTTTGGTATGTAGAATTTCCTTTTGGAGGCTCTGAGCATGGTGGTGTACGGAGCATTTTTAGTTGCTTTCCAGAGGCGAGATGTTCCTTCAGTGGTACTTTTTTGTTTCTGCATTAGCTCGGCTGTTTTAACCTATCGGGATTGTTGGAAGAATCTCGAGCCCACAGAAGATGGTCATTTTTGCCAGGTTCTTTGTGTTTGGAGACAGCTGTATTTCATGGGTGGATTTATTTATTTATTTATTTACATTCTCTTATATACTGTGCTATTCTGCATCAGTGCGGTTTACATTGAACAGGGCATTATAACTTGGAGAGAACCCTCCATAGCCCATGTTCCCTGTAAAATAGTTAAGTGGCTTGCCCAAGACCACAAGGAGAACCTGTGGGACTAGAAACCCCAGTCCTTCCGGCCCAAGGTTGCTGTCCTCTAGTGGGATTTGTACCCCCGACCTTCCGGCCTGAAGTACCTTGCCCCAACCACTAGGCCACTCCTCCACTCCACTGGATGTTCTTACGGTAGTGCTTGGAGGGTTGTATAGTCAGCGATGGCCTCCAAGGTGTTGGGGGCCATTGGATGAAACAAATGTGATTGTGTCGGCTGTTACTTAAAGGGTGGTCAGTTCTGACAGAACTCGGGACCTATTCCCCTAGAACTCTGGCTTCTTCATGGACAGTTTTTTTTGGCTTTGGGGGGTGTCTTGAGGATTTTTGGGGCACAGATGCACATCTCTACAGTTGAGATGCTTAGGCGCAGAGGCATGTGCAGTGTGTGGCTTGTGTTGCTGGCTGGGTTCTGTTTTTCCGCCCTTTAGTTAGGTATTGCTTTGTTACATCCCAAGCATCTAGATTGCACTGGGAAGGATGATGAAGAAAGTGAAATTAGGTCTGACCTACTAATTTTTCTTTCCTGGAGTCCCTCCATTCCAGTCCTGTCCAGTCCAGGACCTGTTCTCATTATTTGTACTTCATGCTCAGATTGTGGGGATAAATGTGGTGTCAGGCGGCATGTTCAAGTGTTTGGCTTTTTCGTGCAGTGCTTCCAGGAGGTTGCTGTTCTGCTTGCTATTTTTCTTGTTGAGGTAAGTTGGCCTTAAGATCTATTAGGTGGTGATTCATATCCATTATTCTGGACACTTTTTGGAGCAGGAGTTTGCATAGTTTGATTTGTAGAGTTTGAATAAGTTAATAAATGGCTATTCTTTGTGGAGTCTGCTTTGTTACAGAAATACTGGTGAGAGGAGGGCTGCACAGGGATCCTTATATGGTGATGACATCAGACTAGTGGTTCTCGGTCTCCATCTGCTGGTTTGAAGGCATAAACCCACAGGACTGGACTGGAGAGACTCTAGGAAAGAAAATTAGCAGGTAAGGCCTAATTTCACATTTTTGCAGATAATACCAAAATCTGCAACAAGGTTAGATATCCTGTGAGGTGTAGAAAACATGAGGGCTGTAGTGAAGCTTGAAGAATGGCAAATATGACCCTGCATTCTTTTAGCATTCATTAAATCTTATGAATTGCTTATAAAGATCAAAGAGAGCAAGACAGTATGAGATGGAATTCTGTGCACAAAACAGAGATTAGCTTTAGGTGGCTAAACAGGTTTATAAGGCAGAAGAATGCTTGGGTGCATAAGGAGAGAAATGGCCAGCAGGATAGATAGCATAATTGCCTCTAATTCTGTAATGAGACCTCACTTGGAGCATTGGTGGGCAAGTGTGGAGCTTGCCTTTCAAAAGGATATAAACTTGATGAAGTCTGTCCAGAAAGTGATTGCAGACCTTTTAGTAATCTTCATCATAAAGCATGTGGATTAAGAGACATGAAAGAGCCTCTGAAATGAGGGTCATCAGATGAGAATGAAAGGGTGGTAGAGTCAACAGTAATCTAAGGAAATATTTTTTTATAGAAAGTGTGGTGGATACATGGAACAGACTCCAGTGGAGGTGGTGGAGATGAAGGCAATCTCCAGGAACAAGCAGGAATGAGTCTTCACATATGGGTATTGTCGGTACCGACGGAGCCTGCGCAGGAACGCCCCCCAGCGTCCAAAAGGAAAGCTTTTGGGAACATCCCACAGCGCCTGCGCGCTGCCTTCCCGCCTTTCCTAACCGCCTCTCTCCAGTTCTTCTTTTCCGCGGAGCCAGCAGGTCGTGTTCCTGTCACCGCTGAAGAATTTCTTTATTTTATTTTATTTCTTTGGTCACGCGTCTGCCTTCTCGACGCTGGACCGGTACCGCCGGTCTTTTCTTTCTTTATTCTAAAACCCCCCCAAAAAACTACTGTTTTCTCACTTCAGTGCATTTTCTTCTTTGGCCTTAGGTCTAGGAAATTTTTCCTCATGGAAAAGCCCGCCTCTGGGTTTAAAAAATGCACGAAGTGCAGCGGCACTATTTCTGTCACCGACACCCATGAATGGTGTCTAAAATGTTTAGGTCCTGACCACTCCATTGCGGATTGTGAGTCCTGCTCCATGATGTCTAAAAGAGGTCTACAGAATCGAGCAGCTAAGCTCAGTACCCTGTTTCCTCGGATGCAGCTTCGGTTGCATTGACGTCTTCCAGGGCTGCTTCTTCCTCACATGGATCTCAGGTAACCAAACTTAAATCCAGCCGGTCCTCGAAGGCTAAATCTCCCTCTAAGTATCGAGATGCCTCCGGGCTTGCCCTCGAGGAATCCGCACCGGCAAAGTTACCCCGGCGGGAGGCTCCGGCTTCCAAAGCTTTTTCTATGGAGTCACAGGTTGACATCAATGGCTCGGCCTCGACCGATCACCTGTTGCCATGTTCTGGGGTACTGGTGGTTCCCACTGGTACCGACATCCAGACATTGGTTGCGTCGATGGATCAGAATATCCTGACCATGCAGCGTGCCGTCACGGCATTCATACAAGCTACGATGCCTTCGGTACCGCAACAAACTCCGTTGCCGGTACCGATTGCATCGACATCCGCTTCGGTGTCGACTGCAGCGGTACACTGTTCTGTGATGCCCATCGGTACCGAATTGGTACCGATCACTCCCGATGTCGATACCACCCGGTACGCGTATCGGGCTCTGCAGGAGCATCCAGACAGGCGATACTTCGATTCCTCTGAGGACTCTGATGAATCAGAGGTCTCTGTCGAAGCATTGGTGATCCATCCTCAGGAGCCCTCTTCTCAAAAAAGGAGAATGTCTCCTCCAGAAGATTTGTCTTTTCAGGATTTCATTAGGGAAGTGGCCAGGGGCCTTTCCATCTCAGTGGCCCCTGAAACAGAGCCTAGAGCCAAAAAATTAGTTTCTTATCGTCACTCCAGTCCAGTCCCTTACTTCTGGGTTGCGTAACCCTTCCAGCAGCTTGGAGGCTGAGTCTATTCTTTTGATGATGGGACGGGATAAGTACCACTGGCACCACCCACTGATCCCAGTATTCTCAGCCTCCAAGCAGCTGGAGGGTTCCGTAAGCCAAGGGCTTACTGGAGTCTCCGTTTTTCCTTTAATTTAATTTGTTTTAATTTGATTTAACTTAATCTAATTTATTTGATTTCTCTTAACATTCAGGTCTTTAAAAAAAAAAAAAATCTTCTTTTTGAACTGCTCCTTTAAACCACCGTTCCCCTCTTCCCCCCCCCCTCCCGAACGGAAGAGGAGCTTGCTGTCTGCGGCGGTGCCTGGGCCTACCGAGCAGAGGATTCACCGACGGCGGTGGTGAGAACCGCAAAGCCGCATCCTCCCGTCTAGTGATTCGTCCTCTACGGAGTCCTGCCTTGCCTCGCGCCGAAGCCCCCCTGGTGGCTGAGCGCTTGAGGCAGCAGCACGACTTTCCCCCACTCCTCCGGCTGGGCCTCGGCAGTTCAGGAGTGTCGGGGTCGATCGCCACTGCAAAGCCTGTCCCTGTTGCCGATCAGGCTCTGCGGGCAAGAATAGGAGAGTCCGGCAGAGACGCCGACCGGGTAGTGCTCCATGTGGCCGTAGCCTACCACGTGCGAGCCCCCGGAGTGTAGCGGCCTTCTGTGGAGCATCGCGCTGTTGGAATTCTTCAAAACAGCAAGTACTGGGGAAGATTTATTAACGGGGGATAAATTTAGTTTTATTGGTTTTGTTTCGTTTCAGTGATCTAGGGGTTTTCCCTTATTACCTCCCTAGTAGTTTACAGCCAGGGAGGCGGAAGGGCGCTCTGGGGGGTTGGCCTTCCCTATCGGAACCTCTACAAACCTTTAATTTGTTTTTTTCAATCTAATCTAATTTAATTTAATTTATTTTGCTTAATTTATGTTAGTTGCTCTTGGATTTGCATAGCTATACATTCGGGTCTTGCTCTGAATAGGACATGACTGGCAAAACGCGTTGCCCGTCCTGTGGCATTCTCAGGGGTACTACAGCCGAGTCAGGAATCTGCAGGGGTTGTGCTGCAGAGGCTGCCTCGGTGGAGCAAGATATTCATTTAGCCATGTCTCAAACGGCACAGGGGTCAGGGGACCCTCTGGAAGGGGAAAATGATCCCCATTCTTCTCCGCCTTCCACCTCGGGATTGCCGGTCTCCTCCCCTCCCCTTCCCCTAACGGCTACGGAGGAGGGGAGTGCCGATGATCTATTCTCTCCGGACTTCGTCCTCTTACTGCACAAGGCATATTGCATGCGCAAGAAAGGATTTGCGGCTGCGGAGTCAGGCGCAGCGCTGGAAATTCTGATGACTAGGCCACTGAAGATTAACCGCCAAATCTCTGAGGCCCCACCCAAACGCGCAAGGTTGGCGAGTGAGGAGCCTCTCTCGTCCTTTTCCCAGGACACACCTGAGGAGGAGGTCTCGGACAAGGAGCTGGGAGAAGAAGAAGGGGAGCTCGAAGAGAGATTCCAGAAGAAGACCAATCCCGCATAGTGAGGGTTTTTCGGCGGGAAGAGCTCCCGGCGCTAATTAACGAGTCCCTCAAGGTGCTCAATGTGACCTCCGATGCCCCAGCAGTGGAGGAAGCGTTGGAAGATCCTTTGATCCAGGTGGTCAGGAGATCCCAAAAGGTTATCTCCAGGAACAAGCAGGAATGAGTCTTCACATATGGGTACGTCGGTACCGACAGAGCCTGCACGGGAATGCTGCCCAGCTTCCAATCAGAAAGCTTTTGGCAGCATCCCTCGCGCCTGCGCGCTGACTTCCCGCCTTCTCCAGAGCCTCTCTTCAGTTTTCGTTTTTCCGCGGAGCCAACAAGACGTCCTCCTGTCACCGCAGAAACTTTTCTTTTTTCAAACTTAAATTACTCTAGTTTTTTTGTTTTCTTGTGGTTGCGGCTATTTCCCCGCCGCCACCGATACCTCCGGTGGATTTTTGACTAAATTCTGAGAAATTCTTTCTTCAGTTTTTGTCCCTTAACTTGTTGGGCCTACAAGGCCTCCTCATTATGGAGCCTTCTTTTCCTAAGAAGTGCATTCGATGTGGAAACACCTGTTTCTTTTTAGACACCAATAGTTGGTGTCTCAACTGTGTGGGTCCTGACCCTTTTTCCCCTGATTTGTCAGGTGATAATTCTGTGAGGAAACCTTCAGTTTTTAGAGTTTCCCTCGATACCGTTTTTTCCTCTGCAGTGAGGGTACCCGGTTCCTCCACTTCACAGGATCAGGTAACCCACAAACAGTCTGTTAAGACTAGTCAATGCTTGAGTGGTTTGTCCCATGCCCAGCATGGTGACGGCTCTGGCCTTACCCTCAAGAATCCATTGGCATTACCCCTGCGGGAGTCTTCGGGCTCCAAAGCGTTAAAGGGGTTTCAGGTTGTTCCTGGGGCTCACCCCTCACAGAACATACCTGAGCCATGCTCGGGGGTGGTATCTGCTTCGAGCGGTACTGCGCCTCCGGCATCGGCACCGGTGTTGAGTGTTTCACTCTTCACCAGGGATCGTCATCGGGCATCCTCGGTACCTTCGGGACCGATCGATATGCACCCGATGGACTTCCCTCGATCCCAGCCATGTACGGTGCGGGTCTCCGCTTTGAGCGGTACCGATACCCCGGCATCGGCTTTGGTGTCGAGTGTTCCACTCTTCACCAGGAATCATCCTCTAGCATCCCCGGCGCCTTTGGGACCGGTCGATGCAATACGGATGGACATTTCCATATCTCGGCCATGCTCCGAGTCGTTACCGGCTTCGATCGGTTCCGTTTCCCCGACATCGACACCGGTGTGCAGTAACGTACTCTTACCAAGAGCTTGTCATGGGGTATCCTCGGTACCTTTGGGACCGATCGATGTAACCCAGACTACCTTACCGGTATTGGCATCGTCGATGATACCATCGGCGTCGGTACCCTCGAGACATGCATCGATAGACTCGCTTCCTTCGATGCCGAGTCTTGAATCGATATCTAGTCTCGAGGACTGGGTACCGACGCGTCCCGGAACCGACTTCTGTCGTTTCCAGACTTCAACTGCGGGTACATCAGTATCGATGTCGATGTCTGTTCTTGCACCGATTCCACCGATGTCTAGTTTAGAACCCATACCTGGCATTGATGATGCAGTACTAACTGGCTCTAAGTTAACCTGCCAGTATCCCTGTCCATCTCCTGGCTCTGGTGCTCAGCCTCTTCTTTTAGCCCTACCAGGGATAGTTCCCATAGGAGATCAGTCTTTTCAGGCTTTTCTCCAGGATATGGCAACCTTTCTTAATATCTCTATCCCTGGTTGTGATGCTACTCATTGCTCACCGGCACGAATGGAAAACATGATGCTTCCTTTACATCCTGCTCTGCAGGATCTCCTTCTGAGGGTCTGGAAATCACCCTTACGGCTTCCTCTAGTTTCTACAGCCACTGAGGTTCGGTACCGGGTGCCACCCTCTCCAGGGTTTCAGAAGCCTCAACTTTCTCATCGTTCCCTTGTAGTGCAATCAGCACTAAGGAAGGTTAAGAGCAAGAAGAAGCATTCTTCTTATCCGCCAGGTCGTTCTTCAAGAACACTTGATGCTTTTGGTCGTCAAGCCTTCCAAACATCTATGCTGGCCTCCAGAATTCTTTCATATATTTTTCACATGAGTCTAACACTCCAGGAGGTCACGGAGAAATTGTCTCTTTTGACCCCTTTTTTGCCAGAGCCCAAGGCTACTGATTATTCCTTGCTCATCAATCACAGCCGGAATATATCGTGGTTCCTGTCTCGTGCTTCTATAGACTCTTTTGAGTCCGTTAGCAGATCCTCTGCTATTGCCATTGCAGCACGTCGCAGAGCCTGGCTTGAAGCTTTAGACTTGAGCAGATGGGCACAAACTGTGCTGGCTCATTCTCCTTGTACAGGAGAAGGTCTCTTCAATAAGGAGGCTTTACGTCAGGTTGCTCAATGTTCCACTGACTCTCCTTCCGCTAAGGACCGTTCTAAGCCACCTCCTTCTTTAAGGGGTAGGAAATGTCCTACCAAACCACCTTTCCCTAAGAAAAGAAAGTTTCATTCATCTCCTGCCCATCATTCGGCTATACCCAAACAGGAAACGCCTCAGCCTAGTCTGAAGTCCTCCAGCTCTGGCCAGTCTCAGTGTTCCCAGCAACCATAGGAACTGGAAATAGTAATCTACAGTTCATTTCTACCCATTTGAAGTTTATTCACTGTGCTTTTCTTTTTCAGTGTACTAAGATGTCGGGAAATTCTTGTTCAGGGACTGCAGACTTCTCCTCTTCTTACTATCCCCTGATAGTTCTGTCCCAATTTGAACATTTTTTCCTTCCGTTGACTTACTATAAGGGTACGTCACCCTCCAATTACTTGCTCTACCCTCTCTACAGGATTTTATTTTCCTGATTGAGGGGTACCATACTGAAAAGCTTCTCTAGCAAGCTTATTCTTAATATGCACAGTACAATCTCTGCTGTTCCTGTCAGCAGCTGTGCCTGCAGGAGTTAGTGTTTATATTACTGGTACTGTTTTAAGTTCCAGTCCCTTGTTCAAATTTTTGTCTAGCCTCAGTAGTGATTCCAAGTTACTCCTCAGCTATCTTGGATCCCCCTACTTTTCCGGCTTTTTCACATTGTTCTCCCCATCTCCTCTCTTAGGATATGGCAACACACCTGACTTCGGTCAGTTTATCTCATCTTTCTCCTGCACAATGCTCTCTGCACTCTCAGAGAAGCTTTCTACTATGAGGGCCTTGCTTTAGAGCATTGACCTTATCTCTGAAGCTTCTCTATTAGTAGGGAAAAGCTTCTAATCCCTTCCCATGCTGGTGAGGGTTCTCCACACCCTCTGGCCTGGGCTATTTACGTGACATATATGTTCTGTGTGAAAATCCAAGGCTGATGTTACCGCATACTACCTCTGGGTCCCTCTAGTAGGTCCCTCTGGTATCTTCTTTACGTTCTGTACATCTGCCATGTCAGTGTTCTATAGAACTCCCGCCTTGTTCTTTACAGACTGCTATTATCATCTGTTCTCACGCAAACATCACGGTTATCTTGCTGGATTGCCTTCCTGCATCCCTTTAATCCACAGAAATAGATTCTCTATACCTATCCCAAGTGGGTTCACCCTCTTGTAGGGCGGAGAATCTTTTTCTTTTATATTCCCCATATACAACTTATGGGGCTATGGGGTAGACATGTATCTTCAACCTTTTGTCCTGTATGTAGCATCTCCATATCTGTCTACATACCCATATCATTACCCTGGTGGTGCAAAACCCTGCCCCACAAGATGTATATATATTTAGGTATATCATATCTATATATATGTATTTTGATACATTTCTCCACCCATATCCTGATATACACATAGGAATATATATATATATATTCCTGTGTATGTATATATAGGTGTCTATTAGCAGACATCTTAAGGGTTGATATGTCTTACACACTATCACCCTCACTGTCTATCCTAAATATTTTACCTTTTTAGAGGTTTTAGACAGTCTCTCGCCCTACTTTGCATACCATATTACCATGCAAAAACTGTTATGCACCAATGACCACCATGGTGCTAACATCTCCCATTTTTTCTTTTAGTCCTTAAAGCATCGAGCTTCAATATTTTTCCTATCTCTCGCCAGCTAGGAAAAATAGTGTACAGCTTTATCTTCAGTACACAGCTGTTCTCCTTGGGAATACGGGGTTTCTTCCAATCCCCCTCTTCCCGCCAGGACTGGGCTAGTTCTCCAACTCCGTCAGTCTTCTTCCTTTAGTCCTCAATGTTAATGACTCTATGCCTAAAGGAGTTTTCAGCTTTTTCCCATAAAGCTTTCCATTGAAGACCTGACGTCTAATCTTACCCAGTTGACACCTGGAACGTCTGCTACATCCAGGTCTCAACCTTCATCCTCACTGCTGTGAGGTCACCTTGAAGATTCTGCCACTGCTTATCCAGTACACTCCATCATGCTCTCTACTTCCTACAATACAGTAGGTAAGCTGCCTTTTTTAAATGTACATTAAATGTGTTTTAATGCTACTTATCGTATATACCAAGGACTTCCCCCCCCTGTAGTCCTTGGCTATGCTGTTTCTTTCCTCACAGCTCCTTTATTGTCAACTCCTACCCTCCATCCCACATTGGATGCCGGGGATTCCTGGAGACAAAATGCACCCCTGGTCCAGGCTCCTGCATTTTTATGGGATCTCCCCCTGGCATCTCCAGCTAGGGAGTCCCCATATATGAAGACTCATTCCTGCTTGTTCCTGGAGATAGCACAGTTACTTACCTGTAACAGGTGATCTCTGGGAACAGCAGGAATAAGTCCTCACAACCCTCCCACCTCCCCTAGGAGTTGCATCTCTTTATCTTCTTCCTTTTCTCTCCTTGCCTTTGTCTCAGCTTTGAAACTCAACTGAAGAGAGGCTCTGGAGAAGGCGGGAAGTCAGCGCGCAGGCGCGAGGGATGCTGCCAAAGCTTTCTGATTGGAAGCTGGGCAGCATTCCCGTGCAGGCTCCGTCGGTACCGACGTACCCATATGTGAAGACTTATTCCTGCTGTTCCCAGAGATCACCTGTTACAGGTAAGTAACTGTGCTTTCCCCGTTCACAGAGTAGTGCGTCAGATGATCCAGGAGGAGTGGGATCAACCAGAATCTACTTTAAGGGGCGTGCGCGCTATGACACGGCTTTACCCTTTGCCGGAATCAGACAAAGAACTGCTGAGATCGCCCAGGGTGGATGCAGCGGTATCGGCGGTGACAAAGAAGACGACGATCCCGGTCGAGGGTAGCGCGGCATTGAAGGATTCCCAGGATAGAAGATTGGATACTCTGCTGAAGCAGGCCTTTGATATCAGTGCTCTCGCCTTACAGGCCTCGGTTTCCGGGGCTTGGGTGGCCCGGGCCTGTTTGAGATGGGCTCAGCAACTCCAGCTGGCAGAGTGTCCCCCCGGGGATGCTCAGTCTATTTCAGCTAAGTTGGAGTCCGGAGCTGCCTACCTAGCGGATAGCCAGTATGACCTCATCAGGAGCCTGGCTAAAAACATGGCATCGGTCATAGCAGCTAGGCGATACTTATGACTACGAAATTGGGCAGCCGATGCCTCGTCAAAGACGCGCCTGAGTCGTCTACCCTTCAAGGGGAAGTTGTTGTTTGGAGAAGACTTAGACAAATTGGTAAAGGACCTTGGTGAATCTAAAGGGGGCAGGCTGCCAGAGGACAAACCGAAGCAAGCTCATTTACTAGCCCCGGTGCGGAGCCAGCCTAGGGATACCCGGAGGTTTCGTCCAGCCAGAGCGAATCCCTTTCCTAAGGGACGTTTCTCTCCAAGGGGCCAAAGTTTCAGAGGGTTTCGTGGAGCAGGGAGAGGTTTTGGAGCCGCCTCCTCCGCGGGAACTAGAAAACCACAATGAGAAAACGGGGGCCCAGGTGGGGGGCCAGTTAAAGCAGTTCCTTCCCGCCTGGTCCCGGGTCACATCCGATCAATGGGTCCTAGAAGTGATCCGAGAGGGTTATGCTCTCGAATTTGCAAAGCAAATACAACCGGCCTTTGTTCAGTCTCCCTGCGATCTCCGGCAAAGAGAGCGGCGATAGATGTCACACTTTTAAGACTCAGGGCGCTCGGAGCGGTGTCTCCCGTTCCACCGCACCAATGCGGTTCCGGTCGATACTCAATTTATTTTGTAGTACCAAAGAAGGAAGGGTCTTTTCGCCCGATCCTAGATCTAAAGCAAGTCAATCGCTGTCTCAAAGTGCCTCATTTCCGGATGGAAACTCTAAAGTCGGTCATCGTGGCCGTAAGGAGCGGGGAGTTCCTGACGTCCTTGGATTTGACGGAAGCCAACCTGCATATCCCGGTTTGAAGCTCACATCAGCAGTTCCTGAGATTTGCGGTACCAAAAGGTCATTTTCAATTCAGGGCACTGCCCTTCAGGCTAGCGACGGCCCCTCGGACCTTCACCAAAATAATGGTAGTGGTGGCGGCGGCTCTCAGAAAAGAGGGAATCTTGGTGCACCCCTACCTGGACGATTGGCTGATCCGGGCGAATTCAGAAGAGGAGAGTCGCTCAACTACTACCAGAGTGGTGGAAGTCCTGGAGGAGGTAGGATGGGTCATCAACCGGGCAAAGAGCAGGTTGGTGCCCTCTCAAGAGCTCGAATACCTCGGAGCGAAATTCGACACCAGAATAGGAAGAGTTTTTCTGTCCAAAAAGAGGGCAAGGGACCTAAGGATCCTGGTGGAACAATTCCTGGCCAGGCGAGACCCTACGGCGTGGCATTACTTCCAATTGCTGGGAACCATGGCGGCAACTATAGAGGTAGTCCCGTGGGCCAGAGCTCACGTGCGCCCTCTGCAGCGGGCCCTGTTGCGTCGGTGGTCTCACCAACTTCACCCGTTAGCTATGCGGCTACCTTGTGCACCTCGCACCAAGAGTGCCCTCCAGTGGTGGCGGCGTCCTCGGAACCTGGATCGTGGGATGCCCCTCGAACCACCGCACTGGTTACTGCTGGCTGATGCCAGTCTAGCGGGCTGGGGAGCTCATTGCGAGGACCAGTTCGTCCAGGGTCAGTGGTCCTTAATGGAGACTCATTGGTCCATCAACAGGTTGGAGCTGCGAGCGGTAGCCCTGGCGCTCAGGGCACTTGAACCCTTAGCCGTCAGAGGGCAGTTCGCGTTTTCTCAGACAACGTCACCGCGGTGGCTTACATCAATCGCCAGGGAGGTACAAGCAGTCCCTCCTTGGAGAAGGAAGCGCACAGCCTGTTCCGGTGGGCCGAGGGCAAGTTAATGGCTCTTTCGGCCCAGCATGTAGCCAGAACGGACAACGCTACGGCCGATTACCTCAGCAGGTTCAAGATCGACCACGGGGAGTGGGAGCTGGACCAGGAAGTTTTCGATCAGGTGGTAGCCCTTTGGGGTCCACCAGTCATGGATCTCATGGTGCGGTATGCTTCAGCCAAGGCAAGCAGATTTTTCAGCCAAAGGAAGGAAAGGATGTCCGAAGGCTTAGACGCTCTAGCCCAGAGGTGGCCTTCGGAGGGGCTTCTGTATGTATGCCCCCCTTGGGCTCTCATCGGAAGGCTTCTGCAGCGAGTGGAAACCCACCGAGGGTTGGTAATCCTCATTGCTCCAGACTGGCCTTGTTGCCCCTGGTATGCGGACCTAGTGAGATTATCGGTCGACCGGCCCTGGCGTCTCCCCTGCAGAAAGGGTCTCTTGAGACAGGGGCCGGTGCTGATGCCTCACGTGGATCGATTCTCGCTTACGGCCTGGCTATTGAAAGGGCGCAGCTCCAGAAGCGGGGGTACTCGGGATCGGTAATCTCTACCTTGTTGAGCTTACGAAAGCGGTCGACCTGTCTCTCCTATGTAAGAGTTTGGCGCATCTTCGAAGCCTGGTGTGAGGAGCGCCAGAAGAAACCTCTGTCGGCCTCAGTCCCGGAGGTTCTAGAATTTTTACAAGCAGGATTTGATAAGGGCCTAGCGCCCAGCCCCTTGTGGGTCCAGTTAGCTGCTATCTCTTGTTACAGAGGTAAGGTCCGTGGAAAGTCCTTAGGGGATCACGCGGACGTAGCCAGGTTCCTAAGAGCGGTTAGGCGCCTGCGCCCGCAGCAAAGGTCGGTGATTCCCCCTTGGGATCTCAATCTGGTGTTAAATGCCCTGACCAGGGAGCTGTTCGAGCCGGCTAAGAGAGCCTCCCTAAAGGATTTGACACTCAAGACGGTCTTTCTCGTCGCCATCTGCTCGGCCAGACGCGTTTCCGAACTGCAAGCTTTGTCTTCGCGGCCCCCATTTCTTTCATTCTTCAGAGATAAGGTGGTCTTGCGGACAGTTCCTTCCTTCTTACCCAAGGTCATCTCTCCTTTCCACGTGAACCAGTCAGTGTCACTCCCGGCCTTCTCGGCAGATGAGCGAGAGGGTGATGCCAGAAAGCTACGGCTCCTGGACGTTCAGAGAGCGTTGAAGCTTTATCTCTCCCGCACGGCGCCCTTCCGGAGGTCAGAACGTTTATTCATTCTATTTGGAGGGCCGCACAAGGGGGAGGCGGCGGCCAAGGCATCTATCTCTAGGTGGATCAAGGAAGCTATTGCTTCTGCCTATATCCTGAAGGGGAAGCAGGTCCCAGGGGGTCTGCGCGCACATTCGACGCGGTCACAGGCTACCTCTTGGGCGGAGTATAGCTTAGTCCCGCCGCTGGACATTTGCAGAGCTGCTACCTGGTCTTCACTGCATACCTTTACCAAACACTATAGGCTGGATGTTCAGAGATCAGCTGATGCACGTTTTGGTGAGGCAATACTTCAGTCCGGGATAGCGAAACCCGCCCAAATGTGAACTGCTCTGTTACATCCCAGAAGTAAGGGACTGGACTGGAGTGACGATAAGGAAGAATTAATTAGACCTTACCTGCTAATTAGTGTTCCTGAAGGAACGACAGTCCAGTCCCTGTTCCCTCCCAGTGTCTTCTTATATCCGAGTATTTCAGGGGGCAAGTGAAGAGCGGTGGACCGAAGTCAGGACCGAAGTGCAGCATAAGAGGCCTTGAAGCACGTCAAGAAGGTCATGGAGAAGGAAAGTTCGGACAGGCCTCCTCCTTCCCTCTCGCCCCCTCTTCTCCCACCCCCCCCCCCTTTTCCTTCCTTCCTTCTACAGTTAAAAAGGGGAGGGTTGGTGGTATTCTCCTGGGGTTTTTAATAGTTTGCTGTATTTCCTAATTTTTGGTGATTTGGTTTCGGGTTAAAGCTACTTTTTCATTAGAATACTGGGATCAGTGGGTGGTGCCAGTGGTATTTATCCCGTCCCATCCTCAAAAGGATAGACTCAGCCTCCAAGCTGCTGGAAGGGTTATGCAACCCAGAAGTAAGGGACTGGACTGTCGTTCCTTCAGGAACACTAATTAGCAGGTAAGGTCTAATTAATTCATATTTTACAATATCCTAAGGCTCCTAAGGAGGCAGCCACTTTACCAATACATGAGATTCTTTATGATCACATGTTGGGCATATGGGAGACTCCTCTCACCATTTCCCCTCATTGTCGCAGGTTGGACACCATGTATTGTGTTCCTCCTTGTCCTGGCTTTCATAAGACTCTGCTTCCTCACCACTCTATTGTGGTGGAGTCTGCTATGAAAAAGATAAAGAGTACAAAAAGGCACTCTTCTGCTCCTCCAGGAAGAGAATGCAGAACCCTAGATGCCTTTGGCAGGAGAATTTTCCAGGCTAGTATGCTTGTTGCCAGAATCAACTCCTATAGTCTCTATATGGGGATGTTTCTTAAAGAGGTTACAGATCACCTGCAAACTTTATCTCCTTTTATTTCAGAAGATAAAAGGGAAGAGTTCCTCACCTGGCTCAAACATGCCCAGGATGTTTCCAAGTTTTCCAACCGTGCAGCCTTTGACTCCTTTGAAGGTGCCAGCAGAGCCTCGGCTATTGCCATAGGTACACGTAGAGTTGCTTGGTTACAGGCTTCTGATTTGGAACCCTGGGTTCAAGATGGCCTAGGTAACCTTCCCTGTACAGGTGAAAACCTTTTTGGCAAGGATTGGCAAGCAAAGGCCACCCAGATGGATGCTGAAAATTCGGCTTTAGATAGACTTTCAAAGTGTACTTCTGCTCCTTTTAAGAAAAGGTTGTTCAAAAAGGGTTTTTTTCCCAAAAAAGGCAGATACTATTCTGCTTATGGTCAGCAGGCCTCTTCTGCAGGTCGTTTTGCTACAAAGAGACAGCAACAACCGAAACAGGCCAAGCCTAAGGCTCCTAGGACTGCTACAGCCCAACAGCCTCAGCCTCCTCAGGGCCTTTGACTTACAACTAGAGAACTTAGCTTTTCTGGCTCTAGAACATCCAGAGCCTCTCACCATTCCAGGAAGGTTAGCTCACTTTGCTCCCAGATGGGAACAAATCACAGCAGAGCAATGGACCCCCTCCATCATAAAGGAGGGCTACAAGCTTCATTTCCTAAACCTTCCCCCTCACACCATGGTGGGACAGTTCAATTCTCCAACATCTCTCCTCGACCTTCTGGGTCAGGAAATTGCTACCCTTCTTGCCCAAGGGGCAATAGAAGAAGTACCCCTTCTTCAACAGGGCTCAGGGTTCTACTCCCCCTACTTTCTCATCCCAAAGAAAACAGGGGCTACAGACCCATATTAGATCTCAGAGAACTGAACAAGTTTCTATGCAAGGAGAAATTCAAGATGACTTCTCTAGGTACTCTCCTTCCATATCTCCAGAGTCAGGACTGGCTTTGTTCTCTAGATCTCAAGGATGCGTACACCCATGTCCTCATCCATCCAACACACAGAAGGTTCCTTCGGTTCCTTTTCCAAGGAAAGCACTATCAATACAGGGTGCTTCCCTTCGGTCTGGCCTCTGCACCAAGGGTGTTCACAAAATGCATGGCAGTAGTTGCTGTTTTTCTATGCACTCTAGGGATATTTGTATTCCCATATCTGGACGACTGGCTCATCCGAGCTCCATCCCAGTCAGAGGTCCAGGCTTCCCTGGCCTGCACAAGGCGTATCCTTCAGTATCTGGGACTTGTAATAAACATCCCAAAATCTCATCTCACCTCTACTCAATCTCTAGAGTTCATAGGGGCCTTACTGGATACCACCACTGCAAGGGCCTATCTTCCCCAGGCCCGTTGCCTACGCTTGGTGCAGTTAGCCTCCCAGATTTATTTATTTATTTAACATTTCTTATATACTGCCTTTCATGATATCAAGGTGGTTTACATTCAACAAACTGAAATTACATTGAACAGGGCATTATAACTTGGAGATAACTATTTTACAGGGAACATGGGCTATGGAGGGTTAAGTGGCTTGTCCAAGACCACAAAGAGCACCTGTGGGACTAGAAACCCCAGTCCTTCCGGCCCAAGGTTGCTGTCCTCTAGTGGGATTTGAACCCCCGACCTTCCGTCCTGAAGTACCTTGCCCCAACCA
Organism: Ichthyophis bannanicus; assembly: GCA_033557465.1. NCBI lineage: Eukaryota > Metazoa > Chordata > Amphibia > Gymnophiona > Ichthyophiidae > Ichthyophis > Ichthyophis bannanicus. The sequence goes on from CM066038.1 coordinate 352,991,457, forward strand.
CTAGATTCAGTTATAGTCCCATTTAACATGCTCGAGAGATGTTACAACTGTTAGGCCACATGGCATCCACCGTGCATGTGGTCCCCTATGCTCGCCTGCACATGAGGGCAGCTCAGTGGATTCTATCCACCCAATGGACCCAGGCATCAGGATGCCTGTCAGACAAAATAGCAACCTCCAGTCACCTTTTTTGGTCCCTCCAGTGGTGGAAGTCCACTCAAAATCTGTTGCTGGGGTCCCCCTTTCAACAGTTGCTACCCCAAGCAACCCTTACAACAGATGCCTCTCCAAAGGGTTGGGGAGCTCATCTACAAGACCTCTCCACCCAAGGCATCTGGTCTCCATAGGAGACATCTCTACATATCAACCTCTTAGAGCTCAGAGCAATCTTTCTGGCTCTCAGAGTCTTCCACACCCTGCTGAGCTACAAGACAGTCCTCATCCACACGGACAACCAAGTAGCCATGTTCTACGTGAACAAGCAGGGGGGGGGGGGACTGGCTCTCTGTCACTTTGCAACGAAGCTTTGAGATTGTGGGCCTTCGCCAGAGAGCATCAAATCCATCTCATGGCAGTGTATCTTCCAGGGGTTCAAAACTCTTGGGCAGACACTCAGTCAAGTTCTGCTTCCACACGAATGGTCCCTCCATGGGGACCAGATAGCCCAGGATCTTTCGAATTTGGGGAACCCCAGACATAGACTTGTTTGCAAGTCCGTGGAATGCCAAACTTCCCCGGTTCTGTTCCAGAATTCCGTGTCAGGGAGTTCAGGCCAGGGATGCCTTCCTCCTCCACTGGGGGCAAGACTTCCTCTATGCCTTTCCACCCATTCCCCTAATTCCCAAGACACTCTTCAAACTTCAGAGAGACAAGGGGTCTATGATCCTCATAGCACCACATTGGCCACGCCAAGTGTGGTACCCTCTACTTCTGCATCTCTCTCAAGCTCCCTCCCTGGACTTGGGATCTGCTCCAGACCTCCTGTCCCAGGAGGAGGGAACGTTGTGGCACCCAAATCCCCAGTCTCTTCACCTCAGAGCCTGGTTGCTGAAGGCCTAGACCTTCAAGATTTGCATCTTTCTCAGCAAGTAAAGGATATCCTTTATGCTTCCAGAAAGCCTTCCACTAGACGTTCCTATGCTTTTAAATGGAAAAGGTTTACCATTTGGTGTGCAGAGAAGGGTCTTAACCCTCTTGCAATACCTCTGAATTCTTTACTAGAGTATTTGCTGCATTTATCCCATGCAGGCCTTAAAACAAATTCAGTAAGAGTCCATTTGAGTGCTATTTCATCATCCCTTAAACCTCTCATTGGACAGCCTGTTTCCTTTCATCATAGCAAGATTCATGAGAGGCCTTCTTTTAACAAACCTCCCATCAGACCACCTTCAGTGGCATGGGACTTGAATCTGGTTCTTGGCCAGCTTATGCAGCCACCCTTTGAACCCTTAGCCACTACCTCCTTGAAATTCCTTTCCTGGAAGGTTATTTTTCTCATTGCAGTCACTTCAGCTCGCCGCATCAGTGAGCTGCAAGCCTTGGTGGCTAATCCTCCTTATACCAGGTAGCATCATGACAAGGTAGTCCTCAGGACTAATCCACACTTTATGCCTAAAGTGGTCTCACCTTTTCATCTGAACCAGGAGGTTTATTTACCTGTCTCTTTTCCAGGACCTCATGCTTCAAGTGCAGAGAGGAATCTTCATACCCTGGATTGTAAAAGAGCTCTTGCCTTTTACTTACAAAGGACACAGCAACATAGAAAGTCCTCTCAGCTCTTTGTTGCTTTTGATCCCTCTCATTTAGGACTTCCAGTCTCTAAGAGAACTCTGTCCAATTGGATTGCTCAATGCATTTCTTTCGTCTACCAGAGTAAGAACCTTTCTCTGGAGGGCCATGTCACAGCTCACAATGTGAGGGCCATGGCAGCCTCTATGGCTCATCTAAATTCTGTGTCCATCGACCAGATCTGTCGAGCGGCCACCTGGGCCTCGGTTCATACCTTCACAGCCCATTACTGCTTGGACAAGGACTCCCGCCGGGATGCCTTGTTTGGTCAGGCTGTTCTCAAACACCTGTTCCATACCTAACCAACTCCTACCCTCCATCCCTGGCTGGATGCCTGAGATTCATGGGTGGAGGTAGAGCCCTTCCCAGGGACTCACAACCTGGGTGATCTCCCAGGCATCTCTAGCTGGGGAGTCCCCATATGTGAAGACTCATTCCTGCTTGTCCCTGAAGATAGCACAGTTACTTACCTGTAACAGGTGATCTCTGGGAACAGCAGGAATAAGTCTTCACAACCCACCCAGCTCCCCTAGGAGTTCTATCTCCCCATCTTTCTTTCCTTTCCTCACTCTCTCTTTGCCTCAGCTTTAAAACTCAAACTGGAGAGAGGCGGTTAGGAAAGGTGGGAAGGCAGCGCGCAGGTGCTGTGGGATGTTCCCAAAAGCTTTCCTTTTGGACGCTGGGGAGCGTTCCCGCGCAGGCTCCGTCGGTACCGACGATACCCATATGTGAAGACTTATTCCTGCTGTTTCCAGAGATCACCTGTTACAGGTAAGTAACTGTGCTTTCTCTGGGACAAAGCAGGAAGTCTGCCCTTATATGGGTGACATTGGTGCCGTCTTTCAAAGAAAGCCTTTGGAGATGCAACCTCGCATGTGTGTTGCCCTTCCCGCCCAAGGGTGCCATCTTGCCCAGTCTCTTTTTTTCAGTGGAGCTCTTCAGACGTCTGTCTGGTTTCCCCCGGAAAAAGTTGATTTTTCTCTACCCGAGTTTCATACTTTTTCCAGTTGTGTACCAGTACTCTTCCTGCCATCTGAGCTTGCTATCTCCGGCATCGAGTCTCTGGTTCCTGCCCCCTTTTTACAACTCTGATAGACCGGTGTTGTCATCCCCAGACCCAAGTGGTCATGTTCCATGTAACAATTGTAAATATTGCTCTACCACATTATCGGGACTGGTTTGGACACATCCCAATACTGCATGTTCTTATACACGTCACTGGTCAACCAATTGCCAGTCATCTTACGTGGTATACATGTTGCAATGTCCTTGTCGGTTGCTTTATGTTGGCAGAACATCGCGCTCCATCAAACTGAGACTAAATGAGCATGCGTCTCGCATATGCCAGCAGATACAGTCAGCACCGATTGTTGAGCATTGCTTAACTTGTCGTCATGATTTTGAAGATTTGACTTGGACCGTAATAGATCATGTACCGTATGATCCAAGAGGTGGGGACAGGATTTTCCGGCTCCAGTGGTTAGAGCAACGTTGGATATATATTTTAAATACCATTCAGCCTTTTGGGCTCAACAGAGAGATCGATTGGGCCAGTCTGTTCTGATTTAACCAATGAGATTAGGCGTTTCCCGATGATGATGGGGATTTTCCCTTCCCATTGGATGCCCTTTCTCAACGTCATTATGGGTTGTCCATTCATCATACAGAGTTGTGTTTTGTCTTTCAGCCAGTGGACAGTAGGGATTCCTCTGCTGGTGGGGTTTTCCCTTAGTCTTATTGGGGGTTCCTCTTTGACAGCAGGTTTTAGCCAATCACATAAGTTTTGGTCCTTAGAAAAATGCCGCTGTAGAACAAAGTTGGCATTTGCTGGCAGTTGATATGAACCTGGACATGGAAGGCACTTGAAACAGGAATTTATACCCCGAAACGTGCAAATCGTGCTCCTGAGTTACGATTTATCAAGCTGCAGCACACTTATGAGAGAAGTTTGGTTTTATATGGAATGTTTGCAAATTTTGGTGTTGAACCTATAATTGATTAAAAAGAAGTTTGCCGTCTGGTGTGGATGATAAATAGTTCATTCCTCCCTTGGTACACTCCGACAAGAAAATGTTTAGAATTTTTCGGGGGCTTTTTTGGTGACTATTTTGCAGTGGCCCTTTTTACAACTGGCAGCACCATGGGTCTTCAACCTCGCTGGGATAATTTTTTTTCCCCCATGGCTAGCAGTGGGTTCAAGAAGAGTGATCAGTATGCCAAAATCATGTCCCGTACAGACACACACGACTGCTGCCTGCGCTGCCTAGGGCTGGACCCCACAACATGTGGTCTTTGTGAAAAGATGTCCACCAAGGCCCTCGAGCCACCAGCAGCAGCATGATAAGTTGTTCCCCCCCTCTCCTGGAGTCCCCTATACCTCCAAAGGCCACGGAATCTCGGGGCATCCTTGCGGACCCTGAACGACACCGTGGCTCCTCAGAAAGGGGGTCTCCCTTGAGGGACATAAGAAGAAAACGTTGAAGGCGGCATCCCTGGATGATTCCGACAGGTCAGGTAAGCTCCAAGCCAGGTCCTGCAGTCCTAGGTGCTCGTCCGAGGGATCGAAGTGGGAGCAGCCTACCAAGGTCCCCTGGAAAGAATCGACCACAGATCTGACTCAGATGCCAAAACCTATCCTCATTGAGAACTGCCCCTTGGGGAAACTGGAACCGGGCCCGAGTTCCTCTGTGCCTGCACTGATGGCTGCCGAGCCTTCTCGACTCAAAACCAGAATGGCAGCCCTTGAGTGCAGTCTGCCTTCATGGACCAGCAGTGGGCGCTGTTGTCTCGTAACACTGGTTTCTCTGACCAGACCACCGGGCCATCGATGTTGAGGATGTCCCCAAAGGCAGAGCCAATCCTCGAGACCATTTGGCCTCAAGTTGATCCTCTGCTCAGGTCTTGATCTGGTTCCCGTTCCATGGGATAGAGTTCCTTCCTGACTAGTACATATGGCACCAGCCACAGGGCTTCCGAGGGACATAGGCGGGGCTCAGGCCCCGAGCCTGCAGGCCACCCTTCCCTCGAGTCTTCGACAGATTACTCAGAGTGGGAGACCGAGGATGAGGAGCTGCCAGACACCTGTTGCCACCGCAACATCCCCTTGGACTCCCCTCCTTCTGAACCCTGCCGTTGGTCCCCGCCCAAGGGCAGGCATTCCTCGACTTAGTGAAGGAAATGTCGAAGGCCCTAATGTTCCCAATAATCGGAAGAGGACCCTCAGACAGAGGAACTAGAAATCCTCCTATATGAGGTCCCTCCAAGGGAATTGCTCACAGTACCCATTCCACTTATCCTGGAGAGGCTAATGCTCTGTATATGGGAGACACTGGCATTGGTGCCGGTTGTGAGCAAGTGGCTCATCTCAATGTATCGGGTCTGCTGGAGCCCGGGATTCCAGAAGGCACAGCTGCCGTATAACTCCATAATGATAGTCGGCCATGCGTTGGCTGAAAAGTCAGAAGACACATTCCTCTGTGCTCCTGGATAGGGAGCACTGCACCTTGGATACCTTCAGCAGAAAGTGCTACCAGGGCTCGATGCACATCGGCCGGATCCAGGCCTACCAGCTGTACATCGGCTTGTACCTGAGACCTGGCAAAGGAGCTCACCAGGTCCTCAGCTGGTCTCTCCACGGAACCCCTGCAGCGGTTCAAGAACCTGGCCAAGGGCCGTCTGAGTGCTCCAAATTCTTGTCTCGGGCAGCCTGTGACAGCATTGAGTCGGTGACTTGAGTAGCTGCGGCAGGCATCGGTGCCCGATGTCAAGCTTGTCTACAGTCTTCCGACCTTGAGCAATGGGTTCAGGACAAATTGGTCAATGTCCCATGCCAAGGAGAGAACTTCTTTGGCAAACCCATGACCAAAAAGGTTGCCGAGTTGGAGACCAAGTTCATGATGAGGACCAGGCTCTCTAAAGAGACTGCTGCCCCTCCCCGATGGAAGGGACTGCTTACAAAAACTACCCACATTTTCAGGGCTCCCCAACAGGCCAAGAGACATGCACAGGGCCCTCGTAAGCAGAAGGCTCCCAGGTGTCGACTCCGGCCCTGCCAGGGGGGGAGCTTTTGACTCCTTGGGCATAGTCTCTCTACCCCAAGGTGGCCAGCCATTACCACCAATTCCTGGGCACTCCAGGTGGTCAAGGAGGGCTCTCCTTTCTTCCCACAAGAGCCCCCCCCCAAGGTTTCTTCCCACAAGAGCCCCCCCCCAGGTTTCCCCTTCACTGGGACCTCCTTATAGAAGGAACTTGCAGGTCTTCTCGAGGACAGGGCGGTAGAACCAGTACCCCAACATCTCAGGGGCAAGGGGTTCTACTCCAGATATTTCTTTGTACCAAAAAGAACAGGGAGTCCAAGGCCCATCCTAGACCTGCGCAACCTGAACAAGTTCCTGGTGAGGGAGAAGTTCAAGATGCTCTCCCTTGGAACATTGCTGCCTTACCACCGGCAGGGAGACTGGCTATGCTTCTTGGATATAAAGGATGCCTATACTCGCATCCACCCCAGCCACAGGCAGTACCTCGGCTTCATGGCAGGGGCGGTCACAACCAGTACAGGGTCTTCACCAAATGCCTGACAGTAGTGACCGCCTTCCTCCGCTTCCAGGGGCTATTTGTCTTCTCCTACCTGGACGACTGGCTCATAAAAGGAGGCACAGCCACAGAGATGCAGCAGGCCACTGCACGCATGCACCCTCCAGGTTCTGCAACATCTGTGGTTTGTGATAAACTACCCCAAATCCCACCTCCTTACGACACAATGTCTGGCATTCATAGGGGCAAAGCTGGACACTCTTCAGGCAAAAGGCCTTCCTCCCCTTGGACCGAGCTGACCGTCTCAGGGCACTGGCCACACCGTTTCTCAGTTTCAGCTTGGCTCACTGACACATGGCCTCTACGGTCTGTCACCCCAGACACCCATTTGCACAGGAGGGCCGCTTAGTGGTATCTTCGAGACCAGTGGACACAAGCCACGGGCTGTCTCCAGGACAGATTCTCAGTGACCCACCAGTTGGCCGAATCTGACTTGTTGGCAAAAAAACCATCATTTCCAGGCAGGGATGCCCTCCCAAATCCCAAGCCCCCTAAGGGTCATCACTATGGATGCCTCCCTGCTGGGATGGGGGCCCACTGCGAAGAATCGCACTCAGGGCAGCTGGTTGCAGGCCAAGAGCAGCCAGCCAACAGATCATTCTCCTTGAGCTTCAGGCAATATATCTAGCCCTCCAAGCATTCTGTCACCGCCTGAGGCACCAATCGGTGCTGATCCAAACAGACAACCAGAAGGCAGTAGTGAACAAGCAATGGGGTACGGGGTCTCACACCCTCTGCTGCGAAGTGAAGACACTCTGCTCCTATGCAGATCAACAGGGAATACTCCTACGGGTGGTATACCTTCCAGGTCAGGACAACACCCTGGCAGACAAACTGAGCAAAGTCCTCCAGCCGCACGAGTGGCAGCTGGACCCTAGAGTAACCAACTGGCTCTTCGGACTCTGGAGGACCCCATGAATGGACCTCTTTGCCAGTTCAGATAACCACCAATTGCTCCGCTTCTGCTCCCGGCAGCCCCACCCCTCTCCCAGGTGATGGCAGATGCATTTCTTATTCTGTGGTCGGAAGGTCTCATGTATGCCTTCCCACCCATGCCACTGATTGCCAAAACACTTTTTGAGGCTGTTCATGACAAAGCCTCACTGATCCTGGTGGCCCCTCTGTGGTCCAGGCAGCTGTGGTTATTGCTGCTCCTCCAGCTGTCAGTGGAGACTCTGATTGATTAACAAAGACAAAACCTGGAGCTGGCTCTGCTACAGATCAACTACTAGTATGCAAACTCAAGCTACAGTTGAAAAAGAGCAAGCCACTCATGAAAGTAGCAAAATATGACCTTGAGAATATACCTCTGGAATTTAAAGACTGCCTGCAAAATCAATTTGCTGCTTTTAGATACAAATGACAAAGTTTCAGAAGTTATGGGACGACATCAAGAAGGTTGTGTTGGAAGAAAGCAAGGAATCTCTGCAAAAGGTGAAAAAGCAAAAACAACCTAAATGGATGACTGAAGAAACTTTGAAAATTGCCCAGAAAGGCAGAGAAGCTAAAACCAGAGGAAAAAGCAAGGCAATCACAGAACTCAACAGAGATTTCCAATGTGCATCAAGACAAGATAAAGAGAAGTACTACAATGAAGCATGCAAGGAAATAGAATCAGAAACTATTAGAGGAAGAACAATATCTGCCTTCCTAAAGCTACGAGAGTTTAAAAAAAAATAAAAATAAAAAAAATTCCAGCCTAGAATTGGAATGCTACAAGATGCTCAAGGATCCATGTTGAATGATGCTGAGATCAAGAAAAAAGCACCGAGCATTGAATGCATTCCTATTGATTCTGCGTTATCATACTTAAAAGGCTCTGCCAGGAAATTTGGAAAACAAATTCATGGCCAACTGACTGGAAAGCATCTGTGTTTATACCGATACTGAAGAAAGGTGACCTGACTGACTGGAAATTATTGCACAATCGCTTTGATCCCACATGCCAAAAATATATCCTTATGTGTTTTATAGACTACAGCAAGGCTTTTGACACTGTAAACCTTGAGACATTCTGGGCCACATCAAGAAGCATGGGTCCCAATGCCAGTTGGACTGGTCCAATGTGCCTGCATGCTGAAGCTCTTGGGAAACAAGCGGAGGAACTCAGAGGAGCATTCAAGACAGTAACAAGTACATTGATGAGATGCTGCTAGCAACATCCAAGCTCTCCAGCAGAGGATAAGATGGGAGCCTACAGAATGACAAAGGTTGGATACAAGTTACCAGGGCCTGCAGAATCACCGATCCAAATTCTCCAGCCCTTGAATTGAAGAACCATTCTGCAGCCCTGGAAGTGGAGGAGGTGAAAGCATCCCTGGAAAGGGAAGAACCAGAGCTCGAGCACCCCCAAAGTTGCAGAATCAGTGACCACAAGGAAGTGAAGGGTAGTGGTGGTTGGTGACTCTCTTTTGAGGGGTACCGAGGCATCCATCTGCCAACCAGACTTCATGTCCAGAGAGGTATGCTGTCTGCCTGGTGCCAGAATCCGAGATGTTATGGAGAGTTTGCCGAGACTCAAAAAGCCCACCGAGTATTACCCAATCTTGCTAATCTATTTCAGCACAAATGATACTGCCAAGTATCCCTCTGAGCATATCAAAAGTGACTTCATGGCTCTGGGACAGAGGGTGAAGCAGATGGGGGCGCAGGTGGTGTTTTCTTAAATCCTGCCTGTTGAGTGTAAAGGCCAAGGCAGAGAAGCTCGCATCTTGGAGATGAAAGCGTGGATGGTGTCATCGAGAGCGTTTTGGTTTCCTGGACCATGGGATGCTGTTCCAAGGGTTGTAAAGCAGAGATGGCATCCATTTGTACAAGAAGGGTCGATGTGTCTTCAGTAGCAGACTGGCAAATCTACTGAAGAGGGCTTTAAACTAGATTAGTTGGGGATGGGTGAAGAAAGCCCCCAGGTAAGTGAAACATTAAATACCGTTATTTATTTATTTATTTTATTTAACAAGCACTTATATACCGCAGCTTCCAGAGATCAGCTGCGGTTCACAAATAACAGTCAACAAAACATTGTTTGTTTTACATGAAACGTCATAACTATATACAATGTAAAGTTAATAGAATATGTTAAACAGATTGGCACAGAACAGTGCAACACTATAAACATTATATATACATTTACATTTTATGTGAGGTATAGTCATAATGAGTGGTTCAGATTCAGGTGGGGTGGATTATCTTTTCTATTGTAGTGATATGTTGAGCAGAAAGTTATAGTGAGATGTTGAGTAGAAAGTGATTAGCCATTATCTAATTCTTTTGAGGGTTGGTCTATGTTATTGTAGTGTATTGTGAAAAGGTGTGTTTTCAATTTTTTGCGGAATTCATTAATCTCTGTTAACATTCTTAGCTCGACAGGGAGGGCATTCCAGGCTATTGGGGCTGCATGTGAGAACGCTCTGTAGTTTGTTGATTTATTTGATTTTATGAAGTCTTTGGGGGTTTTGAGTTTGTTCAGTTGAGCTTTTCTTTGAGTAGGTTTTGAATGTTCTTTGGTAATTAAGTTACTTAATGTGTCTGGTGCCATATCAAATAGTGTTTTAAAAGCAGTTATTAGTGTTTTGTATTCTATCCGGCTTTGAATTGGTAGCCAGTGAAGTGAAGCTAGTATTGGTGTTATATGTTGATGAGAGTGTGTTTTCGTTATAATCCTAGCTGCTGAGTTTTGTGCAATTTGAAGTCTTTTAATGTTATTTTTTGATGTACCTAATAATATAAGGTTAGCAAAGTCAAAGTGGGGGGTTATGGTGGCTTGGATTATACTGATGAAATCATGTATGTATACAAGCGGTTTAAGTTGTTTAAGCGTTTTGAGTTTGAAATAAATTTTCTTATGGAAAGTGGTGTGTATAAATTCCCATAGTATGAGATGTAAGATCCCAGATGTTGAAGCTTTTAATGGGAGAGGCCGACTTGGATTTAGTGGCAGTTACAGAAACATGGTTCATAGAAAACCATGACTGGGATGTAACTATACCAGGCTATACTTTATTCAGAAAGGACAGGGTAGGAAGAAGGGGAGGAGGAGTTGGCACTATATGTAAAAAATAATATTAAAGCTTCAGAACTATGGAGTTTGAAAGGGAGAGAGGACGCACTGCGGTTTAAACTAGGAAGAGGGAAAGGGAAATCCATTTGCATTGGCGTGATATACAGATCACCCTGGCAGGAGGAAGAAGTGGATGGAAAATTAATTGAAGACATACGCAGCATTGCCAGGAAAAGGGAAGTACTACTGATAGGGGATTTCAGTATGCCAGATGTTGACTGGCACATTCCTGCTGCAGTATCATCTAGAAGTAAGGGGATCCTGGATTCTCTAAAGGGAGAACTGTTTAGGCAACTGGTAACAGAATTCACACGTGAAGGGGCCATACTGATCTTGGTGCTTACCAATGGTGAAAGTATTTCTGATGTTATAGTGGGAGATCATTTTGCATCCAATGATCACCAGATGGTGTGGGTCTGTATTAGGATTAGGGCTGTTAAAAATCCATTCAAAAGCGAGGGTCTTAGACTTTAGGAAAACTAACTTTGCCAAGATGGGCCAATACCTCAGGGAGTCATTAGCGGGGTGGGAAAAGCTGGGGGATGTAGAAAAACAGTGGGCAAAACTGAAAGGGGCATTTTAAGGGCAACCAACCTTTTTGTTAAAATGGTAAATAAAAATAAAAGGAAAAGGAGACCGCTGTGGTTTTCAAAAGAAGTAGCTGAAAAGGTGAAGAAAAAGAGGGAGGCCTTCATGAAATACAAGAGATCACAGAGAGAGGAAGACAGGCATCTATATTTGGAAAAACTTAAAGAAGCTAGCAAAGTAGTCAGGAAAGCAAAGATTCAAAAAGAGGAGGAAATAGCCAATGCAATAACATGGGGGGATAAGATATTTTTCAGATAATGTTAGAAGAGGAGGGGCAAAAGTGGTATTGTCAGACTCAAGGGTGAAGGGGAGCAGTATGTAGAAACTGATGAGGATAAAGCAGCATTGCTTAACAAATATTTCTGTTCTGTGTTCACGGAAGAACCTGGAGCAGGACCTCAGAAAACGCCCCAAACAGTAACAGAAGTCAGGGGCATCTTGAACAATTTTTGGAAGACTGTGTTCATGAGAAACTAGCTAAACCTAAAGTAAACAAAGCGATGGGACCGGATGGGATACACCCTAGAATACTGAGGGAACTTGGGGAACTTCTAGCAGCTCCATTGACTCACCTTTTCAATGCCTCATTAGAGTCTGGAGTGGTGTCAAAGGACTGGAGAAAGGCACATGTGATCCCTTTACACAAAAGTGGAAGTAAGGATGTGGTTGAAAACTACAGGCAGGTTAGATTAACTTCAGCGGTGAGTAAATTATTGGACGTGCTGCTGAAAGAGAAAATAGTGAGGTTTCTGGAGTCCAGAGGATTACAGGATCCGAGGCAGCATGGATTCACCAGAGGGCAGGTCTTGTCAGACAAATCTGATTGATTTCTTTGACTGGGTGACCAGGGAGTTGGACCGGGGGAGAGCCCTAGATGTGGAATCTAGATTTTAGTAAAGCCTTTGACACCATTCCTCACAGGTGACTTATAAACAAATTGAGCACTCGAGGAATGGACCCTAAAAGTTATTGCTTGGAGTAGAAATTGGTTGAGTGGGATGCGACAAAGAGTACAGGTAAATGGAGCTCTGAAGGGAAGGAGGTTACCAGTAGTGTGCCCCAGGGATCTGTTCTTGGTCCAATTCTTTTTAACATCTATGTTGGTGATATAGCGGAAGGGCTGTTGGGTAAGGTTTGCCTCTTTGCGGATGATATCAAAATCTGCAGTAGAGTAGACACCCAGGAAGGTGTAGATAACATGAGGAGGGATCTGGCTAAGCTTGAAGAATGGTCTAGAATTTGGCAGCTGAGATTTAATGTTAAAAAAATGCAAGGTCATGCATTTGGGCTGCAGTAATCCAAGGGAGCAATATAGGATAGGGGGTGAAGTACTTTTGTCCAGTAAAGAAGAGCGGGACCTAGGCATGATTGTGTCTGATGATCTTAAAGTAGCTAAACAGGTAGAAAAGGTGACGGCAAAAGCTAGAAGGGTGCTTGGGTGCATAGGGAGAGGAATGGCCAGCAGAAGAAAGGAGGTGATAGTGCCTCTGTATAAGTCTTTGGTGCGACCTCATTTGGAGTATTCTGTGCAGTTCTGGAGACCACATTTTTAAAAGGATATAAACAGGCTGGAGTCAATACAGAGAGTGGTTATAAAATGATTAGTGTTCTTCATTATAAAGCATATGAGGACGGACTTAAGGATCTTAATATGTACACCTTAGAGGAAAGGTGGGATAGAGGTGATATGATTGAGACATTTAATTTATTTATTTATTTTATTTAACACTTATTTATATACCGCATCTTCCAGCGATCAGTTGCGGTGTACAATCAACAACAGTCAACAATGCAGAGCTTGTTTTACATAGAACAATAATAACTTTTTACATAGAACATCTTAACTTGTACAACAAAGGGTTTAAAAACTAAGCAGAATAAGTACCTCCGTGGCATAAATGCACAGGATGAGAGCCTCTTGATTAAAAGCAAGCCCTGCTATGAGGAGACATGGGATGAGGGTGAAAGGGGAGAGATTCAGGAGTGATATGCGGAAATATTTCTTTACGGAAAGAGTGGTGGATCCGTGGAGTAGTCTCCCAGTGGAGGTAGTAGAGATGAGGACAGTATCTGAATTCAAAGAAGCATAGGACACAAACAGAGGGTCTCTAAAGGAAAAAGGGGGACTGTTGTAGTGGTTGACATGGAAGGGCAGACTAGATAGGCCATGTGGTCTTTTTCTGTCGTCATGTTTCTATGTAACATATTATATGACGGCAGATAAAGGCCAGTATGGCTCATCAAGGTGACAAGAGTAGATACACATGCTGCTCTGTGCGGGTCACCCTTATTTGTTGAGATATAAGAGAGTTATGTCAATTTTGATTTTATCCTGTTGCTATAAAGGAATTGATTTTTTTCTGTCCCATGCCATTTAGAATTTTGTCACTGTATTTGCCCCCACCCTTCTATCGGGAGGGCACCAAGCATCCACCACCCTTCCAGTGAGAATGTATTTCCTGACATTGCCTTTCAGTTTACCCCCTTGCAGCTTCATGTTGTGCCTTCTAGTTTTACAGCTTCCCTGTCTTTAGAAGAGGTTTGTTTGTCCATTAATACTCTTTAAGTATTTAAAGGTCTGAATCATATCTCCCCTGTCCCTCCTTTCCAGAGTGTACATATTGAAGTCTTCTGATGCAGGCTCCAAATCATTTTGGTCACCTTCCTCTGAACCTTTTCCAGTCTTTTTATATCCTTTGTGAGATATGGTTTCCAAAACTGAACACAGTAGTCTAAGTGAGGCCTCACCAGCGACTTGTGTAGTAGCATTAGTACCTCTTCCTTTCTGCTGGTAACCACTCTCTGTATGCAACCCAGCATCCTTCTGGCTTTTGCCACCGCCTTGTCGCACTGCTTCGTCACCTTGAGATCCTCAGAAACAGTTACTCCGAGGTCGTTGTCCTGGTCTGTGCATACCAACCTCTCGCCCCCTATCGCATACAGTTCCCTTGGATTTCTTCTTCCCAAGTGCATGTCACTGCACTTCTTACATTAAATCTTAACTGCCAAGCATTAGACCATTCTTCCAGCTTTTGTAGATTTTTCCTCATGTTATCCATTCCCTCAGGAGTCCATTCTGTTGCAAAACTTTTCATGTCATCTGTAAAAAGACACTTTTCCATTCAGTCGTTCAGCAATATTACTGACAAATACATTCCCAGGACCAAACCCTGAGTCACACCACTAATCACCTTCCTTTAATCCGATTGAGTTCCGTTTACCATTACCTTTTGTCATCTGTCAGTCAACCAGTTTCTTATCCATTTAACCACCTTGGGGACTCGCCCCCAAGCTGTTTAGTTTGATAAGCTTCCTGTGAGGAACAGTATCAAAGGCTTTGCTGAAATCTAGGTAGATCACATCCATCGCATGCCCTTGATCTAATTCTCTGGTCACCCAGTCTAAGAACTCCATCAGATTTGTTTGGCAAGATCGTCCTTTGGTAAAACCATGTTGCCTCGGATCATGCAACCTGTTGGTTTCGAGAAAGTCCACTATTTGCTCTTTTAGAAGCATCTCAATTACTTTTCCCACCACAGAGGTAAGGGTTTTACCGACCTATAGTTTGTCACTTCTTCCTTGTTACCACTTTTGTGAAGAGTTACCATATCAGCCCTTCTCCAATCCTGTGGAACTTCTCCTGTCTTCAAGGATTTATTAAAAACATCCTTTAATAGCCGTGCAAGAACCTCTCTGAGCTCTTTCAGTATTCTGGGATGTATCCCATCCTGTCCCATGGCCTTGTCCACTTTCAGTTTTGCAAGCTGTTCTAACACATCTTCTGCGAATGGTGTGGTATCTACTCCATTCCCATTTGTAGATTTGTCAATCACAAGTGATTCTTCACTAGGATTTTCTTTAGTAAAAACAGGTGTTTTTGTTTAGCATTTTTGCATTTTCACTGGCACTTAGCATAACTTCATTCTCAGCACTTTTGAGTCCTGATTTTCCTCCTCTTCCAAATATACCTGAAAAATGTTTTGTCGCCACACTTAACATCTTTAGCCATTTTTTCTTCTGCCTCTGATTTTGCTATCCTTATTTCTCTTTTTTCCTATTATAGTTTTATCCTGTATTCTTTTCTGTGTTCCTCTGATTGCGAAGTTCTGAATTTTGTGAAAGCTGTGTTTTTTGCCTTTATGTGAGTAGCTACTTCAGAGAACCAAATGGGTTTCCTTTTCCTCTTCATTTATTTACTTTCCTTACATATGTATCTGTTGCCCCTTTTATTGCCTCCTTTAATTTATCCCACTGCAATTCCACCTCCCTTATCCCCTCTCACTCTGCCAACTCCTCCTTCAGGCACTGGGCCATTTTGCTTAGGTCAGCGTTTTTGAAGTCTATGACTTTGAGCTTGCTGTGATTGGACTCTGTCTTGGCTTTTATCTTAAACAAAACTGTGTCATGATCGCTGCTAGGCGCTCACCTAGGCACCCACCCAGATATATTCGACATGCTATCTCAGTTGATATGTAATGCATCTTGGAAGGCATCCACAATTATTTTTTTTACTTCTTTCCTGATTTGCAGAAGGGATTCTCCAGTCCACATCAGGTAGATTAAAGCCACCCAGTATAATTGCTTCCCCATTCATGGCTATCTTTACAATATAAGAACATAAGAGATGCCATACTGGGTCAGACCAACGTCCACCAAGCCCAGTATCCTGTTTCCAACAGTGGCCTATCTAGGTCATAAGTACCTAGCAGTCTCCTCAAAAGACACAGGATCCTCAATGCTTCTATTGGGTCAAGCAGTGATATCCTGGGTCCCTTTTAATAATGGTTTATGGACCTTTCCTACAGGAACTTGTTCAAACCTTTTTTTAAATCCAGCTACACTAACAGCTTTTACTACATCCTCCGGTAACAAATTCCAGAGTTTGATTACATGCTGAGTGAAAAAATATTTTCTCTTATTAGTCTTAAATAGGTTACCCTGTAGCTTCATTGCATGTCCCCTAGTCTTTTTATATTCTGATGACGTAAACAATCTACGTTTACCCGTTCCACTCCATTCATTAATTTATAGACCTCTGTCATATCTCCCCTCAGCCGTCTCTTTTCCAGGTTGAAGAGCAATAACCTTTTTTAGCTTCTCTTCATAGGAGTATCCTTCCATCCCCTTTACCATTTTCGTGGCTCTTCTCTGTACCTTTGCTGATAATGCAATATCCTTTTTAAGATACGGCAACCAGAATTGCACACAATATTCAAGGTGCGGTCGCACCGTGGAACAATACAGAGGCATTATAATATCCTTTGTTTTATTTTCTATTCCTTTTCTTATGATACCTAGCATTCTATTTGCTCTCTTGGCCGCCGCTGCACACTGGGCAGAGGGTTTTAACATGTTATCCACGACGACGCCTAAATCTTTTTCCTGGGTGGTGGTTCCCAATGTGTAACCTTGCATCGTGTAACCATAGTTTGGGTTGCTCTTTCCTAGGTGCATATCTTGGCACTTGTCCACATTAAATTTCATCTGACATTTGGATGCCCAGTCTTCCAATTTATCAAGATCCTCTTGCAGTTTTCTACAATACTCTTGTGTTTTAACAACTTTTAAATAATTTTGTGTCATCTGCAAATTTGATAACCTCATTTGTTCCTTTTCCAGGTCATTTATGAATATGTCAAAAAGCAGCAGACCCAGCACAGATCCCTGGGGTACTCCACTATTCACCTTTTTCCATTGGGAAAATTGGCCATTTAGCCCTGCCCTCTGCTTTCTATCTTTTAACCAGTTCCTGATCCACAGTAATACACTGCCTCCTATCCCATGACTTTTTAGTTTTGCTAAAAGTCTCTATGAGACCTTGTGAAAGGCTTTCTGAAAGTCCAGATACACTATATCAACCGACTCACCTTTGTCTACCTGTTTATTCACAACTTTCAAAAAAACATAGCAGATTAGTAAGACAAGATCTTCCTTGTCTAAAGCCATGTTGGCTGTCTCCCATTAAGCCATGACTATCTACATGATGAGTAATTTTGTTCTTTATGATGATTTCTACCATTTTTCCCGGTACTGACGTCAGGCTCACCAGTCTGTAGTTTCCCGGATCACCCCTGGAACCCTTTTTAAAAATTGGCATTACATTGGCTAGCCTCCAATCTTCAGGTAATACAGATGATTTGAATGATAGTTCACAGATTACTAATAGCAGGTCTGCAATCTCATATTTCAGTTCTTTCAACACCCTTGGATGTATACCATCCGGTCCAGGTGATTTGCTACTCTTCAGTTTATCAAATAGTTGTAATACATTTTCCTGGTGTATAGATATTTCTTTCATTTCTTCCGCAGCATCACCTTTAGATACCACTTCGGTCATGGGTAACATCCCTACATCTTTCTCAGTAAAGACTGATGCAAAGAATTCATTCTGTGTCTCTGCTATAGCCTTGTCCCCTCTTACTGCCCCTTTTACCTCTCTATCATCTAATGGTCCAACTGACTCTCTCACGGGTTTTTTGCTACAGATGTACTTGAAAAAGTCTCTTTATTATGCGTGTTTGCTTCCACAGCAAGTTTCTTCTCAAATTCTCTCTTTGCCTGCCTTATCAATGCATTGCGTTTAACTTGCCACTGCTTGTGCTGTTTCCAGTTTTCATCATTTGGCTCTTTTTTCCATTTCCTTATAGATGCTTTTTTGCAACAACAGCCTCTCTGACCTCACCTTTAAACCATGCTGACAGTTTTTTGGACTTCTTCCACTTTTCTTAAAGCATGGAATACAGCTGATCTGGGTTTCCAAGATAGTATTTTTAAACATCCAAGCTTGATGTAAGTCTTTGACCTTTGCAACTGCTCCTTTTAGTTTTAACTAGCAATAATTTGCTATCCATTTCTTCGGTTTGAGTTCGAGGGCTGTAGACTACACCAGTATGGATGACAGTGCCATCTCCTCTTTCCAACACAATCCACAGCGCTGCTTCTTTTCCCCATGTCCCCTGGATTTCAGCAGCTTTACTATTGTTTTTGACATATAGGGCTACTCCCCCTCCTTTTCTACCCTCTCTATCTCTTCTAAATAGATTATTGCCAGCTATGGCTATATCCCAATCATGTGACTCGTTAAACTATGTTTTTGTAATGGCTACAATGTCCAAGTCCATTTCCACCATTAGGACTTTCAGGACAGGAACTTTGACTAGGCTTTGAGCATTTGTGCTCATTGCTTTCCAGCATTTGTTGATTGGCTTACCTGTATTTTGCATGGATGTTGTTTTACATGCCTCTTGCCACTTGACATTGATGTGTGAGTTAATACTGCTGCTGTTTCCAATGTTATATTTTTGCTGGGAGTGACATCCTGAACTTGTTCTCCATCCGTCACCCCCTTTCCCTAGTTTAAATGCTTGTCCACATAATGCCTGCATTTTTCATTTAAGGATCCTTTTCCCTGTAGCAGAGAGATGTAGTCCATCAACACAGTATAGTCTCTTGTTGTTCCATCTATTGCCCCAGTCGTCTATATATCTAAATCCTTTTTGTTTGCACTAGGTTTGGAGCCATGTATTAAAGTTGATTATGTGATGCAGCCTTTCTGCCCCCTTACCAAGAACAAGTAGAACTTCTGAGAATGCTATAGTGTTAGCAGAGGGTTTGAGTTTCTCTCCCAGAATCTGCAAGTCCTAAACTGTAGAGGCACTTTTTCTAGCCAGGTCATTTGTACCCAAGTGGACGAAAACATCAATTTTGGAGTGCTCACTTTCTGCACCAACTATGCTAGCAATTTGCTTCGTATTCCTGTTGGCTGAAGAACCTGGGAGGCATTTGACCATCTTCTCTCCTTTGAACTGTGTTCCCAAGTTGGTGCCTCTGATGATGGAATCTTCAGGTAGTAGTAGTTTCCTCTTTTTGTGTCAATTTCTTCATATTTAGGGCATTGTCATAAATTGGGCATTAACTTTCTCATTTAAGGGCACTTCAGTTTCCACTAATTGGGCACTCAAATTTCCCAAGGCATAGAAGTTGTTATGCAGGGATATCTCTTGATGGCAAGGGTGTTTCTATGTTATAGGTCACAACCTACCAGAGCCCACTGTGATCCATTTGTTCCTGGGTTGTTTGATTCTTTGTGGGAGGTGTGTTTAATTGTAGCTAATTCTTCCCTTAACAGAATAGATTCTTTATGCATGGCAGATAACTTGAGATATATAGGGCAAGCTCTTAAGCTCAAATGATTCTTGGAATGAAGGCACCACAACTATTGCATTGAAGACACGACATGCTGATTAAGATGATTATAAAGCAGTTCTAGGACAAGGAGAAAAGGTGCATGTAACACTTAAGTTGGAAGACGGATGTCAATTTATATGATGACTATGTAGGCAATGCAACCCTGGGGTGGGGTGACGTTTAGGGTGGGCGGGAATGTGAGTGTCCTTGGTCAGTAGACTACTTATGAACTAAGGGCACATTCAAATCTAAGAGAATTTAAATGGGTAATAAATAGGCAGGGAAAATTTATATCAAAACCAGCCAAAATAGTACATCTAGAAACTTAGCTTTGCAATGCTGGAACAAAACCCTTGCTCGAGTAGCAGAGAGATTGATAGTTCTCTTACACAGTCTTTGAACTGATCAAGAAGTAACAGTTCAAACGAAATAAGGAGAAACAGAATGGTGTAAAATAAGTAAAGGTGTACGACAAGGCTGCATACTTTCCCCCTAACTGTTTAATTTATATATAGAACAAATCATCAGAGAAGCAGGACTGTATGAAGACAACAGAAGTATGGAGATTGGTGGAACACTCATCAATAACCTTAGCTATGCTGATACCACATTACTGGCTGAAAGTGAAGATGATCTGAAACATTTGCTCCGCAAGATCAAGGAACTTATTCTTAAAATGGGCCTACTCCTTAACATTAAGACACAGATCCTGACAACTGGCAAAATCAATAAGTTCATTGTTGATGGAGAAGAAATTGAAATAGTTGACAACTTTAATCTACTTGGATCAACAATCGGTAAAGAGAGGACAAGCAATCAATAAATCCGACAGTGTATTGCTCTTGGCAGAATGGTTGTGAAGGCCCTAGACAAGATTCTCAAGAGCAGAGATGTCTCTCTCCATACAAAGATTTGACTTGTTCAAGCCATGGTGGTTTCAATAACATATGAATGTAAGTTGGACAGTGAAAAAGATAGACTGGAAGAAAATTGATACCTTTTGAATTATGGTGCTTGTAATGAATACTGTGTATATCATGGACTGCCCGAAGAACAAACCAGTCAGTACTAGAGGAGATCAAACCTAAGCTTTCCTTAGAAGCTCAGATGACAAGACTTCGACTTCCATACTTTGGACACATCATTACAGAAAGACATAATGGTTGGCAAGATAGAAGGTCAACGCAAAAGAGGAAGGCATACAATGAGATGGATCGATACAAAAGAGTGGCACCCATAGCTGCTGTTATCAACAATGAGCAGCCTGACTGAAGACCGAACACAGTTTAGGTCAACTGTCCAGAGGGTCTCCATGAGTCGACACAGACTTGATGGTGCTTTATGGCGCTTTTAAAAAGAACAGAAAATGGGAAAGTAATTAAATCTATCCCTTGGAGCTGCAGTATACCTTTTTTGGGGTAGGGGGGGCTCTTAATTCTGTAACCTAATTCTTGGCAGCTGACTCCTGGATTCCAAGGATATTTGTCAAGGCCTGGTCTGTGGATTTAGCCTTAATCCTAAAGATACTAATGATCCACAAATTACCATCACACTTAGTGATTGTAGATGACTTGAATCTCTTTAGTGATCAACACTTAGCAAAACTCCTCCATTTAATAAAAATAATTTCAGATGACATCAGGATGACTTTTGACCTGGACAAATATGGTAAACAACCTTCGTTGATGTAAAATTGAGCAAAGCTGAAACATTTCTGACTGATGACTATGTTGTAGAGGAAGTTGAATAGGAGGAGTTGGTAAATATGAAGGAGAGGAAGGAGCAACAATCCAAAATATATTATTGAGAGAGAAGATCAACAAAAAATATTACAGGAGATTAACATTGATGCTGAAGCATACTTCAACAGCATGGAATAGAATACAAGCCATTAATTAGCTAGCAATTCTCATACTCTTCTACAGCTTCCGCATGATAAATTGGCCTCATAAAGATCTTGAAAAACCAGATACACAAACAAAAAATGCTTTTGTGCCTACAAGGTAATGTTATAAGAATTTAATGTATGCTGAGACTGTATGTTCCAAAGGTTGAAGGAAGGAGTCTCTTAGAAATTAGTTTTTACAGAGCTGTTTTCAAAAGGCTCAAGGCCCACTTAACAGCATCAACAAACCCAAATACACAAACAGTGTTGGAAGTATTAAAGTAAACATCCAGAATATATATTCATTCTTAAAGCTGGACAAGAGTTCCAACAAATTAGAATGAATGATTTGAGAATCTGCCAGTACAGATAGGGACAGGTAAGCAACAGAATTTTGAAAACGTGAGAAAAAACTATTCCTTATCCTGCTAGACCAGTCCAGACAAGTGGATTATGATTCTTTGCTATCAGGTGGAGGGAGGCTTGAGCAACCTTCAGTAATGTCATCATGTGGGTATAAGTATTGCACTGAGAAGCTAGCCTTTGTCTGCCCTCCAGCGGTAGCAAAGTTTTTCAATGGGTATAGCGTTGCAGATAGGCCTGTCTCCCCTTGCCCAGTCTATGATCCAGTGAGCTGTGTAGTATAGACTTTGTAGGCTTAATATTGCTCAAAGTTTGTTTGCCCCATCTCCTTGAACAGCCAGTTTGCCCTGTGTCCAGCGCTGCTACCCACCAGATAGTGCTTGGTGGACTGGAGAGGGGACAGGAGGGCCCCTAAGGGAGGGTTTGGTAAGTTGGGCCCAGCCCTCTCCCCTTCCCTCGTGCTATCCTCTATCTGCTTGCTTGGTTTCTTGATTTCCATGCCCTCCCCCCCTCCCCCCCAAAGCCTTTTCTTTATGCAGTCTGTATTTGGCTCTTTTGACTTTTAATAAAGTAGTTTCAAAACAATTCTTCTTTTTTCTCTGACAGCTGGGTCTTCTGGGCTTCCCTTCTCAGGTTTCAGTTGGCCAGCGTTGCAGGGACTAGGGATTCCCTTTTTGCCACAGCTTTGTTCTTTTTTCCAGCAGGCTTTTTTTTTTCTTTGTGGTTTCTCTTTCTTGCAGTGATGCTGACTGTGTGGCAAGGTCTTTTTGCAGTGTGTGTAGCGGCTACACCTCGGTGTGTCCCGTTCTCCTCCACCCTCCCTCCCCCCATTTTCAGGACCCAGTGAACTTTGATATTTCCACGGATTCTCCCATGATTTTCCTACCCACAGGACCAGCAGCCATTTTAGATGCCCATGTAGTCTCTGTGGAAGAGGGCATGGGGTAATGTGGTTGCAGGCTTTAGTCACAGAATTCTTTCACTTAGCTTTGAATAGCAGCTTCTGAAGCAGCTCATGAGTTGCTTTAAGACCTTCCTTGCTGCTTGGCAGCCCTCTCCAAGGGGGTCTGTATCCCAAGCCCTCCCCTATGGGGGAGATCTGGGGACCCTCAAGAATTGCCAGTGGCTGTAAGGGGTTCAGTTGTCTTTGTTATCCCTTCTCCTGCCCATTCCTCTGGGAGATGAGCCTTATCTCCTACGGGGGGTGTCTGGGATGATGAAGAGGATTCCTTCTTTATGGAAGGTGAGTCTGAGATGGAAGGTGAGGATTCATCTGTGCTCCACCTATTTCATGGGGAGGACCTCCCTGTTCTGAAACGTGGTGGATCCTGGCGAGTGGGAACTGAGCCCTTACGTCTTTAAACTCATAGTGTGGAGTTGGGGGGGCTATCCCAAACTGTACCACCCTAACTGGTAAGCAGCACACGCCAAGCAAGACAACCCTGCTTTCCACAGCCTGTTGACTCCCTCGCTACCTCACTGCTTGAAATAACTCATCCTGCATAGACTCTAGACTCCTGTAAACTCCATTGCTGCTTGTAGATTAATGTACTCTGCATTGCTACCTCACTGCTTTGCTACCTCATTACTGCTTGTAAAATAACATACTGCATAACCTGAAGACTCCATTGCTGCTTGTAGAATAACATTTGCTGCATTGCTACCTCACTGCTTGCAAGATAACATTGCTGCATAGCCCCTCTCTGTTCCTTCAATGGCTCCACATCACATTGTCTTCCTTTTCTTCATACTCCCTAACTGTTTCCCCCTCCTACCAGCACCCTCACTCCCTCACTCCTCATCCCCCCTCTACCACCCTCACTTCCCCCTCTATCCTGTCCTCTACCCTATCATCAGCTCTTGAGCTTCATCACTCACTCTATCTCATCCAACCATCTCCTCTCTCTCTAAGGCAACCTCACCCTCGTTTCCGCCGCACTGTCTCCTCCCTACCCTGTACTCTGCTGTTACTCCTCCTCCTCTCCGGAAATATCAACCCCAATCCTGGCCCCCCTAGCTTTCTGTCTCACTCCGAGAAGAAGTCTTCACGCAGCATGTCTAATCTTATCCACATCCCTCTCCTTTTCCCTTCCGCTCCTGCCTCAGTCTCATCCCGAGATATCAACCTCAATCCTGGCCCCCCTAGTTTTCTGTCTCGCTCTGTGAAGAAGTCTTCACACAACATGTCTAATCTTATCCACATCCCTCTCTTTTCCCCTTCTGCTCTCCCTTTCTCATGTGCCCTCTAGAACGCACACTCTGTCTCTAATAAATTCGCTTTTACTCATGATCTCTTCATCTCTAATGCTCTACATCTTCTTGCTCTAACGGAGATCTGGCTCCTCCCAGATGATTCCGCATCTACTTCTGCCCTCTGCCATGGGGGTTATCAGTTCTCCCACATGTCTCGTCCCACTGGGTTTCTACTTTCTCCCTCCTGCCAATTCCAACCCCCTCCTCCTGCCTCAGTCTCACTCCTTCCTCTCCTTTGAAGTCCACTCCATCCGCCTCTTCACCCCGCTTCCTCTCCATGTTGCTGTTATTTATCGACCTCCTGATAAGCCTGCTTCTACCTTTCTCACTGTGTTCGACTCAAGGCTTTCCTTCTTTCTGGACTACTCTTCCCCCACTCTTATTCTTGGGGACTTTAACATTCATGTCCATATAACCCCTCCGATCCTCATGCGTTAAAGCTTCTCTCCCTTGCCTCCTTGTTTGAATCCAACTTTGTTCCACTGCCCCCACTCACCAGCATGGCCACTGTCTGGGCCTGATATTCTTCTCTAGCTGCTTACCATTGAACTTCTGTAACTCGGCTCTTCCCGTATCTGACCATCGCCTTCTAAGCTTTAATCTTCATCACCTGCTGCCTCAGCCTCAGCCTCGTCCTCCCTCCTCCAACCTATTTAGAAACCTTCATGCTTTTGATCCCTTGGCTCTCTCTTCTGCCATTTCTTCACCCCTTTCTTCCACCCTGCCATCTACGTCCATTGAGGCAGTAAATTCCTACAATGCTGCACACTCCTCGGCTCTGGATGTTCTCGCTTCCCCCATCCCACGTCCTGTGAGACGTTCTGCACCCCAGCCCTGGCTTTCACCCACTACCCGCTATCTATGCTCCTGTGCCCGTTCTGCTGATCGTCCTTGGCTCAAATCCCGTTCCCATGCAGACCACCTACACTTCAAATTTATGCTTGTCTCTTTCCAAACAGGTCTACTATGTCCATCTGACTAACTCCCTTGCCTCTGATCCTCACCGTCTCTTTACTACTCTGAACTCCCTCCTCAAAGTGCCCCCACCTCTGATCCCTCCCTCCCTTTCTGCCCAAACACTGGCTGACTATTTCCATGACCAAATCCACAAGATCACCCTCCAATTCCCCACAAAATCAACTACCTCCGCTCCTCTTCACTCCCAACTCTCCCTCCCTACCTCTCCTACCCTCTCTTCCTTTCCTGTGATCTCTGATGATGAAACTGCACACCTTCTTTCTTCCTCCAAACTCGCCACCTGCTCCTCTGATCCTATCCCCACCCGCCTCCTATGCCCCATCTTCTCCACCATTGTCCCTTCCATCTCCCATACTCTCAACCTATCACTCTCCACTACAACAGTTCCTGAGGACTTCAAACATGCTGTGGTCACACCTCTCCTCAAGAAACCCTCACTTAATCCCACATGTCCTTCTAATTATCGACCCATCTCTCTCCTTCCCTTCACTTCTAAACTACTCAAACGTGCGGTTCACCACCGCTGCCTTGACTTCCTCTCCTCTCATGTCCTCCTGGATCCCTTAAAGTCCAACTTTCCTCCTCTACACTCCACTGAAACGGCTCTTGCCAAAGTCTCCAGCGACTTGTTCCTGGCAAAATCCAAGGGCTTTTACTCTGTCTTCATCTTTCTTGACCTCTCTGCTGCCTTCAACACTGTCGACCACACCCTTCTCCTTGATATCCTGTCCTCACTTGGCTTCTCGGGCTCTGTATTATTCTGGTTCTCTTCCTATCTCTCCCACTGCTCCTTCTCTGTGTGTTCTGGTGGATCCTCCTAATCTGCCACGCCACTCCCAGTCAGTGTACCCCAAGGATCTGTTCTGGGTCCGCTCCTTTTCTCTCTATACCCAGTCCCTTGGTGCGCTTATCTCTTTCCATGGATTTCAGTACCATCTGTATGCCGATGACTCCCAGATCTACCTCTCTATGCCCGAAATCTCCACGGCAATCTAGACCCGTATCTCTGCCTGCCTCTCTGACGTCGCTACCTGGATGTCTCATCGCCACTTGAAGTTGAACATGGCCAAGACTGAGCTTCTTATCTTTCCCCCTACAACCTCCCCTCCTCTTCCTCCCTTCTCAATCTCTGTGGATAACTCTGTAATCCTTCCTGTTTCTTTGGCCTGCAATCTGGTGGTAGTCTTCGACTTATCTCTCTCTTTCTCCAGGACCAAGCAGGAAGTCAGTCCTCACTTATGGGTGACGTCGGCGCCGACGGAGCCCTCGCGGAGCAATTTTCCCCAGCTTTCAAAGAAAGCCTTTGGGAATTGCAGCGCGCATGCGCGGTCGTCTTCCCGCCCGAGGGTGCCATCTTAGCCAGTCTTCTTTTTTCCGCGGAGCCCTACAGACGTCCCCGTCTTGTCCCCGCGAAAAAGTTGATTTTCTTCTTTATTTTATCCTTTTTTCTTTCGGTTCGACGCCGATCGTTTTCCCGCCCGGACTCGCGACGCCGGTCTCGAGTCCTCTTACTTTTTTCGGTTTTTCTGACTTAGTCAGCTTTCGTTTTCGTTTTCCCTGGCAGCCCGGTCCTTTGACCTCGCAGGGGCCCTTTTTCCCCGATGGCTGCCAGTGGGTTTAAGCGGTGTGGTCGGTGTGACCGAAATATGTCACTAACCGACACACACGACTTTTGCCTCCGCTGCCTGGGCCCGGATCATGAGGAACTGATCTGTGGGCCCTGCAGCAAGCTGTCCTCAAAGGCGTTGAGAAGTCGGCGGCATCAGCGTGAGAGAATCTTCGCTGACCCCAGCCGTACCCGGACCTCGTCGGAGGCCTCCGCGTCGAAAGGCTCCAGCTTGGACCGTCGCCGGAGCTCCTCCGACCGGGGTTCTCCCTCCGGGGACCATCGTCGGAAGGAAAAACCCACGAGGGCGGCGTCGGTGGACGCTCCTGGTTCCGCGAGGGCCAGGTCGCATAGCCCCGACAGCCGCCCCGGGTCCTTGGAGAAGGAACACATCCCGAAGCGACCTCGCCTGGAGTCGGAGATGCCTGCCCGGGTAAGTCCTGTGGTCCTTCTGGACTCGCCTCCGCGACAGCCGACGTCGGGCCCGACGCCGTCGGGGCCCGAGTCGGGGGCTGCTGGGTCACCTGAGCTCGGACTCAGGTTGATGGCCTTGGAGAGCAGACTGTCTGCCTTCATGGACCAGCAGAGGGCACTGCTCGCTGGCTTCGCTGGCGCCGCTGCCCCGACCGCCGGGACGTCGACGTCCAAGTCGACCCCGGAGACCGAGCCGATCCTCGAGTCGATGAGAACTCGAGTCGATCCTCGGTCGAGGTCACCCTCGGCCTCCCGTTCGGGACCGAGGTCGCCGACGCCGACTCCCTCGGCGTCGGGGCGGCTGGCGCCGCACCCTGCCCGGGCCGACCCCACCGAGTCCTCGTCGGAGTCGGTCTGGGAGTCTGAGGAGGAAGAGTCACCTGATTCTTTCCGGACTCGGTGTGTCCCATCGGACTCACCGGAGTCCGAGCCTCGGAAGCAGTCCCCCCCGGAGGATGCCCGGTTCTCGGACTTCGTTAGGGATATGGCCAAGGCTTTGGCCTTCCCTGCGGATCCTGAGGAGGAGCCTCGAGCCGAAGAGCTCGACGCCCTCCAGTATGACTCTCCCGCGAGGGAACACTTTACTGTGCCGGTTCCTCCTATGCTGGAACGACTACTCTTCCGCATGTGGGAGAGTCCGGCCTCCTCGCCGGTCCTGAGCAAGCGGGTCGATTCTATCTATCGGGTCCGCAAGAGCCCTGGCTTTCAAAAGGCACAGCTGCCACACCATTCCATGGTAGTGGAATCGGCCATGCATCGTCTTAAGAGCCAGAAGATGCACTCCTCGGTGCCTCCTGGAAGGGAGGCCCGTAACCTGGATGGCCTTGGCAAGAAGTGCTTCCAGGGCTCTATGCTCGCATGTCGTGTCCAGACTTACCAGCTATACATGGGCATGTATCTCCGGGATCTGGCTAAAGAGCTAGCCGGATTCTCCGCTGGTCTCTCCGAGGAGCCCTTGCGGAGGTTCCTAGCCTTGTCCACGGGCATTCGGGAATGCTCAAAGTTCATGTCCCGAGCAGCCTATGATGGCTTTGAAGCCTCGGCTCGAGTGGCCGCAGCCGGCATCGGTGCCCGCCGACAGGCTTGGCTTCAGTCGTCAGACCTTGAGCCCTGGGTACAGGACAAGTTGGTCGATGTCCCCTGCCGAGGCGAAAACCTCTTTGGCAAGCCCATGGCGGAAAAGGCTGCACAAATTGAGACTGAGACTCTCACCAGGACCAGGCTTTCTAGGAAGACCTCCGCCCCTTCCCAGAAAAAGAAGGGCTCGGGGAAAAAGTCCTTTTACCCGAGGAAGGCGGCTGCCTACAAACAATACCCCCATTATCAGGCCCCTGCAGCTCCCCAACAGGGCCAGCAGGCCAAGGGACGGGGTAACGGGTCCCGTAGGCAGCAAGCCCCCAAGCCTGCACCACCAGCCCCTGCTCAGCAGGGTGGGGGCTTTTGACTCGCTCAGCATAGCCTCTCCCCCCCGCTGGTTCCTCCCAGCACCGGAGGCCGGCTGGTTCACTTCGCCCACAGGTGGTCCAGCATCACCGCAGATGCCTGGGTGCTTCAGGTCGTGCGAGAAGGCTACCTTCTCCACTTCCATCAGGTCCCTCCCTCCTATTTTCCGGGAGAGCCTCCGCGCCCCCCTCTGCACAGGGAGTTGCTCCTTCAGGAGTTAGCAGGTCTTCTGCAGGAACAGGCGGTGGAACCGGTGCCACACCACCTGAGAGGTCAAGGCTTCTATTCAAGGTATTTTCTGATACCAAAGAGAACAGGAGGCCTCAGACCCATCCTGGACTTGTGCAACCTCAACAAGTTCCTTGTGCGGGAGAAGTTCAAAATGCTTACCCTTGGAATCCTTCTGCCCTACCTCCAGCAGGGAGATTGGCTATGCTCCTTGGATCTAAAGGATGCCTACACGCACATCCTCATCCACCCAAGCCACCGCCAATACCTAAGGTTTGTGGTGGCAGGAAATCATTACCAGTACAGAGTACTGCCCTTTGGCCTGTCCTCCGCACCGCGAGTCTTCACAAAATGTCTCGCGGTCGTGGCGGCCCATCTCCGGCTTCACGGCCTCTATGTCTTTCCGTACCTCGACGACTGGCTCATCAGAGCAGCGTCCGCTCAGGAGGTCACCAACGCCACGTGCCGCACGGTGACTCTGCTGCAGCACTTGGGCTTTGTTATAAACTTCGCAAAGTCCACTTTGCTCCCCTCACAGGATCTCGAGTTCATCGGCGCAAGGCTGCACACTCCTCAGGCGCGAGCGTACCTACCGCTCGACAGGGCTCAACGGCTCATGGACCTAGCCGACCGCTTTCGCAGCCAGCCCCTGGTCTCCGCCAGGCGCTTCCTGAGACTGCTCGGCCATATGGCTTCCACCGTCCATGTGACCCCCAATGCCCGCCTGAATATGCGGTCTGCTCAATGGTGTCTCCGCCAGCAGTGGCGACAAGCCACGGGCGGCCTAGCAGACCTAGTGCGCGTTTCCGAGCCGCTGGTCTCGTCTCTCCGGTGGTGGCTCCGGCAGCCGAACCTGATATTCGGTATGCCTTTCCAGTCACCTCAGCCGACCCGGGTGCTGACCACCGATGCATCCCTCCTGGGCTGGGGAGCGCATTTCCAAGAGGCACGTACTCAGGGCCTCTGGACCACGTGGGAGTCTGCTCAGCAGATCAACTTCCTGGAGCTCCGGGCGATCCGCCTAGCTCTCAAGGCCTTCTCCCACCTGACTTCCCAACAGTCCGTCCTTGTCCAGACGGACAATCAAGTTGCCATGTTCTACGTGAACAAACAGGGGGGCACGGGCTCCTTCCTCCTCTGCCGGGAGGTTCAGAAGCTCTGCTCTTGGGCCGTCAGTCACGGCATTCTCCTCAAGGCAGTTTATCTCCCGGGCCAAGAAAATTGCCTTGCGGACAAACTCAGCAGGGTCCTCCAGCCGCACGAGTGGCGTCTGGATCCCTTGGTAGTTCAGAAGCTCTTCCTCAAGTGGGGCCTCCCCACGATGGATCTCTTTGCCAGTCCTCGCAACCGGCAGCTTCCTCGCTTCTGCTCTCGTCAGCCACACCCCCTTCGGGTTGCGGCGGACGCCTTTCTGATCTCATGGTCGGGGAGCCTTCTGTACGCTTTCCCTCCCATCCCGCTAGTCTCTCGGACCCTTTTCAAGGTTCTCCGAGACAAAGCCTTCATGATCCTGGTGGCCCCTCGCTGGCCCAGGCAGCCGTGGTTTCCGCTCCTGCTGCAACTGGCGGTGGAGGGTCCGATCCCTCTGGGGGTACAACCGGATCTCCTCACTCAGGATCAGGGGTCCCTACTGCACCCCAACCTCAGGTCTCTCAAACTCATGGCCTGGCTGCTGAGAGGGTAGTCCTTGCTCCCCTTCTCCTGCCGGCGGAGGTGGAGGAGGTCGTCCTGGCTTCGCGACGGCCTTCTACCCGCAAATGCTACGCCCTTAAATGGCGTCGCTTTGCAGTCTGGTGTACCCAACAGTCGCAGGATCCCTTCTCCTGCCCGGTGTCGGTGATCTTGCAGTACTTGCTACACCTCTCTAATCTGGGACTTAAGTCCAACTCCGTCAAAGTTCACCTCAGTGCTCTTTCGGCACATCATGTGCCGGTGGACGGTAGACCTCTCTCCAGCGACCCTCTCGTAGCGAGGTTTCTCCGAGGTCTCCTTCTACTTAAACCACCTCTGCGCCCGCCAGCGCCGGACTGGGACCTGAATGTGGTTTTGCAGCGGATCACCTGTCCGCCTTTTGAACCTATGGCTACCTGTTCTCTCCGTTTTCTGTCTTGGAAAACACTGTTCTTGATAGCCCTCACTTCCGCTAGGCGCGTAAGTGAATTGCAGGCCCTCGTGTCTGATCCCCCCTACACTCGGTTCTACAAGAATAGGGTAGTCCTACGGACTCACCCAAAGTTTCTGCCTAAAGTGGTCTCCCCTTTTCACATCAATCAGGAGGTGGTACTTCCAACCTTCTTTCCCAGACCACACTCCAGCCGAGCTGAGACGGTCCTCCATACCCTGGACTGTAGAAGGGCATTGAACTTCTACCTTGACCGTACGCGGGAGCACCGTAAAGCTGCCCAGCTTTTTGTGTCTTTTGACCCCAATAAATTGGGGCTCCCGGTCTCCAAGCGTACTCTGTCCATCTGGGTTGCGGACTGTATCTCTTGGGCTTATGGGGCAGCCGGACTCGCCTTAGAAAGTCGAGTCACGGCTCATTGCGTTCGGGCAAAGGCCACGTCCGTGGCTTACCTCCGCTCTGTTCCGCTGGCAGACATCTGCCGGGCCGCTACTTGGTCTTCGAGCCAGACTTTTGCGGTCCATTACTGTCTCGAGAGGGAGTCCCGTAGGGACAGTGCTTTCGGACAGGCAGTCCTCCGTAATCTCTTTGAGGTCTGAGCAACTCCTACCCTCCATCCCGGATGTGGGCTACCGGTGGGTGATAATTCAGCGAAGATTCTATCCTTCTGTGCTGCTGAGCTAGAGGGAGCTCATTTTTGTGCTTAGGGTCTCCGGTAGCCTTGAGCTTGGGAGTCCCATAAGTGAGGACTGACTTCCTGCTTGGTCCTGGAGAAAGCGTAGTTACTCACCTGTAACAGGTGTTCTCCAGGAGCAGCAGGAATCAGTCCTCACTACCCTCCCTCCTCCCCTTGGAGTTGCAATCGTCTGCTTATGTTCTTTTTGCAAATTTTTTATGCTGTCTTTTTTAGCTATGTCATCTGACTGGCTAAGATGGCACCCTCGGGCGGGAAGACGACCGCGCATGCGCGCTGCAATTCCCAAAGGCTTTCTTTGAAAGCTGGGGAAAATTGCTCCGCGAGGGCTCCGTCGGCGCCGACGTCACCCATAAGTGAGGACTGATTCCTGCTGCTCCTGGAGAACACCTGTTACAGGTGAGTAACTACGCTTTCTGCACATACATCCAGCTCGTAGCCAAGACCTGCCGTTTCTTTCTCTACAACATTAGCAAAATCCGCCCCTTCCTCTCTGAATACACTACTCAAATGCTTGTCCACTTCTTAGTCACTTCCCGTCTCGACTACTGTAACCTGCTCCTTGCTGGTCTCCCTCCAAGTCATCTCTCTCCCCTTCAATCTGTTCAACACTCTGCTGCGCGACTAATTTTCTGCCAGCCTCGTCATGCCCATATCACACCTCTTCTCGGGTCACTTCACTGGCTCCCTATCCGCTTCCGTATCCAATTCAAACTTCTGCTGACCTATAAATGCATTCACTCTACGGCTCCTCAGTACCTTTCTTCTCTTATCTCTCCTCATAACCCCCTTCGGGAACTCTGCTCTTCTAGCAAACTGCTTCTATCTATGCACCGCACTCCTACTGCTAACTCCAGACTTCGCCCCTTTCACCTTGCCGCACCTTACGCATGGAACAAACTACCTGCGTCTGTACGCCAGGCACCTTCTCTAACCCTCTTCAAATCCAGGTTGAAAGTTCACCTCTGCTGCTTTTGGATCTTGACTCGCCTGATCTCCTTTTCTCCCCTTGTTCCACCCCTGCCTACATCTTCCGTATTCATGTGTTTTTGTGCGTTTTGTCTTGACTAGATTGTAAGGTCTGATGAGCAGGGACTGTCTCTTACATGTCTGTATTGTACAACGCTGCGTATGACTGGTAGCCACTGTTCCCTCTAAGCTGTGCGTGTGTGTGCGCTCACACACCTCGCCGAGTGAGCGCACATACTTTACAATAGAGCGCACAAAAATTACGGTTCTTATTCTGATAAACAACACAGACGTCTTAAAATTTAAAAGTTGTGATTGTAATTACTAGAAATTTTCTGCTTCATTTAGTAATCGTCTATTTTCATTTAATTTGATTAAAATCAATGTGGTGTACATACTGTATTCTGATGTGTAGTCAAATTTTAAAGTATATAACTCCGAGTGTTATGTGGCGCACAAAAATTTAACCTTCCTTCAAAAGCTGCACAGCTGATATTTTATGCGCACACAGTCTACAGAAAATTAGAGGGAACATTGCTGGTAGCGCTATAAAATGCTGATTAGTAGTAGTAGTACTTTCCAGTATTCAACCCGATGGCCACTCAGCAGAATACCAAAGTGATGAACTTTTTTTTTCAGCTTTAAGAGGGCTCCTCAGGTGGTAGGCTTGGATGCTCTGTTTCAGGTGTGGCCTCAGAAGAAACACCTAATGTCCTTGGTGAGCTGCCTTCTGTGCAGGATTTGGTCTTGCCCTGGCTTGTTGATTCGTGTGACTCCAGATTGGCCATGCAGGCCACAGTACATGAATCTCCTAAGCCTGTTGGCAGGGCCCCCTCTTCTGTTACTTTGAGAGGGGCTGCCTTCGGCAAGGTCCCCTTGTGTGATGGAAGACTCTGTTCCCTTCTTGCTTACAGCCTGACCCTTGAGAAGAATAAGCTGTCCAAGAAAAGCTACTTGGTGATAGTAGTGGATAATCCTGCTAAAGGCCCATAGGCCAAGGAAGTGAAGGTCCTATGTGAGAATATGGAAAGTTTTTGAGAAGTGGTGTGCCTCAGGCTGTGGAGGCGAGGAAGGTGGATATGGTCACTGTGGTGTCTGGGTTGGACCAGGGTTTGGCTCTGAAGTCTCTAAAGATTCAGGTGGCAGTCCTAGCGTGCTATTGGGGGGGGGGAGGTGTTTTTTAAAAGGAATATTTCCTGCTTCCTCAAGGGAGTGAAGCAGATCTGTCCACCAGTGGCTCTCCAGCGGAGTCTAACGTAGGTTCTAAAGGCACTTAAAGGCTCCCTTGTTTACCTATTTGTAAAGCCTCGCTGAAGGATTTGACTCTTAAGGCGGTTGGAAGTAGTAGACAACTTTTAACTTGCTTTGATCAATAATCAAAGAAATAACAAGCGGTCTAGAAATCCAATGACTCATTGCTCTTGGCAGAATGGCTGTGAGGACAGAGCATGGTAGAAAGGCCTTACCCGCATGCCCAGTGGCTCCGGGGTTTTACTACTTAGCTGTTTGCACTGCTGCTCCTAAAATAGCCCTTCATTCCCATCCCTCCAGTCCATTCCAGACAGTTGGGTTATGTCTGTCCACCAGCAGCTGGAGATTGAATATTCAAATCCCTGATGTCACTGGATAAGAGCCCATGAGCCCCCCTGACACATCAGTATTTGTCTCCAGCAGCTGGTAGACAGATGTCCGGATGGACCGTAGTGTTAGTTTCTTTGTTTTTGTTTCAAGAAAGTCCGATTGAACTTGGTGAGCTAACTGCAGAGGCTAGACTGCTGGTAACATACCGGTGGGGTGGGGGGGGGGGGGGGGAGGGCGGGGGATAAAAATTTGGAGTTTAGGTTAGCGGCTGCAGTCTTGGCGTGAGCCCTTCAAGCCCTTCAGTTGGTGTAGCAGGCCTCTGCAGGGGCAACCTGAACCGTTCAATCAGCAATGCTTTTCCTCCCATCCATGGTTCCTTTAAGTGGTTAGTTAACACGTGATTGCCTCTCAGACCACTGTGCAAAAAAAAAAAAAAAAGGAGGAAAGCTTTATCTTTTATTTATGTTTTATTTATCTTTTGGTTAGTTTCCTTCTCATCCCCACTTTGGCTAGAATTGGTAGCAGACAGGGGAAACCCGCCAAACATAGTACTATGCCAGCGAGACCGCAATGCCCCTAGCATGTGGAACCCAGCAGGGGGCAATATCTGGCGCGGGCATTTGCTGTGGATGCGCAAATGAGGCCACGTCGATTGAGCAGGACTTGCAGGCAAGTACAGGTCAGGTAAGGATTCCCTCCTTATCCCTGGAGTCCCGTGTCACAACAGGGGCAGAAGTTGGGGTAGCAGGGCCCACATCTACGCTACTAGAGCTGGCGGCCTGCTCCCAACCTCTCCTCAGACCCTCCACATCTCAGGACCTGGGGGACAGAGGAGCCCTGGGAGGTTTTTCTCCAGAGTTCATCCTACTCTTGCACAAAGTGTTCTGCCTGTGCCAACAAGGGTTAAGGAGTTCCACGCCAGCACAGGAGCACGGTACAAAGAGGGTTGCTGGTCTGAGGGATACCGGACCAACTGCAGAGACATCCAAGAGGGCCAGAAACTCGGCGACTGGAGAGAGCAATATCCACTGTCAAAAGGCCCTGTTGGGTTGGACATGGACACAGAATTGGGCGAGGAAGATGAGAAACTAGGAGGAGAAATTCCGGAGCAGGAAGAACAGGCACGGATTGTTCAGGTGTTCCACTTGGAGTTACCGGCGCTCATTGTCGAGTCCTTAAAAGCCTTTAATATGCTTACAGGTCTCCCGGCAGAGGAAGAGGTGCTGGAGGACCCACTGCTTCAGGCGGTGTGGAAGATGCAGAAAGTTTTCCCGGTGCATAGAGTGGTCAAGAACCAGGAGTAGGACCTCAGAAAACATCTACAAACAGGAACAGAAGTGAGGGGCATCTTGAACAATTTTCAGAAAACCATGAGAAACTAGCTAAACTTACAGTAGACAAAGCGATGGGATCAGATGGGATACACCTGAGAATACTGAAGGAACTTGGACATTCTTGCAGCTCCGCTGACTGACCTTTTCAATGTCTTGGAGTTGGGAGTGGTGCCAAAGGACTGGAGAAAGGCACATGTGGTCCCTTTACACAAAAGTGGAAGTAAGGATGTGGTTGAAAACTACAGGCAGGTTAGTTTAACTTCAGTGGTGAGTAAATTATTGGAAGCACTGCTGAAAGAGAAAATAGTGAGGTTTCTGGAGTCCAAAGGATTACTGGATCCAAGGCAGTATGGATTCACCAGAGGCATGTCTTGTCAGTCAAATCTCATTGATTTTGACTGGATGACCAGGGAGTTGGACCGAGGGGAAAGCCCTAGATGTGCTGTATTTAGATTTCAGTAAAGCCTTTGACATCGTTCTGCACAGGTGACTTATAAATAAACTGAGCACCCTAGGGGGACCCTAAAATTACTGCTTGGGTTAGAAATTGGTTGAGTGGGAAGTGGTGTGATGCAGGGATTTGTTTTTGATCCAATTCTTTTTAACTACTTTGTTAGTGATATTGCAGAAGGGCTTTTGGTTAAAGTTTTCCTTTTGTGGATGATATCAAACTCTGCAATAGAGTAGACACCCAGGTATGTGTAGATGATAACATGAGGAGGGATCTAGCTAAGTTTGAAGAATGGTCTAGAACTTGGCAGCTGAGATTTAATGTTAAAAAACGCAAGGTCATGCTTTTGGGCTGCAGCCACCCAAGGGAGCTATATAGTATAGGGGGTGAAGTACTTCTGTCCACAAAAGAATAGCGGGACCTAGGTGTGATTGTGTCTGATGATCTTAAAGTAGCTCAACAGGTAGAGGTGACGATGAAAGCCAGAAGGATGCTTGGGTACATAGTGAGAGGAATGGCCAGCAGAAGAAAGGAGGCGATAGTGCCTCTGTATAGGTCTTTGGTGCGACCTCATTTAGAGTATTGTGTGCAATTCTGGAGACCACACCTTCCAAAGGATATAAACAGGTTGGAGTCAGTACAGAGGGTGGCTACTAAAATGGTTAGTGGTCATTGTTATAAAGCATATGAGGACAGACTTAAGGATCTTAATATGTATACTTTAGAGCAGGGGTGGGCAACTCCGGTCCTGGAGAGCCACAGACCAGTCAGGTTTTTATGATGTCCCTAATGAATATTCATGAGATCTATTTGCATCCACTGCCTTCCATTGTATGGAAATAGGTCCTTGAATATTCATTAGGGACATCATGAAAACCTGACTGGTCTGCGGCTCTCCAGGACCGGAGTTGCCCACCCCTGCTTTAGAGGAAAGGCGGGATAGAGGAGATATGATTGAGACGTTTAAATACCTTCGTGGCATAAATGCACAGGAGGAGAGCCTCTTTCGATTGAAAGCAAGCTCTGCTACGAGGGGACATAGGATGAGGGTTAAAGGGGGTAGACTCAGGAGTAATATGCGGAAATATTTCTTTACAGAAAGAGTGGTAGATGCTTGGAAAAGTCTCCCAGTGGAGGTGGTAGAGATGAGGACAGTATCTGAATTCAAAAAAGCATGGGACAAATACAGAGGATCTCTAAAGAGAAAAAGGGGATGAAAATTTCCTCTTAACATGCATGCTCTGTGGCTAAAGGTACACACAGTTTAGTGCTCTGTCTGCACTTTTAGCTATCTTTTGGACATAAGCCTAGATCTAGCAATTTTCTGTTAAAAAAACAAACAAACAAACAAACAAGCTGTATATTTTCTTTGGTTATGTCATTGTTTTAACTTCTGTAGGAAAAGATTCAGAGACAGTTTTCTACAAGATTCTACAATATTTTTTGTGACAGTCTTGTAGGTACTCTTTACCTGCAATCTGTGCGTGCACATTGTCTTTTAAACCTGGCACATACCTTTTGTCTTGTCTTTTGAAAGTTGCTGCAGGTACAAAATATCTGTGGACTTTTGCACCACCTATTTGTGTGGGTATATTTTCTTTTGAAAGTAGCACATGTAGACTTAATACTATCTATGAGGCCGATGCAGAAAGCCAGCGCTGAAGTTGTGTTCTATCAGCTTTTTATGCCTTTTTGCAGTGCACCAATAGCACACGATTTCAGCGTGCGGATGCTGAAAGGGGCAAGCATGCAAATTAGCCCCTCATTCAACTGTACACATGCAAATGAGTCACCCATTAAACTGGGTGCAAAATGGCAGCGTTAAGCTGAGAGAGCAAGCCAAACACATGCGCACAAGAAGTCTGTACTAGTTTGGCATGCTCTTCCAGAGAAATGGGCACCGTGTGGCTAATTTGCAAATCGACCCTGACAGTATTTTGATGGCATAGGGGGTGATCGCAACATAGGAAAAGCCCCTGATGCCATTAAAATACTGTCAGGGGGCCAGTGCCCTGACAGAAGGTGACTCCCTCGTAGCCTAGCAGCCTGATTTCCCCCCCCCCCGACAGTATTTTTATGGGCATAGAGGTGATCGCAGCATTGGGAATAGCCCCCGATGCAATCAAAATTCTGTCTGAGGCTGGTGCCCTGACACAGAGTGATTTCCTGGTGGCCTAGCGGCCCCCGAACCCCTCACCCGACTTAAATAAAAAAAAAATTACTCTGGTGGCCTTGAGGCCCCCTGAACCCTCCACCCAGTACTTTTCAAAGCAGGAGCGCTGCCTAAATGCTCCTGTTCTCGGTCTGTCATCTTTGAAAATGGCGGTGCCTGGCCCCACATGGTGCATCCTCAGTCTGCTATCTTGAAAAATGGCAGCACCTGTCCCCACACAGTGCTCCCGCTTTGAAAGGTACCAGATGGGGGGTGGGGTTTAGGGGACCTCTAGGCCACAGGGAATTTTTTTTTTA
Source organism: Ichthyophis bannanicus (assembly GCA_033557465.1). Classification (NCBI taxonomy): domain Eukaryota; kingdom Metazoa; phylum Chordata; class Amphibia; order Gymnophiona; family Ichthyophiidae; genus Ichthyophis; species Ichthyophis bannanicus. The sequence continues at coordinate 353,029,523 of CM066038.1, forward strand.
AATCGAGTGGGGGATTGAGGCTCGTAGGCCACCAGGGAGTCATTTTCTGTCAAGACACCAGCCCCTGACAATAATTTGATGGCATTGGGGGCTTTTCCCATTGCTATCGCCCCCGATGCCATTAAAATACTGTCTGTGGGGAGATTCAGGGCTGCTAGGCCACTAGGGATTTGCTTCAATATTTTGATGGCATGAGGGCTTTGCCCGATGCCGGGATCATCTGAGGGGAAGATGATCCAGGCATTGGGGAAAGCACCCGAGCCATCAAAATACTGTCGGGGTCATGTGCCTAGAGGTTTAAGCAACCTCAGACCCATGTGTAGAGAGATTGGTGCTAAAGCTGGTTGTGATATCCTCTACGCCTGTCCCTGCATTGGGTGCATCCATCATTTGCACGCCAGATTATTATGTGCAGATCATTTGCCTGCAATTTACTATTTGTGGCGTTAATTAGGTGCTAGTTTTTCTGTTAGTGTTTACGCGCACATCCATCTCTTTTCTGCATTGAACTTTAGCTTAAACATGCTTAAAGTGGGCTTAACCGTGGCATTATCTGTGCTTAAAGGCTGCGCTAGTTTTCTGCATTGACCTGTATGTATGTTTTAACAAAATGAGAAAACATGACCACTGGGTTGTTTCTCCTAAATAAGGCTAAAATTACTACACATACTTTTAACTATATTGAGGGAGGGCACTTTTCAGACAGGCAATTTATATTCATAAAATAGTTATTCATTCGTTTATAAATGACTTTGCAGCTTGTCCTGTTAAAGATTTGGGGCAGTGGCTTCTACTTATTTAGAACTGTGCATGACATTAATTCTCTCTTTCAATGGGATTACATCAACAGAATAGACCGGTGTTTTCTTCTTTGTACGTAACTTTGCTTCATCAATTTTAAACAAATGCCCATGAGTTAGAAATTTGATTTTTCTGTCTCAGGTTGTAGAGAAAACCCATTATATGGAACAATTTCTCTCAGGTGTTTTGCACATTGATTAAACAAAATCTCACTGCTCTAAGAGCAACACTAACACTCAAAAAACAAACAAACAAACAAAAAAACCCCACAATCCCTTAGACTCGCCCACATACCATGACAGTAAATTTTGCTTCTAAGCGAGGTTATATGGGGTATGGTCTCAGTCTCTCTCAAATTTTATTGCTTACGCTGAGCATAGTACTTGCATTGTGCCAGAGAGCTTGCTTCCTTGAATTCATAGGACATAATATGTATAGGCAGCATATCAAGTTTGCTAGGAAATTTATCGTAATCAAGCTTGTGGTATGTGTGCATAGTACTGTCTATTCTTAAGTAGCACTCCAACCAAACCATAAAGTTGGCTTTTACATTATTCATGACATACACATAGGAAACAAAACACCAAATATTTCAACATGCTTTCTACATATAAGCAACTCCAGGTCTAAATATTAGCACTTGAAGGCAAGTTGACAACCACATTAGCCTTTCCTTTCCAAGCAGATTGTCTTAACTTGGGGTGATGGATGATGCTGATGAGGTGCATTGCAGAATATTATTTAACAACTTTTCTATGCCGCTCTTTATCCTGTGGTCAAAGCGGTTTACATTTAATAGGGCAGTGAACTTGGAGAGAACTCCCCCTCTATTCTATATCCTTGCACCCCCAAATTTTAAGTTATCAGAATGAGAATTGAGAATAATGACAAGCTTTGGATGTACTTGAAGTTACCCTCTAGAGATGAGCTTTGTGATAGTAGCAGAATTGAGATCTGATACTCTCTCAGCTCTACTCTTAGTAGGGTTGAAGCGGAATATAAGAAACTAAATTTGTGTTTTATCAGTTTCACACAAAGGCTTCTAACCAGTGATAGAAACTGAAAGCCAAGAAGTTTGTGAGAATTATTGCTTATTTTGGTTCATGCTTTTGTAGCACAGATATTGAAGTATGCTTTGCCCATTACTTTTTGAGTGATTGAATCCTGCAACTCTTCTCAGTTACAGCTATTTTTTTTGTGCTCATTTTATGATTAACTATTATAATTGTTTATATTGAGCTGCCAGATATGTGCATCACTTGCTTCTCAAAGTGTATAATCTGATCAGATAGGTGGACAAGAAATGCTGACAAAACATATAGGGTCTTAAAGTTAAGAGTTGAGCCAATTGTGAGGAGTGAGGCCTAATGAGTCCCTGTGTGTATTAGCTTGTGGGCAGGAAGGGAAGCCACGTGAAAAGGTTTAGTTGGGTGTTTTCAGGCTGTATTCAAATCTGGCGAGAGAGGGAGCATGACTATTAGAGGAATTTGGTGCAGCAAGCCAGGAAAATGGCATAGATAACAGTAGCTTTTTTTTTTTCCTTTTTTTTCCCAGATTTCCATTCATTTGAAAATAAAGGATAAACAGAGAAAATGGCAGCTGAAACACAAACTCTTAACTTTGGGCCAGAATGGTGAGTTCTGTAGAGTAATCTCATCTTAATGTCTGTCCTTTCTGCCATCAGCACCACTATTTGACTATTAATCCAGGAAATTAGAAAGCTTTGTTTTGCCAAGGGATGCAAGATATGATGTCTGTGATGGCTGACCTCTTAGACTAAGTTTGGTCATTCAGATTGTGTGGGGTGGTTCTCCCTAGCTTTTGCACTCCTGTGTTAGAAGTCAGTCTAGTACATAGGGGTTGCTGTATTTGTCTTAAATGTCTATACTCCATTAAAGTATGGAATCTTTGAACTCGTTTTGGTGTGCTCCTTCTTTTGAAATTCCAGATAGATGAATCAAGCATCATCTTTACTTTTCAGTTTAATATCTAGGATTAGACCAGATAGTCTTAAATTTATTAATATCCAGGAAAAATCTCAGGTGTTCCTATTCGTCTCTCCAGGCCAGTCCAGGGAATGTAGCAGCTGAGGACTGAAAAAAACTGAGTCTTGCTGACACCTTATCCAGCTCCCTCTAGTGCCAGAAGCCCAGTCTTCAGTCCTCAGCAGCTGGATAGGGCTGTTTCTATAACAGGCTCCCTGTAAAGAAAGGTAGAGAGTAAGGATCAGATTTGGCTAAAAGGCAAAATAATAAAAAAAAATACCCATAGAGACCAGGAGGAACTGGGTGCTCCTAGCAGGGCTGTAAGTCCAGCGGCATAAAGTGGCTAGCCGAAACGGGAGAAAAGTTTTGAGGGGCAGTAGAGGCAGAGCCTGCCTCGAGTAGAGTGTGAATGCTGGGTCTGCCCACACGGCAAGGGTCTGGGAGCCCCAGATTGTGCTTGTCTGCTACTTCCTGCCAATATTCTGTCCCCGCTAGCAGCGGGGGAGGGAGCACTTGTGAATCCGGCATTTTTTAAGGTGAGGTGAGTGGCAGGGGTTATCGATCATGCTGGTTTACTGTCGGCGGGGTTTTTTGGGCCATCGGGGGTTCACGGCTGACAGACTTTGACGGCGGAGGCCTTTCGCGGTGAGCGCATGCTGCCGATCGCGGCAGTGTGCGCACAGTGTGGTAGCGGCAGAGGGTTAGCAGGTCCTGGGCTCTGTTGGACTTGTTTCCGGCGGGGTAGTTCGGTGGAACGATCGCTGTCTGGAGCCATGGAGGACACGTTACTGTCCGGGGAGAGTTCAAGCAATCCTCAGAACCAGGCAGAGAAGACGGGAATGGCGGTCATTTTGTCTGAGGCAGCCGTTTCTCCCGGGGTGAAGAAAAAGTCTGATAAAGGGAAATCTAAGTTAAAAAAGCTGTTGCCAACAGTTCCCGCACCACAGGCAGTGGTTTCTGGATTGCAGGAGACCTTGGAGCCATTGTTTTCAGCAGAGTTTATTTTATCTCTGCAAAAAGCTTATTGCTTAAAAAGGGAACAGACTCGGTGCAGGGGTTCTGCTCCCAAGGTGACAGGAATTCAGAAAGGGGACGTCTCTGTGGAGGAGGATCCAAGGGAAGGGTCCCCTCAGGGGGGCTCTGGAGGTAGATCCGAGCTCAGATTGGTTTGGCCAGCAGGATTCAGGGCTCCGGGAGACAGAGGATGGGGAGATCCTCTCAGAATCAGGGCTGGATCTTTGGGCTGGCAAGTTGGAAGAAGGAGAGGTTCTTCCAGGAGAAGATCCAAATGTATTCAGGGTGTTTTGCAGGGAGGAGCTGGGGGCCCTCATTGCGCACACACTGTCAGCCCTGAATATAGCACTGCCTGTGGTTCAGGAGGAGCCACTAAAGGATCTGCTGCTTCAAGGGTTTAAAGTGGAGCAGAAGTGTTTTCCTGTGCATAGAGTGATTAAACAGATGGTGGAATCGGAATGGGAGTGTCCGGAGGCGATGTTAAGGGGGCAGCCGAGCGATAGGTCGGCTATTCCCGGTGCCTCAGGAGGAGAAGGAGCTAATGCAAATTCCCAAGGTGGATGCGTTGGTCTCCGAAGTGATGAAAAAGACTACTATTCCGGTAGCAGGGGGCGCTGCCCTTAAGGATCTGCAGGATCGGAAGTTAGAGTCCATTTTAAAGCAAGCTTTTTATTCCAGTGCTCTGTTGCTGCAGGCCTCTATATGTGGGGCTTATGTCTCTAGGGCCTCGATTTGATGGCGCCTGAGGGAGAGGAGAATACTTCCGGGGAGGGTGCAAAGCTGGAATCCGCGGCGGCATATTTGGCTGACGCCTTCTATGATCTGGTACGCATATCTGCAAAGTCTGTGGCCTCTTTAATTGCAGCCTGTCGCTTTCTCTGGCTGAGGAATTGGGCGGCGGACCCGTCTTCGAAGGCGCAACTTAGTAAGCTTCCCTATAAGGGCAGGCTACTCTTTTTGGGGAGGCTTTGGAAAAGATCGTGAAGGATCTAGGAGATTCCAAAGGTGGGCAACTCCCGGAAGACTGGCCAAGGGGCCAGAGGTCGGGGGTTCGCAGAGAGGTCAAGGTAGGGATTTCTGCAGGTTTCGGTCACCTCGATATGTGCCTTATCAGAGAGGGGTAGGTTCATGGCCAGGGGGCCGTCCTTTCGAGGGTCTCGCGGGTTTGGCAGGGGTTATTTCGCTTCCCAGCCAATCCTGCCAAAAAGCCACAATGAAGTCTGGAAGGCCTAGCCGGAGATTCCAATAGGAGGACGGTTGCAGGGGTTCTACGCCGCCTGGGCCAAAAATACAACAGACCAGTGGGTTCTGGAGATAATTCGCGAAGGTTATTTTCTGGAATTTTTTCAACCGCTGGCAGCTGCCTTCATGGTTTCTCCCTGCAAAGCTCAGCTGAAAAGAGGCAGTAAAAGTGACGCTGCAGTGCTTGCTCCACCTGCAAGCCGTGGTTCCGGTGCCTCGAGACCAGTGCGGCTTAGGTTGATACTTGATTTATTTTGTGGTTCCCAAGAAGGAGGGGTCCTTTCCGGCCTATCCTCTACCACAAATACGTAAACCACTGCTTGCGGGTGTCTCACATCCGGATGGAAACGCTGAGATCGGTGATTCTGGCAGTAAAGCTGGGAGAGGTGCTTTCTTCCATAGACCTGGCAGAGGCTTATCTTCACATTCCGATCAGGCTGGAGCACCAAAGATTCTTGCGTTTCGCCATCCCTATGGGACACTTTCAGTTTTAGGCCTTACTGTTTGGGCTGGCTACGGCGCCATGTACTTTCACAAAGTTGTTATGGTAGTGGTTGCGGCAGCGCTCAGACAAGAAGGCATTCGGGTGCATCCGTACTTGGACGATTGGTTGATTCAAGCAGGGTCTGATGCGGAGTCGGTCGTGGTGACCAGGCGAGTGGTGGAGTGCCTGGAGCAGCTAGGTTGGGTGGTCAACTGAGAAAAGAGTCACCTCAACCCGGTGAAACAGTTGGTGTATCTCGGAGCACTGTTCAATACGGAGTCCTGTTTGGTGATGCTGCCTGAGGACAGGGTACAGAAGATCATCGGGCAGGTGCGACGGTTTTTGGGCATGGAAGCGCCGACAGCTTGGCACTACATGCAACTGCTGGGCTCGATGGCGGCATCCTTATATCTTGTGCCGTGGGCCAGAGCGCATATGTGACCGTTGCAACAAGCGTTGCTATCCCAATGGTCGGCTATCCCGATGGTCGGCCTTTGTCTCACCGGTTGGTGTCCAACCGAGGTGCAGGTCAGCTTGGAGTGGTGGCTGGAGGTGGGGCACCTTCGAGCAGGTATGCCCCTCCTGCAGCCCGACTGGATATTGGTCACTATGGATGCGAGTCTCTCAGGCTGGGGGCGCATTGTCTGTCTCAGGTAGCACAGGGCTGCTGGTCAGCGGAGGAAGCCGAGTGGTCGATCAATCGACTGGAGTTAAAGGCAGTGCGGTTAGCGTTACTAGAGTTCCAAGGCCTACTGGTCGGCAGAGCAGTACGCGTGTTCTCCGACAGTGCGGTGACAGTGTCTTACATCAACTGTCAAGGGGGCACGGGCAGCGCTGCCTTGATGGAGGAGAGTCCATGGTTGCTGCAGTGGGCCGAAAAGTATCTGCTCGCCTTGTCAGCGGCTCATGTGGCAAGAAAGGACAACGTGCAGGCCGACTTTCTCAGTCGCTATACTCTAGACCCGGGGGAGTGGGGGTTAAATGCAGCTGTTTTTCACGACATCATGATGCGCTGGGGGCAGCCAGTCATGGATTTGATGGCCACTCTCTCCAATGCCAAGGCCTCTCAGTTCTTCAGCAGGCGCAGGGAGCACATGTCGGAAGGACTCGATGCTCTGCTCTGGTGCAGCCTTGGCCAGAGGACGGGCTGCTATATGTGTTTCCGCCATGGCCGTTGATCGGCAGGCTTCTTCAAAGGATAGAAAGACACCGAGGGTTGGTGATTCTGATTGCGCCGTATTGGCCACGGAGGTCTTGGTATGCAGATCTGATGCGGCTGCTAGTGCATCAACCTTGGAGGCTACCCATTCGGGTCAACTTGTACCAAGGGCCAATTCTTATGCCTCAACTGGAATGGTTCTTGCTTACGGCATGGCTCTTGAGAGGGAGCGGTTGCGACGTCGGGGCTACTCGCTGGTGGTCGTAACGACCATGTTGAGGTCCAGGAAGCGGTCCACGTCTTTATCGTACATACGTATCTGGTGCATTTTTTTTGAAGGTTGGTGTACAGAGAGGGGCGTCAAGCCATTTTTGGCGTCGTTGCCGGACATATTGCTTTTTCTGCAAGGGGGACTCGAAGGGTCTAGCCTTGAGTTCTTTGAAGGTACAGTTAGCAGCATTAGCTTGTTATAGGGGCCGGGTGCAGGGTACTTCATTGGCAATGCATCTGGTTGTGGTTCGTTTCTTTCGAGCAGTAAAGAATCTGCTGCCACCTGTCTGACTGGTAGTGCCTCCCTGGGATTTGAATTTGGTTCTGGGGGCGCTGTCGGAACCTCCATTTGAGCTGTTGATATTTGTCGAGCAGCGACATGGTCTTCATTGCATACCTTTGCACGGCACTATCGTCTGGATGTGCAGGCTAGGGGAGACGCAAGGGTGGGGGCTTCGGCGGTCTTAGCGGGACTGATGGGGCCCTCCCGGTGTTAGGTACTGCTTTGGCACATCCCTACATTCACTGGACTGGCCTGGAGAGACAAATAGGAAGGAGAAATTAGACCTTACCTGCTAATTGTCTTTCCTTGAGTTCTCTCCAGGCCAGTCCAGGGCCTTCCCGTTGGAGTACGATATATTCTCAGAGGGGTGGTGGACCCTACAGGTTTAGGAGATGTCGCTAAGAGGACAGATATTGGATGGTCTTTTTGTAAAAGGAGGTTAGCAAGGAGGCGCCCGGGTGTTCATGTGGTGTTCAGGACGGCTCTGCCTTCTGTGTTCCCTTCTTGAGTGGGAAGGGAAATTAGGGGTTCTACTGGGGTGTACATTTTTTTTTTTTTTTAAGGAAGCAAATTAAGAGGAGAATGATGGGGTTCAAGAGAGGAGCTGAACAACGGTTAGAGTTCGGAAGTCTTAGTATTAGCGGTTAGTTCACTTTTGTTAATGAGTTTATCTTTCAAGTTTGTGTTCTAGCTGCTTTGTCAATAGGAGACTGGGCTTCTGGCACTAGAGGGAGCTGGATAAGGTGTCAGCAAGACTCCAGTTTTTTTCAGTCCTCAGCTGCTGGAGGGGGCTGACTACCCTACATTCCCTGGACTGGCCTGGAGAGAACTCAAGGAAAGACAATTAGCAGGTAAGGTCTAATTTCTCCTTTGTTCACCCCAGCAGCTGCAGTTTGATGCCTGCTGTTTCTGCAGCATCTTGCTGTAGTAGAGTGGAATAATTGGGCCGTTCTAGCTGGTAAGGTTAGGTAGAGAAAAGGAGAAGGGTGGAAGAGGCTGGAGGAATAAAGGATGGGTGGGGAGGATAGAGGAGGAAGATGAGAGACACAGAAAAGACCAAGAATGGGGAAAATGCAAATATGAGAGGTGAGCAAAGTAAAGTATGTTCCGCCCTGAATACCCTCACCAAGCTCCTAAAACTTTTGTCTAGGGACTTTTTTCTAAACATTTTTTCATTCTTGTTTAAAAGGAATAAGAGCTCAAAGGAGAAAGTGGTCAGTGAAATGCTAACTTCCTTATCTTAACTATACCAGATGAATGGGTTATGCTCTCCTGTCAGCAACTTCGTGAAGTCATCACTTGGTATATTTGGTGCAGCACTGAGAGAAGCCAGTAGTTCTGTCTCCAGCAGGCAGTAAGGTCTGTGGACTGGTGCAGCAATGCAGAGATAGGGCCTGACTCTTCTGGCCCCCACACTATGGTGCAGTGTTCTCAGGATTGCATCCAGAAGAGCCCAGTGGCACTTGAAGTGAGGGTGCGCCCTTGACTGCTTTAAGTTGACAGCCGTTGGGATACACTGCTGTCTTCCACGGGTTATGAGTGCTCGGCGGGCCTGAAAAGGAGCAAGAAACCCAGTGGGACCCTGGGGGGGGGGGGGGGAGATTTGTAGGTTGTGCTCAGGCCCCTCTTCCCTCTTACTGTCCTTAATCTGCATGTGTTAGAAAAAATTCCAGGGGGAAAAGTAATGTGAGTTTCTTTTCCCCATTGTTTTCAGTGGGAAGCTTTTGGCTCTGCTGCTTTTAATAAAGCAGCTTCAAACTGGGGGTGGGAGGGGGGGGGGAACAAGCATAGGCTTGATCGGCAACTGGGCCTCCCAGGTTTGTGTGGGTGACTTCGGATTCACTTTACGGGACACTGTGTTTGCTGCAGTCCTGCTTTTTTGGCATGTTTTAAATGCTGCTGCTGCAGTTTTCAGCCATGTGACCTGATGCAGCCTGCAGCCCCTCATGTTTCTTTTACTAATGCTGCTGCCTTTTGATCCCGTTATGGCCCCAAAGCCTGGGGTATATTTTTCATCATTCTGGGATTTCTTGTAGGGGATGTGGGGCTCAGTGCCATTACTTGGCCTCTGCTGGTCCTTTCTTTTCCTGCCAGTGAGCTCTGCAGTCACTTGAGTTGGTGACATTGGTCTTCTGGTGCTCCAGGTCCCTACTTAGCTAGCTTGTACTGCAGCTTCCAACACAACTCATTGGCTGTTTTCAATCTGATTAGCTGCTTGGTAGCTCCCTTTGTGAGGGCCTGAAGCTCAGGTTTCCCCTCTAGGATTCGTGGGGCCCAAAAATGCTTCTGTTACAGGCAGCTGGAGAGGTCATGGCTTCTGCTTCACTCTTGCACTATTCTGTTCCTCCAGGTGCTCAATCTTTTTTCCTATGGGTTTAGTTGAAGGACCCAAGTAAAATCCTGTTGTCCAGAAGGTGAGTCTGGGGAGGATGGAGGTGGTTCCCCCAGGGGCTGGTGAGGATCTCTGTGATACACCTGTTCTCTGCTGGACTCTGCTTATACCCTTTTAGGATAGTATGGTGGCTCTGTAGGGTACAGAGCCAGCTTTCGGGTGGGTGTAGCAGGCAGGTACCCTTTGTACCTGGCGGACCCGTTAATCTGTTTATACTTCTCTCTGACCCTATGCATCATGGCATAAGAGTTTAGGGAGAAAACCACCAAACTCTGGGTCCTAAAAACTGTAGGACTCCATCTTGGCTGTTTCCTCAGCCCCAGGGCAAATGCATCCCACTTCTCGCCAAGATAATTAAAAAGCTAGCCCAACGCCAAATTCAACACCATATCGAGACTGACGCCCCTTTGGACCCCTGTCAGCACGGATTCAGGGAGGCACATGGCGTTGAAACCCTCCTCACCACCCTCTTCAATACCATAATCTCGGGAATTGACAACATTCGACAAGGGTTTGCCCTCATCTTCATGGATATCGCTGTGGACTTTGACTCCGTAAGCCATGAGATACTTCTGGGACGTCTCGAGGAAAAGGGAATACAGGACACAGCTCTAAACTGGTGCAAATCCTACCTGACCAACAGATGGCAACACGTAAGAACCGGCACCACAACCTCGGAACCGTTCCTAAAAAAACAGGGTGCACCACAGGGGTCCTCGCTATCGGCACTGATGTTCAACATATACATGCAGCCCATCTGCGCCCTGATCTGCTCATTTAACATCGCCTGTCTGGTTTACGCAGATGATGATCTACTCTACATGCCATTTGCAACGGACCAGCCAGACCTCTCCCCACTGACAAGCTGCTTCGACCCAGTTGCTGACTGGCTCCATATACAAAATCTCAGAATAAACCACAAGAAGACAGACGTCCTCTTCATCACGAGGAACCAAGGCTTCACCCCGCCAGCCTCCTTAAAGGTGAGGAATGCCGAGCTGATAGCCAAACACACAATCTGTTACCTAGGTGTCACCTTGGACCAACGGCTGGACATGAAAACCCACATAAGAAATAGTCAAGACAATATACCATAAAGTATGGACACTATGACATCTACCACCTCTACTGGACCTCAACAACTTCCGAACGATCTATCAAGCCCTGGTAATCCCACACTTCGATTACGCCAACGCAATCCTATATGGGCTCCCGCAAGCATCACTGAACCCACTCCAACTTGCAATGAATGCAGCTGCCAGAATTCTATATGGAATCTCAAGAATGGACCACATCACACCTATCCTGAAGAAACTCCACTGGTTACCAGTCCACGGCAGACTATGTTTTAAGATCCTAGTAATGACCTTCAAGGCCATAAACAACCAATCCTCCACCTCCATCACCGAGCTAATCCACCCCGAACAGATGCAGAGGATCCACAGCTGTCAATACACTGATAATCCCAAAGGAAACAATGGAATGCACCCACGCGACATCTAATAGGGCTTTCATGTTCTATGCACCCAGATGTTGGAATGCCCTCCCTACAGCCATTCGAGCAATCACCGACCTGGCCCAATTCAGGAAGGTGCTGAAGCACCACCTATTTGTACGGCATTACTCAAAGGTCAACCCCAAAGGTCAGCTCGCAAACAGTCTCACCAATCACCAAGACTCCCCCAACAGCACACCCAGCACACTAGAGGGCAGCTAGTCCCATTGGTGCAACTCCGTGTAAATCTCAGTGTGTACAGTACAGTTATTAGTGTAAATAATTTGTAGAAAGTTACCCCAGTTATGTCCAAGTTATAGTTCCTGTTTGTTGTAAATACAATGCAGCCATGCCTGCATTGTATAAGGTTCAGTTAAATGTACACTGCACTGATAATGAATAGCATGGTATAGAAGAGACATTAAATAAATTAAATAAATAAATAAATAAATAAATCTCAGTCCCTGGGGTAATAGTCCTGTTCAGAGTTATCGCTAAATGCATTACCATTCTGCAGGTTCCTTCTGGCAAGGTTCTTAAGAAGACTTTAGCATTAGCCCACCATAGGCTCTCAGGTGGTGGTGTGTGCATTCCTGGAGGGTCCTATCCTCTGCTGATAGCCTTGTGGCTCCAGCCATATAGCTATGGCACCATGTTTTCCAAGGTTGCAGGTTTGTCCCCTGTCACATCTAGCATTGGTTGAGCCAAATGGTCCTTTAAACCCAGTCCCCTGCGGGATACTAGGAGGCTTGTAGCGGGCTGCTTAGGTGGCTGCTGCTGGTTAAGTCTGGTTCAGAGTCTCTCTACCAGCAACATGATGATGGTGTTGGCCCGTTGATAGAGAGAAACCACAAAACAGGCGATGAGAGAACCAGTTTTATTAAGTACTTCACATGAAAAAAGACCCTATACTGTCTTTTTCAGAGATATCGTGCCTTCCTCAGGAGTTGAAATATGCAAATACACTGTTAATATAGAAAACATAAATAAACTTTAAAAATCAATATAAAACCTTCCATAACTTATCTGCTAGTATATTTAAACATCATAATTTTTCTCCAGGAACAAGCAGGAAGTCGGTCCTCACATATGGGTGACGTCAGCGCCGACGGAGCCCTCATACAGAGCAAATCCCCAGCTTTCTAAGAAAGCTTTTGGGAATTGCATCGCGCATGTGCAGTCCTCTTCCCGTCCAAGGGTGCCATTTTGCTCAGTCTCTCCCCCCCCCCCCCCCCTGCAGAGCCCAACGGACGTTGTCCCCTAGTCACCGTGAAAAAAGTTGATTAAATTTAGAAATTTATTTTTCTTTCTTGCCGGTTTGACATCGGTTCCCCTTCCCACCTTCGGCTCGGTACACCGGTATCGAGTCGGTTTGATTTTTCGTTTTTTGTCCTTCATGACTAGCGTTCGCGCTCTTTTTTTCTTTTTCACTGGCAGCCCAGGTCTTCGACCTCGCAGGGGCCCTTTTTCCCCCGATGGCTGCCAGCGGGTTTAAAAAAAGTGTGATCGGTGTACGAAGTTAATGTCCCTCACTGATACACATGACTGTTGTCTCTGGTACCTCGGGTCTGACCATGACCTGAAGGTCTGTGGCCCATGTAGGAAAATGCCCTCAAAGGCCCTGAGAAGCCACCAGCAGCTGCATGATAGGATTTTTGCTGAGTTCGTACCCTCCCGGGCCCGGACCTTGTCTGAGGCCTTGATGTCTTGGGAACTGTCTGAGCCTGAGCAGCATCAGGTTTCTTCAGAGAGGGGGTCTCCCTCAAGGGAACATCGGAGGAAGAAAAAATCCTCGAAGGTGGCGTTGGATGGTTCTGAACGGCTTGGTTCCTCACGGGACCAGTTGCGGAGCCCTGACTGCCGGCCCTGATCCTTGGAGTTGGAGTGTCCAGCAAAACTTCCTCAAAGGGACCCGGAGCAGCCGAGGCAGGTAACAACTGTCCTCGTTGAGGACTCTCCTCCGGGAGAACTGGCGTCGGGACCCAGCCCAGGAGCTGCGGAGCCTTCTGGATGGTCTCAAAATGGTGGCCCTGGAGCGCAGCATGTCTGCCTTCATGGAGCAGCAGCGGGCGATGATAGTTGGTCTTACCGGTCCTTCCGCCCTGACCACCGGGGCCCCCGATGTCCAAGTCGATCCCGGAGGCCAAACCGATCCTCGAGACCATGTGTACTCGAGTCTATTCTCGGCCGAGGTCTCCCTCGACCTCCCGTTCGGGACTGAGGTCTTCGATGCCGATTCCACCAGCATCAGGGTGGTCGAAGTCGAAGCCCTTGTGGCCGGAGCCACTCGATTCCTCTTCGGAGGCATCGGGGTGGGAGACTGAGGAAGAAGAATCCCCGGACACCTGCCGGATCAGGGACATCCCATCCGATTTCCCCAGTGTCTGAACCTCGGAGAAGTTCCCCTCCCGGGAGGACTCTAGGTTCTTGGACTTCGTAAGGGACATGTCAAAGGCTTTGGCATTCCTTACGGAGTCTGAGGAGGAGCCTCGAGCCGAAGAGCTCGAGATCCTCCAGTATGTCTTTCCTCTTCTGGAAGCCCATCAGCCTGGAATGGCTGATACTGCCGCTTTTGTGTTTGTTTTTTTAAATGAGGTCCTTTGAGTGTCACACATTTCAGTGATTAGATCGAGAGAGCTTCTCAACTTCTGGACCTTGCCATGGCCTTTACTTTCCCATTGCTCACAATGTTGACTGTTTCTCCGCTTCAATGTTCTAGGCTGCCTCTTGAATGCTGGGCTTTGCCTTTGATCCAGATGCAATTCTCTGTATCTTTCGAAGGTAATAGAGGGGGTAATGGTGCTGTTTTGTAGGCAGAGGGCCTAAGTGGCTCATATCTGTACATTGGGCTGGCCTGCTCACTCTATTTGGTGAAGTTCAGGTACAATGCAGGCCTGTTGATCTCTGGCTGGGAAGGCTGGGGTCAGCAATTGCTATTTCTTAGAACAACCTGATTCTCTCCCAGGATTTTGAGTGCGTGGGCATCAGTTTATACTCTCCTGACCCGTAGCTATGACTGAGAGCTCATTCAAGCTTTAGCCAACTCAGAGCATGTGATTATCAGTCGAGAAATGAGCCTTTAGGCCCTCGGGTCCCAATATCGACCTTAGAGCTGGTTCCTTGGACCAGAATACATATTCACTCACTACAGAGGCACCAACTAATCATCGGGTTTCCATATTTCCCAAGCAACAGTTGAGGTATTGGTTGTGGTTCTGCCATCTGATGGCTGGGGTGCAATTGGAAGAACCAGATGGACTGCTTGTTTACTTTGATCCCAGCCTCGAGGGCTGTGCATGCAGTGCAAGAGCCAGTTGGTCCAGGGACTCTGGCCCCCTCAGGAGGCCTCCTAGGTGATTTTTGCCAGAAGGTGAGTAATCGGGTCTCTTCTAGTGGGAAAAGTGGGCTCCGTTTTGTTCAGCTGTTGCCCTGGTGATGGCATATGTCCACTAATATGGCAGAGCTCATTAGGCTGGTATGGACCTTGGGATCATGGAACGGTATTGTTGGGAAGAGGAATATTGCAAGCTTCGATAACCTGCAGGTCTCCTCTTGTGTCAGAACTGTGTGTGTCTGGGTGAAGTGAGAGTCCAACTCTCCTCCTGCAACATCTTAGTATGAATGTTTGTTTGTTTAGCTGTATTTATATACTACCTTCCACTGGGTCAAGGTGATGGCCGCTCAGGTGAATGCCAATATGCAATCCTATTTCAGCTATAGGAATAACCTGGGCTTGGTTGTCCTGTTTCAGGTGTGGCCTGGAAAGAGATGTCATATATCCCTCCCTGGCTCTTGGTGAGACGCATTTTGCACAGGTTTTTGGCCCATTTGAATTTGGTGATCCTAGTGGCCCTGGATTAGCCTCTCAGACTCTGGTATATAGATGCTTGATCCCAGGGGGTGTGGCCCTCTCTTGCTACTTGGAGATGAGCTTATCATGACGAGGGCTTCAGGCAATGGAGATTCCCAGTCCCTTCTTGCTTATGACTTAGCCTTTGTGGGGTGTAGTTTTCCAAGAAGGGCTGCTCTTGAGTGGTAGTAGCCTCCCTTGCTTATGGCCTGGTGGACTTTTGTCTGTTGCTTATCAGAGCCCTTTTGGGCACTCCTGCCTGTACCAGACCTTGGCTCTGAACTCTCATGGTGGTCAAGTTGTGCTACAGGAATGCATCCAAGGGATTCCTTGGCAGTGTACCTCGGCATTGCCAGTTTTCTCATGAGTGAAGCAGTTCCATCTACCTGTATGTCTTATGCCTCAGTGGGCTTCTCTGAGGTTGAGGGCACTGAGAGGGGCCCTTCTTTGTGCTCATATGTAAGGCCTCCTAGAAAGGTAGGCTTCTTATGGTGGCTTCCCAGGGACTACTGCTTTTGTTTTGAGGTCTGTGCTGCCTGTCTTTCAGAGGTGCTTCCCCTCCCCTCTTTTTTTTTCTTCATGGGTAGACTTAGTCTGGTCACATTCTTTTCAGAGGAGGATCTTCAAAAGGACTCCTAACTGAGTCTGTTGGGGAGAGTGTTGCTCAGTTAATGATTGCTGATTCCTCCTGTTGACTGGATCCTTTTCTGTCCTTCTTGGTTTGAGGAAAGGGCTGGTAGAGGTCAAATACTCTATATTGTCCCCTGGCTTAAGGAGGCCACTGAGTCAATGTATGTTCTGGTTGGTAAGCTCATGCCAGAGTGGTTCAGAACTTGCTCCACTGGGTGCAGGCCACCTGGACGGAGTCCTCTCTGTTGTATCTAGGGGACACCTGTAAGAAAGCCTCTTGATCTTAGTTGAATGCCTTTGTGAAGTCCTACAAGATGCTCGTGGGGGTTGGTACAGATAGCACCTTTTGCTGTCTAGTCTATCCTGAGCATTATTTTCCTCCCACCTTGGGTCCTCACTACTTGGGGTATATCCCATTCGTCTGGACTGATCTCCAGGAACAAGCAGGAATGTAGTCTTCACATATGGGTATCGTCGGTACCGACGGAGCCTGCGCGGGAAGGCTCCCCAGCGTCCGATTAGCTTTTGGGAGCATCCCACAGCGCCTGTGTACTGCCTTCCCGCCTTTCCCAACTGCCTCTCTCCAGTTCTTCGTTTTCCGCGGAGCCAGCAGGTCGTTGTTCCTGTCACCGCAGAAGGTTTTCCCTATTCTCCTTCTTTTGTGTGGTTGCGTCTGCCTTCCCTCGACGCTATACCGGTACCGCTGGTTCGTTCTTTCTTTCTTTCTTTCTCTAAAAAAAAAAAAAAAAATATATAGTATATTTTTCCAAACTTTTCTTCCTCAGGTGCACGTGCCATTTTGGGCCTTAGGCCCAAAACTTCCTTTGCAATGGAAAAACCCGTTTCGGGTTTTAAGAGGTGCACCAAGTGTGGCGGTACCATCTCGGTCACCGACACCCATGAGTGGTGCCTTAAATGTTTAGGTCCTGACCACTCCATCTCGGAGTGTATGGCCTGTGCCATGATGTCCAACAGGGGTCGACAAAACCGAGCTGCTAAGCTCAGCACCCTGTTTCCCTCCGATGCAGCCTCTGTGGCATCGACGTCGTCTAGGGCTTCGTCTTCCTCCCATGGATCTCAGGTAATTAAACATAAGTCTGGCCGGTCCTCAAAGGGTAGATCTCCTTCCAAGCATCGAGATGCCTCTGGCGTTGCCCTTGAGGGTTCTGTACTGGAAAAATTGCCCCGGCGGGAGGCTTTGGCTTCCAAAGCATTATTGGGGCTCCAGGATGTTCTCGAGGCCTCAACCTCGGCAGAACTACTGGTGCCATGCTCTGGGTTACCGGCTGCTTTTTCCAGTACAGATACCCAGGCATCGGCAGCATCGATAGACCAGAGGTTCCTGGCTATTGAACGCAGTCTGGCAGCTCTACTTGCGGCATCGACACCCTCGGAACCGCATCAGACAGTTCAACCGGCACCGACTCCGGCACCGGTATTGGCACTGGTACCGACAGCATCGACATCGGTGTCTGCATTGCCGGCACCCAGTCATGCTATGCCTTCCGGTACCGATACACCGGTACCAATACACCGGTACCGATTTCCCCCCCGGCACCAACTTTGGTCAGTACAGGTATCATGCTCTACAAGAGCATCTGGACAGAAGGTACTTCGAATCCTCGGAGGAGTCTGAGGATTCTGACAGTTCCGTCGGTACCGGAGTACTTCTCCCGGAGGAGCCTTCCTCTCCTAAACGCAGGATGTCTCCTCCAGAAGATATCTCCTCTCAGGACTTTATCAGGGAGGTGGCTCGAGGTCTTTCCATTACTGTGGCTCCTGAAACAAAGCCCAGGGCAAAGGAGTTGGAGATTTTGCAATATCCCAAAGCTCCTAAGGAGGCCGCTACTTTGCCTATCCATGAGATCTTACATGATCTCATGTTGAGAATGTGGGAGACACCTCTTACCACCTCTCCTCACTCTCGTAGACTGGATACCATTTATTGAGTACCTCCGTGTCCTGGCTTCCAGAAAACTCAGCTTCCTCACCACTCTATTGTAGTGGAATCAGCTATGAGAAGGATCAGAAGGGCAAAGAGGCATGCCTCTAATCCTCCAGGACGTGAGTGTCGAACTTTGGATACCTTTGGACGTCATACTTTCCAGGCTTCCATGCTTTCTGCCAGGATCAGTTCCTATATTTTATATATGGGAATGTTCCTTAAGGAAGTCACAGGAGATTTTAGAGGTTTTGAGCCCTCCTTCTTCCTGATGATAAGAGGCAGGATTTTCTCACACTGGTTAAACATGCCCAGGATGTTTCTAAGTTTGTCAATTGTGCAGCTTTTGACTGTTTTGAGTGCATAAGCAGAACCTCTGCCATTGCCATAGGTGCACGTAGAATTGCCTGGCTCCAGGCATCCGATTTGGAGCTTTGGGTGCAGGAAAACTGGGCAATATCCCTTGTACAGGTGAGAATCTATTCGGCAAGAATTGGCAAGAGAAAGCCAATGAATTGGATGCTGACAACTCCACTTTGGATAGACTGTCCAAAGCCACATCTGATCCTGCAAGGAGGAAATCTCTCAAGAAACAATTCTTCTCCAAGAAGAAGAGGTTTTATCCTTATTCCCAGCAGGGACATTCTGCAGGTCAACCTGCCCGAAAGAGTCAGCAACCACCTAAACAGAGGAAAGCAAAGACTGCTAAGCCTCAACCGTCTCAGCCTCCACCAGGCCTTTGACTTCCATCTAGAGAACTTAGCCTTCCTGGCTCTCAATGGTCCCGAGCCTTCCACCATTCCAGGAAGGTTGTGTCACTTTACCCCCAGATGGGGGCAGATAACAGCAGAGCATTGGACACTCTCCATTATAAAAGAGGGGTACAAGCTTCACTTTCTGTGCATGCTCCCTCCCACAGTGGTAAGACAGTTCAATTCTCAGACCTCTCTCATCAATCTGTTAGATCAAGAGGTCACTATTCTTCTTGCCCAAGGGGCAATAGACGAGGTACCCATTTCTCAACAGGGTACAGGGTTTTACTCCCCCTATTTCCTTTTCCCAAAGAAAACAGGGGGACACAGACCTATTTTAGACCTCAGAGAATTGAACAAATTCCACTTCAAAGAAAAATTCAAGATGATTTCTCTGGGAACTCTGCTGCCATACCTTCAGAGTCAGGTTTGGCTTTGTTCTCTAGATCTTAAGGATGCGTACACTCATGTTCTCATCCATCCAACTCACAGAAAGTTCCTTCGGTTCCTTTTTCAAGGAAAGCACTTCCAATACAGGGTGCTTCCTTTTGGCCTGGCCTCAGCACCAAGGGTGTTTACGAAATGCATGGCTGTGGTAGCAGCATTTCTTCGTACTCTAGGAATATTCGTCTTCCCCTACTTAGATGACTGGCTCATTCGAGCTCCATCAGAGTCAGAGACCAGGATTTCTCTATCTTGCACAATGCGTATTCTCCAGTATTTGGGTCTGGTCATAAACATCCCAAAATCCAGTCTAACTCCCACTCAGTCTTTAGTGTTCATAGGAGCTTTGCTGGATACCAGAAAAGCAAGGGCCTATCTTCCCCAGACCCGTTACCTTCACATGGTGCAGTTAGCTTCTTAAGCAGTGCAAAAGCCTCTTCTCACTGCTCGAGAAATGTTACAGCTTCTAGGTCACATGGCATCCACCGTGCATGTGGTTCCTTATGCTCGCCTCCACATGAGAGCAGCCCAGTGGACTTTATCCACACAATGGACCCAGGCATCAGGGGGCCTGTCAGACAAAATAGCAAACACAAATCTCCTTATTTTGTCCCTCCAATGGTGTCAGTCCACTCAGAACCTGTTGGTGGGGTCCCCATTTCAACAACCTTTACCTCGGGCAACTCTCACAACAGATGCTTCCCCAATGGGTTGGGGAGCTCATCTGCAAGACCTCTCCACCCAAGGCACTTAGACTCTACAGGAGACTCATCTACACATCAATCTCTTAGAACTCAGAGCAATCTTCCTTGCTCTTCGAGTGTTCCACACCCTGCTCAGCTACAAAACAGTCCTCATTCAGACGGACAATCAAGTAGCCATGTTCTACGTGAACAAGCAGGGTGGAACAGGCTCTCTGTTGCTTTGCAACGTAGCTTTGCGAGTATGGGCCCTTGCCAGAGAGCATCAGATTCATTTCCTGGCAGTGTATCTTCCAGGCATCCAAAACTCTTGGACAGACAGACTCAGTTGAGTTCTGCTTCCACACGAAAGGTCTCTACATGCAGACCAGGTGGCCAAGATTTTTCAAATTTGGGGAACCCTGGACATAGACCTCTTTGCAAGTCCGTTGAATGCCAAACTTCCCTGGTTCTGTTCCAGAATTCCAGCTCAGGGCTCTCAGGCCAGGGATGCTTTCCTCCTTCTTTGGGGTCAAGACTTCCTTTATGCCTTTCCTCCCATTCCCCTAATTCCCAAAACCCTGTTCAAGCTTCAGAGAGACAGAGGCCATATGATTCTCATAGCTCCACATTGGCCACGGCAAGTGTGGTACCCTCTGCTTCTTCTTCTCTCTCAAGCTCCCTCTCTGGAGATAGGATCCGCTCCAGATCTCCTATCTTAGGAGGACAGAATGTTATGGCATCCCAATCCCCAGTCTCTACATCTCAGGGCTTGGTTGCTGAAGGCCTAGATCTTCATGATCTTAACCTTTCTCAGCAAGTAAAGGATATCCTTTATGCTTCCAGAAAACCTTCCACAAGATGCTCTTATGCTTTCAAGTGGAAAAGGTTTACCTTATGGTGCTCGCAGAAGGGTCTTAGCCCTCTTGCGATACCTCTGGAATCATTACTGGAGTCTCTCCTTCAGTTATGCAATGCAGGACTTAAGACTAACTCAGTAAGCGTCCATTTGAGTGCTATTGCAGCTTCTTTCAAGCCTTTAAATGGACAACCTATTTCCTCCCATCCTCTTATAGCAAGATTTATGAGAGGCCTTCTTCTAACTAAGCCTCCCATTAGGCCACCACCAGTGACATGGGACTTAAACCTGGTTCTTGGCCAGCTCATGAAGCCACCTTTCGTACCCTTAGCTACTACCTCATTGAAATTCCTTTCCTGGAAGGTTATCTTTCTCATTGCAATCACATCAGCACGTCGCATCAGTGAATTGCAGGCACTAGTGGCTGATCCACCTTATTCAAGGTTCCATCATGACAAGGTAGTCCTTAGGACTCATCCACACTTTATGCCAAAGGTGGTCTTGCCTTTTCATCTGAACCAAGCGGTCTACCTGCCTGTGTTTTTTCCAAGGCCTCATGCATCAAATGCAGAAAGGAATCTTCATACTTTAGACTGTAAAAGAGCTTTAGCCTTTTATTTACAAAGAACACAGCAACATAGAAAGTCCTCTCAACTCTTTGTCGCTTTTGATCCTTCTCATTTGGGACTTCCGGTCTCCAAGAGAACACTGTCCAACTAGATTGCAGAGTGTATTTCATTTGCCTATCAGAGTAAGAACCTTCCTTTGGAGGTCCATGTCACAGCTCACAATGTGAGAGCCATGGCAGCTTCAATGGCTCATCTGCACTCTGTGTCTATTGACGACATCTGCCGAGTAGCCACTTGGGCCTCAGTTCATACCTTCACAGCCCATTACTGCTTGGACAAGGACTCCCGCCGGGATGCCTTGTTTGGTCAGGCTGTTCTCCAACACCTGTTCCATACCTAATCAACTCCTACCCGCCATCCCTGGTTGGATGCCAGAGATCCATGGGAGGAAGTGGAGCCCTTTCTCAGGGGCACACAACCTCTGGGGTCTCTCTCTGGCATCTAAAGCTAGGGAGTCCCCTTATGTGAAGACTACATTCCTGCTTGTTCATGGAGATAGCATAGTTACTCACCTGTAACAGGGGATCTCCGGGAACACCAGGAATTTAGTCTTTACAACCTACCTACCTCCCCTAGGAGTTGTATCTCTCTATCTCTTTCTCTTTCCCTCTATCTCTCTCTTTGTCTCAGGTTTAAACTCAACTGGAGAGAGGCAGTTGGGAAAGGCGAGAAGGCAGCACGCAGGCGCTGTTGGTTGCTCCGAAAAGCTTTCTAATTGGACTCTGGGAAGCGTTCCCGCGCAGGCTCCGTCGGTACCGACGATACCCATATGTGAAGACTAAATTCCTGCTGTTCCCGGAGATCACCTGTTACAGGTGAGTAACTATGCTTTCCTGCTGCGCGGTTTCATTTCCACTTCTTTCTGCTCTTTTTCACTTGTTAGAAATCACATTTTTTTTTTTTTAAACTGTAACGGGACAAAGAACTTGGGGCGCTGAAGGCAGCATCTAGGCCCTGTCTGGAGAGTTGAAAAGGACCTTGGGCTTCCCTATCAGCTAGGGTTTGTCATGCCAGCATGACCTCAGTGTGGGGCGTGCGGAGCGCATCTGGGCACGCTATCCGCGAGGGAGTTTGTCGGGGCTGTGCTTCAGATGCACGGATGGCAGAGAATCATGTAGGAGGTAATGGGATCCTCAGAGGGCCATCCCACAGGCTCCGGGTTCACTGCTGGCTGTGGGGGTACCGATCCAGAAGGGAGGAGGTGTTGGACCGCCTCTACTGTTGGAGCCTTTTCAGCGGGACATCGCTTCTCCAGGGCCCGCCACCTCCCAGGGGCAGGGTGAAGGGGTCCCAGGAGATTTTTCACCTGAGTTCTGCTCCTGCACAGGGCATTTTTGCTTGAGACAATGGGGAGTGGACATGAGCAGATGTGGCAGAAATAGCATAGCCTTTGACAGGCAGCAGGAGCCTGGGCTGAGTTACGGGCCGGTCCTAGCCAAGAGACGGCTCAAATGCGATACAGGCGACAAGACCGGATCCCTTCCCTCAGTTGAGCAGGGATTCTTGGAAGCAGAGGCTGAGATGGAGCTGAAACCCGAGGAGCTGGAGGAAGGGGAGATCCCGCAAGAAGGGGAATCTCGGATAGTTAGTGTCTTTTGTCTGGAGAAGCTGGCAGCTCAAGACACTCAACATGCCAGCAGGCCACACGACCAAGGGAAGAGGCTCTGGAAGACCCGATACTCCAAGCCGTATGTAAACCTCCGCGAGTGTTTCTGTTACATAGTCATTAAACATGATCCTGGATGAGTGGGACCTTCCTGAAGCTGGGCTGAGAGAAACTTGAACCATGTCCTGGCAATACCATTTATCTGAACAAGAGAAAGATGTTCCTCTCGCCAAAAGTCAACGCCATGGTTTTGGCCGTAACCAAGAAGGCGACGATTCCTGTGGAGGGCAGCACGGCACGGCACAAGGATGTTCATGATAGAATGTTGGATACCCTGTTCTTACAGGCCTCAGTTTGTGGGGCATTGGTGGCACGGGCATGTCTTCATGGGCGGAAGGAATTCCTGAGTAGGCAGGAGAGTTCCAGGTGCCTGGAGCAGCAGCAAGGCCTGAGTCAGGGGCGGCATATTTGGTAGATGCCTTCAGGGATCTCAAACAGTATGGCCTCGGTGGTAGTGGTCTTTCCTCTGTGGGCGCACATAGGGCGAGGTGCAGAGAACAGAGGCGCACCATGGGCTCAACGTCCTGATTGCTCTGGATTGGCCATAGTGCCTGTGGTATGTGGACCTGATCCATTTAAAGGCAGACCAATCATGGAGGATCCCAGGCCGGCCAGACCTCCTGTCGCAGGGGCCGGTCTTAATGCCCCCGGTGGCTCTTGAGAGGACTCTGTTAAAAAAGAGGGATTAATCGGCCTCGGTAATATCCACGCTACTAAGGGCCAGGAAGACGTCCATGTCACTGTCCTATATTTGAGTGTGGAGGATCTTTGAGGTCTGGTGTACCAAGAGAGGCTACAGCATCTGTACCGGAGGTATTAGCTTTCCTTCAGTCGTGGCTCGATAAAGGTCTGGCATGTGGCTTGCTGCTGGTGCAAGTGGCCGCTCTAGCTTTTTAGCGGGGCAGGATCCAGGTGGTTTTCTTGGGGGCACACCTGGATGTGGCTCGATTTCTGAGGGCGGTTAAGCAGCTCTGTCTGCCCTTAAGGTTGGTAGTGCTTCCCTGGGACCTCAGTTTGGTGCTATCAGGGGAGCCGTTAAAGAGTCATTAGGTTCATATACCTTGAAGGACTTGACGCTTAAGACAGTATTTTTGGTGGCAATCTGTTCAGCCCAGAGCATTTCGAAACTCCAGGCTCTGTTGTGTAGGGAGCCTTTTCTATCCTTCTCAAGGGAGAAAGTGGTTCTGCATCCGGTACTCTCTTTTTTTGCCAAAGGTGGTATCGACATTTCACCTGAATCAGCCGGTCACCTTACCGATGCTGTCAGGGCTAGCCGAAGAATTAGAAGATCCGCAATTTGCAGGGCATCAGAGTGGTTTAAAATCACTAGAAGCAGGTACTGGATACATTCTCTCGTACCCAAGGGGCTCACAGTCTGTGTACATGAGGCAGTGGAGGGTTAAGTGGCTTGCCCAAGGCCACAAGGAATACCTCTAGGACTAGAAACCCCAGTCCATCTGGCCTGAGATTGCTGTTCCCAGGTGGGAATTAAACCTCTGGCCTGAGGTACCTTGTCCTAACCACTAGGCCACTCCTCCCTCCAGGCCACTTCTTCCTCTGACGTCTGGTGGGGTTGAGGTGGTATCTGAAGAGAGCAGCTTCTTTTCGGATGTCTGATAGTCTGTCCTGTTTGGGGGGGACACGTAAGAGAGTCAGCGGCAAAGGCCTCCATTTCTAGATGGATTAAAGAGGTGATTGCGTCAGCGTATGTGTTGCAAGGGAAAGTGGTTCCGCTGGGGTTACGGACACACTCCTCCAGGGCACAGGCAGCTTCCTGGGCGGAGTAGAGTTTGGCTCTGCCAAAGGATATCTATTGGGCGGCCATCTGGTCGTCTCTTCATACCTTTTGTGAAGCATTATCGGCTGGATGTGCAAGCGGCAGGAGATGCGGGATTTGGAACGGCAGTGATTCGGGCTGGGTTTGCATGCCCTGCCCTACCCTTCCCCCCTCCCCCCTCCCCCCTCCCCCCCCCACGTTAGCACTGCTCTGTTACATCTCTGAGATAAGGGACTGGACTGGAGGGATGATAAGGAAGGTAAAATTAGGCCTTATCTGCTAATTGGCTATCCTTGAGGACCTCCAGTCCAGTCCTGGAACCCTCCTGTTTGCATGACCCCGGACCTGAAGAATCTCAACTTAATGGCGAGGTCCAGTGGGGTAGATCTGTGATGCATTGATTTTGGGAGGAGAGACGCATTTGTTATGCTGTTCGTAAGAGGCTTATCCCAACCTTTTAGTAGGAGGGCAATTTTTTTTTGACAGATAAGCTGCTCTACTATTGGTGGAGGGCCCCTGGTTTGGGGGAGGGGCTCGGGTAGGGGGCTTAATGAGGGTATTCCTTGAAGGGACCCAATATAGTTTGTTTGCAATGTTAACTTCTTCTGCTTTGCCAATAGTTTACTGAGGCTGGTGGGTGGTGCCAGCTGCCTAAGTATCCTGTTATCATTAAAACATGACATGCTCAGTCTCCAAGCTGCTGGTGGGGGTTGACTACCCTGAGGTATGGGACTGGACTGGAGGTCCTCAAGGAAAGCCAATTAGTAGGTAAGGCCTAATTTTACCTTCAAGCATATGCCTTTTCACTGTTTAACTACAAAAATGTCTTTTCAGAGTTCAAAAAAGTGCCTTCCAGAATTGAGTGCTCCCACAAAGCTCTACAGAGCCCATAAAAATTAATCATTTTGCTTGATATATTTTTAGGGCTATCAATATCAAGAATCAAGTTACTAGTCAAAGACCATGTAAATGCATGACACTTTCATTGGTCCAGATACACCTTTATAGTGTCATCATTTGTCCCACACATTTTCACATTGTTTTTGTGTATTTCTTCCATATTCTCTACTGTGTAAGCAAACCGGCATTCTTCTATAAATTCCAATCCCAGTGCAACTTCGATTTCAACAATATCAGCACTCAAAAGGCTAGCAGTACATAGAAATTGCAATTTTTTTTTTTATGGTGTTTGAATAAAATTGTAATGTTGTACTTGGCTCCGTTTGGGATAGAGGACTATAGCTTTGTCCCAAATATGCTAAGCAAATATCTCTCGAGACACCTTCTCAGGCCTCTGCCCGACACCTTAGAACTGGCGCTGAGGTGTTTCAGTGGTTTCCGTCTGCATCAGGGGGTCAAGCATGCAGACCCCCAACACTTGCACGCCTGCTTGCTTGAGCCCCCGATGCAGGCGGAAACCGCCAAAATACTACCTGCTGGCAAGAAAGCATAACCCACTTGTCTAGACTAGTCTAGCAGGATTCAAGAAAAGAAAATGATCAGGTGTGCTAAATTTCTTCTTTTTTTTGGGATATCACTATAATCTTTATTTTCACAAATTCAAGTGGAATAGCATGGCAACAACGCTACACCTTCCTGACAAGTTTCATGCAAACATACTTTTTCAAGGAGTCGCTTTGCTTTTCATTTGATATGGGGTGGCTTATTCTCTATTTTTAAATACATATTTAGAAACAAAATGCTATTAATTTTAACAGAATGATTCTCTTTAACCCGTTTTCTCTGTCCTTTAACTTTCTTCTCTGTTTTCAGGTTGCGAGCTCTATCTAGTGGTGGGAGTGTAATGTCGCCACCTCTCTCACCAGCTTTGCCAAAGTATAAGTTAGCAGATTATCGTTATGGGAGAGAAGAAATGTTAGCACTTTATCTAAAGGATAACAAGGTAAGTAAGAGAAGAGAATCACTTAGTTTTGGTTCTTACTGATTGAGAATAACAAGGGTAAATAGATCGGTATCTATTTTCTGTTTCTTCTTAATATACAGTATCATTCCTCTCCATGTTTTAACTTTTACAGCATTAGGAGAGAGAGGAGTTTGACAAGAAATACTCTGTGATATCAGGTTTTTGCTTTTTTTTTTTTTTTTTAAAGAACATAATTGCCTTGCTGGATTACACCCAAGGGTCCATCAAGCTCAGTATTCTATTTCCAACATTGGCCGATCCAGGTCACAAATATCAAGCTAAAGCATCTGCTACACATTTCCCTCCAGTACAACAATCTGTCTGTTCCATCAGTGAATGGCAGCGTTACTGAGAACAGCATTGTTCCTTATCGTCCCTCAGTTCAGTCCCTCACCTCTGGGTAATGCACTTCCTCCTGCAGCATGGAGACTGGACAAGTCAAACTTGAGACATCACTGTACATAACCTGCTGGCACCCCCACCAGCTTCCAGTGTGCTCAGTTTCCATGCGGCAGGAGGTAGTGAGCCTAGGTGCTGGGCTCACTAGAAGAGCAGATAAGGAGCATTAGACAGGTTGGATAGGCCATTTAGATTTTCTTTTCCCCTATAATATTTTTTCCTTTCCTTTCCTTTGATTGTAGATTAAAGTTCTTTAAAAAAAAAAAAAAAAAAAAAGAAGAAAGGTCTGTGAGGGGATCATGGGTAATCAGGAAGCTGCTTTCTCCCTCCCATTTGCTTCTGTTTACCTTTAGCCCGTCTTTCCCCTCCTTGTTTGCACGGAGGGGAGTTGTTCAGCAGTTTTTTATTTTCTGACCGGATCAGTTTTTCTGCTCAGCTGATTCCTGTCAGAAGCTTGTATCGGGGTTTCTCTCTGCTACTGCAGCCAGCTGACAGGATTTTTCAGCAGTGCTGTTTTCAGTTTGTTTCTGGTGATTTTCAAGATACAGAGAGGATATGAAAGGCTCCGATGTTAAGGTGAGTGCTCCGATCATTTTTATTGCTGTCAGGAGAGTGTTTGGAGCCTGTTACAACATGAGACACACTTTTTGACAGTTTGCAGTGCTGCGGGACGTTTTTCCAATGTTTTTTTATTTTTTCACGGAGCTGTTTTTTCCTTCCAAACTGCTGTAATTGCTTAAATGATTGAGTCTTTGGTTAAATTTAAATTAATTTTGATTGAATTTGATGGTTTTTGATGTGTTTGTTTGCTTTAGATGGTTTTGAAGAGATTCCTTAGTTTTTTTCTCACAGTGCTTTGGGCCAGTACATTAAAAAAAAAAAAAAAAAAGAACGTAAAAACAGTTACAGTATTTTGGTGCCTTTTTAGGACACTACGAGTTGTTAATTTTACTACCCGGTCTCTGGATTCTTGTAGTGCTGATGCCTTCCCGTCTGCAGTGTCTTGTTTGTGGCGCTCGTAAAAGCTCGGTCTCGGATGCGGGGGTGTGCCGTGGCTGCGCGTCTGAAGCACTAACTATGGACCAAGAAATGCAGGATATGTCTAAGGAGGGGTCTCTGGTGGTGCAGGGTACTGGTGCCTCAGCGGAAAGTGAGGCTTTGCTAGAGGGCTCTTCCGCTTCTCTTTCTACAAGCTTGGCTTTACCCGGTAGTTCATCCATCCCAATGGTAGCTGGGACAGCACTTGGAGGTTTCTCCCTGGATTTTGTGCTGCTGATGCATCAGGCCTTGTGTTTGCGGCAACAGGGGGGGCTGGTGGATGCCTCACTTCTTGGGGCTGCAGGGGGCCAAGCAACTATAGAAAGGTTGGGAATTAGTGACGGTAGTCCGGTTAAGAGGGCTCGGTTGGTGGAAGATCAGCCTCCTGGTTTGGACTGGCCAGAAGGTGAAGACATTGAGATGGATCCAGAAGCCGGGATAAAGGAGCTAGAGGAAGGTGAGATTCAGGAACCTGAGGATCAGGCAAGGATTATCAGAGTCTTTCGGAGAGAGGAGCTGACAGCGCTCATTACGGAGGTCCTTCAGACTCTCAACCTTTCGTCGATGGTACCGGCAGAGGATGAGGGTTTAGAGGATCCTCTCATTCAGGTGGTGCGGAAATCTCAGGCTGTTTTTCCAGTACACCGTGTGGTTAAGCAGATGATTCAGGATGAATTGGATGCGCCGGAGGCAGGATTGCATGGTGTCAGGTCCATGAATCGGCTCTATCCCTTGGCAGATCAAGAACAAGAAGTGTTTCGTTCTCCACGTATAGATGCAGCTGTGTCGGTGGTCACGAAGAAAACTACCATTCCAGTTGAAGGCAGTGCAGCTTTGAAGGATGCACAGGATCGGAAGGTGGACGCATTGTTAAAGCAAGCTTTCGAGGTTAATGCTCTGTCTCTTCAGGTGTCTATTTGTGGAGCTTGGGTGGCGAGAGCATGTGTTTGTTGGTTGCATCGTTTGCAGCAGTCAGCGCAGCAAACGCAGGAGCAGTCAGCGGATATATCAAGGCTCAAGTCAGGTTCAGCTTATTTAGCTGATGTCCACTATGATCTTATTAGAGCTCTCGCGAACAGCATGGCTTCCTTGGTAGCTGCCCGCCGCCACCTTTGGCTGAGGAATTGGGTGGCTGACAGTTCCTCCAAGTCACGTCTTAGCAAACTTCCTTTTAAGGGGAAGCTGTTGTTTGGAGAGGATCTTGAAAAGCTGGTCAAAGATCTGAGGGGTCAACCTTGAGATTTCAGGTGTTTTCGTACCTCCTGATTGGGAGGCTTTCGGAGAGGAAGATTTTCCTCTCCTGCACAAAGCTTTCGGGGATTCCGGGGAGCGGGCAGAGGCTTTGCTAGTTCCGCTTCCTCGGGATTTAGGAAAGCACAATGAAGCGAGGAGGACCCAGGCAGGAATTCCGGCGATAGGGGGTCGTCTTCAGAAGTTTTTTTCCTGCCTGGGTCCAGATATCATCCGATCAGTGGGTGTTGGAGGTGATTCGCGAAGGTTATTCTCTCAAATTTGTCCGTCCGGTACTCGACTCATTTGTCATGTTGCCTTGCAGGGGTCCAGAAAAGACAACAGCGGTCCGGCAGACCCTGTCTCGTCTGTTACAACTGGGAGCAGTGGTTCCAGTGTCGCAAGAGCATTACAGGATCGGTCGATACTCCATTTATTTCGTGGTGCCAAAGAAGGACGGAGCTTTCTGACCAATTCTGGATCTTAAGGGGGTAGATCGCTGTCTGCGGGTCCCTCATTTCAGAATGGAAACTTTACGTTCCGTTATTGTAGCGGTTCGGCAAGGGGAGTTCCTCGCATCTCTCGATCTCACCGAGGCATATCTTCACATTCCAATCAGGCCCGATCATCAAATGTTTCTAAGATTTGCACTACCGGGGGGGCATTTCCAGTTTCAGGCATTGCCCTTCGGTCTAGCGACAGCTCCGCATACCTTCACCAAGGTTATGGTGGTGGTGGCAGCAGCCCTTTGAAAGGAGGGAATATTGGTTTATCCCTATCTACACGACTGGTTGATTCGAGCAAAGTCCAGGGTCGAGAGTGTGCGGGTGACGGGCAGAGTGGTGGAGCTCCAACAGAGTCCTCGGTTGGGTAGTCAATGCTGCCAAGAGCAGTTTGGTTCCTTTGCAAGTTCTGGAATATTTGGGATTTCGCTTTGACACTCGCGTGGGAGTAGTGTTTCTGCCAGATTCCCGAGCTCAGGGCCTTTGGCTATTGATTCACGTTTTTTTGAGCATTCCTGCACCTTCGGCCTGGCACTATCTACGCATTTTAGGAACAATGGCGGCGACTCTGGAAGTGGTGCCGTGGGCTAGAGCTCACATGCGCCCCTTACAGAGGTCACTGCTCCGTCGGTAGTCCAACCAGAGCGATTTTCTGTCCAAGCACCTTCCTTGTCCAGGGTGAGTCAGGACGCCCCTGTGGTGGTGGCTTCTTCCACAGAATCTCGCAGCGGGCATGCCTCTCGAACAGCCGCAATGGATCCCGGTCCTAATGGATGTCAGTCTAGCCGGGTGGGGAGCTCATTGTGGAGAGCTCTTCGTGCAGAGCTGTTGGACCGAGCAAGAAATCAATTGGTCAAGCAACCGACTGGAGTTGCGAGCTGTAGCTCGAGCAGTTCGGGTGCTTTCGGACAATGCCGAGACGGTGGCATACCTCGATCGTCAAGGGGGCATGAGATGCACGGCTCTGGAGCTAGAGGC
This sequence comes from Ichthyophis bannanicus, assembly GCA_033557465.1. Taxonomy (NCBI): domain Eukaryota; kingdom Metazoa; phylum Chordata; class Amphibia; order Gymnophiona; family Ichthyophiidae; genus Ichthyophis; species Ichthyophis bannanicus. The sequence continues at coordinate 353,059,949 of CM066038.1, forward strand.
AGAGAGCCTGTTCAGTTGGGTAGAGTCTTGGCGTCAGGCTTTGTCGGCGGCACACATTGCAGGAAAGGACAATGTGATGGACTTTCTCAGCCGGGTTCATGTGTATCTGGGGGAATGGGAGCTTCATCCAGATGTGTTTGCGCAGATAGTTCACAAATGAGAAGCTCCTGTGATGGATCTCATGGCGACCTTTCTGTCTGCAAAGGTGATTTGGTTTTACAGCAGAAGACGAGAAAGAATGTCAGAAGGACTAGATGCCTTGATACAACAATGGCCCACGCATGGTCTCCTCTACGTGTTCCCTCCTTGGGCTCTCATAGGTCGAGTGGTTCAGCGCATCGAAGCCCATCTGGAAAGAGTAATTCTAGTGGCTCCGGATTGGCCGCGTCACCCGTGGTATGTCGATCTGGTGCGTCTTCTCAAAGGGAAACCATGGCGGTTGCCAGCAAGGGAGGACCTTCTGCTTCAAGGTCGTCTGCAAATGCCTCAGGTGGATCAGTTCTCGCTTACGGCTTGGCCCTTGAAAGGGCTAGGTTAAAAAAGAAAGGTTATTCTAGTGTAGTGATTGCTACCTTACTTTTGGCGAGAAAAAGATAGACATCCTTAGCTTATGTGCAGGTTTGGCGTATTTTTGAGGACTGGTGTGAACAACGGCAGGTCCGTCCTGCCGCAGTTTCAGTTCCGATAGTGTTGAGCTTCTTGCAGGATGGTTTTGATAAGGGGTTGGCGGCCAGTTCGTTGAGGGTTCAGCTGGCAGCTATTTCTAGTTATCGAGGAAAGGTTCAAGGGGTCGCCTTGGGTGCTCATGCCGATGTGGTTTGTTTCTTCAGACCGGTGTCCCGTCTACGTCCTTCGTGCAGGTTGGTTTCTCCTCCTTGGGATCTCAACCTGGTCTTAGAAGCCTTGTCTAGGGGGCCTTTTGAGCCTTTGCATCAGGCTTCGTTGAAAGATTTGACTTTAAAGACAGTGTTTTTGGTAGGCATTTGCTCTGCACAGCGGATCTCGAAGTTGCAGGCGTTTGTGTTGTCGAGAACTGTTTTTTGTTTTCTCAAGGGAAAAGGCGGTTTTGCGTCCTGTTCGTCTTTCCTGCCAAAGGTAGTTTTGCCGTTTCATGTCAATCAGTCTGTCTCCTTGACAGTGTTGGGCGTTTCGGAGGAGAATGAGTCGGATTGTCGTTTGCATCGGTTAGATATAAAGAGGTCTCTTCATCGATACTTGAAGGTTTCAAGGTCTTTCCACAAGTCAGAGTGTGCGTTTGTTCTCTTTGGAGGTCCTCATAAGGGTGAAGTGGCATCCAACACTTCGCTTTCCAGATGGGTCCATGAGGCACTAGCATCAGCTTATATTTTGCAAAGCTGTCAGGTGTCTGTAGGGCTGCGGGCTCATTCTACTAGAATGCAGGCTACTTCCTGGGCCAAACATAGCTTAGTTCCTCTGGTTGAGATTTGCAAAGCAGCCACCTGGTCATCTTTGCATACTTTCAATAAACATTATCGTCTGGAGGTTCAAGCGTCGGGAGATGCCTGGTTCGGGTCTGCTGTATTGCGGTCCGGGTGGACAGGTCCCTCCCAGTAATTTACTGTTCTTTTGCATCCCAGAGGTGAGGGAGGGACCGAACTGGAGGGACGATAATGAAAGAGAAATTAGACTTACCTGCTAATTGTTGTTCCTTGAGGAACTCCAGTAAAGTCCCAATTCCCGCCCTGGGAGCTGGTTGTCACTTTTAGCACAGTCATTTTTAGGGTCTGCTGAATCGGCAGCCGGGCAGTAGAATTTCAGCAAATTTCTTTCTGTACTCGAGTACTGTATGTTCGGTATTCTTTCTCTCCCTCTGTTCTATTCTTTTCTTTCAAGCGGGAGAGAGACAGTTGCCCTTTTATTTAATGGGGAGTTATTTCAGTTCAACAGTTAAGTTTTAATGAGTAATAATATAGCTACATATTTGTTGCTCCTTTGAGTCTGCTTTGTCATTAGGTCACTGGAAGCTGGTGGGGGTGCCAGCAGGATATGTACAGTGATGTCACAAGTTTGACTTGCCCATTCTCCATGCTGCAGGAGGAAGTGCATTACCCAGAGGTGAGGGACTGAACTGGAGTTCCTCAAGGAACAACAATTAGCAGGTAAGTCTAATTTCTCTTTGGGTCCTATGAGTGAGTTCTGCCTTTGTCTACTAGTAAACTTTCTGATTTGACCGACTTTCTAGCAGTGTTACGTGTTCTCGAGCAAGCTGTGACTCTTCTAAGGTTTGGAAATAAAAGGTTGCTCGTTCTACATCTAAGGCTGCTGATTTTCCCTGGAGCAGGCTGTCCACTTTCCCTGAAGTTTAAATCTCTCCTTATGTGATGCTCCTGTTGCACAGAAGCTTTATATGCCTTTTGGTGCCATTTTCACATATCAGCAGTTTAAAGAAAAAATAAAAGAAAAGCTATTTATGTATTAGTCTTTTTGTTGCAGTTGTTAAGTGCCGTCGAGTCGGTGTCAACTCATGGCGACCCTCTGAATAGTTGTCCTAAACTGTGTTAGGTCTTAGGGATGATTTAAGAACTCTATATAAAACATGAATTCTTTCGGGTTGTCTGATCTGCCCAAAAAAGCAGATAATAGCATTTGTGGTGTGGGTTTTTTTTTTTTTTGTGCAGGAAGTCTAGCACCTGCAGTTATCTGACTAGTAGTATGAATTGGTTACTCAGGATGTTATGCAACGGCACCGACATAGTTATTGACCTCGGAGATCTCACAAAATATAGAAGGCTTTGCTGAGTATATATAGGACTACATGTGTAGCCTGTTACCTCATCAGTCCTCTGTCTTTTTTCATCCTTCCATCATGTCATCCTTCAGGCACACCTGCGTTCTTTATACATTTTTTTCTAATTGCAGTTTAAAAGAAGAGAACTTCTTTCTCTTACCGTCTAATCCTTTCCTTCATAGGTGGTTGGTGACTTAGCTGTTAGGGGAGGCTGAAGTGGGATGGGGTTAGAGTGTGGTGGGGTTAATTAAAATCCTTGACAGGTGTCAACAGTAAAAGGACAATGGGGACACTTTTGACCCCTTCACTTTGTGGCTCTGGTTCAGGTGTATCAGCTGCCTTCCCTAGTACCTCTGTTATTGGTGGTAATATCACACTGCCAGGGAATTGTGCCAAAAAATCAAAGTAATGCACCCAGAGTAATACAACAGAATAAATGGAGCACTTTTTGTAGTATTCTGGAAATATTTGCACATGTTTATAACACGCTCTGCTCTCAATCAGTCCTAGCCTCCCCCCCCCCCCTCGTTCAGCATCTTTCTGTTGGCCATGTGAACAGTGGTGTCTAGCAGCACAGTTTCAAAAATCCTGTGATTACTGGAGACCATAACATGATTTGCCTATCTGTTCTTTTCATAGGTTGTGAAAAGGCCAGTAGGCTTCATATCTGCAGATCTTTCATTTTTTTTTTGTTCTTAAATATGTTTGGAATATGTATCATCTGTATCAGTTGTACCAATGCTTATTTAACATAAATGCTCTCCAGTACCAGGCATACTCCGTAGACAAGCAGGAAAAAAGTCCTCACGTATGGGTGACGTTATCAGACAGAGCCCCGCGTGCAGAAAGAAAGAAGGCCGCATTGGACGCTGCACACAAATTCCTTGTTAACAGAATGTCTGTCCTCTTTCACACATAAACACAGACCCTCACCATGTATAGAATAAGTAACCACAAACTAAAAATAGATAAATGTATACAAAACTTAAGCTGAAACCCCAAGAAACTTGACTGCATATGCAGTATAATGCAAGAGAAACAAACGATGAGCAGTTCCCCCTGTACTGTTCAAAATTATAAAAATAGCGGATGTAGATTTCAAAAACTGACACATTCCAATCCCTAAATTAAAAATAGTTATTTTTCTAACTTTGTCTGGCCATTTTATGTTTCTGATTGTTTTTGTTTTTTGCTTTCTCTTTTTTTTTCTCCCCCAGGATCTCTTGTCCATTTTGTCACTTTTCTTTCTTTTCCTGTCTTCACTTCTTCCCCTACATCTGTCCATTGACATTGAGCTTTGTCTCTCTAGCCATTAAAATTTCACCACTCCTCTTTTGCTATCTAGTTTGCAGTCTCCCTCTCTACTGCATCTACCTATGTACAGCTTTCCATCTTTCCCTTTCCTAATCGTCCCTCCAGTCCAGTTCAGTTCAGTACGTGTAGGTTATTCTCCAGGACCAAGCAGGAAGTCAGTCCTCACATATGGGTGACATCGACGTCGATGAAGCCCTTGCGGAGCATTTCCCCAGCTTTCCAAGAAAGCCTTTGGGAATGCAGGCACGCATGCGCGGTTCCCTTCCCGCCTAAAGGTGCCATTTTGCTCAGTCTCTCGTTTTCCGTGAAGCCACCGGACGTGAGTCCTAGTCATCCCGGAAAATTGTTTGATTCTTTGCGCTTTTTCGCTATTTTTTTCTTCTCCGGTTTGACGCCGGTTCCCCTCCCGCCGGGTTCGGTACACCGGTATCGAGCCCGATCTCCTTTTTCGGTTTTTGCCCTTAGTGGCTGGCGTTCGCGCCCTTTTTTTTCTTTTTCCCTGGAAGGCCGGTCCTTTGACCTCGCGGGGACTCTTTTTTTTTTTTTTTTTTCCCCGATGACTTCTAGCGGTTTTAAGAAGTGTGATCGGTGCAAGAAGCTGATGTCTTTCACCGACGCACACGACTGCTGCCTTCGGTGCCTCGGTCCTGATCACGACCCTAAGACGTGTGGACCATGTGGGAAAATGTCTTCCAAGGCACTGCGAAGTCATCAGCACCAAAAGGAAAGGCTTTTTTCTGACTCGGCCTCCGGCCGGGCCCAAACCTCATCTGAGGCCTCGACATCTCGGGAATCGGAACCCGAGCACCGTCGTGGCTCCTCGGACAGGGGGTCCCCTGACCGGGAATGCAAGAGGAAGAAGAGGCTCGCGAGGGCGTCATCGGAGGAGGTCCCTCGCTCCTCGAGAGCTAGGTCTTAGACCCCCGACCGTTGCCCCGGGCCCATGGAACAGGAGAAGCCTTCCAAAGTCCCTCGACTGGAGCCGGAGTCTGCTGGACACGTAAGCCCTGTAGTCCTCGTGGACTCTCCTCCCAGGGAGCCGACGTCGGGCCAGGCCCCGCCGGGGCCCGAGTTGGGAGCTGCTGGGTCTCAGGTTGACAGCCTTGGAGAGCAGACTGTCTGCCTTCATGGAACAGCAGCGGGCACTGATGGCCAGCCTGTCTGTCGCATCTGCCCCGACCACTGGGACATTGACATCAAAGTCGACCCCGGAGACCGAGCCGATACTTGAGGCCATGAAGGCTCGAGGTCGATGTCGGTCGTGGTCTCCCTCGACCTCCCATTCGGGACTGAGGGCATTGACACCGGTGCCTTCGGCGTCGGGGTGGGTGCTCGCAGACCCCGCGAGGTCGGACCCAGATTCCTCATCGGACGAGTCCGCATGGGAGACGGCGGACGAGGAGTCCCCCGACACCTTCAAGACTCAGTGCGTCCCATCGGACTCACCGCAGTCTGAACCCCGGAGTAGACGCCCTCTGGGAGAATACCCGGTTCTCGGAGTTCGTCCGGGATATGGCCACTGTGTTGGCTATCCCTGCGGACCCCGAGGAGGAGCCTCGAGCCGAGGAGCTCGAGGCCCTGCAGTACGACTCTCCTCCAAAGGAGGCCTTTACTGTCCCGGTTCCTCTGATGCTGGAACAGCTCCTCTTCCGGATGTGGGAGGCACCAGCCTCGGCGCCGGTTTTAAGCAAGCGGGTCGATTCGATCTATCGACTCCGGAAGAGTAGTGGCTTTCAAAAGGCGCAGCTACCACACCATTCCATGGTGGTGGAATCGGCCATGCATCGCCTGAAAAGTCAGAAGATGCACTCCGCGGTGCCCCCTGGCAGGGAGGCCCGAAACCTCGATGGTTTTGGTAGAAAGTGCTTCCAGGGCTCGATGCTTGCTTGCCGTGTCCAGTCTTACCAGCTGTACATGGGCATGTACTTGCGAGACCTGGCCAAGGAGCTGGCCGGGTTCTCTGCTGGTCTCTCCGGGGAACCCCTGCAGAGGTTCAAGTCCTTGTCCTCGGGGATCCGGGAATGCTCCAAATTTATGTCCCGCGCTGCCTACGATGGCTTCGAGGCTTCGGCCTGTGTTGCGGCAGCCGGCATCGCGGCTCGACGCCAGGCATGGCTGCTGTCATCGGACCTCGAGCCATGGGTTCAGGACAAGTTGGTCCATGTTCCTTGCCGAGGTGAGAACCTTTTTGGCAAGCCCATGACCGAGAAGGCCGCACAGCTCGAGACCGAGCACCTCACAAGGACAAGGCTGTCTAGAAAGACTTCTGCCCCTTCTCACAAGAAGAAGGGCTTGGGTAAAAAGCCCTTTTACCCGATGAAGGGCACTGCCTACAAACAGTACCCACAATATCAGGCTGCCCAAGCTGCCCCTCAGGGTCAGCAAGCCAAGGGGCAGGGTAATGGGCCCCATAGGCAGAGGACCCCTCAAGCCTCCGGCCCCTGCTCCCACTCAGCAGGGTGGGGGTTTTTGACTCCTTAGGCATAGCCTCTCCGTCCCTGCTCTACCAACCCTGCACAGGAGGTCGCCTCGCTCTGTTTGCCCACCAGTGGCCACTCATCACTGGAGACAGTTGGGTGTTATGCATAGTCCACAGGGGCTATGCACTACATTTCCAGCAACTGCCTCCTCCATACTTTCCAGGGGAGCTTCCAAGGCCTGCCCTGCACACAGTTCTTCTCCTTCAGGAGCTATAAGGTCTGTTGGTAGACAGGGCAGTGGAGCCTGTGCCTCCCCACTTTTAAGGTCAAGGGTTCTACTCCAGCTATTTCTTGGTACCCAAAAGAACCGGTGGCCTTCAACCTATTCTAGATCTCCGAAACCTCAACAAGTTCCTGGAGAAGGAAAAGTTCAAGATGCTTACTCTTGGAACCCTTCTGCCCTACCTCCATCAGGGAGATCGGCTATGCTCCTTAGATCTAAAGGATGCGTATACTCACATCCTCATTCATCCAGACCACAGAAAGTACCTCAGGTTCATTGTGGGAGGAAACCATTACCAGTACAGAGTACTACCTTTTGGCCTCATCTCCGCTCCCAGGGTCTTTACCAAATGCCTGGCAGTGGTGGCGGCCTACCTGAGAAATCAGGGTATCTTTGTCTTCCCCTATCTGGACGACTGGCTCATCAGGGGTCAGACGTGCCAGGAGGCCAGACAAGCCACCCTCAGAACTATTGCTCTTCTTCAAAGCCTGGGGTTTGTCATAAACTTCGCAAGGTCCACTTTGCTCCCATCCCAGAACTTGGAGTTCATAGGGGCAAGGCTGGACTCTCTACTGGCAAAGGCATTCTTGCCAGAGGACAGAGCCCAAAGACTGATAAACCTGGCAAGCCAGTTTCTCAGCAGGTTACTGGTCTCCGCCAGACTCTGCCTGAGGCTTCTTGGCCACATGGCTTCGATAGTACATGTGACCCCCAATGCCCGGCTCCATATGAGGCCGGCACAGTGGTGCCTTCGGACTCAGTGGTCACAGGCCACAGGCAGCCTCAGAGACACAGGATAAGGGTGTCCAGACAATTTCTGAACTCCCTCAACTGATGGCTGCACCCACCCAATCTACTGCAAGGGGTGCCTTTTCAGATTCCTGGGTTCACAGTGGTGTTGACCACGGATGCCTCCCTGCAGGGCTGGGGAGCTCATTGTCTAGGCAAGTGCACCCAGGGCCTGTGGTCTCCCTGGGAAACTGCACAGCAAATCAATCTGTTGGAACTCAGGGCTATTCGGTTAGCCCTCAAAACTTTCTCTCCAACCCTGGCTCATTAGTCTGTCCTGGTTCAAACACACAACCAGGTAGCCATGTTCTTTGTGAACAAGCAGGGCGGGACTGGGTCCAGGCTCCTTTGTCAGGAAGCACAGGACTTTTGCTTGTTTGCTCTCAGGCACAACATGCTCCTCAAGGCTGTGTATCTTCCTGGCCAGGATTCAACAGCCCCACGAGTGGCAGCTCCATCCTTTGGTGGTTCAGAAGATTTTCCTGAAATGGGGACTTCCATCCATAGATCTGTTTGCCAGTCCTCTGAACAAACAACTGCCAAAATTCTGCTCCAGGCAACCGCATCCTCTGCGGACAGCAGCAGATGCTTTTCTGATTCCCTGGTCTCAGGGCCTCCTGTATGCGTTTCCTCCCACGCCCTTGCTGGCCCGAACTCTGTTCAAGATTCTTCAGGACAAGGTCTTGGTCCTGCTGGTGGCTCCCAGGTGTCCGAGACAGCCTTGTTTTCCACTTCTGCTTCAGCTGGCAGTGGATCCCCCACTGCCTCTGGGGTTGCAACCCGACCTTCTCTCTCAGGATCAGGGTTCCGTTCTGCACCCCAATCTCAAAGCTCTCAATTTGATGGCCTGGAGGCTGCAAGGGTAGTTTTGGCTCCCTGGGGCCTACCTCAGGAAGTTGAGGAGGTTGTCCTAGCCTCTAGGAAACAGTCCACTAGGAAAACCTATGCTCTTAAATGGAAAAGGTTTTCCGTGTGGTGTCACTTACGTACAGAGGATCCCTTCTCCTGTACTGTACCAGTAGTGCTTCAGTACTTACTGCACTTATCAAATCAGGGACTTAAGTCCAATTCTGTTCGGGTCCACCTCTCAGTTCTAGCAGCTCACCACTCACTGGTGGAGGGACATTCTCTATCGGTTCACCCCTTGGTGTCCCGGTTTCTCAGAGTCTTGCTCTTGCTCAAGCCTCCGATCCGTCGTCCTGCTCATGAGTGGGAGTTGAATGTGGTCTTGCAGCAACTGACTCGCCCACCTTTTGAGCCGATGGCTACTTGTCCTCTACGCTTCCTATCCTGGAAGACACTCTTCTTGAAAGCCCTAACCTCGGCTAGGCGAGTGAGTGAGCTTAGGCCCTGGTCTGTGACGGGCCTTACACCAGATTCTATAGGAACAGGGTAGTCCTCAGGACTCATCCAAAGTTCCTCCCAAAGGTTGTCTCCTCTTTCCACCTCAACCAGGAGGTGGTTCTTCCAACATTCTTCCCTAGGCCTCATGCAAGCCAGGCTGCAGCAGTTCTGCATACCCTGGACTGTAGGAGGGCCTTATCCTTCTACCTTGACCGTACGCAGGGACATAGAAGGGCTACTCAGCTCTTCATCTCTTTTGACCCTAATAATTTGGGGTTAGCTCTGTCCAAGCATACCTTGTCCACCTGGGTAGCTGACTGTATCACTTGGGCTTACAGGGCGGCTGACCTTTCTTTGCAGGGTCGGGTAACGGCCCATCGTTTAAGGGCAATGGCTGCCTCAGTGGCTCATCTCCGCTCTGTACCGTTGGTAGACATCTGCAGGGCTGCTACTTGGTCTTCAAGCCAGACCTTTGCGGCCCATTACTGTCTGGAAAGGGAGCCCCATAGGGACAGTGCTTTTGGCCAGCTAGTACTCTGGAATCTCTGAGGTTTAGGCAACTCCTGCCCTCCTGCCCTCTGTTGGGCTACCGGTGAAGGTTCTGTCAGTGAAAAGCCTTTCTTTGATGCTGAGACTAGAGGGAGTTCTCTTGTTTAGCCTGAGTTCCTGGTAGCCCAGAGCTAGGGAGTCACCCATATGTGAGGACTGACTTCCTGCTTGGTCCTGGAGAAAGAGTAGTTACTCACCTGTAACAGGTGTTCTCCAGGAGCAGCAGGAATCAGTCCTCACAACCCTCCCTCCTCCCCTGGGAGTTGCAGTTGTACATAGTTTATTTTACATTTTTGTGTGCTGTTTTTAGCTATGTCATTTGACTGAGCAAGATGGCACCTTTAGGCGGGAAGGGAACCGCGCATGCGTGCCTGCATTCCCAAAGGCTTTCTTGGAAAGCTGGGGAAATGCTCTGCAAGGGCTTCATCGACGTCAATGTCACCCATATGTGAGGACTGATTCCTGCTGCTCCTGGAGAACACCTGTTACAGGTGAGTAACTACTCTTTCCTGTCCACTAGCAGCCGAGGACTGAGCATGTTAGAATTCTGATGTCACAGTACAATAGCTTCCTCTTTAGCTCCAGAATCTAGTCTCTCAGTCCTCAGCAACTGAATGAAGAGCTTTTGTGTGCTGGACTCCATTGAAAGGATGTTTTCCTCAAAAAAAAAAACAACCCAAAATGCAGGAGAGAACAAAGGTTTTGCATTCTTGTGCTGGGCTTCACTTCATACTAGGTGAGTGAGGGCTGGCAGTGTGGCAGGGTCTGCTTTTGACTCCTATCTCCTTAAGAGGACCAGGAATAGCCTGGGGTCAAATTACCTGTGGATCTTAGATCTTTCTCCCACCAGCTGAATAGCCTAAAAATCTGTTAGGAAAACCCAATCAATTGTAGCTATCCTTAAATGGATCTATATATTTCAAGGCTGTGACTTTAAAAAAACAAAATACAAAGAAAGACCAGAGAGAGACACTGAACAGAGCGAACACGGGTTGACTGAAGCTTTTTCTTTTGTCCAATTCAGTGCTTTGCAAGCTGGTGAGAGGTAAAAGCTCTAATTGTTACAAATGTTACAAATGTTGCTAATTTTCTGCTACCAATGTTACTGACTCATCAAGATTATTGTTGCAGTCTCACATTAACACATAGTAATTTAAGATTAGATACAAATGTTGCCAATATTCTGATATTAATGTTACTGATTTATCAAGATTACTGTTGCAGACTTTCACATTAACACACAGTAATTACGATACTACTAAAACGCTGCCAATATCACACAATTAATGTAACAACCTCCACCTAGGCTTACGTTACAGGTTTATTATAATGTAACCAAGTAGAATTAACATTTAAGACCTAGCTTAGAGAAATATAACCCACTCACTAGCACAATTCCATTTTATAAGAACCTTTTACCACATAATAAGCTACAAAAGCTAATCAAAAAGCAGACAATGCATGCTCAACTTCCCTCCCCTATCAAGGTTGTACTTATTAGTATCATAACCTTCACACTGATAGACCTAACAAAATGCATAAAAAATAAGGATAATAGACCAATCCCTATAATACAAAGTGCATCACACTATGACAACCTAATATCTCCGTTCAAAATAGGACCCAACCCCAGACCCAGACAATCTAGACTTATACATATAACAATTGCACCAGAATGTGACACACCACAACCACTTTATACACAGAAATACACAACCCTCACCTGCCAACTCATCAACGCAAGATCCATGAGAAACAAACTACCAATCTTTACAGACATCATCAGTGACGATAAACCAGATATTGTCTGTATAACAGAAACCTGGCTCAAAGATACAGACTCAGTATTCTTAAATCAACTAAAGACACCTGAATATGAGATCTTCCATACCCACAGAACACATAAAAAAGGTGGAGGCGTGCTCATAATAATAAAGAAAAACCTCAATGCAAAACTAATTTCATCTGGTAATATTGATAATGTCGACATGCTTACCATAAAAATTAAAAACATAAGGTTATGCCTAATATATTGACCACCAGAATACAACATAGATAATACTGACAATCTAATTGAATTACTGGCATCATCTACAGACACAAACCCTGTAATACTAATGGGTGATTTTAATCTCCCCTCAACACCCAACAACCAATCAAATCTCTTCTTAGATGCGATATGCAATTTGGACTTCCACCAAATAATAACAGAACACACACACAATAAAGGAAAAACACTTGACATGGTCTTCCTACCAAAGTCACTCCACAGCCTATATAACACCGATTCATTCTCAAACGTACCCGTCCCCTGGTCCGACCACTACCTCCTGAAATTCAATATTACCATCACTGACAACAATCAAACAAAAAGACCACACCCTCAACATACCAAGAGATTCAGAAGGTTCAATGAAGAAGATTTTCTAGACCAAATAATACCATACCTAACTCTAACACCCACAAATCTTGAAGAATCTATCAAAAATTGGAACAAACCAATCTCCATGGCTGCGGAAAGAAAACCAAACCAGTCACACCATAATAACAAAGACAATAAAATTGGAAAAAGAGATGCCCCATGGTTTGACATGTCACTCAAAACACTGAAAAGACAACTAAGAAAGGAAGAAAGGAAATGGAGACAATCCAAATCACTAATAAATTATGAGAAATACATAAATACTCTACGTATATATAAGGAAACAGACAATACTAAGAGAAACTACTACTCTAATATACTCACCAATACCATTAATCGACCAAGGGAATTGTTCTGTATAATACAGAACCTAACAAACAAAACATTCAATTCAGACGAAATATCCATAGATATTTCCCCACAAGAATTAGCACAATACTACATCAATAAAACAAAACCACAAAAAGACTCCCCCACTAACACCTACAGAAATGAAGCACACTACCCCGGACAACTGGTCTAAATTCAACGTAATATCAAAGACCACTCTCAAAACTACAATAACTAACATTAATACAGCAACCTCATATCTTGATCCATGCCCAGTGGATTGGATAAAAAAGACTTTCTCAATACTCTCTTCCTTCATTCTCCCCCTGGTCAACCTATCCCTGGAACAAGGCTATTTACCACCATCTCTCAAACACGTTCAAATACGACCTATACTTAAAAATAACACTTTAGACAAATTATCCCCAAAATCATACAGACCCATATTGAGTATTCCTTTCATGGCCAAACTTATCGAGAAAATAGTCCAAACTCAACTACAGGACTTCATTGATACACTGAACCTCCTTGACGAACACCAATATGGTTTCAGACCATTCCATGGGGTAGAAACATTGCTAACAGTCCTTTATGACACATTATTAAGGGGAATTGACGACTCTAAACAAGCCTTCATCCTAGTATTCCTCGACATCTCTGCAGCTTTTGACAGCATCAATCACTTAACAATGCTAAACAGACTTCAACAAATAGGAATAACATCTACTGTTTATAACTGGTTCAAATCCTACCTATCAAACAGAACCCAAACAGTAAGAATTCTCAACCAAACATCCACCACTTTCAAACAAACACAAGGCCTTCCGCAGGGATCCGCACTATCAGCACTACTATTTAACATTTACTTACAACCAATCAGTAACATCTTTAAACGTCACGGCGTCCACTACCATATTTACGCCAATGATATAATGTTCTACCTCCCATTTAAAATCCCGCACCCACCTCTTCAACAAATAACAGAATGTTTTAAAGAGCTAACAAAATGGCTTAAGGATCAGTATTTACTCATCAATTTTACAAAAACGGATGTTCTATTTATCACTAAAAATCAAACATACACACCCCCAAGCACCATTACCCTAGATAACCATGAGATCAACACAAAAAAAGAAGTAAAATACCTAGGTGTGATACTGGACAATAAACTCAATATGTACTCACACATAAAATACCTGACAAAAAACATACATTACAAACTCAAGACATTGAAACAATTAAGACCACTGATTCACTTACAAGATTTTATAACCATAATTCAAGCTATCATAACCCCACACTTTGATTTTGCAAATATAATCCTTAACGGCATCACAAAACAAAATATTAAAAAGATACAAATAACTCAGAACATAGCAGCAAGGATTATAATGAATATAAGCCCAATAGAACATATCACACCGATTCTAGCTGAACTTCATTGGTTACCTATTAACAGCAGAATAAAATACAAAATTCTTGTCACCACATTTAAACTTATAAATAACCTAGCACCATCTGCACTCAATACACTCATTAGCGTAGAAATAGATAAACGATCACAAAGGAGCAGAAACACAAACACTATAGCAATACCAAAAGATTACACAAAAGCTAGAAAACAAACCAACAAGAGGGCTTTCTCACACTCGGCACCAATCCTCTGGAATAATCTACCTAACAACATTCGTCTACTATCAGACATAAAGGAATTTAGAAAAAAATTAAAAACTCACTTATTCACATTACACTACAATACACTACCAAAGCAGAATACACAAAGAGACACAGGTTAACAAACATACCATAACACTACATATTTCATTACAAATAACAAATAATCACATAACCACATATTAATTAACCATATCACACATATATACAGATGACGAGTCTCCTAACTTTATATTTATGTGATTTGTCACATTTAAAACAATGCATTAAAATATTGATACATTTATGATATAATTGCAAGTTACCTACAATGTATATAGGTTCCAAAATTCCTGTTTAAATGTTATATTGTTACTTGTAAATAGTTTCATCTGTTCTATGTAAAACGACTAGGTATGCTACACCACATACCATATAACTTATTGTTCCCTGTAAACCGCACTTGATACTTGGGAAAGAGCGGTATAGAAATAACTGTTAAATAAATAAATAAATAATTGCAGCTGGATAGTGTTTTTAGAGTTTCTCTCCCACTGTTTTCATTCTCTGCATTTTCTTCTGGTCACTGACTTTATCGTGCATGTGCCAGACTTCCTCTGCCTGTTTTCAGTGCGTATGAAGCCACTGTTAAATTCCTGAGGGTTTTTGCCAATTCTGCTTGAGGTAAGGCAGGGCAGGACAGGACACTAGAGCGTTTTTTCATTGACGCAATGATGGAAGTTGAGTTGGTTCCAGCAGCGGATTCACCGAGGCCTGTGGTTTTGGCGGGAACCATGGCCATTTTGGCTCAGTTGGCCATTTCCACTGCCGAGATACGAAAAACGAAAGGCAGACTTTAAGGATAAGTAAACTTCAGCACTGTGGCCAGAGACGGAGGACGTTTGTGAATTTTTGGAGCTGGTTTTCTCACCCGATTTTCTTATCTATGCATAAAGCTTATTGCCTCAGAAGACAGCAATCTGATAATCTTCCTGCATAAGTTAAGGCTTCTCCAGTCTCATTTTCTGACACCCTGCAAGAGAGAAGCCCCATGGAAGGGGCACCTCCATTGAAAAAGCATGGAGAGGACACTGATGCCTGGCTTGCTCGGGACTCTCCACAATTGCAGGCCTCTGAGAAACTGGGGGAAGGCCCTTCCGACCTCTGGGGAGAGCCAGTAGCCCTAGAGTTAGAGGAGGGTGAAATTCCTCTGGGAGAAGACCCCAGCATGTTAAGTCTTTTACAGAAAAGAACTTACAATCTTAATTAGTTATTCACTTGCTGCATTGAATATTGTGCTTCCACCTGCACTATTGGAAGAGCCCTTAGAGGACTCCTTGCTGCAGGGTTTCAAGGGTGCTCAGGTGTGTTTTCCAGTACATAGAGTAATTAAAAAGATGATTGAAATGTAATGGGAGTTTCCGGAGGCTATTCTGAGAGGGAATAGAGTGATGAGTCATTTGTACCCTCTTCTGTAGTAGGAGTGGGATCTCCTGAAGATGCCTAAAGTGGACGCTTTGGTCTTTGTGGTGACCAAGAAGACCACAATTTCAGTGGAAGGTGGTGCAGCCCTTAAGGATCTCCAGAACCATAAGCTGGAGACTCTCCTCAAACAGGCTTTTGATACTAGCACCTTGACCCTGCAAGTCTCCATATGTGCAGCCTATGTCACCAGAGTTTCCATACGCTGGCTTCAAGGGTTAGCGCCACCCAACCTGGAGGAACAGGTGGGGGGTATCGGAAAGAGCCAAGTTGGAGTCTATCTCAGCATACCTGGCGGATGCCTTTTATGATTTGATATGGGTCTCTTCTAAGACGGTGGCATCTATTATAGCAGCCCGGCACTTTCTTTGGCTGCGAAACTAGTCAGCAGACGTTTCCTTGAAGACCAGACTCAGTAAACTCCTTTTAAGGGTACGTTATTGTTTGGTGATGTGCTGGTCAAGGATCTGGGAGTTTCCAAGGAAGGCCGCTTACTTGAGGACTGACCTAAGGGAGCAGTGAGCCCCTCAGAGGGGTTAACCTAGAGATTTTCAGAGGTTCCGATCGAACCGCTTCGCTCCATATTAGAGAGGTTGGTACAGAACAAGGGGTCAGCCCTTTTGAGGCTACAGGGGTTCCAATAGGGGCTATTACTCTGCCCCTTGGGCACCAGCCAAAAAAAAAACCCAGTGAAGCCAGGGAGTCCCAGATGGAAGTGGCAATAGGCGGTCGGTTACAACAATTTTATTCCATCTGGGCCAATATTACTACTGACCACTGGGTGTTAAAGATAATCTGGGAGGGGGTACATGCTGGAGTTTGCCTGACCCCTCTTTGAGGCATTCATTCTCTCACCCTTGCGAAGGCAAGAGCAGTTCAAGACACCCTGCAGCAGTTGTTTTACTTGGAGACCATGGTACCGGTGCTTGATTAGGTCAATACTCTGTTTATATTTTGGTCCCCAAAAAGGAGGGATCTTTTCAACCCCTTCTGGATCTCAAAGGCGTAAACTGCGAGTACTGTACTTTTGGATGGAAACCTTGTGCTCTGCCATTCTAGCAGTAAGGCAGGGTGAATTCTTGTCAGCTCTGTATCTCAGAGTTGTACCTCCCATATCCCCATTTGGCTGTTCCATCAGCACTTTCTACTCTTTGCTGTTCCCATGGGCCACTTTCAGTTCAGAGTGTTGCCCTTTGGTCTAGCTACTGCTCCATGCATCTTTACCATGATCATGGTAGTGGTAGCGGTAGTGGTGACATTATGAAAGAAAAGTATTCTAGTACATCCATGTCTGGACGATTTGGTTCATCAGAGCAAAATCAGAGGCTGGAGGGTATCACTGCCACTAGAAGGGTGGTGGAGTTTCTACAAAGTCTGGGCTGGGTGGTCAACCTTGCCAAGAGTTGTCTCCAGCCTGTCCAATGTCTGGTCTACTTTGGAGCCCAGATTGATACCCAAGTAGGGATCATCTCCCTTCCAGCAGATAGTTGCAAAACTTCAACATCTCGTTCAGCAGTTTTTGGACATGAAGGAACCAACAGCATGGTACTATCTCCAGCTCCTGGGATCTATGGCGGCGGTCTTGGATCTGGTGCCCTGGGCTCGGACCCATATGAGACCGCTGCAGCAGACACTGCTTTCTCGCTGGTCTCTGCAACTGCAGCTGCTGTCTCAAAAGTTGAAATGTCCCGAGGACACGAGGGGGAGGCGCTCTTGGTAACTACAGTCAAGTCATCTCATAGCTGGTCTTCCACTGGAACAGCCACAGTGGATTCTGGTAATGACGGATGCTAGCCTCACGGGATAGGGAGCACATTGTCTGTCGCAGGTCATGCAAGGACAGTGGACTTGAGAGGAGAGCTTGTGGTCCATAAACTGCCTGGAAATGAGGGCAGTTTTTCTGGCCCTCCAGTTCCCCCCCCCCCCGATAACTCAGAAGGCAGTCTGGGTATGCTACGAAAACGCAACCATGGTGGTGGGAGGGAGGCACAGGCAGTGTGACGCTGGTGGAAGAGATTCAACCCTTATTGCTGTGGGCAGAGAAGAATCTCCGCCGCTCTTTCCGCAGCTCATGTAGCGGGCAAACAAAATATTTAAGCAGAGTTTGGCAGGATCTGGCTGAGTGGGAATCAATTGCAGTGGTGTTTATGACATCACTATGCATTGGGGTGAGCCGGTCATGGACCTGATGGTTTTCTGGCCAATACCAAAATGAACCAATTCTTCAGCAGATGCAGAGAGCACATGTCCGAAAGACTTGACACTCTGGCGCAGAAGTGGCCATCAGAGGGGCTTCTTTATATGTTTCTGCCCTGGGCCCTTGTTGGTCAACTCCTGCAGCGAATAGAAGCCCACAACAGTCCAGTGATTCTCATTGCCCCGGACTGGCCATGTGAGGGTCTGGTGAGTGAAGACTGGTGTTCTGCTAGGAGCATTCAGCCTTTTTCGTCCTCTCTTCCAGGTATCTTAATCCTGCAGAATGGTCTTGAGAAGGGATTGGCGCTTAATTCCCTAAAGGTCCAGGTGGTGGCGTTCTCTTGCTACAGGGAGCAAGTGCAGGGGCATTCTTTAGAGTTTATCTGGATGTGGTTCATTTCCTCAGAGCAGTGAAACAAGTCTATCCGCCTTTGCAGCGTGTGGTTCCCTTTGGGCCCTCAATTTGGTACTATAGGCCTTGACAGCAGCGCCGTTTGTGCTGCTCACCAGGGCATCATTAAGGGATCTCACTCTGAAAACAGTCTTTTTGGTGGCTATATGTTCCACTCATCGAATATGGGAACTTCAAGCCCTTTCTTACAGGGAGCCTTTCCTACTAATATCCAAGGAAAAAGTGGTTTTGAGGCCGGTGCCCTCCTTCCTGCCTAAGGTAGTTACCTGCTTCCATTTGAATCAAGCAGTCTTCCTGCTGGTCTTTTCTGGCCTGGGGGAGTCCGAAGAGGAGCACTAGCTACATCTGCTAGACTTGCGCAGGGTCCTCTGTAAGTATCTTAAGAGGACAGAGTCCATTCGTTAGTTGGACAGGTTGTTTTATTTAGAGGCCTTTGGAAAGGAGAAGGTTTCAAAAGCCTCGATTGCTCGCTGGGTGAAGCAGGCATTCTCCAGGAACAAGCAGGAAGTCGGTCCTCACATATGGGTGATGTCAGCACCGACGGAGCCTTTCCCCAGTTTTCAAAGAAAGCCTTTGGGAATGCCACCACGTATGCATGGTCCCCTTCCCGCCTAAAAGGTGAGTGTCCCTTTTTCCGCGGAGCCCTTTGGACGTGCGTCTCGTCCTCGGGGAAAAAGTTTGTTTCCAACTGGTTTTTGCTTCCGGCGTTCGCCGGTCCTCTTCCCGCTTCTTGAGCACCTCTGCTTCGGCCTTGGTCTCGGTTTCTTTTCCTTTTTGCCTTTTTTTGTGTTTTAGCACGCTTTGTGCCCGGCTGTTTCGAGGGTCTTCGACCTCACAGGGGTCGTTTTTCCCCCAATGGCCTTCAGTTTTAAGAAATGTGATTGGTGTACAAAAAAACATGTCTCTCATGGACACCCATGACTGTTGTCTCAGGTGTCTAGGAGCTGTCCATGACCTGGAGCTATGTTCCCTCTGTAAGATGATGTCCTCCAAGGCCATCCAGAGTCATAAGCAGAAGCTGGATGATCTCTTCAGTAAGGCAGCCCTGGTATTCCTGGTAGCCTCCCGCTCTTCGCCTCTGCAAACTTTGCAGTCTCCCAAGGCTCCCCCCCCCCCACCGGGCCTGTCGGCACTCTGACCAGGGGTTGCCTGAACGCAAGCGGAAGAAGAAGAAGGCCGCGAGGACTCTGTCAGGGGTGCTGGACCAGCATGAAAGGTCACGTGCCCGGTCTCTCAGCGCCCCCTCGCCAAACTCTCGAGTCGGAGAGGGAGCAGCCCAGTAAGGTACCTCAAACTGATACGGAGGCCTCCGGCGAAGGCGCCTGGTCTCCCGAGGAGGACCCCCTCTCCTCCTCAACACTCAACCCGGTCACCTTGGTGTTGGTGTTGCAGGGCCCCACTCCCGAATGGGAGGCCCGGATGCTGGCCTTGGAGAGCAGCATTTCTGTGTTCCTCACTGCCCAGCAAGCACTGATGCCTGGCCCCACTGGCACGCGCCTCGAGACCACAGGGACTTCAAGGACTCCCTGGGCTGCTGCTGTTACCCCTGAGAGCCAGAAGCCTCGTAAGGATCCTTGGCACGGGTCTCTATCTCCATCCTTGTCCATGGGCACGAGATCTTCTCAGGCAAGTGCCTCTGGCTCCGGGCAGGTTTTGGCCTTGAAAACTGACCCATCGCGAGCTGCCCAACCTAGAGTCTTCCACGGACTATTCGAAGTAGGAATCTGACGGGGAGACCTCCCTGGAGATTCGGTCCCACCAAGTCCTCCCCTTGGACCTCTCTTCGCTGACCCAGAGGCGGTGGACACCTCCTTTCTGGAGTTCATCTGGGACATGACGTGGGCCCTAGAGCTCGCCACAGAGTCGGAGGAGGAGCCCTGCGCAGAGGAGCTTAATATTCTGCAATATGAGAACCTTCTGAGGGAGGCTCTCTCGGTGCCAGTTCCTCCCATTCTGAACGGATTCCTCCTCTGCATGTGGGAGATCCCGGCTTCAGTCCCTATCGTGAGCAAGCACCTGGACACTCTGTATAGGGTTCAGCGGGATCTGGGGTTTTGGAAAGCCCAGCTTCCCCACAACTCAGTGGTGGTTGAATCGGCCATGCGGAAGCATAAGAGCCTGAAGACTCATTCTTCGGTCCTGCCGGGCAGAGAGTCTCGTACCCTTGATGCCCTCAGGCGCAAGGCTTATCAGGGCTCCATGCTGTCATGTCATATCCAAGTTTACCCATTATACATTGGGATGTTCCTCTATGACCTCGCTGAGAGCTCGGAGGCTTTGCGATGAGCCTTGACGGAGACTATCTCTGGCGTTTTCAGGCCCTCTCGAAGTCTTTCAGATATTGCTTGAAGTACCTTTCATGAGCAGTGTACTACTGCATCGAGTCTTCCACCCAGGTGGCGGCTGGCATCAGAGCCCGCCGGCAAGCTTGGCTCCAGTCTTCAGACCTGGAGCAGTGGTTCCAGGAGAAGCTGCTGGACGCCTCTTGACTCAGGGAGCAACTATTTGGCAAGCCCATGGAGGATAAGGCAGTGGAGATTGAAACTAAGTATGTGACTCTTAACTCGCCTATCTCAGGAAAACATCCTCCCTCCCCAGGAAGAAACAGCAGAGCAAGAAGCCTTTCTTCTACTGAAAGGGACTCCGATACAGGGGCTACCCATCCTACCAGCTGGTGTCGACCCCGGCCCCCCCCCCCCCCCACTGTTCAGGGCGGCCAGGGCAAAGCCACAGTCCACGGCCCTCGTAAGTCAGAGTCCCAAGACCCAACCTCCGGTGCCAGCTTAGCTGTCCTTGGAGTTTTGATGCCGCTGGCAGGGCAGCTGTCCATCAGGGAGTGGCTGGTCCACTTCTCCCTCAGGTGGGAGTCCATCTCATAGAACATAAGAACATAAGATATGCCATACTGGGTCAGACCAAGGTCCATCAAGCCCAGTATTCTGTTTCCAACAGTGGCCAATCTAGGTCATATGTACCTAGCAGTTTCCCCAAGGGACACAGGTTCCACAATGCTTGTATTGGTTCAAGCATTGATATCCTGGGTCCCTTCTTAATAATGGTTTATGGACCATTCCTCCAGGAACTTGTCCAAACCTTTTTTAAACCCAGCTACATTAACATCCTCTGGTAACAAATTCCAGAGTTGGATTACACGTTGAGTGAAATTTTTTTTTTCTTTTATTAGTCTTAAATAGTTTACCCTGTAGCTTCATTGCATGTCCCCTAGTCTTTCTATATTCTGATAAGGTAAACAATCAATCTACGTTTACCCGTTCCATTCCGTTCATTAATTTATAGACTTCTATCATATCTCCCCTCAGCCGTCTCTTTTCCAGGTTAAAGAGCCCTAACCTTCTTAGCCTTTCTTCATAGGAGTATCCTTCCATCCCCTTTACCATTTTGGTGGCTCTTCTCTGAACCTTTTCTAAAATCGCTATATCCTTTTTAAGATACGGCGACCAGAATTGCACACAATATTCAAGGTGCGGTCTCACCATGGAACGATATAGAGGCATTATAATATCTTTTGTTTTATTTTCCATTCCTTTCCTTATTATACCTAGCATTCTATTTGCTCTCTTGGCCGCTGCTGCACACTGGGCCGAGGGTTTTAACATGGTATCCACAATGACGCCTAACTCTTTTTCCTGGGTGGTGTTTCCTAATGTGGAACCTTGCATCGTGTAACCATAGTTTGGGTTGTTCTTCCCTAGGTGCATAACCTTGCACTTGTCCACATTAAATTTCATCTGCCATTTTGATGCTCAGTCTTCCAATTTATCAAGATCCTCTTGCAATTTTCCACAATCCTCTTGGGTTTTAACAACTTTAAATAGTTTTGTGTCATCTGCAAATTTGATAACCTCACTCGTCGTCCCACTTTCCAGGTCATTTATGAATATGTCAAAAAGCAGCGGACCCAGCACAGATCCCTGGGGTACACCACTATTCACCTTTCTCCATTGGGAAAATTGGCCATTTAGCCCTACCCTCTGCTTTCTATTTTTTAACCAGTTCCTGATCCACAATAGTACACTGCCTCCTATCCCATGACTCTTTAGTTTTGCCAAAAGTCTCTGATGAGGGACCTTGTCAAAGGCTTTCTGAAAGTCCAGATACACAATATCAACCGACTCACCTTTGTCCATCTGATTATTCACTCCTTCAAAAAAGCATAACAGATTAGTAAGACAAGATCTTCCTTGTCTAAAGCCATGTTGGCTGTCTCCCATTAGGTCATGACTATCTACATGCTGAGTAATTTTATTCTTTATGATGGTTTCTACCATTTTTCCCGGTACTGATGTCAGGCTCACCGGTCTGTAGTTTCCCGGATCACCCCTGGAACCTTTTTTAAAAATTGGTGTTACATTGGCGATCCTCCAATCTTCAGGTATTAGAGATGATTTTAATGATAGTTCACAGATTACTAATAGCAGGTCTGCAATCTCGTATTTCAGTTCTTTCAACACCCTTGGCTGTATACCATCCGGCCCAGGTGATTTGCTACTCTTCAGTTTATCTAATAGTTGTAATACATCTTCCCGATGTATCGATATTTCCTTCAATTCTTCCGCACCTTTAAATACCACTTCAGTCATGGGTAACATCCCTACATCTTCCTCAGTAAAGACTGAAGCAAAGAATTCATTCAGTCTCTCCGCTATCGCCTTGTCGCCTCTTAGTGCTCCTTTAACCCCTTTATCATCTAATGGACCAACTGACTCTCTCACAGGTTTTTTGCTACGAATGTACTTGAAAAGGTCTTTACTTCGCGTTTTTGCTTCCGCAGCAAGCTTCTTCTCAAATTCTCCCTTTGCCTGCCTTATCAATGCCTTGCATTTGACTTACCAGTGCTTGTGCTGTTTCCAGGTTTCGTCATTTGGCTTTTTTTCCATTTCCTGAAAGATGCTTTTTTGGCAACAACAGCCTCTCTGACCTCACCTTTAAACCATGCTGGCAGTTTTTTGGACTTCCTTCCACTTTTCTTAAAGCGTGGAATACAGCTGGTCTGGGCTTCCAAGATACTATTTTTCAACAACAGCCAAGCCTGATGTACGTCTTTAACCTTTGCAACTGCTCCTTTTAGTTTTTTCTTAACTATTTTCCTCATTTTATCATAGTCTCCTTTTCAAAAGTTAAAAGGTAGTACTGTGAATTTCCTTACTATCCCTCCTCCACTAATTAAATCAAAGGCGATCATGCTATGATCACTATTGCCAATTGGCCCCAACAACCTTATCTCTTGCACTAGATCTGGTGTTTCACTAAGGATTAGGTCTAATATGGCTTCCCCTCTGGTCGGTTCATGAACCAGCTGCTCCAAGAAGCAGTCATTTATTTAATCTAGGAACTTTATCTCCCTAGCATGTCCTGCCGTGACACTGACCCAGTTGATACCGGGGTAGTTGAAATCACCCATTATTATTACTGTGCTGTAACTTTTGTTAGCTTTCTTGATTTCTTTGAGCATGTCATCATCCATTTGGTCATTCTGGCCAGGCGCTCGATAGTACACCCCCACTGCCATTGCCTTCCCCCTTTTACATGGAATTTCAATCCATATAGATTCTACAGCCGATTTTGTTTCCTGCAAAACTTTAATCCTTTCTGACTCAAAGCCCTCTCTAACAGTGAGCAACCCCTCCACCAATTTGATCAGCTCTATCATTACGATATGGTTTGTACCCAGGTATCACAGTGTCCCACTGGTTGTCCTCCTTCCACTATGTCTCTCATATTCCAATCATATCTAACCTTTCATTTAGTGCTATATATTCTAACTCTCCCATCTTATTTTTTAGACTTCTAGCATTTGCATACAAGCATTTTAGAGAATGTTTTTTATTCATATTAATTTGGCTATTGTTAGACATGGGTAATTTAGGATCTTTAAGCTCTCTGCTCCATACTTGAGGGCATTTGGGCTACTTTACTCTTTTGTGGAACCTCTCTGCTTTTGGTAGTATCCTCCAAAGATACATTCTTCCGAACCATCCGCTCTTGGGCGACTGTCGGCTTTCCCCTAATATCTTGTTTAAAAGCTGCTCTATCTCCTTTTTAAAGGTTAATGCCAGCAGCCTGGTTCCATCCCGGTTAAGGTGAAGCCCATCCCTTCGGAAGAGCCCCTCCTTTCTCCAGAATGTTCCCCAGTTCCTAACAAATCCAAAACCCTCATCTCTGCACCATTGTCTCATCCACGCATTGAGACTCCGGAGCTCTGCCTGTCTTTTGGGTCCTGCGCGTGGAACAGGAAGCATTTCAGAGAATGCTACCCTGGAAGTTCTGGATTTCAACTTCCTACCTAAAATCCTAAATTTAGCCTCCAGAACCTCCTACCACATTTTCCTATGTCATTGGTACCGACATGTACCAAGACAAGCAGACTCCTCCCCAGCACTATCTAAGACCTTATCTAGGTGGCGTGTGAGGTCCTCTACCCCTTCGCACCAGGCAGGCATGTTACCAGGCGATCCTCACGTCCACCAGCCACCCAGCTATCTACATGCCTAATGATCAAATCACCAACTATAACGGCTGTCCTAACCCTTCCCTCATGGGCACATGGCCCTGGAGAAACTTCCTCCATGCGAGAGGGTTTTACATCACCTGGAGGACAGGTCCTAGTTACAGGATCGCTTCCTGCCACACCAGGGTGATGCTCTCCTGTCACGTGACCTCTCTCCTCCATGGCAACAGGGATGCTGCCAGACTGGAGGTGGGACTTCAGGACTATATCCCTGTAGGTCTCGTCTATGTACCTCTGTCTGTCTTATGCTTTCCAAGTCTGCTACTTTAGCCTCTAGAGAACGGACTCGTTCCCTGAGAGCAAAGAGCTCCTTGCACCTAGTGCACACGTAAGACCTCTCACTAACTGGGAGAAAATCATACATGTGACACTCAATGCAAAAGACTGGAAAGCCCCCATCCCGCTGCTGGACTGCTGTCTGCATCTTAGTTTTAAGTTTGTGTTTAGATCTAAGTTCTTTACTTACTAAGGTTTGCTATGGATATTTATACTAATAAAACTGTACCTAATACGTGTAATATACCTTGTTCACCTGAAGCTTAACTAATCTCAGGTCCTCCAGTTCGTTCGGGAGGGCTATCTCCTCCATTTGGGACCTGGTCACTCCTCTGTACTTCCCTGGGGAGCCCAGTCTGCTTCCCCAGCACCAGGTCCTCCTGAGTCAGGAGCTCGCAGGCCTCCTCGAGGACAGGACGGTAGAACCAGTCTTGCCGCACTTCCAAGGATGGGGTTTTTACTCCCAATACTTCCTTGTCCTGAAGTGGACAGGGGGCCTCCGGCCCATCCTCTACCTGCGGAACCTAAACAAGTTCCTGGTGCGGGAGACGTTCAAGATGCTCTCCCTTGGAACCTTTCTGCCCTACCTCCAGCAGGGCAATTTGGCTATGCTCCATGGACCTAAAGGATGCTGACGCTCACATCCTCATCCATCCCAAACACAGAAAGTACCTCTGCTTCATGGTTCAGGGAAACCATTACTTGTACAGGGTGCTTCCCTTTGGCGTCACGTCCGCCCGTGGTTCTTCGTGAAGTGCCTGGCCGTCGTTGCAGCCTTCCTCTGGCTGCAGGGCACCTTTTGTCTTTCCATATCTGGATGACTGGCAGGCCGTAGACACATTTTCCTCCTGGAGCATCTAAGGTTCATGATCAATTATCCAAAGTCCCACCTCACTGAAGGTCAGTCCCTGGAGTTCATCAGGGCTCGCCTGGACACCCTTTGCGCCATGGCTTTTCTTCCTCGGGACAGGGCAGACCGCCTTGTGTCCCTGGCATCTGAAGCGTGGCGCCACAGTGCTGTCTCGGCCCAGACGATGCTTCGCCTTCTCGGCCACATGGCCTCCACAATCCATGTCATGCCCAATGCTAGTCTCAATATGCGGGTGGCACAGTGGTGCCTCCAAGCACAATGGGCGTAGTGGACCAGCTGCCTCCGAGACCCCATCTCGATCTCTCCCAGTGCAGCAGAGTCTTTCGCTTGGTGGCAGGAGTCTCGGAACCTGCTTTGAGCTATGCCCTTCCAAACTCCGGAGCATCAGGTGGTTTTGATGACAGACGCCTCCCTGGTGGGCTGGGGAGCCCACTGCAAGGGGGTGGCCACTCAAGGGACCAGGTCCCTTGAGGAATCTCAGCAGCAGATCAACCTGCTGGAGCTCCAGGCCATCCGCTTTCACAAGGTTTTCAGGCGCCACCTGCAGCTCTGGGTGGTGCTGGTCCAGACAGACAACCAGGTCATGATGATCTATGTGAACAAACAAGGAGGTACCAGCTCCTACAGCCTCTTCTCGGAGGCGACAGCTCTATTCTCCTTTTGCGATGAGCCAGGGCATGACCGTCCAGGCCGCTTATCTCCTGTGCCAGGACAATGCATTGGCGGACCGGCTCATCAGAGTCCTCCTGCCGCATGAATGGCACCTGTGTCTCTGAATGGTGGAGCGGTTCTTCCAGCATTGGAGGACTCCAGATCTGGACCTCTTTGCCAGTATTGCGAATTCGCAGCTTCCCCGGTTCTGCCGTCCCCTCCCACGTCCGGGCAGGGTGGCCCCCCGATACCTTCCTCATCTCATGGGAAAGAGGGCCTGCTGTATGCCTTTCCACCCCATGCCCCTCATTGCCTGGACCCTTCTCAAGGTCCAGCAGGACAGGGCCTCGATGATCCTTATAGCCCCGAGGTGGCACAGGCAGTCTTGGTTTCCCCTGTTGCTCCATCTCTGACGGAGCCCCTAGTTCCTCTAGGGTTCTCACCGGAGCTGCTGATGCAGGAGGAGGAGCTGCTGCTTCATCCCCAGTCTGAAGTCCCTATCCTTCATAGCTTTGCGGCTGAGTGGGTCGCTCTAGCCTCCTATCACCTCCCTGTGTAGATCGAAGACATTCTTTTGGCCTCATGGAAGAACTCGACCAGATGGGTTTATGCCTTTAAGTGGTGTCTGTTCTCAGTGTGGTGCTCCAGAGTTCCGAGTGAACCCCTTCTCATGGCCTATCAGTTTGGTCTTGCAGTACCTACTCCATTTCTTGCAGTCAGGGCTGAAGACTAACTCGGTCAGGGTTCACCTGAGTGTCATTTCAGCAAACCACCACCCTATCGAGGGCAAGTCCCTTTCGGGGCAACTGCTTGTCTCTCATTTCATGCGAGGCCTGCTCCTTTCCAGGCCCCCTACCCGCCCTCCTCCGGTGGAATGGGACCTCGATGTGGTCTCAAGCAGCTGTCCATGGCTACATGCCCGCTGTGGCATCTGTCGTGGATGGTGGCCTTCCTGGTGGCTCCTATCGAACTCCAGGCGCTGATGGCCAAGGCACCGTACACGATGTTTTATAGGAACAGGATGGTCCCGCAGACTCACCAAGTTCTTTCCTAAGGTTGTCTCGGATTTTCATCTCAATCAAGAGAGAGTGCTACCCACTTTCTTCCCGAAGCCCCACGCCGACCGGGCGTCAGGGATTCTCCACACCTTGGATTGTAAGAGGGCTCTTTCTACCTGCAGCGGACTGGGGGACCACCGCATATCCTGGCAACTCTGTCTCCTTCGATTCCAGCCGTCTGGGGCTGGCGGTCATTAAGTGTACCTTATCCATCTGGGTGGCGGACTGCATCGTCTTTGCCCAGGCCAGGTTTTCCCTGGACTGCCGAGTCACGGTTCACAATGTCCGAGCGATGGTGATATTGGTTGCCAGCCTGTGCTTGGTGTCACTGGCAGACATCTGCCGGGCCGCCACCTGGTCCTCCACTCACACCTTCGTGGTGCATTACTGCCTGGAGAGGGAATCCAGTCAGGATCTCGCCTTCGGCAAGGCTGTACTCCGTAATCTGTTTGGGGTTGAAACAACTCCTGCCCTCTGACTCTTCTTGTTCTTAGCACGCTTATTCCTCATAAAGAGACAGGAGATGCCTCCTCTCCTTCCTTGTCTCTTATTCTTAAATGGGCACAGTACAATCTCGCTGCTGGTTTCTATCACCAGCTGTGCCTGCAGGAGTTACAATGATTGTGTTACTGGTACTTTTTAGTTCCAGTCCCTTGTTCCAAGGTTTATCTAGCCTCAGTAGTGATTCCAGGCTGCTCCTCAGCTATCTTGGATCCTCCTACTCTTTGGCTTTTTCACAATCTTCCTCCATCTCCTCTCTCAGGATATGGCAATACCACTGACTTCAGTCAGTTTATCTCCTCTTTCTCCTGCACAATGCTCTCTGCTCTCTCAGAGAAGCTTTCTACTATGAGGGCCTTATTTTAGAGCATTGACCTTATCTCTGAAGCTATCAGTAGGGAAAAGCTTAATTCCTTCCCATGCCTATGAGGGTTCTCCAAACCCTCTGGTCTGGGCTGTTGGTATGATCTATAAGTTCTTCTGCGTGAAGATCCAAGGCTGATGTTTACGCATGCTCCCTCTGGGTCCCTCCAGCAGGTCCCTCTGATATCTTCTTGCGTTACTGAACATCTGCCATGTCAGTGTTCTTTGTAACTCCTGCCTTGTTCTTTACAGACTGATATCATCATCTGTTCTCACGCAAACATCATATTATCTTACTGGATTCCCTCAATCCACAGAAATAGATTCTTTACACATATCCCAAGTGGGTTCACCCTCTTGTGGAGCAGAGAATCTTTTCTTTTATATTCCCCATATACAACTATGGGGCTGGGTGGTAGATATGTATCTTCAATCTCTATCTTGTATGTAGCATCTCCATATATGTCTACATACCTATCTCATTACCCTGGTGGTGCAATTCCATGCCCCACCAATGTATATATATTTTGATACATTTCTCCACCCATATCCTAATATACACATATGGACATATGTATATATCTATATATCTATATCTGTCTGTTGGAGGGCTTCTCAAGGCTTGATATGTCTTACACACTATAACCCTTACTGTCTATACTAAATGTTTTACCTTCTAGAGGGTTTAGACAGTCTATCGCCCTACTTGCATACCATATTATGATGCAGGAACTGTTAGGCACCAATAACTACTGTGGTGCTAACATCTTCCATTTTTTCTTTAAGTCCTTGAAGCATCAAGCTTCAATATTTTTTCCTATCTCTCGCCAGCTAGGAAAAATAGTGTACATCTTTATCTTGAGTAGACAACTGTTCTCCTTGGGAATAGGGGTTTTTTCCACTCCCCTTCTTCCTGCCAGGACTGGGCTAGTTCTCTACCTCCGTCAGTCTTCTTCCTTTAGCCTTCATTGTTAATGACTTTATGCCTAAAGGAGTTTTCAGCTTTTTCCCATAAAGCTTTCCATTGAAGACCTGACGTCTAATCCTACCCAGTTGACACCTGGATCGTCTGCTACCTCCAGGTCTGGACCTTCATCCTCACTACTGTGAGGTCACTTTGAAGATTCCGCCACTGCTTATCCAGTAGATTCCATCATGCTCTCGACTTCCTACGATTCAGTATGTAAGCTGCATATTTTAAGTGTACATTAAATGTGCTTAATGTTACTTATCATATATACCAAGGACTTCTCCCCTATAGTCCTTGGCTATGCTGTTTCTTTCCTCACAGCTCTTTTATTGTCAACTGCTGCCCTCCATCCCACGAAGGATGCCGGGAATTCCTGGAGACAAAATGCATCCCTGGCCGAGGCCTCTGCATTTTTATGGGATCTCCCCCTGGCATCCCTAGCTAGGGAGTCCCCATATGTGAAGACTCATTCCTGCTTGTTCCTGGAGATAGCACAGTTACTTACCTGTAACAGGTGATCTCTGGGAACAGCAGGAATTAGTCTTCACAACCCTCCCACCTCCCCTGGGAGTTGCATCTCTTTATCTTCTTCCTTTCTCTCCTAGCCTTTGTCTCAGCTTTGAAACTCAACTGAAGAGAGGCTCTGGAGAAGGCGGGAAGTCAGCGCGCAGGCGCGAGGGATGCTGCCAAAAGCTTTCTGCTTGGAAGCTGGGCAGCATTCCCGTGCAGGCTCCGTTGGTACCGACGTACCCATATGTGAAGACTAATTCCTGCTGTTCTGAGAGATCACCTGTTACAGGTAAGTAACTGTGCTTTCTCCTCACTCTGTTTTCAAGAGGGTCATGAATCAGTGTAGATAGATATGAAGGAGCAATTTTATTAACTAGCTTAAAGGTGGTCAGTATGATTTTATATTGGATCCTGCTGGCAACGGGAAGCCAATGTAGAGAGTATAAAATAGGGGAGATGTGGTCAGATAGCTTGGCCCTGGATATTATTCTTGCAGCAACATTCTGAGCCATTTGTAGAATGTTTTGATTTTTCTTTGTTATGCCTATGAAAATACGGTTGCAATAGTCAAGGTGGGGTGTTATTAGTATTTGAGTGATGGTTCTGAAATCGTCCTTTTCAATAAATGGTCTAAGTTGTTGGATGGTCCTAAGCTTGAAGAAGATTATTCTGGCTATTTTCTTTATGTGAGTGGTGAAACTAAGAGTCTTGTCAAGGGTAACCCCTAGATATTTTATCTCCTGCTTCACTGGAAGGGAGATGTTTTGGAGCTTAATGTCTGGTGGAGGTATGAAATTGGGGTTTCTTGAAGTAAATAGTACTTCAGTCTTTTTAAAATTAATATGCATATTCTTCGAGCAGAGCCATAGTTCAGCTTTCAAGAGGCAGGCTGGTAGGATGTCATAATTGGGGTCGGATATGGTAATCGGAGAGAACAACATAATATAATATAAAATAAAAATATAATATAATATAAAATATAATATATATAATATAATATAATATAAAACAACATAACATAATAATGTTATCTGTAAACTTGACATATGTTATATGTTTTAAGTATAATGTTGTTAATTTGTAAACCGCGCTGATGATGAATAGCGCGGTATATAAAAGCTTGTAAATAAATAAATAAATAAAATATCATCCGCATAAATGTGGTAGTTTATATTCTCCAGGACCAAGCAGGAAGTCAGTCCTCACATATGGGTGACGTCGGCGCCGACGGAGCCCTCGCGGAGCAATTTTCCCCAGCTTTCAAAGAAAGCCTTTGGGAATTGCAGCGCGCATGCGTGGTCTCCTTCCCGCCCAAGGGTGCTATCTTAGCCAGTCTTCTTTTTTCCGCGGAGCCCTACAGACGTACCCGTCATGTCCCCGCGAAAAAGTTGATTTTTATAATATATTTCTCTTTTTTACCTTCGGTTCGACGCCGGTCTTTTTCCTGCCCGGACTCGCGACGCCGTCACGAGTCTTCTCTTATTTTTCGGTTTTTCTGATTTTACTCAGTTTCGTTTTCGGTTTTTCGCTGGCAGCCCGGTCCTTTGACCTTGCAGGGGCCCTTTTTCCCCCGGTGGCTGCCAGTGGTTTCAAGCGGTGTGGTCAGTGTGACAGAAATATGTCACTCACTGACACACACGACAATTGCCTCCGCTGCCTGGGCCCGGATCATGAAGAAATGATCTGTGGGGCGTGTGGCAAAATGTCCTCCAAAGCGTTGAGAAGTCGGCGGCACCAGCGGGATAGAATCTTCGCTGACCCCAGCCGTACCCGGACCTCGTCGGAGGCTTCGGCGTCCAGAGGTTCCAGCTCTGACCATCGCCGAAGCTCCTCCGACAGGGGTTCTCCCTCCGGGGACCATCGACGGAAGACGAAACCCGCGAGGGCGGCGTCGGTGGACGCTCCTGGCTCCGCGAGGGCCAGGTCGCATAGCCCCGATAGCCGTCCCGGGTCCTTGGAGAAGGAGCACCTCCCGAAGCGACCTCGCCTGGAGTCGGAGCTGCCTGCTCGGGTAAGTCCTGTAGTCCTCCTGGACTCGCCTCCGAGACTGCCGACGTCGGGCCCGACGCCGTCGGGGCCCGAGTCGGGGGCTGCTGGGTCACCTGAGGTCGGACTCAGGTTGACGGCCTTGGAGAGCAGACTATCTGCCTTCATGGACCAGCAGCGGGCACTGATCGCTAGCCTCGCTGGCGCCGCTGCCCCGACCGCCGGGACGTCGACGTCTAAGTCTACCCCGGAGACCGAGCCGATCCTCGAGTCCATGCGAACTCGAGTCGATCCTCGGTCGAGGTCACCCTCGGCCTCCCGTTCGGGACCGAGGTTGTCGACGCCGACTCCCTCGGTGTCGGGGCGGCCGACGTCTGCGCCCGCCCGAGCCGACCCCACCGATTCCTCCTCGGAGTCGGTCTGGGAATCGGAAGAGGAAGAGTCACCTGATTCCTTTCGGACTCGGTGTGTCCCCTCGGACTCGCCTGAGTCCGAACCTCGGAAGCAGTCCCCTCTGGAGGATGCCCGGTTCTCGGACTTCGTCAGGGATATGGCCAAGGCTTTGGCCTTCCCTGCGGATCCCGAGGAGGAGCCTCGAGCCGAAGAGCTCGACGCCCTCCAGTATGACTCTCCCGCCAGGGAACACTTTACTGTACCGGTTCCTCCCATGGTGGAACGACTACTCTTCCGCATGTGGGAGAGTCCGGCCTCCTCGCCGGTCTTAAGCAAGCGGGTCGATTCCATCTATCGAGTCCGCAAGAGTCCTGGCTTCCAAAAAGCACAGCTACCACACCATTCCATGGTAGTGGAATCGGCCATGCATAGGCTTAAGAGCCAAAAGATGCACTCCTCGGTACCTCCTGGCAGGGAGGCCCGTAACCTGGATGGCCTCGGTAAGAAGTGTTTCCAGGGCTCTATGCTTGCTTGTCGTGTCCAGACCTACCAGCTATACATGGGCATGTATCTCCGAGACCTGGCTAAAGAGCCAGCCGGATTCTCCGCTGGATTGTCCGAGGAACCTTTGCGGAGGTTCCTGGCCTTAACAACTGGTATTCGGGAATGCTCCAAGTTCATGTCCCGAGCAGCCTATGATGGCTTTGAAGCATCGGCTCGAGTGGCCGCAGCCGGCATCGGTGCCCGCCGACAGGCTTGGCTTCAGTCGTCTGACCTTGAACCCTGGGTGCAGGACAAGTTGGTCGATGTCCCCTGCCGAGGTGAGAACCTCTTTGGCAAGCCCATGGCGGAAAAGGCTGCACAGATCGAGACGGAGACTCTCACCAGGACTAGGCTTTCTAGAAAGACCTCCGCTCCTTCCCAGAAAAAGAAGGGCTCGGGAAAGAAGTCCTTTTACCCGAGAAAGGCGGCTGCCTATAAACACTACCCTCAATATCAGGCCTCCGCAGCTCCCCAACAGGGCCAGCAGGCCAAGGGACGGGGTAACGGGTCCCGTAGGCAGCAAACCCCCAAGCCTGCACCACCAGCCCCTGCTCAGCAGGGTGGGGGTTTTTGACTACATCAGCATAGCCTCTCCCCCTCCGCTGGCTCCTCCCAGCACCGGAGGCCGGCTGGTTCACTTCGCCCACAGGTGGTCCAACATCACTTCCGATGCCTGGGTGCTTCAGGTCATACGAGAAGGCTATCTTCTCCACTTCCATCAGGTTCCTCCCTCTTATTTTCCGGGAGAACCTCCACGACTCCCTCTGCACAGGGACTTACTCCTTCAGGAGTTAGCAAGTCTCCTACAGGAACAGGCTGTGGAACCGGTGCCCCACCACCTGAGAGGTCGAGGCTTTTATTCCAGGTATTTCCTAATACCAAAAAGAACAGGAGGCCTCAGACCCATCCTGGACTTGCGCAACCTCAACAAGTTCCTCGTGCGGGAAAAGTTCAAAATGCTTACCCTTGGAATCCTTCTGCCCTACCTCCAGCAGGGAGATTGGCTATGCTCCTTGGATCTAAAGGATGCCTACACGCACATCCTCATCCACCCAAGCCACCGCCAATACCTACGGTTTGTGGTGGCAGGAAATCATTACCAGTACCGAGTACTGCCCTTTGGCCTGTCCTCCGCACCGCGAGTCTTCACAAAATGTCTCGCGGTGGTGGCGGCCCATCTCCGGCTTCACGGCCTCTATGTCTTTCCGTACCTCGACGACTGGCTCATCAGAGCAGCGTCCGCTCCGGAGGTCACCAACGCCACGCACCGCACGGTGACCCTTCTGCAGTACTTGGGTTTTGTCATAAACTTCGCAAAGTCCACTTTGCTCCCCTCACAGGATCTCGAGTTCATCGGCGCAAGACTGCACACTCCTCAGGCGCGAGCTTTCCTGCCTCTCGACAGGGCTCAACGGCTCATGGACCTAGCCGGCCGTTTTCGCAGCCAGTCCCTGGTCCCCGCCAGGCGCTTCCTGAGACTGCTCGGCCATATTGCTTCCACCGTCCACGTGACCCCCAATGCCCGCCTGAATATGCGACCTGCTCAATGGTGCCTTCGCCAGCAGTGGCAGCAAGCCACCGGCGGTCTAGCCGACTTAGTGCGCATCTCCGAGCCGCTGGCCTCTTCTCTCCAGTGGTGGCTTCATCGGCCGAACCTGGTACTCGGCATGCCTTTTCAGTCACCTCAGCCGGCTCAAGTGCTGACGACAGATGCGTCCCTCCTGGGTTGGGGAGCACATTGCCAAGGGGCATGTACTCAGGGTCTTTGGACCGCGTGGGAGTCTGCTCAACAGATCAACTTCCTGGAGCTCAGAGCAATTCGTCTGGCGCTCAGGGTTTTCTCCCACCTGACTTCTCACCAGTCCGTCCTTGTCCAGACGGACAATCAAGTGGCCATGTTCTACGTCAACAAACAGGGGGGCACGGGCTCCCTCCTTCTCTGCCGCGAGGCTCAGAAGCTCTGCTCTTGGGCCATCAGTCATGGCATCCTTCTCAAAGCAGTTTATCTCCCAGGCCAAGAAAATTGCCTGGCGGACAAACTCAGCAGGATCCTCCAGCCGCACGAGTGGCGCCTGGATCCCTTGGTAGTTTAGAAGCTATTTCTAAAGTGGGGCCTCCCCACGATGGATCTCTTTGCCAGTCCTCTCAACCGGCAACTTCCTCGCTTCTGTTCTCGTCAGCCACGTCCCCTTCGAGTTGCGGCGGATGCTTTTCTACTCTCATGGTCGGAGAGCCTTCTGTATGCTTTCCCTCCCATCCCGCTAGTCTCTCGAACTCTTTTCAAGGTTCTCCGAGACAAAGCTTCCATGATCCTGATCGCTCCTCGCTGGCCCAGACAGCCGTGGTTTCCACTCCTGCTGCAGTTAGCGGTGGAGGATCCATTCCCTCTGGGATTTCAACCGGATCTCCTCACTCAGGATCAGGGGTCTCTGCTACACCCCAATCTCAGATCTCTCAATCTAATGGCCTGGCTGCTGAGAGGGTAGTCCTTGCTCCCCTTCTCCTGCCGGCAGAGGTGGAAGAGGTCGTCCTAGCTTCTCGGCGACCTTCTACCCGAAAATGCTACGCCCTTAAATGGCGTCGCTTTTCCGTTTGGTGTACCCAACAGTCTCAGGATCCCTTCTCCTGCTCGGTGTCGGTGATCTTGCAGTACTTGCTCTACCTCTCTAATCTGGGACTTAAGTCCAACTCCGTCAAAGTTCACCTCAGTGCTCTTTCAGCACATCATGTGCCGGTGGACGGCAGACCTCTTTCCAGCGACCCTCTCGTAGCGAGGTTTCTCCGAGGTCTCCTTCTACTTAAACCACCTCTGCGCCCGCCAGCACCTGACTGGGATCTGAATGTGGTTTTACAGCGGATCACCTGTCTGCCTTTTGAACCTATGGCTACCTGTTCTCTCCGTTTTCTTTCTTGGAAAACTTTATTCCTGATAGCCCTCACTTCCGCTAGACACGTAAGTGAATTGCAGGCCCTCGTGTCTGATCCCCCTTACACTCGGTTCTACAAAAATAGGGTAGTCCTACGGACTCACCCGAAATTTCTTCCAAAAGTGGTCTCCCCTTTTCACATCAATCAGGAGATGGTACTTCCGACCTTCTTTCCCAGGCCACACTCCAGCCGAGCTGAAATGGTCCTGCATACCCTGGACTGTAGAAGGGCCTTGAACTTCTACCTTGACCGTACGCGGGAGCACCGTAAAGCTGCTCAGCTTTTTGTGTCTCTTGACCCCAATAAATTGGGGCTCCCGGTCTCCAAGCGTACTCTGTCCATCTGGGTTGCTGACTGCATCGCTTGGGCTTATGGGGCAGCCGGACTCTCGTTAGAAAGTCGAGTCACGGCTCATTGTGTTCGGGCGAAGGCTACGTCAGTGGCTTACCTCCGCTCTGTTCCGTTGGCAGACATCTGCCGGGCCGCTACTTGGTCTTCGAGCCAGACTTTTGCGGTCCATTACTGCCTCGAGAGGGAGTCCCGCAGGGACAGTGCTTTCGGACAGGCAGTCCTCCGAAATCTCTTTGAGGTTTAAGCAACTCTTACCCTCCATCCCGGATGGGGGCTACCGGTGGGTAATAATTCAGTGAAGATTCCTTCCTTCTGTGCCGCTGAGCTAGAGGGAGCTCATTTTTGTGCTTAGGGTCTCCGGTAGCCTTAAGCTTGGGAGTCCCATATGTGAGGACTGACTTCCTGCTTGGTCCTGGAGAAAGCGTAGTTACTCACCTGTAACAGGTGTTCTCCAGGAGCAGCAGGAATCAGTCCTCACAACCCTCCCTCCTCCCCTTGGAGTTACAATCATCTGCTTAAGTTTTTTTGCAAATTTTTATGCTGTCTTTTAGCTATGTCATCAGACTGGCTAAGATAGCACCCTTGGGCGGGAAGGAGACCGCGCATGCGCGTTGCAATTCCCAAAGGCTTTCTTTGAAAGCTGGGGAAAATTGCTCCGCGAGCGCTCCGTCGGCGCCGACGTCACCCATATGTGAGGACTGATTCCTGCTGCTCCTGGAGAACACCTGTTACAGGTGAGTAACTACGCTTTATGTTGTTTGAAAATGTTGCGTATCGGTTGCAGGTATAGGTTAAACAATAATGCAGAAAGTGCAGGGCCTTGAGGAATTCCCTGTTCCTGTGGAAATGGTGGGGATGAAACTCGATCGACTTGTACATATTGCGAACGGTCAGTTATATATGATTTAAACCATTTGAGAGCTACTTCCTTTATACCTAATTGGCTAAGTCTTGAGATGAGTATGTTATGGTTTACACTGTCAAATGCAGTGGATATGTCAATGAATACCAACATGAAGGCTTGTTTGATATTGTCCATGCCCCTGATAAGGGAGTCAAGGAGGACAAGGAGTAGAGTTTCCATACCAGGGGATGGGCAAAAACCATATTGATGTTCATCAAGGGGAGCAGAGGTATCTATAAAATCCTGAAGCTGGAGTTGGACAACCTTTTCGATGATTTTAGTCAAGAAGGGAATACTAGCGATAGGTCTATAAGAGGATGGATCTTTGTTATCTAAAGATCTGTTTTTCAGTAGTGGGCGGATTGCTGATATTTTGAGTTCATTAGGTAGTATACCTTGTTGTAAGGATTTATTTACTATATCTAAGATGTACGGGGTTAGTTCTAGTTTTGTTTCCTTGATCCATGTTACCAGGCAAGGGTCTAGGAGAGATGTGATTGTGTTTAGTTTTGTAATTATATTGAGTAATTGATTTTTATCAATCAGATGGAAAGATTTCCATTCACTGATGTTTACTATTGTGGGAAAGGGGTCAGGTACCGATGGGACATTCTGCTTAAGTTTGCCAGCAAAATAGTTTGCTAATGATTGGGGGTTAATAGGTATCTTGTGAGTGTTGGCAGGGGGGACTTTAGATAAGGACTTTACAATTTCAAATAATTCCCTTGGGCGGTTAATAGCTTTAGATAGGATTGCTGTATGGTATTGTTTCTTGGTGTTATTTGTAGCTACCTTGTAGTTATTAAGAGTTGCAAAGTATAGTTCCTGCAGATCAGAAGTTTTTTTTTTCTCCATTTAGATTCTAACCTTCTGAGTTCTGTTTTAAAGGTAGCTAGTTCAGGAGAGTACCATTTTTCGGATGTTTTCTTATGGGATCTGTTAGTTTTGGTATTTAATGGCTCGGAGGCTAATTTTATTATATTCCATTTTAGCACAGCCTTGTCTAGGTTGTTTAGGTCTTTGACTTTATCTAGCTGAGATATAATTGTTTCAAGGAACTTTTTAGATACAAAAGGTCTATATCTTGTGCCTTGGTACGTGGAGGTGTTGTATGAGGTAGGGGGTGTAAGGAATGTGAATGGAAAATTGAATCAAAGAGTGGTCGGACCATGGGATCTGAGTTATGTTAGGAGTGTATTGGTGTAATTCGGTTATTTGTTCAGGAAGGAAGATTAGGTCAAGTGTGTTACCTTTAACGTGTGTGGGGTATTTTGTTTGTTTAAATCCCATCTCTTTCATTGCATCTAGGAAAGTTATTGCTTGGTTATTATTGAGAGTAGCCAGGTTAAAATCTCCAATAATAATATGGGACTTACTCATTGAGGCTTTGCATGCAGCTTCTAGGATGGTAGATATATTTTGTGGGTCTGGTATGGGGGGTTTGTGGAAGAGACAGATAGCTATGTTTCTGTCTTCAATCTTTAGGATATCCATACCTTCTTAGTTATCACAAATGGTTGAGGAGCAGTTAAGAATTGATTTTGCTATTATAAGTACTCCTCCCTCTTTCTTTTGTTCTCGGCTGCAGTTGAATAAGGAATACCCATTTACCCTTAGCTGGTTTAAGAGAATAGTATCAGACTCAGTTATCCAAGTTTCTGTGATGCAGAGAAAGTCTGACTTTTCATCATTAATGAGGTCTGTTTTGAGTGGAATTTTATTCCTAACTGATCTAGCATTGATAAGAATGATTTTTAGGGGTTGTGATTGATTATATATTCTTTTAATTTTGTCCTCTGGTGTTACTTTTATGTGAATTAACCGTTTAATATGGGGGGGGGTTGGCTGTGGAGGGGGGGTATCTAAATGTGATTGGGCGTGTATTGTATTGATAAAGGTATTCTTGTCTAGGGAGGTGGGGAATGATATGAATGTTAGCAGATCCAAGGAGGTTCAGAAGGGGAGAGAGTGTATGTAACCCGTGGGTGGATGTGAGTAGTAGTATAATAGAGAAACATAGTACATTTAGTATCAGCGTGGTTATTTTCTTGAGATTCATTTTAATCTAGTTTAGGAGTTATAGTGTTGCAATTGCGAAAAAATACAATATGCTGCTGGATATAACGGTTAGAACGTTGCAGTATACAGTGGAATTAATTATGTCGGTGTACCAAATGAGACAAGTCACAGCTTTCTAAGTGATCCAATAGCCTAGTTGTAACAAAGGGTCTTTTGTTACATTTGTTACAATAGAGTTATAGATTACAGCGAAAATATGGTCAGTGTAGTATTAATTAAGGGTTATCTTATCCGGAGCAACTTAGTTTTAAGTTTAGTCTTAGTATTAAGTATCAGTACCTTATTGATACTTAGGTTACTGGCATATGTCAATCAGCAGGGGGCACAAAGTGCTGGAGTGGCTCTGGAGTTGACCCTCCTGTTACCCTGGGTAGAAAGTAACCACCTATTTTTAACGACACACACATTGCAGGAGTTGTCAACGTGGAGGCAAAGTTTTTCAGTCGGCATTCTCTCTTGATCCTGGGAAGTGGGAATTGAGTCAGACAACTTTTAAGGAAATCCACTGCTTGCCCTGGGATGAGCATTGTAGAACCCATGTTCTTTTTTGGGAACCTGCCAGATACTTGTAACCTGGATTGGCCACTGTTGAAAACAGGATACTGGGCTAGATGTACCTTGATCTGACCCAGTATGGCATTTCTTCTGTTCTTATGTTCTGTGCTGTGGGGTTTGTCCTTTAATGGATATGATGGTGATATGCTCCAGCACCAAAGTGTACAGGTTCTTCAGTCACTGCAGAGAGGTGGACTCTGAGGGCGTTGATGCCCTAGTTCAAGCCTAGCCAAATTATGGCCTGCTGTATGTGTTTCCTCTGTGGCCACTTGTAGGAAGTGTGCTTTGCTACATAGAACGAGATCTG
Organism: Ichthyophis bannanicus; assembly: GCA_033557465.1. NCBI lineage: Eukaryota > Metazoa > Chordata > Amphibia > Gymnophiona > Ichthyophiidae > Ichthyophis > Ichthyophis bannanicus. The sequence goes on from CM066038.1 coordinate 353,099,667, forward strand.
GGCTGGGTTGTCCTAATGGTGCAGGATTTGGCCATGGAGGCTGTGGCTTGGAGACCTGATGTGGCTCCTGCAGGAACACCACTCTACAGTTGCCCACAGCCAGGGGCTGTTAATCAAGGACTGGTCCTTCTGAATGACCTGGCTCCCTTCTTGCTTATGACTTGGCTCTTGAGAGGCATGAATTAGTGCACAAGGGCCATTCTCCTTTGGTAGTTGCCATTCTCCTCAAGGTGAAGAGAGATTCTGCCAACCTAGTCTGTGTGCACCTGGTGTGTTTTTGAGCATTGGTGCCATGAGCATAAAGCTAGACCTGATATGGTGGACTTGTCGTCCGTGCTTGCCTTTTTTTAGGATAGTCTTGATAAAGGTATTTCCCCGAGTTCCTTGAAGGTTCAGGTTGCAGTCTTTATCCTGCTTCAGAGGGCTGGTGGTAGAGCAGTCCATTGCTTCACACTCAGATGTGACCTGTTGTCTTCAATGGGTTCAACACTTTTGTTCCCCCCAGCCCCTGTATTCATCTGTTCCTTCGTGGGATCTCTGCCTGGTGCTCTGGGCCCAGATGTTGCCCATTGAGCCCTTGAAGTGGGCTATGCTTAAAGATAGGACTCTTTAAACTGTTGTCTTAGTCGCTATATGCTCTGTGAGATGTATTTCCAAACTGCAGGCAGTGTCCTGCAGGAACCCTTAATATTCTCTGAGAAGGCTGTGAGTATTTGGCCCATTACATCCATCCTTACCTGAGGTGGTATCTTCTTTCTATCTAAATCAAGTGATTTGCCTGCCCTCTTTTTCTAAGGAGCAGTTCCAAGGGAAGGACAGGGAGCTTTGCCTAGTGGATGTTCAGAGAGTTCTTCTCTCGTACTTGAAGGCTACTAATTCCTTTTGCGAGTCAGACAAAATATTTGTGCTGTTTGCAGGACCATGCAACGGTGACATGGCCACCGTCTACTCTGAAGCATACTAGATCAAGAAGGTTATTGCCTCTGTGTATCTGTTGGGAAACTGGCCTGTTCTAGAGGGATTGCTTGCGCACTCCACTCGGGTGCAAGCATCCATGTGGGCAGGGCGTAGCTTGGTTGCCCCCTCAGACATTTGTTGGGCGGCAGCATGGGCATCACTTTCCACTTTTGTTAAGTTCTACTCTTTGGATGTCCATGCTCAGGCGGACATGGCCTTTGGCTCAGAGGTCTTAAAGGCTGCCATGTCTTTTTCCCACCCAGTGGAGTTGTAGCTTTGGAATATCCCCTTGTCTGGACTGGTCTAGCAGGACAATATTGGAAGGTGACATTTTACTTACCAGCTAATGGACAAGTTCAGGACTCACCCCTGGTAACTGCTCTGGTCTGCTGTACTTTCAGTGGTTGGACCTGTGGGCTCTTAAACTTCTGACAAGCCTTCTGTTAAAGGTGATCCTGTACAGTAGTTATGCTTTTTGTTCTGTTAAACTTATTTTCACTGAGGTTGTATGAGGTCAGAGATTTGTGACCATATGGTTGGGTATGACTACTGGTTTATACCTATAGTAGTAGAGCACATGCTATTAGTGGCACTATATCCTAAAAAGCCTCTGGAAGCTTTCCCTTTTCACTTCCACTGGTAGGGGAAGACTGTTCACTTGTCTGGATTGGTCTAGCAGTATTCAAGGAAAAGGCATAATCTCCAGGAACAAGCAGGAATGTAGTCTTCACATATGGGTATGTCTGAGCCTGTGCGGGAACGCTCCCCAGTGTCCAAGTAGAAAGCTTTTAGGAGCATCCCACAGCGCCTGCGTGCTGCCTTCCTGCCTTTCCCAACTGCCTCTCTCCAGTTCTTTGTTTTCTGCGGAGCCAGCAGGTCGTGTTCCTGTCACGGCAGAAAACTTCCCTTCTTTTTTGTGGTCGCGTCTGCCTTCCTCGATGCTTTACCGGTACCGCCGGTTTTTCTTTCTTTCTTTTCAAAAAAAAATAAAAATTCTTAGTACTTTTTCTCATTTTTTCCAGATGCACGCGCCATTTTGGGCCTTAGGCCCAGCATTTTTTCCATAATGGAAAAACCCTCCTCTGGTTTTTTTTTTGTGTTTTTGTTTAATTGTTAATTGTATTGTCAGTTAAAAATTCAATAATCAGAATAAAAGAACTGTGGAAATACAAAATAGCATCAATAATTTACAGTACAAGAGGCATACTTTAGGAGAAAAGAAACCCTGTTCTGTGGAGACAGGGTATCTATTTTTCCAGATGTATCTCGTATAACACAAATGCGCAGGAAATCTTTTCTAGTCTGTAAGCCTAGGGTGTTGGTCCTTGGCGCTACCTTCTTTTTGCGTTATCCATGCAAATGTTTAATTTCTTTGGGGCAGGATAAATTTGTCTTTTTGTCCTCGTCAGATTTAGAGAAATGGCTCTTGGGCAGGAAGGATGTATGATCGGTTCTTTTTCTTAGTTTTTGATAATTTCTTTTTCTTTTCTTACCGGGTGTATGGGAGGGTATAGGGCTGGGGAAATGTGTTAGCCAGACTTGCCTTTTTTTGAGGGCCTCTCTGGTTAGGTTTTCTTTGTTACTAATGTGGTCTGGATACCCCGAGATGAGGGCTAATGTATTCCCCTCAGAGTTTCTTGTACTGTAAATTATTGATGCTATTTTGTATTCCACTCCTCGGGTTTTAAAAAGTGCACCAAGTGTGGCGGTACCATCTCCGTCACCGACACCCATGAGTGGTGTCTAAAATGTTTAGGTCCTGACCATTCCATCTTGGAGTGTATGGCCTGTGCCATGATGTTCAAGAGAGATCGACAGAACCGAGCCGCCAAGCTCAGTACCCTGTTTCCCTCTGATGCAGCTTTGGTGGCATCGACATCTTCTAGGGCTTCATCTTCCTCCCGTGGATCTCAGGTAACTAAACAAGTCTAGCCGGTCCTCAAAGGGTAGATCATCTTCTAAGCATCGAGATGCCTCTGGCATTGCCCTTGAGGATTCTGCACTGGCAAAATTGCCCCGGCGGGAGGCTTTGGCTTCCAAAGCATTATCGGGGCTCCAGGATGTTCTCGAGGCCTTGACCTCGACCTCGGCAGAACTACTGGTGCCATGCTCTGGGGTACCGGCGGTCTTCTCCGGTACCGACATACAGGCATCGGCAGCGTCGATAGACCAAAGGGTCCTGGCTATTGAATGCAGTCTGGCGGCTCTCCTTGTGGCATCGACACTCTTGGAACCGCATCAGACAGTTCAGCCAGTACCGGCACCGACTCCGGCACCGTTATCAGTACCAGTACCGACAGCATCGACATCGGTGTCCGCTTTGCCGGTACCCAGTCATGCGATGCCTTCCGGTACCATTACACCGGTACCGATTCCCCTCGGTACTGACTTCAGTCGGTACAGATATCGGGCTCTTCAAGAGCATCCTGACAGAAGGTACTTCGAGTCCTCAGAGGAATCTGAGGATTCTGACAGTTCTGTCGATGCGGGAATACTTCTCCCAGAGCAGCCTTCCTCCCCTAAATGCAGGATGTCTCCTCCAGAGGACATTTCCTTTCAGGATTTCATCAGGGAGGTTGCTCGAGGCATGTCCATTACTATCGCACCTGAAACAGAGCCCAGAGCAAAGGAGTTGGAAATTTTACAATATCCTAAAACTCCTAAGGAGGCAGCTACCTTGCCCATCCATGAGATCTTGCATGATCTCATGTTAAGAATGTGGGAGACACCTCTTACCACCTCTCCTCATTCTCGTAGACTAGATACTCTGTATCGAGTCCCTCCTTGTCCTGGGTTCCAGAAAACTCAGCTTCCTCACCACTCTTTTGTAGTGGAATCAGCTATGAGAAGGATCAAGAGTGCAAAGAGGCATGCCTCTAATCCTCCAGGACGTGAGTGCAGAACTTTGGATGCTTTTGGACGTCGTGTCTTCCAAGCTTCCATGCTTTCTGCCAGGATCAGTTCCTATAGTCTATATATGGGAATGTTCCTGAAGGAAGTCACAGGTGATTTAGAGGCTTTGAGTCCTCTTCTTCCTGAGGATAGAAGACTGGATTTTCTCACATTGGTCAAACATGCCCAAAATGTTTCTAAATTTGTCAACCGTGCAGCTTTTGACTGTTTTTTGAGTGCATAAGCAGAACCTCTGCCATTGCCATAGGTGCACGTAGAATTGCTTGGCTCCAGGCATCTGATCTGGAGCTCTGGGTACAAGACAAACTGGGAAATATTCCTTGTACTGGTGAAAACCTGTTTGGTAAAGATTGGCAGGAAAAGACCAATGAGTTGGATGCTGACAACTGCACCTTGGATAGATTGTCCAAGTCCACAGCTGATCCTGCAAGAAAGATCTTTTAAGAAGCCATTCTTTTCTAAAGAGAAGAAATATTATCCTGCTTATTCTCAGCAGGGACGTTCTGCAGGTCAGCTTGTCAGAAAAGGTCAGCAACCATCCAAACAAAGCAAAGCAAAGACTGCTAAGCCTCAACCGTCCCAGCAGTCTCAGCCTCCACAAGGCCTTTGACTTTCAGCTAGAGAACTTAGCCTTCCTGCCTCTCATGGGACCAGAGCCTTCCACCATTCCAGGAAGGTTGTGTCACTTTGCCCCCAGATGGGGGGAAAATAACAGCAGAGCATTGGACACTCCATCATAAGAGGGGTACAAGCTTCATTTTTCAAGCATGCCCCCTCCCACAATGATAAGGCAGTTCAATTCTCCGACCCCTCTCATCAACCTGTTAAGTCAGGAGGTCACTATGCTTCTTGCCCAAGGGGCAATAGAAGAAGTACCCATCCATCAGCAGGGTACAGGGTTTTACTCCCCCTATTTCCTTATCCCAAAGAAAACAGGGGGATGCAGACCTATCTTGGACCTCAGAGAGTTGAACAAATTCCTGGTCAAAGAGAAATTCAAGATGATTTCTCTCGGAACTCTGCTGCCATACCTTCAGAGTCAGGATTGGCTTTGTTCTCTAGATCTCAAGGATGCGTACACCCATGTTCTCATCCATCCAACTCACAGAAGGTTCCTTCGGTTCCTTTTTCAAGGAAAGCACTACCAATACAGGGTGCTTCCTTTTGGCCTGGCCTCAGCACCAAGAGTGTTCATGAAATGCATGGCTGTGGTAGCAGCATTTCTCCGCACTCTAGGGATATTCGTCTTCCCCTACTTAGACAACAGAATTAGAGGCCAGGACTTCTCTATCCTGCACAATGCGTATCCTTCAGTATTTGGGTCTGGTAATCAACATCCCAAAATCCAGTCTAACTCCCACTCAGTCTTTAGAGTTCATAGGAGCTTTGCTGGATACCAGAAAGGCAAGGGCCTATCTCCCCCAGGCCCGTTGCCTTCGCATGGTGCAGTTAGTTTCTCAAGCAGTGCTAAAGCCTCATCTCACTGCCCAAGAAATGCTACTACTAGGCCACATGGCATCTACTGTGCATGTGGTTCCGTATGCCTGCCTCCGTATGAGGGCAGCCCAGTGGACTTTATCCACTCAGTGGACCCAGGCATCAGGATGCCTGTCAAGACAAAATAGAAAACACAAGTCTCCTTATTTTGTCCCTCCAGTGGTGGAAGTCCACTCAAAACCTGTTGCTGGTGTCCCCGTTTCAACAACCCTTACCCCAGGCAACTCTCAAAACAGATGCTTCTCCTATGGGTTGGGGAGCTCATCTGCAAGACCTCTCCACCCAAGGCACCTGGTCTTCACAGGAGACTCATCTACATATCAACCTCTTGGAGCTCAGAGCAATCTTCCTTGCTCTTCGAGTGTTCCACACCCTGCTCAGCTACAAGACAGTCCTCATTCATACGGACAATCAAGTAGCCATGTTCTACGTGAACAAGCAGGGGGGAACAGGCTCTCTGTTGCTTTGCAATGAAGCTTTGCAACTATGGGCCCTCGCCAGAGAGCATCAGATTCATCTCCTGGCAGTGTATCTTCCAGGCATACAAAACTCTTGGGCAGACTCAGTCGAGTTCTGCTTCCACACGAGTGGTCTCTGCATGCAGACCAGGTGGACAAGATTTTTCAAATTTGGGGAACCCTGGACATAAACCTCTTTGCAAGTCCATGGAATGCCAAACTTCCCCGGTTCTGTTCCAGAATTCCAGCTCAGGGGGGCTCAGGCCAGGGATGCTTTCCTCCTTTACTGGGGTCAAGACTTCCTGTATGCCTTTCCACCCATTCCCCTAATTCCCAAGACCCTGTTTAAGCTTCAGAGAGACAAAGGCCATATGATTCTCATAGCTCAACATTGGCCACGGCAGGTGTGGTACCCTCTACTTCTACATCTCTGTTAAGCTCCCTCCCTGGAGTTAGGATCTGCTCCAGATCTCCTATCTCAGGAGGACAGCATGTTATGGCAACCCAATCCCCAGTCTCTACATCTCAGGGCTTGGTTGCTGAAGGGCTAGATTTCCATGATCTTAATCTCCCTCAGCAAGTAAAAGATATTCTTTTTGCTTCCAGGAAACCTTCCACAAGACGCTCTTATGCTGTCAAGTGGAAAAGATTTACCATATGGTGTTCACAGAAGGGTCTTAACCCCCCTTGCGATACCTCTGGAATCATTGCTGGAGTATCTCCTTCTTTTATCCAGTGCAGGACTTAAGACTAACTCAGTAAGAGTCCATTTGAGTGCTATTGCAGCTTCCTTTAAGCCTCTAAATGGACAGCCTATTTCCTCTCATCCCCTTATAGCAAGATTTATGAGAGGCCTTCTTCTAACTAAGCCTCCCATTAGGCCACCACCGGTGGCTTGGGACTTAAACCTGGTTCTTGGGTAGCTCATGAAGCCACCTTTTGAACCTTTAGCTACTACCTCCTTGAAATTCCTTTCTTGGAAAGTTATCTTTCTCATTGCAATCACATCACGTTGCATCAGTGAGTTGCAAGCACTAGTAGCTGATCCACCTTATACAAGGTTCCATCATGACAAGGTAGTCCTTAGGACTCATCCACACTTTATGCCAAAGGTGGTCTCGCCTTTTCATCTAAACCAAGCGGTCTACCTACCTGTGTTTTTTCCAAGGCCTCATGCATCAAATGCATAAAGGAACCTTCATACTTTGGACTGTAAAAGAGCTTTAGCCTTTTACTTACAAAGAACACAGCAACATAGAAAGCCCTCTCAACTCTGTTGCTTTTGATCCTTCTCATTTGGGACTTCCAGTCTCCAAGAGAACACTTATCTAACTGGTTTGCTCAGTGTATTTCCTTTGCCTATCAGAGTAAGAATCTTCCTCTGGAGGGCCCTGTCACAGCTCACAATGTGAGAGCCATGGCAGCTTCAATGGCTCATCTGCACTCTGTGTCTATTGACGACATCTGTCGAGCAGCCACCTGGGCCTCGGTTCATTCCTTCACAGCCCATTACTGCTTGGACAAGGACTCCCGCCGGGATGCCTTGTTTGGTCAGGCTGTTCTTCAACACCTGTTCCATACCTAATCAACTCCTACCCGCCATCCCTGTGGGATGCCAGAGATCCATGGGGGGAAGTGGATCCCTGGTTCAGGGACACACAACTTCTGGGGTCTCTCCCTGGCATCTAAAGCTAGGGAGTCCCCATATGTGAAGACTACATTTCTGCTTGTTCCTGGAGATAGCATAGTTACTCACCTGTAACAGGTGATCTCCGGGAACAGCAGGAATTTAGTCTTCATAACCCACCCACCTCCCCTAGGAGTTGCATCTATCTATCTCTTTCCCTTTCCCTTTCCCTCTCTCTCTCTTTGTCTCAGCTTTAAACTCAACTGGAGAGAGGCAGTTGGGAAAGGCGGGAAGGCAGCACGCAGGTGCTGTGGGATGCTCCCAAAAGCTTTCTAATTGGACGCTGGGGAGCGTTCCCGCGCAGGCTCCGTCGGTACCGACGTACCCATATGTGAAGACTAAATTCCTGCTGTTCCTGGAGATCACCTGTTAAGATGAGTAACTATGCTATCTGGTAAGTAAAATGTCACCTTCCACCAGTTCTATAGAATATTGATCTCGGCAGTGCACAGCAGACCAATAAAACAATCTAATACATATCATCTAATAAAGCCATTATAGATTCAACAGAAAGAGCCAAAGGCTAGAATAAATAAATGATCTTTCAACTTCTTAGGGAATTGAGAACAACTGGACTCCAAATCTAATGCCACAGGGAGAGTATTTCATAGGGACTGCCTCAAACTGAAAAGGGTGTTCTTCATGTAAGTGCTATGCAAATGGGAGAAACTCATGATGCATTTGTGTCTGTGGATCTCAGACAACATCCTGATTGAGGTTTAATTAAGTCTGGCTAAATATGATAGACTACCATTACATAAAACCATATAAATTATAAATTAATTTTAAGATCTATTCAAAAAGCAGAAAAAAGTATTATTTTTTTCAAAACCAATGAAATATGTTCTGTTAATTCACAAGAGTGGTTGCAGGCAAACTACAAAGTTCATATCCCTGTATTAACATCTAATGTTGCCGCCTGTTATTACTTGTTACTTATTTCTAGTTCATTGTAAACTGTTCTATACAAACCGTTGTACTGTTTTCATTATATGTAAACCACACTGATTTCAAAGAGCGTGGTATATAAAAGCAAATAAATAAACAAAGAGCATTCAGTATCCAGATGACCAAAAATTAAAGATTTACAAGATTTGAAGGAAATATGAAGGACTAATCATAAGAACATAAGATATGCCATACTGTGTCAGACCAAGGTCCATCAAGCCCAGTATCCTGTTTCCAACAGCGGCCAATCTAGGTCATACGTACCTAGCAGTTTCCCCAAAAGACACAGGTTCCACAATGCTTGTATTGGGTCAAGCATTGATATCCTGGGTCCCTTTTTAATAATGGTTTATGGACCTTTCCTCCAGGAACTTGTCCAAACCTTTTTTAAACCCAGCTACACCAACAGCCTTTACTACATCCTCTGGTAACATATTCCAGAGTTTTGATTACATGTTGAGTGAAAAAATATTTTCTCTTATTAGACTTAGATAGTTTTCCCTGTAGCTTCATTGCATGTCCCCTAGTCTTTCTATATTCTGATAAAGTAAACAATCGATCTACGTTTACCCGTTCCACTCAGTTCATTAATTTATAGACTTCTATCATATCTCCCCTCAGCCGTCTCTTTTCCAGGTTAAAGAGCCCAACCTTTTTTAGCCTTTCTTCATAGGGGTATCCTTCCATCCCCTTTACCATTTTTGGTGGCTCTTCTCTGAACCTTTTCTAATAATGCTATATCCTTTTTAATATACGGCGACCAGAATTGCACACAATATTAAAGGTGCGGTCTCACCATGGAACGATATAGAGGCATTATAATATCCTTTTGTTTTATTTTCTATTCCTTTCCTTATGATACCTAGCATTCTATTTGCTGTCTTGGCCACCGCTGCACACTGGGCGGAGGGTTTTAATGTTATCCACAATGACGCCTAAATCTTTTTCTTGGGTGGTGGTTCCTAATGTGGAACCTTGCATCGTGTAACCATAGTTTGGGTTGTTCTTCCCTAGGTGCATAACTTTGCACTTGTCCACGTTAAATTTCATCTGTTATTTTGATGCCCAGTCTTCCAATTTATCAAGATTATCTTGCAATTTTCCACAATCCTCTTGGGTTTTAACATCTTTAAATAGTTTTGTGTCATCTGCAAATTTGATAACCTCACTCGTTATTCCGTTATCTCCAGGAACAAGCAGGAAGGAGTCTTCACATATGGGTACGTCGGTACCGACGGAGTCTGCGCGGGAACGCTCCCCAGCGTCCAATCAGAACGCTTTTGGGAGCATCCCACCACACCTGCGTGCTGCCTTCCCGCCTTTCCCAACTGCCTCTCCTCAGTTTTCGTTTTTCCGCGGAGCCGGCAGGATGTTCTCCTGTCACCGCAGAAAATTCTTCCTTTATTTTTGTTTTTTCTTGTTGTCGCGTCTGCCTTCCCTCGACGCACCGATACCGCCGGTGTTTTCTTCTTTCTTTCTTCCTCAAATTTTTACTTTCGTAGGGAATTTTTCCCTGTTTAGTGCCTGACGGTTTTTTCGGCCTGCTAGGCCTCTCACTTTCCTTCATGGAAACGCCAGCCACTATTTTAAAACATGTTTCAACTGTGGCGGTACCAAATTAGTTAGACACCCATAACTGGTGCCTCCCATGTTTGGGTCCTGACCACTATCCACTGAAGTGTCCCTCCTGCAGTAGTATTTCCAGAAGTCTTCAGCATCGAGCTCAACTCGATACGCGGTTCCCATCAGTGAGGGTATCGCCTACAACTTCTTTTTCATAGGATCAGGTAACCAAACAAAAGTCTGTAAAGACTAGGCAGTCCTCGGGTGGTAGATCTCATGTTCAGCATCGAGATGCCTCTGGCCTTGCCCCCGAGGACAAATTGGCTTTAAAACCCCGGCGGGAGTCTTCGGCCTCCAAAGCACTAACGAGATTTCAGGTTGTTCCCGGGGTCTTTACTTCTACGAACGTACCTGAGCCATGCTCGGTGGTGGTATCTGCTTTGAGCGGTGCCGGTACCCCAGCATCGGCAATGGTGTTGGATGAAATATTCCACACCGATGATTGCAGTCTAGAGCTCTCGGTATCTTCGGTGCTGTTAGAGTCTCTACAGACCGATCTTCCATTATCAGTATCGATCCCGGTACCGGTTCTGGTATCCACGTCTGTACCCTCCAGGTGTGCTTTGATAGACTCGCTGCTTTCGATGCCGAGTCTAGAATTGATCTCTAGCCTGGACGATTGGGTACCGACTTTTCTCGGTACCGACCTCGGACGGTGCCGAAGACATTGTCCCGGGGATCAAAGTCAGGCGCTCTCGGTACCTTTGGTACCGTTAGAGTCGCCTCAGACTGATCTTTCAATATCGGTACCGGCTGCGATACCACCGCCGGTACCGTTTTCTGTGTTTCCATCGGTATCGGTGCCTTCCATGCTTACTTCCACAAACTCGCTTCCTTCGGTACCGAGTTTGGAATCCATCCCTGGCATGGATAATATTCCACCGATTTGTCGCGGCACCGGCCTCCAGCGGTACCGACGACTATCCTTTCAGAATAATCCGATGCTCAACCCTTTCGGGTCTTGTACTCCAATGGATCCGAATCAATCCATTAATGCCAAGACTAGATCTTCAGCAGATCTAAGCTTTACTCCTCATGATAGAGGATCCCCTTTTGGGGAAATTTCTTTTCAAGCATTCCTGCTTGATATGGCAAGGTTACTTGCCATTTCTATACCTGATCAAGATCCTGCACCAGGGGATTCAGAGCTTCTGCATATCCCTGAGAATCCAAAGGAGGTCGTCATGCTTCCTTTGCATCAAACCTTACAGGATCTTTTACTTAGAATGTGGGAAACTCCTTTAAAGGTATACCCACCTTCAAGGGCCACTGACTCTCTGTACAAGGTGCCCCCTTCTCCAGGTTTTCAAAAGACTCAACTTCCTCCTCATTCTATTGTTGTGGAATCAGCAATGAGGCGTGTTAAGAGTGCTAAAAGGCACTCTTCTTATCCGCCAGGTCGTGAGTCTAGAACCTTAGATGCCTTTGGACGTAAAAGCTTCCAGGCATCCATGTTTTCAACAAGAATTCTCTCATATATTTTCTATATGGGATTATCTCTTGAAGAGGTCACCAACAGTTTGCTGTTTTTGACTCCTTTTCTTCAAGATCTCAAAAGAGCAGACTACTCTTTACTGGTTAGTCATGTTCAAAATATCTCTAGGTTCCTTACTTGTGCTACCCTGGACTGTTTTGAATCTGTTAGCAAAACTTCTGCTATAGCCATAGGGGCATGACGAATGGCCTGGCTCCAAGCTTCGGACTTGGACAAATGGTTACAGGAAAGCCTGGGAAATACTCCTTGTACTGGGGAGAATCTATTTAACAAAGAGACTTTACGCCAAGCTGGTCAGTTAACCACTAACACTATTGCTTTCAAAGGATTGTCAACACCTTCCTCTATCCCAGGGGGTAGCAGATCTTCTACCAAACTTTATTCACCCAAGGGGAAAAAGTTTTATACATTCTCTACCCATCACACAGCTGTTTCCAAACCAGGGAAACATCAAACCAGGCTAAAGAAACCACAACCTCAACCACTTCAGCAAACCCAGCAGCCGCAGGGTTGCTGATAGATTCTTCATTGAATCCTTCTTCCTGTTTTGAGCTTTAGAACCTGTAGTCTGCTTCTTCTCTTTACAAGCATCTACACCGGTTCCATCCTGAATTTTACACATGTCTCTCTTTTAAAGAGACATCCTTCCTTTTAGCTCATACAGCTTCTTAGGATGATTATGCTTTACAGGTAGTAAGTTACTCCTCTTCCTCCTAAGTAGACAGAGGAGTAACAACTGTCAATAAGGTTGCTATGCCTTTACCTTTGACAGTTTCTCCTGTATCAGCATGTCACATATTACTTTTTCAGAAATTTACTCCATCGTAAGTCTTTTTTCAACTCTGTCCCTTTTACTAAGACTTTTTGGTCTGTAAGAATGATACCACTTAACTGGAGGGCTTATCCCTAAGTCCCTGAGTTTTCTGCCTATTCCATTAAAGGGTTTTCATTTAGAGTTGTCTTCCCCTTACAATTTTTTGTTTTGTGGCAGCTTCTCAGACAAGGACGGAGTCTTACCACTCCTACTTATGTCTGTAGGTCCTTTTTTCAAATCTTGGGACCTAAAATTTGTTCTGCTGCCCTAACAATAGCTAAAATTGTAAGGGCTCTTAGTGGTTAGACCACTGACTTGAGGACCAAGCAACCAGGGGTTGATCTCCAATATCAATCCTTTCTGGCCTTAGTACTATGTCCCAGACAGGCTAAGAAATTTTTCTGGCTTTATTGTTGCAGACATATCAGCATACCTTCTATCCTTAGCCTTCGCTAATCCTTGGGGTTTGGCGCAGTAGTTCAGGTTACATACTGGCTCTTAAACAGCCAGTTTTTCTTCTAACCAACCTGCAACATGCTCTCTGCATCTCTACAGAGCAGCTCTTCACTATGGGCCCTTGCTTGAGAGCAAATAATTCCAGATGGTTAGGAAGGGCTTTACCTAGTCATGACTAATAGGTTCTTCCCTACCCTTACAATTCCCATTAAAGTCTTTCTACTATAAAGGACATAGGCCTTTAATTACGTAAAGACCTAAAGAATTACTCAATTCCCTGGGTTGGTTCACATCTTCAGTGGACCCCTTCACCAGGGATGGTTCTCTTTTCGTAACAGCCAGTCCTTGTCTTGTATTTTCTTTCCACCCTCAATTCTTCATGGGGGAAATTCATATTGAGCGCAAGAATGCATGATACCATATTTACCCTTCTATGAGGGCAAAATGAGTATCTCATTTCATTGCGTCGTCTTCTCCAGCTGCCATACTGGAGTTATGGAAGGATCCAGACTTACTGCCTGCGGATTAAAAATATCTTCTGCATTTTTTCACATAGGCCTCCATTCCTGGTTGCTCAAGGGCTAGAATTCTTACAGGACTCTAGACTTCTCCTTGTCAGTGAGAGCACTCCCTTAGCTCTCCCACGCATAACCAGGGAGAATGGATTCTCTAAACCTCTCCTCAAGCAGGTATTCCCTTCTTGTTATTAGATGAATCTTTCTCTCTGCACATATCCCTATGTGGGTGTATATCTATCTATCTATCTATCTATCTATCTATCTATCTATCTATATATATATATATATATATCTATATCTATATATCTAATGGGTGTATATATTTTGTTTCCTATAGGGCTCCGACAGATAGTCACTATCCCTATCAATGCTGCTCCAGCATGCTTAGGGTTCTACATAAACGACCACTTCTCTGTGGTACTTACAAGATTTTTTCACCATAACCTTCAGGTTAGGTACATCTGAAGTCCTCCATGTACCATCTTTTCCTAAGTGATTTCAATTAGGAAGGACATTCCGAATCTTCAGAAAATAGGAGGCTACAATGCCTCATACTCTGTCCTTCTTTGTCATCGGATATAGGGGTCTTCAATACCCTTTTTTCTCCTATAAGAACTATGTCTCTTTAAGGTCAAAAGAGCTTCAGGCTTATCTAATAAGGACTTCTGCGTTTTTCCACAAAAGTCCTGCCTCATTGAACTACCCCAGTTTCCTTTGGGACTTTTTCTCACCCCAAAGGTTCTGACCTCAACCTGTCTTTTGCACAGTTCATTTATCTCTGCTCTACATTGAGGTACTCCTTGAGGATATTCTGCTGGTTCATATTAGCACATCCATATGAACCTCCATTAACTTTTTACAATACCACCAGGTGAGGTCCATATTAGTATATTGCTTTTCATTATTACTACTAGATATTCTCTGCACAGGGTCTCCTATCTAGGCGTCATGTCTGGTCCAGCTGTTCCATAGTACATCTCTTTAGTTCAACTCCTACCCTCCATCCCCAGGATGCCTGAGGTTCTGTCAAATAGCATGGTTATTTCAGATTCGCAACATGCTGGGACTCCTCCAGGCATCTCAGCTTGGGAGTCCCCATATGTGAAGACTCATTCCTGCTTGTTCCTGGAGATAGCACAGTTACTTACCTGTAACAGGTGATCTCTGGGAACAGCAGGAATAAGTCTTCACAACCCACCCACCTCCACCTAGGAGTTGTATCTCTCTCTCTCTCTCTTTCCTCTCTCTCTCTCTCTCTCTTTGTCTCAGCTTTAAAACTTAACTGAGGAGAGGCAGTTGGGAAAGGTGGTAAGGCAGCACGCAGGCATGGTGGGATGCTCCCAAAAGCGTTCTGATTGGACGCTGGGGAGTGTTCCCACGCAGACTCCGTCGGTACCGACGAACCCATATGTGAAGACTTATTCCTGCTGTTCCCAGAGATCACCTGTTAAAGGTAAGTAACTGTGCTTTCCAGGTCATTTATGAATATGTCAAAAAGCAGCAGACCCAACACAGATCCTTGGGGTACCTTTCTCCACTGGGAAAATTGGCCATTTAGCCCTACCCTCTGCTTTCTATCTTTTAACCAGTTCCTGATCCACAATAGTACACTGCCTCCTATCCCATGACTCTTTAGTTTTGCCAAAAGTCTCTGATGAGGGACCTTGTCGGAGGCTTTCTGAAAGTCCAAATAGACTATATCAACTGACTCACCTTTGTCTACCTGTTTATTCACACCTTCAAAAAAACATAACATATTAGACAAGTTAGATCTTGTCTTACTAAAGCCACGTTGGCCATCTCCCATTAAGCCATGACTATCTACATGTTCAGCAATTTTGTTCTTTATGATGGTTTCTACCATTTTTCCTGGTACTGACGTCGGGCTCACTGGTCTGTAGTTTCCCAGATCACCCCTGGAACCCTTTTTAAAAATTGGCGTTACGTTTGCCATCCTCCAGTCTTCAGGTATTACAGATGATTTTAATGATAGTTCACAGATTACTAATAGCAGGTCTGCAATCTCATATTTCAATTCTTTCAACACCCTTGGATGTATATCATCCGGTCCAGGTGATTTGCTACTTTTCAGTTTATCAAATAGTTGTAATATTTCTTCCCGATGTATCAATATTTCCTTCAATTCTTCCACACCTTTAAATACCACTTCAGTCATGGGTAACATACCTACATCTTCCTCAGTAAAGACCAAAGCAAAGAATTAATTCAGTCTTTCCGCTATCGCCTTGTCGCCTCTTAGTGCCCCTTTAACCCCTCTATCATCTAATGGACCAACTGACTCTCTCGCAGGTTTTTTGCTATGAATGTACTTGAAAAAATCTTTATTTTGCGTTCTTGCTTCTGCAGCAATCTTCTTCTCAAATTCTCTGTTTGCCTGCCTTATCAATGCCTTGCGTTTAACTTGCCAGTGCTTGTGCTGTTTCCAGTTTTCGTTGTTTGGCTCTTTTTTCCATTTCCTGAAAGATGCTTTTTTGACAACAGCCTCTCTGACCTCACCTTTAAACCATGCTGGCAGTTTTTTGGACTTCCTTCCACTTTTCTTAAAGTGTGGAATACAGGTGGTCTGGGCTTCCAAGATAGTATTTTTCAACAACACCCAAGCTTGATGTAAGTCTTTGACATTTGCAGCTGCTCCTTTTAATTTTTTCTTAACTATTTTCCTCATTTTATCATAGTCTCCCGTTCGAAAGTTAAAAGGTAGGTACTGTGGATTTCCTTACCATCCCTCTTCCACTAATTAAATCAAATGCGATCATGCTATGATCACTATTGCCAAATGGCCCCAACACCCTTATCTTTTGCACCAAATCTGGTGTTCCACTAAGGACTAGGTCCAATATGGCTTCCCCTCTGGTCGGTTCATGAACCAGCTGCTCCAAGAAGCAGTAATTTATTTAATCTAGGAACTATCTCCAGGAACAAGCAGGAATGAGTCTTCACATATGGGTATCGTCGGTACTGACGGAGCCTGCGTGGGAACGCTCCCCAGCGTCCAGTAAGAAAGCTTTTGGGAGCATCCCACAGCGCCTGCGCGCTGCCTTCCCGCCTTTCCCAACCGCCTCTCTCCAGTTCTTCTTTTCCGTGGAGCCAGCAGGTCGTGTTCCTGTCACCGCAGAAGAATTCTTTATTTTTTTCTTATTTTTCTGTGTCGCGTCTGCCTTCTTCGATGTCAGACCGGTACCGCCGGTCTTTTCTTTTCTTTCTTATAAAAAAAAAATAAATTTTTTTCTCTCTTCAACTGTGCATTTTCGGTTTGGGCCTTAGGCCTGAACATTTTTTCTCCTCATGGAGAAGCCCGCTTCTGGGTTCATAAAGTGCACGAAGTGTGGCGGTACTATTTCTGTCACCGACACCCATGACTGGTGTCTAAAATGTTTGGGGCCTGACCATTCCATCACGGATTGTGTGTCCTGTACCATGATGTCTAAAAGAGGTCGGCAGAACCGAGCAGCCAAGCTCAGTATCCTGTTTCCCTCTGATGCAGCCTCGGTGGCATCGACTTCTTCCAGGGCTTCTTCTTCCTCCCATGCATCTCAGGTAACCAAACATAAATCTAGCCGGTCCTCGAAGGGCAAATCTCCCTCTAAGCATCGAGATGCCTCCGGGCTTGTCCTCTAGTATTCCGCACCGGCAAAACTACCCCGGCGGGAAGTTCCGGCTTCCAAAGCATTGTCTGTGGGGTCACAGGTTGACATCGATGGCTCGGCCTCGACTGATCACCTGTTGCCGTGTTCTGGGGTGCCGGTGGCCTCCACTGGTACCGACATCCAGACTCTGGTGGCGTCGATGGATCAGAAGATTCTGTCCATGCAGCGCACCCTAACGGCGTTTATGCAGGCTTCGACGCCTTCGGTACCGCAACAATCTCCATTGCCGGTACCGACTCCGGCACCGGCATCGTTCCCGGTGCCAGTACCGATAGCATCGACAGCGGCTTCGATGTCGACTGCAACGGTACCCTGTCCTATGATGCCCATCGGTACCGAACCGGTACCGCTTACTCCCGATGTCGATCCCACTCGGTACGCGTATCGGGCTTTACAGGAGCATCCAGACAGGCGATACTTCGATTCCTCCGAAGACTCTGAGTCGGAGGCTTCTATCGAGGCACCGGTACTTCTTCCTCAGGAGTCTGATTCTCCAAAACGAAGAATGTCTCCTCCAGAAGACTTGTCTTTTCAGGACTTCATTAGGGAAGTGTCTAGGGGCCTCTCCATTACAGTGGCCCCTGAGTCAGAGCCTAGAGCCAAGCAACTAGATATTTTGCAATATCCTAAGGCTCCTAAAGAAGCAGCTACTTTACCTATTCATGAGATTCTCTATGATCTCATGTTGAGCATGTGGGAGACTCCTCTTACTACCTCTCCTCATTCTCGTAGATTAGACACCATGTACCGTGTCCCTCCTTGTCCTGGCTTTCATAAGTCTCAGCTTCCTCACCACTCTATTGTGGTAGAGTCTGCCATGAGGAAAATAAAGAGTGCAAAGAGACACTCATCTAATCCTCCAGGACGTGAATGTAGGACCCTTGATGCCTTTGGCCGAAGGGTTTTCCAAGCCAATATGCTTGCTGCCAGAATCAACTCCTATAGTCTCTATAAGGAGATGTTTCTAAAAAGTCACAGATCATCTGCAGACTTTAGCTCCTTTTATTTCAGAAGATAAAAGGCAGGAATTTCTCACTTGGCTTAAACATGCCCAAGATGTTTCCAAATTTTCCAACCGTGCAGCCTTTGACTCTTTTGAGTGTGTAAGCAGAGCCTCGGCTACTGCCATAAGTGCACGTAGAATTGCTTGGTTACAAGCCTCTGATTTGGAACTTTGGATCCAAGATGAACTGGGAAATCTTCCTTGCACAGGTGAAAACCTTTTTGGCAGGGATTGGAAAGCAAAGGCCACTCAGATGGATGCTGAGAACTCTGCTTTGGATTGACTTTCAAAGTCTACCTCTGCTCCTGCTAAGAAAAGATTGTTCAAGAAGACAGCCTTTTCTAAAAAGTGAAGATACTATCCTGCTTATGGTCAGCAGGCATCTTCTGCAGGTCGTTTTGCTGCAAAGCGTCAGCAACCACCTAAACAGGCCCAAGTCCAAGGCTGCCAGGCCTCCCACGGCTCAGCAGCCTCAGCCTCCTCAGGGCCTTTGACTTGCAACTAGAGAACTTAGCCTTTCTGGCTCCGGAAGAACCAGAGCCCCTCACCATTCCAGGAAGGTTGGCTTACTTTGCTCCCAGATGGGAGCAAATCACAGCAGAGCAATGGACCCTCTCCATTATAAGGGAAGGGTACAAGCTTCATTTCTTAAACCTTCCTCCCCACACCATGGTGAGACAGTTCAATTCTCCAACATCTCTCCTCAACCTTCTGGGTCAGGAGATTGCTACCCTTCTTGCCCAAGGGGCAATAGAAGAAGTACCCCTTCTTCAACAGGGCTCAGGGTTCTACTCCCCTTATTTTCTTATTCCAAAGAAAATAGGGGGCTACAGACCCATATTAGATCTCAGAGAATTGAACAAGTTTCTATTCAAAGAGAAATTCAAGATGATTTCTCTCGGTACTCTACTGCCATACCTTCAGAGTCAGGCTTGGCTTTGTTCTCTAGATCTCAAGGATGCATACACCCATGTCCTCATCCATCCAACACACAGAAGGTTCCTTCGGTTCCTTTTTCAAGGAAAGCACTACCAATACAGGGTGCTTCCTTTCGGTCTGGCCTCTGCACCAAGAGTGTTCATGAAATGCATGGCAGTAGTAGCTGCATTTCTACGCACTCTAGGAATATTCGTTTTCCCATATCTGGACGACTGGCTCATTCGAGCTCCATCCCAGTCAGAGGCCCAGATTTCTCTAACCTGCACAATGCGTGTCCTTCAGTATTTGGGACTGGTAATAAACATCCCAAAATCCCATCTCACCCCTACTCAGTCCCTGGAGTTTATAGGGGCCCTGCTGGATACCACAACTGCAAGGGCCTATCTTCCTCAGGCCTGTTGCCTACGCTTGGTGCAGTTAGCCTCCCAGATACAGTTAAAGTCCCATTTAACTGCTCGAGAGATGTTACAAATACTAGGCCACATGGCATCCACCGTGCATGTGGTTCAATATGCTGGCCTTCACATGAGGGCAGCTCAATGGACTTTGTCCACCCAATGGACTCAGGCATCAGGTTGCCTGTCAGACAAAATAGCAAACTCCAGTCGCCTATTTTGGTCTCTCCAGTGGTGGAAGTCCCCTCCAAATCTGTTGCTGGGGTCCCCTTTTCAGCAGTCGCTACCTCAAGCAACTCTAACAGATGCTTCTCCAATGGGTTGGGGAGCTCATCTTCAGGATCTCTCCACCCAGGGCATCTGGTCTCCACAGGAGACGTCTCTGCATATCAATCTCTTGGAACTCAGAGCAATATTCTTAGCTCTCAGAGTGTTCCATTCCCTGCTCAGCTACAGGACAGTCCTCATCCATACGGACAACCAAGTAGCCATGTTCTATGTAAACAAGCAGGGCGGGACTGGCTCTCTGTCGCTTTGCAACGAAGCTTTGCGACAGTGGGCCTTCGCCAGAGAGCATCACATCCATCTTCTGGCAGTATATCTTCCAGGCGTTTAAAACTCTTGGGTGGACAGACTCAATCGAGTTCTGCTTCCACACGAGTGGTCCCTCCACATGGACCAGGTAGCCAGGATCTTTCGAATTTGGGGAACCCCGGACATAGACCTCTTTGCAAGTCCGTGGAATGCCAAACTTCCCCGGTTCTGTTCCAGAATTCCGTGTCAGGGAGTTCAAGCCAAGGATGCCTTCCTCCTTCACTGGGGTCAAGACTTCCTTTATGCTTTTCCACCAATTCCCCTAATTCCCAAGACACTATTCAAGCTTCAGAGAGATCAAGGGACCATGATCCTCATAGCACCACACTGGCCACGCCAAGTGTGGTACCCTCTACTTCTGCATCTCTCTCAAGCTCCTTCCCTGGACTAGGGCTCTGCACAAGACCTCCTGTCCCAGGAAGAGGGAACTTTGTGGCACCCAAACCCCCAGTCGCTCCATCTCAGGGCTTAGTTGCTGAGGGCCTAGTCCTTCAAGATTTTCATCTCTCTCAGCAAGTCAGATGTTATTCATGCCTCTATAAAGTCTTCTACTAGACGTTCCTATGCTTTCAAATGGAAAAGATTTACCATTTGGTGTTCAGAGAAGGGTCTAAATCCTCTTGCAATACCTCTGAATTCTCTACTAGAGTATCTCCTGCATCTATCCCATGCAGGTCTGAAAACAAATTCAGTAAGAGTCCATTTGAGTGCTATTGCAGCGTCCCTCAAGCCTCTCAATGGACAACCTATTTCCTTTCATCCTCTTATAGCAAGATTCATGAGAGGCCTTCTTTTAACTAAACCTCCCATTAGACCACCTCCAGTGGCATGGGACTTAAACCTGGTTCTTGGCCAGCTCATGAAGCCACCCTTTGAACCTTTAGCCACCACCTCCTTGAAATTTCTTTCTTGGAAGGTTATTTTTCTCATTGCAGTCACCTCAGCACGCTGCATCAGTGAGTTGCAACTTTGGTGGCTAATCCACCTTATACAAGGTTCCATCATGATAAGGTAATCCTCAGGACCAATTCACACTTTATGCCTAAAGTGGTCTCTCCTTTTCATCTGAACCAAGAGGTATATTTACCTGTCTTTTTTCCAGGACCTCATGCATCAAATGCAGAGAGGAATCTTCATACCTTCGATTGTGAGAGAGCTCTTGCTTTTTACTTACAAAGAACACAGCAACATAGAAAGTCTTCTCAAATCTTTGTTGCTTTTGATCCTTCTCATTTAGGACTTCCAGTCTCTAAGAGAACACTGTCCAACTGGATTGCTCAGTGTATTTCTTTCGCCTTCCAGAGTAGAAACCTTTCTCTGGAGGGCCATGTCACAGCTCACAATGTGAGAGCCATGGCAGCCTCAATGGCTCATCTAAACTCTGTGTCCATCGACCAAATCTGTTGAGTGGCCACCTGGGCCTCGGTTCATACCTTCACAGCCCATTACTGCTTGGACAAGGACTCCCGCCGGGATGCCTTGTTTGGTCGGGCTGTTCTCAAACACCTGTTCCATTCCTAATCAACTCCTACCCACCTACCCTGGTTGGATGCCGGAGATCCATGGGAGGAGGTAGAGTCCTTTCCAAGGACACACAACCTGGGGTCTTCCCCTGGCATCTGCAGCTAGGGAATCCCCATATGTGAAGACTCGTTCCTGCTTGTTCCTGGAGATAGCACAGTTACTTACCTGTAACAGGTGATCTCTGGGAACAGCAGGAAATAAGTCTTCACAACCCACCCACCTCCCCTAGGAGTTGTATCTCTCTATCTTTCCTTTCCTCTCTCTCTCTTTGTCTCAGCTTTAAAACTCGAACTGGAGAGAGGCAGTTGGGAAAGGCGGGAAGGCAGCACGCAGGCGCTGTGGGATGCTCCCAAAAGGTTTCTTACTGGACACTGGGGAGCGTTCCTGCGCAGGCTCCGTCGATACCTATGATACCCATATGTGAAGACTTATTCCTGCTGTTCCCAGAGATCACTTTTTACAGGTAAGTAACTGTGCTTTATCTCCCTAGCATGTCGTGCTGTGACACTGACCCAGTCGATACCGGGGTAATTGAAATCACCCATTATTATTACTGTGCTGTAACTTTTGTTAGCTTCTTGATTTCTTTGAGCATTTCATCATCCATTTGTTCATTCTGGCCAGGCAGTCGGTAGTACACCCCCACTGCCATCGCCTTCCCCTTTTTACATGGAATTTCAATCCATAGAGATTCTACAGCAAATTTTGTTTCCTGCAAAACTTTAATCCTTTGTGACGCAATGCCTTCTCTAACATAGAGTGCAACTCCTCCACCAATTCGATCAGCTCTATCATTATGATATAGTTTGTACCCAGGTATCACAGTGTCCCACTGTTTGTCCTCCTTCCACCATGTCTCTGAGGTTCCAATCATATCTAACCTTTCATTTAGTGCTATATATTCTAACTTTCCCATCTTATTGTTTATACTTCTAGCATTTGCATACAAGCATTTTAGAGACTGTATTTCATTCATATTAATTTGGCTATTGGTAGGCATGGGTAATTTGGAATCTTTAAGCTCTGTCTACTCCATACTCAAGGGCATTTGGGCTGCTTTACTCTTTTTGGAACCTCTCTGCTTTTGGTAGTATCCTTTAAGGATACATTCTTCCGAACTATGCTCTCTTGTGCGACTGTCGGCTTTCCCCTATTATCTAGTTTAAAAGCTGCTCTATCTCCTTTTTTAAGGTTAATGCCAGCAGCCTGGTTCCATCCTTGTTAAGGTGAAGCCCATCCCTTCGGAAGAGCCCCTCCTTTCCCCAGAATGTTCCCCATTTCCTAACAAATCCAAAACCCTCATCCTTGCACCATCGTCTCCTGCATGCATTGAGACTCTGGAGCTCTACCTGCCTTTTGGGTCCTGCGCGTGGAACAGGAAGCATTTTGGAGAACGCTACCCTGGAAGTTCTGGATTTCAACTTCCTACCTAAAAGCCTAAATTTAACCTCCAGAACCTCCCTACCACATTTTCCTGTCTCATGTGTACTGACATGTACCAAGACAGCAGACTCCTCCCCAGCACTATCTAAGACCATCTCCAGGAACAAGCAGGAATAAGTCCTCACATATGGGTACGTCGGTACCGACGGAGCCTGCGCGGGAAAGCTCCCCAGCTTCCTAGAATGGAAGCTTTTGGGACCTCCCACTGCACATGCGCACTGCCTTCCCGCCTTCCTGAACAGCTCTCCTCAGTTTCCCTTTTTCCGCGGAGCCAGCAGGTCGTGTATCCTGTCACCGCTGAAGAAATTGTAGTTTTTTGTTTTGTTTCTTTAGACCGCGTACCTGCCTTCCCATACCGATACCGGTATCGCCGGTCTTCCTTTTTCTTTCTTGAAAAATTATTTTCTTTTCTTTTATTATTTTTCAGCACTTGGTCACTTCAGTTAGGCCTTCAGGCCTACTTGAATTCTCCACATGGAGAAGCCAGCCCCTGGATTTAAGAAGTGTACCAAGTGTACTGCTGTAATATCAGTCACAGACACCCATGAATGGTGTCTTAAATGTTTGGGGCCTGACCACTCCATTCCGGACTGCCCTTCCTGCTCCCAAATGTCTAAGCGTGGGCTGCAGAACCGGGCCAACAAATTCCATGTGCTGTTTGCTTCAGAGAATCCAACATCACAGTCATCCAGGTCATCATCCCCGGATGGATCTCAGGTAACCAAACCTTCTGTGGGCAAGTCCTCAAAGAGCAAATCTCCTTCAAAGCATCGAGAGGCTCTTAGTTTTGAGGACCCTGCCCCAGCCAAACAGCCCCGGCGGGAAGCCCTACCTTCCAAAACGCCAATACAGGGGCTACAGGTTGACATCGATGGCACGGCCTCGACAGATCACCTGTTGGACTGCTCTGGGGTACCGGCCCATACCGGTACCGACATCCAGGCAGCCGTGGCGTCTATGGGCAATACTGTCCAATCCATGCAGCAGGCCGTCATGGCTTTCATTAAAGCTGCAACGCCATCGGTACCGCTTCCAGCGGTTCCGGGCCCGGTTCCGGTATCGTCCGCCATGCCGGAACCCAGGCCTTCCTCTTCTAAACGCAAATCGGTACCGTATGGGCTTTCGCTCCATACCGCTTCCATACCCGGTACGCCCGATGTCGATACCGATCGGTATGCGTATCGTGCGTTGGAGGAAACTAGAGAATACACCGATTCCTCTGAGGATTTTGTCTCCTCTGATGAGTCTGCAGAGCTCTCCCTTGACCTTCCTGAGGAACCTTCTTCTCCAAAAAGGAGAATGTCTCCTCCAGAGGATTTGTCCTTTCAGGACTTTATTTTAGAAATGGCTAAAGGCCTTTCTATCACTACCTCCTCTGAAAGGGAACCAAGGTCAAAAAGATTGGATATTTTAGGATACTCTAAGTCTCCTAAAGAAGCAGTTACTCTGCCTATCCATGAAATCCTTCAGGAACAATTGATGGATTTCTGGGAGAACCCTTTAACTCTGTCTCCTTATTCCCGT
This sequence comes from Ichthyophis bannanicus, assembly GCA_033557465.1. NCBI lineage: Eukaryota > Metazoa > Chordata > Amphibia > Gymnophiona > Ichthyophiidae > Ichthyophis > Ichthyophis bannanicus. The sequence continues at coordinate 353,124,123 of CM066038.1, forward strand.
AGGTTGGACACCATGTATCGGGTCCCTCCTTCTCCTGGTTTTCAGAAAACTCAATTGCCTCACCACTCCATTGTGGTAAAGTCTGCAATGAAAAAGATCAAGAGTACTAAAAGGCACTCTTCTACACCTCCAGGAAGGGAATGTAAGACACTGGACTCTTTTGGTAGGAAAATCTTCCAGGCTAGTATGCTTATAGCCAGGATTAATTCCTACAGCCTCTATATGGGCATGTTCCTAGGGGAACTTGCAAAGAAAGTACGGCATTTTGCCCCCTTTATCCCTGAGGATAAACAGGAGGACTTCCTTTCTGTTGTGAAACAACTTTTAGATGTTTCTAAGTTCTCCAACAGAGCTGCCTTTGATTCCTTCGAAGGAGCCAGCAGAGCTTCTGGCATTGCTATCGCAGCCAGACGTCTGGCTTGGCTCCAGGCTTCTGATCTGGAACCCTGGGTTCTAGATGGCTTACGGAATCTGCCCTGTACAGGTGAGAACTTATTCGGTGCAGAGTGGCAAGTTAAGGCCACTCAAATGGACGCTGAAAATGCCACCTTAGAGAGACTTTCTAAGTCCACTTCTACTCCCACTAAGAAGAAGTCTTTCAAGAGGCCTTATTATAAGAAGGCCAGATATGCTTCCAATACTGGCCAGCAATCTTCTCAACCTCGTTTTGCGGCTAAACGTCAGCAAACGAAACAAGCAAGAGCAAAGCCTGCAGCAGCTACTGCAGCTCAACAGGCTCCACCCCCTCAGGGGTTTTGACTTGCCCCTAGAGAACTTGCCATTCCTGGTTCTGGACCAACCAGAACCTCTCACCATACCTGGAAGGTTAGCTCACTTTGCTCCCAGATGGGAACAGATCACAACAGAGCAATGGACCCTCTCTATCATCCGAGAGGGTTACAAACTTCATTTCTCCAGCCTTCCTCCTCATCACATGGTGAGACCCTTCAATTCTCCATCTCCTCTCCTAGCCCTGTTGGATCAGGAGATCTCTTCTCTGCTTGCCCAAGGGGCCATAGAAGAGGTTCCTCTTCATCAACAAGGGTCAGGTTTCTACTCCCCCTATTTTCTCATTCCAAAGAAGACAGGGGGATTCAGACCAATCCTAGATCTGAGAGAATTGAACAAATTTCTGTACAAGGAGAAATTCAAAATGCTCTCTTTGGGCATTCTCCTTCCATACCTTCAGAGTCAGGACTGGCTTTGTTCTCTAGACCTGCAGGATGCGTATACACATCTACTCATCCATCCCTCCCACAGAAAATATCTTCGCTTTCTGTTCAGGGGAAGTCATTACCAATACAGAGTACTTCCCTTCGGTCTCGCCTCTGCCCCAAGAGTCTTTACCAAATGCATGGCAGTCGTAGCCGCATTTCTCAGAAGCATGGGAATTTTCGTATTCCCATATCTGGACGACTGGCTCATTCGAGCTCCAACTCAGTCGCAGGCCCAGATTTCCCTAGACCGCACAAGGAGCCTTCTGCAGTATCTGGGACTGGTGGTAAACCTTCCCAAGTCTCAACTCAGCCCTACTCAGTCTCTAGAATTCATAGGGGCCCAGTTGGACACCACCACTGCAAGAGCCTACCTTCCACTGGTTCGGGGTCAGCGTCTGCTGAGCTTGGCCTCCCAAGCCCAGTCCAGTACTCACTTGACAGCCAGGGAAATGCTACGCCTCCTGGGCCATATGGCCTCCACAGTACATGTGGTGCCCTACGCTCGTCTTCATATGAGAGCAGCTCAATGGACCCTGGCCACCCAGTGGACTCAGGCGTCGGGAGCACTCTCAGACCAAATACAAACCTCAAACCGTCTGTCTTGGTCCCTCCATTGGTGGATATCCACCAAGAATCTGTTGTTGGGGGCTCCCTTTCAGCCCTTGCTACCCCAAGCAACCCTCACAACAGATGCCTCCCAATTGGGGTGGGGAGCCCATCTGCTAACTCTCTCCACTCAGGGCACTTGGTCTCCACAGGAGGCCACCCTTCATATCAACCTCCTGGAACTGCGAGCAATTTACCTTGCCCTCAAGGTCTTCCATACCCTCCTTGCCAACCTGACTGTCCTGGTTCAGACAGACAATCAGGTGGCCATGTTTTACATAAACAAACAAGGAGGGACGGGCTCTCTGTCGCTTTGCAACGAAGCTCTCAGATTATGGGCCTTCGCCAGAGAGCACCAAATTCATCTGCTAGCAGTGTACCTTCCAGGAGTTCAAAACTCTCGAGCAGACAGGCTCAGTCGAGTTCTGCTGCCACACGAGTGGTCCCTACACGTGGACCAGATAACCAGAATCTTTCAGGAATGGGGGACCCCGGACATAGACCTCTTTGCAAGTCCGTGGAATGCCAAACTTCCCCGGTTCTGTTCCAGGACTCCGTGTCAGGAAGCTCAGGCCACGGACGCCTTTCTCCTCCATTGGGGTCAGGCGTTCCTATATGCCTTTCCACCCATTCCGCTGATTCCCAAGACTCTGTTCAAACTCCAGAGAGATCACGGCTCTATGATCCTCATAGCTCCACGCTGGCCACGCCAAGTGTGGTTCCCTCTGCTTCTACAGCTCTCCCAGGGATCCTCCCTGGACTTAGGAGCTGCACCAGACCTTCTGTCTCAGGAGGACGGGACTTTGTGGCACCCAAACCCCAAATCCCTACATCTCCGAGCTTGGTTACTGAAGGCTTAAGTCTTCAAGACTTTAATCTTTCTCAACCTGTGAAAGATATCCTTCATGCCTCTAGGAAACCTTCCACGAGGCGGTCTTATGCTTTCAAATGGAAACGTTTTTCCATTTGGTGTGCTCAGCAGGGCCTTGACCCTCTGGCACTTCCTTTGAATTCCCTCTTAGACTATCTCCTGCATCTTTCCAATGCAGGCCTTAAGACGAATTCTGTAAGAGTCCATTTAAGTGCTATTTCAGCATCCCTGAAACCTATAAATGGACAACCTATCTCCTCTCACCCTCTTGTTGCAAGATTCATGAGAGGCCTGACCCTCACTAAACCTCCCATCAGACCCCCCCCGGTCGCATGGGATTTGAATCTAGTGCTTGGTCAGCTTATGAAGCCACCTTTTGAGCCGTTATTTTCTACCTCCTTGAAATTTCTTTCCTGGAAGGTACTATTCCTAATTGCAGTCACTTCCGCTCGTCGCATCAGCGAACTGCAAGCTCTAGTGGCTAATCCACCTTATACAAGATTTCATCATGACAAGGTGGTCCTTAGGACGAATCCCCACTTTATGCCTAAAGTGGTCTCGCCTTTTCATCTTAATCAAGAGGTATATCTACCTGTATTTTTTCCGGCTCCTCATGCCTCCAATGCAGAGAGGAACCTTCATACTCTGGATTGTAAAAGAGCTCTAGCCTTTTACCTTAATAGGACTCAGCCACATCGAAAGTCTTCTCAACTTTTCGTGGCTTTTGATCCTTCACATTTGGGACTTCCAGTCTCCAAGCGTACACTTTCCAATTGGATTGCTCAGTGTATTTCCTTTGCTTACCAGAGTAAAAACATTCCTCTGGAAGGCCATGTCACAGCTCACAATGTGAGAGCCATGGCAACTTCTATGGCTCATCTGCACTCTGTTTCCATTGATCAGATCTGTCGAGCCGCTACCTGGGCCTCGGTTCATACCTTCACAGCCCATTACTGTTTGGACAAGGACTCCCGCCGGGATGCCTTGTTTGGCCAGGCTGTCCTCAAACACCTGTTCCATTCTTAGACAACTCCTGCCCACCTTCCCAGGATGGATGCCTGAGATCCATACGAAGATGGCAAACCTTGACAGGGGATCCCACGCATCTAAGCTAGGGAGTCCCCATATGTGAGGACTTATTCCTGCTTGTTCCTGGAGATAGCACAGTTACTTACCTGTAACAGGTGATCTCTGGGAACAGCAGGAATTAGTCCTCACAACCCACCCACCTCCCCTAGGAGTTGTATCTTTTATCTATCTATCTTCCTGTCCTCTCTCTATTGACTCAGCTATAAACTCGAAACTGAGGAGAGCTGTTCAGGAAGGCGGGAAGGCAGTGCGCATGTGCAGTGGGAGATCCCAAAAGCTTCCATTCTAGGAAGCTGGGGAGCTTTCCCGCGCAGGCTCCGTCGGTACCGACGTACCCATATGTGAGGACTAATTCCTGCTGTTCCCAGAGATCACCTGTTACAGGTAAGTAACTGTGCTTTACCTAGGTAGTGCATGAGGTCTGCTACCTTCGCACCAGGCAGGCATGTTACCAGGTGATCCTCACGTCCACCAGCCACTCAGCTATCTACATGCCTAATGATCGAATCAGCAACTATAATGGCTGTCCTAACACTTCCCTCATGGGTGCATGACCCTGGAGAAACGTCCTCAGTGTGAGAGGGTTTTACATCACCTGGAGGACAGGTCCTAGTTACAGGATCACTTCCTGCCACACCAGGGTGATGCTCTCCTGTTATGTGACCTCTCTCCTCCATGGCAACAGGGATGCTGCCAGACTGGAGGTGGGACTTCAGGACTATATCCTTGTAGGTCTCGTCTATGTACCTCTCTGGCTTTCTTATGTCTTCCAAGTCTGCTACTCTAGCCTCTAGAGATCGGACTCGTTCCCTGAGAGTAAAGAGCTCCTTGCACCTAGTGCACACATAGGACCTCTCACCAACTGGGAGGAAAGCATACATGTGATACTTAATGCAAAAGACTGGAAAGCCCCCATCTTATTTATTTATTTTATTTATATTCTCTTATATACCGCGCTATTCTGCATCAGTGCGGTTTACATTAAACAAACTGAAATTACATTGAACAGGGCATTATAACTTGGAGATAACTATTTTACAGGGAACATGGGCTATGGAGGGTTAAGTGGCTTGCCCAAGACCACAAGGAGCACCTGTGGGACTAGAAACCCCAGTCCTTCCGGTCCAAGGTTGCTGTCCTCTAGTGGGATTTGAACCCCCGACCTTCCGGCCTGAAGTAACCTGCCCCAACCACTAGGCCACTCCTCCACTTCATCTTGCTGCTGGACTGCTGTCTATATCTTAGTTTTCAGCTTGTGTTTAGATCTTTAAGTTCTTTACTTACTAAGGATTGCTGTGGATACTTATACTAATAAAAATGTACCTAATACGTTTAAACTTAAACTGCTGCTACTAGGCCCTGACTGATTTAACAAATACACTGGGTTCACAGATTAATTAGCTTTAATCCGAAGAAGTCCCTTCAGACAAATTCCTAGAAGTATATACTCACTATTGCAAATCTCTCTCCAGAAGTAGCAGTCCCCTTTTCTAGTCCTTCAAGGCTGAGGATCACAGAACTCTGGTTGAACTATTTATGCCTGTGCTGCTGAGGTAAGCTGTGACCAACTTTCTGGGTGATTAACAGTCCTTGCTTGGATAGAAGGAGTCTTTCAAAATGGCCTTTGATCTGCCACCTGTCTTTAACACCTACTGAAAAAGTTTCACAGGTCTCTTGCCCCCTATGTAGAAGGCCTCTTTGTAAAGGTCTCTAGAAGACTTTATTTTTTGCTCAAAGAATACTGACCCTGTTTAGCCTTTTATGCTAAGTTATATTCTGATTTGATTTAAATTAAAGCTCTTTGCTGCTGCTAGGCTCTAAGTTATTAAGATGCTCTACCATCTATCATTCGTGCTATCGTTGACTTAGCTCAGTTCAGGAAGGCACTCAAATATCACCTGTTCCTCAAGTAGTACCCAGTCAGCAATGAAGCCTAGATAACCCCACCAAAGAAAGTAACCACATGTTACCTCTAGAGCTTTGTCATCACGCCTACTTGTAGATATTTTATGTAAATAGTTCACCCATGTTATCCAGGTTTGTACACCTGTTCTCTGTAAAACCGAACAGCCTGTTCTGGTCCTTTTGTTTTAATGTAAACCGCGCTGATGTCGAATAGTGCGGTATATAAGAAATTGTAATAAAATAAAATAAATAAATAAAAATAAATTATGAAATGTAAATTAGAAGCTCTTTGCTGGGTTCTAAATTTAACCAGAAAGCTCTCTTCTGTGTGTTAAATTTAAACTTAATCATATCTTACCCCCTTAACTAATCACAATTTATTAAAAAAAAAAAAAGTAGCAGCTTCACACCTTGGTTTTTTTTATTAATATTTCATATACTGCCTTTCGATCACCTCTTTAATATACAATTTAAAAGTTTAGTTGAGAATCTAACACACCGACTACATACTAGAATAAGTATCAGATTTATTTATGGAAATTTGATATATTATTTGATAACTTATATTATCCGCACCATGGCATACAATAAACATAAAGTATTCTGATAACAAATGAGGAGAAAGTCTGCACACAATGGGGAGGAAGGGGTATAGCACAACTATTTATACCTTGGACAGCCTTTATCGAAGAAGAAAGGGAAGGATCGATGATTTTCAGTCTTAAGACGCTAATCATGTGTGCTGTAACCCCAGATCTATGTATATACCACCCCCCCCCCCCCCCACAAGTCTTGATTGACAATCCCCAAAGACGAATTGAACCGTTGCTGATCGCTCGAAGCAGCGGTATATAAGTGTGTAGTAAATAAATAAAATAATAAAAAATAAATAAATAATTCAGGTGATAATAATAACTTGCTCAATTGATCTCGATTTTCTTTGTTTAATATTAAAGTGATTCTGTACCATCCAACCATAAATTGCAAAACGCTGTCAACTTTTTTCAGCTTCAGAAATGCTATCTTTTGGTAAGATGACCTGAATATCGTCCATACAGATTCGAAAATCATTACCATGAGCTCACAGCAAAGTAGCAAATGGTGCAAGAAAAATATTAAACACAGCAACTAAGATGGAGCTCTGGGGGACACCTGTTTCTGCAGAAACAAAATAGAACAAGTCATCCTTCAAAGTTTTTGAATACAATTCTGTAAATATTCTAAGAACTATCTTAGTACCTTCCCCTGAATTCTAAGTGTATGCAACTGTAACACAATATGATCAGTGGCATCAAAAGCATAGACCAAATCTAGGCAGATTAACTTAGATTTCTTTCCATCAAGTGCCCATCCTAAAGAATCAACCAATGAATCCAAAAGCGTTTCTGTACTGTGCTTACAATAGAAATCACATTGAAAGTCATCTAAAATTTTTATCTCGTCCATGAAGTTTGGTTACTGAAAAATGTGTATCTTTACAGTTAACTTACCTAAAGTTGCGTAGGTTTGAAACCAGCTAATAACTAGAGCATTTCATGTTCGATATATTTTTTTTCCAGCTTTTTTTCAGCTCCTGGAGTAACATCCCAGAGGACAACATTTGTTGGTGCAAGTCATGCATTAGCTACTTGGCAATCTTGACTCTGGTGCAAGAGCCAATACGGGCACAGTTCTAAACTGTTAAAATGCAAATTGTTCTCTATAAAAAAAAAATCCAAACGTTTTCTTTTCAGAAACTGATCAAAAATCAGTCCAGCATAAGTAGAGAGCAACCAGAGGATAGATATCATCCAAAACAATCAGTCGGTCAATTTTGGGAATATTTTAACATAATCCCAGTGATCATCTTCTCTTCAGAAGGTTGGGTGAACTGCTTAGCCGAGGATCCTTCAGCTAGTCCTGAACACTCTGGTCCTGAGACTAGGTTTTTTATTTACTAATTGAAAAAGTTCCCTAGGAGCATTAATGGAAATATTAATTCAAGCTGTTCAGTCCACGAAGCACAACAGAAATTCTTAGTGTGTGTGCATGCGTATATATAATTTTGTTATGCTCAGACATTCAGCTTTTATTGCAAGATTTTTAGTACTATGCTATAAATGTTCCAAGTTCTTTAAGAATTTGCTTCTTTTCCATAACTCTGGGGAATATCAAGGTGCTGATAATCTTGTGTATTTATGAAAAGGTGTGTTTTAATAGGTGCTGCTGCATAAAGAGTAGAATTCAAAATTCTATTCCATTAATCTACCAAATCATCAGTGTAATCATAAATAAATCAGAATAAAAATCATCACATGAAAGTTTCTCAACAAATATTTTTCAAGTTAATCTTCCTCAATGAAATGGCATGACTAATCCGCAAACTAGACTTTATGTACTCTCATCCTAATCTGAAGCAGGAAATGAAAAACTGTCTGACTAGTGTCTTTCCCATTCAGTTACTATAAACCTACTTCCTTATCGTTCCTCCAGTCCAGTCCTGCACCACCTGGGTAGTGTACCTCTTCCAGCAGCTTGGAGACTGAGCATGTCATCTTTTTGATGACACCAGTTTACTTATGCAGCTGGCACCGCCTACCGGCCCCAATATGCTCGGTCTCCAAGCAGCTGGAGGAGGTAGTGAGCCAGGGTGCTGCACTCACTGAAGGGACAACTAAGGAGATAAGTTTAGTTAGAGTTTGCTTTATCTCCAGGAACAAGCAGGAGTGTAGTCTTCACATATGGGTGATGTTGATACCGACAGAGCCCGAGTGGGAACCTTCTCCAGTATCCAATAGGAAAGCATTTGGGAGCATCCTACTGTGCTTGCGTAGCTGCCTTCCTGCCCTTCCAACTCTCCCTCCTCAGTCGCTGGTACCGACCCTGTCGATGCTTTTTAATTTCTTTCTTTTTCAAAAAATCTTCTGTGAGGGAAAGAATTATTTCTTTCCTTCAGGCGCATCATAGACAAAATGGAAAAACCATGCAGTGGTTTTAAGAAGTGTTCCAAATGTGGCAGTACCATTTTGGCCACAGACACCCGTGACTGGTGTCTAAAATGCTTAGGACCGGATCATCAACCGTCAGAATGTCCTCTTTGTAGGCGGATGACAAAGAGAGGCCTACAGAATAGAGCTGCAAAGCTGGGCACCCTCTTTGCCTTCGATGCAGTATCTTTAGCATCGATGTCATTGAGAGCTTCATCTTCCTCCCAAGGATTTCAGGTATGGAAACCTAAGTCTTCATTGAAGATTGGTCGGCCCACACACCTCGCCGAGCAAGCGCACATACTTTACAACAGAGTGCACAAAAATTACGGTTCTGATTCTGATAGAAAACAACATGGACATCTTAAAATTTAAAAGTTGTGATTGTAATTACTAGAAATTTTCTGCTTCATTTAGTAATCGTCTATTTTCATTTAATTTGATTAAATCAATGTGGTGTACATACTGTATTCTGACGTGTAGTCAAATTTTAAAGTATATAACTTTGAGTGTCGTTATGTGGCGCACAAAAATTTAACCTTCCTTCAAAAGCTGCACAGCTGATATTTTATGCGCGCACACAGCCTTCAGAAAATTAGAGGGAACATTGCCTCCAAGGTAGATCTCCTTCTAAGCATCGAGATGCCTCGGGCATTGCCCTGGAAGGGGACACACTGGCCAAACAACCCCGGCGGGAGGACCTTCCCTCCAAAACCTTAGTGGGGTCCCAGGATACTCCCGAGGCCTCCACCTCTCTAGAGCTCCTGGTGCCATGCTCAGGGATCATGGCCTGCAATTCCGGTACCGATACCCAAGCCTCGGCAAGCTCCATGGATCAGCTTATCTTGGCCATCGAGTGGAGCTTAGCGGCCTTACTGGCGGCTCTAGTACCGACACAATCTGCATAGACTTTTTTGCCACTTACCATGCACTCATGCTGGCCCTCTAATCCGTTTCCGCACCACAAGCCTCAGCTACCGGTTTTGATCGGTACCAAGTACGTGCAGAGCAGAAACAACCCTGCCTGTCGATACTTTGAGTCTTCGGATTCCGATTTGTCGGATGATGAATCGACCGATACCAGGGACATGAGAACTGTCCCAGAAGACCCATCTCCGTCTCCACAACATCGCATGTCCCCTCCAGAGGACATGTCTTTTCAAGACTTTATTCGCGATGTTGCTCGGGGTCTGTCCATAACAGTGACATTGGAGAAAGAGAGCCTAGGGCCAAAGAACTTGAAATTCTTCAATTCCCGAAGGAGGCTGCTATGCTTCCTATCCATTGCATACTTCACAACCTTATGCTTTGCATGTGGGATACACCCCTTACCATCTCTCCACATACCTGACGAATCAAAACCATGTACTGGGTACCGGAGTGTGCTGGTTTTCAAAAGACACAATTGCTGCACCACTCCATGGTGGTGGAATCATCAATACGCCGAATAAAGAGTGCTAAGACACATTCCTCAAATCCTCCAGGTAGGGAATCGAGAACCCTCGATACCTTTTGTCGACGTTGTTTTCAGGCTTCCATGTTATCGGCCAGGATCAGTTCCTACATACTCTATATGGGTATGTTCCTTAGGGAGGTGGCTAAGGATTTGGAGTTAATGGCTCCTGTTCTCCCTGATGACAAGAGAGCAGGTTGCAAAGCATGCTCAGAATGTTTCAAAGTTTGTTAACAGGGCAACTTTTGACTGTTTTGAGTGCATCAGCGGGAACTTCATCCATCTGCATGGATGCAGGATTGCTTGGCTCCAAGCATCGGATCTTGAACAGTGGGTTCAAGATAAGATGAGTAATATCCCTTGCACTGGTGAAAATGTTTTTGGCAAGGATTGTCAGGAAAAGGCCTCTCAGAATCCGATAACACCACTCTTAATAGGCTATCTAGATCTACTGCCAACCCAGCTAGGAAAAAAGCAGCAAAGAGCTTTTTTTCAATAAGAAGTAGTACTATCCTCCTTACACCCTTGCTGTACAGTGTCAGCACCATGCTCCTCAGAAAGGGCAGCAGCCATCAGAACAGCAAAAGAAGGATCAGACTCCTAAGTCACAGCCACCTCAGCAGACCCAGCCTCCTCAAGGTCTTTGACTCCTTTCTGGAGAACATTGCTGTTCTGCCTCTGGAGATTCCAGATCCTGCCCATATCCCTGGCAGACTCTGTCACTTTGCCCACAGGTGGCATCTTATCACATCAGAGCAGTGGACACTATCCATAGTATGGGAGGTGTACAAGCTTCATCTACGAAGTCTACCCCTCCCAGACTCCTCCAAGAGTTTCACTCTCAGTCCCTTCTCACTGCTCTGTTGCTGCAAGAGGTCACCTCCTTTCTCTTACAGGGCGCAATAGAGGAGGTTCCACTATCCCAGCAGAGAATGGGCTTTTATTCTCCATACTTCCTCATTCTGAAGAAAACAGGGGGATACAGGCCCATTCTGGACCTCAGAGAATTGAACAAGTACCTACTACGGGAGAAGTTCAAAATGATCTCCCTAGGGGCCCTTCTTCCCTATCTCCAGAGTCAGTATTGGCTCTGTTCTCTAGATCTAAAGGAGGCATATATTCACATACTTATTCACTCACAGCACAAAGTTCCTGCGCTTCATGTTCCAAGGGAGACTACATCAATACAGCGTCCTCCTTTTTGGCCTTGCCTCTGCCCCAAGAGTCTTCACAAAATGCATGGCGGTAGTAGCCGTATTCCTAAGGACTCTTGGGATATTTGTCTTCCCTTACTTAGACGACTGGCTCATTCGAGCAAACACCTCTCTAGAGGCCAGCCTTTTCCTCTCGCGTACCATACAGATGCTTCAACACTTGGGATTTGTAATAAATCTTCCAAAGTCCCAACTCGTCCCCTCTCAAACTCTAGAGTTTATAAGGTCTCTATTAGACACTCGGCAATCAAAGGCATTTCTGCCCCAACTCAGCTGCGCTTGACTCAGTCAGCATCTCAAGCATGCCTCAAAAATGTTCTCACAGCTTGAGAAATGCTACAACGTCTGGGTCATATGGCATTAATGGTGCATGTTCCATATATTCATCTACATATGCGTGCAGCTCAATAAACACTGGCTTCTCAGTGGTCTCAGGGATTGTGTTGCCTGGGAGACAAGATAATGGTCTCTACTTGCCTAATCTCGTCTCTCCAGTGGTGGCAATCCTCAGAAAATCTCCTTTTCAGCTGCTAGCACATCGATGTACCCTGATGACGGATGCGTCCAAGTTGGGTTGGGGAGCTCTGGTCTCATCAGGAGTCACAACTCCACATAAATCTGCTGGAGCTCAGAGCCATTCACAATGCTCTCAGTGTTCCAGGACCATCTTCGATTCCGCACAGTTCTAGTTCAGACGGACAATCATGTAGCCATGTTCTACTTGAACAAGCAGGGCAGAACAGGCTCTTGGACCCTCTGCAGCGAGGCCCTGCATATGTGGTCTTGCTATATAGCATCACATTCAATGCATGCGGTGTATCTTCTGGGCAAACGTAATGTCTTGGCAGACAAACTCAGTTGAGTCCTTCTATCCCACGAGCGGTCTCTCCATGCAGACAAAATTGCTCATAATTTTCAGATCTGGTAACCCCAAAGATAGACCTGTTCCTCAAGTCCTCAGAATGCAAAGCTTCCTCTCTTCTGCTCCAGGATTCCTGCACCGGACAGCGAGCAGGTGGATGCTTTTCATCTCCACTGGAGTCAAGGCTTCCTATATGCCTTCCCTCCCATTCCCCTCATTCCCAAGACTTTTTAAACTTCAGAGAGACAGGAGCTACATGATACTCATAGCCCCACTTTGGCCACAACAACCGTGGTATCCTCTCCTTCTGTCTCGGGCTCAACCCCTAGATCTGGGGTCTGCTCCAGATCTCCTCTCTCAGGAGGGAGGGGATGTTGCTCCATCCCAATCTGCAGTCCCTCCATCTTACAGCATTGCTGCTGAGGGCTTAGACTTTTAGTACTTTAAGCTTTCCCAGGAGGTTAAGGCCATTCTCTTGGCTTCTAGGATGCCATCCACCAGGTGCTCCTACACCTTCAAGTGGTGTAGATTCTCTCTCTGGTGTAATGAGAGGGATCTTAACCCCTTCTTAGCTCCGGTGGAGGCATTACTTGCATATCTCCTCCACCTGTCGTCTTCTGGACTAAAACCAATTCGATAAGAGTACACCTAAGTGCAATTGCAGCATCTCACATACCCTTAAATGGCCAGACCATCTCTTCAGTCGTTTGTAGCACGCTTCATGAGGGGTCTTTTATTAGCCAAACCTCCTATTAAGCCCCCTCCAGTGGCATGGGATCTTAATGCTGTTTTAGGACAGCTTCTCAAGCTGTCCTTTGAACATCTAGCACTACCTCACTGAGGTTTCTCACGTGGAAGGTCACCTTCCTTATTGCCCTCACTTCAGCAAGACGCATTAGTGAGCTCCAGGCTTTGGTGGCTGACCCTCCTTATACACGATTCCACCATGATAAGGTAGTCCTTAGGACTCATCATTTTATGTCGAAGGTGGTCTCTCCCTTCCATATAAACCAGTCAGTCTACCTTCCTGTCTTTTTCCCTACCTCATTTCTCTAGGGCAGAGGCAACCCTTCACACTTTGGATTACAAATGTGCCTTGGCTTTTTTATCTTCAGAGAACTCGAGAGCACAGAAAAACTTCCCAACTTTTCGTTTCCTTTCACTCGAGTTACCTAGGGTTGTCAGTATCCAAACAAATTCTTTCCAGGTGGATAGCGGACTGCATCTCCTTTGCTTATGAAAAGGCAGGACTCTCTCTCTCTCAGGTCACGTCACTACACATAATATTCAGGCCATGGCTGCCTCTATGGCAGATCTACTCTCTGTAGCGATTGATGAGATAAGCAAAGGAGCAACTTTGTCTTCTGTCCACACTTTTGCTGCTCACTATTGCCTGGAAAAGCACTCCTGCCAGGATGCCTTGTTTGGCTAAGCTGTTCTCCAGCATCTCTTTCAGACGTAGATCAACTTCTCCCCTCTGTCCTGGATTTCAATACCAGACATCCTTAGAGGCTACATGTCCTCCTTAGTTATACCTGTGATCTACAGCCGACTCTGAGGTCATCTCTGTGCATCTCCGATCTAGCGAGTCCCATATGTGAAGACTACATTCCTGCTTGTTCCTGGAGATAGCGTAGTTACTCACATGTAAGAGGTGATCTCCGAGAGCAGCAGGAATTTAGTCTTCACAACCCACCCTCCTCCCCTAGGAGTTATGTCGTCTTCTTCTCCTTCTCTCCTTTTATCTCAGCTGCAAACTCGACTGAGTAGGGAGAGCTGGAAAGGTGGGAAGGCAGCTACGTAGGCGCAATGGTATGCTCCCAAAAGCTTTCCTATTGGACATCACCCATATTTGAAGACTAAATTCCTGCTGTTCCCAGAGATCACCTGTTGGAGGTGAGTAACTACGCTTTCTCCAGGAACAAGCAGGAAATCAGTCCTCACTTATGGGTGACGTCGGCACTGACTGAGCCCATGCGCGGAGCAATTCCCCAGCTTTCAAAGAAAGCCTTTGGGATTGCTGCCACGCATGTGTGGTCCTCTTCCTGCCCAAAGGTGCCATCTTGCTCAATCTCCCTTTTTTTCGGGGGGCCCTTCAGACTCATGTCATTGTCCCTCGGAAAACGGTTTTTTTTGTGATTCGGCCGTTTTTCCAGTAGCACCGGTCCTCTTCCTTCCACCCCCCTCACCCCTGCTTCAGTGGTGGGCTAGGGGACCTCTTGTTTGTCCCTATTTAGTATTTCTCTTTTGGGCCCTTTTCACGCCCTTTTGTTCCCAACTGCTGGCCTTGAGGGTTTTTGACCTCACAGGGGCCCTTTTTGCCCCCATGGCCACCGGCTTTAAGAAATGTGATGGATGCTCCTAAAATATGTCGCTCATGGACACCCATGACTGCTGTCTGTGGTGTCTGGGGCTGACCACAACCCGGAGCTCTGCTCGCTTTGTAAGAAAATGTCCACTAAGGCCCTGCTCAGCCACAAATAGAAATCGGACGACATTTTTCACAAGGCAGCCCCGAGATCCTCGGTAGCACCTCCCCCTACCGATCCTCCTCTGTTGGGAGGCGGTCCTCCTTTTCTCCTTCGTGGTTCATCGGGGCATGACCCTATGGGCTGTCTACCTCCCGGGCCAAGACGGTGTCCTCGTAGACAGGCTCAGCAGGTTTCTCCGTCCACATGAGTTGTGTTTGAGTCCAGAGGTGGCTCTCCACCTGTTCCGCCTCTGGGGGACTCCATCCATGGACTTGTTGGCCAGTCCGATGAACGCACAGTTCCCCTGCTTCTGCGGGCCGATTCCACATCTGAGCAAGGTGGGCCCCAGATGCGTTCCTTCTGAGCTGGACCTCCGGGCTTCTGTATGTGGTCCCCCCCCCCCCCCCACTCGGCTCATTGCGAGGACTATCCTCAAGTTCCAGCGCGATTGAGCCTCAGTGATTCTCCTGGCGCCTTCGTGGCCTTGACAACCTTGTTTCCCGCTTCTGCTCCGGCTCTCTTCGGAGCCTCTGGTTTTCCTGGGCAGTGCCCCAGGTCTGCTGACGCAGGAGGAAGGACGGGTGCTTCACCCGAACTTGGTCGCGCTATCCCTGATGGCCTGGCGGCTGATTGGGTCTCTGTAGCTTCGCTCTACCTCCCAGTGGAGATTGAGGACGTCCTCCTTGCGCCGAGGAAGGACTCGACGAGGCGGGCTTATGCTCTGAAGTGGTGGTGGTTTTCGATCTGGTGCTCCGAGCTCCAGATCGACCCCTTCTCCTGCTCTGCCTGTTGCGTCTTCCAGTGCCTTCTCCACCTCTCCCAGGTGGGTCTGAAGTCCAACTCGGTCAGGGTTTACTTGAGTGCCATTTCAGCCAACCACTTGCCCGTCGAGGGCAAACCTCTCTTGGGCCAGCCTCTGGTCTTCCTTTTCATGCAGGGCCTCCTGCTCTCCAAACCCCCCATCCGGCCTCCCCTGGTAGAATGGGACCTGAACGTCATGCTCATGCAGCTGACGCGGCCGCCCTTCGAGCTGATGGCAACGTGCTCGCTCCAGCACCTCTCCCGGAAGGTGGTCTTCCTGGTGGCACTGACCTTGGTGCAGCAAGTCAGCGAACTTCAAGACCTCATGGCCGAGGCCCCGTACACCAGGTTTTACAGGAACAGGGTGGTCCTTCGCACCCACCCCAAGTTCCTACCGAAGGTTGTCTCTGATTTCCACCTCAATCAGGAGGTGGCCTTGCTGACTTTTTTCCTGAGACCTCACACTGGCGGGGCATCGGAGGTCGTGCATACACTTGACTGCAAGATGGCTCTTGCCTTCTACCTGCAGTGCACCCAGGGTCATCGCAAGTCCGACTGGCTCTTCATCGCCTATGATTCCATCCGCCTGGGGCTGGCAGTCACTAAGCGCACCCTCTCCATCTGGGTGGCAGACTGCATTGCTTTTGCCCAGGCATAGGCGGGCACCCCGCTGGATCATCGGGTCACCACGCACAGCGCCAAGGTGGTGGCGGCTTTGCTGCGCTCAGTGCCTCTGACGGACATCTGCCGGGCTGCGACCTAGTCTTCAGCGAATACCTTCGCTTCACAGTATTGCCTGGAGAGGAAGTCCTGCCGGGATAGCGCTTTTGGCCAGACTGTACTCCATAGTCTATTTAGGGTATAAGCAAATCCTGCCCTCCAACCCTTCTTCTGCGGCTACCGAGAGCTTGCCTCGAAGGACCGAGGACTCAGGCTTCCTTTGGATAGTGGCTTCTGCACACGGCCTCACGGAGGCGTTTTTAGCTTATAGGTTCGGTAGCCAGTAGCTGGGGAGTCTCATAAGTGAGGACTGACTTCTGCTTATTCCTGGAGAAAGCGTAGTTACTCACCTGTAACAGGTGTTCTCCAGGGACAGCAGGAATCGGTCCTCACTACCCTCCCACCTCCCCTGAAGAGTTGCAATTTTTTATCCTTCCCTTGCCATCTGTTTAGTAGGGCTTTAGCTATGGGACCTGACTGAGCAAGATGGCATTTGGCGGGACGAGGACAATGCATGCATGGCAGCAGTCCCAAAGGCTTTCTTTGAAAGCTGTGGAATTCCTCTGCGCGGGCTCCATCGTTGCCGACGTCATCCATAAGTGAGGACTGATTCCTGCTGTCCCTGGAGAACACTTGTTACAGATGAGTAATTACTCTTTATTTCCGCTGTTAAGGCGCAGGTTTCTTTGTTTTTAAAGGCAGAAGAAAAAAAATCAGAAGAAACAGAGAACCCAGGGGACTACAGGGCTGAGGGAGGATATTCCTTCTTCCCCCTCTCCCCCCAGAATTTCAGAGGGAGGGGGGAGTTCTGTGGGGGCCTTACTCAGTCAGAGACTTCTTGCGGCTCCTGAACCCGTTATCGGGTGAGGAGCCGCCGCAGGGGCTGCAGTTGATTGACAGGAGTGAAAGCTGGGAACCTCAAGTCGCCCCCTCAGCGCCAAAGCTGGGAAGGAAGGCTGAGCGCGAGGGGTAGAAAAGCCACATGGCAAGAGCCAAGGTAAGAGTGGTGGGGGGGGGGGGGGAGGACAGCAGGAACGCCTATCAACCTCCAGAGCACGAGGAGACAGAGAGCGGCCTGCACTGCACGTTTGGGAGCCTGCAGCGGTGCGGGAAACTCCCCCCCTCTGCGTTTAGGCGCGATTTCTTCCTGTTCAGGCCTGTGTTTGTTTTAACCCACCGCTGTGTTTTGGGTGCCCGGGAGAGGCAGCTACTGGAGAATAAAGCAAGACAGAGCAGCTTTTTTCTAGGGGGCCATTTGCAGTTTCTTTTTAATTTAATTTTCAGTTAAATAGATTTCGGTAAATTGTTTTTATTTTATTTTAGTTAAAGTACTCCGTGCCTGAGCCCATGGAGGTGCACTGTGCTAGGGATCCTTTTACCTACCTGTGTACAGATTAAGGGGTGTTCCTGGGGAGTGCCCCAGCTCTTCCGACCATGCCAGCCAAACAGTAGTGCCTGGTATAGGATGGTATCAGTGCAGTGACTTGATGCAGACCTGTGGAAAAAGCCTAACTAGATATGCCATTGTTGCTGGGCAGATTTCAGAGTGCTGTGCCTGGTCAGGTGATGTAAATGACAGTTAAGACATTGACTTTCTCCTGAGAAGGGTCAGATAAAAAGTCAGACAGAAATAAATGAAAAATAAGTGGGGAAAAAATGTTGCATATAGGTTTGTAGCAGCTACAGTTTTGTTCTGTGGAAAACAGGAAGTACTGCATACAAGAAATGTATGTAACTAGAAAGATAGACACAGTCAGTGGATAGGAGGCAAATGAAATCCTTCCATGTTTCTATGATCAGTGAGTAACCTGACATGATTATCCCTTGTCTCTTAGCCCAGATTCTGTACCTATTAAATTTGTAATATTGCTTGTAATGGTATCTGTACTCCCTTATAGCCATTTGTAGTACTTATAATAAAGATGTATACTTTAGTCGGAGAAAGTGTCAGTTTGATTGGATCAGTGCAAGGTCCATTTTATCTCGTTAAGGTACAACACGGCAGCACAATCTCTAAAAATCCTCAAGATATGTGGTCGCTGATGGGGTGTGGTTTTGGAGGCAGTTGTCTGCCTAGACTGCATGCAAGAGGCTAAGTCGTTGGATCACTGCCTGCAGTATGAGACCCTGGAGGCGGGTGGCACCATGTTACCTTCAACGGATTTGACCATGTTCCCTGCACAAAGCCCGGACCAGCCACCCCTCAAGCCCAGGGAGCAATGGGGCTCTCAGGGGAGTTCTCACCGGAGTTTGTCTTTTGTATAAGGCGTTTGGCCTATGTCAACAGGGCTTGGCGAGTGGCTCCTCAGCCCTGGAACACAGAGCTAAGAGGGTGTCTGACGCAAAAGAGCACGAGTCAGGAACAGTGGTGTCTAAAGGGCTAGAGGCTTAGAGGAGTGGCAGCAATTGCCATTGTCAGGGGGAAGACCTTGACACGGAGCTAGATCTACTGGAGGAGTTGGAAGAAGGAGAGATCCCAGAACAGGAGAATCAGGCTCGGATTGTTTGGGTTTTCAGCCGGGAGAAGCTACTACGCTCATCTTTATGCTTATACTTATGTTTATGCAATTTCTTGATATACCTGTCAGGCCGAAGGGCATCAGAGCAGATTACAATTACTACAAAGTTACTGATCCAATCCCTCATCCTCAAAGGGCTCACAATCTGTATGTACCTTGGAGTCCCTCAAGGCCCTGAATATGCCTGCTAACCTCCCAGCAGAGGAAGAGGCGCTGTTGGATCCACTGTTCCAGGCGGTGTGGAAATCACAGAAAGTCTTCCCGGTACATGGAGCAGTAGTACAGATGATCCAGGATGAGTGGGATCTGCCGGGGACCGGTCTTAAAGAGGTGCAATCCATGACACCCCTGTACCCGCTGCTGGAACAAGAACGAGAGCTCCTTCGATCGCTCAAAGTGGATGCAGCGGTGTTGGCAGCAGTAGAAAAGACCTTGACTTGTCTCCTGCAGCTAAGATCCGTGGAACCAGTTCCGCGAGACCAGTACGTTTGCAGTCGATACTCCATGTATTTCGTGTTGCCCAAAAAGGAAGGTTCCTTTTGGCCAGATCTCGATTTCGAGGGCATGAACTGCTGTCTCTGGGTATCGCATTTCCACATGGAAATGCTGCGATCAGGAATAATGGTAGTAGGAAGCGGGGAGTTTTTGGCTTCTCTCGATCTCACGGAGGCATATCTGCATATTCCCATCCATTCAGAACATCAGCAGTTTCTCCACTTTGCGGTGCCAAGGAGCCATTTCCAGTTTTGAGCGTTGCCCTTCGGTCTGGCGACTGCCCCCTGTACCTTTACCAAGGTCATGGTGGTGGTGGTGGTGGCAGCTCTCCGCAAGGAAGGGGTTCTCGTCCACCTATACTTAGACAATTGGCTGATCCAGGCAAAGTCCAGGGGCAGTAGCGAAAGAGCAACGGGTGGGGAAGTTCCTTCAAAGTCTTGGTTAAGGTGTCAACCTGGCCAAGAGTTTCGGCCAGCCCAGGTGCTAGAGTATTTGGGAGCGTGCATTGATACCCTCGTTTCTATGACAGTAGATACTGCAGTTCCTGAAGATGGTAAGACCATCGGCGTGGCATTATCTGTAAGTTCTGGGGACCATGGCGACCACTCTCAAGCTAGTCCCATGGGGAAGGGAGCACATGCGGCCGCTGCAGAGGGCTCTGCTCGGTTGGTGGTCCCATCGGAGTCTATTCCTGTCCCAAGTACTCCCCTGCCCGTGGAGCACCAGGAGAGCCCTCAGTTGGTGGCTGCATGTTGGGAGCCTGGAAGGCGGCATGCTACTAGATTTCCTGGGCTAGGTTCTGCTGATGACCAATGCCAGCCTGTCAGGTTGGAGAGCCCATTGCGAAGGACGCTTTGCTCAGGGACAGGAGTCCGTAGGAGGGCACTGTGGTCGATCAACAGGCTCGAGATGCGAGCGGTGACCTTGATGCTAGAAAGTTTTGAGCCATGGTTGCAGGGGAAGATGGTCCAAGTCCTCTCGGACCATGGAACCACTATGACTTACATCAACTGGCAAGGAGGCATGGATAGTGCAGCCCTGGAGGAGGAGGCCAAAAGGCTATTCGGATGGGCAGAGATTCATCTCCAGGCGTTATTGGCGGCGCACGTAGTGGGAGTCGACAATGTGACAGCAGACTACTTCAGCTGAGTGCGCGTGGACTCTGGAGAGTGACAGCTCAATCAGGAGATGTTTGAGCAGGTGGTCTGCCGATAGGGCACACCGGTCATGGACCTAATGGCAATGTTTGAGTCTGCCAAGGCCTGCCACTTTTTCAGCAGAAGAAGAGAGGATGTCTAATTCAAGCAGTAGCCCGAAGAGGGTTGTCGCCCCTCCCCACCCCCCCCATGGGTGCTCATAGGCCGGTTAGTGCAACAGAGAGGCGCACCAAGGATTAGTAATTCTGGTGGTACTGGACTGGCCGAGGTGCCTGTGGTATGCCGACCTGATTTGGATGCTGACAGATTGACTGTCGTGGCTTCCGGTTTGGAAGGACCTCTTGACGCAGGGGCTAGCTTCGCATGCCACAGGTGAATCAATTCTTGCTTATGGCATGGCTCTTGAAAGGGCGAGGTTGAAGAAGAAGAAAGGATATGCGTGCTCGATGATAGCAACCTTGCTAGAGGCCCAGAGGAGGTCTACGAACCTGGCATGCATCCGCGTAGGGTGCATCTTTGAATTGTGGTGCGGAGAGAGGCAGGCTCGCCCTTTCACTGCCTCTGTCCCGGAAATCTTGGTGTTCTTGCAAACCAGTTTTGATTAGGGTCTAGCCTCCAGTTCCTTGAGGGTGCAACTAGTGGCAATTTCCAGTTATTGTGGTAAAGTCTACGGGGTGCTGTTGGGTACACACCCAGACATGCTGTGCTTTCTAAGGGTGATGACCCACCTCAGTCTGTAGAAGAGGGCGGTGATATCACCTTGGGATCTCAATCTGGTGCTGATGGTGCTGTCTGGGGAACCAGTTGAGCCATTGAGTCGAGCTTCCCTGAAGGATTTACTCTGAAAATGGTATTCCTGGTGGCAATTTGCTCGGCACGCAGGATTTCAGAGATTCGGACCCTGTCATGCCAGGAGGCATTTCTTTCCTTCTCCAAAGAGAAAGTGTTTCTGTGCCCAGTACTTAATTTTTGCCCAAGGTGATGTCAGCATTTTTTGTAAATCAGGCCGTTTCCTTACTGGCTCTGGCAAGTGCGGATGTGGGCGAGAGTGGATATGGGCCCTGCCACTCCACAGCTGTGCCACCTGGATGCTAAGAGTCCTACGAAGGTATGTGAAAAGAACATTGTCATTTTGGAGATCGGACTGTCTGTTGGTTCTATTTGGCAGGCCGTGCAAAAGTGAGGCGGCAGCTAAGGCCTCCATTTCCAGATTGATCAGGGAGGCAATCACTTCGGCATACATCTTGAAGGGTAAAGCAGTGCTGGCGGGGTTGCGGGCACATTCCTTGAGTGCTCACTCAGCCTTGTGTGTAGAGTATAGTTTAGTTCTGTCGGTGGAGATCTGTAGGGCGGTTTACTTTCTCTGAGCATTTTCGCATGGATGTCCAGGTGGCAGGGGATGCTTGTTTCGGATTGGCAGTGCTTCAGGCAGGTTGTGCAGGTTCCTCCCATTAGTTTAACTGCGCTGATACATCCTAAAGGTGCGGGACTGGACTGAAGGGACGATAAGGAAAGAGAAATTAGACTTACCTGCTAATTGTTGTTCCTTGAGGAACTCTAGTCCAGTCCTGGAACCCTCTCTGAGTGCCTTCTGTGATAATCTGTGCACACCCTGGTCATGAAGCTGTTCCCTTGGTGGAGGAAGTGGCCAGGGAGAGCCGGGGAAGGGGGGGGGGGGTGCGAACCAGAAGAGCTGTCGGTTGCCCGCTCCCCGCTCTTTGGAATTGCTCAGGCGCTCAACAGGTAGGCTTCCCCATCCTTGAGGGGGGGACGGGGTATCTTTCCCAGGGGATGGAGGGGGTAGTAGTTTGTTTAGAAGTAGAAGTGTTTGTTGCATGTTTAACTCCATATTTGTTGCTTCTCTGAGTCTGCTTTATCAATAGGTACTGGGGCTGGTAGGTGGTGCCAGCTGCAAAAGTACACTAGTGTCATCAAAAAGATGACATGCTCAGTCTCCAAGCTGCTGGAAGAGGTACACTACCCAGAGGTGCGGGACTGGACTGGAGTTCCTCAACGAACAACAATTAGCATGTAAGTCTAATTTCTCTTTTCAGCTTATCCTGAGCATGTAAAAACAGCAAGTCCAATGTATGACTGACTCATACAGTGTGTAGGGGAGGTGGTCTGCTTTACAGATTCTAAAGTCCTCATGTCATCCAAAAATACAGCTGCCATATGAGATTTGAAATTTGCATGAAATTTAAAATTGCCAGCTATTAAGAGAGAATCAAAATCAATTTCAAGTCCTGTGATAATTTCCACCAGCTTAGATAATTCAATAACTGCCTGATCAGGTGGCCTGTATAGTAAAAACAATCCCTAATAATCCCTCACAAGCTTCATTCAGCTGCATTTTTACAACTAGTGGAGCAAGATAAAACTTTTTAAAATATAATCATTCCATCCCTTCTCTTCCTGGACTGAAACTCATCTAAATATCCAGAAGAAAGTAAATCATTAGCAATCTGAAAATCCATGAGTGTGAGCCAACATAAATCTGGCTGCTTATTAGATATTAAATAAAAAATTTTACATTTTGTCATGTACTAACCATGTATTAAAATATAAAAATTTGATATTACCCTATTTCTCCTCATCAAAAATAGTAAGGTTGACATTTCAAGAGAGATACTGACAGTCTGATGAGAATATCTGTTTTAAAATGATAAAGCTTTTTCTCCAAAAAATTCTTACATCTCTATTTTCCTTTCCGCATAATAACATTTGAAGATCAAAACCAGGCCCACCCATCAGCTCAGAATCATTACGCAAACCAAAATTCTCTAGTCTCTACCCAAAATGGACAAATTCAAGCAAGTAAATCAGAAAACTAACCTCCACTTATACATCTTTAAGTTCCACATGCTGGCACTCAAAATTATAAATTTAGATGTGCTGAGAAGAAATGAAAATTCAATTAAAAATGAAACCAGATTAAAAACAAATTTAACAATAAGAATGATAAAATCACAATTGGGCTCACAAAAGGAGTGTGTCTTATTGGCATGCCATGGCACAGATTTCCAGAGCCTGTCAAGTTGCAAATTGATGGCATTGGTGCATAGATACAGAACTTGCTGTCCTAGTACTGGAAGCACAATGCAAACAGCAGCACATAGGTAAAGTGCAGAGTGCAGTGTCTGATCATGTTCTTGCTAGTTACTGTGCCTGAAACCAAAGAGGTGTCTGAAAATGCCATAAAGCCCGATTACTATGTGTACCCTGAAGCAGCCTGTTCGTTGTGGAAAACAAGGTCCCCGCACCATAAGTGGCATGGAAGCCATGTTGATCCAAAACTTCTCTCTGGAATTGCTGCAAAATAATGTATTCCATCAATTCAGCAAAGATGAAAAGAATTGAAATAGGACTGTAGTTAAATGCATCAGAAGAATCCTAAAGACGTAATTTTTCTTTTTTAATATAGGGCAAACCTCTGCTTCCTTAAGCACAGGTGGCAAAATACCTTCCTGGAAAGAGGCAGGCCCAGTATGAGTTAAGGAAGGACATAAAGTATAAATGATCAATTTAAGAAGTTCAATTAGAGGCATTTGGATTTAGCTCGCTCCTTTTTCTTTGTTCCCTGTAAAATAGTTATCTCCAAGTTATAATGCCCTGTTCAATGTAATTTCAGTTTGTTCAATGTAAACCGCACTGATGCAGAATAGCGCGGTATATAAGAGAATGTAAATAAATAAAATAAGTTCAAAGCGAGTCAAATTCAGGTACAGTAGATATTTTCCTGTCCCCAGAGAGCTTACAATCTAAGTTTTTACCTGAGGCAGTGGAGGGTTAAGCAATACCTTGAAATTATTGGGCAAAATTTCAGTAACAGGACAAAATAGCAGAAACCAATAAGAACATACGGTAAGAACATAAGATATGCCATACTGGGTCAGACCAAGGTCTATCAAGCCCAGTATCTTGTTTCCAACAGTGGCCGATCTAGGTCACAAGTACCTTGTAGTTTCCCCAAAAGACACAGGTTCCACAATGCTTGTATTGGGTCAAGCAGTGATATCCCAGGTCCCTTTTAATAATGGTTTATGGACCTTTTCTCCAGGAACTTGTCCAAACCTTTTTTAAACCCAGCTACACTAACAGCTTTTACTGCATCCTCTGGTAACAAATTCCAGAGTTTGATTACACGTTGAGTGAAAAAATATTTTCTCTTATTAGTCTTAAATAGGTTACCCTGTAGCTTCATTGCATGTCCCCCTAGCCTTTCTATATTCTGATGACGAAAACAATTGATCTACGTTTACCCGTTCCACTCCATTCATTAATTTGTAGAACTCTATCATATCTCCCCTCGGTCATCTCTTTTCCAGGTTGAAGAGCCCTAACCTCTTTAGCCTCTCTTCATAATACATGCTTTCAGATAAATCTGTGGATCCAGTAGGATCTCTTGAAACTGCTGTTTAATCCTGTGTTAATCCTTGAACAGTGTGAAAATTTACAGGGCATTTTCAATGAAATTTGAGTTTTTAGCACAGTAAGATTTTTTTTTTTTACATGATCTTCTGCAGTAATAAGTGCTGATCAGTTAGATTGTAGCAACTAAAGTGGGGTTTCATCCAAGTACACTGTGCCTGGTAGAAAAAACTATTTTAGTCTAGCTAGAACATGTGTATTACCGTGGCTCTAATTGTAACTGGGCAACTGTCTGGGGCCAGTACATCCAAAATAGATTTCACATTAATTGAGTTGATGATCACTCTGGCAATAACAGACTGGCATAAGCCATGAGTGGGTCTTGAAAATGACTGGAGTAAAGCCCAAACAAAACATTTAAAAAAATAATGAAAAGCTACAGGAGATATAGGAATCATATTTACATGAAGATTAAAATCACCCAATGTAAGTTTTTTGCTAAATCAACCCAGATCAAGAAACACAAAGGGAGCACTGAGGAACAACAAACCACTCGGATTAAAAATTAATACCTCAAAGGCATACATGTTATCTATAATAACCTGTCTAAACTTGTATTATTTTTTAAGTAATATGAGGCTGCCATACTTCCTGCTATACAGTTGCAGCTGGTGTTCTAAAACATAATGTGGGATATACAACTGGCACATAATGGTGCTGTTTGGCAAAGCCAGGTTTCAGTAACTCATGCCTGGATTCAGGTCAGAAACAATATTGTAGAATAATGCTGCCGCCTTGGACAGATTCACCTTTTGACCAGACAGCATGGAATCTGATGGGAGTGCCCTAGGCTCAGATTCTTCACCTCCCATGCCCAGAAGAACCCGAATACCGGAGAATCTCACATACCCAAAATATATCCAGAAGATGGCCACTTCAGTTGGATTAAGAGCCTAGAGCATATATATTCGGTGTGATTCAATATGTTGATGCACTTAAAGACACAGTTGAAGTGCCTATACAGCAGGAAAACTAGATTTAAAATAAAGGATGCAGGTGTGCCTGAAGATTTGTTGTGCAGTTGCCACATCACTTGGTTAATGTGGAGGCCACCTTAGAGGGCAAAGTACGCTAACGTGTACATTACTATTGCACATTCTAATGCTCCACCTAAGAAAGATCCAGAAACACTGGATCTTGGTAAAAAGGTGTTTTAGGGCTCAGTGCTCAAGTGAAGGATTGTGGCTCAGTGGCTTTGTTATGATGCAGTAAATGTATCGGAGCCTGCAGGGACTAAAGACATTTTCCGGCTCTCTTTCAGGAGGACAAGGACAAATTCATGGGCCAGCTGTCCAATGCCAGAGGAGTGTGGGAAGTCTGTTTAAATCGGCTTATGATAGTTCAACACTTCACCTCACACATCATCAGTGACCTTTTGGGGTAAGAAGGCTGGTTCAGGACATCTACTCTTTATGAAAACCTCCATAACATAACGGATGCTCACCTGTTCAGAGGAAATCCTTTTTGGCGAGAAGGTCAAGGAAGGTGGTCGGCTTCATAAAAGACTACTACTTTATCCTCTAGGCTCTCATCTGCCACAGCAGAACAGTCTACTTAGTAGCCTTTCTTGTTCAAAAGGCAGCTTTTTAATCAAAGGAATAGCTGCTGCCAGTATGAAATACAAAGGCAAGAATGGCAACAGCCTCAGACCTTGTCAGAAGGCGAGAAGACAGCCCAAGATTGTCATCTTTACAGCCTGAAAGGTGTCTTTGAGGAAACATGGCATAACCATACTCTTGGAGAATATTCAGTCAACACTGCCCGGGGATAAGCCTCAAGTTTTTTCAACATCATCTAGCCTTTGATAAAAAAAAGTTTTTTTTAAAATAATAAATTAAGGATGTTGCCTGTATTTCTCTTCCATCCCTTCAGATCATCTGACCCCCTTCCTCTGCATTGAACCAACTCTGCAGTGCTGTCATTCTGCAAGAGCTAGAATCCCTCCTTATGCAAAAAGCATTGGTGTAGATGCTAGAGCTGGAACCCAGCAAGTGCTTTCTACTTCAGATATTAATTTCAAAAAAGTTGGAAGGTATAAAGCTGATCTTGAAACTGAGGGACCTGAACATGTCTGTTTTGAGAGAAGATAAATTTGCTGAATGCTGTCCTCTTCCTCTTGGATATAGAAGGCTGATTATATTTTCTTGATATCGAAGATGCATATATTCACATACTGATTCACCACCTGCATAGGAAATTTTCTTTATTTCATACTACAAGGAGCTCACTATCGGTACCATATTCATCCTTTCAGACTTAGCAGCCCTGAGGAGAGTTACAAATATCTAGTGGTGTTTGTTGTTTACCTTTGAAGTAAGGGAAGCAGTTTTTCCTTACCTATATGACTGCTTAGTGCAGGACTACTGAAGAGACCAAGCAATCTCTTCAGATGACAGTTCAGCTGCTAAAGTCACTAGGTTTCATCATAAATTATTCAAAAACAATCTTGTAGACATCATAACTTTGGTATATTGGAGCTTTAATTAATACCAAAGTGGTAAACGTTCTCCTTCAAGTTCAGAAAGTAGAGACTCTCTAATAGCCCTATCTAGGCGTCACATTGTAATTCTCTTTTGGCTGGAGTACCATGATACAGTACTAAGACTACAGTTGACCCAAAATATGGGAGCAAAATTAATTTATAAAGTCCGTTTCAATCATGTTATATTTGGGCTGCCCCTTTTATCTCCATTTACTGCTTATCCCTTATTGCTCTGTGGTACTCTGTTCTTTGCAAGCAAACTTATTAGTAATCTCCTCTTGTCGTTGCTTTAGCATGGAATGGACAAAAACTGCAGTATTTGCCTGTATGGCCCTCTTGAACTTGCTACCATTAGAAATTGTTATGGAAGCTCATTTAAAAAAAAACAACAATTCAAGATATTTAAATCATTACTATTCCAACGTTTGTATGTGGACTATTTATTAGATGGTTAACAAATTGAGGCTGATTTTTAATAGGCCTTTATAATTTAATTTGAATACCCTCATGCGTCCTGTTCTTTAAAATTGTAAGCCAGGAAATATTGTTGTGCTGTGCATATTCCCCCCACCCCCTTTTTGGGCTCTAAATATGATGGCATCCCAGCATATACTGTTTGTATAGTGTTAGCTATATTTTGTTTCCGTTTATTTAGATGGTTTGTAAACCACATTGATGTTCATTTTGTTGTTGTACTATGGTATAAAAAATGATTGACTAGAAAAATAAATAAATTAGCAGAACAAATTCTCCAACTCGCTCATTCATAGTACTGCTTTTACCACATAGTAGCCACCGTTCATGTGACTCCTTATGCATGCCTCTATATGCATCATATTTGGATAATAAAATTCTAGTGGGAACAGTTGACCAAACTGTTATCTTACCAATGAATGAACAGCTGGGGTCTTCAACCACCTTCAGTGACGGAAGATATGCATCAGTCTGACCACATGCTCTTCTTTCCATTAACCTCTATCCCAAATTATTAAATCGCTGATGTATCAAATAAGGATACTGAAAAGGTGAAAATCCCCCTTCCCCCCCATCAACCTTTTGGAACTAAGAGCATTCTTTATTCCAGGAGCGCAGAAAGCGATTGCAGACAAACTGTTATTCCTTGGACTGTAATGAGAGGTCCTTGAACCAGAACATAACAGTTCTTCTCAAATGTATCCCCCAGCCAATGGGGTTTTCAGAATATCCAAAACGTATGTATGTTAAAATGTTGCTATATTGCTCTTCCTCGTAAATCATCAGTGATTTGCATAAATTATACAGTGAATATTCATGAGAGATTTCCATGCACTGCCTCCATTGCATGCAGAATTCTTTCATGCATTAGCTGCTTACCATGTGCATGGCAAAGGAAAGCCTCTTGCTTTAGTGTCCACCCTCATGAAAGAATTATGGCATGTGAAATCACTAACCAAGAAGACCACCTGTTTCAGTTCTACGTTAGCTCATGGAACTACCCTATTGAACCCATGGAATCAGCAGGACTGACACTTGACTTGAAAAGTACTTTTCTTAGTGGCAATAACTTTGACCTAGAGTGAGTGAATAAATTTGTTAATTATTCTCCATATGTGCAGCCTTTTCATAATAGGCTAGTCCTTTGAAGACCTTTTGCCAAAAGTGATATCGACTTTTCACATTAATCTATGCATAGCAATTCCCACTTATCTCCAGGAACAAGCAGGAATGAGTCTTCACTTATGGGTACGTCGGTACTGACGGAGCCTGCGCGGGAATGCTCCCCAGCGTCCAAAAGAAAGCTTTTGGGAGCATCCCATGCACATGCGCGCTGCCTTCCCGCCCATTCACTTCACTCTCATCAGTTTTCCGTTTTCCGCGGAGCCGGCAGGACGCATTCCTGTCACCGCAGAAAATTCTTCTTTTTTTTATTAGTTTTTTGTGGTCGCGTCTGCCTTCCCTTGAGGCCACCGGTACCGCCGGTGCTTTTCTTTCTTTTTTTCTAAAGAATTTCTTCTTTTCTTCAGAAATTTTCCGGTTTAGTGTCTGACGGTTTCTAGGCCACTAGGCCTCTAGCTTTCCATTATGGAAAAGCCAGCCACTACCCTTAAGAAATGCTCAAAGTGTGGCGGTACAGATATATTTTCAGACACCCATACTTGGTGTCTAAAATGTTTGGGTCCTGACCATTGCCCACTGGAGTGTCTTTCCTGCTGGAGCTCAAATAGAAGAAATCTTCAGAATCGAGCACAACTCGATACTCGGTTCACATCGCACTTGATGCCACCAGCTACAATATCTCCACAGGATCAGGTAACCAAACAAAAGTCTGTAAAGACTAGCCAGTCCTCGAGTGGTAGATCTCCTTCCCTGTATCGAGATGGCTCTGGCCTTGCCCTCGAGGACATTTTGGCAATAAAGCCCCGGTGGAAGTCTTCGGGCTCCAAAGCATTAACGGGCCTTCAGGTTGTTCCCGGGGTTCTTACCTCGATGAACATACCTGGGCCATGCTCGGTGGTTGTGGCCGCTTTGAGCGGTACCAACACCCTGGCATCGGCTATGGTGATGGATGAAACACTCCTCACCGATGATCGCAGTCTAGCGCTCTCGGCTACTTCGGTACCACTAGAGTTGCTGCAGACTATTCCTCCAGTATCGGTATCGGCTTCGGTACCGGTATCGACATGGGCATCGGTGTCGGTACCGTCCATACTTACTTAGACAGACTCGCTTCCTTCGATGCCGAGCATGGAATCGATCGATTCCATTTATCGAGTCCGCAAGAGCCCAGGGTTCCAAAAGGCACAACTACCGCACCATTCCATGGTGGTGGAATCGGCCATGCATAGACTTAAGAGTCAGAAAATGCACTCCTCGGTGCCTCCCGGTCGGGAGGCTCGAAGCCTGGATGCCCTCGGTAGGAAGTGTTCCAGGGCTCTATGCTTGCTTGTCGAGTCCAGACCTACCAGCTTTATATGGGCATGTATCTCCGAGACCTGGCTAAAGAAATAGCCGGGTTCTCTGCTGGTCTCTCCGAGGAACCTTTGCAGAGGTTCCAAACCTTGTCAACTGGTATTCGGGAGTGCTCAAAGTTTATCTCTCGAGCAGCCTACGATGGCTTTGAAGCCTCGGCTCGAGTAGCCGCAGCCGGCATCGGTGGCCGTCGACAGGCTTGGCTTCAGTCATCCGACCTCGAGCCATGGGTGCAGGACAAGTTGGTCGATGTCCCCTGCAGAGGTGAAAACCTCTTTGGCAAGCCCATGGATGAGAAGGCTGCACAGATCGAGACCGAGACTCTCACCAGGACTCGTCTCTCAAGGAAGACCTCTGCCCCTTCTCAGAAGAAGAAGGGCTCGGGGAAAAAGCCCTTTTACCCGAGTAAGGCGGCTGCCTATCACCACTACCCTCATTATCAGTCCTCGGCAGCTCCCCAACAGGGTAAGCAAGCCAAGGGACGGGGTAATGGATCACATAGTCAGCAAGCCCCCAAGCCTGCACCACCGGCCCCTGCTCAGCAGGGTGGGGATTTTTGACTTCATCAGCATAGCCTCTCCCCCTCAGCTGGTTTCTCTCAGCACAGGAGGCTGGCTGGTCCACTTTGCCCACAGGTGGACCAACATCACTACAGATACCTGGGTACTTCACATAGTCCAAGAGGGCTATCTTCTGCACTTCCACCAGGTACCTCCCTTCTACTTTCCGGGGGAGCCTCTCAGACTCCCTCTGCACAGGGACTTACTCCTTCAGGAGTTAGCAAGTCTTCTTCAGGAACAGGCTGTGGAACCGGTGCCCCACCACCTGAGAGGTCAAGGTTTTTACTCCAGGTACTTTCTGATACCAAAAAGAACGGGAGGCCTCAGACCCATCCTGGACTTGCGGAACCTCAACAAGTTCCTCGCAAAGGAAAAGTTCAAGATGCTTACCCTTGGAATCCTGCTGCCCTACCTCCAGCAGGGAGACTGGCTATGCTCCTTGGATCTAAAGGATGCCTACACTCACATCCTCATCCACCCCAGCCACAGACAATATCTCAGGTTTGTTGTGGGGGGCAATCATTACCAGTACAGAGTACTACCCTTTGGCCTATCCTCCTCACCAAGGGTGTTCACCAAATGTCTAGCAGTGGTGGCGGCTTATCTAAGACTTCAAGGCCTCTTTGTATTTCCATACCTGGACGACTGGCTCATCAGAGCACAGTCTTCCCAAGAGGCCACTCACGCCACGCACCGCACTGTGACTCTGCTCCAGCACTTGGGCTTTGTCATAAACTTCGCAAAGTCCACTTTGCTCCCCTCTCAGGATCTTGAGTTCATCGGCGCAAGATTAAACACACTTCAGGCGCATGCCTTTCTGCCTCTCGACAGGGCAAACAGGCTCATGGATCTTGCCAGCCACTTTCACAGCAATTCCCTGGTCTCTGCCAGGCAATTTCTGAGACTGCTCGGCCATATGGCTTCCACTGTCCATGTGACCCCCAATGCCCGCCTGAACATGCGGCCTGCTCAATGGTGCCTTCGCACACAATGGCATCAGGCCACTGGGAGCCTAGCGGACTCCGTACAGATCTCCGACCCGCTGGTCTCTTCTCTGCAATGGTGGCTTCATCTGCCAAACCTAGTGCTCGGAATGGCTTTTCAGTCTCCTCCGCCTTCTCAGGTCCTGACGACCGATGCTTCTCTCCTGGGTTGGGGAGCACATTGCCAAGGGACATGTACTCAAGGCCTCTGGACTCCTTGGGAGTCTGCCCAGCAGATCAACTTCCTGGAACTCAGAGCTATCCGCCTAGCTCTGAGGGCCTTCTCCCACCTCACTTCTCACCAGTCTGTGCTGGTCCAGACAGACAATCAAGTTGCGATGTTCTACGTGAACAAACAAGGGGGCACAGGCTCCTTCCTTCTCTGTCGGTAAGCACAAAAGCTGTGCTCTTGGGCCGTCAGCCGCGGCATCCTCCTCAAAGCTGTTTATCTCCCTGGTCAAGAAAATTGCCTGGCAGACAAACTGAGCAGAATCCTCCAGCCACACGAGTGGAGATTGGATCCGTTAGTGCTTCAGCGGATCTTTCTCAAATGGGGCCTACCCACCATGGATCTCTTTGCCAGTCCTCTCAACCGGCAACTTCCCCGATTCTGCTCTCAACAACCGCATCCTCACAGAGTAGCGGCGGATGCTTTTCTTCTCTCCTGGTCCACAGGCCTTCTGTATGCCTTTCCTCCCATGCCACTGGTGTCTCAGACGCTCTTCAAGGTTCTCCGGGACAAAGCCTCAATGATCCTCGTGGCTCCCCGGTGGCCGAGACAGCCCTGGTTCCCACTTCTGATGCAGCTGGCGGTGGACACTCCTCTCCCTCTGGGGTTTCAGCCTGATCTCCTGACCCAGGATCACGGGACTCTCCTACACCCCAACCTCCGGTCCCTTCATCTGATGGCCTGGCTGCTGAAAGGGTAGTCCTGGCTCCCCTCCTGCTGCCTCCAGATGTGGAGGAAGTCGTCTTGGCCTCCAGGCGACCCTCCACCCGGAAGTCCTACGCTCTGAAGTGGCGTCGGTTCTCTGTCTGGTGTGCTCAGCAGTCTCAAGATCCCTTCTCCTGTTCGATATCAGTGGTCTTGCAATACTTGCTTTGCCTCTCCGATCTTGGACTTAAGTCCAACTCGGTCAGGGTCCACCTCAGTGCTCTTTCTGCGCATCACATGCCGGTGGATGGCAGGCCTCTTTCCAGCCACCCTCTAGTGGCTCGTTTCCTCAGAGGCCTCCTTCTCCTTAAACCACCTTTGCGCCCACCAGCCCCTGACTGGGATCTGAATGTGGTTTTACAGCGGATTACCTGTCCGCCTTTTGAACCTATGGCTACCTGTCATCTTCGTTTTCTTTCTTGGAAAACCTTATTCTTGGTAGCCCTCACTTCTGCTAGACGCGTTAGTGAGCTACAGGCCCTGGTCTCTGATCCTCCTTACACTCGGTTCTACAAGAATAGGGTAGTCCTAAGGACTCACCCTAAGTTTCTTCCTAAAGTGGTTTCCCCTTTTCACATCAACCAGGAGGTGGTACTTCTGACCTTCTTTCCCAGGCCACACTCCAGCCGAGCTGAAATGGTCCTGCATACCTTGGACTGTAGGAGGGCGTTGACCTTCTACCTTGACCGTACGTGGGAGCACCGAAGGACTGTTCAGCTCTTCGTGTCTTATGACCCCAATAAGTTGGGGCTCCCTGTCTCCAAGCGTACATCTGTCCATCTGATGAGGCAGCCGGCCTCTTGTTGGAAAGTCGAGTCACGGCTCATCGTGTTAGGGCGAAGGCTGCGTCAGTGGCTTAGCTCCGCTCTGTTCCATTGGCCGACATCTGCCGGGCCGCTACTTGGTCTTCAAGCCAGACTTTTGCAGCCCATTACTGCCTGGAGAGGGAGTCCCGCAGGGACAGTGCTTTCGGACAGGCAGTCCTCCGTAATCTCTTTGAGGTATAGGCAACTCCTGCCCTCCGTCCCGGATGTTGGGCTACCGGTTGGGGGCGTACTCAGAGAAGATTCCTTCCTTCTGTGCTATTGAGCTAGAGGGAGCTCATTTTTTGTGCTTAGGGTCTCCGGTAGCCTTAAGCTTGGGAGTCCCATATGTGAGGACTGACTTCCTGCTTGGTCCTGGAGAAAGAGTAGTTACTCACCTGTAACAAGTGTTCTCCAGGAGCAGCAGGAATCAGTCCTCACAACCCTCCCTCCTCCCCTTGGAGTTGCAGTTCTATGATTTCGTTTTTGCTAATTTTTTGCTGTCTTTTAGCTATGTCATCAGACTGAGCAAGATGGCACCCTTGGGCGGGAAGAGGACCGCGCATGCGCGCTGCAATTCCCAAAGGCTTTCCTTGAAAGCTGGGGAAAATTGCTCCGCGAGGGCTCCGTCGGCGCCGACGTCACCCATATGTGAGGACTGATTCCTGCTGCTCCTGGAGAACACCTGTTACAGGTGAGTAACTACTCTAAATAGTTCACCCATGTTGTCCAAGTTTTTTCACCTGTTCTCTGTAATACTGAACAGCCTGTTCCGGTCTTTTTGTTTTAATGTAAACCGCGCTGATGTCGAATAGTGCGGTATATAAGAAATTGTAATAAATAAATAATAAAATAAAATAAATACCAGGCTAAGAAAACCAAAGTCTCAACAGGCTCAGCAAACTCAGCAGTCGCAGGGTTTCTGATTTTTATTCATTAAATCTTTTTTCCTGTTGAGTTTCAGAACCACTACTTCTTAACTACAGAAGCATTTACAGTTCTTCTCATCCTCATTGAGAGGTCAGTGATACACTGCCTTAATCCTCCACTTTAGGCATGACTCTTGCTAAGAGCAGTCCATCCTTTCAGCTCTTAGAGCTATTGAGGATAATCATGCCCTACAGATAACAAGTTTCTTCTCTCTTTTTAAAAGTAAACAGAGGAGTTACAACTACTTATAAGGTATGCTATGCCCTTCACCTTGGCAGTTGTCCTGTACAAGGATATCTTATACTTTTCACTGCAGGGGAGCTTTACCTTTTTCAGAGACTTACCAAATTGTAAGTCTTCCCAGCTCTGTATTACGTTCATCCCTCTTAGTTGACCTTTTCAATCTAAGAGTGATGCTGTAATAGCGAAGGGCCCGCAACCCCAATAATACCCGGAGTCAATGGACGAGGATTCAACTCCCTTTTATTGTATATACAGTCTCAGCACTGGCATACAAAATGTCTGAGCCCCGAGCTCAGAAAAATGACAGTTTATATACCTTTCTTCTCCAGTCTAATACAGGCAAAACTTCTCATTGGTCCTGGTCTTGGTAGACATAACACTAAACATAATACTACTGCTAAAGTATACAGTATATTTCGCTACTCTTGCAAGGTCAGTTAGCTTGCAAAGATAGTGGAAGGCATATCAGAAGCATTCTCATCAAAAGCAAAACAAAGCAAGGCCAAACAAAGCAAGGCTAAGACGTGTTTCTAATAGCTACTGGTGATTTCTGTAATATTCCAGGCACATATCTCTAGCCCTGGCTCAAAATTCTAAACAATCAAAACGCTAGACAAAATATTCTTACACTGTTCAGCTTCTCTACTATATTTTCATCCTAATTACGAGGTCAGTGCATATCTAGCAAAGATACAGTGGCGCGGTATTCTACTGAAACAGACATCTGGCTTACCTAAACAATAAACAAGAAAGATTTAATTCTCTTATCTCCAGGAGAGCAGAACATGTTATCAAACCAGAATAGAACAGTATTTCTTTCTAACAGCTACCAGCATTCTGTAAGTTTCCAAAATCAGCAATAACATTTTAAAGCACGAGAAAAAGGGCTTCAGACCTAGCTCTGCTACATGCTAAGCCATCGCCTATCACAATGCTATTTGACTGGAGGGCTTACCTTTAAGCCATAGGATTGTCCCCAATACCTACTCCAGTAAGTTCCATACAGAGTTTCTCCCCTCTGCAATCTTTCAAATATTTCTTTTAAGACAGCTTATCAGACCATAAGTGAGAGTTATCACTTCTAATTCGGTCTGTCGGTCCTTTTCCAATCTATAGGACCTAACCTCTTCTGCTGCCTTAACACACAATTCCAGGAGAGGTTCCAAAACCTACTTGGACAGTTTATCGTTGCAGGCAACCAGCCTGTCTGCTATTCTTAGCCATCTTCAATTCTTTGGCTCCCACAGAATAGATTAGGTTGCACATTGGTAATTAAACAACCAGATCCCACCTGGGCAACCTACAATATGCTCTCTGCAATTCTACAAGAAGCTCTGCAACTATGGGCCTTTGCCAGAGAGCATCAGAGCCTTTCCTGGTGGGTAACTTCCAGATGGTTGAAAGGCTTGCCCAGTCATGCTCCCACATGACCGGTTTTTTCCTCCTTTACCATCTTCCTTAAAATTTCCTTTTAGGGAAAATGAACCAGGGTTTAGATCACGTGAAAGCATAAAGAATTGCTTAATTCCCTGAGTTGTTCCACATCTCCAGTGGAACTCTTCCAACAGGGATGCATTTCTTTTCACTGCAGTCAGTCCTTGTCTACTGCATTCCTTCTAATTCCCAATACTTCATTGGAGCTTATGCTGAACAAAGAACGCATTATATTCATATTGCCCTCATAGACGGGCAAATATGGTATTCCCTTTTATTGCTTCTTTTTCTCCACACTGAAGTTATAGAAGGATCCAGACTTGTTGTCTTAAGACTAAGGTTTTCTTTGCACCCCTTCACGTAGATCTCCACTTCAGGTTATTCAAAGTCTAGAATTTTAAAGAGATCTAGACCTATCCTCCTGACTAGGAACATTCCACGTGTAACCAGTAAGGGGTTCTCTATCCATATTTTCAAGCAGACAACCAATTTCTATGGTATTCACAAACTACCTTCTTTTACTGTAACCTCTCCGGTTACGTTACATCTGAAGCTCTCCATGTAAAGTCATCCTAAGTGACATCACTTAGGGAAGACATTCCTGATCTTCAAGAAATTGGAGGCTAAACCGCCTACTACAAATGTGTCTTTCTATCTTTCATTTGGATAGAGGGGTCTCAAAGACCCATCCTTTTTCTGCAAACCAGTCAGATTTATCTCCTCTCTTTCCTAGAGCCTTTTTCTGCTCCAAGGACAAAGAGCTTCAAACGTTGGCCTACAGAAGCT
The DNA here is from genome assembly GCA_033557465.1 of Ichthyophis bannanicus. Classification (NCBI taxonomy): domain Eukaryota; kingdom Metazoa; phylum Chordata; class Amphibia; order Gymnophiona; family Ichthyophiidae; genus Ichthyophis; species Ichthyophis bannanicus. The sequence goes on from CM066038.1 coordinate 353,161,004, forward strand.
TTAGCTTCTCATCCAAAGTCCAACCTCATTAAACTCTCCCAGTTTTTTTCTTTTGGGATTAGTTCTAGCCTTTTAGTCCTCTAACCGCTGCCTGTATTGCAAAATTTATTTTCCTCTACTTCTCAGTAAGGTATTTTCTTTGAGGATAATGTACTAGTTTCTAGCACCAGACCATTAGTCTCAACAAATACTTTCGCAATATTTTTGACTGAGGTCCAAATTAGAAAATTGGAATCCAATTTTCACTAACATTTCTGATCTACACAAGGACTCCTCTCTAGACGCCTTGTTTAGTCCAGCTGTTCCACAGCACCCCCCTTTTTAGTTCAACTCCTACCCTCCATCCCTTGGATGCCTCAGGTTCTGGGAAATAGCATGGCCCATCAACTAGATTTGCAACATGCTGGGACCTCCTCCAGGCATCTTAGCTTGGGAGTCCCCATATGTGAAGACTCATTCCTGCTTGTTCCTGGAGATAGCACAGTTACTTACCTGTAACAGGTGATCTCTGGGAACAGCAGGAATAAGTCTTCACAACCCACCCACCTCCCCTAGGAGTTGTCTCTCTCTCTCTCTTTCTCTCTCTAATTTGTCTACTTTCCTCCTTCGGTCTCAGCTACAAACCCAACTGACGAGAGGGAAGTGAATGGGCGGGAAGGCAGCGCGCATGCACGTGGGATGCTCCCAAAAGCTTTCTTTTGGATGCTGGGGAGCGTTCCCGCGCAGGCTCCGTCGGTACCGACGTACCCATATGTGAAGACTTATTCCTGCTGTTCCCAGAGATCACCTGTTACAGGTAAGTAACTGTGCTTTCTTCCCAGGGCCTTATGCACACAAAGATGAACTGGGCCTGCACACACTGAGCTGTAAAATACTTCTGGTTTGCTTATTCCTTGAAGATTCTGTACAAAAAAATTTGAAATTCTGTGCACAATATTTTAAAATTCTGCATACTTTATTTGTAGGTTTACTATTTATTTGATACAGAATTTCATGATCATAAGGCCTAAAATCCTTCCCCTCTACCCCACTGTCCTTTTTCCCTCATCAGGATAGAGTCTACCCAGTAAATATCACTCTCTAAGTTCTACCCTCCTCAGCATGCTCAACATAGCTTGAACCTGTCCTCTCTCCTGGTAAGTTCAGATGCCAGCTTTCTCTGCCCTGTCTCCAGGGTAGATACCCCCAGCTTTCTTTCTATTCCCCCCTACTCTCCCTGTTCCCTTTTTTCTCGCTTTCTGTCCTATGCAGCACTCTCTCCTCACCCCTCTGCTTTCTCTGCACACCGCCCTGTGGTAGAAACCCCAGCTTGTTCCTTATCGTCCCTCCAGTCCAGTCCCACACCTCTGGGTAGTGTACCTCTTCCAGCAACTTGGAGACTGAGCATGTCATCTTTTTTTATGGCACTGGTGTACTTACGCAGCTGGCACCGCCTACCAGCACCAGTATGCTCAAGTCTCAAAGCATCTTGAGGTGGTAGTGAGCCAGGGTGCTGGACTCACTGATGGGACAACTAAGGAGATAGGTTTAGTTAGTTTGCATTTTATTTCCCCTGTTAAGGTGCAAGTTTCTTTGTTTTTAAAGGCAGAAGAAAAAAAAATCAGAAGGATCAGAAAGAACCTGGGGGACAACAGGGCTGAGGGGAGGATATTCCTTCTTCCCCCTCTCTTCCTAGGATTTTGGGAGGGCCTTCCTCAGTCCAAGACTTCTGGTTGCTCCCAAACCCGTTATCGGGTGAGGAGCCACTGCAGGGGCAGCAATTGATTGACAGGAGTGAAAGCTGGCAGCCCCAAGTCACCCCCCTCAGTGCCGAAGCTGAGAAAGAAGACTGAACGCGAGGGGTAGAAAAGCCACGTGGCAAAGAGGCTCCAAGGTAAGAATGGTGGGGGGGGGGGGGGGGGAGGACAGCAGAAAGCCCTAGCAACCACCGGAACACGAGGAGACAGAGCGGCCTGCAGCCACGTGTTTGGGAGCCTGCAGTGGCGCGGGAACCCCCCCCCTGCGCTGTGTTTAAGCGCAATTTCTTCTTCTTCAGGCCTCTGTGCGTTTTAACCCCCCCACTGTGTTTTTGCACCTGGGAAGGGCAGCCACAGGAGAATAAAGCAGGACAGAGCAGCTTCTTGCTAGGGGGCCATTTGCAGTTTCCTTTCAGTTTCAGTTAATTAGAGTTTGGTTTGGTTTTATTTTATATTATTTTAGTTCAAGTACTCTAGGGCCCTGTGCCTGACCCTGTGGAGGTGCACTGTGCTAGGGATCCTTTTACCTACCTGGGTACAGATTGAGGGTGTTCATGGGGAGTGCCCTCAGAACTTCCCACCATTCCGGCCAGACCGCAGTGCCTGGTACGGCATGGTATCAAGGGGGGAGGTGAACCTCACTTCATCCTTGAGCATTCCTTGTGTTATACAGCACAAAACCTATTCAGTTAACAATAACTTGATGCAAACCCGAGGAAAAAGCCTAACTAAATGTGCCATTGTTGTGCAGATTTTTCAGAGTGCTGTTGTGCCTGGTCATGTGATGTAAGTGACGGTTGAGTCCTTGTGACTTTCTCCTAAGAAAAAAGTCAGACCGGAAATAAATGAAAGATAAGTGGGAAAAAGTGCTGCATATATGTTTGTAGCAGGAAAAACAGGAATTACCTGCATACAAGAAATGTATGTAACTAGAAAGATAGACACAGTCAGTGGATAGAGGAGGCAAATGAAATGTGTCTATGGTCAGTGAGTAACCTAACATGATCATCCCTTGTCTCTTAGCCCAGATTATGTACCTATTAAACTTGTAATATTGCTTGTAAGGGAATCTGTACTCCCTTAGAGCCATTTGTAGTACTTATAATAAAAACGTAAACTTTAGTTGAAGAAAGTGTCAGTTTGATTGGATCAGTGCATTTCATTTTTTTAAGGTACAACATGGCAGCGCAATCTAAAAATCCTCAAGATATGTGGTTGCCGATGGGGTGTGGTCTCGGAGGCAGGGGTCTGCCTAGACTGCACGCAAGAAGCAAAGTTATTGGAGCAGGACCTGCAGGATGAGACAAGGCAGGAGAGTCCCTCCCAGTCGCAAGAGACCCTGGAGGCGGGGGCGCCGTGTTATCTTCAACGGATCTGGCCCTGGTCCCTGCACAATGCCTGGACCATCCACCACCTCAAGCCCAGGGAGCAATAGGTCTCTCGGGGGAGTTCTCACCGGAGTTTGTTTTACTTTTGCATAAGGCATTCTGCCTAAGTCAACAGGACTTGGCAAGCGGCTCCTCAGCCCCGGAACGTGGGGCTAAGAGGGCGTCAGATGCAGAAGAGCAGGAGTCAGAAGCAGTGGCGTCTAAGCAGGCCAGCGGTTTGGAGGAGTGGCAGCAATCACCATTGTCGGAGGGGCTGGATGGGAAAGACCTTGACACGTGGCTAGATCTGCAGGAGGAGTTGGAAGAATGAGAGATCCCAGAACAGGAGGATCAGGCTCGGATTGTTTGGGTCTTCCGCCGGGGGGAGCTATTGGTGCTCATCTTGGAGTCCCTCAAGGCCCTGAATATGCCTGCTAAACCTCATGGCAGAGGAAGAGGTGCTGTAGGATCTGCTTTTCCAGGCGGTACGGAAATTGCAGAAAGTTTTTCCCGCTACATGGAGTAGTAGGACAAATCATCCAGGATGAGTGGGATCTGCTGGGGTCTGGTCTTAAAAGGGGTGCAATCCATAACATGCCTATACCCGCTGCTGGAGTAAGAACGAGAGCTCCTTCGATTGCCCAAAGTGAGCGCAGCAGTGCTGGCGGCAGTAGAAGAGACCTTGACTTGTCTCCTGCAGCTAAGAGCCGTGGAATCAGTTCTGCAAGACCAGTATGGCTGCAGTTGATACACCATGTATTTCATGGTGCCCAAAAAGGAAGGTTCCTTTTGCCCGATTCTCACTTTCAAGGGCATGAAATGCTGTCTCCGGGTACTGCATTTCCACATGGAAATACTAAGATCAGTAATAGTGGTGGTAGGAAGCGGAGAGTTTTGGGTGTCTTTCGATCTCACGGAGGCGTATCTGCGCGTTCCCGTCCATCCAGAACATCAGCGGTTTCTCCGCTTTGCGTTGCCAAGGGGCCATTTCCAGTTTCGAGCGTTGCCCTTCGGACTAGCAACCACCCCCTGTATGTTAACCGAGGTCATGGTGGTGGTTGCGGCAGTTCTCTGCAAGGAAAGGGTTCTAGTTCTCCTGTACCTAGACAATTGGCTGATCCAGGCAAAGTCCAGCAATGATAGCGAAAGAGCAACACTGCGGGTGGGGAAGTTCCTTCAAAGTCTCGGTTGGGGTGTCAACCTGGCTAAGAGTCAGTTACGGCCGGCCCAGGAGCTAGAGTATTTGGGAGCGTGCTTTGATATCCGTGTGGGCAGTGTTTTCCTGCCCAGATCGCTGGGCACAAGAGCCACGACAGTGGATATGATAGTTCCTGAAGAAGACGAGACTGTCAGCGTGGCATTATCTGCAGGTTCTGGGGACCATTGTGGCCACTCTCGAGCTAATCCCATGGGCAAGGGCACACAATGCAACCGCTGCAGAGGGTGCTGCTCCGTCGGTGGTCTCATCAGAGTCAACCCCTGTCCCAAGCACTCCCTTGCCCGTGGAGCACCACGAGTGCCCTCAGGTGGTGGTTGCATCTGGGGACCCTGGAAGGGGCCATGCCACTTGAGTCCTCTGATGACCGATGCCAGTCTGTCAGGTCTGGGAGCCCATTGCGAAAGACGCTTTGTTCAGGGACAAGTGGAGTGTTCAGGAGGCCCTATGGTCGATCAACAGGCTCGAGATGCGAGCGATGACCTTAGTGCTAGAAAGTTTCAAGCCATGGTTGCAGGGGAAGGTGGTCCGAGTCCTCTCGGACAATGTGACCATGGTGGGTTACATCAACCAGGAAGAAAGCACGAGCAGTGCAGCTCTGGAAGAGGAGGCAGAAAGGCTGATCGGATAGACAGTGATTCGTCTCCTGGTGTTATCTGTGACGCACATAGCTGGAGTTGACAATGTGACAGCAGATTACCTCAGCCGAATATGCATGGGCTCCGGAGAGTGGCAGCTCAACCAGGAGGTATTCAAGCAGATGGTCATGGATCTAATGTCAACGTTTGAGTTGGCCAAGGCCTGCCGTTTTTTCAGCAGAAGAAGAGCGAGGATGTCTGAGGGCCTGGATGCTCTAATTCAGTAGTGGCTTGAAGAGTTTTTTCTGTTTTCCCCCTGTGGGTGCTCATAGGCTGGGTAGTGCAACAGAGGCGCACCGGAGATTAGTAATTCTGGTGGACCGGACTGGCTGAGACGCCCATGGTATGCTGACCTGATTCGGATACTGGCGGATCGACAGTCGTTGCTTCCGGTTCGGAAGGACCTCTCGATATAGGTGCCGCTTCGCATGCCCTAGGTGGATCAATTCTCGCTTATGGCATGGCTCTTGAAAGGGCGAGGTTGAAGAAGAAAGGATATTCGGGCTTGGTGATAGCGACCTTGCTAGATGCCCAGAGGAGGTCTACGAACCTGGTGTGTATCCGTGTAGGGCACATCTTTGAATTGTGGTGTGGAGAGAGGCAGGCGCGCCCTTCCACAGCCTCTCTTGTGGACATCTTAGCATTCTTGCAATCTGGTTTTGATAAGGGTCTAGCTGCCAGTTCCTTGAGGGTGCAACTGGTGGCAATTTCCAGTTATCGCTGGAAAGTCCACTGGGTGCTGTTGGGTACACACCCAGACATGCTGAGCTTGCTAAGGGCGGAGACCCACCTCCGTCTGCCGAAGAGGGCGGTGGTATTGCTTTGGGGTCTCAATTTGGTACTGATGGCGCTGTCTGGTTAACCCTTTGAGCCATTGCGTCGAGCTTTCCTGAAGGATTTGATTCTGAAAAATGGTATTCCTGGTGGCAATTTGCTTGGCATGTAGGATTTCGGAGATTCATACCCTGTCATGCCAGGAGCCATTCCGTTTCTTCTCCAAGGAGAAAAGTGGTCCTTGCCCGGTACCTTCATTTTTGCCCAGTGTAGTATCAGCATTTCATGTAAATCAGGCCGTTTCCTTACCGGCTTTGGCGAGCGTGGATGTGGGCAAGCACGGATAAGGGACCTTGCCACTCCGCAGCTGTTCCGCCTGGAGATTAAGAGCCCTGCAAAGGTTTGTGAAAAGGGCGGCATCTTTTTGGAGATTGGACAGTCTGTTGGTTCTCTTTGGCAGGTCATGCAAAAGTGAGGTGGCAGCTAAGGTCTCCATTTCCATATGGATCAGGGAGGCAATCGCATGGGCGTACATCTTGAAGGGTTGCGGGTGCATTCGACGAGAGCTCAGGCAGCCTCATGGGCAAAGCATAGTTTAGTTTCACTGGTGGAGATCTGTAGGACAGTATACTTTCTCTGGGCATTATCTTGATGTCCAGGCGGTGGAGGATGCTAGTTTCAGATCGGCAGTGCTTCAGGCTGGTTGTGCAGGTCCCTCCCGTTCGTTTAACTGCTCTGATACATCCCAGAGGTGCGGGACAGGACTGGAGGGCCGATTAGGAAAGAAATTAGATTTACCTTCTAATTGCTTCTTGAAATCCATTCCAGTCCCGGCACCCTCCCTGAGTGCTTTTTGTAACAATCTGTGCACACCCTGGTCCTGAAGCTGATTCCCTTGGTGGAGGAAGTTGGTAGGAGGAGCCGGGGAGGGGTTTGTAATTAGCGTTTGTGGGCAGACCGGAAGAGCTGTCGGTTGCTCGCTCCCCGCTGGTTGGAGTTGCTCGGGCGCTCAACAGGACGGAGTATCCTTCCCAGGGGATGGAGGGGTACTAGTTTGTTTAGACATAGAAGTGTGTGTTGCATGTTTAACTACTTGTTTGTTGCTCCTCTGAGTCTGCTTTGTCAATAGGTACTTGGAGTGGTAGGCGGTGCCAGCTGCATAAGTTCACTAGTGTCATCAAAATGATGACATGCTCAGTCTCCAAGCTGCTGGAAGAGGTACACTACCCAGAGGTGCGGAACTGGACTGGAGTTCAAGGAACAACAATTAGCAGGTAAGTCTAATTTTTCTTTGTGTCTCTCTCCCCACTCTCCCCTCGCCCTCACCCCTCTCGCCCTCACCCCTGGTGACACAGCAAAAGAAAGAGGCAAACGGAAACACATCAGGCTGTATCCTCTTTGCTATCCTGGCCCCAAATACTGATTTGAACTGCATGGGATTCCTTGCAGACCTGTAGTTCAAATCAGCAGTTGGACCCAGGATAGCAGAGAAGGATGATATAGCGTGATATGCAAGCATTTGCTACTGCCATTGCTGCAGAGGAAGGAAGGAGAGCTGCCATTATTTTACCTATGCAGCATTCTGCAGCATTCTGTGCTGGTGTTGAATTTGGTGGAAATTCTGCAATGTGTAGTTGCACAGAATTCCCTCAAGAATGCTTACTATATGAAAAGAACATAGCCATATTGCTAGTCCACTCAGCTCTTCATATCATTTGATCCTAGCAGGTTAAGAATTGCTGTGACTAAAGGAACTTGATCATACTGGGTGGTGGATTACATGCTACAGCCTAGCAGGATTGCAACTAAATGGTATGATGAAAGCACTTAAAGTCAGAAGAATGGCAATGCTAGTTGCTGGTCTCTACTCGCGTTCCATTTGAACAAATATGTCATCTATACATACTTTTACATGTCATTACTGTCTAAATATGTGTTGAAGAGACAGCACATTTAAATAGCCAGTCCTACAAAGTCTTTCCAGATAATGGACCATCCACCACCACTGGGTTTTCTGAGAATCTAAAAGCTAAATGACAATATGGCAACCCTCTGCTATGGAATTCCTCATGTATACATGATTTTATTTGTCACTTACCTGTAATGGCGGTTCTCTAAAGACTGCAGGATAAGTCAGATACTGTTTACCCATCTGCCTGAAAATTGATTCCTAAGTTCTGCATTAAATTGAGGGGACTTATGAGGTAGCAGGAAGTGCATGCATGCTGAGAGAAACCTCTTCTAGTTGTTTCTGAGCTCTGAAAGTGCTATCCATGGCAGCACTGCTGGGTGACATCACCCACTTGTATGTCTGATTTATCCTGCTAGCTATCCATTACAGGTTAGCAATTTTGCCTTTTCCTATGCAAGCTTTTTGTTCTATGGTGATCACATGGCTCTTCAATATTTATGTACAATGTTCAGATCCTCTTGCATATTAAATTTCCTCTCAAGACTCCTATCTTTTCATTGCATATCAATTCTGTAATGTTCTCCCAAGTGAATAAGTCAAATTCAAGATTTCTGAAATCATACTTTACAGAACAGGATTAAAGATAGACATTTAAGTAGCTTAGTGTAAAATGAAATTGCATAATGTCCCAGCAAACTCTAATGACTTAAATATTTATTGACTGATGACCATGATTTCTCCTCCTTAAGATATGTTTATCGTCCTAGGAACAAGAAGATGAAGAGATCATATCTAGGGAGGAAAGAAAGAATGATGGTCAGGATTATCCAACATTCCTTATCCTGCTAGACCAGTCCAGATGTGGGTTATACTCCCTTGCCAGCAGATGGAGGCAGACTTGAGCAACTTTCAGTGATGATTATGTTTATTATTTGATAAAAAACGCCTTTCTACAGAAACCAAGGCGGTGTACAATTAAAAAAAAAATGTCATCACTTGGTCTATCCTCTGGTGCAGCAATAAGAGAAGTCAGTAGTTTCTGCCTCCAGCAGGTCTCAGTGTGTGGTCTGGTGCAGCAGTGCAGATAGGTCTGATTCCTGATGCCATTCCTGTGACTCCTGCTGCTCCTTTCTATTTCTTTTCTTGCCGGTGAGCACTGCAGTCTCTTCAAGTGGTGGCTTGGTTCTGGTAGAGTTGGAGTATGTTGGAGCGCATGCTTAATGACCCCTGGGGGCCCTCTGAGTTCTGGGGCTCTACTTGTCAGCTGGCTTGCACGTCTGCTCTTAAAACAATTTACAGGCTGATTTCAGTCTGTCTAGATGCTTAGCAGCTCCCTTTAATGGGGGCTTGAGGCCTGGACTTTTGCTCCAGGGATCTAGGGCCCAAGAGCGCTCCTTTCACAGGCAGCTAGAGGAGTAATGGCCCCTGCTTCACCCTTCTGCTCCTGTGTTTTCCGGGAGCCCAACCTTTTCGCCTATGGGGGCTGGTTGAATGACAAGTGAAATTCCTGTCACTGGAAGATAAGTCTGAGGAGGATGGTGTTTCTCACAGGGGCTGGTTAGGATCTCTGTGATTTGCTTTTCCTCTGCCAAATCCTGTTTAAGTCCTTTAAGGATGTTACAGTGACTCTGCAGGTTGTGGAGCTGAGTTTTGGGTAAGTTTAGCAGACAAGTCCTCTCTATACGGTTTGGATATGGTGGCTGCCTGATTTCATATTTCTCTGGGAAGAAGCAGGAAGTCAGCCCTCAAATATGGGTGATGTCTGCACCACGGAGCCTGCGTGGATTTACTCCCCAGTTTTCAAAAGAAAGCCTTTGGGAGTTAGACGGCGCATGCATGGCCACCATCCCCCCCCCCCCCCCCCAAGGATACCATCTTACCTCAGTTGTCTTTTTTTTTTTTTCCACGGAGCCCTGCAGACGTCCCGTTAAAAGTCAATATTTTTGCTTCTACACCTTTTTCCCTTTACCAGTCAGTTCCCTATCACCTTCTCACTGCCTGAGTCTGCCCTTGCCTCGGTGTCGCGTTTTTCTTGGTCCCCTTTCTTTTTTTTTCCTCTTCTCTTCGGTGCTTGGGTCTTTCTCACGCCCTACCTGACTGGGATGACTGAGTTTGATCTTGCAGGTTCTGTTTTCCTTGGCTATGTGTTTGGTCAGTGGTTTTAAGCAATGTGGCAAGTGCCCCCGCACCATGTCCATCATGGACAGCCACAGTTGCTGCATCCAGTGCCTTGGTGCAGGTCATGACGACTCGACTTGCCTGCTCTGCCTGCAGATGTCGAGCAAGAGCCGGAGGATTCATGAAAAGCAGCAGGGGGAGCGGTTTGACTTGAAGGCCTCTGAGTATGGAATCTCTGCTTTTGGGGACTGCGTCAGACGACTCGTCATGCGCATGTGCTTGATCTGAGCCCTGATGTGTCAGAGCCTTGGACCAGGAGTTGTCCTCTGAGGAACTCCCCATGGGTCCAAGACTACTTCGTCCAAGTCGAAGTCTAGATCTGATCCCGGAGCTGAAGGTAAGACTTCTGGTACCGTGCCTCGGAGTCCTCAATCTGATGGCATGTGCGTTGGCCAAGAGTGACCCTCCAAGCTACCCCAATGGGAGGAGAGACCTATCATGTCAGAGGATTGGGCCTGGTCCCGCAACACGATCACTATTGGTGATTCCCCTTCGAGGGAGCTAGCTTTGGGCTTGATGACCTCAGGAGCAGTGGGGCCCAGAGCCTCTGGGTTGTCTGTGCTAACAATGGGACCGTCCACCTTAAGAACCTCCCTGGAAGACATCCAGCGGATGATGGAATGATTTACCCGCTTGAAGCTGTGTTGGTTGGCCTTCTGCATGAGGTGTGATTCGAACACCTTGTTGGTGCGTCTGGCGCCTTGCTCTCCTTCAGTACCGGCGGTCAGTTGACCCGATGACTGTCCGGGACTCAAGGTCTCGTCCGGCTCAGAGTTGGGCTGCGAGATTGACACCATGCTACACAAAGATGCTCCCTCTGAGTCATCCCTCCTCAGGAGCGCCAGAGGTCTCTGCCGAGGATCTCGCATTCCTCGACTTTGTCTGGGGGATGTTGAAGGCCTTGTCCTTCATGGCGGAGACGGAGGACAAGTCTCATGCCAAGGACTTAGAGATCCTCCAGTACGAGGCCCCTCCGAATGAGGCACTGATGGTGCCGATTCCCCCATCCTGTGTAACACTTACTGTTCAGGATGTGGGAGAGCCCGGAGATGGTGCCAATAGTGAGCCAGCGACTCAATTCCCAGTATCGAGTTGGCAAGAACACCAGCTTCCAGAAGACACAGCTGCCTCACAACTCCATGGTGGTGGAATCAGCCATGCGTCAAATCAAGAGTCAGAAGCACAGCCTCTGTGCCCCCTGGCAGGGAGGCTCGCACCATGGACAGCTTTGGCATAAAGTGTTACCAGGGCTCGATGCTCACGGTCTGCATCCAGGTTTTCAGTCTGTACATGGGCATGTATCTGAGGGACCTGGCAAAGGAACTCGCTGGGTTCTCAGCTGGGCTGGCAGGTGAATCACTCAAGCACTTCTGGACCCTTATATCCATGGTAAAATAATGCTCCAAATTTCTGACTCAAGCGGCCTCTGGTGGCTTTGAGTCCGTGGCTTGTGTAGTTGCAGTGGGCATCAGTGCCCATTGCCTGGCTTGGCTACAGTCCTCTGACCTGGAGTAATGGGAGCAGGACAAACTGGCTGATGTCCCCTGCCAAGGAGAGAACCTCTTTGGCAAACCCGTGACCGACAAGGCTGGCGAGTTGGTGTCAGTTCATGACCAGGACTTGATGTTCCCAGAAGACAGCTGATCCTTGCCGTCGGAAGGCTTCGGGGAGGGGGGGGGGGGAAGAAGGAAGCCCTTCCACCCAAAGGCAAAGAAAGCTTACAGGAAGTACCCCCAGTTTCGGGCCTACCAGACTCCCCCAACAGGTCAGTGGGCCAGGGGCACAGCCCCTGTAAGCAGAATGCTCCAAAAACCCAACCAGCACCCCAGCCACAGCTGGGGGGAGGGGGGTGCTTTTGACTCCATGAGCATACCCGTCTTCCCCCAGAGGGATAGGGTCCAAGGCATACGAGAGGACATCTGGTCCACTTCATTCACTTCTGTCCAGGCATCACCACAGATGCCTTGGTGTTACAGTTGGTGCGGGAAGGTTACCTTCCACACTTTGACCAGACACCCCCTCCCTTCTTTCCAGGGGAACTTCCCATGACCTCCCTACGCAGAGAGTTCCTGCAGAAGTAGCTCTAGTCCATACTCTAGGATGGGGTGGTGGAGCCAGTACTTCAGCCCCTCTGGGGCACCGAGTTCTACTCCCAGTACTTCCTCGTCAAAGAAAGACAGGCGGCTTCCAGCCTATCCTGGATCTGCGGGACCTAAACCGCTTTCTTGTCAAGGAGATGCTCAAGATGCTATCCCTTGGAATATTGCTGCCCTATCTCCTGCGGGGAGATTGGCGATGCCTATACTCATATCCTGATCCATCCCTGGCACCGTCAGTACCTCCGCTTTGTCATCAGAGGCTACCAGTACAGGGTGGTTCCCTTTGGCCCCCAGAGTGTTCACAAAGTGCCTGGTGGTAGTTGCTTCCCGCCTCTGCTTACTGGGAGTCTTCGTCTGCCCCTATCTGGATGACTGACTTCTGAAGTCCAGCTTGCCAGAGGAGATAGGTCATGCGGCCCAGTGCATCATAAGGGTGCTGCAGCATCTGGGGTTCGTGATCAACTTCCCAAAGTCACATCTGTTCCCAACCCAGCGCCTGGAGTTCATAGGCGTCCTTCTGGGCACCACCGAGGCCAGAGCCTTCCTCCATCTAGACTGGATGCAAGGTTTGGCAAACCTAGCAAAAGAGGTACAGGGTTGCTTATGGGCGTTTGTCTTACTCCTGCTGTGCCTGTTGGGGCACATGGCCTCGACAATTCATGTAACACCGCAGTCCCACCTCCAGATGCGACAGGCCCAGTGCACCCTCAACTCTCAGTGGACTTGGGCCACGGGCAATCTGGAGGATCGAGTCTGGCTCACCCAGCCTCTGGCAGCCTCTCTCGTCTGATGGCAGAACCAACAATTTCATGGCTGGCCTTCCCTTCCCGTCCCTACCGGCCCAGCTCATTCTGACTACTGATGCCACCAAGCTTGGCTGGGGAGCCTGCTGCGGCAGTCTGCAGTCGCAGGGCGCCTGGACTCAGGAGGAAAGTGCCCTCCAGATCATCCTCCTGGAACTCACTGTGACAAATGCTCTCTGGGTGTTCCAGGCCCATTTGGCAGGCCAGATTGTGCTTGTGCAGACAGACAACCAAGTAATGATATTTTAAACCAACAAACAGGGGTGAATGGCTTTGTACCTCCTCTTTTGGGAGGCGGTTCGCCTGTGGACCTTCACAGTGGAGAAGGGCATGATTGGGCGGTCTGCGTGCCAGGCCAGGATAATCTGTTCGCAGATAGACTCAGCAGAGTCCTTCAGCCCCACGAGGGGCGCTTCAATCCAGTGGTGGCCATCGTCGTCTTTTGGCGTTGGCTGACCCTGACGTTAGATCTCTTTGCCAGCCCCGAGAACATGCAGTGCTGTGGGATTTGAACCCTGGCTTCGCTGATTCTTAGCCCATGACTCTAACCACTAGGCTACTTGTCTGAAACTGGAGTAGAATAAGTTTCTTTGAAAGCTGATGGAAAACAATTCTTATTGTACAAAATTATTTGCCACATTGACTATAATGGAAATGAATGAAATTAGTCATTTGGTATACCAAAGAAAAAAAGAGAACCAAATGTCTGGCTGATCAAAACAACAAGCAATCAATGATCTTTCCCATGCACATGACTAATATTTGTCCCCATCTCATCAGTTAACTATTACAATAGCCGAGAACCACAAACTGCAGCTCTCTGCAGAACCCAGCGGAGACCCTAGTTCTTACCATTGTGTGTTTCCATTAAGTGATGCTAAGATACCCCTTTATCCTTCAAACCCTATAATTACTGCCCGAGTGATAGAGGCCTGGCCTGGAAGTTGATAAACACCGGAAAAACAGCATTACCCCTTCAGCCTCATCCCTCCTTTGTCTGCTTCAAATGTTCCTCTCTATTTTTATGTCTCTTCCGTGCTGACAATTACTCATCTGCACAAATGAGAGTATGTGATATTACTACTGGGTACTTTTTCTAGTTGTATCTGCTCTGGGAGAACACCAATTTCTTATGCCCTCAAAGGATCCCTAATTAGGTTAGTTTATTTGTACATTTGATATACAGCCTTACATAGTAGCTCCATCAAAGTGGTTTACAAATTAGCTGGAAGATGTCCTTAAACTTATAACTTTTTAACCTGCTAGACCATTCTGAACCAAGTGGGTTATGCTCCCTTGCCAGCAGAGACAGACTTGAACCTCTGTCAATGAAGTCATCAGAAGGTATAGCCACTGGTGCAGCATTGAAGGACGACAGACATTGTCTTCCTCCAGTATGTGGCAAGGTGTGTGGACTGGTGCAGCAGTACAGATAAGTTGGACTTTCCTGACCCACACTTGGTGCAGTGGTCATCTTGAGAATGAGGCCTGAACGGTCAAACGATCCAACGGTGCTCCCTGGATCCAGCATGGTTTCCCACAGGTTACTAGCAGTTGGTGGGCTGAAGAGGAGCAGGAGGCTCCCACAGAGCCCTGATAGGGTCTGGTAAGTTGCCCCAGGCCTCTCTTCCCTCTTGCTCATATCTGCATGAGGTTTTTGGGTGTTTTTTTCCCCCTCTACATTAAAATATTTGCCCATTGATTTTCATTGGGCTCCATTTAGCTCTCCTGTCTGCTTGATAAAGCAGATTTAAAAAAAAATCAATCATTTCCTTACAGCAGGGTCTCCTTGACCTGTGTGTAAGCATTCAGGGAAGCCTAGATCGGGTTTCTCTGACTGGCCTTTCAGGCACTGGAACTGAGATCGGGACTATCTTCAGCTCCTAAGAGTCATGGCATAGATTCTGGAGCTGGTCCCATGGGCCAGGGCACATTTGCGTCTGCTACAGACACACCTTTGTTCCTCTGGTCTCTGTACTCTCAACTCTTTGACCAGATCATTTCCCTCCCTCGGGAGCTCAGGGAACAGTTGACATGGTGGCTTCAATTCAGTCATCTGATGATTGGCATGCTGCTATAAGCTCCGGATTGGGTGGTTTTCACCACCAGTGTTGGCCTGAAAGGCTGGGGTGACTCACTGTCTGTGCTTAGATGACTCGGGGGGGGGGGGGGATTTGGTCCCCTCAGGAGACCTCTTGGATGATCAATCAGCTGGCCAGAGTGACCTGGCTGGCACTGGAGAATAGAGTGGTCCATGTGTTCTCCAGGACCAAGCAGGAAGTCAGTCCTCACTTATGGGTGACGTCGGCGCCGACGGAGCCCTCGCGGAGCAATTTTCCCCAGCTTTCAAAGAAAGCCTTTGGGAATTGCAGCGCACATGCGCGGTCGTCTTCCCGCCCGAGGGTGCCATCTTAGCCAGTCTTCTTTTTTCCGCGGAGCCCTACAGACGTCCCCGTCTTGTCCCCGCGAAAAAGTCGATTTTATTCATTATTTTATCCTTTTTTCCTTCGGTTCGACGCCGATCGTTTTCCCGCCCGGACTCGCGACGCCGGTCACGAGTCCTCGTACTTTTTTCGGTCCTCACAACCGGCAGCTTCCTCGCTTCTGCTCTCGTCAGCCACACCCCCTTCGGGTTGCGGCGGACGCCTTTCTGATCTCATGGTCGGGGAGCCTTCTGTACGCTTTCCCTCCCATCCCGTTAGTCTCTCGGACTCTTTTCAAGGTTCTCCGAGACAAAGCCTTCATGATCCTGGTGGCCCCTCGCTGGCCCAGGCAGCCGTGGTTTCCGCTCCTGCTGCAACTGGCGGTGGAGGATCCAATCCCTCTGGGGGTACAACCGGATCTCCTCACTCAGGATCAGGGGTCCCTACTGCACCCCAACCTCAGGTCTCTCAACCTCATGGCCTGGCTGCTGAGAGGGTAGTCCTCGCTCCCCTTCTCCTGCCGGCGGAGGTGGAGGAGGTCGTCTTGGCTTCGCGACGGCCTTCTACCCGCAAATGCTACGCCCTTAAATGGCGTCGCTTTGCAGTCTGGTGTTCCCAACAGTCTCAGGATCCCTTCTCCTGCCCGGTGTCGGTGATCTTGCAGTACTTGCTACACCTCTCTAATCTGGGACTTAAGTCCAACTCCGTCAAAGTTCACCTCAGTGCTCTTTCAGCACATCATGTGCCGGTGGACGGCAGACCTCTCTCCAACGACCCTCTCGTAGCGAGGTTTCTCCGAGGTCTCCTTCTACTTAAACCACCTCTGCGCCCGCCAGCACCTGACTGGGACCTGAATGTGGTTTTACAGCGGATCACCTGTCCGCCTTTTGAACCTATGGCTACCTGTTCTCTCCGTTTTCTGTCTTGGAAAACACTGTTCTTGATAGCCCTCACTTCCGCTAGACGCGTAAGTGAATTGCAGGCCCTCGTGTCTGATCCCCCTTACACTAGGTTCTACAAGAATAGGGTAGTCCTTCGGACTCACCCGAAATTTCTGCCTAAAGTGGTCTCCCCTTTTCACATCTATCAGGAGGTGGTACTTCCAACCTTCTTTCCCAGACCACACTCCAGCCGAGCTGAAACGGTCCTCCATACCCTGGACTGTAGAAGGGCATTGAACTTCTACCTTGACCGTACGCGGGAGCACCGTAAAGCTGCTCAGCTTTTTGTGTCTTTTGACCCCAATAAATTGGGGCTCCCAGTCTCCAAGCGTACTCTGTCCATCTGGGTTGCGGACTGTATCTCTTGGGCTTATGGGGCAGCCGGACTCGCCTTAGAAAGTCGAGTCACGGCTCATTGCGTTCGGGCAAAGGCCACGTCAGTGGCTTACCTCCGCTCTGTTCCGCTGGCAGACATCTGCCGGGCCGCTACTTGGTCTTCGAGCCAGACTTTTGCGGTCCATTACTGTCTCGAGAGGGAGTCCCGTAGGGACAGTGCTTTCGGACAGGCAGTCCTCCGTAATCTCTTTGAGGTCTGAGCAACTCCTACCCTCCATCCCGGATGTGGGCTACCGGTGGGTGATAATTCAGCGAAGATTCTATCCTTCTGTGCTGCTGAGCTAGAGGGAGCTCATTTTTTTGTGCTTAGGGTCTCCGGTAGCCTTGAGCTTGGGAGTCCCATAAGTGAGGACTGACTTCCTGCTTGGTCCTGGAGAAAGCGTAGTTACTCACCTGTAACAGGTGTTCTCCAGGAGCAGCAGGAATCAGTCCTCACTACCCTCCCTCCTCCCCTTGGAGTTGCAATCGTCTGCTTATGTTCTTTTTGCAAATTTTTATGCTGTCTTTTTTAGCTATGTCATCTGACTGGCTAAGATGGCACCCTCGGGCGGGAAGACGACCGCGCATGCGCGCTGCAATTCCCAAAGGCTTTCTTTGAAAGCTGGGGAAAATTGCTCCGCGAGGGCTCCGTCGGCGCCGACGTCACCCATAAGTGAGGACTGATTCCTGCTGCTCCTGGAGAACACCTGTTACAGGTGAGTAACTACGCTTTCTTGAACAATGCCATGGGGTGGCATTTGTCAACAAATAAAGAGACTCAAAGTGCTCATTTGGCATTTGAGGTGACTGCATTGTGCAGCTGGGCAGAGGAGCACTTAATGGTTCTGTCAGCAGACCACATAACAGGTGTTGATAACATACAGGCTGACCTCCTGAGTTAAAACACATGGTTCTCAGGTAATGGGAACTGAGCCCCCCTCCCCTCCACACACACATTCAGCTTCATAGTGTGAAGGTATGGCCTCCTGGTGTTTGATCTGATGGCCATGTAGAACAATGCCAAAGTAAGCAACTTCTTTAGTCCCCAAAGAGACCAGCAAATGGTGGGCTTGTATGCCATGCTACAAAGGTGGCCCCAAAAGAGGATTCTTTCTCGCGCCTCTGTGGCCATGAGTCGCCTCCTAAACAGAATTCAACCTCTCCCAGGTTTGGTGATCCTGATATCTCCAGACTAGCCCTGTAGACCATGGTATGCAGATTTAATAGGGTTGTTAGCAGGGTCACTGCTCTGGTTCCCATAGGAGAAGGACCTTTTTCCTTAATGCCCCCTAATAACTGAGGACACTGCACCCTTCTTGTTTAGAGCCTGGCCCTTCAGAGGTGCAAGCTGCCAAGAGAGGCTATCCAGGAGTGGAGGTGAATATCCTACTTGGGACATACAGTGCCTCAACCTCCTTGGCCTATGTGAGGGTTTGGAGAAGTTTTGAAAGGTGGCAATGTTCTCAGGCCCTGTCAGCTGAAAAGTGGACATAAGGGCTGAGTTGTCCTTGCAGGTAGGCTTGGACTAGGGGTTAGCCCTGAACTCCCTTAAGGTTCAAGTTGCATTTTTGGCATGTTATCGGGGACATATTCAAGGGGTGTCCTTGGCAGCTCACCCTGATGTCTCTTGCTTCCTCATGAGGGCTAAGCAGGTTCTTCATCCTGTAGTTCCCCAGTGGAGCCTCTTACTGGTGGTAAAGGTGCTGAAAGATCCCCCTTTCAAGCCCATCCGTGAGACCTCCCAAAAAGATCTGATTCATTAAGCAGTGTTTTGGTGGCTATTGCCTCTGCTAGACGGATCTCAGAGCTGCAGGCCTTGTCATGCTGCGAACCCTTTTTTTTTTATCTCAATGGCTTGGTGCTATTCTTCCTTCCAGGGTGATCTCTTCCTTTCACCGTAATTGGGCAATTCTGCCTTGTTTTTTTGGAGGAAGACCGTTGTTCAGATCTCTCCTTGCATCTGCTTGACATGAGGAGGGTATTGCTCAGATTACTTAGAAGAGAGCAACTCCTTTCATTGGTTGGACCACCATTTTATTCTCTTCAGTGGTCCAAGGAAAGGACAAATATCAACCAAGTCCTCTTTCCCGTTGGATCAAAGAAGCCCATTAGTTTAGCATACCTTTTGGCTGGGAAGTGGGTTCTGGAGGGGGGGGGGGGGGGGTTAAGATTCACTCCATTAGGTCACAGGCTGCCTCCTGGGCTGAGTCTGCCTTTGTATCTCTGGAAGACATTTATAAGGCGGCTGCCTGGTCCTCGCAGAGTACCTTTTGTGAAGCACTATAGGCTGCATGTGGGAGTAGGTGCCAATGACGCTTTTGGCAATACTGTTCTAGCCAGTGCATAATCTTCCTCCCATCCTGTTTCTAACTGCTTAGGTATGTCCCACTCGACTTGGCTGGTCTACCAGAATGATACAGAAGGAGACCTTTTTTATCATTCCTGATCATTTCTTTTTTTCTTGAATCCTGCTTTAGACTGGTCCAGGACCCACCCTGGAAGTTTTTCTGCTGGTTGGGAAGCCTTGCTGTTTTTTATTTTGCATTGTTGCAGTGCTGGATAAAGGTTATTGTGGTAAGAGAGCCAAATACTGGTTCCAGTGGTTTGTTCTGATGTTTGAATGTTATTTTTGCTAATAGTTGCTGAGTTTTGTCTCATTTGGGAAGTGTCTTGCTGGCTTCTCTCAGCGCTTATTTTTTTATCAGGTTTTTTATACTGCTTTATCATTTCAGTCAAAGTGCTTTACATTGTAACCTAAACTTGGTAATGTACATTAAATAGGGACATTGATAAATTGGATTTTTATGAGGCAATCGAGGGTTAAATGACTTGGCCAAGGCCACAAGGAGTGATAGTGGGAATCGAACCCTGGTCTCTTGGTTCCCGAGCCAGGGCTCTAACCATTGGGCTACTGCACTCAGTGTTGCATCAGTGGTTATATTGTCTGATGATGAAATTGAAAGATTGTTAAGGGAGCATAACCTACTCGTCTGGCCTGGTCTAGCAGGATTCAAGGAAGTTATGATAAAAATAAATTCTCTTTTATAAGTACCTAAACATAGAAGCCTAATTTATATTCTTATTTATTATTTGTTACAAATTCTTATATACCGCGCTATTTAGAATCAGTGCGGTTTACATTGTAACAACGTTTTGCATTAGAACAAGATCTTTTGCTTACATTATAACAGGGATTGTAACTTGGAAGTAACAGGGTAACTATATACAGTTCAAACAAAGGAGCTTATAGATTATTTAAGTTATATTATGTAATAGTCGTAATGTAGTCATGTTGATTGTGAATGTTCCTGATGGTGAATTCTTTGTAAGTCACTGGGGGTTATGTTGTTGGTATGTCAGATGCTGTGTGGGTGAGAAGAGGTGTTGGATGTGAATGTACTAGGTTAGTGTGGGTAAAATAAAGGCAGGACAGGTGATGTTTAATAGCTTTTCTGAATTGTGAAAGGTCAGTAATTGATCTTATATGAGGTGGGAGATTGTTCCAGCACTTAGGAGCATATAGTGTAAATGCTCTGTTTCTAGTTGTTTGGGTACATTTAATGGACTCAGGTGGTATAGATAGCGTATTGCTAGTTGTTGATCTTCTTAGTCTGTTAGTGGGGATACTGGTCAGGAGTGATGAGAGGGATGTGGAAGATATCCAGTTAATTGCTTTAAATGACAGGATTAGTGCCTTGTAGGTGACTCTGCATTGTACTGGTAGCCAGTGTAGGTCCATAAGTATGGGAGTTATGTGGTCTTTTCTGGAGATGCCGCAGAGAATGCGGGCTGCTGTGTTCATTGCCATTTGAAGAGGAGTGAGAGTGCTCTTAGGGAGTCCATGTAGGATGATGTTGGCATAATCAAAGTGTGGCATTACGAGTGTCTGGAATATTGTTCTGAAGTCGTCCGGGGCTAGTAGAGGTCTTAGATGTCGTAGTATCCCTATTTTGTTGTAAATGGACTTAGTGGTATTCTTTATATGCTCTTTAAAGTTAAGCTGCTGGTCTATTGTAATACCCAGATATCGTATTACAGACTTGCATGGGAGCTCAGCGTCACAAACTTTCAATGAAGCGGGAGGAGAGAAGTCTCTGTTCCTGGTTATAAAAAGGACTTCAGTTTTTTTAAAATTTATGCGAAGATTTTGGGACAAGAGCCAATCAGTAATTGCATTAAAGCATTCAATAAGTGGAACAAGGTTTGGCTGCTTGATTTTAATTGGAGCGAAAATCAGTACATCTTCCGCATAGATAAGACTGGAGATGTTAAAAGAACGGATGATATCACAAATGGGTTGCATATAAATGTTAGAGTAGAGCCGACAAGGATGATCCTTGGGGTACTCCTTGTTGCTGATGGAATGGTTCCGATGTTGAGGAGCCTATCCATACTTGTTGCCAGCGGTTCATGAGATAAGATTTGCACCATTCCCAGGCAAGGTCGTGAATTCCCTTTTCCTGAAGGCGGGAGAGGAGTTGTACATGGTTAACAGAATCGAATGCAGCCGCTATATCAAGAAATATGAGCGCGAACCCATTCTCAATTTTGTCAATCCCTCTGGATAATGTATTGATGAGTATAGTGAGTAGGGTCTCTACACCATGTGACTCACGGAATCCATGCTGACAAGGGTCAAGAGGGACTGATATGTCAATGTGTTGTTGTAGTTGCATTTGAACCACCTTCTCTATGAGTTTGGCTAGATAGGGTATACTTGAAATCAGGCGGTATGAGTCTGTCTTTGCTGGGTCAAGTTTGTTGCTTTTCAAGAGTGGGTGTATGGAGGTTTGTTTCAGGATTTCTGGGAATGTTCCTGTTGTGAAGGAGAGTTCCATGATGTAGACTAGAGTTGAGCTAAGTTCTACACGCATCGATCTGATCCAATGGGCAGGACAAGGATCATTTGGTGCCGTAGTGGTGTTGATGTTGGCAATAAGGTCGGCAATGTACTTCTCTGTCGGAGAGGTGAATTTTGTCAATGGTTGATGTATCTGGAGGAGGAAGCACGGTGTGGAGCTTTGTGTAAAGTTTGTTTTTATAACTTTAGATTGTAAGTAGTCAGCGACTGACTGGGGTTGGATAAAAACTGTTTGATTGGAGGAAGGTGTCTTGGTTAGATTTTTATCAATGCTAAAGAGGTCTCGTGGTTTGTTTAATGATCTAAGGAGGGTATCCGTGTGGTGCTCTCTAATATTTTTGTAAATTTTCTCACGGTGTTGTTTCAGGGTGTTCTCATACGCTGATTTGTCAGATGTGGATCGAGATTTGCGCCATTTTCTTTCTTGCCTTCTTAGAAGCTGAAGCGATGTACGTAGTTCAGCAGAGAACCAAGAGGCTGGTTTTCTGTTTCATGGTTGTTTGTTGGATGCTGATGATTTTTTGGATGAAGGTAAATGTGAACAAGAGGTAAGGGTGGAGTTCCATCTATGGATCATTTCATCGAGGTTCTGTGCTGATTGACGGAGTGTTGGAAGAGTGTTGTTGAGGAAATCATCTCTGTCTAAGGATTTGAAGCAAGTTTTTTCTCCTGGGGAGATTGAGTTTGCTTGGTTGGTTGAGGTTTGGGTATGCTGGCATGGGATTGAGGTGGAGGTGGTGTGCTTAGGCTCATGAAGCAGAAACAATAGCTGCTGCTTATGCGATAGCTCCTCCTGGCCAGTGAGTGGTGCCAAGGGTGAATAAGGGGTCCCCATGTTGTATGAGCAATTTAAAATAAGGGGTAGCAGAGACTGCCAATACGTAAAGGGTGGTGGTGGTGGTGGTGGTGGGGAGGTGGAGAATAAATTTTGTGCATATATATCTCCAGGAACAAGCAGGAATGAGTCTTCATATAATAGGTATCGTCGGTACCGACGGAGCCTGCGTGGGAACGCTCCCCAGCATCCAGTAAGAAAGCTTTTGGGAGCATCCCACAGCGCCTGCGCGCTGCCTTCCCGCCTTCCCTAACCGCCTCTTTCCAGTTCTTCTTTTCCGCGGAGCCAGCAGGTCGTGTTCCTGTCACCGCAGAAGAAGTTCTTTATTTTTTTTCTTTATTTTTCTGTGTCACGTCTGCCTTCGACGTCAGACCGGTACCGCCGGTCTTTTCTTTTCTTTCTTCTTCTTCTTAAAAAAAAACCCCTTTTATTCTTTCAGCTGTGCATTTTTAGTTTGGGCCTTAGGCCTAAATATTTTCTCCTCATGGAAAAGCCCGCTTCCGGGTTCAAAAAGTGCACAAAATGTGGCGGTACTATTTCTGTCACCGACACCCATGATTGGTGTCTGAAATGTTTGGGTCCTGACCATTCCATCACGGATTGTGTGTCCTGCACCATGATGTCTAAAAGGGGTCGGCAGAACCAAGCAGCCAAGCTCAGTACCCTGTTTCCCTCTGATGCAGCCTCGGTGGCATCGACGTCTTCCAAGGCTTCTTCCTCCCATGGATCTCAGGTAACCAAACATAAATCTAGCCGGTCCTCGAAGGGCAAATCTCCCTCCAAGCATCGAGATGCCTCCGGGCTTGCCCTCGAGGATTCCGCTCCGGCAAAATTACCCCGGCGGGAAGTTCCGGCTTCCAAAGCATCATCTATGGGGTCACAGGTTGACATCGATGGCACGGCCTTGACCGATCACCTGTTGCCGTGTTCTGGGGTACCAGTGGCCTCCACTGGTACCGACATCCAGACTCTGGTGGCGTCGATGGATCAGAAAATTCTGTCCATGCAGCGCACCCTTACGGCGTTTATGCAGGCTTCGATGCCTTCGGTACCGCAACAATCTCCGTTGCCTGTACCGACTCCGGCATCGGCACCGGTGCCGGTACCGATTGCATCGGCTTCGGCGTAGGCTGCAACGGTACCCTGTCCTACGATGCCCATCGGTACCGAACCGGTACTGCTTACTCCCGATGTCGATCCCACTCGGTACGCGTATCGTTCTTTACAGGAGCATCCAGACAGGTGATACTTCGATTCCTCCGAAGACTCTGAGTCGGAGGTTTCTGTTGATGCACCGGTGCTTCTTCCTCAGGAGTCTGATTCTCCAAAACGAAGAATGTCTCCTCCAGAGGACTTGTCTTTTCAAGACTTCATTAGGGAAGTGGCTAGAGGCCTCTCCATTACAGTGGCTTCTGAGTCAAAGCCTAGAGCCAAGCAATTAGATATTTTGCAATATCCTAAGGCTCCTAAGGAAGCAGCTACCTTACCTATTCATGAGATTCTCTATGATCTCATGTTGGGCATGTGGGAGACTCCTCTCACCAACTCTCCTCATTCTCGCAGGTTAGACACCATGTACCGTGTCCCTCCCTGTCCTGGTTTTCATAAGACTCAGCTTCCTCACCACTCTATTGTGGTTGAGTCTGCTATGAAGAAAATAAAGAGTGCAAAGAGACACTCATCTAACCCTCCAGGACGTGAATGTAGGACTCTAGATGCTTTTGGCCGAAGGATTTCCCAGGCCAATATGCTTGCTGCCAGAATCAACTCCTATAGTCTCTATATGGGGATGTTTCTAAAAGAAGTCACAGATCATCTGCAGACTTTAGCTCCTTTTATTTCAAAAGATAAAAGGCAGGAATTTCTCACTTGGCTCAAACATGCCCAAGATGTTTCCAAATTCTCCAACCGTGCAGCCTTTGACTCTTTTGAGTGTGTAAGCAGAGCCACGGCTATTGCCATAGGTGCACGCAGAATTGCAAGATGAGTTGGGAAACCTTCCTTGTACAGGTGAAAACCTGTTTGGCAGGGATTGGCAAGCAAAGGCCACTCAGATGGATGCTGAGAACTCTGCTTTGGATTGACTTTCAAAGTCTACCTCTGCCCCTGTTAAGAAAAGATTGTTCAAAAAGACATCTTTTTCTAAAAAGGGAAGATATTATCCTGCTCATGGGCAGACATCTTCTGCTGGTCGTTTTGCTGCAAAGCGTCAGCAACCACCTAAACAGGCCAAGTCAAAGGCTGCCAGGCCTACCACAGCCCAGCAGCCTCAACCTCCTCAGGGCCTTTGACTTGCAACTAGAGAACTTAGCCTTTCTAGCTCTGGGAAACCCAGAGCCTCTCACCATTCCAGGAAGGTTGACTTACTTTGCTCCCAGATGGGAGCAAATCACAGCAGAGCAATGGACCCTCTCCATCATAAAGGAAGGGTACAAGCTTCACTTCTTAAACCTTCCTCCTCACACCATGGTGAAACAGTTCAATTCTCCAACATCTCTCCTCAACCTTCTAGGTCAGGAGATAGCTACCCTTCTTGCCCAAGGGGCAATAGAAGAAGTACCTCTTCTTCAACAGGGCTCAGGGTTCTACTCCCCTTATTTTCTTATCCCAAAGAAAACAGTGGGCTACAGACCCATATTAGATCTCAGAGAATTGAACAAGTTTCTATTCAAGGAGAAATTCAAAATGATTTCTCTAGGGGCTCTGCTTCCATACCTTCAGAGTCAGGATTGGCTTTGTTCTCTAGATCTCAAGGATGCGTACACCCATGTCCTCATCCATCCAACACACGGAAGGTTCCTTCGGTTCCTTTTTCAAGGAAACCACTACCAATACAGGGTGCTTCCTTTCGGTCTGGCCTCTGCACCAAGGGTGTTCACGAAATGCATGGCAGTAGTAACTGCATTTCTCCGCACTCTAGGAATATTTGTATTCCCATATCTGGACGACTGGCTCATTCGAGCCCCATCCCAGTCAGAGGCCCAGACTTGTCTAACCTGCACAATGCGTATCCTTCAGTATTTGGGACTAGTAATAAACATCCCAAAATCCAATCTCACCCCTACTCAGTCTCTGGAGTTCATAGGGGCCTTGCTGGATACCACAACTGCAAGGGCCTATCTTCCTCACGCCCGTTGCCTACGTCTGGTGCAGTTAGCCTCCCAGATTCAGTTAAAGTCCCAATTAACTGCTCGAGAGATGTTACAACTATTAGGCCACATGGCATCCACCGTGCATATGGTTCCATATGCTTGCCTTCACATGAGGGCAGCTCAATGGACTTTGTCCACCCAATGGACTCCGGCATCAGGTTGCCTGTCAGAAAAAATAGCAAACTCCAGTCGTCTATTTTGGTCTCTCCAGTGGTGGAAGTCTTCTCAAAACCTGTTGCTGGGGTCCCCTTTTCAGCAACCGCTACCCCAAGCAACTCTCACAACAGATGCTTCTCCAAAGGGTTGGGGAGCTCATCTGCAAGATCTCTCCACCCAGGGCATCTGGTCTCCACAGGAGACTTCTCTGCATATCAATCTATTGTAACTCAGAGCAATATTCTTAGCTCTGAGTGTTCCATTCCCTGCTCAGCTACAGGACAGTCCTCATCCATACGGACAATCAAGTAGCCATGTTCTATGTAAACAAGCAGGGAGGGACTGGCTCTCGGTCGCTTTGCAACGAAGCTTTGCGACTGTGGGCCTTCGCCAGAGAGCATCACATCCATCTTCTGGTAGTATATCTTCCAGGTATTCAAAACTCTTGGGCGGACAGACTCAGTCGAGTTCTGCTCCCACATGAGTGGTCCCTCCACATGGACCAGGTAGCCAGGATTTTTCAAATTTGGGGAACCCCAGACATAGACCTCTTTGCAAGTCCGTGGAATGCCAAACTTCCCCGGTTCTGTTCCAGAATTCCGTGTCAGGGAGTTCAGGCCAAGGATGCCTTCCTCCTTCACTGGGGTCAAGACTTCCTTTATGCCTTTCCACCAATTCCCTTAATTCCCAAAACACTATTCAAGCTTCAGAGAGATCGAGGGACCATGATCCTCATAGCACCACATTGGCCACGCCAAGTGTGGTACCCTCTACTTCTGCATCTCTCTCAAGCTCCTTCCCTGAACTTAGGCTCTGCACCAGACCTTTTGTCCCAGGAAGAGGGAACATTGTGACACCCAAATCCCCATGTCGCTCCATCTCAGGGTTTGGTTGCTGAGGGCCTAGACCTTCAAGATTTCCATCTCTCTCAACAAGTCAGAGATGTTATTCATGCCTCTAGGAAGCCTTCTACTAGACATTCCTATGCTTTCAAATGGAAAAGATTCACCATTTGCTGTTCAGAGAAGGGTCTAAACCCTCTTGCAATACCTCTGAATTCTCTTCTAGAGTATCTCCTGCATCTATCCCATGCAGGCCTGAAAACAAATTCAGTAAGAGTCCATTTGAGTGCTATTGCAGCGTCCCTCAAGCCTCTCAATGGACAACGTATCTCCTCTCACCCTCTTATAGCAAGATTCATGAGAGGCCTTCTTTTAACTAAACCTCCCATTAGACCACCTCCAGTGGCATGGGACTTAAACCTGGTTCTTGGCCAGCTTATGAAGCCACCCTTTGAACCTTTAGCCACCACCTCCTTGAAATTTATTTCTTGGAAAGTTGTTTTTCTCATTGCAGTCACCTCAGCATGCCGCATCAGTGAGTTGCAAGCTTTGGTGGCTAATCCACCTTATACAAGGTTCCATCATGATAAGGTAGTCCTCAGGACCAATCCACACTTCATGCCTAAAGTGGTCTCACCTTTTCATATGAACCAGGAGGTATATTTACCTGTCTTTTTTTCCAGGACCTCATGCATCAAATGCAGAGAGGAATCTTCATACCTTGGATTGTAAGAGAGCTCTCGCTTTCTACTTACAAAGAATACAGCAACATAGAAAGTCTTCTCAACTCTTTGTTACTTTTGATCCTTCTCATTTAGGACTTCCAGTCTCTAAGAGAACACTGTCCAGTTGGATTGCTCAGTGTATTTCTTTCGCCTACCAGAGTAAGAACATATCTCCAGGAACAAGCAGGAATGAGTCTTCACATATGGGTACGTCGGTACCGACAGAGCCTGCACGGGAATGCTCCCCAGCATCCAATCAGAAAGCTTTTGGGAGCATCCCTCGCACCTGCGCACTGACTTCCCGCCTTTTCCACTTCTTCTCCTCAGTTTTCGTTTTTCTGCGGAGCCAGCAGGACGTCGTCCTGTCGCCGCAGAAACCTTTTTCTTTAAATTCTTTTCTTGTTTTCTTGTGGTCGCGGCTGTTTTTCCCCGCCGCCACTGGTACCGCCGGTAGTTTTTTCTTTTCTTTTTCTTAAACTCAGAGGTATTTTTCCCTCTGCTTCTGTCTTAACTTTTTGGGCCTACAAGGCCTCTTCATGGAGCCTTCTTCTCCTAAGAAGTGCCTTCACTGTGGAAACACAGTTTTCTTTTTAGACTCCAATAACTGGTGTCTAACCTGTTTGGGTCCTGACCCTTTTTCCCCTGAACCATCAGGCTGCAATACTGTGAGAAGATTTTTCCTCTTTCGAGTTTCCCTCGATACCTTTTTCACTCCGGCAGTGAAAGCACCGGTTTTTTCTTCTCTACAGGATCAGGTAACCCACAAACAGTCTGTTAAGACTTGCCAATCCTTGAGTGGTAGGTCTCATGCCAAGCATGATGACGGCTTCGGCCTTGCCCTCAAGACCCCATTGGCATTAAAACCCCGGTGGGAGTCTTCGGGCTCCAAAGCATTTCAGGGGTTTCAGGTTGTTCCTGGGGCTCACCCCTCACAGAACATACCTGAGCCATGCTCGGTGGTGGTATCCGCTTCGTGCGGTACCGATACCCTGGCATCGACACCGGTGTCGAGTGTTCCACTCTTCACCAGGGATCGTCATCTGGCGTCCTCGGTACCTTCGGGACCGATCGATACGACCCAGAGTGACTTTCCTGTATCGGCATCGCCGATACCACCACCGACGTCGGTGCCCTCTAGACATGCATCGATAGACTCGCTCCCTTCGATGCCGAGTCTGGAATCGATATGTAGTCTAGATGACTGGATACCGACGCGTCTTGGAACCGACCCTTATCGTTTCCGGATACGCAGCACCGAGGATATTCACCAAGACTCTCTGGTTACCTCGGTACCGCTTGAGCAGCCTCCGATGACTGCCTCGATGACATTACCGTCTCCGATTCCACCTCAGCTGCCGGTATCGGTGTCGATTCCTGCAGTTACATCGGTACCATCGATCCTTTCTATGCCCAGTTTGGAATCGATACCTGGCATGGACGATGCAATACTAACTGCCTCAAATCGTGACTGCCAGTATCACTATCCATCTAGTAGGGTTCTTTTTCTGCACCAGACCAGTACATCCTCTGGTGCTCAGGCTGCTTCTTCAACCTTAGCCTACCCAGGGATGGTTCCCATTGGAGATCCTTCTTTTCAGAAATTTCTCCTT
The DNA here is from genome assembly GCA_033557465.1 of Ichthyophis bannanicus. NCBI lineage: Eukaryota > Metazoa > Chordata > Amphibia > Gymnophiona > Ichthyophiidae > Ichthyophis > Ichthyophis bannanicus. The sequence continues at coordinate 353,189,647 of CM066038.1, forward strand.
GATATGGCAACATTTCTTGCTATTCCTATCCCTGGCTGTGATCTTAACCAAGGCTCTCCTGCAGAAAAGGAAAACATAATGCTTCCTTTACATTATTCTTTGCAGGATCTTCTTCTAAGAATATGGGAATCACCTTTAAGGGTTCCCTCACCTTCTACAGCAACTAATGTTCTGTATCAGGTGCCCCCCTCTCCAGGGTTTCAAAAGACTCAACTTCCCCATCATTCCATTGTAGTGGAATCAGCAATGAGGAAAGTAAAAAGCAAGAAGAAGCATTCTTCTTATCCGCCAGGTCGTGCATCTAGAGCACTTGATGCCTTTGGACGTCAAACCTTCCAAACATCTATGCTGGCATCAAGAATTATTTCTTATATATTTTATATGAGTCTAACACTCCAGGAGGTCACAAAGAAATTATCTCTTTTGACTCCTTTTTTGTCAGAGCCTAAGGCTGCTGACTATTCCTTGCTTCTTAGTCATAGCCGGAATATCTCTTGGTTTCTTCCTCGTGCTACTCTAGACTCTTTTGAGTCTGTTAGCAGATCCTCTGCTATTGCCATTGGAGCACGTCGTAGAGCCTGGCTCCAAGCTTCAGACTTGAGCAGATGGGCACAACACACACTGGATAATTCTCCTTGTACTGGAGAAAATCTCTTCAATAAGGAGGCTTTATGTCAGGTTGCTCATTGCTCCACTGACTTCCCTGGTTCTGGAGACCATTCTAAGCCGCCTTCTTCCCTAGGAGGTAGGAAATGTCCTACCAAACCTTCTTTCCCTAAGAAAAGAAGGTTTCATTCTTCTCCTGCCCATCATCCAGATGTACCCAAGCAAGGGATACCTCGTCCTAGTCTGAAGTTTCCAAACTCTAGCCAGTCTGAGCATACCCAGCAACCATAGGTTCTGAAGGTTGCAATCTACAGTTAACTTCTTCCTAGCAGAAGTTTGTTCACTGTTTTTTCTTAAAGCTCTACACTGGGGTTTCCCTTTTTCAGTATGCTAAGCTGTCAGGATATTCTTGTCCATGGGTTACAGAATTCTCCTCTTCTTACTACCAAGAAGGGAAGTTACAACTATCCCATGATAGTTTCTGTCCCAACATGAACTTTTTTTTCCTTCAGCTGACTCGCCATATGGGTAAGTCACCCTCCAATTACCTTTTTTTTTCTCTACCCTCTCATCCAGGGTTTCCCCTGACTGAGTGGTACCATACTGAAAAGCTTCTCTAGCCTTTCATTCCAGTGTAGACTTTTTGTTTCCTTGAATACATTCTCAAGATAACTCATCAGGCAGGGACAGGAACATCTCCTCTCCCTTTGTCTGTTTCTCTTTGTTTTGCACAGGAAGATTCTCTCTGCTGTCTTTTTCAGCTGCTGTGCATGCAGGAGTTCCAGTGATTGAACTACTGGTACTTTTCCACAGGTTCCAGTCTATCTTCCACAAATTTTGTCTAGCCTCAGTAGTGATTCCAAGCTAGTCCTCATCTGTCTTGGATAATCCTACTCACTTTAGGCTTCTCACATTATCTTCTTTCTAGCCATCTCCTTTTCCTAGGATGTGGCAACACACCTGACTCAGTCAGTTTTATCTCATAATTCTCCTGCACAATGCTCTCTGCAATCTTCAGAGAAGCTTTCTACTATGGGCCCTTGCTACAGAGCATTGAACTTTGTCTCTGAGGGCTATTCTATATAGTAGAAAAAAGCTTATAAATCATTCCCATGACTGAGGGTTCTCCACACCCTCTTGTCTCCTGTTATAATTCAAAATATAAGCTTTTTCTGTGTGAATATCCAAGGCTACTAGTAACGCATGATACCCCTATGTCCCTCCAGTGGGTCCTCCTGGTATCTTCTCTATGCGTTTCTACCCATCTACCATGTCAGAGTTCTAAAGGACTCCCGACTTGCTCTTTACAGACTGATATTATCCTCTGTTTTTCACACAACCATCCTGGTTATTTTACTGGATTGCATTCCTGCATCCTCTTAGCCCACGGAAATAGATTCTCTATATATCTGTCAAGTGGGTTTCACCCTCTTGTTATTGGATGAATCTTTCCCCTTCACATTCCCCATGTGAATGTTCTTATGGGGCTTAGTGGTAGACATGTATCTTCAGACTCATATTCATGTATGTATATATCTCTATATATGCATCTACATACATATGTCTGTAAGCTGTGTGTGCATAATTATGCCCCCACATATATCTATATCTATATATATCTTTACACATATCTATATATACATATATATAGGTATATATATCCCCCTATATATATATGTATCTGTTGGGAGGCTTTTTATAGGTCGATATGTATTACATACTATCTCCCTAACTGTCTATGCTATAAAATTTTTTTTACCTTCTTAGAGGTTCCAGACAGTGGGCTTCCATATTTTCATACTGGTCCTCAGTATGTGGGGGCTCTTATGCACACAACCATTGCTCTGGTGCTAACAGCTTCCACTTTTCCCTAAGTCTCCCTATCCTTGAAGCGTCAGGCTTCAATATCTTTCCTATCTCTCACCAGCTAGGAAAGACAGTGTAGATCTTCATTAGTTCTGAGTACACATCTGTTCTCCATGGGAATACGGGCTTCTTTCCATACCCCTCCTTCCCTCTAGGACTGGGCTAGTTGTCCAAATCGGTCAGTCGTCTTCTTTTAGTCCTCAATGTTAATGACTCTGTACCTAAAAGAATTTTCAGCTTTTCCCATAAAGCTTTCCGTTGAAGACCTGCCGTTCTTATCCTGCCTCAGTTGACACCTGGGTCTCCTGCTAATTCCAGGTTTGGACCTTCATCCTCACTGCTGTGAGGTCACCTTGAGGATTCCGCTACTGCATATCCAGTAGACTCCATCCCGCTCTCTACTTCCTACAATCCAGTAGGTAAGCTCCATATTATAATTGTTCATTAAATAATTTTAATGATACTTATCATACATACCAAGGACTCCTCTTCTGTAGTCCTTAGGTTCGCTGTTTTTTTCCTTACAGCTCCTCTCTTCTCAACTCCTATCCTCCATCCCTCATGGGATGCCGGAGATTCCTGTGTGGAAAATGCACTCCTGATCCAGGGACACGCATTTTATGGGATCTCCCCTGGCATCTATAGCTAGGGAGTCCCCATATGTGAAGACTCATTCCTGCTTGTTCCTGGAGATAGCACAGTTACTTACCTGTAACAGGTGATCTCTGGGAACAGCAGGAATAAGTCTTCACAACCCACCCACCTCCCCTAGGAGTTGTATCTATCTATCTATCTATCTTCCTTTCCTCTTTATTTATTTTATTTATTTATTTTATTTAATACACACTTATATACCGCTGCTTCCAGCGATCAGCAGCGGTTCGATTCTTCTTTTGGGGGGTGTCAAATCAGGACTGGGAGGGTACAGTAAATACATAGATCTGATGGGAGGTCACAGCACACAGGGTTAGTGTCTTGGGGGAAGAATTATACATATTTACATTTATACATACATATTTACACATTTCTGGCTGACAATTGTACATTTACACCTTTTTGGATTACACATTTTTACCTATTTACATATTTGGATTACACATTTTTGGACTACACATTTTTACATATTCATAGTCATGGCTGATTGTAGTAGCATTTGAAAAGGTGGGTTTTTATCTCTTTCCTGAAGATTGTAATGTCCGTGATTAAACGCAGCTCAGAAGGGAGTTGATTCCATATAGTTGGTGCAGAGAATGAAAAGGCTCTGCGAGATGTACTTGTTTTCACAGTTCTGATGGTGGTGGGGACCTGTAGGGTGCCCAAGTTGGTAGCTCTTCTGTCCCTATTTGCAGGTTGTGTGCTGATAAGTGAGGCCAGGAAAGAGGGGGCTATGTTGTTGATAAGTTTGAATGTGGTTACTAGCATCTCTTTCTCTCCTTTGTCTCAGCTATGAAACTCAACTGAGGAGAAGAAGTGGAAAAGGCGGGAAGTCAGTGCGCAGGCGCGAGGGATGCTCCCAAAAGCTTTCTGATTGGATGCTGGGGAGCATTCCCGTGCAGGCTCCGTCAGTACCGACGTACCCATATGTGAAGACTTATTCCTGCTGTTCCCAGAGATCACCTGTTACAGGTAAGTAACTGTGCTTTCTCTGGAGGGCCATGTCACAGCTCACAATGTGAGAGCCATGGCAGCCTCAATGGCTCATCTAAACCCGGTGTCCATCGACCAGATCTGTCGAGCGGCCACCTGGGCCTCGGTTCACACCTTCACAGCCCATTACTGTTTGGAGAAGGACTCCCGCCGGGATGCCTCGTTTGGTCAGGCTGTCCTCAAACACCTGTTCCATTCCTAATCAACTCCTACCCACCTACCCTGTTTGGATGCCAGAGATCCATGGGGGGGGGGAGGGGGGAGTGGAGCCCTCTGCAAGGGCACACAACCATGGGGTCTCTCCCTGGCATCTGCAGCTAGGGAGTCCCCATATGTGAAGACTTATTCCTGCTTGTTCCTGGAGATAGCACAGTTACTTACCTGTAACAGGTGATCTCTGGGAACAGCAGGAATAAGTCTTCACAACCCACCCACCTCCCCTAGGAGTTGTATCTCTCTATCTTTCCTTTCCTCTCTCTCTCTTTGTCTCAGCTTTAAAACTCAAACTGGAGAGAGGCGGTTAGGAAAGGCGGGAAGGCAGCGCGCAGGCGCTGTGGGATGCTCCCAAAAGCTTTCTTACTGGACGCTGGAGAGCGTTCCCGCGCAGGCTCCATTGGTACCGACGATACCCATATGTGAAGACTTATTCCTGCTGTTCCCAGGGATCACCTGTTACAGGTAAGTAACTGTGCTTTGTGTCTGCTGTGGGTGCACTTGCAAATGTTAGGTGTACATTTATGTTCTATCAAATGATTTGACATACATAGGATGTACTATATGTTCAGATAACCTCTTTCTTAGTATAGGAGATTTTGCAGAGGGGGTTTGATATTTAGTTATAATGGAACTCTAAAAGTACAACAGTACTAGAGGAGCTTTCTAAGGTAAAATAGTTGGTTCTCAGCCTGATGTAAGTGAAAATATTTTGTGCAAGAGAGGTCTTTTTAGTACCACCATCGAATATGAATTTAGTGCTTTGGTAATGCTTAACTAAATTTCATTTTAGAAACATATAAAATATGACGACAAAAAGACCACATGGCCTATCTAGTCTGTCCTTCCATATCAACAACTACAAAAGTCCCCTTTTTTTCCTTTAGAGATTCTCTGTGTTTGTCCATGCTTTTTTGAATTCAGATACTGTCCTCATCTCTACCACCTCCACTGGGAGACTATTCCACGGATCTACCACTCTTTCCGTAAAGAAATATTTCCGCATATCACTCCTGAATCTATCCTCCTTCACCCTCATCCCATGTCCCCTCATAGCAGAACTTGCTTTCAATTGAGAGGCTCTCCCCCCTGTACGTTTATGCCACGGAGGTATTTAAACATCTCAATCATATCACCTCTATCCCTCCTTTCCTCTAAGGTGTACATAGTAAGATCCTTAAGTCTGTCCTCATATGCTTTATAATGAAGACCACTAACCATTTTAGAAGCCACCCTCTGTACTGACTCCATCCTGTTTATATCCTTTTGAAGGTGCGGTCTCCAGAATTGCACACTATACTCCAAATGAGGTCGCACCAAATACTTATACAGAGGCACTATCACCTCCTTTTTTTCTGCTAGCTATTCCTCTCCGTATGCACCCAAGCATCCTTCTAGCTTTTACCATCGCCTTTTCTATCTGTTTAGCTACTTTAAGATCATCAGACACAACCATGCCTAGGTCCCGCTCTTCTTTAGTGGACAAAAGTACTTCACTCCCTATACTATATTGCTCCCTTGGATTGCTGCAGCCTAAATGCATGACCTTACATTTTTTAACATTAAATCCCAGCTGCCAAATTCTAGACATTCTTCAAGCTTAGCTAGATCCCTCCTTATGTTATCTACACCTTCCTGGGTGTCTACTCTATTGCAGATTTTGGTATCATCCGCAAAGAGGCAAACCTTACCCGACAGCTTTTCCGCTATATTATTAACAAAGATGTTAAAAAGAATTGGACCAAGGACAGATCCCTGGGGCACGCCACTGGTAACATCCTTCTCCTCAGAGTGAGCTCCTTTTACCTGTATTCTGTCGCCTCCCACACAACCAATTTCTAACCCAAGCAGTAACTTTAGGGTCCATCTCTAGGGTGCTCAGTTTGTTTATAAGTTGCCTGTGAGGAACGGTGTCAAAGGCTTTACTGAAATCTAAATACACCACATCTAGGGCTCTCCTTTGGTCCAACTCCCTGTTCACCCAGTCAAAGAAATCAATCAGATTTGTCTGACAAGACCTGCCTCTGGTGAATCTATGCTGCCTCGGATCCTGTAATCCGCTGGATTCCAGAAATCTCACTATTTTTTCTTTCAGCAGCGTTTCCAATAATTTGCTCGCCACCGAAGTCAAACTAACCGGCCTGTGGTTTTCAACCACATCCTTCCGCTTTTGTCCACATGAGCCTCTCTCCATTCCTTTGGCACCACTCCCGACTCCAATGAGGCATTGAAAAGATCAGTCAGTGGAGCTTCTAGAACGTCCTCAAGTTCCCTCAGTATTCTAGGGTGTATCCCATCCGGTCCCATCGCTTTGTCTATTTTAAGTTGAGCTAGTTTCTCATGAACACAGTCTTCTGAAAATTGTTCAAGATGCCCCTCGCTTCTCTTCCTCTTTGTGGGTGTTTTCTGAGGTCCTGCTCCTGGTTCTTCATCTGTGAACACAGAACAGAAATATTTGTTAAGCAATTCCGCTTTATCCTCATCAGCTTCTACATATTCCTCCCCTTCACCCTTGAGTATGACAATACCACTTTTGCCCTTCCTCTTCTCACTAACATATCTGAAAAATGTCTTATCCCCCCCATTTTATTGCATTGGCTATTTCCTCCTTTTTTTGCATCTTTGTTTTCCTGACTACTTTGCTAGCTTCTCTAAGTTTTTCCAAATATAGATGCCTGTCTTCCTCTCTCTGTGATCTCTTGTATTTCATGAAGGCCTCCCTCTTTTTCTTCACCTTTTCAGCTACTTCTTTCGAAAGCCATAGTGGTCTCCTTTTCCTTTTACCTTTATTTACCATTTTAACAAAAAGGTTTGTTGCCCTTAAAATATCCCCTTTCAGTTTTGCCCACTGTTTTTCTACATCCCCCAGCTGTTCCCATCCAGCTAACGACTCCCTGAGGTATTGACCCATCTTGGCAAAGTTAGTCTTCCTGAAGTCTAAGACTCACCTTTGAATGGATTCTAACAGCCCTAGTCCTAATACTGAGCCACACCATCTGGTGATCACTGGATGCAAAATGATCTCCCACTATAACATCAGAAATCCTTTCACCATTGGTAAGCACTGAGTCCAGTATGGCCCCTTCACGTGTGGGGGTCGGTTACCAATTGCCTGAATAGTTCTCTCTGTAGAGAATCCAGGATTTCTTTACTTTTAGATGATACTGCAGCAGGAATGTGCCAATCGACATCAGGCATATTGAAATCCCCTATCAGTAGTACTTTCCCTTTCCTAGCAGTGCTGCGTATGTCTTCAATTAACTCTGTCCACCTCTTCCTCTTGTGAGGAAGGTCTGTATTTCACACCAATGCAAATGGATTTCTCTTTCCCTCTTTCTAGTTTAACCCACAATGCCTGCTCTCTCCCTTTTAAGCTCTGTACCATTACCCAGAAGCATGTGAATTGTTTTGGTCAAAACAAGCTTACTGATAACTTTTCACATTGAATATGTTACTGTTAATACACTTCGAAGTGTTTTTCGCAAGAGAATCTTTCATAGCATTTCATAAAGAGAAAAGTGGTCATGTTTTATGTCTCCAGTAAGGGAAGAAGATAGTTTAATATTTAAAGAAACAGTTGTATAGTTAAGAAAATAGCAATGATCTCTCTACTGAATCCATGATTTTATAACTTCAGATAGGTTTGTTAAATTTATTTTAGTGTTATAACATCATAGCTCTTAGATTCAGAATGGATGAATATTAGAGGGAAGAAATATGTATCTCCAGGAACAAGCAGGAATGAGTCTTCACATATGGGTACGTCGGTACCAACGGAGCCTGCGCGGGAACGCTCCCCAGCGTCCAGAAAGAAAGCCTTTGGGAGCATCCCACACGCATGCGCGCTGCCTTCCCGCCCATTCACTTCCCTCTCATCAGTTTTCCGCGGAGCCGGCAGGACATATTCCTGTCACTGCAGAAAATTCTTCTTATTCTTGTGTTTTTGTGGTTGCGTCTACCTTCCCTCGACGCCACCGGTACTGCCGGTGCTTTTCTTTCTTTTTACTAAAAATTTCTTCTTTTTTCTAAGGAATTTTTCCTGATTGGTGCCTGATGGTTTTTTCTGGCCACTAGGCCTCTATCCTTTCCATTATGGAAAAGCCAGCCACTATCCTTAAGAAATGCTCAAAGTGTGGTGGTACATATATATTTTTAGACACTCATACTTGGTGTCTAAAATGTTTAGGTCCTGACCCTTGCTCACTGGAGTGTCTCTCCTGCAGGAGCTTAAATAGAAGAAGTCTTCAGGATCGAGCACAGCTCGATACCCGGTTCACATCAGACTCGATGTCACCAGCCAGAGTATCTTATTCCTCACAGGATCAGGTAACCAAACAAAAGTCTGTTAAGGCTAGACAGTCCTCGAGTGGTGTAGATCTCCTTCTAAGCATCGAGATGCCTCTAGTGTTGCCCTCGGACATTTTGGCAATAAAGCCCTGGCGGGAGTCTTCGGGCTCCAAAGCATTATCAGGGCTTCAAGTTGTTCCCGAGGTTCTTACCTCCATGGACATACCTGGGCCATGCTCGGTGGTTGTGGCTGCTTAGGGCGGTACTGACACCCCGGCATCGGCTATGGTGATGGATGAGATATTCCTCACCGATGAACGTAGTCTAGGGAATCTCTCAGCTACTTCGGTACCGCTAGAGTCGCTGCAGACCGTTCCCCGACTATCGGCTTTGGTACCGGTATCGACATCGGCACCGGTGTCGGTGCTGTCGATGCTTGCTTCGACAGACTCGCTTCCTTCGATGCCGAGTCTGGAATCACTCTCTTGCATGGAGGATTCGGTACCGATTCGTCTTGGTACCGACCTCGGCCGGTACCGAAAACATCTCTTTAAAGAAAATCCGATGCTTCATCCTTTCAGGTCTTCCGATCCCGATGACTGGGATGAATCCATCGGTACCAAGGCTGAATTTTCAACAATTTCAACCTTTACCCCTCATTTCAGAGGGTCCTCCTCAGGAGAGATTTCTTTTCAAGCTTTTCTGCTTGATATGGAAAAGTTACTTGCCATTTCTATACCTGGTAAAGAATCTATACCAGGGGATTCAGAAACTGCAATTCCCCTGGATTCCAAAGGAGGTGATCATGCTTCCTTTGCATGAGATCTTACAGGATCTACTATTAAGAATGTGGGAAACTCCTTTAACGGTATCCCCACATTCTAAGACACTTGACACTATGTGCAGGGTGCCACCTTCTCCAGGTTTTCAAAAGACTCAACTTCCTCATCATTCTATTGTTGTAGAATCAGCAATGAGGCGTATTAAGAGTACAAAGAAGCACTCCTCTTATCCGCCAGGTCGTGAGTCTAGGACTTTAGATGCCTCTTGAAGAGGTCACAAAGAACTTAAAGCTTTTGAACCCTTTTCTTCAAGAACATAAAAGAGCAGACTATTTCTTATTAGTCAGTTATGCTCAAGATGTCTCTAAGGTCCTTAATCGAGCTTCCCTGGACTGTTTTGAGTCTATTAGCAGAACTTCTGCTATAGCCATAGGGGCACGACGCTTAGCCTGGCTCCAAGCTTCAGACTTGGACAAATGGGTACAAGAAAGGCTGGGAAATACTCCTTGTACTGGTGAAAATCTCTTTAACAAGGATGCTTTATTCCAAGCTAATCAGTTAAGTACTGATATTGTTGCTTTCAGAGGATTGTCAAAACTTTCCTCTATCCCAGCTAGTAAAAAAATCTCCTAAGAAACTTTATCCCCCTAGGGGAAAAAAGTTGTATCCATCTTCTACCCATCATGCAGATGTTTCCAAAGAAGGGCAACATCAAACCAGGCTAAGAAAATCAAAACCTCAACAGGCTCAGCAAACCCAGCAGTCGCAGGGTTTCTGATATTTTATTCATTAAATCTCTTTTCCTGTTTGAGGTTTAGAACCGGTAACCTACTTCTTATCAACAGAAGCATCTACAGTTCATCTCATCCTTACTGAGATATCAGTGATACACTGACTCAATCCTCGACTCTAGGCATGAATCTCTTGCCACAAGAGAAATCCATTCTTTTAGCTCCGAGAGCTATTGAGGACAATCATGCCCTACAGGTAACAGGTTTCTCCTCTCCTTTGAAGGAAAAGCGGAGTAACAACTAACAACAAGGTAGGCTATGCCCTTCACCTTGACAGTTTTCCTGTACGAGGATATCTCATAGTTTTGGACTGCAAGGGGGCTTTACCTCTTCAGGGACTTACCAAATTGTAAGTCTTCTCAACTCTGTATTACTTCTATCCCTCTTAGTCGAGACATTCAGTCTCTAAGAGTGATACTATTCAACTGCAGGGCTTACTTTTTAAGCCCATAGGATTTTCTTTAATACCTACTCCAGTAAGTAGTTTCCATACAGAGTTTTCTTCCCTTTGCGATCTACTCAAATATTTCTTTTAAGACAGCTTATCGGACAGTAATTGAGTTTTACCACTCCTAGTTATGTCTGTCGGTCCCTTTTCCAATCTATAGGACCTAACTTTTTCTGCTGCCTTAATAACAGATAATTCCAACAGAGGTTCCAAAACCCACTTGGACAATTTATCATTGCAGGCAACCGGCCTGTCTACTATTCTTAGCCATCTTCAATTCTTTTTGGCTCCAACAGAATAGATTAGGTTGCACACTGGCAATTAAACAGCCAGATCTCACCCAAGCAACCTACAACATGCTCTCTGCAATTATACAAAAAGCTCTGCAGCTATGGGCCTTTGCCAGAGAGCGTCAGAGCCATTCCTAGTAGATAACTTCCAGATGGTTAAAAAGGCTTTGCCCAGTCATGCTCCTGCATGACTGGTTTTTTCCTACTCTTACCATCTTCCTTAAAATTTCCTTTTATGGAAAAGGAACCAGGGCTTAGACCATGTGAAAGCATAAAGAATTGTTCAATTCCCTAGGTGGTTCCACATCTCCAGTGGAATTCTTACAACAGGGTTGCATTCCTTTTTTACTGCAGTCGGTCCTTGTCTATTACATTCCTTCTAATTCCCAATACTTCATTAAAGCTTATGCTGAACAAAGAACGCATGATACTCATATTGTCCTCATAGAGGGGCAAACGTGGTATCCCCTTATATTGCGTCTTGTTCTCCAGCTATTACTCTGAAGTTATAGAAGGATCCAGACTTGCTGTCTTAAGACTAATGATCTCCTCTGCACCCCTTCATGTAGGTCTCCATTCCTGGTTATTCAAGGGCTAGAATTTTTAAAGAAATCTAGACCTCTCTTTATAAGTAAGAACATTCCACCGGTTTCCATGATTCTTCCACTTGTAACCAGAAAGGGATTCTCTATCCATATTCTCAAGCAGGTCTTACCCCTTCTTGTTAAGTGAATCTCTCTCTCTCTCTATCTCTATCTATTTATTTATCTATCTATCTATCGATATATATATATATATATATATATATATATATATATATATAGATAGATAGATATAGATATAGATATAGATATAGATAGATATAGATATATAGATATATCTGACTCTGAAAGATTCCTTACTGTCCATATTAATGCTGCCCAGCATACCATACGGTTTTAAATGGACAACCAATTTCTATGGTAATTAGAAAATACCTTCTTTTACCGTAACCTTTCCGGTTACGTCACATCTGAAGCTCTCTATGTAAGTCATTATCCTAAGAGACATCACTTAGGAAAGGCATTACTGATCTTCAAGAAATTGGAGGCTACAGCGCCTACTACAAATATTTTTTTTCTTTCATTTGGATAAAAGGGCCTTAAAGACCCATCCTTTTTCTGCAAGTCTGATTTCTACCTTTTCGTCCAAACCAGTCAGATTTATCTCCTCTTTCCTAGAGCCTTGTTCTGCTCCAAAGACAAAGAGCTTAAACTTTGGCCTTTACAGAAGCTTTAGCTTTTCCTCCAATGTCCAACCTCATTAAACTCCCCCAGTTTTTCTTTGGGGATTAGTTCTAGCCTTTAAGGCTTCCGACCTCTACCTGTATTGCAAAATTAATTTCCTCTACTTCACAGTGGGGTAATTCTTTTGAGGATAATGTACTGGCTCTTAACAGCAGACTCATATTAGCCTCAACAAGTACTTTTGCAATACTTTTGACTAAGGTCCACATTAGAAAATTGTAATTCAATATTTACTAACAATTATGATCTACACAAGGACTCCCCTCTGGACGCCTTGTTTAGTCAAGCTGTTCCACAGCACCCTCTTTTTTTTTTTTTTTTTTTTTTTTAAATTCAACTCCTACCCTCCATCCCTTGGATGCCTGAGGTTCTAGGAAATAGCATGGCCCATCCATCCGATTTGCAACATGCAAATCCTCCTCTAGGCATCTCTAGCTTGGGAGTCCCCATATGTGAAGACTCATTCCTGCTTGTTCCTGGAGATAGCACAGTTACTTACCTGTAACAGGTGATCTCTGGGAACAGCAGGAATAAGTCTTCACAACCCACCCATCTCCCCTAGGAGTTCTCTCTCTCTCTCTCTCTCTGATTTGTCTACTTCCCTCCTTCAGTCTCAGCTACAAACCCAACTGATGAGAGGGAAGTGAATGGGCGGGAAGGCAGCGCGCATGCGTGTGGGATGCTCCCAATGGCTTTTTTTCTGGATGCTGGGGAGCGTTCCCGCACAGGCTCCGTCAGTACCGACGTACCCATATGTGAAAACTTATTCCTGCTGTTCCCAGAGATTACCTGTTACAGGTAAGTAACTGTGCTATAGACGGTGAATAAAGTTAAGTTTTTTTCTTGATGCAGTTAAAGATATGCTGCTAGACACTTATCGACTTCATGAGTTGGGAAGACAGACTGACTGACTGTTTTCCTTAAATTTTTTCTTAGCTTGTGTACTTCTGCAGTGCACATAAATCTGTAAATGTGCAGTGTGTGGGGGAGGGGAAGTAGTCTTCCCATCTCTTACCAGTCATGTGCTGTTTCTTTAGCAGCATGGTTCATAGTCCCTTGTCTGTCTCCTCTCTTCTCATTCTTTCTCTTAACTCACTTTTCTCCATCTTTTTCTTCTTAGCTTCCATGTTGTCCTTTCCTTGCCACCACGTCTAACTCCTCTAACTCTGCTCACATCTTTCAGCTTCCTTTCCTACCGTTCTTTTTCATGATTTTTTTATTCCCTCTACTTCTGTGTCTCATGCACATCCTCTCTCTCATCCCTATGCCTCTTCAGAGTTTCTTACCTTTCACGTCTAATCTTCCATGTCTCTCTTCCCCATTCTTTTTCCTGCCAGTTCCTTCATTCTGTCCCCTTCTCATTCTTACCATTCTCATTTTCCTTCTTCCTTAGCATTCATCAGTAAACTAACCTGACCAAGCAGCAGAAGACTTTGTTCTACTGTTGACCTCTCTACACTCTGCACCCTGAATATTTTTCAAAACTTTCTAGCTGGCATTTCTGGTAGCTGATCACACAGTACATATGGGTTGGCACTTCCTAGCTGTTGATCTCAAGTTGTGAAAATGCAGTACCAGCACAGAATAGTTTTCAGCAGAGGAGAATGGGGTCCTGCCACTCTTAGGGTCTGGTGTAAGGATCAGAGGGAGCGAGGACCAAGGTTACTGGCTGTTGGGCAGGGGACTAGACAGTGTGATTTGCAATGTGTGCTGAAGTTTGAGGCATGCTGCATAGCTATGAATGAACATGCTTTACAGGAAACTGTTGCTACATTCATTTTTATTTTATCCAACTCTGTTGTATCCAAAGAATTGTAGGTAAGAGGTCAAAAAAGTGTCCGGGATAAATAACTGCAAAAATTAATGGGACAGGACCAAATTTGCCATGGAGATAAAACTAGTGAAAAGATGCGTAAAGCTTGAAAGTGGGCCAGATAGAACAGGGGGAGGAGGGGGGGGGTCGTCCAGAGAGAAAGAGAGCCCCCACCAAAAATGGCCCAATAAAATTCTTAGGGAGAAGCCATTCGGCAGCTGCAGTATATAAACATTAATTCACTGTGACATAGCTGTTATAGAATTGCTCCTTCCAGACTGCTCCACCATCCCTTTCCTCTTATATTCATAGACACGCACAGACAAGCTAGAAATAATTCTTTGAGACGTACTTTAGTCGTTTTTCCCTTCCCCGTAACCCCTTCTCCTCACTCCACCTGTGCTGCCGCACTACTATCCTTGCAGGGCTGACTCCTCGTGGTTTTAGATGCATTTAATTTTCTTTCTTGTAAATTATATTATGAAATCTGGTGAATGAACAGGATAGTTTTTGTAATGGGGGTTTCTCCGGGAACAAGTAAGAAGTCAGTCCTCACATATGGGTGACGTTGACGCCGACGCCGACGGAGCCCGCGCGGAGAAAATCCCCAGCTTTCAAGAAAGCCTTTGGGAATTGCTACCACGCATGCGTGGCCCCCTTCCCGCTCAAGGGTGCCATCTTGCTCAGTCTCCTTTATTTCCACGGAGCCCATCGAACGTTGTCCCTCGTGTCCCAGAAAAAGTTGTTGGTGTTTTTTTTTCTGTGCCTTTTTGGCCCGACCGGTCGACACTGCTATCCTTCCCGCCTCCGGCCTTGGTACTCTGGTATCGAGTCGGTCCTGTTGTAGTTTTATTCTTATTTTTACCTTTTGAGGCTTCTTTGCACCTTTTTTTCTCTTTTCCTTCGCTGGCAGCCGGGGTCCTTTTTCCCCCAATGGCCACCAGCAGTTTTAAGAAATGCAACGGTGTGGGAAAATAATGTCCCTCACCGATATGCACGACTGCTGTCTCCGGTGCCTCGGGCCCGACCACGACCCGGCGGTCTGCCCGCCATGTAAAAATATGTCATACAATGCCCTGCAGAGCTGCCATCAGCAGCACGACAAGAATTTTTCCAAATCCTCTGTGCCTCCGAGCGCCAGGACCTTGTCTGAGGCTTCGACGTCTGGGGGGGAACATTCTGATCCCGAGCGTCGTTGGGGTTCCTCAGAGAGGGGGTCTCCCTCGAGGGAGCACAAGAGGAAGAAGAAATCCTTGAAGGCGGCGTGTCTGGATAGCTCTGAATGGCTGGGCTCTTCACGAGATCGGCTGCAGAGCCCCAAGCGCCAGCTGGGATCGTCTGAGAAGGAGTGGCAAGCCAAAGTTCCTCGCCGAGAACTGGACCAGCCAAGGGAAGTACCGACTGTTCTGGTCAAAGACTCCCCTCTGGGGGAACTGGTGTCAGGGCCGACCATGTCGGCGCCCGAGCCGGTGGCTGCGGAGCCTCCGGAACTCGTGTCCAGGATGGCAGCTTTGGAGTGCAGTTTTGCTGCCTTCATTGAACAGCAGCGGGTGCTGATGTCCGGCATGTCTAGTTCCTCCTCCCTGACCACTGGGCCCTCAACATCAAGGTCAACCCCGGAGGTCAAGCCGATCCTCGAGACATTTTGGACTCTAGTCTATCCTCAGCTGAGGTCACACTCAACCTCCCGTTCGGGTCCGAGGTCATCGCCGCTGAGTCTTCCGGCATTGGGACAGATGGCGCCAGGGCCCTCGATGCCTGAGGAGCCCCTCGAGTCCTCATCAGAGGCCTCGGCCTGGGAGACAGAGGACGAGGCGTCCCTGGATACCCGGAGGCATAAGGACATCCCCTCAGATTCCCCCATGTTTGAACCTCGGAGAAGGTCCCCACCGGAGGATATGGGTTTTCTGGACTTGGTGCGGAATATGTCCAAGGCGTTGGCTTTCCCCACGGAGTTCGAGGAGGAGCTGATGAGCTCTAGATCCTCCAATATGAGGCTTCTCCTCAGGAGACCCTCACAGTACCCATTCCTCCGATCCTGGAACGACTCATGCTCCGCATGTGGCAGACACCGGCATTGGCGCCAGTGATCAGCAGACTGATTGACTCGATGTATTGAGTTTGCCGGAACCCTAGATTCCAGAAATTGCAGCTGCCGCACAATTTCATGATTGTGGAATCGGCTATGCATCGGCTTAAGAGCCAGAAGATGCATTCCTCGGTGCCACCCGGCAGGGAGACCCGCAACTTGGATGTCCTCGTCAGAAAGTGTTTCCAGGGCGCAATGCTGAATTGTCGAATCCAGGTGTACTAGTAGTTGTACATGGGCCATGTACCTGAGGAGTTTGGCGAAGGAAAATACCGGGTTCTCGGCTGGTCTCTCCGAGGAACCTTTGCAGCGCTTCCCGTGAATGCTCCAAGTTTCTGTCTCGGGCGGCCTATGACAGGTTTGAGTCGGCGGCCCAAGTAGCCGCGGTGGGCATCGGTGCGCGCTGCCAGGCCTGGCTGCAGTCGTCCAACCTCCAGCAGTGGGTTCAGGACAAGTTGGTGGTTGTCCCATGCTGCCGGAAGAATCTCTTCGGCAAACCCATGACCGACAAGGCCGCAGAGCTGGAGACAGAGTTCATGATGAGGACATGGCTCTCTAAGAAGACCTCTGCCCCTCCTCATAAGAAGGGCTCGGGTAAAAGCCCTTTTACCCGAGAAAGGGAGCTGCTTACCGAAACTACCCCCCTTACCAGGCCTCCCCAGCTCCCCCACAGGGGCAGCAGGCCAAGAGACGGGCATAGCCCGTGTAAGCAGAAAGCCCCCAAACCCCAGGCTCCAGCCCAGCCTGGTGGTTTTTTTTGACTCCTGCAGCATGGCCCTTCTCCCAGCCAGAGTTGAACAGCCCACAGGAGGTTGGCTCACCTTGTATGCCCACTGGTGGAAAACCATCACCACCGATTCCTGGGCATTACAAGTGGTCAGGGAGGGATACCTCATCCATCTAGCCCAAGTGCCTCCACACTACTTCCCAGGAGAGCCTCCAAGGTCTCCCCTTCACCGGGACCACCTTCTGAAGGAGTTGACAGGTCTTCTCGAGGACCATGCAGTGGAACCAGTGCCCCCACCACCTCAAGGGCAAGGGGTTCTACTCCAGGTACTTCCTCGTCCCAAAGAGGACAGGAGGCCTAAGGCCAATCCTCGATCTGTGCAACCTCAACAAATTCCTGGTGAGGGAGAAGTTCAAGATGCTCTCCCTTGGAATATTGCTGCCCTACCTCCACCAGGGAGACTGGCTATGCTCCTTAGACCTAAAGGATGCCTACACACACATCCTGATCCACCCAAGCCACAGGCAATACCTGCGCTTTGTGGTGGGGGACAACCACTACCAGTACAGGGTACTCCCTTTTGGCCTTGCCTCGGCCCCCAAGGTGTTCACAAAGTGCCTGGCAGTGGTCGCCGCCTTCCTCAGGCTTCAAGGAATCTTCATCAGCTCCTATCTCGACGACTGGCTCAACAGGGGCACTTCGGCTGCAGAGGTGCAGCAGGCCACAGCCCGCACCTTCCAGGTCCTGCAGCACTTGGGGTTTATAATCAACTATCCCAAATCCAGCCTCTCTCCGTCTCAAGGGTTAGACTTCATTGGGGCAAGGCTCAATACCCTGCAGTCGAAGGCCTTCCTGCCTGCAG
This sequence comes from Ichthyophis bannanicus, assembly GCA_033557465.1. NCBI lineage: Eukaryota > Metazoa > Chordata > Amphibia > Gymnophiona > Ichthyophiidae > Ichthyophis > Ichthyophis bannanicus. The sequence continues at coordinate 353,207,354 of CM066038.1, forward strand.
ACAGGGCAAGCAGACTTATAGCCCTTGCAGGGAAAGTAACATAGTAACATAGTAAATGACGCCAGGTAAAGACCAGTATGGTCCATTTAGTCTGCCCAGTATGATGGCAAGAGTAGGTGCACCTGCCGCTCCGTACAGGTCACACCTCCCCATGTCTTTGGTTAGGGGTGAACCCACCGCTCTGTGTAGGACACCCCTGTTTGTTGAGAAATTAGATAGTTAAGTTTATTTTGATTTTATCCTGTTGCTGCAAGGGGATCCACTGTCTGTCCCATGCCATTTTGAATTCTGTCACTGTATTTGCCCCTAACACTTCCATCGGGAGGGCATTCCAAGCATCCACCACCCTCCCGATAAAAGTGTTGCTCCTCAGTGACAGCGAGGCAACTGTTACGCCTCCTCGGGCACATGGTCTCCACAATCCACGTCACTCCAGATGCCCGCCTCCACATGTGAACTGCGCAGTGGTGCCTCAGAGACCAATGGTCCCAGGCCAGGTCAGGATCAAAGTGACCAGGCGCCTGGTACAATCTCTGGTCTGGTGGCTCTCACCCCAGCACCTGAAGGCAGGTATGCTTTTTCAGACCCTTCCACACTTGAGGGTCCTCACCACAGATGCCTCCTTGCTAGACTGGGGGGCCCATTGCCAGGGGTTCTGCGCACAGGGGATGTGGTCCCCGGAGGAGAGTGCCGAACAGATCAACTTGTTGGAGCTCTGGGTCATCCGTCTCTCCCTAAGGGTTTTCAGGCAATATCTGGACCACAGATCAGTCCTAGTCCAAACGGACAACCAAGTGGCTATGTTCTACATGAACAAACAGGGGGTAGGGGATCACACACCCTCTGTCAGGAGGCCCTGGGTGGGCCTATGTTCTTTTGTAACCCAGCAGGGGATTCTCCTCAAAGCAGTATACCTGTTGGGCCAGGACAACTGGTTGGCAGACAGGCTCAGCAGCATCCTCCAGCCGCACGAGTGGCAGCTGGACCGGACGGTAGCCAGCAGGCTTTTCCAGACCTGGGGGGAACCGGTGATGGGCTTGTTTGAGCCTGGAAAATCACCAGCTTCCCCATTTCTGCTCAAGGCAGCTGCACCCGGCCAGGGTGACCGCTGATGCCTTCCTAGTCTCATGGTCGATGGGTCTTCCATATGCTTTTCCACTGACACCTCTAGTCGTCAAGACTCTGTTCAAGATCCTTCAGGACAGAGCTTTTGTCATCCTCATAGCTCCACGGTGGCCCCGGCAACCGTGGTTCCTGCTTCTCCTGCAGCTAGCGGTGGAGACCCCCATTCCCCTGGGCTCCTCTCCCAGGAGGGGGGCTCTGTCCTGCATCCCAACCTCAGCTCCCTTTTGCTGACGGCGTGGCTGCTGAGAGGGTGACTCTTGCCCCACTCCTCCTTCTGGAAGATGTTGAGGAGGTCTTGCTGGCCTCACGTAGACAGTCTACTAGTCGGACGTATGCCTTTAAGTGGCGCAGATTTGTTTTCTGATGTGCTGGGCAAAAGGTGGACCCTTTTTCTTGCTCGGTGGTTGTGGTGTTGCAATACCTTCTCTACCTTTCCAAGAGGGAAGTCCAACTCCATCAGAGTGCACCTTAGTGCCCTAGCAGCGAACCACTTTCCCATGGACGAGAAGCCTCTCTCTGCTCATCCAATGGTATCCCGGTTTCTAAAGGGCCTGCTCCTGTTGAAACCCTCGGTCCATCCTCCAGCGACCAAATGGGACCTTAATGTCGTTTTGGGACAGCTTACCCGGCCGCCCTTTGAGCCGATGTCCACGTGCCACCTCCGGTATCTCTCCTGGACAGTGGTATTCTTGGTTGTGCTCACTTCTGCCCGGAGAGTGAGTGAGCTCCAGGCTCTTGTGGTGGAGAGGCCTTATACCAGGTTCTACAAGAACAGGGTGCTGCTTCGCACACACCCCAAGTTTCTCCCAAAGGTGGTCTCATTTCACTTCAACCAGGAGGTGGTTCTTCCTACCTTCTTTCCCAGACCGCATGCCAGTTGGGCAGAGGCGGTCCTCCATATCCTGGACTGTAAGAGAGCCCTGTTCTTCAACATCCAGCGTACGCAAACTCACTGGAAAGCCTCTCAGTTTTTCGTTTCCTACGACCCCAGTAAACTGGGGCAGGCGGTTACAAAGCGTACGTTGTCCACTTGGGTGGCGGACTGTATTGCCCGGTCTTATGAGGCAGCGGGGCTTCCGCTGGAGGGCCGTGCCACGGCCCACAGTGTCAGGGCCATGGCGGCATCAGTTGCCCATCTGCGCTCTGTTTCTTTGGCAGACATCTGCTGGGCTGCCACCTGGTCTTCAGGTCAGACCTTCGTGGCTCATTACTGCCTGGATAGGGAGTCCTGACAGGACACTGCCTTTGTCCAGGCTGTGCTCCGTAACCTTTTTGAGGTCTAGGCAACTCCTGCCCTCTGACCCCTCTGTGTTCAGGCTACCGGAGTGCTACTTTCCTGGTTAGGGTTTTATTGCGGCTCTCACTGAGGGAGCCTTTTTGTTTTCGGCTTTAGGATCAAGGTAGCCTGTAGCTGGGGAGTCCCATATGTGAGGATTGACTTTCTGCTTGTTCCCAGAGAAAGCGTAGTTACTCACCTGTAAATGGTGTTCTCCGGGGACAGCAGGAATCAGTCCTCATAACCCTCCCTCCTCTCCTTGGAGTTGCAGTTCTATTATTTTTTGTTTTGCCGTCTTTTAGCTAGGTTGTTTGACTGAGCAAGATGGCACCCTTGGGCTGGAAGGGGACCACGCATGCTTGGTAGCAATTCCCAAAGGCTTTCTTTGAAAGCTGGGGATGTGCTCCGTGCGTGTTCCGTCGGCGTCGATGTCACCCATATGTGAGGACTGATTCCTGCTGTCCCCGAAGAACACCTGTTAGAGGTGAGTAACTACGCTTTTTCCGTGGAGCCCAACGAACATCTATCCTGTTTCTCTGGAAAACACCCTTGCTAATTATCCTTTAAAGTTAGCCTTCCCGGTTTGCATACCGGTTCCTCTTCCTGCATCGAGCTAGCGCTGTTCTCGGCCCCTTTTTACTTTTTTGATTGAGGCTTGCCTCGACCGGCGTTTGTGCCATTTTTCGCCTGGGGGTCATTGATCCCGTCCAGGTGCCCTCCACCATGTTCCCCCCCACCATGTTCCCCAATGGGTTAAAAAAATGTGACCACTGCAGTCAAACCATGTCAGTGACAGACACCCATGACTGCTGCCTTGGACTGGACCATGACAACACCTCCTGTGACCTGTGCCAGGCCATGACACCTAAGACCAACAAAAAGAGGTTGGAGTTGCAGGAAAAATTGTTCCCCAGGACTTACTCTGCCCTGGCCTCCCCGATGCTGAGCTCCAAGCCCAGCACTTCCTGTGAGACCCGAGCATCCTCTGAGTCCTGCAGCAGCTCCTCTGAGAAGACCTCCGATCTGGAGAAAAAGAAGAAAAAAGTCTCAAGTCCACCGAGGTTGCACCGGAGAAACTTGGTAAAACCTCACGGAGGGACTCGGGCGGCTCCGAGAAGCATCCTACCCAAGGTCCTCAAGAAGGATTCGTCAGCCGGCAGAGACCGTATGAAGTTCCTTGAGACCATAGTTCTCGTCAAGGACGTACTCACGAGAGTGCCGGCGCTGAGCCCAAGATCCTCAGTGCCTGTGCCGAAAGCTGCGGAGCCTTCTGGTTTGGAAACCAGAATGGCAGCCTTGGAGTAGAATATCACTGTTATCCTGGCCCTGCAGCAGGCAGTGATGGCTGGTTTGTCCGCATCATCTGCCCCGACGACCGGGCCCCCAACTGCAGGTGAGTCCCTGGTTATCGAGCCAAGCTCTGAGCGCCACCTCCCTCGGGTAAGCCCTCTGCGTCAGTCAGGGTCCCGGTCCCGTTCCTCGGGCATCCGATCTTCCCTGGCTAGTTTCCGTGACTCAGACCCCAGGTCCTCCGGAGGCCCCAGACTCCTCGGTGCCAGCCTCGAGACAATGAGTCGCAGGGCCTCGGACTAGTTGTCACCACTCAACAGTGCGGGAGACCGATAACGCATCCCCGGAAACTAAACGGCACTGGGGTATTCCCTCTGACACGTCTCTCCCAGCACCATTCTCCTACAGAGGACGTGGCCTTTCATGACTTTGTCAAGGACATGGCCAGAGCCCTCTCGGTGCAGACCGAGGTGGAGGAAAACCACGCACAGAGGAGCTGGAGATCCCCCAGTGTGAGTCTTCACCCAAGGAAACCCTCACGGTGCCTGTGCAGCCGATCCTCAAGCGGCTACTGCTGAGAATGTGGGAGACACCGGCGTCGGTACCGGTGGTGAGTAGACACTTCGGCACCATGTACCGTGTCTGGAAGGGCCCAGGGTTCCACAAACCCCAACTCTATGGTTGTCGAGTCAACCATGCAAAACTTTAAGAGCCAAAAGACCCACTCCTCCGTTCCTCCCGGAAGAGAGGCAAGAGCCCTCGATGCCCTAGGACGCAAGTGTTATCAGGGCTTGATGCTGGGGTGCCGTATCCAAGCCTATGAATTATACATAGGCATGTACCTGAAGGCTGTAACCCAGGAGCTTTCTGGCCTGGTCAGGGAGCACCTCCAACGGTTCCAATCCCTGACCTCTGGGATGAAGGACTGCTCCAAGTTCCTTTCCCGAGCAGCTAACGACTGCTTCGAGTCAGCAGCTCGAGTCACAGCAGCTGGCATCAGTGCTCACCGCCAATCCTGGCTACAGTCTGCTGACCTCGAGCAATGGATCAAAAACAAGCTACTCAACATCCCCTGCACCGAGGAGAACCTATTTGGCAAACCCATGGCTGATAAGGTGGTAGAGATCAAGGGTGACGTGGTGACCACCAGAGGCTCTCTAAAAAGACCTCATCCCTTCCCCGCAGGAAACTAGCGGGGAAAAGACCCCTGTTTCTGAGGAAAAAGGGTCCTTTTCCACAGAGTCGCCACTACCAGCCCTTCTCAGGCCAGCAACAAGGTTCTCATCCTAAAAGGCATGGCCATGGGGCTCAGAACGCAAAAGCACCGAAGCCTCAAACCACAGTTCCCACCCAACCAGGGGGGAGCTTTTGACTCCCAGGGCAGGGCCTCCCCGCCCCCAGGAGATCTTCACCAGCCTGGCGCTCTTTGCCCACAGATGGGCCAACATCACCTCGGACCAGTGGGTACTGCAAGTGGTAAGGGAAGGATACCTCCCCTATCTACAGCAGATACCCCCCAAGTTCTTCCCAGGAGAGTTGGTGTGATCCCTCCTTTGCTAGACTCTTCTGCTCACAGGTCTGATCAGGGATAATGCAGTAGAGCCTGTACCCAAACACTTATGGGGAAAGGGCTTCTACTCCAGTTACTTCCGTGTCCCAAAAAGAACTGGGGGCCTCAGGCCCATACTAGACCTGCAAAACTCAAGTTTCTGGTGAGAGAGAAGTTCAAGATACTCTCCCTTGGAACACTTCTGCCTTACCACCACCAGGGAGATTGGCTGTGCTCCTTGGATCTAAAGGATGTATACACACTCATCCTAATCCACCCCTTCCACAGGCAGTACCTCAGGTTTGTGGTAGGAGGAGGGTACTACCATTACCAGTACCTTTTGGCCTGGCCTACTCACCAAGGGTCTTTGCCAAATGCCTGGCTGTTGGTGGCCGCCCATCTGCATCTGCAAAGGGCCTTCATCTTCCCCTACCTAGGCGACTGGCTAATCAGGGGTGGCACAGCCTCAGAGGCCAGTCAGACGACAGACCGGGCATCCCGTGTTCTGCAGTGCCCGGGGTTCGTCATCAACTACCCCAAATCCCCCCCCCCCCTCTTTCCAGCCCAAACTCTGGAGTTCATAGGTGCTCGGCTCAACATGCTGCAGGTCAAGGCTGTCCTCCCCAGAGAGAGGGCAGAATGCCTCAGACAGCTGTCAGTACCAGCTCATCTCCTCCTCGGCCTTTTGGGCCATATGGCCTCTACAGTCAATGTAATGCCCTCAGCCCACTTGCATATGCAGACAGCCCAGTGGTGCCTCCACTCACAGTGGACTCAAGCCATGGGCAGGCTACGGGACAGGGTCAGGGTTACCCGCCAATTGGCAAACTCCCTCAAATGGTGGCAAAACATCTGCCACCACTGGATGGGAATGCCCTTCCAAGCACCCACACTCAGAGAACCTCCTAGGCTGGGGGGCGCATTGTGGGTACTGCTGCACACAGGGCAGCTGGTCCCAAGAGGAGTCACTCCTATAGATCAATCTCCTGGAGCTTAGGGCAATCTTCCTAGCCCTACAAGCGTTCTGCCTGCAACACTGGTTCGTACTGATCCAGATGGACAATCAAGTCACCATGTTCTGTATCAGCAAGTAGGGGGCATGGGTTCCTACGCCCTCTAACAGGAGGAGGTTGCTCTCCTCTCCTTTTGCAGCTCGCAACAACATGCTCTTGCAAGCAGTTTACCTCCCAGGCCAGGACAACTGCCTAGCGGACACGATGAGCAGAGTCCATAGGCCACACGAGTGGCGCTTGAACCCCAGGGTGGCCAAGAGGCTCTTTCACCTCTGGGGCAGGCCCATGATGGATCTGTTTGCTTCTCCGGACAACATGCAGCTACCTCGCATCTGCTGCACCCGGAGAGGATGGCGGCAGATGCCTTCCTGATCTCGTGGGTTGAAGGCCTACTATATACTTTCCTACCAACCCCCCCCCTTCCCCCCTGGTCGCCAGGGCCCTCTTCAGGATTCAGAGTGAGAGGACGTAAGTTATACTAATTGCCCCCAGGTGGCCCAGGCAGCCCTGGTTTCCACTGCTGTTCTCCCTGTCAGTTGCACTCACAGTACCACTGGACCGAGCCTTGGACCTCCTCTCTCAGGAGGGGGGCTTCCTCCTGCACCCCAACCTGGAGTCCATAACTCTAACAATGTGGCTGCTGAAAGGGTAACTTTGGCTCCTTTCAATCTTCCTAAAGAAGTCTAGGAGATCCTATTGGCCTCCCAAAAGCCTTCCACCAGACGGAGGCCTTGAAGTGGAGAAGGTTCTCTGCCTGGTGTGTGGAAAGAAGGGAGAACCCTTTCTCCTACCATGTGCAATTAGTACTCTAGTACCTACTGCACCCGTCCCACACTGGGCTGAAGTCTACCTCAGTGAGGGTGCACCTGAGTGTGTTAACTGCTCACTACCACCCTGATGAGGGGAAAGCCCCTTTCTGGCCAGCCCCTGGTTTCCGTTCCTCAGAGGCCTCCTGTTATCCAAGCCCCCCCTCTCTACCCTCCGACAGCAGAGTGTGACCTCAGTGTGGTGCTCTCACAGTTCACCAGATTGCCATGCGAGCCCCTAGCCCCTAGCCACTTGCCATCTACGGTACCTGTCTTAGAAAGTGGCCTTTCTGGTGGCCCTCATGTCCACTTGAAGAGTGAGCAAACTCCAGGCCCTGGTGTCAGATCCACCATATACAAGATTCTACAAGAACAGGGTGGTGCTCCACACCCACCCCAAATTACTCCCGAAGGTGGTATCTCCTTTCCACCTCACCTTCTTCTCGTGACCTCACGCCAGCAGGGAGGAACTAGTGCTTCATACACTGGATTGTAAATGGGCCCTGTCTTTTTACTTATAGCAGATCCAGAGCTATCGCAGAGCTGCTCAGCTTTTTGCGTCTTATAGCCCCAGCAGACTGGGACTCCCGGTGACTAAGAAGATTTTGTCCACTTGGGTGGCGGACTGTATTGCCCTCACCTATGAACAAGCTGACCTCTCCCTCGAGCAGCGGGTCACAGTACATCACGTGAGGATGATGCCCGCATCGGTGGCCATCCTCCCAGTGCCGGTGACGGAGATCTGCAAAGCTGCCACATGGTCTTCAATTCAGATATTTGCAGCTCACTACTGCCAGGAGAGTGAGTCTCGCAGGGACAGTGCGTTTGTCCAGGAAATACTCCATAATATTCTCGGGGTAAAGGCAGCTCCTGCCCTCCGACACTTGTGTGTTCAGGCTTCCGGAGTGATAGTGCCACTGAATGCTTCGATCTTGCGGAGTCAGTGGGGACTCATCTTCTGCAACTCCTGACTACCCAGTTTGGTTGCCGTTGGTGCTGTCATGGTTCAGTCTTCGGCAGCCTGGAGCTAGGGTGTCCCATATATGAGGACTGACTTCCTACTTGTTCCTGGAGAAAGCATAGTTACTCACCTGTAACAGGTGTTCTCCAGGGACAGCAGGAATCGGTCCTCACAATCCTCCCTCCTCCCCTGAGAGTTGCCTCCCTACATTGTTTTATTTTCACTACCGTCCTAGTTATGTCATCTTACTGAGCAAGATGGCACCCTTGGGCAGGAAGGGGACCACGCATTCATGGTAGCATGTCCCAGAGGCTTTCTTTGAAAGCTGGGGAAATGCTCTGCGCGGGCTCTCTTAGTGCCGATGTTACCCATATGTGAGGACTGATTCCTGCTGTCCCTGGAGAACACCTGTTACAGATGAGTAACTACGATCTTTCGTGCTTTGCATTTAGATGTGCCGTCATTTCGATTGGTTAGATCAATACATGCTCGAAATAATGTTTGACTTGGCACTTCCCTGTTTCTGGAATTATTTTTAAATCACCTTATGACAGTAAGTGAATTATGGATGCTTTCGAAAGCAGATGAAAATTTGGCTTTACCCTAGCTTAGTTGGATGAGGCTCTGATGTTTGTTTTAGTGCTGCTTCATTTATAACAGTATCTTGTAAATGTCATTGCTGATTTTATGTTTTGCATATTTTTTTAAATTTATACACTGCTTTGAGTGATCCTAGAGCATTAGGAAAGCAATTCATAAAAACCTTTTCTCCAGGACCAAGCAGGAAGTCAGTCCTCACATATGGGTGTCATCGACGCCGATGAAGCCCCAGCGGAGCATTTCCCCAGCTTTCTATGAAAGCCTTTGGGAATGCAGGCACGCATGCGCGGTTCCCTTCCCGCCTAAAGGTGCCATCTTACCTCAGTCTCTCTTTTTCCGAGAAGCCCATCGGACGTGTGTCCTGTCATCCCGGATAAAAGTTAGATTTTTTTCAGCGGTTCTCGCTATTTTTTCTTCCCAGTTCTACGCCAGTTCCCCTCCCGCCGGGTTCGGTACACCGGTATCGAGCCCGATTCTTCTTTTTCTGTTTTTGCCCTTCAAGGCTGGCATTCGCGCCCTTTTTTGCTTTTTCCCTGGAAGGCCGGTCCTTTGACCTCGTGGGGACTCTTTTTTCCCCGATCGCTTCCAGCGGTTTTAAAGTGTGATCGGTGTAAGAAGTTGATGTGTCTCACCGACACACACGACTGCTGCCTTCGGTGCCTCGGTCCTGATCACGACCCTAAGACATGTCGACCATGTGTGAAGATGTCTTCCAAGGCACTGCGAAGTCGCCAGCAGCAGAAAGAAAGGCTTTTCTCGGACTCAGCCTCCGGCCGGGCCCGGACCTCGTCTGAGGCCTCGACATCTGGGATTCGGATCCCGAGCGCCGTCGGGGTTCCTCGGACAGGGGGTCCCCCGACTGGGAACGCAAGAGGAAGAAGCGGCTCGTGAGGGCGTCGTTGGAGGAGGTCCCTGGCTCCTCGAGAGCCCAGTCTAAGACCCCCGACCGTCGCCCCGGGCCCGTGGAACAAGAGAAGCCTGCCAAAGTTCCTCGCGTGGAGCCGGAGTCTGCTGGACACGTAAGCCCCGTAGTTCTCGAGGTCTCTCCTACCAGAGAGCCGACGTCGGGCCCGGCACCGCCGGGGTTCGAGTCGGTGGCTGCTGCGTCTCCCGAGCTGAGTCTCAGGATGACAGCCTTGGAGTGCAGACTGTCTGCCTTCATGGAGCAGCAGCGGGCACTGATGGCCAGCCTGTCTGGCGCATCTGCCCCCGACCACCAGGACATAGACATCGAAGTCGACCCCGGAGACCGAGCCAATACTCGAAACCATGATGGCTCGAGGTCGACCTCGGTCGCGGTCTCCCTCGACCTCCCGTTCAGGACCGAGGGCGTCGACGCCGGTGCCTCCGGTGTCGGCGGGTGCTCCAGGCCCCTGCGGGGTCGGACCCTGACTCCTCGTCGAACGAGTCCGCCTGGGAGACGGAGGATGAGGAGTCCCCCGACACTTTCAAGACTCGGTGGGTCCCGTCGGACTCACCGCAGTCTGAGCCCCGGAGTAGACCCCCCCCTGGAGGATACCCGGTTCTCGGAGTTTGTCCGGGATATGGCCACCGCGTTGGCTATCCCGACAGACCCCGAGGAAGAGCCTCGAGCCGAAGAGCTTGAGGCCCTGCAGTATGACTCTCCTCCTAAGGAGGCCTTTACTGTCCCGGTTCCTCCGATGCTGGAACGGCTCCTCTTCCGGATGTGGGAGGCACCGGCCTCGGCGCTGGTTCTAAGCAAGCGGATCGATTCGATTTATCGACTCCGGAAGAGCCCTGGCTTTCAGAAGGCGCAGCTACCACACCATTCTATGGTGGTGGAATCGGCCATGCATCGCCTGAAAAGTCAGAAGATGCACTCCGGTGCCCCCGGCAGGGAGGCCCAGAACCTCGATGGTGTAGGCAGAAAGTGCTTCCAGGCCTGATGCTTACTTGCCGTGTCCAGTCTTACTAGCTGTACATGGGCATGTACTTGCGTGACCTGGCCAAGGAGTTGGCCGGGTTCTCTGCTGGTCTCTCCGGGGAGCCCTTGCAGAGGTTCAAGTCCTTGTCCTTGGGGATTCGGGACTGCTCGAAGTTTGTCCCGCGCCGCCTACGATGGCTTCAAGGCTTCGGCCCGAGTTGCGGCAGCCGGCATCGCGGCTCGACGCCAGGCATGGCTGCAGTCATCGGACCTCGAGCCATGGGTTCAGGACAAGTTGGTCGATGTCCCTTGCCGAGGTGAGAACCTTTTTGGCAAGCCCATGACCGAGAAGGCCACACAGCTCGAGACTGAGCACCTTACAAGGACAAGGCTGTCGAAAGACCTCTGCCCTTTCTCACAAGAAGAAGGCCTCGGGTAAGAAGCCCTTTTACCCGAGGAAGGGCACTGCCTACAAACAGTACCCTCAGTATCGGGGTGCCCAAGCTGCACCCCAGGGTCAGCAAGCCAAGGGGCAGGGTAATGGGCCCCATGGGCAGAGGACCCCCAAGCCTCCGGCCCCTACTCCCACTCAGCAGGGTGGGGTTTTTTGACTCATTAGGCATAGCCTCTCCGTCCCTGCTCTCCCAACCCTGCACAGGAGGTCGCCTCGCCCTCTTTGCCCACCAGTGGCCCCACATCACTGGGGACAGTTGGGTGTTGAACATAGTCCACAGGGGCTATGCACTTCATTTTTACCAACTGCCTCCTCCATACTTTCCAGGGGAGCCACACAGATCTTCTCCTTCAAGAGCTTCAAGGTCTGTTGGTTGACAGGGCGGTGGAGCCTGTGCCTCCCCACTTCCAAGGGCACGGGTTCTACTCCAGGTATTTCCTGGTACCCAAAAGAAGCGGTGGTCTTCGACCTATTCTAGACCTCAGGAACTTCAACAAGTTCCTAGAGAAAGAACAGTTCAAGATGCTAACTCTTGGAACACTTCTGCCCTACCTCCAGCAGGGAGATTGGCTATGCTCCTTAGATCTAAAGGAAGCGTACACTCACATCCTTATTCATCCAGACCACAGAAAGTACCTCAGGTTCATTGTGGGAGGAAACCATTATCAGTACAGAGTACTGCCTTTTGACATCACCTCTGCTCCCAGGGTCTTTACCAAATGCCTGGCAGTGGTGGCGGCCTACCTGAGAAATCAGGGAATCTTTGTCTTCCCCGATCTGGACGACTGGCTCATCAGGGGTCAGACGTGCCAGGAGGCCAGACAAGCCACCCTCAGCACTATTGCTCTTCTTCAAGGCCTGGGGTTTGTAATAAACTACGCAAAGTCCACTTTGCTCCCCTCCCAGAACTTGGAGTTCATAGGGGCAAGGCTGGACTCTGTCCTGGCAAAGGCATTCTTGCCAGCAAACAGGGCCCAAAGACTGATGGACTTAGCAAGTCAGTTTCTCTGCGGGTCAGTTTTCTCCGCCAGACTCTGCCTGAGGCTGCTTGGCCACATGGCTTCGACAGTTCATGTAACCCCCAATGCCAGGCTCCATATGCGGCCTGCACAGTGGTGCCTTCGGAATCAGTGGTCACAGGCCACAGGCAGTCTCAAAGACAGAATAAGGGTGTCCAGACCATTTCTGAACTCCCTCAGCTGGTGGCTGTACCCACCCAATCTGCTAAAAGGAGTGCCCTTTCAAACTCCTGGTTACACAGTGGTATTGACCACGGATGCCTCCCTACAGGGCTGGGGAGCTCATTGTCCTGGAAAGTGCACCCAGGGTCTGTGGTCTCCCTGGGAAGCTGCACAGCAAATCAATCTTCTGGAACTCAGGGCCATTCGGTTGGCCCTCAAGACTTTCTCAAACCCTGGCTCATCAGTCTGTCCTAATTCAAACAGACAACCAGGTAGCCATGTTTTATGTGAACAAGCAGGGCGGAACTGGGTCCAGGCTCCTCTGTCAGGAGGCACAGGACCTTTGCTTGTTTGCTCTCAGACACAACATGCTTCTCAAAGCAGTGTATCTACCTGGCCAGGAGAACTACCTGGCAGACAGGTTGAGCAGGATTCTGCAGCCCCACGAGTGGCAGCTGCATCCTTTGGTAGTTCAGAAGATTTTCCTGAAATGGGGACTTCCATCCATAGACCTGTTTGCCAGTCCTCTAAACAAACAGCTGCCAAAGTTCTGCTCCAGGCAACCGCATCCTCTGTGGATAGCAGCAGATGCTTTTCTGATTCCCTGGTCTCAGGGCCTCCTGTATGCGTTTCCTCCCACGCCCTTGGTGGCCCGGACTCTGTTCAAGATTCTTCAGGACAAGGCCTCAGTTCTGCTGGTGGCTCCCAGGTGGCCCAGACAGCCTTGGTTTCCACTTCTGCTTCAGTTGGCAGTAGATCCCCCACTGCCTCTGGGGCTGCAACCCGACCTTCTCTCTCAGGATCAGGGTTCCCTTCTACACCCCAATCTCAAAGCTCTCAATTTGATGGCCTGGAGGCTGCAAGGGTAGTTTTGGCTCCCTGGGGCCTACCTCAGGAAGTTGAAGAGGTTGTCTTAGCCTCTAGAAGACAGTCCACTAGGAAAACCTATGCTCTCAAATGGAAAAGGTTTTCTGTGTGGTGTCAGCTACGTAAAAGAGTGTGAAGACCCCCTTTTGGTCCTCTGTCTCCCTCCCAACTTTTCTGCTGTCTCCGTTCCTCGCACAGGTCGTGCGGGCGGCGGTGTAGCTGCTATTCTCCGCACTTGCATTCCTTTCTCTCAGATTTCATCTCCCGTCCTGCGTTATCCTGAGGCTTTGCTTCTTCATCCATACCTCCCCTTCCTTGCATGTTCTTCTTGTGTACTCTCCTCCAAAACTGCACCCAGATCTTTGGGACTCCCTTCTCCTGTCGATCTCTGACTTATCCTTGGCCTTCCCTCGTCTACTTGTGGCGGGAGACTTCAACCTTCATATGGACTCTCCTTCCTCCTCCAGGGATGTCTTTTACCTCATTTCTACAGGATCTGTCTTTTCATCAGCATGTCCTCTCTCCCACTCATTCTGCAGGCCATACTTTGGATCTTATTCTCTCTCCAGTCTCCTTCCCTTTCCACCTACAGGTCTTTCCGGTCATTCCCCTTCCCTGGACTGATCATTTCTGTCTTACCTTTAATTGTTCTCCGTCCCCTTCTGCTCCATCCTCATCTACTCCACCCCCTTCGTCTACCCCGTCACCTTCTTCCACTACCCAGAGATTTTCCCGTCGCATTACTCCTCTTACCCTTCAGGCCTTTCCCTCCGCTCCCACCCTTTTGCCATCAGACTTTTCTTCCCTCTCCCCGAACTCACAAGCCTCAACCTGGTCCTCTTGTCTCTCTGCTGCCCTCGACCACCTGGCTCCCCTACAACCACATGTTACATCACACCACCCCTCCCAACCTTGGTTCCATGCTGGTCTCTGCCTTCTCTGGACACAACTCCGGCACTCAGAGCACCTCTGGCGGAAATCACCGTCCCCATCCGCTCTGTCCATTTTCAGGATGAATTTCGCTCACTACCGGTCACAGGTCCACAAGGCCAAACAGTCTTACTTCTCCACCTCAATTTGTACTGCGCCTAATCAAACCCGACATCTGTACAAAGTTCTTAGGTCCCTCACCTCCTTACAATCTAACTCCCCCTCTGCGTCATCCTCGTCTTGCCCTTCCTCCACTCAAATAGCCACTTTTTTCAATAATAAAGTTCTGGACTTAAGAAAGTCTCTTCCGTACTGCCCCCCACTTATTGCATCTCCCCCTCCAGTATCCCTACTTACGCATGTCTGGACGTCTTTTCACTCTATCTCCACTCCGGAACTTTTGAAATTGATATCTTCCTCCAACAAAACTTTCTGCTCCCTGGACCCTATTCCTTCCTCCTGGCTTCTCACTCCCTCCCTAGCTCTCATTCCTTATATTCTCACCATGATCAACAACAGTCTCTCCACCGGTGTCTTCCCTCGGTCCTGGAAGCATGCCCTTGTCCGCCCTATTCTGAAAAAGCCCTCTCTTGATCCCCAGCTCCCTGCTCACTACCGTCCGGTCTCTAACCTCCCATTTCTGTCTAAAATACTTGAGAAAACAGTCTTTACACAACTATCTCAGCATCTCAATTCCACTCACTTTCTTCACCCCCGTCAGTCCGGCTTCCGACAGGGTCACAGTGTCGAGACCGTTCTTACCGGATTTCTAAACGAGCTTCATGTGGCGCACGACCGTGGTGACTACTCGGTGGCGGTATCCTTAGATCTTTCAGCTGCATTTGACTTAGTCGATCACTCTCTTCTTCTTTCACGGCTTCGTGATGCTGGTCTTCGTCACACAGTCTATCACTGGTTTCACTCCTTCCTCACCTCTCGTTCCTGTACAGTTGTTTCATCCTCTACCTCCTCACATCCCTCTGACTCCTTCCCTCTGTCTTGTGGTGTCCCTCAGGGATCAGTTTTAGCACCCCTTCTCTTCAATATATTTCTAACACCCTTAGCACTCTTGGTTCAGCAGTTTGGGATTTCCGCATACTACTACGCTGATGACCTACTCCTCCTGTTTCATACCTCTCCCCTCCATCCCGATCTCACTCCACTCAACTCCTGCCTTTCGGCTGTTGCAAACTGGCTCACTGAAAATTGCCTTCATCTCAATCTGACAAAAACCTTAGCAATCTGGTTCACTCATGGCAGTCCTCCCCCCCCGCTCCCTCCTTTTCGACCTCACCAGTTCCTCTTGTCACTGACTTTCACTATCTTGGTGTAATCTTTGACTCTGATCTTTCCTTCTGTAATTACATCTCGCATCTTACAAAAACCTCCTTCTTCTTCCTTCGACAAATACACTCTATTCGTCCATTTCTCACCCCTGAAGCCCTTATTACTCTTCTTTCTCTGGTAATATCACGCCTCGACTTCTGTAATTCTCTCTTTGCCGGGCTTCCTCTCTTGCAACTTCATCGTCTTCAATGTATCCAGAATACTGCTGCACGTCTTATTTTCCACTCCTCCCCTCGCGATCATGTTACTCCCCTTCTCTCTCACTTGCACTGGCTACCTCTACAATTCCGTATTCATTATAAAATCCTTACACTGGTTCACCAAGTTTTGTACAACCACACCCCTCAATATTTAGCAGACTTACTCCACTTTCACACCCCCACCCGCTCCCTTCGCTCAATCCACATAAACCGCCTTCACCTCCCCTCCCCATCACACGCCCACCTACAATCTACACGCTCCTCAGCTTTTTTCTTTATTGTTCCAGCCTACTGGAATTCTCTACCCCTTTCTCTCAGGCTAGAACAGCACTACTCCACGTTTAAAAAGGACTTAAAAACGCACCTCTTCTCTGCCGCCTTTGACCACCCCTCTCCTCTTGTGTGACAAATGCCCCCCTCCCCCTGTTTTCCTTCTCCTCTCTCCCCCGTAGTCATGTCTATTTAAATGTCTTGGGTGCTTTCCTGTCTTATATTGTAATTTCTTTTCTTCTTCTCTTTTTTTTTCGACCTATTGGTCTCTTTGTATAAGAATTTGTGTTTCTATTGTAAACCGCTATGTTCTAATTGTAATAGCGGTATATCAAGCTTAATAAACATAAACATAAACATACAGAGGATCCCTTTTCCTGTACTGTACCAGTGGTGCTTCAGTACTTACTGCACTTGTCCAATCAGGGACTTAAGTCCAATTCTGTTTGGGTCCACCTCTCAGCTCTAGCAGCTCACCACTCACTGGTGGAGGGACATTCTCTGTCGGTTCACCCTTTGGTGTCCCGCTTTCTCAGGGGCTTGCTTTTGCTCAAGCCTCCAATCCGTCGTCCTGCTCCTGAGTGGGAGCTGAACGTGGTCTTGCAGCAGCTGACTTGCCCACCCTTTGAGCTGATGGCTACTTGCCCTCTGCGCTTCCTGTCCTGGAAGACACTCTTCCTGGTAGCCCTTACCTCGGCCAGGCGAGTGAGTGAGCTTCAGGCCCTGGTCTGTGATAGGCCTTACACGCGCTTCTATGGAAACAGGGTAGTCCTTAGGACTCACCCGAAGTTCCTCCCAAAGGTTGTTTCCTCTTTCCACCTTAACCAGGAGGTGGTTCTTCCAACATTCTTCCCTAGGCCTCATGCAAGCCAGGCTGAAGCAGTTCTGCATACCCTGGACTGTAGGAGGGCCTTATCCTTCTACCTTGACCGTACGCAGGGGCATCGAAGGGCTACTCAGCTCTTCGTATCCTTTGACCCTAATAAGTTGGGGCTGGCTGTGTCCAAGCGTACCTTGTCCATCTGGATGGCTGACTGTATCACCTGGGCTTACAAGGCTGCTGACCTTCCTTTGCAGGGTCGGGTTACGGCCCACCGTGTCAGGGCAATGGCTGCCTCAGTGGCTCATCTCCGCTCTGTGCCCTTGGTAGACATCTGCAGGGCTGCAACTTGGTCTTCAAGCCAGACTTTTGCGGCCCATTACTGTCTGGAGAGAGAGTCCCGTAGGGACAGTGCTTTTGACCAAGCAGTACTCCGGAATCTCTTTGAGGTTTAGGCAACTCCTGCCCCTCTGTTGGGCTACCGGTGGAGGTTGTGTCAGTGAAAAGCCTTTCTTTGATGCTGGGACTAGAGGGAGTTTTCTTGTTCAGCCTGGGTTCCTTGGTAGCCCAGAGCTAGGGAGTCTGGGTCCCATATGTGAGGACTGACTTCCTGCTTGGTCCTGGAGAAAGAGTAGTTACTCACCTGTAACAGGTGTTCTCCAGGAGCAGCAGGAATCCGTCCTCACAACCCTCCTTCCTCCCCTTGGAGTTGCAGTTGTACATAGTTCATTTTTACATTTTTGTGTGCTGTCTTTTAGCTATGTCATTTGACTGAGGTAAGGTGGCACCTTTAGGTGGGAAGGGAACCGCACATGCATGCCTGCATTCCCAAAGGCTTTCATAGAAAGCTGGGGAAATGCTCAGCTTGGGAAATGCTCCATTGGGGCTTCATCGGTGTCAATGACACCCATATGTGAGGACTGATTCCTGCTGCTCCTGGAGAACACCTGTTACAGGTGAGTAACTACTCTAAATTTCATTTCACTTTTTGTTTCTTATATGCCATGAAATCCTTGCGTTCGATACAGTTCAGAGCACTAGGTATGTGGAGTATAATTTAGTATACTCCTGCATAGGCATCTTGCAAGACTGCATGCACAGTTTTGGGCCTATTTTATAAAGTAAACCTTAAACAATATAGTTAATAGCTTAACTCCTCCCTTCCACCTAATAATTAAAACGTTTCTACATTAAAGATGACAGCTTCCTAAGTCTGATGGAATTGATCCTCAGCTAAACAGAATTAAAAGCCTGGATAGAAAGAAAGCGCTTCAGCTTCTTCCGAAATCCAGGTGATTTACTTCCGGCAGTGAACGCAACTGGCAGTGAATTTCAAAAAATGGGACCATTTGGACAGAAGACATAGGCTAGACATTACTAAGTCTGCCGGCTGATACAGATGACATGATGAGCATTTTCGTGCCATTTGATCTCTAATTGGTTTCATGCACTTTCAACAGCATCTGTGGGTATTCAGTCTCCACCTCTGTTAGCAAATAGAATTCTGAACAACCTAATTTAAACAGACACCTAGTTACTAAACTGTGTAGATAGCAACGTCTAAAGACAAGTGTTGTTGAAGCACTTCATTATCTGTTGTCTTGGGTTAGTAGCATCCTGTGGTTAAACTGTAAAAGTCATCCTTTGAAATCTGACAGTGACATCTAATGGCTAATATTATCACACTTTATTTCATTTTATTTTTATTTCCACACAAACGGAATGTTCGGCAACTGCTCTATTTAATCTGCCCCTTCTCCCCTCCAGGTCAGTCATGCATGAAAAGAGAAATTGGATTAATTCCTTGAGCCATGTCCTGCATGCTTTCCCCAGTTGTAGATTTATCTAAAGCTGTGTCCTCCTTTCCCTCATAGGAATAATTCTGTAGTCTGAATTTTTCAATCTTCGGTTACTTCTCTTGGTGCATGTTTACATAACCACGTTAGTTGTTAATGTGGCAGATAACACAAGCGTGTCACATTAACAGCTAATGTGGGGCAAATGCAGATAGCACAGCAGTTTTTCTGCATTAACAGCTCATGTGGGTGAGGTGTGGGCAGAGTGGGCAAATGTCAACAGTGTGCAGTAACCTCATGCTTTACAGATATCGTGGATGTAGCTACCGTCACCTCAATGGGTGATGGTAGCTGCATCCACAACGTTACTGGGCTGCATTGTTTTACATTTTCCATGTGCTATCTGCTTGGGAAATGCCATACACGCCCCAAACAGAGAATGCACAGCTTTTGCAGCAAATACAGCACTATTTGTGTTTGTGGTGCATTAGCTGCAAAAGACAAAGCAGTTAAGAGAATACAAGATTTACTTCTATTTCACTAAAGTTAGTGATTTATTGATTTATATCAATTACTAATTGATAAGTATAAAAATAAATTCTGTTTTGTTACTATAGTTGAACCAAACAAAAAACACAATGCAAAAAAAAAAATATATATATATTTATACATTCAAATACTTTAAACATAATTCATAACACATTCAAAATATAAACACACATCATATTACCCTCAAAAATCCAAGTAAGTGTGTTCCAAAAATTACATTGACAAAAATAGACAATATATATGCAAAAATATTGCATTAACTTCAGAGTACCCTCTTAAATCATAAACTCCCAACTACACACAATACACACAGAATCTAAACCACATTTTACAAACAATACAATAAAAGTTTCAACAATCCCTGTAATAAATAAGACATTAATAAATTAATCAAATTACATACAGTGATTATCTCACAACAATCACTTTTTCCTTTTATTCATATTAAACCCAAATTTTTCTATCCAATCCCAGTTTTCTGTTCAATCCAGCTATCAATTATGGTGGTGTTCATAATCAAATTACAAGGAGAAATACAGTGCCAATGATAACCCTTCTCAGGAAGAAGCCTATTCCACATATACCGAAGAGCCTCCAGAAGAAATTCACCACAGACCAACGGTCCAATGAGAATATACCAGGGAACCCTCAGGGCTGCTTGTATCATTCATCAAGGGGATCTGAAAGGGGGAGCACATAAGTAAACTGATTCCATATAAAATAGAATCACTCATTAAAGCACAACTAATGCAAACAAACCTTCTGATATTTAAATTTCTCCCTGGCCCATATAAAGGGACACTTTGTAGGCTCCTCTGTGTCGGCACCAATTCAAGCACAAAATCTCACATGCCGTTGTTAAATAGACTGGACACAGCTGACCACCGAACTTGTAGCAAACACCATAAAATGCAGTTTCGCTGGATCTCGGCTTTCTCAGGGAAACTTGCCAAAACTGAAAACAAATTAAAATACCCGAATAAAACACACTATATACTAACAACTAAGTATGTATATATTTAATCAAGAAGCCTTACAGCGAGTAAATCCCGGTTTCCAATCGAATTACAGACACAAGGGAACAAGGGATGTCAAAAAACGCCAGCGCATGCGCCTTTATAAACCAACTTGCAAACAAACTTGCAAGCAGCAAATCAATAGAACCAATGCCATTCCACCTGGGAATTTAACCCTCCAGGTTCCACAGTATTCCAACGATATATAAA
Source organism: Ichthyophis bannanicus (assembly GCA_033557465.1). NCBI lineage: Eukaryota > Metazoa > Chordata > Amphibia > Gymnophiona > Ichthyophiidae > Ichthyophis > Ichthyophis bannanicus. The sequence continues at coordinate 353,227,499 of CM066038.1, forward strand.
TTGTTCCCTGCGGCATAATCGGCGCTGAAAATTACCACCCACACCACCCCTGACCTGTAACAATACAAAACAACGAAACTCTTCGAAGTCTGGCCATGTTTAACACTCTCACTTTACCCGATTGTTTGCTGTGATACCACCTTGATTAATAAGATAAGGCGGTTTAGAAATATTTATTTATTTATTTATTTATTTAATTAACATTTCTTATATACCGCGCTATTAAGATCAGTGCGGTGTACATTGAACAAAATATACAACAATGTATGCAAGTAACATTGAGTTTACATAGAACATGGGAATATATAACATGGATTAACAGGTAAAACTATGTACAGTCAACATCATATATGTATATGTTTTTACTAAATAAATAAATATGTTAGCTCAAGTGGATATTATCTGCGTAATTTATGTAGGAGGTGGGAATCAACAGAGGATGTGGAGCTATCGTGGAGCTTAACCATTTTCTGGTTGAATTAAGGTAATATGGTGTTTAGTGCACGTTGGAGGTCTGTTGTTTGAGTGGACATGCGGGGTCACTTCTGGGTAGAATTTTGTGAATAAGTGATGCTTCACGGCTTTCCTGAATTGTAAAAGGTTTTTGATACAACGAATTTCATGAGGAAGTAAATTCCAGTTCAGGGGTGCAAATAAAGAGAAAGCTCTGTTCGATGTAGCTTTAGTACAAGATGTCATCATCTTGGGAACTACTAAGGTATTCATAGCAGTGGTCCTTCTGTTTCTATTTTCGAGGGTGTTATGTATTAGTTTGCTAATTGGTGTCAGAGGGTAGTTATTCCTGGCCTTGAAGGTCAGAACTAGAGACTTATATGTAAGTCTGGCTTGTAATGGTAACCAGTGTAGGTCCTTCATGATCGGCGTTATGTGAGCAGCTCTTGGTGACCCAGAGAGGACTCTTGCAGCTGCGTTCATAGCCAGACGAAGTGGATTTAAGGTTGATTGAGAGAGGCCATGGAGGATAATATTCGCAAAATCTAGGTGAGGGATGACTAGAGCCTGGAATATTGAGCGATAATCAGTATAGTCAAGTAGTGGTCGGAGGTGGCGTAGCGTTCTGATCTTATGATATATCCTCTTTGTCACATTCTTCACATGCGTTGTCATATCTAGGTGTTGATCCAATGTGATGCCGAGGTATCGGATAGTGGGTTTTGACGTCAGTTCTATGTTATTGATTAGCAGTGACGGAGGGGGTATGAACTTGCGATTTCTTGTGACAAATAATACATCAGTTTTGTTGTGATTTATTCTTAAGTTTTGTGTCAACAGCCATTCGGCTATTGCACCAAAACAATTAATTATTGGTGTGAACACTGGTTGGTCAGTATTAAACGGCATGTAAATGAGGATGTCATCTGCGTATGCCAGGCATTGCACGTTGAAGGATCGGATCAACTCACATATCGGCTGCATATAAATGTTGAACATTAATGCTGATAATGAAGATCCTTGAGGTACACCTTGAGACTGTAGGAATGGCTCTGATGATTCCTGACCTGTTTTAACTTGTTGCCACCTATTGGAAAGGTAGGATCTACACCATTCAAGTGCTGAGTTTTGAATTCCCTTCTCACTCAGACGTTGCAGCAGTATGTTGTGGTTTACAGAATCAAAGGCAGCGGAGATGTCCAAAAATATGAGCACAAATCCCTGTTTAATGTCGTTTATTCCCGTGATAAGATCATTGAATAAGGTTGTAAGGATTGTGTCAACTCCATGTGCTTCTCTGAAACCATGTTGTGATTTGTCTAGAGGCGCTTCAATGTCAATATGCTGCTGGAGCTGTTGTTGGGCAGCTTTCTCGATAATTTTTGCAAGTTGTGGAATGCTCGAGATTGGCCTGAACGATTCAACTTTGGATGAGTCAAGCTTACTGTTTTTTAGTAAAGGCTTGATGGAGGTGTGTTTCAGACTTTTTGGGAATGAGCCTGTTAGGAAGGACTGGTTCAGTAACAGGCACAGAATTTGACTTAGCTCATGACGTAACTCTTTGATCCAGCTGGCTGGGCATGGGTCATTGGGAGCTGTGCTAGGATTGATGGAGGCGATAATTTTTACAATTTCACTAGTAGATATAGTGTTGAAGTTGCAAAAAGGTGTTATATGGGATTTCTTAGGTGATGCAGAAGGGTTGTTGGTATTTATGCTTGTGTTAGCTGTAATCATTTTTGATTGCAGGTAATTTGCGTAGTCCTGAGGCTGCGGCATTGCAGGTTGATCTGAGACTGGTTCTCTTGTTATGGATTTTACTAACTTGAATAATGCATGAGGTTTATTGATGGCACGTTTCAACAGGTTTGTGTGGTAGATCTTCTTACTCAATGTTATTTTCTCACGGTGTGTAGTTAAGTGTGAGTTATATGTTTCAAGTGCTTCTGGAGAGTGGGTTCGACGCCACTGTCTTTCAAGTTTGCGTAGATGAATGAGAGATGAACGCAAGTCAGTTGAGAACCATGGTGCATGTTCTCGTTTTCTTCTTTTCTTATCTTTATGCAGAGGACATGAGGCGGCTCTGAGGTTCTCGTTCCATTTGGCTATTAGGTCATCTAAGTTGAGGGAGGTGTTAGTCATGAGAGGTCGAAGGTTCTCTAGGACCTTTTCACGGTTGAGGGGTTGATAACGGGCTGAGTGAGTTTCAGGTGATTTAGATGGTCTTTGGCTCATATGCGAGGTATAGGTGGGTATATTAAATTGAATAAGGTTGTGATCGGACCATGGCACTGGTATAACTGATAGATCCAGAGCTTGTTGTGATAAGGTGTCGAGATAAGGTGCGAATATTAGGTCTAGTTTACCTCCTTTAATGTGGGTAGGAGAGTCAACGTATTGGTTGTAACCTAGATCCTTTAGTGCTTCTAGGAATGCTTCTGATTGGCTATCATGGAGAGATGGGAGGTTAAAGTCTCCAACTAGCCAATAAATAATAAATGAGGAGAGTGTTAGTGAAGTATCCGGAGCTTACTAATGTCTTCCATTGGTCAGACCATCTTTGTCCTATTCAGTAGTCCGAGGAAAGGACAGGCAGTGGACAGGTCCTCGATTGCCTACTTGATTAAGGAGGCTATTAATTCAGTCTAACTTTTATGTGGGAAACGTGTGCTGTAAGGCATTAGAGCTCACTCAGCTAGGACACAAGCTGCATCCTGGGCAGAGTCTGCCTTAGTGTTTCTGTAGGACATCTGTAAGGCAGCTTATCTGATCGTTATATGGGAGTTGGAAGGGATGGCGCCTTTGGCAGATCACTTCCTTCCGAAGCATAATCTTCCTCCCATCCTGGGTCCTGACTGCTTGGGTGCATTCCACTAGCAGGATAAGGAAGGAGAAATTTTCTATTCCCACTAATTTCCTTTCCTCAAATTCTTCTAGATAAGTCCTGGATCTTCCTTAGAATATTACTACAGGTTTGGGAGCCCTGTTGCATTTTAATTGCATTTTTGGTAGCAATGATGCAGAGTGAAGTGTGGTAAGAGAACCACAAGTTTGTACAAAGTTATTGTTGATTTAATACTTTTTTCTGAACATCTGTCTTTCTGCTTGGGAAATGTCATGCTGACTTCTTTCAGCGCTGCACCAGCATGTATATACAAGATGATGTCACTGAAAGTTGCTTTGGTTTGTTTCTAACACCTGGCTGGGGAGCATAACCCACTTGTCTAGACTGGTTTAGCAGCATTCAAGCAAAGGAAATTTAGCAGGTATGGAAAATTTCTACTTATTTAGACCTACTTGATTGGTCGGTACCGACGGAGCCTGCGTGGGAACACTCCCCAGCTTCCCAAAAAGGAAAGCTTTTGGGAGCATCCCACAGCACCTGCGCGCTGCCTTTCCCACCTTTCCTAACCAACTTTCCTCAGTTCTTCTTTTCCGCGGAGCCAGCAGGTCGAGCCCTGTCACCGCTGAAGAAGTTCTTTATTTTATTTCTTTGGTCGCGTGTCTGCCTTCCCCAACTCCGGACCGGTACCGCCGGTCTTTTCTTTCTTTCTTTAAAAAAAAAAAAAAAAATCGATATTTTTTCCTCACTTGGTGTATTTTTCTTCTTAAGGCCTCAGGGCCCACAAGAAAATTTCCCTCATGGAAAAACCAACCTCCGGGTTCAAAAAATGCACTAAGTGTAGCGGTACTATTTCTGTTACAGATACCCATGAATGGTGTCTTAAATGTTTGGGTCCTGAACACTCCATTCCGGATTGTCTGTCCTGCTCCCTAATGTCTAAACGGGGGTTACAGAACCGAGCAGCTAAGCTCCATGTGCTGTTTCCCGCTGAGGCACCGGCAGTAGCATCGACATCTTCCAGGTCTTCTTCTCCTGAAGGATCTCAGGTAACCAAACATAAACCTAGCAGGTCCTCGAAGGGTAGATCTCCCTCTAAGCATCGAGATGCCTCCGGGCTTGCCCTCGAGGATCCTGCACCAGCCAAACAACCCCGGCGGGAAGCTCCGGCTTCCAAAGCTCCTCCTATGGGGTTACAGGTTGACATCGATGGCACGGCCTCGACCGATCACCTGTTAGAATGCTCTGGGGTACCGGCACAATCTACCGGTACCGACCTCCAGGCATTTATGGCGTCGATGGATCAGAATGTTCTGTCCATGCAGCAGGCTATTTCAGCCTTCATTCAAGCTGCGACGCCGGCGGTACCGCAATGAGCTCCATTGTCGGTATCGGCTCCGGTACCGGCACCAGCACTGATGCCGGTACCATCTGCATCGACATCGACCAGGATACCGACTGCTGCGGTTCCTTGTCCAGGGCTACTTCTCGGTACCGATCCGGTACCGGGGACGCCCGATGTCGATACCGCTCGATACGCGTATTGAGCATTAGAAGAGCACCCTGACAGGCGATACTTCGATTCCTCTGATACATCAGATGAGTTTCCTGAAGTATCCTTAGCCCTTCCTGAGGAGCCTTCTTCTCAAAAAAAAAAAAAATGTCTCCTCCAGAGGACTTGTCCTTTCAAGACTTCATAAGAGAAGTAGCTAAAGGACTCTCTATTTCAGTAACCTCTGAATCAGAGCCTAGAGCAAAAAATTTAGATATTTTAGGATACTCTAGGGCTCCTAAAGAGGCAGTCACCTTACCAATTCATGAGATTCTTCATGAACACATGATTGATTTATGGGAGACTCCTCTCACTCTCTCTCCTCATTCTCGCAGGTTGGACACTATGTATCGTGTCCCTCCTTGTCCTGGGTTCCAGAAAACTCAGCTTCCTCACCATTCCATTGTGGTGCAGTCAGCTATGAAGAGGATAAAGAGTACAAAGAGACACTCTTCTGCTCCTCCAGGAAGAGAATGCAGAACCTTGGATGCTTTTGGTAGGAAAATCTTCCAGGCCAGTATGCTTATTGCCAGAATCAACTCATATAGCCTTTATATGGGTATGTTTCTGAAAGAAGTGGCAGGAAAGCTGCACACTTTCCTCCCTTTTATTCCAGAAGATAAAAGGGAAGAATTCCGCATGTGGCTTAAGCATACTCAAGACATCTCCAAGTTTTCAAACAGGGCAGTCTTTGACTCCTTTGAAGGTGCCAGTAGAGCCTCAGGCATTGCCATAGCTGCTCGCAGAATTGCTTGGCTCCAGGCTTCTGATTTAGAGCCCTGGGTTCAAGATGGCTTAAGAAATCTGCCCTGTACAGGTGAAAATCTGTTTGGCAGAGAGTGGCAAATTAAAGCCACTCAAATGGATGCAGAGAATTCTGCTCTGGATAGACTTTCAAGGTCTACCTCCATTCCTGCCAAGAAAAAGACTTTTAAAAAATCTTTTTTCAAGAAGGGCAGGTTTCCTTCCACTTCTGGCCAACAATCTTCTACAGGTCGCTTTGCCACTAAGCGTCAGCAACCTAAGCAGGCAAGGCCTAAGTCTACAGGGGCTGCTGTAACCCAGCAGTCCCAACCCCCTCAGGGTTTTTGACTTGATGCTAGAGAACTTAGCCTTTCTGGCTTTAACACAGCCAGAACCTCTCACCATTCCAGGAAGGTTAGCTCTTTTTGCTCCCAGATGGGAGCAAATCACATCAGAGCAGTGGACCCTCTCCATCATAAGAGAGGGCTACAAACTTCATTTCTCAGACCTTCCTCCCCACACCATGGTGAGACACTTCAATTCTCCCACATCTCTTCTCGACCTTTTAGGTGAGGAGATAACTACCCTTCTTGCCCAAGGGTCAATAGAAGAAGTTCCTCTTCTTCAACAAGGGTCAGGGTTCTACTCCCCCTATTTTCTCATTCCAAAGAAGACAGGGGGATACAGACCCATTCTAGATCTCAGAGAATTGAACAAATTTCTATGCAAGGAGAAGTTCAAGATGCTTTCTCTGGGCACTCTCCTTCCATACCTTCAAAGTCAGGATTGGCTTTGTTCTCTAGTTCTCAAGAATGCGTACACACATGTTCTCATCCATCCATCTCACAGAAAATTCCTACGTTTTCTTTTCCAGGGAAAACATTACCAATACAGAGTCCTTCCTTTTGGTCTGGCCTCTGCTCCGAGAGTGTTCACCAAATGCATGGCAATAGTTGCTGCATTTCTACGCACTCTGGGAATATTTGTCTTCCCATACCTGGACGACTGGCTCATCCGAGCTCCATCTCAGTCAGAAGCCCAGATTTCCCTGGACCGCACAAGGCGCATTCTGCAGTATCTGGGACTGGTAGTAAACCTCCCAAAGTCCCAGCTCATCCCTACTCAGTCCCTGGAATTCATAGGGGCCTGGTTGGATACCACCACTGCAAGGGCCTACCTTCCTCAGGCCCGTTGCCAACGTCTAGTGCAGCTAGCCTCCCAGATTCAGTCAAAGAGCCACTTAACTGCCAGGGAGATGCTACAACTGCTAGGCCACATGGCTTCCACAGTACATGTGGTACCCTATGCTCGCCTACACATGAGAGCAGCTCAATGGACTTTGTCCACCCAGTGGACTCAAGCTTTAGGAGCTCTCTTAGACCAAATAGCAACCTCCAAACGTCTCTTTTGGTCTCTCCAATGGTGGATGTCCACTCAAAATCTGTTGCTGGGGTCCCCCTTCCAACAGTTGTTGCCCCAAGCAACCCTCACAACAGATGCTTCCCAAACAGGTTGGGGAGCTCATCTACAAGACCTCTCCACCCAAGGCACTTGGTCCCCACAGGAGACCTCTCTTCATATCAACCACTTGGAACTTCGAGCAGTGTTTCTAGCTCAAGATCTTTCATACCCTCCTCAGCTACAAGACAGTCCTTATTCATCCGGACAATCAAGTAGGAGGAACTGGCTCTCTGTCGCTTTGCAACGAAGCTCTAAGATTATGGGCCTTCACCAGAGAGCATCAAATCCATCTCCTGGCAGTATATCTCCCAGGAATCCAAAACTCTTGGGCAGACAGACTCAGTCGAGTTCTGCTTCCACACGAATGGTCCCTGCACATGGATCAGGTACTCAGAATCTTTCAATAATGGGGAACCCCGGACATAGACCTCTTTGCAAGTCCGTGGAATGCCATACTTCCCCGGTTCTGTTCCAGAATTCCGTGTCAGGGGGTTCAGGCCAAGGATGCCTTCCTCCTTCATTGGGGTCAGGGCTTCCTATATGCCTTTCCACCCATTCCCTTGATTCCCAAGACTCTGTTCAAACTCCAGAGGGATCAAGGATCTATGATCCTCATAGCTCCACGCTGGCCACGCCAAGTGTGCTACCCTCTACTTCTGCATCTCTCCCAAGCCCCCTCCCTGGACTTGGGAGCTGCTCCAGACCTTCTGTCTCAGGAGGAAGGGACTTTGTGGCACCCAAACCCCAAGTCCCTTCACCTCAGAGCTTGGTTACTGAAGGCCTAGACCTTCAAGACTTGAATCTTTCTCAGCAGGTGAAGGATATCCTCCATGCTTCCAGGAAACCTTTCACCAGGCGTTCCTATGCTTTTAAGTGGAAAAGATTTTCCATTTGGTGTGCTGAAAAGGGTCTTGACCCTCTGGCACTACCTTTAACTTCTTTGTTAGACTATCTCCTGCATCTCTCCAATGCAGGACTTAAGACAAATTCAGTAAGAGTCCATTTGAGTGCTATTGCAGCATCCCTTAAGCCCATCAATGGACAACCTATCTCCTCTCATCCTCTTATTTCAAGATTCATGAGAGGCCTAACTTTAACTAAACCTCCCATTAGGCCTCCTCTGGTGGCATGGGACTTAAATTTGGTTCTTGGTCAGCTTATGAAGCCACCTTTTGAACCCTTAGCCACTACCTCCTTGAAATTCCTTTCCTGGAAGGTTATTTTCCTCATTGCGGTCACTTCTGCTCGCCGCATCAGTGAACTGCAGGCCTTAGTGGCTAATCCACCTTATACAAGGTTCCATTATGACAAGGTAGTCCTTAGGACAAATCCACACTTTATGCCTAAAGTGGTCTCACCTTTTCATCTTAATCAAGAGGTATATTTACCTGTCTTTTTTCCAGCTTCTCATGCATCCAGTGCAGAGAGGAATCTTCATAATCTGGATTGTAAAAGAGCTCTTGCTTTTTACTTACATAGGACACAGCAACATAGAAAGTCTTCCCAGCTTTTTGTTGCTTTTGATCCTTCTCATTTGGGACTTCCAGTCTCTAAGAGAACACTGTCCAATTGGATTGCTCAGTGTATTTCTTTCGCCTCCAGAGTAAGAACCTTTCTCTGGAGAGCCATGTCACAGCTCATAATGTGAGGGCCATGGCCACCTCTATGGCTCATCTAAATTCTGTGTCCATCGATCAGATCTGTCGAGCAGCCACCTGGGCCTCTGTTCATACCTTCACAGCCCATTACTGCTTGGACAAGGATTCCCGCTGGGATGCCTTGTTTGGTCAGGCTGTCCTCAGACACCTGTTCCATTCTAAACAACTCCTGCCCTCCTTCCCTGGATGGATGCCTGAGATCCATAGGAGGACGCAGACCCCTTTCAGGGTCTCATATCCTTGGGTATCTCCCAGGCATCTCAGCTAGGGAGTCCCCATATGTGAAGACTCATTCCTGCTTGTTCCTGGAGATAGCACAGTTACTTACCTGTAACAGGTGATCTCTGGGAGCAGCAGGAATAAGTCTTCACAACCCACCCACCTCCCCTAGGAGTTGTATCTCTTTTTTATCTTTCCTTTCCTCTCTCTCTATATTGTCTCAGCTTTAAACTCGAACTGAGGAGAGTTGGTTAGGAAAGGCGGGAAGGCAGCGCGGAGGCGCTGTGGGATGCTCCCAAAAGCTTTCCTTTTTGGGAAGCTGGGGAGCGTTCCCGCGCAGGCTCCGTCGGTACCGACGTACCCATATGTGAAGACTTATTCCTGCTGTTCCCAGAGATCACCTGTTACAGGTAAGTAACTGTGCTGTCTGGTCCCTCCCTTCTCTGACACGATGTCAGAGCAGGGAGGGACAGATCTGCTTAAAGTGCCAGCGCCTTTCAGATCAGGCGCATGCCCCCCCCACCTCTTCCCCATACCTCCATCCAGCACTGCCTGCTCTTTCCCTGTTGCCAGTGCCGCTGTGAAAAAAAAACAGAGGGCGGCAGCAGCAGGGAAAGAGCAAGCAGCACTGGACGGAGGTATGGGGGGGGGAGGGAGGCGCGTGCCCAAGCTGCAAGTCGCACAGGGCGTGATTGCAGCTTGATACGGCCCTGTGTGCAAACATCTTGCATTCCCTCCATATAATCTAATTAGCTTTTTGGTTTGGTTCAGTTCCTGATTGGAGTTCTGAAAAAGCCCTGCCCCCCTCTAAGGGGGGGGGGGGGGTGCACACCATCTCATTCTTCGCCTCAGGCAGCAGATTGCCTTGAGCCACCCCTGCTGACAGTATATAAATACAGAAATAAATAAATATGCAAAGGGACAGAAATTCATAATATAAGCCTTTTTCAGATACATTCAAAGTAAGAAATGTGAAGAAGTCAGCTGGACCATTAGATGATTGAGGATAAAAGGGGTACTCTGAGATTGAGAGATTAACTTAATATTTTTAAGAACATAAGATATGCCATGCAAGGTCAGACCGAAGTCCCATCAAGCCCAATATCCTATTTTCAACAGTGGTTAATCCAGGTCAAGGTACCTGTCAAATTCTCAAAAGGTAGACAGATTACATGCTGCTTATCTCGGGGGTAAGTAGTGTATTTCGCTGGCCCACTTTAATAATGGTTTATGGATTTTCCTCCAGGAACTCATCCAAACCTGTTTTGAACTCAGTTACACTTAATAGGGAAGCATACAACTTAGAATTAATGGGGGAAACAGTACATATGTGCTAGTAGATCACTTGTAGGGTCAGGTACTAGACATTTGTATCTAGCCCATAGTGCTCAATGAAGAGGTGTGTTTTCATTTTTTTCCGCAGCTCATTAATTGTTTGTGCTGATCTTATGGGTTCTGGGAGTGAGTTCCAGATTGAGGGGGCAAAGAGGGTAAGGCTCTATTGCAGTTCTGTTTACATTTTGTCATGAGCGGTGGGATGGATAGCAGGTTCTGGTTATTACATCTCCTAATCTGGATTCTGGTACTTTGTTTATTAGGGATTTCAGACAGGTGTCCGACTGGTTATGTATTATTTTGTATATTGTGATAATTTTGTATTCTGTTCTCATAGCTATTGGTAACCAGTGAAGGGTCTTAAGTGTAGGTATGATGTGTTCAAATCTGGAGGTACTGGAGATTATTCTGGCTGCAGTGTTTTGTGCCATTTGTAGAGGTTACAGTGTGTGTTTTGATAGGCTTTGGTAAAGGATGTTGCTGTAGTCCAGGTGAGAGGTGATTATGGACTGAAATACTGTTCTAAAGTCACTGGGCTCAAGTACAATCCTCTTGTGTTTTAACAACTTTGAATAATTTAGTCTTATCTGCAAGTTTGATCACCTCACTTGTTATATTCATAAATGACCTGGAAATGGGAATGTTAAAAAGCAGCAGGCCTAGCACAGATCCCTGGGATATGCTACTATTCACTTCTTTTCATTGAGTAAATTGTCCATTTAGCCCTACTCTGTTTTCTGTCTTTTAACCAGATCTTAGTCCACAATAGTACACTACCTCCTATCTCATGACCGTATAATTTTGCTAAGAGCCTCTCACGAGGGACCTTGTCAAAGGCTTTCTGAAAGTCCAGATACACTATATCTACCAGCTCATCTTTATCTACCTGTTTGTTCACACTTTAAAAAACAAAAAACAGATTAGTAAGACAAGAGTTTCCTTGGCTAAATCCATGTTGGCTTTCTCCCATTAAAACATGACTTTCTATATGTTCAGTAATTTTATTCTTTATAATGGTTTCTGCTGTTTTGCCGGGTACTGATGTCAGGCTTACCAGTCTTGTTTCCTGGATCACCCCTGAACCCTTTTAAAAATTGGTATTACATTGGCCATTCTCCAATCTACTACAGATGATGTTAATGATAGTTCACAGATTACTAATAGTAGGTCTGTAATCTCATATTTCAGTTCTCTCAGAACCCTGAGATATATACTTTTGGGTCCAGGTGATTTGCTGCTCTTTTGTGTATCAAATAGTTGTAATACATCTTCCTGGTTTGAGATTTGTTTCAGTTATTCCAAAACACCTTTAAAATACCATTTCAGGCATGAGTTATTTTCCCTATATCATCTTCAGTAAAGACCGAAGCATTCAGTCTCTCCGCTATGGCCTTGTCCTCCCTTAGCGCCCCTTTTACCCCTCTATCATCTAATGGTCCAACTGACTCTAGTTTTTTGTTACAAATGTATTTGAAAAAGTTTTTATTATGCGATTTTGTTAATGCGGCAAGCTTTTTTTTATCAAATTCTCTTTGCCTGCCTTATCAATGCCTTACATCTAACTTGCCAATTCTTATATTTCCTCTTTTTGTCATTTGGCTCCTTTTTCCATTTCCTGAAAAATTCATTTTATTTGGCTGTAACAGCATCTCTGACCTCGCCTTTAAACCATGCTGGCAGTCGTTTGGCCTTCCTTCCACCTTTCTTTGACGTGGAATACATCTGGTCTGGGCCTCCAAGATGGAATTTTTAAACAATGCCCATATTTGATGTAAATCTTAACCTTTATAAATCAGACACTTAACATTGCAAGGCATATGCAGTGCTGTACAGACACATTTAAAAGACGTCCCTGTTCATCGACGCTTACAATCTAGTCAAGACAGACAACACATGGGATACAGCTAGGGGGAATAGTAGGGAAACGCAAAGGACATGAAATTTAATGTGGACAAGTGCAAAGTTATGCACCTAGGGAAGAACAACCCAAACTATGGTTACACAATGCAAGGTTCCACATTAGAAACCACCACCCAGGAAAAAGATTTAGGCGTCATTGTGGATAACATGTTAAAACCCTCAGCCCAGTGTGCAGCGGCGGCCAAGAGAGCAAATAGAATGCTAGGTATCATAAGGAAAGGAATGGAAAATAAAACAAAAGATATTATAATGCCTCTATATCGCTCCATGGTGAGACCGCACCTTGAATATTGTGTGCAATTATGGTCGCCCTATCTTAAAAAGGATATAGAGTTATTAGAAAAGGTTCAGAGAAGAGCCACCAAAATGGTAAAGGGGATGGAAGGATACTCCTATGAAGAAAGGCTAAAAAGGTTAGGGCTCTTTAACCTGGAAAAGAGACGGCTAAGGGGAGATATGATAGAAGTCTATAAATTAATGAACGGAGTGGAACGGGTAAACGTAGATCGATTGTTTACGTTATCAGAATATAGAAAGACTAGGGGACATGCAATGAAGCTACAGGGTAAACTATTTAAGACTAATAAAAGAAAATATTTTTTCACTCAATGTGTAATCAAACTCTGGAATTTGTTACCGGAGGATGTAGTAAAGGCTGTTAGTGTAGCTGGGTTTAAAAAAGGTTTGGGCAAGTTCCTGGAGGAAAGGTCCATAAACCATTATTAAGAAGGGACCCAGGATATCAATGCTTGACCCAGTACAAGCATTGCGGAACCTGTGTCTTTTGGGGAAACTGCTAGGTACCTGTGACCTAGATTGGCCACTGTCGGAAACAGGATACTGGGCTTGATGGACCTTGGTCTGACCCAGTATGGCATATCTTATGTTCTTTGCAGCTTCTCCTTTTAGTTTTTTTTTCTTCACTATTTTCCTCATTTTGAAAGCTTAAAAGCTAGTGCTATGGATTTCCTTGCTGTCCTTCCTCCACTTATTAAATCAATGCAATCATGTCATGATCACTATTGCCATGTGGCCCCAACACAGTTCTCTCTCGCACGAGATCCTGTGTTCCACTAAGGACTAGGTCTAAAATAGCATCTCCAGGAACAAGCAGGAATAAGTCCTCACATATGGGTACGTCGGTACCGACGGAGCCTGCGCGGGAAAGCTCCCCAGCTTCCCAGAAGGAAGCTTTTGGGGCTTCCCACTGCACATGCGCACTGCCTTCCCGCCTTCCTGACCAGCTCTCCTCAGTTTCTCTTTTTCCGCGGAGCCAGCAGGTCGTGTTCCTGTCACCGCTGAAGAAATTATTGTTATAGTTTGTTTCTTTAGACCGCGTACCTGCCTTCCCCATACCGAAACCGGTACCGCCAGTCTCTTTTCTTTTCTTTAAAAAAAAAAAAAAAAAAAATCTTTATCTTGCACAACTTGGTGACTTCGGTTAGGCCTCAGGCCTACACAAATTCTCCTTATGGAGAAACCAGCCCCTGGTTTTAAGAAGTGTACCAAGTGTAGTGCTGTTATTTCTGTCACAGACACTCATGAATGGTGTCTTAAATGTTTGGGACCTGACCACTCCATTCCGGACTGCCCATCCTGCTCCCAGATGTCTAAACGTGGTTTGCAGAACCGGGCCAACAAATTCCATGTGCTGTTTGCTTCAGATAATCCAGCATCACAGTCATCCAGGTCTTCCTTTCCGGATGGATCTCAGGTAACCAAACCTTCTTCGGGCAGGTCCTCAAAGAGCAAATCTCCTTCAAAGCATCGAGAGGCTCTCACTTTTGAATCTGAGGATCCTGCCCCAGCCAAACAACCCCGGCGGGAAGCTCTGGCTTCCAAAGCACCATCTATGGGGTTACAGGTTGACATCGATGGCACGGCCTCGACTGATCACCTGTTAGACTGCTCTGGTGTACCGGCCCATACCGGTACCGACATCCAGGCAGCAGTGGCGTCTATGAGCAATACTGTTCAGACCATGCAGCAGGCCATGCTGGCTTTTATTAATGCTGCGACACGCGGTACCGGGTCCGGTTCCGGTATCGTCTCCCATACCGGAACCGAGACCATCGACTTCCAAACGCAGATCGGTTCCGCATGCCGGATCCGGGTTTTCACCCGATACCGATCCCATACCCGGTACGCCCGATGTCGATACCGATCGGTATGCGTATCGTGCGTTGGAAGCAAATAGAGAATACTCTGATTCTTCTGAGGATTTTGACTCCTCTGAGGACTCTGATGAGCTGTCTCTAGTTCTTCATGAAGACCCCTCTTCCCCAAAGAGGAGAATGTCTCCACCAGAGGGTTTGTCCTTTCAAGACTTCATTATTGAACTAGCTAAAGGACTTTCTATTACCACATCCTCTGAAAAAGAACCTAGGTCAAAGAAATTGGATATTTTAGGATACCCTAAGGTTCCTAAAGAGGCAGTCACCCTGCCTATCCATGAAATCCTTCAAGAACACTTGATGGACTTATGGGAGGCTCCTCTAACGTTGTCTCCTTACTCTCGTAGGTTGGACACCATGTACCGGGTCCCTCCTTCTCCTGGGTTTCAAAAGACTCAGCTGCCTCACCATTCTATTGTGGTGAAGTCTGCGCTGAAAAAGATTAAGAGCACCAAAAGGCACTCTTCCACCCCTCCAGGATGAGAATGTAAGACCCTAGACTCTTTTGGCAGGAAAGTTTTCCAGGCTAGTATGCTTATAGCCAGGATTAATTCTTACAGTCTGTATATGGGCATGTTTCTCAGTGAACTTGCCCTAAAGATACGGCATTTTGCCTCCTTTATCCCTGAGGATAGAAAGGAGGAGTTCATTTCTCTGGTGAAACAGCTTCTAGATGTTTCTAAGTTCTCCAACAGAGCAGCTTTTGCAAGGTTCATGAGAGGCCTGACTCTAACTAAGCCTCCCATCCGACCTCCTCCGGTAGCATGGGACTTGAACCTAGTTCTAGGTCAGCTTATGAAGCCACCTTTTGAACCGTTGGTTTCTACCTCCTTGAAATTTCTTTCCTGGAAGGTCCTTTTCCTTATTGCAGTCACTTCGGCTCGCCGCATCAGTGAACTACAGGCCTTAGTGGCTCATCCACCTTATACCAGGTTTCATCATGATAAGGTGGTCCTAAGGACGAATCCCCACTTTATGCCCAAAGTGGTCTCGCCTTTTCATCTTAATCAAGAGGTATATCTACCTGTCTTTTTTCCAGCTCCTCATGCATCCAGTGCAGAGAGGAACCTTCATACTTTAGATTGTAAAAGAGCTCTTGCCTTTTACCTCAACAGGACTCAGCCACATCGAAAGTCTTCCCAGCTTTTCGTGGCTTTTGATCCTTCTCATTTGGGACTTCCAGTCTCCAAACGTACACTTTCCAATTGGATTGCTCAGTGTATTTCCTTTGCTTACCAGAGTAAAAATATTTCTCTGGAAGGCCATGTCACAGCTCACAATGTGAGAGCCATGGCCACTTCTATGGCTCATCTTTACTCTGTCTCCATAGATCAGATCTGTCGAGCCGCCACATGGGCCTCGGTTCATACCTTCACAGCCCATTACTGTTTGGACAAGGACTCCCGCCGGGATGCCTTGTTTGGTCAGGCTGTCCTCAAACACCTGTTCCATACTTGAACAACTCCTGCCCACCTTCCCAGGATGGATGCCTGAGATCCATACGAAGATGGCGAACCCTTGGAAGGGGATCCCCCAGGCATCTTAGCTAGGGAGTCCCCATATGTGAGGACTTATTCCTGCTTGTTCCTGGAGATAGCACAGTTACTTACCTGTAACAGGTGATCTCTGGGAACAGCAGGAATTAGTCCTCACAACCCACCCACCTCCCCTAGGAGTTGTATCTTCTATCTATCTTCCTTTCCTCTCTCTATTGTCTCAGCTATAAACTCGAACTGAGGAGAGCTGGTCAGGAAGGCGGGAAGGCAGCGCGCATGTGCAGTGGGAGGCCCCAAAAGCTTCCTTCTGGGAAGCTGGGGAGCTTTCCCGCGCAGGCTCCGTCGGTACCGACGTACCCATATGTGAGGACTAATTCCTGCTGTTCCCAGAGATCACCTGTTACAGGTAAGTAACTGTGCTTTCTCCTCATATTGATTCATTAACCAGTTGCTCCATGAAGCAGTCATTTATTTCATCTAGTACCGTCGGCACTGGGGTAATTGAAATCGCCCATTGTGTTGTAACGTTTGTTAACTTTACTGATTTCTTTTAGCATTTCATCATCCATCTGTTCATTGCGGCTAGGCAGACGGCATTTCATCACCACTGCCATTGCCTTCCCTGTTTTATATGGAATTTCTATCCATAGAGATACTACAGTGCATTTTGTTTCCTGCAGAGCATTTATCCTGTTTGATTCAATGCCTTCTCTAACATAGAGCGCAACCCCTCCACCAATTTGATCTTCCCTATCATTGTGATGTAGTTTGTACCCAGGTATCTCTGTGTTCCTTTTGCTTTTCCTCCTTCAACCAGGTCTCTGAGATGACAATTTTATCTAACCTTTCATTTTAGTGCTGTATATTCTGACTCTCCCATCTTATTTTTTAGACTTCTAGTATTTGCATACAGGCATTTTAGAAGTTGTACTTTTTTCATATTAACAATTTGGTTATCAGTTGTCAGGGGTTATTTGGAAACTTTCCGCTCTGTCTGCTCTTTACTTAAAGGCATTTTGGTTACTTTTACTTTTATTGGAAGGTCTCTGTCAGAATGCATTAACTTCCCTCTTTTGCTAGTATCCTTCAAAGATATATCAGTCCGAACCATATGCTCTTGGCTGACAGTTGGCTTTCCCCTATTATCTAGTTTAAAAGGTCTTGTACAATTTCTGATTTAGAAAATGTTCAAGATTACCCTAGGCTTTAATTTCGTCATTACACAAAGGAGACTAGTTGTTTTCAATGGATTTAAAGGAAGCATACGGGCATGTGGGGTATAAAATTTGAAGTAGAGGAGTACCCTAATAGAGTAGCGGGGTATGAACCAGGGAATCAAAGTTTCACATCCCACTGGCGTGTCTTGAGTCCTTGGGCAAGTCACTTAATCCTCCACTGCCTCAGGTGTAAGGGACAGGAAAATATATACTGTACCTGAATATAACGTACCTTGAACTATTGGAAAAATGTGAGCTAAATATAAATGAATGAGTATGTTTATAGAAGGGAAATAACATCTCCAGTACTGCATACTTTATTGCCCTTTTGTTCTTGCATCAGCAATACAGATTTTCATGACATGTCTCTTGATCTTTGTAGCCTTTCTATGCAAACTTGGAGGTTTGTGTGTCCCTGCATGAATGATTGACCGGTAAGCATTTCTCGAGAGAGAGCAAATGTTTATAAAGATCACCTTCTAGGCGCTGCAATAACCAAGATTTGTTTCAAATCGATTTTAAACCTACAGCTTGTTCTGGTGATTAGAGCATATGTGTTTGCTCTAAAATAATTCTTATATAGTATGGTAGTCCTGTATGTAGAAGGATTAAAAAACAAATCCTGATAATATAGGATTATATATGAAGAACTAACAAGTATATGAATACATTTGCAGTGAGAATGAATTAGTGAGTATATCTATTTTCTTCAGGTGTTGTATCTGTATAAGCTATGTATTGAGTGTGACTATCTGATTTTGTCTTTCTTTAGCAGACAGAAAAGCTTTGAAACCTTGTGCTTTGTCCTTGTGGAAACCATTAACAGTCCAGTACAATCTTCCTTTCTGTTTGCAGATTCCTTCTGACCTTCTGGATAAGGAGTTTCTGCCTATTTTACAAGAGGAGCCCCTGCTACCACTGGCACTTGTACCTTTTACAGAGGAAGAACAGGTGTGCTTAAAAAAAAGGCAGTATGGATGGGGTAATAAATATTACCTAGGTTTGGGAACGGGGCTTGTCGTGCACTGCTATTGGAGTAGGGGAACCCTGTGTGTTGCAGAAGGTGTATGTGAGTGTTGCTATTTCCCATTATTCTCTGTTAAACCTTTTTGAAGTAAGACAAGTTAAAGCTTTAATGTAGGGACAAGAGGTACAGTTTGTTAGTAAAGTTGGGTTTGCAGTAGAAATCTGTATCTCCAGGAACAAGCAGGAATGCAGTCTTCACATATGAGTGACGGCACTGACGCAGCCCGCATGGGAACACTCCCCAACATCAATAGGAAAGCCTTTGGGAGCACTCCACTATGCCTGCGTGACTGCCTTCTCAATTCCTCGTCTGTTTTTCATTTTCTGCAGAGCCAGCCGGTTCTATAATCCTTTCACCACTAAAACGTTTTCTTTTTTGGTGAAATACCATGCTTCTGCCTTCCCATCGACACCGGTTCTGTCCAATCGACACCTATCCAGATAAATGTTTTTTTTTATAGTTATAAATTTTCTATTTCTTTTTTTTCTTTTCCTGTGTTTTTCACCGCTACTTAGACCTTTAGGTCTTCACAATCTTATCTTCAATCTTGAACATTTTTGAATGTGGAAAAACAAACTAGTGGTTTTAAGAAATGTACCAAGTGTGCTGATATTATAATATCAGTCATTAACAAACTTGATTGGTGTCTAAAATGTTTGGGCCCTGAACATCTACCAACTCCTTGTCCCTTTGTGCCAGCAAATGACAAAGAGAGGCCTAAAGAACAGAGTCAGATGGTATGGATCGCTGGCCATCCTGAACTCTATTTCAGTGGCTTCCACTTGGAGGACATCGGCCTTTTCTCATGGGTCTCTTCAAAGTCCAAACATAAAAGTAAGTCTCTGGTTTCCATTAAGGCATCGGCATCGAATACCGATACTGAGACTAGAGGCAAATCCCAGCAAAAGCATCGATACTCCCCTAGGGGTGTTTCCGATGCAGACCGGCCAGCCAAGCAGCCCTAGCGGGGGGACCTCTCCTCCAAAGTATAGGATGGACTCTGGGACGCTCCTGAGGAATCGACTTCTGGAAATCTACTGCTTCCATATTCTGAGTCAGTGGCACAAAGCCTCATTGGTGATTCCACCCAGACATTGGACATCTCCCTGGACCAGCGAATGCTGGCTCTTGAGAGGAATTTGGCTGCATTCCTGGCAGACTGAGTACAGACAATATTGACAGCTCGAGCTGTGCAGTCTTTGGCACACTGCCTTACAACCAAGTGTATCAGGCCTGATGCCGGCCCTCAAACCGACATCGTTGGAACTCCCGAATCAATATCTCCATTGGGACCAGCCGATACTCCTGGTACCCAACAGGCTAAGACTGCCATGGCCCCTGATTCCGATGCCTCTTAGCATCAGTATCGGTATCAACATTCGACATCAACGAAACATTGAGATCGCACACAAGACCCCCAATACTTTGACTTTTTGCTATACTCTGATTCCAGTTCTTCTGATTCTGGTGAGGGATCACTGGATTCCCAGGAACTTCCAGATATCCCTTCAGACCCTTCGCCTGCACAGGAACCGGCATAGGTCCCCACCAGAAGATATGTCTTTGCAAGACTTCATATGTGACATGGCAGCAGGACTGGCCATCACAGTAGCCTCAGAGAAGGAACAGAGGGCAGAGGAATTGGAGATACCCCAAAGAAGCGGCTACATTACCGGTGCATCACATCTCACAAAATCTTATGATCTGCATGTGGGAGGCTCCCCTCACAGTTCCACCTGTCAGCAAGTGGCTCGATACCATGTACCGAGTTCCAGAGTGCCCAGACTTCCAAAAACCTTGGCTCCCCCGTCACTCAGTGGTGGTAGAATCAGTGATGCGCCGAATAAAGAGTTTAAAAAAAAATCACTCGTCCTCTGGATAGAGACTCGAGGACACTCCGCCTTTGGGCGTTGATGCTTTCAGGCATGTATGTTGGCTTCCAGAATAAACTCCTACATGTTGTACATGGGCATGTTTCTAAAGGATGCCACCAAGGATCTGGAGATGTTCGCCCCCATGCATTCCAGACACTCATCAAGCAAGGCCCAAATACTTCTAAATTTATTACCAGGGCCTCTTTTGATGCCTTTGAATCAACAAACAGATCTTCATCAGTCTGCATTGGGGCTCAGAGACTGATGAAGGCATCAGATCTCGAATAGTGGGTCCAGGACAAGCTGGCCAATATTCCATGTACAGGAGAAAACCTTTTTGGGAAAGATTGGGAGAAAAAGCCGGGGAGATTGAGAAAGATGATCTCGCCCTCAAATGCCTTTCCAGAAAGATGGCAGACCCCTCCAAAAGGAAGGCGGCCCTTAAGAAACCTTTCTAGTTTAAGAAGAGAGATTATTCTTCCTACCCACCTTCAGCTGCCTACCAGCCTCAGCATCCTAAACAGTGGCAGCAGGGCTCTCATCAACCCAAAAAGCCCAAGGCTCCTAAGCCTCAATCTGCTGCATAGGTACAACCTACTTCTAGTTTTTGACTCCTTCCTATCTGCTTTTGGAAGGTTCCCAACCCCTCCACATAGCAGGCAGCACATCTTGTCAAACTTCCCATACTTGTTATATCTTATGAACCCCAGAAGGAAGCACTCTTTGGCATAATACAAGTACTATGCCAAGCATTAGCAATAAATTTGAGAGACTAAGATCATACTCCACATACCCTGGCCTAGAAGTGAGGTTCACGACTGTCATGGTATCTGCAAAATTAACCCATTTGGAGAATATGCTTCCAGGCAGACTCTGTTCTTATACCCACAGGTGGCACCTCATAACTTCAGAACAGTGGACATTCAACATTGTCACTTTGAAACCTTACCCCCCCCCACCAGCTTCACAGGTGACTATCCCAACCATCCCCTTCTAAGTGCTCTCTTAAGAGAAGAGGTGACCACCTTGTTGTCCCAGGGTGCCATAGAAAAAGTTCCTCCTCTTCAAGAAGGGACGGGCTTCTACTCTCCATATTTTCTCATCTCAAAGAAAACAGGAGGATTCAGGCCCATCTTGGATCTCAGAGACTTAAAACAAGTTCCTGGTCTGGGAAAAATTCAAGATGATTTCCCTGGGAACTCTTCTTCCATACCTTCAGAGACATGATTGGTCATGTTCTCTAGACCTAAAAAAAGTATACATGCATTTCATGATCTATCTCCTACACAGACAGTATCTGCGCTTCATGTTTCAAGGAAACAATTACCAATACCGTGTGCGGCCCTTTGGCTTAGCTTCTGCACCGCGAGTCTTCACAAAATGCATGGCAGTAGTCCCTACCTATCTTTGCACTTTGAGGATTTTTGTCTTCCCTTACTTAGACAACTGACTGATCAGGGGAGACTCCCCTCAGGAAATAAAACTTTCCTTTCATCGCACTATCACAGTGCTCCAACATCTGGGATTACATAAGAACATAAGATATGCCATACTGGGTCAGACCAAGGTCCATCAAGCCCAGTATTCTGTTTCCAACAGTGGCCAATCTAGGTCATATGTACCTAGCAGTTTCCCCAAGGGACACAGGTTCCACAATGCTTGTATTGGTTCAAGCATTGATATCCTGGGTCCCTTCTTAATAATGGTTTATGGACCTTTCCTCCAGGAACTTGTCCAAACCTTTTTTAAACCCAGCTACACTAACAGCCTTTACTACATCCTCCGGTAACAAATTCCAGAGTTTGATTACACGTTGAGTGAAAAAATATTTTCTTTTATTAATCTTAAATAGTTTACCCTGTAGCTTCATTGCATGTCCCCTAGTCTTTCTATATTCTGATAAGGTAAACAATCGATCTACGTTTACCCGATCCACTCCGTTCATTAATTTATAGACTTCTATCATATCTCCCCTCAGCCGTCTCTTTTCCAGATTAAAGAGCCCTAACCTTTTTAGCCTTTCTTCATAGGAGTATCCTTCCATCCCCTTTACCATTTTGGTGGCTCTTCTCTGAACCTTTTCTAAAATCGCTATATCCTTTTTAAGATACGGCGACCAGAATTGCGCACACTATTCAAGGTGCGGTCTCACCATGGAACGATATAGAGGCATTATAATATCTTTTGTTTTATTTTCCATTCCTTTCCTTATCATACCTAGCATTCTATTTGCTCTCTTGGCCGCTGCTGCACACTGGGCCGAGGGTTTTAACATGGTATCCACAATGACGCCTAAATCTTTTTCCTGGGTGGTAGTTCCTAATGTGGAACCTTGCATGGTGTAACCATAGAACAGTGATGGCTAACCTTTTTGAGCCCGAGTGCCCAAACTGCCGCACAAAACCAAAGAATTTCCTCAAAGTGCCAGCACGTCAATTTGCATAAATATTTGCATAATGCTAACATACACTAACTTTTAGTAAACATGTCTCTTAATGAGTGTATGGATAAAGACAGACTAAAAGATTTCTACATTACTATAATCCAGTGCCAACCGCCAGGCACATTAGGAACTACTACAAACACTGCCCATTTAGAACCAATAGCAAACCCGCCGTATCCTAACAGCACTACCAGGACTCACAAAGCACCACGCCATACCTATCAAAAGGCAACACTGCAAATATTAAACCAATACATTTCAGACAATAACAATACATGACCTACTGGGGAAAGAGAACAAGTGGCAATGTCAAAAAGGAATTACATAAACAGAAATACCTCAGCTCAGTTACACAGTTGCAATTGCTCCAGCCACTTTCTTCTGGTTTCTTCATGTTTTCTGCTAACTCTCCATCATCTGCTGTCCATTTGTCCTTTCTTCTCTCTTCTAGTTTTTTTTTTCCATTCTCTCTCTCTACATCCGCTTTAACATACTAATCTTTCTCCTTTTGCTCTTTCCTCATTCCTATTTCATCCACTCAAATTTTACCCCTTATTTTTATTTTATTTATTTCAGTGCTTTTTTATACCGCCCCTTCCAGAGATCAGGGGCGGTTTACAAGGAACTTAAACAACAATATAGCAGAACATTGCAATATTGAATTACATTAAACATTAGTTGAGCAAAAACAAGGAACTTAAACAACAATATAGCAGAACAGTGCAATATTGAATTACATTAAATATTAGGTGAACATAAACTAGGTTGCATAATAACTAGGTTAAATGGAAAACAATGGAAAACAATGTGAGGGTTATTAACATAAAAGGAAGTATAAAACTATGTTACAAGGAGTCATAAAACTATGTTACAAGGAACCAGAAGGGTAGATTTACATGGTTAGTAAGAGACTATAATAGTTATTTGTGATCATAAATAAAGTATTGGGAGTAGACTAACTTGAGTGGATGAGAAATGAAGTCCGGCATTAGGTGGGGTAGACCTGTGTTTGGTTTGTTGCATGTTTTTGTGTAGTAAATTTGGTTCCAGGTTGTAGGTTGCTATAGTGTTGACTAAATAGGTAGGTTTTAAGTTCCTTCCTGAAAGATGTAAGGTCTTTAATCTCTCTGAGGTATAGTGGGAGTTTATTCCATTGGCTGGGAGCATAATATGAAAAAGCAGTGTTGGTGGTTATTTGCTTTGATTTTGTCACTGCAATGGGAATTAATAGCATGTTGAGGTTAGTTTTTCTTCTGGTTCTGTTTTCTTGTGGGGTTTGGAGTAGAGTGGCCAACTGTGATGGGGCTAGGTCATTAATGAGTTTAAAAGTGGTGACAAGTGTTTTATATTGAATCCTACTATAGATAGGAAGCCAGTGGAGAGAGTATAGGATAGGAGAGATGTGATCGAATATTTTAGCTTTCATAATTATTCGAGCAGTGACATTCTGAGCTCTTTGAAGGATGTGTAAATTCTTTTGGATGTTCCTTGGAGTATGCCATTGCAGAAGTCTAAATGTGGCATAATAAGAGCCTGGACAACTGTTCTGAAGTCATTGATGTCGATGAGGGGTCTGAGTTGCTGTATAGTTCTCAGTTTGAAAAATATAGTTTTGGCAGTCTGTTTTATGTGGTTAGTCATGCTTAGGGTCTTGTCTAGTGTAACTCCAAGGTATTTAATTTCAGACTTGACTGGGAGAGTAATGGTCATAAGGTTGATGGAAGTTGGAGGAGTGAAGGTGGTATTTCTGGTTACGAAGAGTGCTTCGGTCTTTTTGAAATTGATATCCATATGGATTGAGTGAAGCCATTTTTCAGCTTCAAGGAGGCAGGTGGCGATTTTGTTGAAATTAAGGTTAGCTATGTCTAACGGGGCGAATAGCATGATGTCATCTGCATAGATGAAATATTTTAGATTGTGGCGTTGAAAGATTGTGCAAATAGGTTGTATGTAAAGGTTAAAGAGTAGTGCAGAGAGTGAGGACCCCTCCATCCTCAATCCCCACTTACTCTCCCAATACCCGGCCAATTGTAGATTTTTTATCCCTCCCACACAAAATATTTTTCCCCTCTCCATTTTACTCTCCCAGCCCCATCCCATTCTAATCCTCCCCCAACATCAGCTCCCTTCTAGTTCCAGTCGCACCCAGCATCCATTCCCTTCTAGTCCCTGCATCAGCCCATGTCCAGTCCTAGCCCCCCATCAGCCCATTTCCAGTCCTAGCAACCCCCAACCCAATACCAGTCCTAGCCCCCCCCCATCAACCCACTTCCAGTCCTAAACCCCCATCACCCCATTTTCAGTTTAAGCCCCCCCTATAACCCATTACCAGTCCTAACCCCCATCACCCCATTTCCAGACAGCCCCCATCAGCCCACAGCCCATTAGCAGTCCTACCCCCCCCAGCCCATTAGCAGTCCTACCCCCCCAGCACATTAGCAGTCCTAACCCCCCCTCCTCCCTGCCCATTAGCAGTCCTAACCCCCCCCCTCCCTGCCCATTAGCAAGTCCTAACCCCCCCTGCCCATTAGCAGTCCTAACCCCCCCCTCCCTGCCCATTAGCAGTCCTAACCCCCCCTCTGCCCATTAGCAGTCCTAACCCCCCCTCCCTGCCTCCCTCCCTGCCCATTAGCAGTCCTAACCCCCCCTGCCATTAGCAGTCCTACCCCCCTCCCTGCCCATTAGCAGTCCTAACCCCCCCTCCCTCCCTCCCTGCCCATTAGCAGTCCTAACCCCCTCCACCCGGCCCATTAGCAGTCCTAACCCCCCCCCTCCCTGCCCATTAGCAGTCCTAACCCCCACTCCTCCCTGCCCATTAGCAGTCCTAACCCCCCCTCCTTGCCCATTAGCAGTCCTAACCCCCCCCTGCCCATTAGCAGTCCTAACCCCCATCACCCCATTTCCAGACAGCCCCCATCAGCCCACAGCCCATTAGCAGTCCTACCCCCCCAGCCCATTAGCAGTCCTACCCCCCCTGCCCATTAGCAGTCCTAACCCCCCCTCCTCCCTGCCCATTAGCAGTGCTACCCCCCCCCCCCCTGCCCATTCGCAGTCCAAACCCCCCCTGCCCATTAGCCGTCCTCCCCCCCCCGCCCTGAGTCCTAACCACCCCGCTGCCCATTAGCAGTCCTACCCCCCCCCTCCCGGCCTCCCTCCCTGCCCATTAGCAGTCCTAACCCCCCCTGCCCATTAGCAGTCCTACCCCCCCTCCCTGCCCATTAGCAGTCCTAACCCCCCCTCCCTGCCCATTAGCAGTCCTAACCCCCCCCTCCCTGCCCATTAGCAGTCCTAACCCCCCCTCCCTCCCTGCCCATTAGCAGTCCTAACCCCCCCTCCCTGCCCATTAGCAGTCCTATCCCCCCCTCCCTCCCTGCCCATTAGCAGTCCTAACCCCCCCTCCCTGCCCATTAGCAGTCCTAACCCCCCCTCCCTCCCTCCCTGCCCATTAGCAGTCCTAACCCCCCCTCCCTGCCCATTAGCAGTCCTAACCCCCCCCTCCCTCCCTGCCCATTAGCAGTCCTAACCCCCCCTCCCTCCCTCCCTGCCCATTAGCAGTCCTAACCCCCCCTCCCTCCCTGCCCATTAGCAGTCCTAACCCCCCCCCCCTCCCTGCCCATTAGCAGTCCTAACCCCCCCCCCTCCCTCCCTCCCTGCCCATTAGCAGTCCTAACCCCCCCCCCTCCCTGCCCATTAGCAGTCCTAACCCCCCCTCCCTCCCTCCCTCCCTGCCCATTAGCAGTCCTAACCCCCCCCAGCCCATTAGCAGTCCTAACCCCCCCCCCCCCCTCTGGCAAATTTAAAAAAAAAAAAAGCAGGCTCTGGCTGCTGCCGCGGCAGATTGCAATGTCCCGCGGGGCCCCCTCCGCCCGCTAAGCCCCTCTGCAAGGGCTTTCAGATTCGCGAGGGAGAGCATCTCCCCTCGCGTCTCCGTTAAGCCCGCAGGGGCTAATGGGAAATTTCCCATCAGTCCCTCGTGTCTAAAGGGGCTGATGGGAAATTTCCCATTAGCCCCTGCGGGCTTAACAGAGACGCGAGGGAGACGCTCTCCCTCGCGAATCTGAAAGCTCTTGCAGAGGGGCTTAGCGGGCGGAGGGGGCCCCGCGGGACGCTGCATTCTGCCCTTGCCGCGTCCGCGGCAGCAGTCAGAGCCAGCTTTTTCTTTTTTTGCGGACCTTCCCGCGTGCCAGCTGCAAGGCCTTCGCGTGCCACAGCTGGCACGCGTGCCATAGGTTCGCCATCGCTGCCATAGAATGTTCCCCAGTTCCTAAAATGTCCAAAACCCTCATCTCTGCACCATTGTCTTAGCCACGCATTGAGACTATGGAGCTCTGCCTGCCTTTTGGGTCCTGCGCGTGGAACAGGAAGCATTTCGGAGAACACTACCCTGGAAGTTCTGGATTTCAACTTCCTACCTAAAAGCCTAAATTTAGCCTCCAGAACCTCCCTACCATCTAGGAACTGTATCTCCCTAGCATGTCCTGACGTAACACTGAACCAGTCGATACCGGGGTAATTGAAATCACCCATTATTATTACTGCGCTGTAACATTTGTTAGCTTCCTTGATTTCTTTGAGCATTTCATCATCCATTTGTTCATTCTGGCCAGGCGGTCGATAGTACACCCCCACTGCCATCGCCTTCCCCTTTTTACATGGAATTTCAATCCATAGAGATTCTACAGCAAATTTTGTTTCCTGCAAAACTTTAATCCTTTCTGACTCAATGCCCTCTCTAACATAGAGCGCAACCCCTCCACCAATTTGATCAGCTCTATCATTACGATATAGTTTGTACCCAAGTATCAGTGTCCCACTGGTTGTCCTCCTTCCACCATGTCTCTGATATTCCAATCATATCTAACCTCTCATTTAGTGCTATATATTCTAACTCTCCCATCTTATTTTTTAGACTTCTAGCATTTGCATACAAGCATTTTAGAGACTTTATTTTATTCATATTAATTTGGCTATTGGTAGACATGGGTAATTTGGGATCTTTAAGCTCTGTCTGATCCATACTCAAGGGCATTTGGGCTACTTTACTCTTTTTTGGAACCACTCTGCTTTTGGTAGTATCCTTCAAGGATACATTCTTCCGAACCATCTGCTCTTGGGCGACTGTCGGCTTTCCCCTATTATCTAGTTTAAAAGCTGCTCTATCTCCTTTTTAAAGGTTAATGCCAGCAGCCTGGTTCCATCCCAATTAAGGTGAAGCCCATCCCTTCGTAAGAGCCCCTCCTTTTCCCAGAATGTTCCCCAGTTCCTAACAAATCCAAACCCCTCATCTCTGCACCATTGTCTCATCCACGCATTGAGACTCCGGAGCTCTGCCTTTCTTTTGGGTCCTGCACATGGAACGGGAAGCATTTCAGAGAATGCTACCCTGGAAGTTCTGGATTTAAACTTTCTACCTAAAAGCCTAAATTTAGCTTCCAGAACCTCCCTACCACATTTTCCTATGTCATTGGTACCGACATGTACCAAGACAGCAGACTCCTCCCCAGCACTACCTAAGACCTTATCTAGGTGGCGCGTGAGGTCCGCTACCTTCGCACCAGGCAGGCATGTTACCAGGCGATCCTCACGTCCACCAGCCACCCAGCTATCTACATGCCTAATGATCGAATCACCAACTATAAAGGCTGTCCTAACCCTTCCCTCATGGGCACATGGCCCTGGAGAAACTTCCTCGGTGCGAGAGGGTTTTACATCACCTGGAGGACAGGTCCTAGTTACAGGATCACTTCCTGCCACACCAGGGTGATGCTCTCCTGTCACGTGACCTCTCTCCTCCATGGCAACAGGGATGCTGCCAGACTGGAGGTGGGACTTCAGGACTATATCCCTGTAGGTCTCGTCTATGTACCTCTCTGTCTGTCTTATGCTTTCCAAGTCTGCTACTTTAGCCTCTAGAGAACGGACTCGTTCCCTGAGAGCAAAGAGCTCCTTGCACCTAGTGCACACGTAAGACCTCTCGCCAACTGGGAGAAAATCGTACATGTGACACTCAATGCAAAAGACTGGAAAGCCCCCATCCCGCTGCTGGACTGCTGTCTGCATCTTAGTTTTAAGTTTGTGTTTAGATCTAAGTTCTTTACTTACTAAGGGTTGCTATGGATATTTATACTAATGAAACTGTACCTAATACGTGTAATATACCTTGTTCACCTGAAGCTTAACTAATCTCAGGTCCTTAGTGTATGATTGATTTGGGTAACGAGCTTCACCTGAGAGCACCTCCTGCCTTTTAAGATGTGTAAGGATTTATCTTAAACTTCCCAAAGTCTTGCCTTGCTCCAACTCAACATCTGGTGCTCATCAGAGTGTTCTTAGACACTCAGCAGGCCCGAGCGTTCCTTCCACAAGATCGCTGTGCCTGCCTTATTGAGCTGGCAAAAGGAATGCAACAGCAAAGCCGTGTAAGAGCTCTACAGATGCTACATCTGTTGGGACCAATATTCCCTCTAATTTTCTGTAGGTTGTGTGCGCATAAAATATCGGCTGTGTAGCTTTTGAAGGAAGGTTAAATTTTTGTACGCCACATAACGACACTCAGTGTTATATACTTTAAAATTTGACTACATGTCAGAATACAGTATGTACACCACAATGATTTTAATCAAATTAAATGAAAATACAGTCAAACCTCGGTTTTCGTGTGCCCCGGTTTTCGTTGGTTTCGGTTTTCGACGTCTTTTCTAACTGAGATCTTGTCTCGGTTATCGGTTTTCGCCTCGGTTTTCGTCAGGAACCAGTGCTGCCAGATCTGAAAATCTACACCCTCGTGCTGGTCTGCCCGCCCAGTCCCGGCAGCACTACCCCCCCCCCGGACTCACCCGATCGCGTGTTGAGAAGCCAATGTCAGCTGAGCAACATCCTCGAGCCAGAGATGCAAGGATTGCACAGAGAGGAAGGCCCCGATCTCTCCACCGCCTGCCTGTTCTCTGGAGCGCCGCCTCAGGCTCGGAGGTAGCAGGGTAGCTGTCAATGTAAGCAGGAGATGTTGCATGGATGTGGGAGGCAGCGATCAGATTACAGTGCCGTACAGTACAATATCTGTGTGTTTGCTGTCCTGTGGACGATCGGGCAGGTGAGAGAAGTGACAGGAGCTGGGTGTCTGGAACGGATTACATTGAATTTACATTATTTCCTATGGGAAATATTGCTTCGGTTTTCGTACGTTTCGGTTTTAGTCAGACTGCTTAGAACGGATTAATCATTAAAACCGAGGTTTGACTGTAGAAGATTACTAAATGAAGCGGAAAATTTCTAGTGATTACAATCACAACTTTTAAATTTTAAGACGTCTGTTTTCTATCAGAATCAGAACCATAATTTTTGTGCGTTCTGTTGTAAAGTATGTGCGCTCGCTCGGCGAGGTGTGTGCGCGCGCGCGCACGTGTACAGCTTAGAGGGAACAGTGGTTGGGACCCATGGCCTCCACAGTCCATGTCGTCCCCTATGCTTGCTTACACATGTGACAAGCCCAGTGAACTCTTTTCAATGGATGCAAGCAAAGAGGTGTCTCAGACAAGATCCACATCACACCTCAACTGATCAATTTATTTAGAAGCTTTTCTATACCGCGCTGTTTATTAGTGCGGTTTACAGATAACAATTTGACTCTAGGGCGGTAACAGAGATGCCCCGAGTTTACAAATAACAGGGAAGATAACATGGAGTCAAGTCTTTTCAATTGTGGTGGTCTCCATAGAACCTCCTCGGGGCGGGGGGGAGAGGGAGAGGGTCACTTTTTTTCAGATGCTTCCACCTCGATCTACCTTGACATTGGATGCCTCCAAGCTGGGTTGGGAAACATCTGAACAACTTAACCACATGGGTGCTGTGGGCACAACAGGAATCTTCCCTGCAGATCAACCTCCTAGAACTGCAGGCCCTAACAAATGTTTTAAGGGCTTTTCAACCCCAATGTTCGTAGCAACATGTCTTAGTCAGTTAGGATGGACAGCCCGGTTGCCATGTTCTATGTGAACAAATGGGGGTGGGGGGTATGCTCTGTGAGCAAGTGCTTCGTCTGTGGCCCTTTGCCATTTTACATCACGTTCTCCTCAGAGCGGTGTACCTCCCGGGCAAACTCAATGTCCTTGCAGACTGGCTAAGCCATATCCTTTGTCTATATGAATGGGCCTTGCATAGGAATACTGCTACTTGGATCTTCCAAACGTGGGGAACCCCACTCATAGATCTTTTCACCACTCTGCAGAAAACACAATTTCCGCTCTTCTGCTCCATGCTTCTGTCCCTGCAGTGGCAGGCTCCGGATGCCTTCCTTCTCCATTGGGGACAGGGTCTGCTCTATGCATTCCTTCCCATCTCCTTAATACCCAAAATGCTGTTCAAGCTGCAGGCCAGCAAGGGCTCCGTGATCCTCATAGCTCCCTTTTGGCCTTGTCAACTGTGGTTTCCTCTGTTTCTTTGCCTTGACAGACTAAATCTCTCAGCCTCTGATGTGTGCCCGAACTCCTCTCCCAGGACCAAAGGATGCTTCTCCATCCCAATCTGCACTCCCCCCACACCTCATAGCATGG
The DNA here is from genome assembly GCA_033557465.1 of Ichthyophis bannanicus. Classification (NCBI taxonomy): domain Eukaryota; kingdom Metazoa; phylum Chordata; class Amphibia; order Gymnophiona; family Ichthyophiidae; genus Ichthyophis; species Ichthyophis bannanicus. Next base: position 353,258,463 of record CM066038.1, read on the forward strand.
CTGCTGAAGGACTAGTGTTCGCTAACCTCAACCTGCCACAGGAGGTCAAAGATATCCTTGCATTACGCAAGCTTTCCACCAGGTGATCTTATACCTTCAAGTGGCGTAGGTTTGCCCTCTGGTGCTCCCCAAAGGGCACTGACCCTTTTTCTTGCCTGGTGTAGTTCCTTCTACTATATCTCCTCTGCTTATCCTTGGCAGGTCTTAAAACTAGCTTGATGAGAGTTCACCTCTGTGCCATTTTGGCCTCTCACAAACCACTGGATGGACAGCCTATCTCCTCACATCCCTTAGTTGCACGCTTCATGCGCGTTCTCCTGCTGTCCAAGCTACCCATTAAGCTGCTTCCGATGGCCTGGGACCTCAGTGTGGTTCTCACTCAACATCTAAAGCCTCCTTTTGTGCCTTTATCCACCATTTCACTGAAGTTTCTATCTTGGAAGGTAATCTTCCTCATTGCCATCATGTCAGCTCGCTGCATCAGTGAACTGCAGGCTCTGATGGCAGATCTGCCCTATACCCGGTTCCACCATGACAAGGTGGTCTTCCGTACCCATCCACATTTCCTTCCAAATGTGATCTCCTCCCATCTAAACCAGTCAGTAATCCTATTGATTTTCTTTCCAAGACCACACGCGTCTCAGGCTGAAGCAACACTACGTACTTTAGAATGCAAGTAAGCGCTGACTACTGCTTGGATAGAACTAAGGATCACAGAAAGTTCTCTCAATTATTCATTTCCTTTGATCCCAGTCACCTTGTGCTGTCGCTGACAAAACTGATGCTATTCAGATGGATAGCAGATTACATTTCATTTGCTTATGCACAAGCAAGATTCTCCTTAGAGGGTTAAGTCACTGCTCATAATGTGCAGGCTATGGCAATCCTCATAGCCAATCTCCATTCAGTATCCATTGAGGAGATCTGTCGAGCAGCTACCTGTCCTCCATGCATGCTTTTGCTGCTCATTATTGTCTGGACAGGGACTCCTGTTGGGATGCTATCTTTGGCCAAGCTGTACTCCAGTACCTTTTTGGGACTTAAACACAACTCCTTCTCTCCGCCCTGGACTTTAAAAGTGACTAGATTATCTTTAGGGGTGATATCGCCTCCTGAAATAGAATCCAACGGCTCACATAATGTCCACACTCTAAGCTTTAGCCTCAGGGTCCCATATGTTTGTTCCTAGAGATAGCATAGTTACTCACCTGTAACAGGTGATCTCCGGGAACAGCAGAAATCAGTCCTCACAACCCGCCCTCCTCCCCTAGGAGTTGTAGGGTTTGTTCAGATTTTCTCTTTTCCTCTCAGCTACAAACTTAACTGAAGAGAAGAATTGGGAAGGCGTGGCCGGGGCCTCCCACTTGCGGAGCAATAGCTGGGAGAGGATCGGCGGTACCGGCACGGTGAGAGATTCCCTGGGCGGGGCCTCGTACTGAAGAATATTGAGTTCTTCAGCACAAGGGTTCTCCTCGGCCTGGGTGACCAGGTTGAGGGCCCGAGCCATGTCCCGAATAAACACCAAAAAGGAGGTGCCCTTGGACGGTGAACGCTGCTGGAGCCCAGGTGGCGAGGGGTCTTACGGAAGATCCCAGTGGGTGCGGGTCTCCAGGGATGTGTCCTCATTGGATTCCCAGTCCGAGAAGTCGGTCGAGGGATCCAAGATGGGCGGTTCGCCCTGTCCGATGGCTGAAGGCCCTGGACGATCTTGCCCCCGAGGAACGGGAGAGCGAGCAAGACTGACGTCGAGGAACTCACGAGGCTCGTGGCTCTCGGGGGTTTCCTGGACGGATTTGGGCATCCCATGCGAGGGACCCGCAGTCTCTGGGCGCAAGTCAGCGAAGCTGGCCGTGAGCGCCTGCTGGGAAGCAATGAACGCAGAAACGCTGCGTTCAAGCACCAGCATACAGGACTCCCATGCAGGCGTGGGGCCCTGAGACACCAATACTGGGGATCACCAGATCGGGCGTCGAGGAGAAGAGGGGATCCTCACCGGGACGGCCCTCAGGAGATTGGGCGCCTTCACCGGAGGCCTCCATTTCTTTGTGAGGTACCTTGCGGGGCTGCTCCTTGTTCGACTCTTGGGAACACCAAAGGGACTAAGTGACCGGGCGCGGGAGCACTCGCACTTGTCGGGGACCCTGGACAGCGATTTGGAGGCCGCCTTCTTTTTGCGCCGTTCCACCTCAGAGGACCCCTGGTCAGAATGCCGCCTGGAACGCCATGTCGCAGGGGGAGAACCCACCGGAGGGGAGACGACTGAGGGTGCCACCGGAGACTCCGAGGCAGCCTTTCGAAAAATGTCTTCGGACTTCTGCTTTCGGCTGAGCAGGGCCTTAGAGAACATTTTCTTACAGAGCAAACAGAGCTCTGGGTCATGGTCGGCTCCCAGACACCTTAGACAACAGTCATGAGTGTCCGTAAGCGACATGTTCCTAGAGCATCTATCGCTTTTTTAAAACCCGGTGGCCATGGGGGCAAAAATGGCCCCTGCAAGGTCGAAGACCCATGCGGCCAGCGGTTGGGAAGAAAAAAGGGTGTGAAGCTCAAAAAGAAAAAAATTAGAAAAGGTATCCCAGTAAGCTCCAAAAGAGAGCAAGGGGAGGACGGGTAGAGGACCGGTGCAACCGGAAAAAAGAAAAGAGAGCCCGTTAAGGCTAGGAAACAAAAACTTTTTCTGAGGGACGAGGACATGCATCTGAAGGGCTCCATGGAAAAAGGGAGACTGAGCAAGATGGTACCCTTGGGCGGGAAGAGGACCATGCATGTGTGGTAGCAATCCCAAAGACTTTCTTTGAAAGCTGGGGAATTGCTCTGCGCGGGTTCTGTCGGTGCCGACGTCATCCATAAGTGAGGAGTGACTTCCTGCTTGTTCCTGGAGAATTGTATTTTGTCTTCTCGTCTTGCCTGTATTGGTGGAATTCAGTAGTGTTTGTAGGTAATGTGAGGAATGATTAATTATTTCAAAGGTCAGGAGTAGGATCTTATAGTGTACACGGCTAAGTAATAGTAGCCAATGAAGCTGTCTTAGAATGGGGGTAATATGTTCATGCTCTGATAATCCTTGAATTATGCGTGCCGCAGTGTACAGTTCCGTATGGAGGGGAAGCAGTGTGGCTTTTGGCAAGCCTTGATAGATGGAATTACAATAGACGATACACTTTATCATGCTGATGCTGGCGGCTCTTGACAGCCTTACTGGACATCCTCTTGCAGAGACTGCAGGCTGCTGGGTCATGGTCTGGCCTGAGGCAGCGGAGACAGCAGTCGTGTGTGTCGGTCAAAGACATAATTTTGGAGCACCAATCACACTCCTTAAAGCCACTGGTAGCCATGGGGGAAAAAAGTACCCCTGCAAGGTCGAAAACTCTCCGAGCTGCCAGTGAAAGAAAAAAAGGCGCGAAGACACCAGGAAAAGAAAAGAACGAAAACTACAAAAAATAGACCGAACTCAACGTTGAAGCAATGAGATCGGTAGGCAGAAAGAGTGCCGATGCGATACCAGAGGAGAGTATCAAACTGAGATAAAAAAATCTACTTTTTCCAGAGCAAGCCAGGCGAACGTCTGAAGGGCTCTGTGGAAAAAAGGAGACTGAGCAAGATGGCACCCTTGGGCAGGAAGGGGACCACACATGCGTGGTGGCATCTCTGAAAGCTGGGGGTATGTATCCGTGAGGGCTCCGTCGGTGCCGACGTCACCCGTATGTATGGACTGCCTTCCTGCTTGTTCCCGGAGAAAAGGCAATAATTTGCTTTATACAGAAGACTGACATACCTCCCCCACCCCACCAGTGCATCCTGTGACTGAATATCCAATGTTAAGATAAGAGTAAAGAAAAAACTGCAATAAGTTTCAGCACAGTTTTGTTTTGTTTTTTTACATCAGGAACATATTCACTAGCTTGCATGCAATTAGCATGCCCACTGTGCTATGCTTTAGCACAGTGGTTTTGCCTGGGATTTTCCTGTACTAGCTTGCTCTCTGCATTAGGGAGCAAGACTAATGCAGGAAAATTTTGAGTAAAATGCTGTGCTACGGGCACTGTGCAGTTTGCTGCATTGGCTTGCCAGTTAAGCACATGTATTGAGATAAGCAAATTATGTCCTCCCTGATTTCCTTTCCTTTAGTTTGTAACAATTACCAAACATTTCTATCTCAGCTCATCGGCCAAGAACTGTTTTGCACTAATATCCGTGTTTCCCTGCAGATGTACATTATTGTATGCACTAATATGGTTATTTATTTAGTTTGCTAGTCATGGACTCCATTTGCAAACAACTTACAGTAAGTAGGCAAGTGATTCATAAGGTTGCTGGTTCAACAACAATGTCCAATAAGTCATCAAATGAGTGATACAATATTGTAAGAGTTTACATAAGCTTTTTAACTGAGCTCTATATAAAGCGTAGTTACTCATCTGCAACAGGAGATCTCCAGGAACAGCAGGAATCAGTCTTCATATATGTGTGAAATCGACACAGACTGAGTCCACGCGGGAACGTTCCCCAGCATCAAATAGGAAAACCTTTGGGATCCCTCCACTGCATCTGCATAACTGCCTTCTCCTCGGTTCCCATTGTGAGCAAGCGCCTTGACACAATGTACAAGATGCAGCGGGGGAAAGGCTTCCGTAAGACCCAACTTCCACACACCTCGAAGGTGGTGGAATCAGCCATGAGGAAGCAGAAAAGCCCGACGTCTCACTCATCGGTCCTGCTGGGCTGAGAATCGAGAGCTCTTGATGCCCTGGGCCGCAAGGCCTATCGAGGTTCCATGCTCTCTTGTCGCATTCAAGCATACCAATTATATATTGGTATGTTCCTCTGCGACTTGGCAAAAGAACTTAGAGTTTTCTCCGCGGGCCTTGAGGGCGAGCCCCTCAACAGGTTCCGCACCCTGTTGAAATCAGTGGCTGATTGCTCCAAGTATATCTCTCGAGCCTCCTATGATAGCTTCGAGACATCGGCTCGGGTGACAGCTGTGGGCATCGGAGCCCGCCGCCAGGCTTTGCTCCAGTCTTCGGATTTGGAGCAGTGGGTGCAGGAGAAGCTCCTGGACGTGCCCTGCCTCAGCGAACAATTTTTTGGTAAGCCGATGGAGGAGAAGACTGTGGAGATCGAGACTGAGTATGTCACTAGGACCTGTCTCTTCTGCAAGACCTCTACACTGCCTCGGAAGAAGCAGCCTGCCAAGAAGCCCTTCTTTCCTAGGAAAGGACTCCAGTATTGTGGCTACCCGCCGTACCCGGCTACCCCCACGCCGACCTCTCCCGTGCAGCGGAAGCCTGGTCAGAGTCACCGTAAACCAAAGGGCCCAAAGGCCCAGACACCAGCTCCCCTACAACCCCCTCAGGGGTTTTGACACCAGTGGCATAGCCCCTCGCCCTCCAGTGATACAGCAGCCTGTGGGGGGACGCCTGTCCTGCTTCGCCCCATTGTGGGTGCTTAACCCTTCCGGATGACCTGGAGGATCCAGGTGTCCGAGGTGATATCGCTTCCACTTCAACAGGCTCTCACCCCCTTTCTCCCTGGTGGAGCCTCCTCGACTCCCTGCACACCAGCTTTTGCTGCAGCGAGAATTGCACTCCCTCCTTGACCAACGGGCAGTTGAAGGTTCCTCCCCACCTTCGAGGTCAGGGCTTTTATTCCCAGTACTTCCTCATCCCGAAAAAAGATGGGAGATCTGCGGCCCATCCTCGATCTCTGCAGGCTAAACAAGATCCTTGTGCGGGAGAAATTCAAGATGTTATCTCTTGGCGTGCTGCTGCCCTTCCTCCAACAGGGCGACTGGCTATGCTCCTCGGATCTAAAGGACGCTTATGCTCATATCTTCATCCACCTCCAACACAGGCAGCACTTCCAGTACAGGGTGCTCCCCTTAGGCCTTGCATCCACCCCACGGGTCTCCACGAAGTGCTTCGTCATGGTCGCCACTCACCTTTGGCGCTCAGGGCATGCCGGCGTTTCCCTACCTCAACAACTGGCTCATTATGGGCTCCTCCGCCGAGGAGGCCCGGTGAGCGATGTCGTGCACTGTCGTCCTCTTGGAGAGCTTGGGGTTCTTGGTCAACTACCCAGTCTCACCTCGAGCTGGCACAGGCTCTCGAGTTCATCGGGGCGCGCCTCGATACTCGGCAGGCCATGGCTTTCTTGCCGGTGGATCACTCCGCCCACCTCCGGGCTCTAGCGGCTCACATCCAAAGTGTCCACCAGGTTACCGCGCGGTCCATGCTACGTCTCTTGGGCCACATGGCCTCGACCATGCATGTGGTTCCTCACTCCCGCCTGCAGATGCGGATGACCCAGTGGTGTTTCAGCCCCCAATGGAGTCAATCCTTCGGACACCTCAGGGACCCCGCCAGGGTTCTTCCCGACCTTCGTTTGTCCCTGAACTGGTGGAAAAACTCCCGCAACCTCCTGCGGGAATTGCCCTTCCAGGCCCCCACAGCACGATGTGATACTGACCACAGATGCTTCCCTGTTAGGGTGGGGAGCCCATTGTGGGTCTCTCTGCACACAGCGGCAGTGGTTGCCGGTGGAGGCTCAGCCACAGATAAACATGCTCGAGCTCCGGGCCATCCAGTGAGCCCTGAGGGCCTTTGAAAATGTCCTCAGCGGGAAGTCGGTTCTGGTGCAGACCGACAACCGGGTAGCGATGTTCTATATCAACAAAGAGGGTGGCATGGGGTCGCACTCTCTCTGCAGGGAAGCAGTTCTCATCTGCTCTTTTGCCATCCGGCGAAGGATGTCCCTCAAGGCAGTGTACTTCCCAGGTCAGGAGAATGGCCTTGCGGGCAGGCTCAGCAGAATCCTTTGCCCCCACGAGTAGCGTCTGGATGCCCAGAGTGGCAAGCTGGCTGTTCTCGCGCTGGGGCACTCTAGCGATGGATCTCTTTGCCAGCCCCCAGAACACACAGCTCCCTCGCTTCTGCAGCCCGGTGCCACACCCGGGCAGAGAGGGCCCCGATGCATTTCTCCTGGACTGGTCCTCCAGTCTCCTGTATGCATTCCCTCCATTCCCCCTCATTGTGAGGACTCTGTTCAAGGCCTGACGGGGCATCGCTGATTCTCGTGGCCCCCTCGTGGTCTCGTCAGCCTTGGTTCCCGCTCCTGCATCGGCTGTCGTCGGAGCCTCCGATTCCCCTGGGCTCTGCCATGGACTTGCTGATGCAGGAGGAGGGTCAGGTACTGCACCCAAACCTACCCTCCCTATCCCTCACAGCCTGGCGGCTGAACGGGTCTCTCTAGCTTCTCTGGCCCTTCCAGAGGAGGTTGAGGAAATCCTCCTGGCCTCAAGGAAGTACTTCACTAGGCGGGCTTAAGATTCAAGTGGAAATGCTTCTCCGTCTGATGCTCGGGTCACCAGTTTGACCCCCTTCTCCTACCTGGTTCGGTGGGTTCTCAAGTACCACCTCCACCTCTCGAGGGAAGGGCTGAAGTCTAACTCTGTTAGAGTTCATTTGAGCGCTATATTGGCTAATCATCTCCCTATCAAGGGAAAGCCTCTCTCGGGGCAGCCTCTAGTCTCCCGCTTTATGCGTTGCCTTCTATTATCCAAGCCACCCATCTGTCCCCTGCCGGCAGAATGGGACTTGAATGTGGTGCTCACGCAACTCACTCGCCCACCCTTCCAGCCGATGGTGATGTGTTCGCTCCAGCACTTGTCCTGGAAGGTGGCCTTCCTGGTGGCTCTGGCCTCGGCTCGCCAAGTCTGTGAGCTTCAGGCACTCATTTTCTGGCGCCCCATACACTAGGTTTTATCAGAACAGAGTTGTCGTCCTGACCCATCCTAAGTTCTTATCTAAGGTCGTGTCAGCCTTTCATCTCAACGAAGAGATAGTGCTCCTGACTTTCTTCACGAGGTCCCACGCCAATCAGGCATCTGTGGCTCTCCACACCCTCGACTGCAAGCAGGCCCTCGCCTTTTACTTGCAGCATACCCAGGCTCACCACAAGTCTGACAGACTTTTCGTGACCTACGATCCCAATAGGCAGGGGCAAGCAGTCACCAAGCGCACTCTCGCTGTTGGGTGGTGAACTGCATCGCTTTTGCTCATGCGAAGGCGGGCGTCCCTCTGAATCGTCGAGTCACTGCTCATGGGATCCGAGCCAAAGCGGCCTCGGTGGCCTCGCTGCGCTCCGTGCCCATGATGTACATTTGCTGGGCGGCAACCTGGTCTTCTACGAACACCTTCACTGCCCACTACTGCCTGGAGAGGGAGTCCCACCGGGACAGTGCCTTCGGCCAGGCTGTATTCCGTAATCTGTTCGGGGTATAAGCAACTCCTGCCCTCTGACCCTTCTTCACGGCTACCGAGGGTTTCGCCCCGAGGACTCAGGCTCCTTTGGGCTCCAGCTTCTGCTTATGGCCTCGCAGAGGCAATTTTTGATTACAGGTTTTGGTAGCCTGTATCTAGGGAGCCCTATAAGTGAGGACTGACTTCCTGCTTGTTCCTGGAGAAAGCGTAGTTACTCAACTGTAATAGGTGTTCTTCAGGGACAGCAGAAATCAGTCCTTGCTACCCTCCCGCCTCCCCTGATGAGTTGCTACATTTTTGTCCTTCCCTTGCCATCTGCTTGGTAGAGCTAAAGTTAAGGGACCTGACTGAGCAAGATGGCACCATTGAGCAAGAAGAGGACCACGCATGCATGGCAGCAATCCCAAAAGCTTTCTTTGAAAGTTGGGGAATTGCTCCGTCGGTGCCGACGTCACCCATAAGTGTGGACTGATTCCTGCTGTCCCTGGAGAACACCTGTTACAGGTGAGTAACTACGCTATCTCTAGGAACAAGCAGGAATAAGTCCTCACATATAGGTACGTCGGTACCGACGGAGCCCGCGCGGGAAAGCTCCCCAGCTTCCCAGAAGGAAAGCTTTTGGGGCCTCCCACTGCACATGCGCGCTGCCTTCCCGCCTTCCTGACCAACTCTCCTCAGTTCTTCTTTTTCCGCGGAGCCAGCAGGTCGTGTTCCTGTCACCGCTGAAGAAGTTGTTATTTTAATTTGTTTCTTTGGCCGCGTGTCTGCCTTCCCCAATTCCGGACCGGTACCGCCGGTCTTTTTTCTTTCTTTAAAAAAAAAATAAAATAAAAATCTTATTTTTCCCCACTTTGTGTGTTTGTCCTGTGAGGCCTCTAGGCCTTCACAGAATTCTCCCTCATGGAGAAACCAACCTCTGGTTTTAAAAAATGCACCAAGTGTAGCGGTACTATATCAGTCACAGACACCCATGAATGGTGTCTTAAATGTTTGGGGCCTGACCACTCCATTCCGGATTGCCCATCCTGTTCTTTGATGTCTAAACATGGCTTACAAAACCGGGCAGCCATGTTTCACATGCTGTTTTCTACAGATACTCCAGCATCGACATCTTCCAGGTCTTCCTCTCCTGATGGATCTCAGGTAACCAAACATTCCTCTGGCAGGTCTTCAAAGGGCAAATCTCCCTCTAAGTATCGAGATGCCCCCGGGCTTGACCCTGAGGACCCTGCCCCAGCCAAACAACCCCGATGGGAAGCTCCGGCTTCCAAAGCTCCTCCTATGGGGTTACAGGTTGACATCGATGGCACGGCCTCGACCGATCACCTGTTAGACTGCTCTGGGGTACCGGCTCAATCTTCCGGTACCGACATCCAGACAGTCGTGGCGTCTATGGATCATACAGTTCAATCCATGCAGCAGGCCATTATGGCTTTTATTAGAGCTGCGACGCCCTCGGTACCGCAGCCAGCGTTACCGACTCCGGTTCCGGTACCACAACCGATACCGGTACCCAGGGCATCCACATCGACCAGGATACCGATTCCGGTTCCCGGTTCCGGGGTTTTTCCCGATACCAATCCGGTTCCGGGTACCCCCGATGTCGATACCGGTCGATACGCTTATCGGTACCTGGAAGCAAACAGACGATACTTCGAGTCTTCTGATGATTCTGATTCATCAGATGACTCTGCTGAAGTATCCCTTACTCTACCTGAAGAGCCCTCTTCTCCAAAGAGGAGAATGTCTCCTCCAGAGGATTTGTCCTTTCAAGACTTCATCATTGAAGTAGCTAAAGGTCTCTCTATTTCAGTAACCTCTGAAAAGGAACCTAGAGAAAAAAAACTAGATATTTTAGGATATTCTAAGGTTCCCAAAGAGGCAGTCATCTTGCCCATTCATGAAATTCTTCAAGAACACATGATGGACTTATGGGAGACTCCTCTCACCCTATCTCCACATTCTCGTCGTTTGGACACCATGTATCGTGTCCCTCCTTCTCCTGGTTTTCAAAAAACTCAGCTCCCTCACCACTCTATTGTGGTGCAGTCAGCTATGAAAAGGATAAAGAGTACCAAAAGACACTCTTCTACTCCTCCAGGAAGAGAATGTAGGACTTTGGATGCAAGTATGCTTATTGCCAGAATCAATTCATACAGCCTCTATATGGGCATGTTTCTCAAGGAGATTGCATTGAAAATACGCCATTTTCTCCCCTTTATCCCAGAGGATAAAAAGGAGGAGTTCCTTCTTTTGCTAAAGCATACCCAAGATATTTCAAAGTTCTCCAGCAGAGCAGCCTTTGACTCCTTTGAGGGTGCTAGCAGAGCCTCAGGTATTGCCATAGCGGCTCGCAGAATTGCTTGGCTCCAGGCCTCTGACCTAGAACCCTGGGTCCAGGATGGGTTGGGAAATCTGCCCTGTACAGGTGAGAATCTGTTTGGTAAGGAGTGGCAAATCAAAGCCACTCAAATGGATGCAGAAAATGCTGCTTTAGATAGACTTTCTAAGTCTACCTCTACTTCTGTCAAGAAAAAATCTTTCAAGAAGCCTTTCTACAAAAAGGCCAGATTTGCTACAAATATTGGCCAACAATCTTCTGCAGCTCGCTTTGCTCCTAAGCGTCAGCAGCCTAAACAGGCCAGGGCAAAACCTGCAGGGGCTGCTACAGCCCAGCAGTCCCAACCCCCTCAGGGTTTTTGACTTAATACTAGAGAACTTAACCTTTCTGGCTCTAAAACATCCAGAGCCTCTCACCATTCCAGGAAGGTTAACTCATTTTGCTCCCAGATGGGAGCAAATCACATCAGAACAGTGGACCCTCTCTATCATCAGAGAGGGCTACAAACTACATTTCTCCAGCCTTCCTCCCCATACCATGGTGAGATGTTTCAATTCTCCCCCATCTCTCCTGAACCTGTTGGGTCTGGAGGTGACCACTCTTCTCGCCCAAAGGGCAATAGAAGAGGTTCCTCTTCTTCAACAGGGGTCAGGGTTTTACTCCCCTTATTTTCTCATTCCCAAGAAAACAGGGGGATACAGACCCATTCTAGATCTCAGAGAATTGAACAAATTCCTATGCAAGGAGAAATTCAAAATGCTTTCTCTAGGTACTCTCCTTCCATACCTAGAGTCAGGATTGGCTTTGTTCTCTAGATCTCAAGGATGCGTACACACATATACTCATCCATCCATCCCACAGAAAATTCCTACGGTTTCTGTTCCAGGGAAAACATTTCCAATACAGAGTACTTCCCTTCGGTCTAGCCTCTGCTCCCAGAGTATTTACCAAATGCATGGCAATAGTAGCTGCATTTCTACGCGCCCTGGGAATTTTTGTCTTCCCATACCTGGACGACTGGCTCATCCGAGCTCCATCTCAGTCCGAGGCTCAGACTTCCCTGGATCGCACCAGACGCATTCTGCAGTATCTGGGACTTGTGATCAATCTGCCAAAGTCTCAACTCACCCCTACTCAGTCCCTAGAATTCATAGGGGCCTGGTTGGATACCACCACTGCAAGGGCCTATCTTCCTCAGGCCCGTTGCCAACGTCTAGTGCACCTGGCCTCCCAGACTCAGTCCAGAAGCCACTTGATTGCCAGGGAGATGCTACAACTATTAGGCCACATGGCCTCCACAGTACATGTGGTGCCCTATGCTCGCCTACATATGAGAGCAGCTCAATGGACTTTGTCCACCCAGTGGACTCAAGCATCAGGAGCTCTCTCAGACCAAATAGCAAACTCCAAACGTCTCTTTTGGTCTCTCCAATGGTAGATGTCCACTCAAAATCTGTTGTTGGGGGCCCCCTTTCAATCATTGTTGCCCCAAGCAACCCTCACAACAGATGCCTCCCAAACAGGTTGGGGAGCTCATCTTCAAGATCTCTCCACTCAGGGCACTTGGTCTCCACAGGAGACCACCCTTCATATCAACCACTTGGAACTTCGAGCAATCTTTCTAGCTCTCAGAGTTTTTCATACCCTCCTCAGCAACATGACAGTCCTTGTTCATACGGACAATCAAGTGGCCATGTTTTACATAAACAAACAAGGAGGGACTGGCTCTCTGTCGCTTTGCAACGAAGCTCTAAGATTATGGGCCTTCGCCAGAGAGCATCAAATCCCTCTCCTGGCAGTATATCTTCCAGGAATCCAAAACTCTTGGGCAGACAGACTCAGTCGAGTTCTGCTTCCACACGAATGGTCCCTGCACATGGATCAGGTACTCAGAATCTTCCAGAAATGGGGAACCCCAGACATAGACCTCTTTGCAAGTCCATGGAATGCCAAACTTCCCCGGTTCTGTTCCAGAATTCTGTGTCAGGGAGTTCAGGCCAAGGATGCCTTCCTCCTTTATTGGGGTCAGGGCTTCCTGTATGCCTTTCCACCCATTCCTTTGATTCCCAAGACTCTGTTCAAACTTCAAAGGGATCAAGCGTCCATGATCCTCATAGCTCCACGCTGGCCACACCAAGTGTGGTACCCTCTACTTCTGCATCTCTCCCAAGCCACCTCCCTGGACTTGGGAACGGCTCCAGACCTTCTGTCTCAGGAGGAGGGGACTTTGTGGCACCCAAACCCCAAGTCCCTTCACCTCAGAGCTTGGTTACTGAAGGCCTAGATCTACAACACTTCAATCTTTCGCAGCAAGTGAAGGATATCCTCCACGCCTCTAGGAAACCTTCCACTAGGCGTTCTTACTCTTTTAAATGGAAAAGATTTTCCATTTGGTGTGCTCAAAAGGGTCTTGATCCTCTAGCACTCCCCTTGAATTCTCTCTTGGAATATCTCCTGCATCTCTCCAATGCAGGACTCAAAACGAATTCAGTAAGAGTCCATTTGAGTGCTATTGCAGCATCCCTCAAGCCCATCAATGGACAACCTGTTTCCTCTCATCCTCTTATTGCAAGATTCATGAGAGGCCTAACCTTAACTAAACCTCCCATTCGACCTCCTCCGGTGGCATGGACTTAAACTTGGTTCTTGGTCAGCTTATGAAGCCACCCTTTGAACCCTTAGCCACTACCTCCTTGAAATTTCTTTCCTGGAAGGTTATTTTTCTTATTGCAGTCACCTCAGCTCGCCGTATCAGTGAACTGCAAGCTCTAGTGGCTAATCCACCTTATACAAGGTTCCATCATGATAAGGTGGTCCTTAGGACCAATCCCCACTTTATGCCTAAAGTGGTCTCCCCTTTTCATCTTAATCAAGAGGTATATTTACCTGTCTTTTTTCCAGCTCCTCATGCATCTACTTCAGAGAGGAACCTTCATACTCTAGATTGTAAAAGAGCTCTTGCCTTTTACCTCCACAGGACACAGCAACATTGAAAGTCTTCTCAACTTTTTGTTGCTTTTGATCCTTCTCATTTAGGACTTCCAGTCTCCAAAAGAACACTCTCCAATTGGATTGCTCAGTGTATCTCTTTTGCTTACCAGAGTAAGAACCTTTCTCTGGAGGGCCATGTCACCACTTACAATGTGAGGGCCATGGCCACCTCTATGGCTCATCTAAACTCTGTGTCCATTGACCAGATCTGTCGAGCAGCCACCTGGGCCTCGGTTCATACCTTCACAGCCCATTACTGTTTGAACAAGGACTCCCGCCTGGATGCCTTGTTTGGTCAGGCTGTCCTCAGACACCTGTTCCATTCTTGAACAACTCCACCCACCTTCCCTGAATGGATGCCTGAGATCCATAGGAAGATGAGGAACCTTTCAGGGTCTCATACCCTTGAGGGGATCTCCTGGGCATCTTAGCTAGGGAGTCCCCATATGTGAGGACTTATTCCTGCTTGTTCCTGGAGATAGCACAGTTACTTACCTGTAACAGGTGATCTCTGGGAACAGCAGGAATTAGTCCTCACAACCCACCCACCTCCCCTAGGAGTTGTATCTCTCTCTCTCTCTCTTCCTTTCCTCTCTCTATTATCTCAGCTTTAAACTCGAACTGAGGAGAGTTGGTCAGGAAGGCGGGAAGGCAGCGCGCATGCGCAGTGGGAGGCCCCAAAAGCTTTCCTTCTGGGAAGCTGGGGAGCTTTCCCGCGCGGGCTCCGTCGGTACCGACGTACCCATATGTGAGGACTAATTCCTGCTGTTCCCAGAGATCACATGTTACAGTTAAGTAACTGTGCTTTCCCGCCCAAGGGTGCCATCTTGCCTCAGTCTCCTTTTTTCTGCTGAGGCTGTGTTTGATTTCCCAGGAAAAAGAGCTGGTTTTTTTCTCTTGGGAAATTTTTCTTTCCTGTTTGCACCTGTTCCTTTTCCTGCCCCCAAGCTCGCTTGTCCTGACATCGCATCTCGGGTTCGTTTTTCCTTAAATTTTCTTCTGGTCAACTCTGCAGGCACTGTTTTTTAGTCTCTTAACTTTTTAATGTTTTAACCTTTTACCTTTTTAGCTATTTATTTGGCTGCCTTGATTTATATATAGGATAAAATCAATAGGAATAACAGGAACCCCACTAAAATGGTTCTCATCCTACATCTCAAATCGAACACAACAGGTTCAATTCAACGGAGAAAAAGCAGAATCTTTCTCACAAACACAGGGAATCCCCCAAGGCTCTGCTCTCTCAGCACTTCTGTTTAACATATATATGCAGCCACTATGCAAAATTTTCTCACGGCACGAAATTAATTACCACATCTATGCCGATGATATCATGCTATACACACAACTAGACACTAAAAACCCAGACTACAACCCACTGGAGACATGTATCGGAGAGATGCAAGACTGGTTACAACAAAGTAGTATGTCAATTAATCACAAAAAAACCGAAGTAATGTATATCTCCAAAGAACCGAATTTTGACCCTCCCACATCAATAACACTATGTAACAACACTTACCAAACAAAAAAAGAAATAAAGTATCTAGGAGTCACATTTGACTGTGACCTAAAGATGGAAAAACACCTCCGAAAGACCAACAGAGCAGTTTTCCACAAGCTTAGAGTACTCCAACCCATTCGGAATATTATTGATCCCCAAGACTTCAGAACAGTGGCCCAAGCACTCATCATGCCACATTTTGACTACTGCAACGCCATCCTACAAGGTTTACCTAAAAAAACCCTAAACATATTACAAATGGCACAAAATGTAGCTGCCAGGGTCATAATGAAGAAAAATCTAAGTGACCACATCACACCAGTACTAATTCAATTACACTGGCTACCCATAACAGCTCGCACAAAATACAAAATACTAACAACCACCTTCAAACTCATCCACAACTTAGCACCTTCCTTCCTCAACAACCTAGTAAGATTGCAACCTGCTACCCGAAACAGAAGAACCCACAATTCCAACATCCTTCACACTCCAACAGATATAAGATCTGCCAAAGCTAACACCAGCCACAGGGCTTTCTCATATGCGGCGCCAACACTGTGGAACCAACTCCCACCAGAACTACGAGCTAGCAATGACCTTCTAGACTTCAGAAAGAAACTCAAAACGCACATTTTCCAATCACATTTCAACCTGAACTAAACCCACAGATGGAGCAGCCCCTGACCACTGTGTCCAAGAAGATTATCCTGTATATATGTATTTATGTATATATGTAAATGAACTCCCCCATAGCTAAGAAGTGTTAACTCTGTATGATGTGCTTTTCTGACAATCTGTATGTAAACAAAATTTGTACCTGCCTTGATTCGGCAGTTTCACAATAGTAATCCTACCCGCTTCTGATCGCTGGAAGGAGCGGGCTACAAATGCTTGCTAAATAAAATAAATAAATATAGCCGTTTCTACATTTTTCACTTGCGCACATTCATATATTGATGTTTTTATACAATGTAAGTTTGTCATTTTATGATATATTTTGTTTTTAACCATAGTTTGATTGTTTTTTATACACATATTTGTACATATATTCTTTTTTAAAGCATATATTTGTTATATTTTTAAGTTTTCATTAATAAATTGTACTGTTATTTTTAGATGCATACCCCCCCCCCCCCCCCGATGAAGGCTTTCAGCCGAAACGCTTAGGGGATTTCATATTAAAGTTAGCACCTGTGACCTTATCAGCCTCCGCCTTGTTTGTGTTGCTGCTTCAGCTGTAAGGGCTCAGCTTTTCTTGTGTTCCTGCTTATCAGTGTTCCTGGGCAATGTCTCTCACCGACACATGTCTGCTGCCTCCACTGCCTCAGGGCAGACCATGATCTTGGTTTGTGGACTCTGTTAAAAGATGCCCTCCAAGACTAAAGAGCCGTCGTCAGTAGCATGACGAGATCTTCCAAAGATCAGATTCTGCCCCAGAGTCTCAGCAACACTGCACTCCAATCCATTCCCTTTTGGGACTCCGGAGCCCTGAAGTGACCCAGCCATCTCCGACCAAGGCCGTGAGTCCTCTAAGAGCATCCTGGAGGTGAAATACAAAAAGAAGTCCTCAAAGGCGGCGTCCTTGGATGAGTCGGGAAAGGCAGGTAAGTCCCGTGCCCAGTCCCGCAGTCTACGCTGCGAGTCTGAGGGGTTGGAGAGGAAGCGGCATAACAAGGTCACCCACAAAGAATCCTGGTCAAGGACTGCCCCCTTGTTGGAGCCGGCACTGGGTCTGAGATCCTTGGTGCCTGCGCCAAAGGCTGTTGAACCATCTGGACTGGAGTCCAGAATGGCCTTGGATTGCGCTTGTCTGCCTTTATGGCCCAGCAGCGATCCTTGATGCCCGGTTCTGCCGGGTCATCTGTTCAGACCACTGGGGCTCGACCTCGGACATCCCTGGATGTCGACCTGATCCTTGAGCGCCATCGGTCTCGATTCTCTACATCGGTCTGGATCCCAGTCCCGATCCTCGGGACCGAGATCATCTTCTATGAGTGGCCACGGCTCTGCCTGCAGATCCTCTGAGGGGCATGGACAGTCTGGCTCAGGGCCTGATCTTGCATCCTGATCTGGCCTAGACTCCTCCACAGACTACAAGTCAGATTGGGAGACCAAGGGCAAGGAATCACAAGACACCCGTCGCCACCGCGACATGCCCTCAGACCCGTCTCCCTTCAAGACTCTTTGCCATTCCCTGCCCAAGAATATGGCCTTCCTGGACTTCATGCGGGATATGTTAAAGGAGCTATCATTTGACCCAGAGTTGGAGGAGAACCCTTGCATGGAGGACCTCGAGATTCTCCAGTATGAGGCCCGTCCGAAGGAGGCACTTACAGTGCCTGTCACTCCGATCCTGGAATAGCTGCTCCTTCATATATGGAGAAACACGAGCATTGGTGCCCATCATGAGCAGACGGTTGGAATCAATGTATTGGGTCCGCCAGAGCCTGGGCTTCCAGAAAGCACTACGGCTGCATAACTCCATGGTGGTGAAGTCAGCCATGCGTCGGCTCAAGAGCCAGAAGACGCACTCCTTGGTGCCACTGGGTAGGGAGGTCCGCATCCTGGACGCCCTGAAGAGGAAATGCTACCAGGGCTCGATGCTCATTGGCCGGATCCAGGCATACAAGCTCTGTACATGGGCATGTACTTGAGAGACCTGCCGAAGGAACTTGCCGGGTTCTTGGCTGGTCTCTCTGAGGAACCCTCCAGCAGTTCTGGAGCCTGTCCTTTGCCATTAATTGCTTCAAATTCATGACTCGAGTAGTCTGCTTCGAGTCGGCGGCTAGAGTAGCCGTGGTCGGCATTGATGCCCGATGCCAGGCTTGGCTACAGTCTTCCAATCTGGAGCAATGGGTTCAGGACAAATTGGTCGACGTCCTCTACCAAGGAGAGAACCTCTTTGGCAAACCCATGACAGATAAGGCAGCGGAATTGGAGTCAGAGTTCCTGACGAGGACTAAACTCTCCAAGAAGACCGCTACCCTTCCCCGACGGAAGGCCCTGACTTAAAAGCCCCTTTATTTATTTTAACTATATTTATTCTATGGCAATCAGGTCAAAGCGGTTTCCATAGAACAAAACATTATACATTATCCCCTTACTCGAGAAAGGGAAGAACTTACAGAAACTACCCACAGTATCGGGCCATCCCAGTTCCCCAACAAGGTCAGCTGGGTAAGGGACAAGGGCATGGCCCTCGTAAACAAAAATCTCCCAAAACCCAGGCACTGGATCCGGCACAGCCTGGTTGGAGTTTTTGACTCCTTAGGCATAGCTTCTCCACCCCCTAGAGGCCAGCAGCCCATAGAGGGGGATGTCTGATCTTGTTTGCCCACTGGTGGCCAGCCATCACCACCAACACTTGGGCACTACAGGTAGTCGGGGAAGGTTACCTCCTCCATCTGAAGCAGGCTCCCTCCTCCATTCTTCCCGGGAGAGCCCTCCAGGACTCCCCTCCACCAGACCTTGCTACTGCAGGAGCTCACAGGCCTTTTCAAGGACAAGGTAGTAGAACTTGTAACCCCACACTTCTGGGGCTAGAGATTCTACTCCCGGTACTTCCTTGTATCATAAAGAACAGGGGGGGCCTAAGGCCCACCCTGGACCTGTAGGACCTGAACAGGTTCCTGGTGAGAGAAGTTCAACATGCTCTTCCTCTGGATGTTGCTGCTATACCTCCAGCAACGAGACTGACTATGCTCCGTGGACTTAAAGGATGTGTACACACACATCCTCATCCATCCCAACCACAGGCAATACCTCAGGTTTGTGGTAGGTGGCGGCCACTACCAATACAGGGTGCTATCCTTTGGCCTGGCCTCTACCCCAAGGATCTTCACCAAGTGCTCAGCAGTGGTCACGGCACACCTCTGCCTCCAAGGAGCCTTCGTCTTCCCCTATCTGGATGACTGGCTCATCAGAGGAGGCTTGACTGCTGAGGTGCAGCAGGCCACAACCCACACCATTAGCGTCCTACAACACCTGGGGTTTGTCATAAACCACCCCAAGTCCCATCTCCTCCCGACACAGTTTCTGGAGTTCATATGAGCCCAGCTGCATACCCTTCAGGCCAGAGCATTCCTACTCCAGGACAGGATCAACTGCCTCAGAGCACTGGTTGCGGACGTGCAACGCAGATGCACCATGTCTGCTTGCCTCCTTCTACTCCTGCTGGGCCACGTGGCATCCATGGTCCATGTCAACCCAGCTGCCTGCCTCCACATGAGAGCAACCCAATGATGTCTCCACTCTGTGGATTCAGGCCAATAGACAGCAGCGGGACAGGGTGACGACCCATCAACCTGTGGACTCCCTCAGCTGGTAGCAGGTACCGCAGTGCCTCCAGGCAGGGATACCCTTCCAGGCTCCCGATTCCCCAGATGGTTCTCACTATGGACACCTCCCTACTGGGCTGAGGGACTCATTGTGAAGATCTCTGCACCTAGGGCAGCTGATCCCAGTCAAGAGAGCCAACTCCAGATCAATCTGCAAGAGCTTCGGGCCATATTTCTGGTCCTCCGAGCCTTCTGCCACCGCTTGCAACACCACTCGGTGCTCGTTCAAACAGACAATCAGGTGGTGATGTTCTATGTGAATAAGTAAGGAGGCACATGGTCCTATGCCCTCTTTCAGGAGGTGGTGTCTCTCTGCTCCTTTGCGCACTGCAGTGGGATGCTTCTGCGGGCAGTGTATCTTCTGGGTGAGCTCAACGCCCTAGCAGACAAGCTGAGCAGGGTCCTCCAGCCGCACATGTGGTGGCTGGACCCCAGGGGTAGCCTCTTGGCTCTTCCAGCTCTGGGGAGTTTCCCTGATGGACCTCTTCATAAGCCCAACCAACTCTCAGCTGTCCCGATTCTGCTCCTGCCAACCGCACCCCTCACTGGTAGCAGCGGATGCATTCCTCATTCCGTCGACCGAGGGACTGCTCTATGCCTTTCTGCCTTGGTCACTGATAGCCAAGACCCTGTTCAAGGCTCAGCACAATGTGGCATTGCTGATATTAATTGCCCCCGGTGGCCCAGGCAGCAACTCCTATGAAGAAAGGCTAAAAAGGTTAGGGCTCTTTAACCTGTAAAAGAGACGGCTGAGGGGAGATATGATTGAAGTCTATAAATTAATGAATGGAGTGGAACGGGTAAACGTAGATCGATTGTTTACGTTATCAGAATATAGAAAGACTAGGGGACATACAATGAAGCTACAGGGTAAACTATTTAAGACTAATAAAAGAAAATATTTTTTCACTCAATATGTAATCAAACTCTGGAATTCGTTACCGGAGGATGTAGTAAAGGCTGTTAGTGTAGCTGGGTTTAAAAAAGGTTTGGACAAGTTCCTGGAGGAAAGGTCCATAAACCATTATTAAGAAGGGACCCAGGATATCAATGCTTGACCCAGTTACAAGCATTGCGGAACCTGAGTCTTTTGGGGAAACTGCTAGGTACGTATGACCTAGATTGGCCACTGTTGGAAACAGGATACTGGATTTGATGGACCTTGGTCTGACCCAGTATGGCATATCTTATGTTCTTATGTAATGGTTCCTGCTGCTCCTCCACTTGTCCATGGTGACCCCAGTCCCCCTGGGGGAGTGCCCCGAGGCTACTGTCACAGGAGGAGGGCTCCCTCCTACACTCCAATGTGGGGTCGCTGTCGCTAATGGCTTGGCTGCTGAAAGGATAGCTCTGGCCCCATTCAACCTTTCAGGAGAGGTAGGTCCTCCTGGCCTCCTGCAGGGTCTCCACGAGATGGGCCTATGCCTTCAGTTGGTTCAGTGTGGTACAAGGAATGGCAAGTCAATCTGTTCTCGTGCTCTGTGGAGCTTGTACTGCAATATTTGCTCCATCTGTCACTGGCAGGACTGAAGTCCAACTTGGTCAGGCTGCACCTGAGTTTTCTAGTGCCGCATAACCACCTTATTGAGGGCAAGTCCCTCTCTGTCTAACCTCTCATGACCAGCTTCTTGCGGGGCCTCCTGCTATCCAAGCCCCCCCATTCACTCTCCAGCAGCAGAGTGGGACATCATTGTGGTGCTATCCAAGCTCACTGGACCACCGTTCGAGCCTCTGGCTACCTGCCACCTGCACTTCCTCTCATGTAAGGTCATCTTATAGTGGTGCTCATGTTCGCTCGCAGGGTCAGCGAGCTTCAGGTGCTAGTGGCGGATCCACTGTACACAAGGTTCTATAACAGGGTGGTGCTCCGCAGGCACCCCAAGTTTCTTCCTTAAGTGGTATGCCCATTCCACCTCATTCAGGAGGTGGTGCTCCCCACTTTCTTTCCGCAGACTCGCACTAGCTGGGCTCAGACTGTACTTTATACCCTACATTGTAAGAGGGCCTTGTCCTTCTACCTTCAATGTACCCAGGCCAGCTTTTCATCTCCTATGACCCCAGTCGACTGGAGCAAGCAGTGACCAAGCAAACTCTGTCCACTTGGGTGGCAGACTGCATTGCCCTTGCCTATGAGCAGGCTGGGCTTTTGCTGGAACTCCGGGTCTCGGCGCACAGTGTCAGGGACATGGCGGCATCTGTGGCAGATTTGCATTCTGCTCCTCTGACATCTGCCGGGCCACCAGCTGGTCTTCAGTCCACACCTTTGCAGCTCATTACTGTTTGGAGAGAGAGTCTTAATTGGACAGTGCTTTTGGCCAGGCCGTACTCCGTCATCTGTTCAGGGTGTAGGCAACTCCTTCCCTCCGGCCCTTCTGTGTTCAGGCTACCAGAGTGCTGGTTCTCACTGGACACTTGAGTCTCTTGTCTGTCTCCTTAAGACTCACTCGCTGCTGCTCATGGCTCACCTGTGGCATTTCTCCAGGTTTTTGGTAACCTGTAGCTAGGGAGTCCCATTTGTGAGGACTGACTTCTTGCTTGTTCCCAGAGAAAGTGTAGTTACCCACCTGTAACAGGTGTTCTCCAGGTACAGCAGGAATCAGTTCTCACAACCCTCCCCCCTCCTCATGGAGTTGCTTCTTTATCATTTTTGCCTTCTTTAGCTATGTCATTGATGGAGGCAAGATGGCACCCTTGCACTAGAAGGGGGCTATGCATGCGTGGTGCATCTCTCAAAGGCTTTCTTTGAAAGCTGGGGAGAAGCTTCTGCGCAGGGCTCCATTGGCATCTGCGTCACCCATATGTGAGGACTGATTCCTACTGTCCCCGGAGAACACCTGTTACAGGTGTGTAACTATGCTGTCCCTTCAATCAATTACGCTAAATTAGTGCAGAAATGCTGGATTGTAGGGCACCCTCACCACATATGAAAAAATACCTTCTCATCTCACGAGCCCTCCAGCACTTCAGGTTATACTTCATACACACCTTGCTAAGCCTTAAGAGGCCCCAATAAGCCAGATTTTAAAAGTTTTTGTAACAGTTTTCTATTAGTGTGACAGAGAGAACTTAGCTGTATCTTGAAAAATTTCCTCCACGTCTTATCCCATGGTCCCCAAATCAGATTCTCAGTTCTTTAAATGTTTAATGTCCTCTTTACTTTGTGGGTCAGTGTTTTATACAAAGATGAAAGAAGACCTTTCGTACCCACATGAGAGAACCATATAGTTCTTTAAAGGGAGTTAGTATCTCCAGGAACAAGCAGGAATGAGTCTTCACATATGGGTATCGTCGGTACCGACGGAGCCTGCGCGGGAACGCTCCCCAGCGTCCAGTAAGAAAGCTTTTGGGAGCATCCCACAGTGCCTGCACGCTGCCTTCCCGCCTTTCCCAACCGCCTCTCTCCAGTTCTTCTTTTCCGCGGAGCCAGTAGGTCGTGTTCCTGTCACCACTGAAGAATTTCTTTATTTTTTTCTAGTTCTTTGGTCTTGCGTCTGCCTTCTTCGACGTCGGACCGGTACCGCCGGTCTTTTCTTTCTTTCTTCTTAAAAAAAAAAAAAACCAAACTACCGTTTCCCACTTCTGTGCAATTTTGTTCTTCGGCCTTAGGCCTAGAAAATATTTTCCTCATGGAAAAGCCCGTCTCCAGGTTTAAAAAGTGCACGAAGTGTAGCGGTACTATTTCTGTCACCGACACCCATGACTGGTGTCTAAAATGTTTGGGTCCTGACCATTCCATCGCGGATTGTGCGTCCTGTTCCATGATGTCTAAAAGAGGTCGACAGACCGAGCGGCTAAGCTCAGTACCCTGTTTCCCTCTGATGCAGCTTCGGTGGCATCGACGTCTTCCAGGGCTGCTTCTTCCTCTCATGGATCTCAGGTAACCAAACATAAGTCCAGCCGGTCCTCGAAGGGTAGATCTCCCTCTAAGCATCGAGATGCCTCCGGGCTTGCCCTCGAGGATTCTACACCGGCAAAATTACCCCGGCAGGAAGCCCCGGCTTCCAAAGCTTCATCTATGGGGTCACAGGTTGACATCGATGGCGTGGCCTCGACCGATCACCTGTTGCCATGTTCTGGGGTACCGGTGGTTTCCACTGGTATCGACATCCAGACATTGGTGGTGTCGATGGATCAGAATATTCTGACCATGCAGCGTGCCATTACGGCATTCATACAGGCTGCGACGCCTCCGGTACCGCAACAAACTCAGTTGTCGGTACCGGCACCGGCACTGATATTGGTTCCGGTACCGGGACCGCTTGCATCGACATCAGCTTTGGTGTTGACTGCAGCGGTACCCTGTTCTATGATGCCCATCGGTCGATACTACTCGGTACGCGTTTCGGGCTCTGCAGGAGCATCCAGACAGGCGATACTTCGATTCCTCTGAGGACTCTGATGAATCAGAGGCTTCTGTCGAAGCATTGGTACTCCTTCCTCAGGAGCCGCCTTCTCCAAAAAGGAGAATGTCTCCTCCAGAAGACTTGTCTTTCCAAGACTTCATTAGGGAAGTGGCCAGGGGCCTCTCCATTTCTGTGGCCCCTGAGTCAGAGCCTAGAGCCAAACAATTGGATATTTTACAATATCCTAAGGCTCCTAAGGAGGCAGCAACCCTTACAACAGATGCCTCTCCAAAGGGTTGGGGAGCTCATCTACAAGACCTCTCCACCCAAGGCATCTGGTCTCCACAGGAGACTTCTCTACATATCAACCTCTTGGAGCTCAGAGCAATTTTTCTAGCTCTCAGAGTCTTCCACACCCTGCTCAGCTGCAAGACAGTTCTCATCCACACAGACAACCAAGTAGCCATGTTCTCTGTGAACAAGCAGGGCGGGACTGGCTCTCTGTCGCTTTGCAACGAAGCTTTGAGATTGTGGGTCTTTGCCAGAGAGCATCAAATTCATCTTCTGGCAGTATATCTTCCAGACGTTCAAAACTCTTGGGCAGACAAACTCAGTCGAGTTCTGCTTCCACACGAGTGGTCCCTCCATATGGACCAGATAGCCAGAATCTTTCAGATTTGGGGAACCCCGGACATAGACCTCTTTGCAAGTCCGTGGAATGCAAACTTCCCCGGTTGTGTTCCAGAATTCCGTGTCAGGGAGTTCAGGCCAAGGATGCCTTCCTCCTTCACTGGTGTCAAGGCTTCCTTTACGCCTTTCCACCCATTCCCCTAATTCCCAAAACTCTCTTCAAGCTTCAGAGAGATCGAGGGTCTATGATCCTCATAGCACCACGTTGGCCACGCCAAGTGTGGTACCCTCTACTTCTGCATCTCTCTCAAGCTCCTTCCCTGGACTTGGGATCTGCTCCAGACCTCCTGTCCCAGGAGGAGGGAACGTTATGGCATCCAAATCCCCAGTCTCTCCATCTCAGGGCCTGGTTGCTGAAGGCCTAGACCTTCAAGATTTGCATCTTTCTCAGCAGGTGAAGGATATCCTTCATGCTTCCAGAAAGCCTTCCACTAGACGTTCCTATGCTTTCAAATGGAAAAGGTTTACCATTTGGTGTGCAAAGAAGGGTCTTAACCCCCTTGCAATACCTCTGAATTCTTTACTAGAGTATTTGCTGCATTTATCCCATGCAGGCCTTAAAACGAATTCAGTAAGAGTCCATTTGAGTGCTATTTCAGCATCCCTCAAGCCTCTCAATGGACAGCCTATTTCCTCTCATCCTCTTACTGCAAGATTCATGAGAGGCCTTCTTTTAACTAAACCTCCCATTAGACCACCTCCAGTGGCATGGGATTTGAATCTAGTTCTTGGTCAGCTTATGAAGCCACCCTTTGAACCCTTAGCCACTACCTCCTTGAAATTCCTTTCCTGGAAGGTTATTTTTCTCATTGCAGTCACCTCAGCTCGCCGCATCAGTGAGCTGCAAGCCTTGGTGGCTAATCCTCCTTATACAAGGTTCCATCATGACAAGGTAGTCCTCAGGACCAATCCACACTTTATGCCTAAAGTGGTCTCGCCTTTTCATCTGAACCAAGAGGTGTATTTACCTGTCGTTTTTCCAGGACCTCATGCATCAAGTGCAGAGAGGAATCTCCATACCCTGGATTGTAAGAGAGCGCTCACTTTTTACTTACAAAGGACACAGCAACATAGAAAGTCCTCTCAACTCTTTGTTGCTTTTGATCCTTCTCATTTAGGACTTCTAGTCTCTAAGAGAACACTGTCAAATTGGATTGCTCAGTGTATTTCTTTCGCCTACCAGAGTAAGAACCTTTCTCTGGAGGGCCATGTCACAGCTCACAATGTGAGAGCCATGGCAGCCTCAATGGCTCATCTAAATTCTGTGTCCATTGACCAAATCTGTCGAGCGGCCACCTGGGCCTCGGTTCATACCTTTACAGCCCATTACTGCTTGGACAAGGACTCCCGCCGGGATGCCTTGTTTGGTCAGGCTGTTCTCAAACACCTGTTCCATACCTAATCAACTCCTACCCCCCATCCCTGGTTGGATGCCCGAGATCCATAGGGGAATGTAGAGCCCTTCTCAGGGACTCACAACCTTGGATCTCCCTGGCATCTCCAGCTGGGGAGTCCCCCATATGTGAAGACTCATTCCTGCTTGTTCTTGGAGATAGCACAGTTACTTACCTGTAACAGGTGATCTCTGGGAACAGCAGGAATAAGTCTTCACAACCCACCCACCTCTCCTAGGAGTTGTATCTCTCTATCTTTCCTTTCCTCTCTTTCTCTCTCAGCTTTAAAACTCGAACTGGAGAGAAGCGGTTGGGAAAGGCGGGAAGGCAGCGCGCAGGCGCTGTGGGATGCTCCCAAAAGCTTTCTTACTGGACGCTGGGGAGCGTTCCCGCGCAGGCTTCGTCGGTACCGACGATACCCATATGTGAAGACTTATTCCTGCTGTTCCCAGAGATCACCTGTTACAGGTAAGTAACTGTGCTTTCTCTACTCACGTTGAACAAGGTGTTGTACAAAATTTCTCAGCCATATATAGAAAAAATGATCAGCCTCTCTTAAATGGTATTGCGCTCTTAAATCTTTGACCCAGTTATACCAGTGTGTTGGTGTACCATTGGACCTATAACTATTAAAACTTTCTCCTGCCATCTTATGAACTGCTCATAAATTAACCCAGGTGATAATTCCTTATTAAATGTGATTGGAGTATGTGAAAGGATTTCCTATTTCTAAAAAAAGTTTCCCTTAATCCATCCTATATCTGAAGTGTGAAACTAACGAGTTATACCTTTTCTCACCTTTCCATATCCCTCTTGACCATATTTTTAACACTAGAACTGTCTGTTCCTACCCCTCCTCCTTCATTCTGTCTCACTGCTTCCCTCTACTCCATGAGTATCCTTAATTGTGCTGTGTCATAATATGTTTTTAAATGGGGGACTCCTCCCTTTTCAGCAAGTTCATAAACGTTTGGGTGATTGTAGGTGGTTGTTTTCTCCAAATAAAGTCAAATACTTTCTTTTGTGAGGCCTTGAGCACTTTTGTTGCCACTTCAGTGGGCAATTCTGTAACAAAAAATATCAACTGGGGCCAGAATATTCATTTTAACAATGGCTTTCCATCCTAGCCATGATAATGTGAGCCTATCCCAATGCTCTAAATCTTTTTGTAAACTTCTGTACAAGGGGATCATAATTTAAATGATGTATGTAGCATATTCAATTCCTTTTCTATTTTAACTCCTAATATTTAATGTAGTCAAGGGCACAGCAAAATCGAAAAGCACTCTCTAATCTATCATTCAAATCCCAACTTGTTTATATTTTGAGTACCTCTGATTTTATCTCTCAAAAGGTGACTATATTCTTGAATCTCCTGTAGTTTGGACTGGTTACCAGTGTTATAGGATGACTAATGGTGTATATGATGGCATAAGCATAAAGAGCAATTTTGTAGGGCCCCTCCTCCCCCCAGTTCTCTTTATATATCCTCATTCATCCTCACACTTGCTGCCACTGACTGTATTACAAGAGCAGTCCACTCAATGAAGTGATCCACTAATAGTCCAAAAAAACCTATATCAAAATACTCCAGCAAATTTTGAACTTATAGGAGAAGTCCTCTATCCTCAGAAAATATTTATTGGGTTACCTTTGACCAAATGGTCTATAACAAGTCCATATAGTACATCTGTAACCTCTTTTAGTCTTATATAATGATATGCAAAAAGACTTCAGAATGAGTAAAGGTTTAGCCTATTCAGCTGATATGGCTGCCAACTAATGCGTGATTGATGCCATAAACAATTAGAAAGAAAAAAAACAAAATAAAATATGGTTCTATGTTTCAGATTGTCCACAACTACTAATCCTGCATCAAGTTAATACCAATAATTTAAATCCAGAGTCCAAGTAAATGGATCAGTGAGCCATAGTTCAAAGGATAGTTATTCACATTTTCATGGGTAATGCTTTGTCAAAATATGTCATCTTTACCTTAGACCCTATGGATTTAATGTATACTTATGCCTCGGAAGAAAGGCCTGGCAATCTACTTCCAGTGACACTGCCAAGAAAACCCAGGAGCTTCTGGGTCGCCAGGAGTCAGGACTGACTTGAAGGCACACATTGCATTGCATACCATATTACCTTTTGAAGTGATGATCTTGCCAAATGCTGCACATTATAAAAATCCAGTCTCCAACCTTAAGATTGTTACTATACCAAATCTTCAGAAATGCTTACCCTTGGCGCTTTCTTACCATCATGTTGAGCTGTTACAACTTTTGCATCTGCTACTTCCTTTTTAATTAAAGGCATATGCATCTATTTATATTTTTGCTTCATATCTGCCCTTTTTCCTTCATTTAATCATTAGGTACCTACTTTAATAATGAATATTTTATACATAACTTGAAATAGAATACTATATGATTCAGAACAATGAAGTCCACTCAATAGATGAATTCAATCCCACCGGGGTAATAGAATTTAGGTGACAAATTCATCATGGCTCATGATAATTCAGTCTCTTAGCTCAGTCACCTCCCCTCTAATGTACTGGAACAAAATCCAAAACTCGCTATTTGAGGTCCAAAAAAGTATGTTGACAATCCAGACAATGTGCTACCAATGGAGCAGTCCTATTCTGTCTCTTCAGTCGGGATTTATGCTCCGTTAGTCGTACCTTAAAAGGTCGACTAGTATGGCCAATATAAATCTTGGGACAAGGGCATACAATCACATACACAGTGTATGATGACAGACATGTAGTCCAATAGTGAGATTCACAGATTTTGTAATGTTTAGGATATTCCCAACTGAATCCCTCAATTGTTTAATCAGTAATTGCATGTCTGACATCTTTAGTGTCCACGCTATGATTGTTCAATGGGATAGTCAACAGGAGTCGCTCCTCTCACTACCCAGCCCACCAAATTCTTATCCCTAGTTTAAAAAAAAGGAATTTTCATCAAAGGCAGGCTGAGTGGAAAGTATTGGCCAATGTTGCTAAAGCTCCCTAATTTTAGTGGCTTTTAATGAATGAATATGGCAGGATTGGTAGTTGATAAGCAATACAATGTAGCCCTAGTCTTACAAGGCTCAACAACAAATAAACTTTATGATCATTGAAACCCACTGTTAATTTAACCAAAAGCAGTGTGTCCCTTGGGGAAACTGCTAGGTACATATGACCTAGATTGGCCACTGTTGGAAACAGAATACTGGGCTTGATGGACCTTGATCTGACCCAGTATGGCATATCTTATGTTCTTATGTTCTTATGACTACTTAAATAAAACAATTATGTCTTTAAAGTAGTCATATTGCTTTTGGATAAATTAACAGTGGGTTTCAACAATTATAAAGTTTGTTGTTGAGCCTTGTAAGGCTAGGACTACATTGTGTTTCAACTTATTTTGTGGTATTTGTAGTCTTGTGGTTATTGTCTATTAAGATTGGTAAATGTGCACAGTCCGAAACATCGTACTATGTTATTTTGTTTTGTTTATTTTTTCTTTTTGATTGTTTATAGCATCAATCACTGATTGGTTTGCTGCCATATCAGCTGAAGACTAATATTTCACCATTCTGAAGCCTTTTTTTGCATTGTATCATTATATAAGAATAAAGACTTATAGATGTACCATATGGACCCACATTGTTATAGATCTTTTGGTCAAAGATAACATGACAAATATTTCTTGGGATAGAGGACTTCTCCAAGTTTAAAATTTGTTGGAGTATTTTGGTCTCTTACAAGAACAAACAGAAATGGTGAAAGGGGGACCCCCCCCCCTGTCTAGTCCCTCTCTCCAGATTAAACTCCATTATACAAGCCTTTAGTGACTCATATAGTGCTTAAACCCACCAAAGGAATTTCTCACTGAGCCCACTCTGAAACACAAACTTCCACTCAATATGATAGAATGCCTTTTCAGCATCCACAGTCAAAAATTACAATGTTAGGTTCCCCACCTGCTCTCTCTTAATGAGTGAGCATTTTACGGATGTTATCATTAGCCTGTCTACCCGGTATAAACCCAGATTGGCTTTCTTATCAACTTCGGTATCATGGTCTTTAGCATATTAACTAAAATATTAGCCAATAATTAATCATATTTAGTAATCGCGGAAATAGGGTGGTATGAATCATGCACACTCATTTGTACCCAGTTTGAGTATGATTAATGCTAGCAGAGTATAGAGAATTTAGGACATCCTCCCCAAGGAAAATAACATCAAATAGCTTCACTAGAGACCCCTAGCAGTACTCCTTGAAATTTCCTGGAGATTTACTCTCCTTAAGAACTTTGATTGCATTAAAAATTTCAATATTAGAGATGTCTTTGTCCAAAATGTCAATTTCCTCCTCTTCCGACCATGGGTGATAGGCAGTCCCTTAGGTATTGGCTCATCACCTTACTGCTTACTCGCACCCCACCCATGTATAAATGCTTCTAGGCAGGGCCAGCCCAATCACTGCGCAAGCAAGGTGGTCATCTAGAGAAGAATCTTCTGGTGGGGGAGGGGGGATATAGCAATGAGAATCTACAATCGAAGCAAAGCAATGGGTCCTGGCAGCCATATAGACTCTGAGTAATCAGTGCGTACTTTTACCTGCAGGAAGAACGGACAAAATGTAAATGTCCATTTACCCTAGTGTGTTTTTTTTTTTCTTTTTTAAATCTCCTTCATGTATATATTAAAGTGTGATGTCCAAATATGCATTTTTATAGGATTGTAATTGGAGGATTGGTGTTGAGATGATTGCAATTGAGTTTAATAATGAAAAACTTGGGGAACCTTTGGTTCTAAAAGCTAATTGCAAGGAGGCACAAGGTTGAAGTTTTGCCTAGGGCGCCTAAAAACCTTTGCATTGGCCTTGCTTCTAGAATTCCTAGAACAGCTCTCAAATTTCATTATTGTGAAACGTATTTATTTGATATTTATCCTGTCCTTTTAAATTGCTTAGGGCAGGTTACAAAATTACATACATAATAAAAAAATGACACAGACTGTGACAATACCTCCTCATAACACATATCTACTCTTCATAAAAATGATAATATAGGATATTACTTAATTTACAAGTTCTTACAATGCCTTCATATCTCAGAAAAAGGTATGTTTTTATTTCCTTCTGAAAACATAAGAGATTATCCATAGAACAGTAAATTTTTGGTATTCCATTCCATAGTAGTGGCAAAGAACATGAATAAGCATTACGACATGCACAGTTAAGATGAAAATGTTTGCAAGAGGAAACTACTAACAAACAATCTGATTGAAACTTCAGTATACCAGCCCTATTTTGCATCTTGAGGTTTTGCTGTTGGTGTATTCTGATTTTTAACTTACAGGCCCACAGCCTACTGGCTGTGTTATAATATAAGAATTGCCATACTGAGTCAGACCAAAGGCCCATCAAGCGCAGTGTCCTGATTCTGATAATGGCTAATCCAGGTCACAAGTACCTGCCATATCCGAAAGGTTGCCAGTTCCATACTGTTTATTCCCAGGAATAAGCAGTGATTTTCCCTTGGACTACCTTAATAATGGTTTATAGACTTTTTCTCCAGGGATTTGTCTAAACCTTTTTTAAACCCAGATGCACTATCTGTTTTTACCACATTCTCCAGCATTGAGTTCCAAAGATTAATTACACAGGTACACTAAAAAAATTTTTTTTTTAAACTGCCTCTAATGTTTCGATTGATTTTTACGTTTTTTGGTGCGCTGAATCCAAATCTGGTAACCAATTTGCTCCATCACGTACAGATTTTTTGCTACATTGGGTTAGCAGTTTGAGGTGAACGTTTCAGATTGAGTGCGATCGAGATAAGTTTCTTGGATGAATTCTTTATACTAATTGTTTAGTAGTTATTCAAATAAGAATAAAGAAAATTGTAACAAGGCAGCACATAAGAATAGAGTAATGTCAACAAAACACACTGTGATGGTAGCAAAATTGTCTGCACTTAAAACAGCCACATACATGTGCACAAACATTGAGCATATAAGAGCGAGGTTAGACACAAAGCAAAGCAAAGAAATGTGCAAAAAATGTTGTACAGGTATGTATGTAAGAATAGAAAACGCAAACCGCACCATTGCAATACATGAAGACAAACACCCGATGGTGTGAAAATAAAATTCTAATAAATGAGATCCGACACTGTGGTAATAACTAGCAAATTTTTATTTCAAAGTTTAGTAGAAACACGATATTTGTCAACACAGTTTAGATTTTAAAGTCATTCTTGGGTCAATCAATCTCCTGGTGGGCCTGTTTCTTCTTCCCCCGAATGCTTCTCTTGGTGCGCTGCTTGGCGTATTTTTCATCTGGGGTTTCCCGCAGCAGCAACCAGCAGAAATCAGCCATCATAGTGGTGTTCCATCTTCCTTGGTACCTTCTCTCTGCGTCCTTGATGTCCTGGTGAAACCTTTCACCTTGTTCTTCACTGTACGCCCCCAAGTTTTCGGGAAAGTAGTTCACATGGGAGTGCAAGAAATGGACTTTCAGGCTCATGTTACAGCCTTGTTCTTTGAAGGCATTGAGCATCCTGGCAACAATATCCTTATAGTTCTCATCCTGCCTGTTCCCCAAGAATTTGAGAACAACATCCTTGAAGGAATCCCAGGCTTCTTTTTCCTTCTCAGACATCGTTTCAGCGAATGCTCCATCTGAAATGAGTTTCCTTATATCAGGGCCAACAAACACTCCTTCCTTTAGCTTTGCTTCAGAAAGTCGGGGGAACTTTGAGCCAAGGTACCAAAAGCACTCACCATCTTTTGGAAGGGACTTGATGAATTGCTTAATGAGACCCAACTTAATGTGGAGAGGTGGTAATAGAATTTTATCACGAGGTACCAAGCTCTCATGAAGAACATTTTTCTCACCGGGTCTCAAATACTCCCGAATTGGCCAGTCTTTTTTCCCCCAGTGTAGGTCGCAGGCCTGGCTATCCCACAAGCAAAGGAAGCAGGGATATCTGGTGAAACCGGATTGCTGCCCTAATAGCATGGATAGAATTTTAAAGTCTCCACAAATCATCCACTTATGCTCATCATAACGAATCTTCTGAAGAATCAGGGCCAAATTCTCGTATTTTTCTTGGAGAATAACAGAGTGAGCAATAGGAACTGAAGCGAATGTGTTGCCATTATGAAGAAGAACACCTTTTATGCTGTCTTTTGACGAATCAATGAACAGCCGCCATTCAGCAGGATCATACTTGAGTTTAAACTTTTCCATCACTCCGTATATATCGTTGCAAAATACCAAATCTTCCTGTTTGCTGAAATACTTCAAAAATTGTTTCTCGCGGTTGCGGTACCAATAAAAAGTTGTTCCTGGTGACAATAGATTTTTCTGTTTAAGCCGAGAACCTAGCAGTTGGGCAGCATCTTTTGGGAGTCCTAAATCCCGGACTAAATCATTCAATTCAGCTTGAGAGAAAAGTTCAGGTTTCGGATCTGGTTCAGTTTCAAACTCGGAAGTACTGGAGTCATCGGGAAAAGCCATCTGATGAGTCTCATCATGATCAGAACCGTCCACACAAATATGATCCAAAGATTTTGGTGGTTCAGGCACAGGTACTTCGTTGCTATGA
The DNA here is from genome assembly GCA_033557465.1 of Ichthyophis bannanicus. Classification (NCBI taxonomy): domain Eukaryota; kingdom Metazoa; phylum Chordata; class Amphibia; order Gymnophiona; family Ichthyophiidae; genus Ichthyophis; species Ichthyophis bannanicus. The sequence goes on from CM066038.1 coordinate 353,291,940, forward strand.
GGCATAGGCCTAATTGCTGAGGGAAGGTTGGGGTAACTTATTACGTTCTTATTTTTTAAGTTGTATCCCTTCACAATGCAAGAGCAAAAATAGCAGTCACTGCTGTGGTCTCTTTGTTCACGCCACATCATAGGTATTCCGAAACGAAATGCTTGTTTTTTACCTTTTATCCATAAGCGTAGATCTTCCTCACATGTCTTGCACACTTTGTGAGGAGCCCACGGTTTGTCTTGATCGCCTAACTTCAAACCGAAATAGGCGAAATATACTTTTTTAATAAATGCAGAAATGTTCCTCTGCCGCTTTTTCACGGTATATTCCCCACAAATAAAACAAAAACTGTCCGGAGAGTTGACGCAACCTCTGGCTCTGTGAGCCATCACAAATACACAGCACTGCAAACTACAACTGTAGTGAACCACTTCGGAATAAAGCTGGATTACGACTGAGCAAATAAAAGGTAATAATGAACTTGCAAGAAACTGAAATTTGACAGGAACGTTCATGTCGCAACCACCGTGTTTGAGCGAGCGAACGAGGCGAGGCGAACAGGAAAGAACATGCGCCAGCGCGAGTACTGGATTTAGCCCCCCGCCTCCCAATTGTCCTGTTAATGTATAAAATGAATACAAAACACTCTAAAATATCATGAGGGAGTGTTTCTAGTTAGTTAACCATTACAACCTCTATTTTGGGCCAAGAAAATAAACTGCAGTCGGCTAAAAAGAAATTATGTGAACATTCCTTATATGGGTAAGAAATCTAATTTTGCAAGAAAACGTGATGTGATGGAACATTTTGGCTATTTTTCCTGGATTCAGCACCCCAAAATCTATAGGAATCAGTTGCAAAACTGGAGGCAGTTTTTTGGTAGTGTACCTGTGTTATACATTGAGAGAGAATATTTTCTCATCTCCAGGAACAAGCAGGAATGCAGTCTTCACATATGGTGTATCGTTGGTACCGACGGAGCCCGTGCGGGAACGCTCCCCAGCGTCCAATAGGAACGCTTTTGGGAGCATCCCACAGTGCATGCGTGCTGCCTTCCCGCCTCTGTACCTCTCTCACTTCAGTTCTTTGTTTTCCGTGGAGCTGACAAGACGTGTACCCTGTCACCGCAGAAAATTTATTTTTATTTTTTTGTGTTTTTGTCGCGTCTGCCTTTATTCGACGCCTACCGGTACTGCCGGTTCTTCTTTCTTTTAAAAAAAAACCAAAAAAACCCCCCTTGTATTTTCTTCAGGGGTTTTTCCCCTGTTTCTGGTGCTAGATGCCATTTTGGGCACTAGGCCCACTTTTCTTCAGACATGGAGAAACCAGCTAGTGGTTTCAAAAAATGCTCAAAGTGTGGCTTTACCATTTCCGTCACCGACACCCATGAGTGGTTTCTAAAATGTTTAGGTCCTGAACGTTGTCCAACGGAGTGTCTCCTGCACGAGGATGACCAAAAGGGGCCTGCAGAATAGAGCTGCAAAATGCGGTAACCTTTTTGCCGCGGATACGATGTCATTTGCATTGACGTCTTCCAGGGCTTCATCTTCCTCCCATGGATCTCAGGTAACTAAACTTAAGTCTTCTAAGACTGGCCAGTCCTCGAAGGGTAAACCTCTTTCAAAGTATCGAGATGCCACTGGCGTTGCCCTCGAGGATAGTTCACCGGCAAAACAGCCCTGGCGGGAGTCTTCGGGCTCCAAAGCATTAACGTGGCTCCAGGATGTTCCAGAGGCTTCCACCTCTGCAGAACTACTGGTACCATGTTCTGGGGTCGTAGCTGCTTCCACCAGTACCAACACCCAGGCATCGGCAGGAGTGATGGATAAAAGAATCCTTGCTATTGAACGCAGTCTAGCGTCCCTCTTAGCAGCTTCGATACCGCGAAGACTGCTACAGACGGTTCAACAGGTATCGGTACCAATATCGGTACCGGTACCGACATTACCTGCTCCGACAGGACTGCTTCCCCCCATGCTGAGCCTTGAGTCTATCTAGGGTATCGGGGATCAGGAACCGAGACATTTCGGTGCCGACTTCGAGCAGTACTGATACCATGCGTTACGGGAGCACCCGGTACAGAGTGCCCTTGAGTCTTCCAATTCTGATGACTCTGACGATTCTACCAGCCTATACTAGACCTCAGAGAATTAAACAAATATTTGTTCCGAGAAAAGTTCAAAATCATCTCTCTCGGGACACTTCTACCATACCTTCAAAGTCAGGACTGGCTATGTTCTCTAGATCTAAGAGATGCATGCACGCATATTCTCATCCAGTCAGATCACAGGAAGTTCCTTCGATTCCTGGTCCAAGGAAGACACTTCCAGTACAGAGTTCTTCCTTTCGGACTGGCCTCTGCTCCAAGAGTCTTCACAAAATGCATAGCAGTGGTAGCAGCATTTATGAGAACTCTGGGAATATTTGTCTTCCCTTACTTAGACGATTGGCTCATTCGAGCATCGACAGCTCCGTAGGCCAGCTTCGCTCTTTCTCGAGCAATGAGAATTTTTCAATACGTGGGACTGGTCATAAACCTCCCAAAATCTCATCTCACCCCCTCTCAATCTCTCGAATTCATAGGGGCTCGTCTAGACACACGGCAGTCAAGGGCTTTCCTGCCACAGCCACGCTGTCTACGAATAATACAACTGGCATCTTAAGCATCTATGAAGCTGTTCCTTACTGCTCGAGAGATGTTTCAACTTCTGGGACACATGGCATCCACTGTCCATGTGGTTCCCTATGCTCGACTCCCAGTGCAAGCAGCCCAGTGGACCCTATCCTCTCAATGGTCACAGGCCTCAGGTCAGTTAATGGACAAAATCAAACACCACACATCTGATTTCGTCCCTGCAATGGTGGCAATCTCTAGAAAACCTCCTCATAGGCTCTCCTTTCTAGCAGCCTCTATATCAGGCCACCCTAAAAGTTGCATCCAAGATGGGTTGGGGGGCCCACTTGCACGATCTCTCCACTCAGGGTTTTTGGACCTCACAGGAGGTTTCTCTTCACATAAACCTCCTAGAGCTGAGAGCCATTTTCAATGCTATTCAAGTCTTTCAGGGCTATCTCGGCAACAAAACAGTTCTGGTCCAAACCGACTATCAGGTAGCTATGTTCTATGTGAACAAGCAAGGCGGAACAGGCTCTCTGTCGCTATGCAACGAAGCTTTGCGACTATGGGCCCTCGCCAGAGAGTTGCAAATTCACCTGTTTGCAGTATACCTTCCGGGCATCCAAAACTTATGGGCAGACAGACTCGGTTGAATACTGCTGTCACATGAGTGGTCCCTCCACTCATACCAGCTTGCTCGAGTATTTCAGATCTGGGGAATACCAGATATAGACCTCTTCACAAGTCCACAGAATGCCAAACTTCCCCGATTCTGTTCCAGAATCCTGCTCACAACTGTCAGGCAAGAGATGCTTTCCTACTCCATTGGGGTCAGGACTTCCTCTATGCCTTCCCACCCAATCCCCTCATTCCCAAAACTTTATTCAAACTTGAGAGACAGAGGTCGTATGATACTCTTAGCTCCACGCTGGCCACTACAAACGTGGTATCCTCTTCTTCTGCGTCTCTCTCAAACCACTCCTCTGGAGTTGGAGAATGCTCCAGATCTTCTGTCTCAGGAGGACGGATGCTTGCTGCATCCCAATCCCCAGTCCCTACATCTCAAGGCCTGGTTACTGAAAGCCTAGAATTTCAGGATATTAACCTTTCTCAACAAGTAAAGGATATCCTTCTGGCTTCCAGAAAACCACCTACAAGACGTTCCTACGCTTTTAAGTGGAAAAGGTTTTCTGTCTGGTGTTCACAAAAGGGACTTAACCTCCTTTTGGTACCTGTAGAGTCGCTACTAGAGTATCTCCTCCAATTATCAACTTCTGGTCTAAAGACCAATTCATTGAGAGTCCATCTTTGTGCTATTGCTGCTTTTCATAAACCTTTCGATGGACAACCTATTTCCTCTCTTCCACTTATATCAAGATTTATGAGAGGCCTACTGTTAACAAAACCTCCCATTAAACTACTACCGGTGGCATGGGATCTGAATCTTGTTCTTGGTCAGCTTATGAAACCGCCCTTTGAACCTTTAGCCACTTCAGACCTAAAGTTTCTTTCATGGAAAGTTATTTTCCTAATTGCCATCACTTCTGCAGGGTGCATTAGTGAACTACAGGCGTTAGTAGCTGACCCTCCTTATACAAGGTTCCACCATGATAAAGTAGTCCTCAGGACTCATCCTCACTTTATGCCAAAGGTGGTTTCACCTTTCCATTTAAACCAGTCGGTTTATCTTCCTATATTCTATCCTAGGCCTCATGCCTCTAGTGCGGAAAGGACTCTTCACACATTGAATTGTAAAAGAGCCTTAGCCTTTTATCTCCAAAGAACTAAGCCACATAGAAAATCTTCTCAGCTTTTTGTGGCTTTTGACTCTAGTCATTTGGGACTTCCAGTTTCCAAAAGAACTCTTTCAAATTGGATTGTATATTGCATATCCTATACATATGAGAGTAAAGGACTTTCTCTCGAGGGCCATGTCACAGCTCACAATGTGAGAGCAATGGCAGCCTCAACAGCTAACCTTCTTTCTGTGTCTATTGATATCTGCAAAGCAGCCACTTGGGCTTCAGTACACACCTTCATAGCCCACTACTGCTTAGACAAGGACTCCTGTCGGGATGTCTCGTTTGGCCAGGCTGTTCTCCAGCATCTCTTCCAGACTTAATACAGCTCCTACCCACCGTCCACGGTTTGGATGCCAGAGGTCCATGGGAGGAAGCATGACTCATCTCACCTGGGTTCGCAGTTTGCTGGGGTCATCCCTTGGCATCTTTCAACTGGGGAGTCCCCCATATCTGAAGACTACATTCCTGCTTGTTCCTGGAGATAGCGTAGTTACTTACCTGTAACAGGTGTTCCTTAGCGTCCCTCTAGTCCAGTCCCGGAAAGATAGAGTTGTCAACCTCCACTAGCAGCTTTGGAGACTGAAAGATGTCATCGTCGTGATGTCACTGGTACAAATAGGCTCGCTCCGCCCCCTTTCACCAGTACTTTCAGTCTCCAAGCAGCTTGGAGGTTCTGAGCTCAGGACTGGGCTCAGAGGGACAAATAAGCAGAGCTTAATCTTTTTCTTTAGTTCATCTTTTGTTTTTAAATTTAGATTTTCTGGCTCTTTTGGGTGCCTGCTGCTGCTATAGAGATCTGTTCTGCTGAGACTGTTTTCTCCTTTCTCTGCTCCCTAACCCCCTCCCCCCCCTCCCCTCCCTGCCTCAGCATTGAAACAAGCATTGCAGTAGCACAGGAGTGTGCCTGCTTTTGCCTCCCTGCCCCCGAACCCACTTGGAAGGGTGAGGAGCAGGTAGAAGGCTATATAGAGACTCCCAGCAGCAGGCAGTGGTTATTACTACAGGATTTTGAGTCTCTCCAGGAGCTGATGCTGCTTTGAAAGCTGTGCTTCTGAGGGGTCCAGCGCTGCCCTTCTCTCTCTCCCGAGGTCTGGTGAGTACTCTGGACTTTGGGGTTTACCTGGGGGAGGTATTTGGGGGTTAGTTGAGGTGTTTTGGCAGCTCCTTAGGAGTCAGGGAGGCCTAGCCGCGTGATTTTTTGCGCCGAAAAAGTGGCGGCGGCCATTTTGAATTTTTCATTTTCAAAGTCATTTTTTTTAGGGTTTAACAGCTTCGTTTTGAAAAAAGGTGGTTAGGGGCCAGCTAGTTACATCTTGCTTGATTGATCACTGCCAAAAAGTAAAAAAAAAAAAAAAAAAAACGCGTTTAAATTGGAGCTTGTCTTGTGGCTGTGCAAGGCTCTGTGCAAGGCTCTTTTACTGGCATTGAAGCGCTGTTACTTACCATGCCTGCCAAACCACGCTGCTTGGTCTGTGGGATGCGGCGTGGGGAGCTTCTGGACACTGGCGTTTGTAAAACATGCTCTTTAGAGGCCATGGGCATGGAGAAGTCCTTGGGGGAAGGTTCTCAGGACCACGAGACCACGTCTCAGAATGGCAGGGGTTCTGACCCTCCTTCCTTGCCTGCTTCGGAACCGGTAGCGGGTCCGTCCTCCGCTTCCAGTATTCCCTTGGTGCCAGAAGGATCCCAGGGGTCTGGGATTCCAGGTCTCCCTTCCGAATTCCTCTCCTTGATGCAGAAGGCGTTTGCCTTGCTGCAGACGGACAGAGGGGTTCAGTCTCCCGGTCCTTCTAGCAGGAAAAGGAGTCGAGCTGCCGGTCTTCAGGAAGGGGAGATGACGCTACCCAAGAGGCGACGGGATGATTTGGAACCGCAGTCGCCTGCCCTTCTAGAGGAGGACCAGGGGATGCCGGACCTTGATGATGAGGTCTCGGATGATGACTTGGAAGATGGTGAGTTGTTGGAGGAGGAGCAACAGAGCAGGGTGGTCCGTGTTTTTCGGCGAGAGGAGCTCCCTGCCTTAATTTCCGAGACACTCAAAGTTTTAAATATGCCTGTGGGGTCCGCACCCTCAGAAGAGGCGTTGGAGGATCCGCTGTTGCAGGCTGTGCGCACCTCGCAGCGGGTGTTCCCTATCCATAGAGTCTTTCGGAATATGATTCAGGAGGAATGGGACGCGCCGGAGTCGGCGTTGCGCGGAACCAGGGCTTTGGACTGCTTGTACCCGCTCTCGGAACAGGATAAGTTGATATTTCGGTCTCCAAGGGTTGATGCTGCGGTGGCTGCTGTCACGAAGAAGACCACCATTCCGGTGGAAGGAGCGGCGGCATTGAAGGATGGCCAGGATAGGAGGTTGGATACCTTGCTGAAGCAGGTGTTCGACATGAGTGCCCTTTCCCTGCAGGCCTCCATAGCGGGGGCGTGGGTGGCGAGAGGCTGTTTACGCTGGTCTCAACGTCTTCAGGGCTCCCTCTCAGACGACCAGATGGCGGATACGTCTCGGCTGGAGTCTGGCACTGCGTACCTGTCCGATGTTCATTATGATCTAATTCGTGGCCTAGCTAAATGTATGGCTTCTGTAGTCGCGGCTCGCCGTTCTTTGTGGCTCCGAAACTGGTCGGCGGATAGTTCGTCCAAGGCTCGGCTCAGTAAGCTTCCCTTCCGGGGCAAGCTCCTCTTTGGAGAGGATCTTGAGAAGTTGGTTAAGGACCTCGGGGAGTCCAAAGGGGGGCGTCTCCCTGAGGATAGACCGAAACAGACTCGAGGAGGATCGGCATCTAGAGGCCTCTCGAGGGATTTTCGCAAGTTTCGCACATCTCGCTTTCAACAATCGCAGCGGAGCAGGTTTCCAGCGCGGAGTCAGTCCTTTCGAGGGTTTCGGGGGGCAGGCAGGGGTTTTGGTCCCTACCAGTCTTCCGGTGCGAACAAGAAATCACAATGAGATGAGGCGGGCCCACGTAGTGGAGGTGCCCGTGGGAGGCAGGTTGCGGGAGTTCTACCCTGCCTGGGTCCAGATTACATCAGACCGGTGGGTCTTAGAAGTCATTCGGGACGGCTATGCTCTAGAGTTTCAGCGTCCAGTGCGAGATTCCTTTGTTCGTTCCCCCTGCAAGGCGCCTCGGAAGCGCCGAGCGGTCGCGGACACCTTGAGACGTCTCCAACGGCTCGGGGCAGTCGTACCCGTTCCGATCGACCAGTGCGGCGCAGGACGATACTCCATTTATTTCGTGGTCCCCAAAAAGGGAGATACGTTTCGGCCAATTCTCGATCTCAAGAGGGTGAATCGTTGTCTCCGAGTGTCCCACTTCCGCATGGAGACCTTGCGCGCCGTCATTGCGGCCGTTCATGAGGGCGAATTTCTTACATCCTTGGATCTGACGGAGGCTTATCTTCACATTCCCGTGCGGAGGGAGCATCAACGTTTTCTGCGCTTTGCTGTACCGATGGGACACTTTCAGTTCCAGGCGTTGTCTTTTGGTCTGGCGACGGCTCCTCGGACATTCACAAAGATTATGGTGGTTGTAGCGGCCGCGCTGCACAGAGAAGGGATCCTGGTGCACCCGTACCTGGACGACTGGTTGATTCGGGCAAAGTCCAGGGAGGAAAGCGTGGGGGCCACCGCTCGAGTGGTGGAGTTCTTGGAGAGCCTCAGTTGGGTAGTGAACGGGGCAAAGAGTCAGCTGTCCCCCTCGCAGAGCCTAGATTACCTGGGGGCGCGCTTCGAGACTCGACAAGGTCGGGTCTTTCTTCCCAGCTCAAGGGCGCAGGCCTTGCGCGACCTGGTGCGGCGGTTTCTGGGGCTTCGAGCGCCGACGGCTTGGCAGTACCTACAGTTACTGGGGACCATGGCGGCTACAATAGACTTAGTGTTGTGGGCCAGAGCTCACATGCGGCCGTTGCAGAGTGCTCTCCTCAGGCGCTGGTCTCATCAGAGAGATGCGTTGTCGCAGTCTCTGCCCTGTCCGGCGGCGGTGAAGGGCAGCCTACTTTGGTGGTTGCATCCCGACAGCCTGACGCAGGGCGTCCCCCTGGAGCCTCCGTGCTGGCGGTTGCTCACGACGGATGCGAGTCTCGCAGGATGGGGGGCTCATCTCGAAGGCTCGTTTGCGCAAGGAACGTGGTCAAAGGAGGAACGTCTATGGTCCATAAACCGTCTGGAAATGCGCGCAGTGTTTCAGGCTCTTCTGGCTTTTCAGCAGAAACTGCAGCAGGCGGCGGTGCGCGTGCTGTCGGACAACGCGACCACGGTGGCGTATATAAATCGGCAGGGCGGCACGGGCAGTGCGGCCCTAGAGGAAGAGGCGAGTGTGCTGCTGGCTTGGGCGGAAAGGAATTTACTGGCCTTGTCGGCTCAGCACGTCGCCGGAGTCGCCAACGTCGAGGCGGATTATCTGAGTCAGTGCCGCGTGGATCCGGGGGAGTGGGCTCTGCACCCGGACATTTTCGCGATGATTGTGCGCCGTTGGGGGCTTCCGGTGATGGATCTCATGGCCACCTTGCGGTCGGCAAAGGTGGAGAGATTCTTCAGCAGGCGGAAAGAGTGGATGGCGGAGGTCCTGGATGCCTTGGCGCAGCCGTGGCCGGTGGGGGGCCTACTGTATGTGTTCCCTCCCTGGGCGCTGATTGGCAAGGTGGTTCAGCGCATCGAGCGACACAAGGGCCAGGTGGTCCTGATAGCGCCCGATTGGCCGAGGAGACCGTGGTATGCGGATTTGGTTCGTCTGTTGGCCGACGTTCCGTGGAGGTTACCTCTTCGGGAGGACCTGTTGCTTCAGGGTCCCTTGCGCATGCCTCAGGTGGGTCGGTTCTCGCTTACGGCTTGGCTCTTGAGCGGGCGCGGTTGATGGCCCGTGGATACTCGGTGGCGGTTATAGACACTCTCCTGCGGTTGCGTCGGAGGTCGACTTCCCTGGCTTATATCCGAGTTTGTCGTGTCTTTGAGAACTGGTGTTCCGATCTCTCTCTCAATCCCTTACGAGCTTCGGTGTCCGATGTTCTTTCCTTTTTGCAGGCTGGATTGGATAAGGGCCTCTCGGCCAGCTCCTTGCGGGTGCAGTTGGCGGCTCTCTCCTGTTTTCGTGGAAAGATTCAAGGGCAGGTAATCGCAGCGCATGGCGATATTCGTCGGTTCTTGCGGGCGGTGTTGTTGCTCAGACCGCCGAGGCGGACTGTTCTTCCTCCGTGGGATCTTAATTTGGTCCTGAACGCCTTGGTTGGGGAACCCTTCGAGCCATTAGGACGGGCTTCGCTCAAGGATTTGACGCTCAAGACGGTGTTTCTCGTGGCGATATGTTCCGCCAGGAGGATTTCCGAGTTGCAAGCGCTCTCTTGCCGGGAGCCTTTTTTGACTTTCTCTGCGGACAAGGTGGTCTTGCGTACGGTACCCGCCTTTTTGCCAAAGGTGGTGTCCGCTTTTCATGTTAATCAAGTGGTGGCGCTCCCGGTGTTTTCGGTGGAGCAGGGAGCTCAGGCAGGTGGACGTTTGCACCGGTTGGATGTGCAGAGAGTGCTCAAGAGGTATCTTGGTCGTATGGCGTCGTTTCGGAAGTCGGACAGGCTTTTTGTCGCGTTCGGAGGCCCGCGAAAGGGAGAAGCGGCGGCAAAGTCTTCCATTTCTCGGTGGCTGAAGGAGGCGATTGCTTCGGCCTACATTTTGAGAGGCAGAGCGGTGCCGGTAGGTTTGCGGGCGCATTCCATGAGAGCGCAGGCAGCCTCGTGGGCGGAAGTCAGCCTAGTGCCGGCGGCCGATATTTGTAGGGCGGCGACCTGGTCCTCGTTGCATTCCTTTGCTCGGCATTATCGCTTGGATGTGCAGGCGCGCGGGGATAGTTGTTTTGGTTCAGCCGTCCTTCAGGCTGGACTCTCGGGCCCCTCCCGTTGAGATTTACTGCTTTGTTACATCCTCTATCTTTCCGGGACTGGACTAGAGGGACGCTAAGGAAGAGTAAATTACTTACCTGCTAATTGTTGTTCCTTAAGGAACTCTAGTCCAGTCCCGGATCCCTCCCGTTCAGTGGGTATTCGCCAGCCTGAAGTGTCCACAGGCGGGGGAGAGTGAGATTGACAGCTGCTGTACCCGTACGGCGGGGGAAAACAGAAAGTAAATGTTAAAGTATAAAATGAGAAAACAACCAAAATGCTTTTCAGGGCGCTCTGGGGGTAGCAGAGATGGGAAGCGCTCTCAGAGGGGATCTCTGTGGTGTTGGCGGCAGGCGGCTGGGGCGCAGAGGAACCGGGCTACCGCCCTTCCGTTCCACGTCCGTTTTAGGGCGCGCCCTGGCTCTATCTTTTTCTTAGAGAAGTATTTCTATCTGTACATAATTACATAATTGTTTTGTATACGTTTTTGAAATAGCTACTTATTTGTTGCTCTGCTGAGTCTGCTTTGTCAATAGGTGCTGGTGAAAGGGGGCGGAGCGAGCCTATTTGTACCAGTGACATCACGACGATGACATCTTTCAGTCTCCAAAGCTGCTAGTGGAGGTTGACAACTCTATCTTTCCGGGACTGGACTAGAGTTCCTTAAGGAACAACAATTAGCAGGTAAGTCTAATTTACTCATCTCCAGGAACAGCAGGAATTTAGTCTTCACAATCCACCCACGTCCCTTAGGAGTTGTGTCTATCTCTTTCTCTACTTCTCTCTTTTGGTCTCAGCTATAAGCTCAACTGAAGTGAGAGAGATACAGAGGCGGGAAGGCAGCATGCATGTGCTGTGGTATGCTCCCAAAAGCGTTCGTATTGGATGCTGGGGAGCGTTCCTGCGTGGGCTTCGTCGGTACCGACGATACCCATATATGAAGACTAAATTCCTGCTGTTCCCGGAGATCACCTGTTACAGGTGAGTAACTACGCTTTATCTGTTTTAAATATACTACTCTAGTTTCATGATGTGCCCCCTATGCCTTGTATTTTTTGAAAGGGTAAACAATCGATTAGCATCCACCCATTCCACTCCACTCAGGACTTTATAGACCTCTGTCATATCTCTCTCCTCAGCTGTCTCTTCCCCACGCTGATGAGTCCTGACCTCTTTAGTCTTTTCTCATAGGAGAGTTGTTCCTTCTCTGTACCTTTGCTAAAGCTGTTATTTTTTGAGATGCAAAGACCGGAATTGCACACACTACTCAAGGTGCAGTGATACCATGGAGCGATACAGCTCTAATGGGCGTTGGTCCAAGTGATGGAGCATTCCCAGTTGAAAAGATGGTTCAATAGTCGTCACCCCCCCCCCCCCCAACTGATGGCCATCTGACAGTAAATGCATTCTGTAAAATGCTGATCCTCGAGCACTCTAAAATGCCCGTTGACCTCTTATTTTTATGGAATCCCATTTCTTTAACCTTGGGGGCTGCGACAGCTGTAGATTATTGAACAATAAGAAAATGAATGCAAGGTAGGTTGGGAATTGAAAGCAGTATTGAAAAGGTGGATTTTTATGTAGTATATTTGAATGTGGCCATGAAAGGAGTAAGACGCTCCAGCTCAGGAAGACTTCTCTAGGTATTTGATAAAGCTAGATAGCATGTACAAAGCAGGGATTTGACAAGGGTGGAGAAAGGCACATATAATAGCAACTTGCCCGAGGAACATATTTCAGGGGAAGTGTAGGATGGGATAAGAGGCTAGGTGTTGGGCCTTCATTTTGTAGCTCCATTGTTTGTGGCTAAAAGAAGCTTGAATGGAATGCGAAAACAAATGGGGGACCAATGTAATGATTTGATGGAAGTGGTTATGATTATGGTGATGTTGGATAGGAAGCTGTGCATTTGATTTTGGATAGACTGTAGTGATGTGAGATGGTTCATTGGGGTCATGTGGGGAACAGACTACAGAATTCTAAGTGGAAAGTAATAAGGGAGTGGATGAGAGTTCTCATGGTATGCGTAGAAAGGAAGGGATAGATTTTGGAGACACTAGATTACATGATATTACAGTGCTTTGGATATGTGCAGAGAAAGGTAGCAAGGAGTCAATAAATTTGAGGTTACCGACTATTCAATATGGAATTGCCTATCAAAATTTTATTCTCTTTTGAGTGTCTCTGTAATTTTGCAAGATCCTACTGTGAAGGGCCTTATGATCAACTCTGCCCCCTACTCTAGTTGCCCTATGTCTGCTATTGCATCACAAATGTGTTGCAGAATTATTGTAGGAAAGCTAGGCATGAGTAGCATGTAGTCTGCAGAATGAATTGCCCCTGAGTTTACAGCAAGCCCATTGCCATTCTGGCCAGTGGTACTAGTTTGTTGACCTCATGTCATTCTTTGAGCTTACATGATTCAGCTGTAAATGTTAATTTTCATTTTGACCCAGAGGATTGCACAAAGATGGAGCAGCACCGATGTTTCCAAATGCTGTTTTGAATAGTGCTGAATAACTAATTACATAGCGTTTCCACTGCATTCCCAACATCTCTACCCTGGGTATTGACCTCTAGTTTGGAAAGTTTAGCACAGTACCTGAAGGAGAAGGGAATGGTTCATTGTGACCGAAAAATTGAGCAGGTTTGCTTTTCCAGTCTTTGGCTTTATCTTTGTCCTCTCTTTGACAGAGAAATTTCTCGATGTCTGTAAACAGTGCCGCTGTCCTGCGATTAACAGGACGAGGAGGAGGAACGGTGGTGGGGGCTCCTCGAGGTCGAAGTTCCTCTAGAGGTCGAGGTATGCAGAGTTATGACTGGGCTGTGGGTGGCATAGTATATAGACTGAGGTACAGTTTTTATGGCTATCCTGCCGAATGGTGGTATATCTTGCAAATAAATTGTTGCTGTTTGCTAATGAAGAGAGGAGCTGTGATTCCCTTATGACTGCATAATCCTGGAGTTGGGAAGCCCACTCGTGAGTGAGCCATGAAAATGTAACTAGCAGCACACATGGTATTTTTTTGTATTAATGTAAACCACGTCTTCATACTGCATATGCTGGGATTATCTGTTCAGATTCTATTTTAAATTTTAGTAAATAAAACTCAAGGGAAAGGAATAGGTGAGAAAATAACATTCAAGCTCAAGTATATGTTTCTTGAGAAAAGATAACACTGAAAATTATAAGCTAAATCTACATGGGACTTGACCCTGATTTTATTTATTGCTTGCCCACAGTTTTTACTGATTATTTCCTGTAAAAAGATGGTTCCTGAATGAAGATGTGCCTTCTCTGTCCATTATGTATCTTTGGCCCATCTCTAACTCTTTTTTTGCATAATACAGTTGGGGATGTGTTCAGATGTTTTCTAATGCCATCTGTGTTACCTATTTTTGATGCCTGGTTACATTGTAACATGGTTGAAGTCAGTGGATAAGGACAATTTAATTATCCAAGTCTGCCTGGTTGAGCATGTCTATACTATTCTAATTAAAGATGTATCCCAAATATCATCTGTGCAAGCCTGACTGTCTGCAAGGCATCACTCCCTTATCCCAGTGGGTTTTGTTGTCTTCCTTTTTGATCTTCTACTGTTCTGGGTAAATTAATGTGTGCCTATACCTAAAATAACACACAGGCCCCCTCTTTATTTCATCAGCCTTTCAACCATGCTTTTAACTATGCTTTTTGTATCTGTTCCATGTTGAAATTCTGTATTGGTATTTGCACCATCCTTACTGATAGCTTATTTGAGGCATTTAAGTATTTCCACCTTTTCTCTGAGGCTCTCCTTTCATCCTCATAGCGAGACTCCTTGTCGCTGAATTTAAATTTGTATTTTATTGGAACTTGCTAAATATTTGAATGTTTTTGTCATATCTTCCTAGTCCTCCTTTCCTCTAATGAGCACATTTTTGTGTCTTAAGGCTTTCTTTGTAGGGTTTATCTTGCAGGCCCTGCACCATTTTTAATAGCCTTTCTCTGAACTACTTCCATTCTATCAATAGTTTTATTATGTTATGGCCTCCAAAATGTAAAACAGTACTCCTGGTGGGGCCTCACTAGTGATACATACAAAGGCAGTATTACTTTCTTTTCTCCAAAGACACCATACCATAGATTTCACCATTAACACATACTGAATGAAGACATCTGGTAGCACCAACAGAACATATTTTCCAGAGTTTCCAGTGACACCTAGAAAACAATTCATGGCAGTTCCCACAGCTAAGCTGCACACTTCATTTTGTCTTTGTCATACCCACTGGTTGCAGGTTTTTTGCTCCACTGTAATTACAGTACTATTTTCAGTATTCTATCATGCTCCCCCACCCCCTCTCATCTTGCTGTGACTTCTTTTGGATCCTTCTAGTTGCAGAACTTTTTTTTTCTTCTTTGGGCCATCTTTTCACAAGATTACATCTCCCTTTAATTTAGTCTAGCTAACCTTTCAGATAGTGGCACGGAAATGCTTATCCTGCAGTCAGATGATGATTGTCATAAGACCTGTTACAGATCTATGGTTATGTTTTAAGGGATCTGTACTGGGACCAATATTTTACTTATTTACTACCTAGAGCAGATGCAAAAGTATTGGGCGAGCCTTTAGCCTTATGCCTCGCTGCTCCCATGAGAATTTGATTATTAAACTCAACAATTATGATCACCCCAATACCAGTCCAGTTAGGATCTGTTGGTTTGCTTTGACTGCTGCTCCTCTTTGCTACCCCTCAGAAGCTTCTGCTGTTAGGTGGTTGCCTAATCTTGGCTAATGATTGAACCAACCCTGTCATTAGCAGTTTGGAAAAGCAACCAGTGAATGAGAATATTTTGTGTCATCTGAAAATCTTAAGTAGTTAAACACAAGGAAATTGTATGGAATGGTAGTAGGACTTTGGTCCAATTAAGAGCAAACAGTCACATCAGAGACAGTCCACAGTAGAGGAATGTGATGTGTCCAAGGATAGAACAAGACAATTAACGTGTTGTGTCCAAGGATAGAACAAGACAATGCAAATTACCCCACTGTGGGTTTGAACCCATGACCACTGGCTTCTCAGGCAGTGAAGTAACCATTGGGCTACAGCTCTATTGTCTTGTTCTATCCTTGGACACATCACGTTCCTCTACTATGGTAGTAGGACTTTGCCATACTGAGAAATGGGGGTCTAAATGGCAAGTGAATTTCATATGGACAGGTGCAAAGTGATGCATGTATATACAAGTACATAATGCTTGATTACATATTGAGTCACCCCTCAGGAACATAATCTTGATATCATTGTAGACATATGGCTTGGTTTGCAATAGCAGTCAAAGTAAATAAGATTATCTGTGAAGGAATGGAGAATAAAATGTAAAATATTAATTCTTTGGTACGGATCTGTGGTGATACTGCACCGTGAGTATTGTGTGGAGGTCTGGTTTCCGCATCTCAAATATACAGGGTGGCCCAAAAAAAGTGAGAAGAACTCGTAGCATATAAGTTCTCCAGGACCAAGCAGGAAGTCAGTCCTCACTTATGGGTGACGTCGGCGCCGACGGAGCCCTCGCGGAGCAATTTTCCCCAGCTTTCAAAGAAAGCCTTTGGGAATTGCAGCGCGCATGCGCGGTTGTCTTCCCGCCCGAGGGTGCCATCTTAGCCAGTCTTCTTTTTTCCGCGGAGCCCTACAGACGTCCCCGTCTTGTCCCCGCGAAAAAGTTGATTTTATTCATTATTTTATCCTTTTTTCCTTCGGTTCGACGCCGATCGTTTTCCCGCTCGGACTCGCGACGCCGGTCACGAGTCCTCGTACTTTTTTCGGTTTTTCTGACTTTGTCAGCTTTCGTTTTCGATTTTTCCCTGGCAGCCCGGTCCTTTGACCTCGCAGGGGCCCTTTTTCCCCCGATGGCTGCCAGTGGGTTTAAGCGGTGTGGTCGGTGTGACCGAAATATGTCACTAACCGACACACACGACTTTTGCCTCCGCTGCCTGGGCCCGGATCATGAAGAACTGATCTGTGGGCCCTGCAGCAAATTGTCCTCAAAGGCGTTGAGAAGTCGGCGGCATCAGCGTGAGAGAATCTTCGCTGACCCCAGCCGTACCCGGACCTCGTCGGAGGCCTCCGCGTCGAAAGGCTCCAGCTCGGACCGTCGCCGGAGTTCCTCCGACCGGGGTTCTCCCTCCGGGGACCATCGTCGGAAGGTGAAACCCGCGAGGGCGGCGTCGGTGGACGCTCCTGGTTCCGCGAGGGCCAGGTCGCATAGCCCCGACAGCCGCCCCGGGTCCTTGGAGAAGGAACACATCCCGAAGCGACCTCGCCTGGAGTCGGAGATGCCTGCCCGGGTAAGTCCTGTGGTCCTTCTGGACTCGCCTCCGCGACAGCCGACGTCGGGCCCGACGCCGTCGGGGCCCGAGTCGGGGGCTGCTGGGTCACCTGAGCTCGGACTCAGGTTGACGGCCTTGGAGAGCAGACTGTCTGCCTTCATGGACCAGCAGAGGGCACTGCTCGCTGGCTTCGCTGGCACCGCTGCCCCGACCGCCGGGACGTCGACGTCCAAGTCGACCCCGGAGACCGAGCCGATCCTCGAGTCGATGAGAACTCGAGTCGATCCTCGGTCGAGGTCACCCTCGGCCTCCCGTTCGGGACCGAGGTCGCCGACGCCGACTCCCTCGGCGTCGGGGCGGCTGGCGCTGCACCCTGCCCGGGCCGACCCCACCGAGTCCTCGTCGGAGTCGGTCTGGGAGTCTGAGGAGGAAGAGTCACCTGATTCTTTCCGGACTCGGTGTGTCCCTTCGGACTCACCGGAGTCCGAGCCTCGGAAGCAGTCCCCCCCGGAGGACGCCCGGTTCTCGGACTTCGTTAGGGATATGGCCAAGGCTTTGGCCTTCCCTGCGGATCCCGAGGAGGAGCCTCGAGCCGAAGAGCTCGACGCCCTCCAGTATGACTCTCCCGCGAGGGAACACTTTACTGTACCGGTTCCTCCTATGCTGGAACGACTACTCTTCCGCATGTGGGAGAGTCCGGCCTCCTCGCCGGTTCTGAGCAAGCGGGTCGATTCTATCTATCGAGTCCGCAAGAGCCCTGGCTTTCAAAAAGCACAGCTGCCACACCATTCCATGGTAGTGGAATCGGCCATGCATCGTCTTAAGAGCCAGAAGATGCACTCCTCGGTGCCTCCTGGCAGGGGGGCCCGTAACCTGGATGGCCTTGGTAAGAAGTGTTTCCAGGGCTCTATGCTCGCATGTCGTGTCCAGACTTACCAGCTATACATGGGCATGTATCTCCGGGATCTGGCTAAGGAGCTAGCCGGATTCTCCGCTGGTTTGTCCGAGGAACCCTTGCGGAGGTTCCTGGCCTTGTCCACTGGCATTCGGGAATGCTCAAAGTTCATGTCCCGAGCAGCCTATGATGGCTTTGAAGCATCGGCTCGAGTAGCCGCAGCCGGCATCGGTGCCCGCCGACAGGCTTGGCTTCAGTCGTCAGACCTTGAGCCCTGGGTGCAGGACAAGTTGGTCGATGTCCCCTGCCGAGGCGAAAACCTCTTTGGCAAGCCCATGGCGGAAAAGGCTGCACAGATTGAGACTGAGACTCTCACCAGGACCAGGCTTTCTAGGAAGACCTCCGCCCCTTCCCAGAAAAAGAAGGGCTCGGGGAAAAAGTCCTTTTACCCGAGGAAGGCGGCTGCCTACAAACAATACCCTCATTATCAGGCCCCTGCAGCTCCCCAACAGGGCCAGCAGGCCAAGGGACGGGGTAACGGGTCCCGTAGGCAGCAAGCCCCCAAGCCTGCACCACCAGCCCCTGCTCAGCAGGGTGGGGTTTTTTGACTCACAATGCATAGCCTCTCCCCCCTCGCTGGTTCCTCCCAGCACCGGAGGCCGGCTGATTCACTTCGCCCACAGGTGGTCCAGCATCACCGCAGATGCCTGGGTGCTTCAAGTCGTGCGAGAAGGCTATCTTCTCCACTTCCATCAGGTCCCTCCCTCCTATTTTCCGGGAGAACCTCCGCGACCCCCTCTGCACAGGGAATTACTCCTTCAGGAGTTAGCAGGTCTTCTGCAGGAACAGGCGGTGGAACCGGTGCCCCACCACCTGAGAGGTCAAGGCTTTTATTCCAGGTATTTTCTGATACCAAAGAGAACAGGGGGCCTCAGACCCATCCTGGACTTGCGCAACCTCAACAAGTTCCTTGTGCGGGAGAAGTTCAAAATGCTTACCCTTGGAATCCTTCTGCCCTACCTCCAGCAGGGAGATTGGCTATGCTCCTTGGATCTAAAGGATGCCTACACGCACATCCTCATCCACCCAAGCCACCGCCAATACCTAAGGTTTGTGGTGGCAGGAAATCATTACCAGTACAGAGTACTGCCCTTTGGCCTGTCCTCCGCACCGCGAGTCTTCACAAAATGTCTCGCGGTCGTGGCGGCCCATCTCCGGCTTCACGGCCTCTGTCTTTCCGTACCTCGACGACTGGCTCATCAGAGCAGCGTCCGCTCAGGAGGTCACCAACGCCACGTGCCGCACGGTGACTCTTCTGCAACACTTGGGCTTTGTTATAAACTTCGCAAAGTCCACTTTGCTCCCCTCACAGGATCTCGAGTTCATCGGCGCGAGGCTGCACACTCCTCAGGCGCGAGCATACCTACCGCTCGACAGGGCTCAACGGCTCATGGACCTAGCCGACCACTTTCGCAGCCAGCCCCTGGTTTCCGCCAGGCGCTTCCTGAGACTGCTCGGCCATATGGCTTCCACTGTCCATGTGACCCCCAATGCCCGCCTGAATATGCGGTCTGCTCAATGGTGTCTCCGCCAGCAGTGGCGACAAGCCACAGGCGGCCTAGCAGACCTAGTGCGCGTCTCCGAGCCGCTGGTCTCGTCTCTCCGGTGGTGGCTCCGGCAGCCGAACCTGATATTCGGAATGCCTTTCCAGTCACCTCCGCCGACCCGGGTGCTGACCACCGATGCATCCCTCCTGGGCTGGGGAGCACATTGCCAAGAGGCACGTACTCAGGGCCTCTGGACCACGTGGGAGTCTGCTCAGCAGATCAACTTCCTGGAGCTCCGGGCGATCCGCCTAGCTCTCAAGGCCTTCTCCCACCTGACTTCCCAACAGTCCGTCCTTGTCCAGACGGACAATCAAGTTGCCATGTTCTACGTGAACAAACAGGGGGGCACGGGCTCCTTCCTCCTCTGCCGGGAGGCACAGAAGCTCTGCTCTTGGGCCGTCAGTCACGGCATTCTCCTCAAGGCAGTTTATCTCCCGGGCCAAGAAAATTGCCTTGCGGACAAACTCAGCAGGGTCCTCCAGCCGCACGAGTGGCGTCTGGATCCCTTGGTAGTTCAGAAGCTCTTCCTCAAGTGGGGCCTCCCCACGATGGATCTCTTTGCCAGTCCTCGCAACCGGCAGCTTCCTCGCTTCTGCTCTCGTCAGCCACACCCCCTTCGGGTTGCGGCGGACGCCTTTCTGATCTCATGGTCGGGGAGCCTTCTGTACGCTTTCCCTCCCATCCCGCTAGTCTCTCGGACTCTTTTCAAGGTTCTCCGAGACAAAGCCTTCATGATCCTGGTGGCCCCTCGCTTGCCCCGGCAGCCGTGGTTTCCGCTCCTGCTGCAACTGGCGGTGGAGGGTCCGATCCCTCTGGGGGTACAACCGGATCTCCTCACTCAGGATCAGGGGTCCCTACTGCACCCCAACCTCAGGTCTCTCAACCTCATGGCCTGGCTGCTGAGAGGGTAGTCCTTGCTCCCCTTCTCCTGCCGGCGGAGGTGGAGGAGGTCGTCTTGGCTTCGCGACGGCCTTCTACCCGCAAATGCTACGCCCTTAAATGGCGTCGCTTTGCAGTCTGGTGTACCCATCAGTCGCAGGATCCCTTCTCCTGCCCGGTGTCGGTGATCTTGCAGTACTTGCTACACCTCTCTAATCTGGGACTTAAGTCCAACTCCGTCAAAGTTCACCTCAGTGCTCTTTCGGCACATCATGTGCCGGTGGACGGTAGACCTCTCTCCGGCGACCCTCTCGTTGCGAGGTTTCTCCGAGGTCTCCTTCTACTTAAACCACCTCTGCGCCCGCCAGCACCTGACTGGGACCTGAATGTGGTTTTGCAGCGGATCACCTGTCCGCCTTTTGAACCTATGGCTACCTGTTCTCTCCGTTTTCTGTCTTGGAAAACACTGTTCTTGATAGCCCTCACTTCCGCTAGACGCGTAAGTGAATTGCAGGCCCTCGTGTCTGATCCCCCTTACACTCGGTTCTACAAGAATAGGGTAGTCCTACGGACTCACCCAAAATTTCTGCCTAAAGTGGTCTCCCCTTTTCACATCAATCAGGAGGTGGTACTTCCAACCTTCTTTCCCAGACCACACTCCAGCCGAGCTGAAACAGTCCTCCATACCCTGGACTGTAGAAGGGCATTGAACTTCTACCTTGACCGTACGCGGGAGCACCGTAAAGCTGCTCAGCTTTTTGTGTCTTTTGACCCCAATAAATTGGGGCTCCCGGTCTCCAAGCGTACTCTGTCCATCTGGGTTGCGGACTGTATCTCTTGGGCTTATGGGGCAGCCGGACTCGCCTTAGAAAGTCGAGTCACGGCTCATTGCGTTCGGGCAAAGGCCACGTCAGTGGCTTACCTCCGCTCTGTTCCGCTGGCAGACATCTGCCGGGCCGCTACTTGGTCTTCGAGCCAGACTTTTGCGGTCCATTACTGTCTCGAGAGGGAGTCCCGTAGGGACAGTGCTTTCGGACAGGCAGTCCTCCGTAATCTCTTTGAGGTCTGAGCAACTCCTACCCTCCATCCCGGATGTGGGCTACCGGTGGGTGATAATTCAGCGAAGATTCTATCCTTCTGTGCTGCTGAGCTAGAGGGAGCTCATTTTTTGTGCTTAGGGTCTCCGGTAGCCTTGAGCTTGGGAGTCCCATAAGTGAGGACTGACTTCCTGCTTGGTCCTGGAGAAAGCGTAGTTACTCACCTGTAACAGGTGTTCTCCAGGAGCAGCAGGAATCAGTCCTCACTACCCTCCCTCCTCCCCTTGGAGTTGCAATCGTCTGCTTATGTTCTTTTTGCAAATTTTTATGCTGTCTTTTTTTAGCTATGTCATCTGACTGGCTAAGATGGCACCCTCGGGCGGGAAGACGACGACCGCGCATGCGCGCTGCAATTCCCAAAGGCTTTCTTTGAAAGCTGGGGAAAATTGCTCCGCGAGGGCTCCGTCGGCGCCGACGTCACCCATAAGTGAGGACTGATTCCTGCTGCTCCTGGAGAACACCTGTTACAGGTGAGTAACTACGCTTTATTTAAAAATTCAAAAAGACAGATGTAAACGATTGACAAATTAAAAAAAAAAAGATGGCGACCGGAAATTGTCAAAATAAAGACGTTATATAGCTAAAAAAGGTAAATAAGTAAACTATTTAAGCTTTTAATTTACGAGATGTTCTCACTTTTTTTGGGCCACCCTGTTTATAGTGGAACTAGAAAAGGTATAGAGAAGAGCAACCCAGCTAATTAAGTGGATGTGATAGAGGTTTAGCAAATCATGAGTGGGCTGGAACAAATAAACAGGGAATAGTTAATTACCTTCAACTAGTACTAGGAATAGAGAATATGCTATAAGTCTGATTTTAACTATATTGGGGAGATTGTTTTTTTTCCACTATATTATTCACTCCATTAAAAATCTAGTTGTAGATTTTGTTGTCAGAATATGGTCAGGACATTTAGCAAAACTAGTTCTTGGAGTGAAAGTTTTTGTTCATTTACTTAACCCCCCCCCCCACTCTTATGAAAAAGAAGCAGCATAGTGGTGTACGTTCCTCAAATAACACAAACCATATACAAATGTCACACATTCATGCGCAGTTACGACATCATCCTACATCACCACAGCAGCCCCACAGCTCCAATCGGTATCTGGGAAGAGAGCGGGAAGATAAACCCCTTCCTGCTCCCCACCTTCAAGGCCAATCAGGCCAGAAGGAGGAGAAGGACTTTAAAGTTTAAATCCAAAGTGCCTTCAGGCGCACCCACGCCTGCAGCCCTTGGGCGGGTACCGAGGAGGGGACCGTCTCAACCCATGCAAGACAGCAAACCAACCGCTGGCCACCTCAAGCAACAACGGGGAACCACAAAAGTAACTACAACCTAGGACCAGTGGCAAAGACCATACTGGTCTTTATCTGCCGTCATTTACTATGTTACTATGTTAAAGAAGACATGAGGCCAAGGTACTAAACCCAGTCCTCTCCAACACACAGGCAGTCACAACCACAAAGCTGTACCAATCACTGAACACACCTGCCCCCAGAGCGATGGAGCCATGGAGTGATCCCAGCAGTAACCACCCCAGTGACCCAAGTATCCCCACCATCCATTTGCTCACAATGACCTACACACTCCTAGATCTCTCAATCCTCTCCTCCTCCCTAATACCCCCTCCACACCACTACAGATGACCCACAACCTCACTACAACTTCAAACCTTATGCCAACCACCCGCAAGGTCACAAAACCAAGCACACATCATAAATATACCCCTCCCCGCCCCACACACCAGAGCACATGCACTCTTACCCCCTTCTTTCCCGAGGAGCACACACACACACATATAATCCAGTGTGTACTCATAAACTCATGGTTTGTCAAAAACAAAACCCCAGTCATCTACTACCTCATCCACACAATAAACCTCGACTTTCTCTGTATAACAGAGTCCATGGCTCATGGACTCAGATACCGTACTCATGAACCAAATCACCCCTATGAACTACACTCCACCACTGCTCAAGAACTCACAAAAGAGGTGGAGTCGTCCTCATATCAAGATCTGACCTCCATCTTCGCCACCAATCTGCTGAGAGCTCAGAGGCCCTGGACTTCCTCTCTGTCTCCAATAAACTCTTAACAATTTTCACTCGTATACAGATCTCCATCCACCACCTCCTTTGACTTCTCAGCCCTACTCCAAAAAGTATCTGAAAATTCCATCTTAAACAAGGATCACATCATACTGGGAGACTTTAACCTCAACTCCGCACAAACAAAACAAAACAAGCAGTCACCTGACTGACACCATGACCGCATTGGACTTCTCTCAACTTAACACCCATAACAAAGGAAACACTCTGGACTTCATTTTCATCAATAATAACTGCCGCAACATAGCCCACCGTTAACCACCAAATCTCTCAGTCCCGTGGTCAGATTACAACATGATTACCCTTCCCCTCCAAATACTAACAATCCCATTCCAACCAACCCCCCCCATCCCCACCTCCAACAGCAAGATGATTCAAGAACTTCGACAAAGAAGCCTATATTACCTGAAGTGCACAAAACTTTGTGTAACCCACCTGGGAGACCTATTTTATCCAGTAATGGGTCACGCCTGGAATGTGTAGGATGCTATTTGGATGAATTTTTTAAGTTTGATGTCCTTAAGATAAAATCATATATTAAAGATACCAGTCATTTTCTTCAGATTTTACATGAGGTGACAGGTGTGTAGTCCATCAAGTTTCTTGTGATCCTTGATGTTCGTGCTTTATATACATCAGTTCCTCAGAATAAAGCTTTAAAAGTTCTGCACAACGTATGGTCCTATCGAAGTAGATTTCATCATGTTCCTACAGCTTTTTTGATGTGTTTAGCAGAATTGGCTGTTCAGGAGAATTATTTTTTAATATCAACAGTATTTGCAGATTTCTGGGACAGCAATGGGGGCAATTTTTGTCCCACTGTTGGCTAATCTTTTCATGCAATCTTTTGAAGAAAAATAAGTTTAGCCATCTACATTCCAGCCTTATGTGCATTGCTGGTATAGTTATATTGATGATATCTTTTTACTCTGGAAGGGACCCGAGATCAGTTTTTAGTATATCTAAATCAGTGTAATTTTGCCATTCAATTTGAAATGTAGTATGACCACCTGACGATTCATTTTTTGGATGTTCAGGTTACTAAATCAACAGGTTTGTCTACTGTATTTTCTAAGCCAACTGATTGCAATACTTTGTTGGAGTAGACTAGTTTTCATCCTGTAGCACTAAGGGATAGCCTTCCCTTTTCACAATTTTTGCAATTATGGAGGATTTGTTCAGCTAGATCAGAGTTTCATTTAAAGGCCAAGTTGTTGCATAATAAGTTTTGACTGCTGCATAGAGGGAAAGGTTAATTTACTGAGGTCTTTTCTTCTCCGTTTTATATATCTACTGTAAGAAGTGTTGTATTAAAAAGTAGTTGGCTATAATATTGAGGCTTTTGTGTTTGGTATAGATTGGTAGGGCCTCAGTGTGTGTTCCTGTTGGTTTTGTATGTTTCCAAATGTAGTGAGTCATAAAAAGTATAACTATGGCCCTGATATCTTACAAGCATTTACAGGGAAACCTCAATATAGAGTCCCCTATAAATGCCTAATTTGGTTTTATATTGAAGGTGTAGCTTCTGGTTCCCACAACGATTGCCCAAATATCACCAATCAAAGAATTACTTAGACGGCAGTTGCTATAAGAACTTTTATTTCAGCATAACAGCAAAATAATATTGTCATGCAGAACAGCAAAAGCCTGTCTAAAAATGGCAGACAGCACTTTCTCTCTCTCTCTGTGAAGGGAGAGAAAACACTGCCCACCCCCACCTGAAATGGCTTATTTATATACATTTCTCCTTGTCTCAAATGTCTGTTTCAAATTAGTGTCAGTGAATCCATCATAACTTCTTAGGTGTCAGCAGGGCCTCAGGGTTCTGCAACACCTTTCCCCAGGGTAGAATCTCATTACTTTTATACATCTGGATCTGCTTCATCTATGCATGGCCTGTGACCTCTATACATCTGGATCTGCTTTTAAGTCTGCTCATCTATGCATGGCCAGTGACCTCTGACCCTTCCTGTATTTTTCCTTCTTCTTGGCACTAATTGAAACCGTGCAGAGCTAGAGAGAGTGCTTTTGTGCTCATTAGTTTGAATTCTTTGCTTGACCTGTATTTTCTTACTGATATTAATTACTAGGCCCAATATTCTGCATACTCCTATGCAGAATATGGTTACCCAGAATCCTCTATAGCAGGCCGCATCTATTATCTTATAGCAAGCATATACTCTCATATAGTTATTGTCTTCTTGTCTTCTGTGCCATCCATATACTGTGTAGTTTCACCAGGCAAGGGTACAGTCATATAAAGCCAATATATACATATATAAGCAGACCCAAGGCAGACTTTAAATCAAATTTCCCAACATTCTCCACTTTTTCTTTTCCTTTTTCTTTTATTGTTGGGGGGGGGGGGGGTAGCAAATGTAATCCCACTAAGGGGCATGAATAACAACCATTTGAGACAAAGATAGATCATCCAAAGGCAATCGCTGGTACTGCTCCCTTGACACAATATACATGGTTTTAGTGCTTTGCGATATCATTCGTTTACAACAGGCAAGTAAAATGGATAAGGCACAACAGGCAATGATTGCAAAACAAGCTATACTTAAAAGCGTAATAAAGAAGGCTTTAAGTCCTACACCTAAACTAGCAAACCATGAAGCAATACTACCCCAGATATTATCAAGTTGAAGCCCCCCCTTAACATCATCAATATGCAACTCAGAGATGCTTTATCTTATTCATAGCATCAAGAACAAAAATGGTATGGTTAGCGATGACCGTACAACAGTTTGTAGCATTAATGAAAGTGCATATTCCGCCTTCAGCGGCCAAAAGTAAATCCAAAGCTTGCCTATTCTGCAGAGTCATTTGTGTATTTTGCTCAAGGGACTCAGCTAGGCGTGAGATAGATTCGGTAACAGCTTTCATTTGAATATGCAACAAACTTTGCAAACGGCGTACAGCCATACCAAGCTCAGCAGTTAGGGCGGGGGTGGCAAAGGGAATCCAGGCCGTTGCGCTAAGGGCATCCAAACGAGTTTTAGTCATGGGATAAGTGGAATTGATATACTCGAATGAGGCCTGAATGTCATCATCCTCGGCTATAGAGGAATCCCAGGGGCTAACATAAGCTGAGGAGCTACGTTTTAATCTATGCAGGGCGGAGCGAGAAGCAGGATGATGGGTAACATTAAGAGGTATCAAGACAGAAAAAGAAGAAACTTTAACCAAAGCACAGGGTAATAGGGAGAGGTTAATTACCTGATACAGAGTTTCCCCACACAACCAATAATGACCCATTACAGCAAAGAGGTTTGTAGTAGGTGTCCATATGCGACTCATATGATGCCCATCAAACCACTTAACAGAAGATTTTCCCGTGGTAGCTGAGGTAAGATCCCTCCTGAAACTGGACATTGGGAGATAGCAAGAAGTATATGGAGTTTCATTCTGAGAACCCGTTGTCAGCACAGCTGAACCATCGTGGTAAATGGGACCAACCCCCACATACCAGCGGAAGTCAGATCCACTAAACACTACCGGGCTCCTTGTAATATTTTTCCAATCATATTTCATATTGGAGGGGTCTATATTACCGGATTGATTATACCACTTTATCATGACAGAATTACTAGCAAAATGAAAGGATCCATTAATCACATTATACGACAGGTTACACCTGTCTGAATAAGCAATGGATACATTTGTTATTAAACATAGATCAAATATCATATTCGGGTCAACATATACGCGCAAAGGGTCATGTATCATATTCATTGCATGCCACGTCTGGGAACAATTAAAAGCTTCATAACAACTGGCAGAAAAATTATTATTATCTACACAAGCAAGTTGTCCTGCATACTCATTTAAGGGAACCTTTGAAACATGTACTGGAGCATATGATACACCCTTCGGCAAAGGGGTACAAATAATGCAGTCTGCAATGTTCATCAGGGAAACAATGTGTAATACTGATTGCTTCCACAAGTTCAGAGAGCCTTCAGGTAAAGCTCGGGGTACTCGAGATATCGTCTGGTTAGTCTGGTTCCATCCATGGAGAAACAAAGCTAGCTGTCCATCTGGATGTAAACAGTCAATAAGGAGGACGATTATGACAGAGATTCCCAGAAGAAGGCACAAGGACGCCCACGGAGTAGGCTTGACAGCGATCATCTTTGGTACTAATAACATAGCACTGTGGTGAGAACACGTGAGTTCTGTAGGGAAATAAAACTGATTAATCAGATGGGACAGCTGGAGACGCTTTTAGATGGCTGACATGCACCC
This sequence comes from Ichthyophis bannanicus, assembly GCA_033557465.1. Taxonomy (NCBI): domain Eukaryota; kingdom Metazoa; phylum Chordata; class Amphibia; order Gymnophiona; family Ichthyophiidae; genus Ichthyophis; species Ichthyophis bannanicus. The sequence goes on from CM066038.1 coordinate 353,319,361, forward strand.
AAGTATCAGTATCATTCAGTCTGGCAGCAAAAGGGGAAGCAGCAGTGACAACGTGGGGTCCTGAAAAGGTTGGGCAGTCCCAGGATGCAATTTCTTTTATAGACAGTGGACCCTACAGGGAAGCAAGGTAATAAGGATGGACTGGACACAGATTGTGTGACTGCTACTCGTTCAGCAATTTCTTGGAGCGCAATCCGGAGTCCTGCAAGGTAAGCAGAGAGACTATCATGAATCGGAACCTGGGACTGTGATAAATTAGTCGTGCGCATACGCCGGCCAGTGGCCATTTCATGAGGTGTCAGATGTAATCGCTTGATCGGGCTATTACGCAGCTGAAACAAGCACATTGGTAAGGCTTGTAGCCAGGTCATGTGACCAGAAGCGCAAATCTTTCTGAGTTGAGTTTTCAAAATGCCATTACATCGTTCAACAAGACCATTGGAAGTAGGTTTCTCCAGGACCAAGCAGGAAGTCAGTCCTCACATATGGGTGACGTCGACGCCGACGGAGCCCTCGCGGAGCAATTTTCCCCAGCTTTCAAAGAAAGCCTTTGGGAATTACAGCGCGCATGCGCGGTCCCCTTCCCGCCCAAAGGTGCCATCTTGGCCAGTCTTCTTTTTTCCGCGGAGCCCTACAGACGCTGTCTACAAGTCACCGCTGAAAAGTTGATTTTCTTTCTTTATATTTGTATTTTCTTCGGTTCGACGCCGGTCCCTTTTCCGTCCGGCCTCGCGACGCCGGTTGCGAGGCCTCCCCTTCTTTTCAGTTTTTTCTATCCTTCGTGACAAATTCGCGCTTTTTTCACTTTTCCCTGGCGGCACGAACGTTTGACCTCGCAGGGGCCCTTTTTCCCCCGATGGCCGCCAGTGGTTTTAAAAAGTGTGTTAAGTGTAAGAAACTTATGTCTCTTACTGACACACATGATTGCTGCCTCCGTTGCCTGGGCCCAGATCATGAACAAATGATCTGTGGAGCCTGTGGCAAGATGTCCGCGAAATCTTTGCGGAGTCGGCAGCATCAGCGGGAGAGAATCTTCTCTGACCCCAGCCGTACCTGGACCTCGTCAGAAGCTTCGGTGTCCAGGGAATCTGGCTCTGAACACCGTCGGAGCTCCTCTGAGAGGGGGTCTCCTACCCGGGAGCATCATCGGAGGAAGAAACCCGCGAGGACGGCGTCGGTGGACGCTCCTGGCTCCGCGAGGGCCAGGTCGCATAGCCCCGATAGCCGTCCCGGGTCTTTGGAGCTGGAGCGGCCATCCAAACAGCCTCGTCTGGAGATGGACTCGTCTGCTCACGTAAGTCCTGTTGTCCTCGTGGACTCGCCTCCGAGGGGTCCGACGTCGGGCCCGACGCCGTCGGGGCCCGAGTCGGGGGCTGCTGGGTCTCCTGAGTTCGGACTCAGGTTGACGGTCTTGGAGAGCAGCCTGGCTGCCTTCATGGACCAGCAGCGGGCATTGATCGATGGCCTCGCTGGCGCTTCTGCCCTGACCGCCGGGACGTCGACGTCTAAGTCGACCCCGGAGACCGAGCCGATCCTCGAGTCCATGCGGGCTCGAGTCGATCCTCGGTCGAGGTCCCCTTCGGCCTCCCGTTCGGGGCCGCGGTCGTCGATGCCGACTCCCTCGGCCTCGGGGCGGACGGCGTCTGTGCCCGCCCGGCCAGAGCCGCTCGACGACTCCTCCGAGGAGTCCGCCTGGGAATCCGAGGTGGAAGAGTCACCTGATTCTTTTCGGTGTATTCCTTCGGACTCCCCCGAGTCCGAACCTCGGAGACAGTCCCCTCCGGAGGATGCACGGTTCTCGGACTTCGTGAGGGATATGGCCAAGGCCTTGGCCTTCCCTGCGGATCCTGAGGAGGAGCCTCGAGCCGAAGAGCTCAATGCCCTCCAGTATGACTCTCCTGCAAAGGAGCATTTTACTGTACCGGTTCCTCCGATGCTGGAACGACTTCTCTTCCGCATGTGGGAGAGCCCGGCGTCGTCGCCGGTGTTAAGCAAGCGGGTCGATGCCATATATCAAGTCCGCAAGAGCCCTGGCTTCCAAAAAGCACAGCTGCTGCACCATTCCATGGTGGTGGAATCGGCCATGCATAGGCTCAAGAGCCAGAAGATGCACTCCTCGGTGCCTCCCGGTAGGGAAGCCCACAGCCTGGATGGCATCGGTAAGAAGTGTTTCCATGGCTCTATGCTTGCTTGTCGGGTCCAGACTTACCAGCTCTACATGGGCATGTATCTCAGGGACCTGGCTAAAGAAATAGCCGGATTCTCTGCTGGTCTCTCCGAGGAACCTTTGCGGAGGTTCCTGGCCTTGTCCACTGGTATTCGAGAGTGCTCCAAGTTTATCTCTCGAGCAGCCTATGATGGCTTTGAGGCATCGGCTCGAGTAGCCGCAGCCGGCATCGGGGCCCGCCGACAGGCTTGGCTTCAGTCATCCGACCTCGAGCCCTGGGTGCAGGACAAGTTGGTTGATGTCCCCTGCAGAGGTGAAAACCTCTTTGGCAAACCTATGGACGAGAAGGCTGCACAACTCGAGACAGAGACTCTCACCAGGACTCGGCTCTCCAGGAAAACCTCTGCCCCTTCCCAGAAGAAGAGGGGCTCGGGGAAAAAGCCCTTTTACCCGAGGAAGACGGCTGCCTATAAACACTACCCTCATTATCAGGCCTCCGCAGCTCCCCAACAGGGTCAGCAGGCCAATGGACGGGGTAACGGGTCCCGTAGGCAGCAAGCCCCCAAGCCTGCGCCACCTGCCCCTGCTCCGCAGGGTGGGGGTTTTTGACTCTTTCAGCATAGCCTCTCCCCCTCCGCTGGTTTCTCTCAGCACGGGAGGCCGGCTGGTCCACTTTGCCCACAGGTGGTCCAACATCACGTCAGATACCTGGGTGCTCCACATAGTCCGAGAGGGCTATCTTCTACACTTCCACCAGGTACCTCCCCCCTACTTTCCAGGGGAGCCTCTGCGACCCCCTCTTCACCGGGACTTACTCCTTCAAGAGTTGGCAAGTCTCCTTCGGGAACAGGCGGTGGAGCCGGTGCCCCACCACCTGAGAGGTCAAGGCTTTTACTCCAGGTACTTCCTGATACCAAAGCGAACTGGAGGCCTCAGACCCATCCTGGACTTGCGAAACCTCAACAAGTTCCTGGAAAGGGAAAAGTTCAAGATGCTTACCCTTGGAATCCTGCTGCCCTACCTCCGGCAGGGAGATTGGCTATGCTCCTTGGATCTAAAGGATGCCTACACTCACATCCTCATCCACCCAAGCCACCGACAATACCTGAGGTTTGTGGTGGCAGGCAATCATTACCAGTACAGGGTACTGCCCTTTGGCCTATCCTCCGCACCACGAGTCTTCACAAAATGTCTCGCAGTGGTGGCGGCTTATCTCCGGCTTCAAGGCCTCTTTGTCTTCCCTTACCTAGACGACTAGCTCATCAGAGCACCGTCCTCCACGGAGGCCACCCACGCCACGCAACGTACTGTGACTCTGCTCCAGTACTTGGGCTTTGTCATAAACTTCGAAAAGTCCACTTTGCTCCCCTCTCAGGATCTCGAGTTCATCGGCGCCAGGTTAAACACGCTTCAAGCGCGAGCCTTTCTGCCGCTCGACAGGGCACACCGGCTCATGGCTCTCGCCAGCCGCTTTCGCAGCCATTCCCGGGTCTCAGCCCGGCACTTTCTGAAACTGCTCGGCCATATGGCTTCCACGGTCCATGTGACCCCCAATGCCCGCCTGAATATGCGTCCTGCTCAATGGTGCCTTCGCTCACAATGGCGTCAGGCCTCGGGGAGACTAGCGAACTCCGTACGAATCTCCAGCACGCTGGTCTCTTCTCTGCAGTGGTGGCTTCATCTGCCCAACCTCGTGCTCGGAATGCCTTTTCAGTCTCCTCCGCCTGTTCAGGTCCTGACCACCGACGCTTCTCTCCTGGGTTGGGGAGCACATTGCCAAGGGACATGTACTCAGGATCTCTGGACCCCGTGGGAATCTGCCCAGCAGATCAACTTCCTGGAGCTCAGAGCGATCCGCCTGGCTCTACGGGCCTTCTCCCACCTTACCACTCACCAGTCCGTCCTCGTCCAGACGGACAATCAAGTGGCCATGTTCTTCGTGAACAAACAGGGGGGCACGGGCTCCTTCCTTCTCTGTCGGGAAGCACAAAAGCTCTGCGCTTGGGCCGTCAGCCGAGGAATCCTCCTCAAAGCTGTCTATCTCCCCGGTCAAGAAAATTGCCTGGCAGACAAACTGAGCAGAATCCTCCAACCACACGAGTGGAGATTGGACCCGTTGGTGGTTCAAAGGGTATTTCTCCAGTGGGGCCTCCCCACTCTGGATCTCTTTGCCAGTCCTCTGAACAGGCAACTTCCTCGGTTCTGCTCTCGGGAACCGCATCCCCTCCGAGTAGCGGCGGATGCTTTTCTGCTCTCATGGTCCACGGGCCTTCTGTATGCCTTTCCTCCCATGCCGCTGGTGTCTCGAACTCTTTTCAAGGTTCTCCAAGACAAGGCGTCGGTGATACTGATAGCACCCCGGTGGCCCCGGCAACCGTGGTTCCCGCTACTGATGCAACTGGCGGTAGACACTCCGCTGCCTCTGGGGTTTCAACCCGATCTCCTGACCCAGGATCAGGGGTCTCTCCTACACCCCAACCTCAGATCTCTTCATCTGATGGCCTGGCTGCTGAAAGGGTAGTCCTTGCTCCCCTCCTGCTGCCTCTAGAGGTGGAAGAGGTCGTGCTGGCTTCCAGGCGGCCCTCTACCCGGAAATCTTACGCCCTTAAATGGCGTCGCTTCTCCACCTGGTGTACTCAGCAGTCTCAAGATCCCTTCTCCTGCTCGGTGTCAGTGGTCTTGCAGTACTTGCTTTCCCTCTCCAATCTTGGACTGAAGTCCAACTTGGTCAAAGTTCACCTCAGTGCTCTTTCTGCACATCATGTGCCGGTGGAAGGCAGGCCTCTTTCCGGCCACCCTCTCGTGGCACGGTTCTCCCGAGGTCTCCTTCTCCTTAAACCACCTTTGCGCCCCCCAGCCCCTGACTGGGACCTGAACGTGGTTTTACAGCGGATCACCTGTCTGCCTTTTGAACCCATGGCTACCTGTCCTCTCCGTTTTCTTTCGTGGAAAACCTTATTCCTGGTAGCCCTCACTTCCGCTAGACGCGTTAGTGAACTGCAGGCCCTAGTGTCTGATCCCCCTTACACTAGGTTCTACAAGAATAGGGTAGTCCTGCGGACTCACCCTAAGTTTCTTCCAAAAGTGGTCTCCCCTTTTCACATCAATCAGGAGGTGGTGCTTCCGACCTTCTTTCCCAGGCCACACTCCAGCCGAGCTGAGAGGGTCTTGCATACCCTGGACTGTAGAAGGGCGCTGAACTTCTACCTTGATCGTACGCGGGAGGCACCGTAAGACTGTTCAGCTCTTCCTGTCTTACGACCCTAATAAATTGGGGCTCCCTGTCTCCAAGCGTACTCTGTCCATCTGGGTGGCTGACTGTATCGCTTGGACTTATGGGGCAGCAGGCCTCTCGTTGGAAAGTCGAGTCACCGCTCATCGGGTTAGGGCGAAGGCTGCGTCAGTGGCTTACCTCCGCTCTGTTCCATTGGCAGACATCTGCCGGGCCGCTACTTGGTCTTCGAGCCAGACTTTTGCGGTCCATTACTGCCTCAAGAGGGAGTCCCGCAGGGACAGTGCTTTCGGACAGGCAGTCCTCCGTAATCTCTTCGAGGTTTAAGCAACTCCTACCCTCCATCCCGGATGTTGGGCTACCGGTTGGAGATTAGTCAGAGAAGATTCCTTCCTTCTGTGCTGCTGAGCTAGAGGGAGCTCATTTTTGTGCTTGGGGTCTCCGGTAGCCTTAAGCTTGGGAGTCCCATATGTGAGGACTGACTTCCTGCTTGGTCCTGGAGAAAGCGTAGTTACTCACCTGTAACAGGTGTTCTCCAGGAGCAGCAGGAAACAGTCCTCACAACCCTCCCTCCTCCCCGTGGAGTTGCAGTCATATGATTTTAGCTTTTGCAAATTTTTTGCTGTCTTTTCGCTATGTCATCAGACTGGCCAAGATGGCACCTTTGGTCGGGAAGAGGACCGCGCATGCGCGCTGCAATTCCCAAAGGCTTTCTTTGAAAGCTGGGGAAAATTGCTCCGCGAGGGCTCCGTCGGCGCCGACGTCACCCATATGTGAGGACTGATTCCTGCTGCTCCTGGAGAACACCTGTTACAGGTGAGTAACTACGCTTTATACAGAGAAACATACTTCCACTGAACAGGAAGATGCTGGGTGAGTGCAGTCACAATAGCATTACGAAAGTGAGAGCCATTATCAGAATATATGACTTTAGGAATGCCAAATCGGGGAATTATTTGCGTTAGCAAAACCTCTACTACTTCTTCAGCAGTCTCTTTATTGCAGGGGAAAGCCTCAATCCATTTAGACCAAGGGCAAACCCACACTAAAAGGTACCGCTTCTGAGCACATCTGTGAATCATGTCAGTGAAATCTACATACCAGGATTCAAAAGGACCACTTAGAACTGGGAGGTGACCTTTGGCTATGGCCTTTCCCCCTGGCTGAGAGTCAGAATACACACGGGACATTTTAGCTACTAGTTCCTGAATGCGATTTTTCATGTGTGGACACCAAAAAATGTCCTCAAGCATGCTGTAAACATTTGCAGCACTAGAATGATAAATATCATGAATGAGATCTGTGAGGCGTTTCAGTGCTACATAACAGATACAGAGTTTTCCTGATGGATGTACCCACATTTTCTTAATTTGGGAACAACCTAGTCTCTCCCAGTTTCCTATCTCATGAGAAACAGCATCTTTCTGATAATCAGCAAGGTCAGGTACTAAATAGATCTGTGATCTGGTGACAGGTAAAGTCAGGGAAGCATTACTAGTTACTACTTTGGCTAACTGATCTGCCAGGGCATTGCCCATCTGGCGGAAAGAGTCTCCCTATGTATGTCCAGGAACCCATTCACAGCACAGAAACAGATTGTTGATTCTGCGTTTCTCTAAACACTCATAAATTTGATGTATCTCATCAAGATGTGAGATTGAGCTGGCTGAAGAGGTGATAAAACCTCTTTGTGACCATTTCTGATGAAGCACTGTCAGCACTTGTGCTGCATAATGGGAGTCGGTGAATATGATAATGTTCTGTTTCTCCTGATGCAGTAAGACTGCCAAAATTGCACAGAGTTCAGCACCTTGAGCACTATAAGTACTCGGCAACTGATATTGCAAAACATGTAGAATATCACCAGAAAGAGATATCTGTACTGCACTGAAACCAGAACATAGTGACGTTTCAGAACCGTCAGTGAACCAGACTTCAGAATTGACAGGCATTTCGTGAAGAGACAGAATATTATCTGCGAAAGAAAAAATGGGGACCTTATCTCCTTCCTCACCAACAATAACAGAAACTAAATTTTGTAGGTAGCCAAAAGGTTGACTTGCAGGGAATGGCTTAATGAGTATATGACTCTGTAGCAGGGCAGCACACAGCTGGTGCACCCGATGTGGGGTAAAGTGGAGAGTATTACTGCATAACAATGCCTCTACATCACCGGAGCAATACACAGTGAGCCGCAAGGGATGAAAGGTGTTATAGGTCTTCCTGACTGCCTCACTGGTGGCTACTAACCCTCTCTCAACATCAGGCAGAACTATTTCTGTAACAGAAAAAGACCCTGACAAGTAGGACACAATTTTACCATCATCCTGATAGATCACAGCTGCCCACGTGTGATGTCCGTGAAAGCTAATGAGAAACATCTCCTTTGAATAGTCAGGGAGACAGATACTTGGTGTGTGCGAGACATCAGACAAAAGAGACTGAAGCAAAATCTGGTCAGGAGCTGACAGGCTTTTAACTGTCGACCCCTTAGCCCCCCCTTTTAAATATTTGCGAAAGGGATGTGTGCGTTGACTGTGACCTGGGATCCAATTACGGCAGAAGTTTATCATGCCGAGCAGAGATCGCAATTGCTTTACAGTGGTAGGCATCTGTAATTGCAAGCAGTGTTGTTTAGTTTTCTCTGTCAGAGACAGCATTCCATCTCCTACTAGGAAACCCAGAAAAGTGACTTCAGTTTGGCAGATCTGTGCCTTGGCCATATTAATCTGGTAACCACTTTCCAAAAGATAACAAACAAGTTTATCTGTGAGGGCCAGGTTTGTTGCAGCCTCAGCTTTGGAAAGCAGTAAGTCATCTACATACTGTAACAAAGACACATTGCTGGGCAACTCTGCCCTGAATGATTACAAATCAGCAACTGGTGCTTGAGAGAATATGGAGGGACTTTCCACGTATCCTTGGGGTAACCTGGTCCACTGATAATGCTGACCCTCAAAAATAAATGCCAAAAACTGCCTGGATGTGGGTTCGACCTCTATCCCAAAAAAGGCATGGGAAAGGTCCAGAACAGTATGATATTTGTACAGAGTAGTCGTTGTCAGCAATGTGGCAGGGTTTGAGACTACTGGAAACTGTGGTTCAATAACACGGTTAAGTGCACGTAAGTCATGAACTATTCGCCACTTCCCATTAGGCTTTTTCACAGGGAATAGTGGAGTGCTGTATGGGGAGTTACTGAGTTCAATGATTCCGTGCTGTAACAGCTCCTGAATCTCCTGGCGAGATCCCTGCAGGGCCTCCGGTTGGAGAGGATACTGCAGAATCTTTGGTGGTTTACAGCCAGGCTTAATATGAATGGTAACAGGCAGATGTGATTTAACTCTGCCATAAGGGCTGAGGAGCAGTGACCGCTCAGGGCCTTTTTCTCCCAGCGGACCGTAGGTGAATTCAACCTGTAATTTCACCAATAAGTCCCTACCCATCAAATTTACTGGGCAATATGGGGCAAACAGAAAAGAATGAGAAATCTGCTGATCTCCTATTCTTAAACAAATCGGTGTAGTTAGGTAAGATGTAAGGGGTCTACCATCAAAACTAGTGGTAGTCATTTTCTTTCTACTAAGCTGGCATTTCTGTGGTAAAGCAGTTAATACAGAGGAAGTGGCTCCTGTATCAAGTAACATTTCTGTGGGCTCATCATTGAGATATACTGTGATCAGAGGTTCCTGATATGTGAGCCTCGCCTGTAAGATATAGATTCCCAGTCATTGTTGGGGTGGGGGTCCAGAATCCCGGGGAGGTGTCCACAAGGGAAAACGCCTCCTGTCAAAATTCTCATTTCTGCGCTGAGCACGGCATGAGCGCTGAAAATGACCGTAACCACCACAGTTCCAACACTGTGGGGCAGGAGTACGGTTATTTTGTTGGTAAGAGGGACCTCAACGCTGTGGCTGAGGATAACGGGGTCGTTGGACTCCGTTATAGTAAATGCGCTCCTTATCTCTATCCCATACCTCATCACAGGGATCTGGAACATCATCCTCATAAGGATCCAGATATTCCATGTCATCAATTTTCTCCTGCTGTTCCCTAATTTTCTGTTTTAGTTGTCTAATAAGTTCATTATTAGATTTATCAAGATGTAATTTGGTGGTGGATTGGGGATCTTTAATTTCTTGTAACCCTTTAAGTTGAAGGTGTAACAAGTGTGCTTGGGCCTGTTTCAAATCCTTCTCAGGTTTCAAAGTGTCCTCCTCTAAAGATCGAATATAATGCAAAATATGGGCCTGTTGTTTAGGCCATGGCTCAGACTCCAAGGCTACTATAGACTTTAATTTTGCAGTTACGGATGGGGGTAATGTATTACACAAAGTCTGGAAAAATACAGGTCTCATACAAACATCATCGTATGGTAACCCCATTTGTGCTTCCCATAAATCTTGAAATCGTACGAGGTATGCACTGATATCCTCACCTATTTGGAATCTCATAGTAGTGAGAGGAGCCAAACTGCGCTGAGTAGGGTACATCTCCCTGAGGGCGTCCCAAATACGAGGATGAAACTCGTTGAAGGAAGCACCATCATAAGTGTTAACTGTGACCTTCACCTGGTCTAAGTCGGCATTGGCGAACACTTGATTTGTCGCACTATTTCCCAGAATTTTGGCCAATAAAGCTTTGATATCTCCCAAAGCCAAATTATATCCAGCCGTAATTCTTTCAAATTTTTGAATCCATGTCTCTCCCCCTCTGCTGAGAGGAGGTAGACTACTGGCTATATTAGTCATATCAGTAAAACTCCATGGTATATATTTAGATTTTCCTTCATTTGTGTAGATTACTGGAAACAGAAGCTGTTTATTAGCGTCCTGATTCTCATACTTTTCCCAAACCCTCAGACCTGCCTCCATATAGACGGAATCCCAGTTAGGGTCTCCCGCTCCTCCACGAATGCAGAGTCGGGCGGTGTTAAGGTGTACAGTTTCTAGTGATCCATTAGGGGGCCACTGTAACATCTGGGTCTGGTTGGCTTTTGTCCAACCGTACATGTTGGAGGACCATCGGTAAACATAGTAACCATTTCCATCCTCCTGCTCTGTAATAAAAGTAAGGATACATGGTTGTGGAGCTCGAGGAGTTTTACCACCTTGCACAACACCACAAACCAGTGTAAGTTCACTTTTTTTCTCTTCATTATCTACTACCTCATCTACCTTCTCCTCTTCTTCCTCTTCTATAATCTCCTTAAGACGTTTTTCCCTATCTGCTAGGTCTAACTCCCATCTTTTAAGATTCTCAGTAATTTTTTCCTCAGATTGCTTTAAAGCTTGAGCCTGACTTTCTAAATCTTCATGTTCTGCTGTCAATTGTTTCAACTCTTCTAATTTCGCCTGTGCCTCAGCATATGCATTGGGATCTGGGGCAGGGGTGGCTTTTAAGTTAACATGACCCTCAATCTTTGCCCAAGCTCCCTCAGTGTCCAAGAGTTTATGCAGAACCTGTTCTGGGGGTAGAGAGGCTACTGGGTGAAAAGTCAGTTCTGACTTGGGCTTGAAGACAGGGTCAGAATAGCCTATGGCTGCCATAGCTTTACTTTCGGCTGCCCAATAAGAAGGTGGGGGCACAGGGGCAGATGGCGAAAGCTCTGGACCAGCCTGCATCCACAGGGAAATATGTCGCAAATGTTCCAATTGGGTTTTGCCACATTTGTTAAATAAAATATGATCCCTAATTTTGGTCAAAATGAGCGGATCAAATGACCCCCCCTGCTGGCCAGGCAAGAGAGGGTGTTTTCTTCGTCCATTTTTCCCATTGTTTAGAACAATTTTTTATCGAAGCCTCCAGTAGGGGGTTCTGTTTAACAAGGCTATCTATGGGATTAGGACCGGGCTCAGTTCCTTTCTCAGTATTTTCTTCCTGTTTGGATTTTCTTTTAAACATTTCCCCAACTGTCCCTTCTCTATAGGCTACGTAAACCTGGTGTTTTCACTGTTCAGGGACAGGGACAATTAACTTCGCCTTTTACCAATAGCAAATTGAACCTCCTTATATACAGAGGCGCGCGTAATTTCGCTTTTTAGGTGGCAATCCAAAGCTTAATTAACTGAGGTGCGAAATCACGAATCCAGGACTCATACAAACATACAGCTCTTGCGCTTCGTCTAAACCAAGCCAATCCCCTCGCAGTGATGGGGGTATGGAAACGTGGATAAAGACACACACTCGCTTCGTATTAATAATACGTACAGTCTCAAGCGTACATCAATCAGTCCCGGAAAGACAGAGACCTAATGTCTGGGCAAAACTTTCAAACTTACTTTCCCTAACATTACAACTAAATGCAAGTTTATTTCTCGAGCAGCCTACGATGGCTTCGAAGCATCGGCTCGAGTAGCCGGAACCGGCATCGGTGCTCGCCGTCAGGCTTGGCTTCAGTCATCCGACCTCGAGCCATGGGTGCAGGACAAGTTGGTCGATGTCCCCTGCAGAGGTGAAAACCTCTTTGGTAAGCCCATGGCTGAAAAGGCAGCAGAACTCGAATCCGAGACTCTCACCAGAACTCGCCTATCCAGAAAGACCTCTGCCCCTTCACAAAAGAGGAAGAGCTCGGGGAAAAAGCCCCTTTACCCGAGGAAGGTGTCTGCCTATAAACAACACCACCCACAATATCAAGCATCAGCAGCTCCCCATCAGGGCCGACAGGGTAATGGGTCCCGTAGGCAGAAGGCCCCCAAGCCCACTACACAGGCAGGGTGGGGGTTTTTGACTATGCCGGCATAGCCTCTCCCCCTCCGCTCAGCACGGGGGGCCGGCTGACCCACTTTGCCCACAGGTGGTCAGCCATAACATCCGATTCCTGGGTGCTGCAGGTGGTTCAAAAGGGCTACCTCTTACATTTTAACCAGGTGCCTCCCCCCTACTTTCCAGGGGAGCCTCCAAGACCCCCTCTGCACAGGGACTTACTCCTTCAGGAGCTGCAAAGTCTGCTTCAGGAACAGGCTGTGGAGCCAGTGCCCCAACACCTGTGGGGTCACGGGTTTTATTCGAGGTACTTCCTGATACCAAAAAGAACAGGAGGCCTCAGACCCATCCTGGACTTACGCAACCTCAACACGTTCCTGCAGCGGGAAAAGTTCAAGATGCTTACTCTTGGAATCCTACTGCCCTACCTCCAGCAGGGAGATTGGCTATGCTCCTTGGATCTAAAGGATGCTTATACTCACATCCTTATTAATCCGGACCACCGGCAATATCTAAGATTTGTGGTGGCAGGGAATCACTATCAGTACCGCGTACTGCCCTTTGGCCTCTCCTCCGCTCCCAGGGTGTTCACGAAATGCCTGGCAGTGATGGCAGCCTTCCTGAGGCTTCAAGGCCTCTTTGTCTTCCCCTATCTGGACGACTGGCTCATCCGGGCACAGTCTTCCCTAGAGGTCACTCAGGCCACTCAACGCACAGTGGCTGTGCTTCAGCACTTGGGCTTCATCATAAACTTCGAAAAGTCCACTTTGCTCCCCTCTCAAGATCTCGAATTCATAGGAGCACGGCTGGACACTCTGCAGGCTTGTGCCTTCTTGCCTCTGGAACGGGTCAACAGGCTCATAGCTCTGGCCGGCAGGTTCCACAGCGCATCACCGGTCTCTGCCAGGCAACTCCTGCAACTGCTCGGTCATATGGCCTCCACGGTCCATGTCACTCCGAATGCCCGTCTGCATATGAGACCTGCTCAGTGGAGCCTTCGCACTCAATGGCATCAGGCCACAGGGAGACTGACGGACTTAATACAGATCTCCGACCACCTGGTCTCCTCTCTGCAATGGTGGCTTCACCTGCCCAATCTGGTACTCGGCATGACCTTTCAGTCTCCTCCACCTTCCCAAGTGCTAACGACAGATGCCTCTCTCCTGGGATGGGGAGCGCATTGCCAGGGAACATGCACTCAAGGCCTTTGGACACCTTGGGAGGCTGCTCAGCAGATAAACTTCCTGGAGCTGCGGGCGATCCGCCTAGCTCTGCGGACCTTCTCTCACCTCACTTCTCGTCGGTCTGTACTGGTACAGACGGACAATCAGGTTGCCGTGTTCTACGTGAACAAACAGGGGGGCACGGGCTCCCTCTTTCTATGTCAGGAGGCTCGGAGACTGTGCTCTTGGGCAGTCGACCACGACATCCTCCTCAAGGCTGTTTACCTGCCCGGGCAGGAAAATTGCCTGGCCGACAAACTGAGCCGGATTCTGCAGCCACACGAATGGAGGTTGAACCCTGTAGTTGTCCAGCGGATCTTCCGCCGGTGGGGCCTCCCCACCGTGGATCTCTTTGCCAGTCCTCTAAACCGGCAACTTCCCAGGTTCTGCTCCCGGCACCCGCATCCTCTCAGAGTAGCGCCGGATGCTTTCCTCATCTCGTGGTCCACGGGCCTACTGTATGCCTTTCCTCCCACGCCACTTGTGTCCCGGACGCTGTTCAAAGTTGTCCAGGACAGGGCCTCCGTGATCCTGGTAGCGCCCAGGTGGCCGAGACAACCCTAGTTCCCTCTACTCCTACAGCTAGCGGTGGACACCCCTCTTCCTCTGGGTTTTCAGCCCGATCTCCTGATCCAGGATCAGGGTACTCTCCTGCACCCCAACCTCCGGGCCCTTCATCTGATGGCCTGGCTGCTGAAAGGGTAGTCCTAGCTCTGCTCTTACTTCCTCCGGAGGTGGAAGCTGTCGTCCTGGCGTCTCGGCGACCTTCCACCCGGAAATCTTACGACCTTTAATGGCGTCGCTTCTCGGTCTGGTGTTCTCAGCGCTCTGAGGACCCCTTCGCCTGCTTAGTATCGGTGGTACTGCAATATTTGCTTCACCTCTCCGATCTAGGCCTCAAATCCAACTCTGTCAGGGTCCACCTCAGTGCTCTCTCTGCACATCATTCGCCGGTGGAGGGCCAGCCTCTTTCCTCGCACCCCTTGGTGGCGCGTTTTCTCAGGGGCCGCCTTCTGCTTAAGCCTCCGTTGCGCCCTCCAGCTCCTGACTGGGATCTCAATGTGGTCTTGCAAAGGCTTACCTGTCCGCCTTTTGAACCCATGGCTACCTGCCCTCTTCGTTTCCTCTCCTGGAAAACTCTCTTCTTGGTAGCCCTTACCTCCGCTAGGCACGTTAGTGAACTACAGGCCCTAGTGTCGGAGCCACCATACACTAGGTTCTACAAGAATAGGGTGGTATTACGGACTCACCCTAAGTTTCTTCCAAAGGTGGTCTCCCCTTTTCACATCAATCAAGACGTGGTTCTTCCGACCTTCTTTCCCAGGCCGCATACCAGCCGAGCTGAAACTGTTCTGCATACCCTGGACTGTAGAAGAGCCTTATCCTTCTACCTTGACCGTACGCGAGAGCATAGAAAGGCTGTCCAGCTTTTCGTATCTTTTGACCCCAATCGGTTGGGGGTACCTGTCTCTAAGCGTACTTTGTCCATCTGGGTAGCTGACTGTATCGCCTGGGCTTATGGGGCAGCCGGCCTCTCCTTAGAGAGTCGGGTCACGGCTCACCGTGTCAGGGCGAAGGCTGCGTCAGTGGCTCATCTCCGCTCTGTTCCGTTGGCAGACATCTGCCGGGCCGCTACTTGGTCTTCAAGCCAGACGTTTGCGGCTCATTACTGCCTGGAGAGGGAGTCCCGCAGGGACAGTGCTTTCGGACAGGCAGTCCTCCACAATCTCTTTGAGGTCTAGGCAACTCCTACCATCCGGCCCTGGTGTTGGGCTGCTGGCCGGATTCGTATTCAGAGAAGATTCCTTTCTTCTGTACTGTTGAGCTGGAGGGAGCTCATTTTTCGGCTTGAGGTCTCCGGTAGCCTTAAGCTCGGGAGTCCCATAAGTGAGGACTGACTTCCTGCTTGGTCCTGGAGAAAGAGTAGTTACTCACCTGTAACAGGTGTTCTCCAGGAGCAGCAGGAATCAGTCCTCACTACCCTCCCTCCTCCCCTTGGAGTTGCAGTCATTCTTATTATATGTTTTTGCTTACTTTTTTGCTGTCTTTTCGCTATGTCATCAGACTGAGCAAGATGGCACCCTTGGGCGGGAAGGGGACCGCGCATGCGCGCTGCAATTCCCAAAGGCTTTCTTCGAAAGCTGGGGAAAATTGCTCCGCGAGGGCTCCGTCGGCGCCGACGTCACCCATAAGTGAGGATTGATTCCTGCTGCTCCTGGAGAACACCTGTTACAGGTGAGTATAACTACTCTTTCTGGTTTGCTGGGGACTGCTCGCCTGGCTCACTTCTTATCTATATAGGAGCTGATATAGATTCTAGAACTCCAACTGAGGGGTGCCTTGCTCAATCTGTGAATGTTTGGAAGAGATGGGATTGGTTTGGGTGAGTGATAATACTTGCGTGACTGCTTGGTGGTGCATGTGTGGGGTCTGAGCAGTTCTCTTAGGGCTCTACCATGGGAGGGGATGGGTTGTAAGGGGGGGGGGGGTTGGTGGGGTGAGGTGGGGCAGCTTTAGAGTCATTGGGAACTTGCACTTGTCCTTTCCTTGTTCTTAGTTGACACACTGCAAGTTATCTGCTTGTGATTTTCATCAGAGAGACCTGCAGATAGTATGATGTTTGGGATGGGATGGACAGTTTGTTGTGTTTATGCACTGTACCTCTTTATTTTATGGCACTGTGGTATACTTCTGCTAGTTCTATGTTGATTATGGTTCTAAATAAAAAGTTTTGCAACTTAACGTTCTACTGAAGCCTCCAGAGATTGGAATCATTCTCTGAGAGTCAGGAGCTCTATGTTTTGAGTGCATGAATACGCCATCTCGCTTACCAGGAGAAAGTTGTATTTGCCACTGAATGCTAAAGACAGGATAGCCCCAGTCTTGCTGTGGGACTGCTGTCTGTATCGGTGAGGTGTTTAGTTTTTTTTTTAGAGTTGTAGTATTTGATAAATTTTATGTTGCTAGTTTATATTTGCTTCCCAGTGAACTGCTAATCTGTAATCGCTTGCTGAGGAAAATACCCTGTGGTGACAAATCTCACTCTTATTCTTAATTGGGATAACTGACTATGCAATGCAATGTGTGCTTTTGAGTCCTGACTCCTGGCAACCCAGCTCCTGGGTTTGCCTGGCAATGTGACCAGAAGTAGATTGCCAGGCCTTTGTGCCGAGGCAATGGAGAATTAAGTGACTTACTCAAGACCACAAGGAGTGCTAATGGGAATCAAACCCCAGTCACTTGCTTACTAAGCCAGTTCTCTAACCACTACGCTACTCCTCCACTCCTTACTGTATATTAAGGGATATGTCTTGGGTGGGTGTGAAAAAGACGACTTTGTCTTTTTTTTTAAAGCTATGAGAGTCTAAATCAAGCCAATATTTATTTGCTTTGTATTAGGACTGTGAGAGCCTAAATAAATTTAGGATAAATTACTTCTAAACCTTAAAGCCAAGCTAATAACTTTTTTGTGTTTTTAATGAAATTAAATCATCAATTTTCCAGAGAACCCCAGAGTCTCTCTTCTATCCCAAGCTTTAAGTCACCAGATTTCCTTGTAAAGTAATGTTCACGTACCTGAAGAGGCATTGTCTTCTCTAAGAATTCACTAAGGAACCACCACCCAGAAAAAAGATTTAGGTGTCATCATGGATAACACATTGAAACCCTCTGCCCAGTGTGCAGTGGCTGCCAAAAAGGCAAATAGAATGCTAGGAAATCATAAAGAAGGGACATTATAATGCCTCTGTATCGTTCCATGGTGCGCCGTATCTTAAAAAGGATATAGTGGAATTAAAAAAAAGGTACAGAGAAGAGCCACCAAAATGGTAAAGGGGATGGAAGGATTACCTCTATGAGGAGAGGCTTAAAAGGTTAGGGCTCTTCCACCTGGAAAAAAAAAAGGCTGAGGGGAGATATGATAGAGGTCTATAAATTAATGAACAGAGTGGAATGGGTAACATAGATCAATTCTTTATGCCATCAAATGTGGAAAGACTAGGGGACATACAATGAAGCTACAGTGTAATCCGTTTAAGACTAATAAGAGAAAATATTTTTTCACTCAATGCATAATCAAACTCTGGAATTCGTTACCCAAGGATGTAGTAAAAGCTGTTAGTGAAACTAGGTTTAAAAAAATTTGGACAAATTCCTGGAGGAAAGGTCCATAAAGCATTATTAAAGAGGACCTGGGTAATCCACTGCTTGCCCCAATACAAGCATTATGGAACCCTGTATGTCTTTTTGGGAAATTCCTAGGTACTTGTGTCCTGGATTGGCCACGGTTTGAAGCAGGATACTGGGCTTGATAGACTCTTGGTCTGACCCAGTATGGCATTTCTTATGTTATGAGAGATGTCAGAACTCTGTGCTTTGGCTAGTAGCTGGCAGGTTCTCACACGGCTTTATCTCCCAAAGTTCTCTAAATTGTCATTGGTGCCTTTTCCAATTTGACTTAAAGTGGTGGTTTTAGAACATTGCAGACCTGCTGTTGATACAGGTTTTGCACAAACTACCCTACCATTGACTGTCCTTTATCCTTATTATCTCCAGGAACAAGAAGGAATGTAGTCTTCACATATGGGTATCGTTGGTACCGACGGAGCCTGCTTGGGAACGCTCCCCAGCGTCCAATAGGAAAGCTTTTGGGAGCATTCCACAGCGCCTGCATGCTGCCTTCCCACCTTTCCAACTGTCCCTCTCCAGTTCTTCGTTTTCTGCAGAGCCGACAGGTCACATACCCTGTCACCGCAGAAAAATTTCCTCTTTAATCTTTGTTTTGCGTCTGCCTTCCTTTGATGCCATACCGGTACTGCCGGTTCTTTCTTCTATCTTTAAAAAAAAAAAAGTAATAAAAAATTATAGTTTCTGAGGTGTTTTACTTTAGAAATCTTTTCCTTGGTG
The DNA here is from genome assembly GCA_033557465.1 of Ichthyophis bannanicus. NCBI lineage: Eukaryota > Metazoa > Chordata > Amphibia > Gymnophiona > Ichthyophiidae > Ichthyophis > Ichthyophis bannanicus. Next base: position 353,337,593 of record CM066038.1, read on the forward strand.
CTAGGCACCATTTTGAGCACTAGGCCCAATTTTTTCCTTAAAAATGGAAAAACCTACTTCAGGTTTTAAGAAATGTTCTAAATGTGGCAGTACCATTTCTGTCACTGACACCCATAATTGGTGTCTCAAATGTTTAGATCCTGACCACTCTATTTCAGAGTGCCTCTCCTGTGGAATGATGTCAAAAAGGGGCCGGCAGAACCGAGCTCCTAAACTTAGCACCCTTTTTCCCTCAGAGGCGGTGTCTGTTGCATCGACGTCCTCCAGGGCCTCATCTTCCTCCCATGGATCTCAGGTAACTAAACATAAATCTAGCCAGTCCTCAAAGGGTAGATCTCCTAAGTATCGAGATGCCCCTGGCATTGCTATTGAGGAATTTTCACTGGCAAAACTGCCCCAGCGGTAGGCTTCGGCTTCCAAAGCACTAATGGGGTTCCAGGATGTTCTCGAGGCCTCAACCTCGGCAGAACTATTGGCGCCATGCTCTGGGGTTGCCGCCGCTTCTACTGGTACCGACACCCAAGCATCGGCAGCGTCGATAGACCAGAGATTCCTTACTATCGAACGCAGTCTAGTGGCTCTTCTCATGGCTTCGGTACCGTTGAAACCGCTTCAGACACCTCAATCGATACCGGTACTGACACCAGTACCAACTGCATTAACATCGGTGGGTATGACCCATACCGAGTCATGCGTCTGTCTCTGGCATCGACAGATCGGGTACTGGGACAACCCGATGCCGACTTCGATCAATACCGGTACCGTGCTTTGCACGATCACCGGGATCGGAGGTATTTTGAATCCTCTGAGTCTGAAGACTCTAAAGACTCTGCCAATATAAGAGTACTTCTCCCCAAAGATTCCTCTTCTTAGCGCAGAATGTCTCCGTCAGAGGATATGTCCTTTCAGGACTTTATCCGTGACGTGACCCGAGGCCTTTCCATCACAGTAGCTCCTGAAAAAGAGCCTAGGACAAAGAAGTTGGAAATTCTCCAATACCCTAAGGCTCCCAAAGAGGCAGCTACTCTGCCTATTCATGAGATCTTATATGATCTTATGCTAAGGATGTGGGAAACACCTTTAACCACATCTCCTCATTCTCGAAGACTCAATACTATGTATCGAGTCTATGTATCGAGTTCCACCTTGTCCTGGCTTTTCAAAAAACTCAATTACCACACCATTCGATGGTGGTGGAGTCAGCCATGAGAGGGATGAAAAGTGCAGAGAGACACGCATCCAATCCTCCAGGTCGTGAATGTAGGACTCTCAATGCCTTTGGGCGTCGATGCTTCCAAGCTTCCATGCTCTCAGCTAGGATCTGATCCTATATCTTGTATATGGTAATGTTCCTTAAAGAGGTCACGGGAGACTTGGAGCTTTTAAGCCCCCTCCTTCCTGATGACAAAAGGCAAGACTATCTTACTCTAGTCAAACATGCTCAGGATGTTTCCAAGTTTGTAAATCGTGCAGCCTTTGACTGTTTTGAGTGCATAAACAGAACCTCTGCTATTGCCATTGGTGCGCGTCGGATTGCCTGGCTTCAGGCATCTGGCTTGGAAATTTGGGCACAGGATAAATTAGGAAACATTCCTTGCACAGGAGAAATTCTCTTTGGCAAGAATTGGCAGGAGAAGGCTAATGAGATAGATGCTGACAATATCACTTTGGATAGATTGTCCAAATCTACAACCGATCCTGCAATGAAAAAATCCTCTAAGAAATCATTTTTCAATAAGAAAAGTTTTATCCTTCTTATACCCAACAGGGACACTGTCCAGGTCAGACTGCCCAAAAGGGACAACAGCAACAACCTAGACAACAAAAGAAGCCAAAAGCTGCAAAACCTCAGTCAGCTCAGCAGGCTCAGCCTCCTCAGGGGCTTTGACTCCTTCCTAGAGAACTTTGCCTTCTTCCTAGAGAACTTTGCCTTCCTGCCCCTGAACGGTCCAGAACCCTCGACCATCCCAGGTAGGTTATGTCATTTTGCCCACAGATGGTACCAAATAATAGCAGAAAACTAGACTCTGTCCATAGTACGAGAGGGGTACAAGCTTCATTTTCAAAGCATGCCCCCTCCCACAATTGTAAAACAGTTCAATTCCCAGACCTCTCTCGACAGTCTCTTAGGTCAAGAAGTCACAGTGCTCCTTGCTCAAGGAGCAACAGAGGAAGTACCCATTCCCCATCAGGGTACAGGGTTCTTCTCCCCCTATTTCGTTATTCCAAAGAAAACAGGAGGACACAGACCCATTTTAGACCTCAGAGAATTGAACAAATTTCTGTTCAAAGGGAAGTTCAAAATGATTTCTCTAGGAACTCTGCTGCCATACCTTCAGAGTCAGGATTGACTTCTCTAGATCTCAAGGATGTGTATACTCATAATCTCCAGGAACAAGCAGGAATGTAGTCTTCACATATGGGTATCGTCGGTACCGACGGAGCCTGTGCGGGAACGCTCCCCGGCGTCCAATAGGAATGCTTTTGGGAGCATCCCTCAGCACATGCGCGCTGCCTTCCCGTCTTTCCAACTGTCCCTCTTCAGTTCTTCGTTTTCCGCAGAGCCGACAGGATCTATTCCCTGTCACCACAGAAAATTCCGTCTTTAAATTTCTTTTCTTACGGTCGCGTTTGCCTACCGCACGACACTTACCGATACCGCTGGTTCTTTTCTTTCTTTTCAAAAAAAATAAATAAAATAAAATAGGCTTAGACTGTTTCTCTTCAAAAACTTTTCTCTTTGGTGCCAGGCGCCATTTTGGGCACTAGGCCCCATATCCCTAAAACATGGAAAAGCCAACTAGTGGTTTTAAAAAATGTACTAAGTGTGGCGGTACCATCTCCGTCACTGACACCCATGATTGGTGTCTTAAATGTTTAGGACCTGAACATTCCCCAACTGAATGTCTCTCCTGTATGGGGATGACTAAAAAGGAAGGCAGAACTGGGCTGCAAAGCTGGGTACCCTTTTTTCTTCGGATGCTAGATCCATTGCATCGACATCATCAAGGGCCTCTTCTTCCTCCCATGGATCTCAGGTAACTAAACATAAAAGCCGGTCCTCAAAGGGTAGCTCTCCTGCTAAGCATCGAGAGGCCATTGGCATTGCCCTTGAGCGAACCACACCGGCAAAACAGCCCCGGCGGGAGGTTTTGGCTTCCAAAGCATCGATGGGGCTTCAGGATGTTCTCGAGGCCTCAACCTCGCAAGAACTACCTGTGCCATGCTCAGGGGTTCCAGCTGCTTTTACCGCTACCGACACCCAGGCATCGGCAGCGTCGATAGACCAGAGGTTCCTTGCTATCGAGCGCAGCATCGCAGCTCTTCTTTCAGCTGCGGTACCGGTGGTCCATCGGGCACCGGTACGGACATCGACATCGATGCTGGTACCGACACCAATGATACTGGTACCGACGATACCGGCCCCAGTGGCAACTCTTCCCATGTCATCTCTGGCTGGAATTGACAGATCGGTATCGGGTCAGCTCGGTACCAACTTCGATCGATACCGGGACCGTGCCTTGCAGGAGCATCGGGGTCAGGAATACTTCGATTCCTCCGATTCTGAAGACTGACAATTCTGCTGGCACTAGAGGGTTTCTCTCAGAAGATCCCTCTTCTCCCAAGCGCAGAATGTCATAAGAACATAAGATATGCCATACTGGGTCAGACCAAGGTCCATCAAGCCTAGTATCCTGTTTCCAACAGTGGGCAATCTAGGTCATACGTACCTAGCAGTTTCCCCAAAAGACACGGGTTCCACAATTCTTGTATTGGGTCAAGCATTGATATCCTGGGTCCCTTTTTAATAATGGTTTATGGACCTTTCCTCCAGGAACTTGTCCAAACCTTTTTTAAACCCAGCTACACTAACAGCTTTTACTAATCCTCCCGAGTTTGATTACACGTTGAGTGAAAAAATATTTTCTTTTATTAGTCTTAAATAGTTTACCCTGTAGCTTCATTGCATGTCCCCTAGTCTTTCTATATTCTGATAACGTAAACAATCAATCTACGTTTACCCGTTCCACTCCGTTCATTAATTTATAGTGCAAAGAGGCATGCATCCTATCCTCCAGGTCATGAATGCAGGACTCTGGATGCTTTTGGGCGCCGCACTTTTCAAGCTTCCATGCTTTCAGCTAGGATCAGTTCATATATTCTATTTATGGGAATGTTCCTTAAGGAAGTCACAGGAGACTTGAAACTTATGAGCCCATTTCTCCCAGGTGACAAGAGACAAGAAAATTTTCTTGCTCTAGTTAAGCATTCTCAAGATGTCTCCAAGTTTGTAAATCGTGCAGCCTTTGACTGCTTCAAATGCATCAGGACCTCTGCTATTGCCATTGGTGCACAACGGATTGCCTGGCTGCAGGCATCAGTCTTGGAGACTTGGGTACAGGACAAATTAGGCAACATTTCTTGCATGGGGAAAATCTCTTCGGCAAAAACTGGCAGGAAAAGGCTAATGAGTTAGAGGCTGACAATACTACACTAGATAGATTGTCAAAATCTACAGCCACTCCAGCCAAAAGGAAGCCTTATAAAAAACCCTCTTTTAGCAAAAAGAGGAAATTTTATCTTTCCTATACCCAGCAGAGTCATACTCAGGGTCAGGTTGCCCAAAAAGGACAAACTAGACAGCAAAAGAAGCCAACAGGCCTGAGATCCCAATCGCCTCTCCAGGTTCAGCCCCCTCAAGGGCTTTGACTCTTTCCTAGAGAGCTTTGCCTTCCTGCCTCTGAGGGGTCCCCAACCCCCTAATATCCCAGGCAGGTTATGTCACTTTGCCAACAGATGGCATCAGATAACAGCAGAAGATTGTACTTTGTCCATTGTAGGAGAAGGGTACAAGCTTCATTTTCACAGCATGCCCCTCCTACAATTCTAAAGCAATTCAATTCTCAAACAATCTGTTAGATCACGAGGTCTCCACACTTCTTGCCCAAGGGGCAATAGAGGAAGTGCCCATTCTTCAATGGGATGCAGGGTTCTACTCCCCCTATTTTCTTATTCCAAAGAAAACAGGGGGACACAGACCCATTTTGGACCTCAGAGAATTGAACAAATACCTATTTCGAGAGAAGTTCAAAATGATTTCTCTAGGAACTCTTCTGCCATACCTTCAAAGTCAGGATTGGCTTTGTCTCTAGACTTAAAGGATGCATACACTCACATTCTCATCCATCCAGATCACAGGAAATGTTTACGATTCCTTTTCAGGGGAAGACATTTCCAGTACAAGGTTCTTCCTTTTGGTCTGTCTTCAGCATCAAGGGTATTCACGAAATGCATGGCAGTAGTAGCTGCATTTCTACGAACCCTGGGGATATTTGTCTTCCCTTACTTAGACGACTGGCTCATTCGAGCCCCTACAGTTGTAGAGGCCAGCACTGCACTGTCCCATACAATGCGAATTCTCCAATACTTGGGATTGGTAATAAACTTCCCAAAATCCCAACTTGTTCCTTCCCAATGCCTGGAATTCATAGGAGCCTGTCTAGATACCAGACAAGCAAAGGCTTTCCTTCCACAGACTCGGTGTCGTCGCATAATACAACTAGCTTCTCAAGCAGCAGGCAAATCCTCCCTCACTGCTCGAAAGCTACTACAGTTACTAGGACATATGGCTTCCACAGTTCATGTAGTCCCATATGCTCACCTCCACATGAGAGCAGCTCAGTGGACCCTATCCACACAGTGGACACAGGCCACAGGTCATTTGTCGGACAAAATAATAAACTCTCAATGACTAGTTTTGTCCCTCCAATGGTGGCAGTCTCTAGAAAACCTGATAGTGGGGTCTCCTTTTTATCAACCCTCTTTTCAGGCCACCCTAACAGATGCATCACAGTTGGGTTGGGGAGCACACCTGAATCATCTCTCTACCCAGGGAACCTGGACTCCAGAGGAGACCGGTTTACACATAAACCTCCTGGAATTAAGAGCAATCTATTTAGCTCTTCGAGTATTCCACGCCCAGCTCAGCTACAAGACAGTCCTAGTCCAGATGGACAATCAAGTAGCCATGTTCTATGTGAACAAGCAGGGCGGAACAGGCTCTCTGTCGTTATGCAACAAAGCTTTGCGACTGTGGGCCCTCGCCAGAGAGTATCAAATTCACCACCTAGTGGTATATTGTCCAGGCATTCAAAACCTTTAGGCAGACAAACTCAGTCGAGTACTGTTGCCTCACGAGTAGTCCCTCCACCTAGATCAGGTGGCAAAGATATTTCATCTCTGGGGCACTCCAGACATAGACCTCTTTGCAAGTCCCTTGAATGCCAAAATTCCCCGGTTCTGTTCCAGGATTCCGGCTCACAATTGTCAGGCAAGGGATGCCTTCCTCCTTCACTGGGATCAGGACTTCCTTTATGCCTTCCCACCCATTCCCCTCATCCCCAAAATACTCTTCAAGCTTCAGAGAGACAGGGGTCGCATGATCCTCATAGCATCATGATGGCCACGCCAAACACGGTATCCCCTGCTTCTACATTTCTCTCAAGCAGCACCGCTGGAGTTAGGGCATTCTCCAGATCTCCTTTCCCAGGAGAACGGGACACTATGGCACCCGAACCCCCAGTCCCTGCACGTCATGGCTTGGTTGCTGAAGGCTTAGACCTCCAGGATCTCAACCTGTCCGAACAGGTAAAAGATATCCTTCAGGCTTCTAGGAAACTTTCCACAAGAAGATCTTAAGCCTTCAAGTGGAAACGTTTTACTATATGGTGCTCCAAGAAGGGATTAAACCCCCTTGTCATACCCTTAGAATCGATACTAGAGTATCTCCTTCACTTATCAAATTCTGGTCTTAAGACAAATTCGGTAAGAGTCCATCTTAGTGCAATTGCAGCTTCTTATAAGCCTCTGAATGGACAACCAATTTCCTCTCATGCACTCATATCAAGATTTATGAGAGGCCTTTTATTAACTGAACCTCCCATCAAGCCACCACCAGTGTCATGGGATCTAAATCTAGTTCTCAGGCAGCTCATGAAGCCGCCTTTTGAACCTTTGGCCACTACAGCCCTTACATTTTTGACCTGGAAGGTCATCTTCCTAATTGCAATCACCTCTGCCCATTGCATTAGTGAATTGCAAGCTTTAGTGGCTGATCCTCCTTATACTAAGTTTCATCATGATAAGGTTGTTCTTAGAACCCACCCACACTTTCTGCCAAAGGTGGTTTCGCCTTTTCATTTAAATCAATCAATTTATCTTCCTGTATTTTTTCCGAGGCCTCACGCCTCTAATGCAGAAAGAAACCTTCATACTTTTGGATTGTAAAAGGGCCTTAGCCTTTTACATACAAAGAACACAGCAACATAGAAAGTCCTCACAACTTTTTATAGCTTTTGACCTTAGTCATTTGGGACTTCCAGTCTCCAAAAGAACTTTATCTAAATGGATTGCCCAATGCATATCCTTTGCTTATGAGAGTAAGGGTCTTCCTCTTCAGGACCATGTCACAGCTCATAATGTGAGAGCCATGGCAGCTTCTATGGCTGATCTCCACTCTGTCTCTGTCAATGACATTTGTAGAGCAGCCACCTGGGCTTCAGTGCACACCTTTACAGCCCACTACTGCCTAGATAAAGCCTCCTGTCGGGATGCCTTCTTTGGCCAAGCTGTTCTTCAAAATCTCATTCAGACCTAAATCAACTCCTACCCAGCAACCCTAGTGGAATGCCAGAGATCCATGGGATGAAGGATTCCCACCTTCTAAGGTGGCACCTCCTTGGGGCTATCTCCCTGGCATCTTCAGCTAGGGAGTCCCCATATGTGAAGACTACATTCCTGCTTGTTCCTGGAGATAGCGTAGTTACTCACCTGTAACAGATGATCTCCAGCAACAGCAGGAATTTAGTTTTCACAACCCACCCACCTCCCTTAGGAGTTGTCTCTCTATCTCTTTGTCTCTTTGTGTCTCTCCCTCTATCCTTTTACTCAGCTACAAACTTAACTGAAGAGGGACAGTTGGAAAGGCGGGAAGGCAGCACGCATGTGCTGAGGGATGCTCCCAAAAGCGTTCCTATTTGGATCCTGGGGAGCGTTCCCGCGCAGGCTCTGTCAGTACCGACGATACCCATATGTGAATACTAAATTCCTGCTGTTCCCGGAGATCACCTGTTACAGGTGAGTAACTACGCTTTCTCATCCATCCAAATCACAGGAGATTCCTCCGATTCCTGTTTCAAGGAAAGCACTACCAATACAAGGTTCTTCTCTTTGGCCTAGCTTCTGCGCCAATAGTGTTCACAAAATGCATGGCTGTGGTAGCAGCATTTCTCCGCACTTGGAATATTTGTCTTCCCTACAGTGCCAGAAGCCAGCTCTGCTCTGTTTCGCACAATGCGAATCCTTCAGTATTTGGGACTGGTCATAAACCTCCCAAAATCCAATCTTGCTCTCACTCGGTCCCTAGAGTTCATAGGAGCTCATCTGGATACCAGACAGACAAGGGTTTTCCTTCCGCAGCCCCGCTATCTTTGCATAGTACAACTAGCTTCCCAAGCAGTGCTCAAACCTCATCTCCAGGAACAAGCAGGAATGTAGTCATCACATATGGGTATCATCGGTACCGACGGAGCCTGTGCTGGAACGCTCCCCAGCGTCCAATTAGAAAGCTTTAGGGAGCATCCCACAGCGCCTGCGTGCTGCCTTCCCGCTTTTCCCAACTGCCTCTCTTCAGTTCTTCATTTTCCGCGGAGCGAGCAGGTCGTGTTCCTGTCACCGCAGAAAAGTTTCCTTCTTTTTTGTGGTCGCGTCTCCGGTACCGGTACCGATAGCATCGACATCGGTGTCCGCATTGATGGCACCCAGTCATCCGATTCCTTCCGGTACCGATTACTCCCGGTACCGACTTCAGTTGGTACGGGTATCGGGCTCTTCAAGAGCATCCGGACAGGCGGTACTTCGAGTCCTCAGAAGAATCTGAGGATTCTGATAGTTCTGTCGATGCAGGAATGCTTCTCCCAGAGGAGCCCTCCTCCCCTAAGCGCAGGATGTCTCCTCCAGAGTATATTTTCTTTCAGGATTTTATCAGGGAGTTGGCTCGGGGTCTGTCCATTACTGTGGCCCCTGAAACAGAGCCTAGGGCAAAGGAGTTGGACATTTTACAATATCCCAAAGCTCCTAAGGAGGCAGCTACCTTGCCGTTCCATGAGATCTTGCATGATCTTATGTTAAGAATGTAGGAGACACCTCTTACCACCTCGCCTCATTCTCGTAGACAGGATACTCTGTATAGAGTCCCTCCTTGTCCTGGTTTCCAAAAAACTCAGCTTCCTCACCACTCTAATGTAGTTGAATCAGCTATGAGAAGGATCAAGAGTGCAAAGAGACATGCCTCTAATCCTCCAGGACGTGAGTGCAGAACTTTGGATGCTTTTGGACGTCGTATCTTCCAAGCTTCCATGCTTTCTGCCAGGATCAGTTCCTATAGTCTATACATGGGTATGTTTCTAAAGGAAGTCAGGTGATTTAGAGGCTTTGAATCCTCTTCTTCCTGAGGATAGAAGGCAGGATTTTCTCACATTGGTCAAACATGCCCAAGATGTTTCTAAATTTGTCAACCGTGCAGCTTTTGACTGTTTTGAGTGCATAAGCAGAACCTCTGCCATTGCCATAGGTGCACATAGAATTGCTTTGCTCCAGGCATCTGATCTGGAGCTCTGGGTACAAGACAAACTGGGAAATATCCCTTGTACTGGTGAGAATTTGTTTGGTAAAGATTGGCAGGAAAAAGCCAATGAGTTGGATGCTGACAACTCCACCTTGGATAGGTTATCCAAGTCCACAGCTGATCCTGCTAGAAAGAAATCTTTCAAGAAATCATTCTTTTCTAAAAAGAAAAGATATTATCCTGCTTATTCTCAGCAGGGACGTTTTGCAGGTCGTCTTGTCAAGAAAGGTCAGCAACCACCCAAACAAAGAAAAGCAAAGACTGCTAAGCCTCAACCGTCCCCCAGCAGTCTCAGCCTCCACAAGGCCTTTGACTTTCAGCTAGAGAACTTAGCCTTCCTAGCTCTCGTTGGACCAGAGCCTTCCACCATTCCAGGAAGGTTGTGTCACTTTGCCCCCAGATGGGGGCAGATAACAGCAGAGCATTAAACACTCTCCATCATAAAAGAGGGGTACAAGCTTCATTTTTTGAGCATGCCCCCTCCCACAATGATAAGGCAGTTCAATTCTCCGACCTCTCTCATCAACCTGTTAGGTCAGGAGGTCACTATGCTTCTTGCCCAAGGGGCAATAGAAGTAGTACCCATCCATCAGCAGAGTACAGGGTTTTACTCCCCCTATTTCCTTATCCCAAAGAAAACAGGAGGATAAAGACCTATCTTGGACCTTAGAGAATTGAACAAATTCCTTGTCAAAGAGAAATTCAAGATGATTTCTCTTGGAACTCTGCTGCCATACCTTCAGAGTCAGGATTGGCTTTGTTCTCTAGATCTCAAGGATGCGTACACCCATGTTCTCATCCATCCAACTCACAGAAGGTACCTTCGGTTCCTTTTTCAAGAAAAGCACTACCAATACAGGATGCTTCCATTTGGCCTGGCCTCAGCACCAAGGGTGTTCACGAAATGCATGGCTGTGGTAGCAGCATTTCTCCATACTCTAGGGATATTCGTCTTCCCCTACTTAGACGACTGGCTCATTCGAGCCCCAACAGAGTCAGAGGCCAGGACTTCTCTATCCTGCACAATGCGTATCCTTCAGTATTTGGGTCTGGTAATAAACATCCCAAAATCCAGTCTAACTCCCACTCAGTCTTTAGAGTTCATAGGAGCGTTGCTGGATACCAGAAAGGCAAGGGCCTATCTCCCCCAGGCCCGTTGCCTTCGCATGGTGCAGTTAGCTTCTCAAGCAGTGCTAAAACCTCATCTCACTGCCTGAGAAATGCTACAACTACTAGGCCACATGGCATCTACTGTGCATGTGGTTCCCTATGCTCGCCTCCATATGAGGGCAGCTCAGTGGACGTTATCCATTCAGTGGACCCAGGCATCAGGATGCCTGTCAGACAAAATAGCAAATACAAGTCGCCTTATTTTGTCCCTCCAGTGGTGAAAGTCCACTCAAAACCTGTTGCTGGGGTCCCCTTTTCAACAACCCTTATCCCACGCAACTCTCACAACAGATGCTTCTCCGATGGGTTGGGGAGCTCATCTGCAAGACCTCTCCACCCAGGGCACCTGGTCTCCACAAGAGACTCATCTACATATCAATCTCTTGTAACTCAGAGCAATCTTCCTTGCTCTTCAAGTGTTCCACACCCTGCTCAGCTGCAAAGACAGTCCTCATTCATACAGACAATCAAGTAGCCATGTTCTACATGAACAAGCAGGGGGGAACAGGCTCTCTGTCGCTTTGCAACAAAGCTTTGCGACTATGGGCCCTCGCCAGAGAACATCAGATTCATCTCCTGGCAGTGTATCTTCCAGGCATTCAAAACTCTTTGGCAGACAGGCTCAGTCGAGTTCTTCTTCCACACAAGTGGTCTCTGCATGCAGACCAGGTAGCCAAGATTTTTCAAATTTGGGGAACCCCGGACATAGACCTCTTTGCAAGTCCTTGGAATGCCAGACTTCCCTGGTTCTGTTCCAGAACCCCAGCTCAGGGGGCTTCCTCCTTTACTGGGGTAAAGACTTCCTGTATGCCTTTCCACCCATTCCCCTAATTCCCAAAACCCTGTTCAAGCTTCAGAGAGACAGAGGTTGTATGATTCTCATAGCTCCACATTGGCCACAGCAAGTGTGGTACCCTCTGCTTCTACATCTCTCTCAAGCTCCCTCCCTAGAGTTAGCATCTGCTCCAGATCTCCCATCTCAGGAGGACGTAATGTTATGGTATCCCAATCCGCAGTCTCTGCATCTCGGCTTGGTTGCTGAAGACCTAGATCTCCATGATCTTAACCTCCCTCAGCAAATAAAGGATGTCCTTTATGCTTCCAGGAAGCCTTCCACAAGACACTCTTATGCTTTCAAGTGGAAAAGGTTTATCATATGGTGTTCGCAGAAGGGTCTTAACCCCATTGCCATACCTCTGGAATCATTACTGGAGTATCTCCTTCATATATCCAATGCCGGACTTAAGACTAACTCAGTGAGGGTCCATTTGAGTGCTATTGCAGCTTCTTTCAAGCCCCTAAATGGACAACCTATTTCCTCCCATTCTCTTTTAGGAAGATTTATGAGAGGCCTTCTGCTAACTAAGCCTCCCATTAAGCCACCTCCTTTGGCATGGGACTTAAATTTGGTTCTTGGTCAGCTCATGAAGCCACCTTTCGAACCCTTAGCTACTACCTCCTTGAAATTCCTTTCTTGGAAGGTTATCTTTCTCATTGCAATCACATCAGCACGTCGCATCAGTGAGTTGCAAGCGCTAGTATCTGATCCACCTTATGCAAGGTTCCATCATGACAAGGTAGTCCTTAGGACTCATCCACGCTTTATGCCAAAGGTGGTCTTGCCCTTTCATCTAAACCAAGCGGTCTACCTACCTGTGTTCTTTCCAAGGCCTCATGCATCAAATGCAGAAAGGAACCTTCATACTTTGGACTGTAAAAGAGCTTTAGCCTTTTACTTGCAAAGAACACAGCAACATAGAAAGTCCTCTCAACTTTTTGTTGCTTTTGATCCTTCTCATTTGGGACTTCCAGTCTCCAAGAGAACACTAACTGGATTGCTCATTGTATTTCCTTTGCCTATCAGAGTAAGAATCTTCCTCTGGAGGGCTATGTCACAGCTCACAATATGAGAGCCATGGCAGCTTCAATGGCTCATCTGCACTCTGTGTCTATCGACGACATCTGTCGATCAGCCACCTGGGCCTCGGTTCATAACTTCACAGCCCATTACTGCTTGGACAAGGACTCCTGCCGGGATGCCTTGTTTGGTCAGGCTGTTCTCCAACACCTGTTCCATACCTAATCAACTCCTACCCACCATCCTTGGTAGGATGCCAGAGATCCATGGGGGGAAGGGGAGCCCTTCTCAGGGACGCACAACTTCTGGGGTCTCTCCCTGGCATCTAAAGCTAGGGAGTCCCCATATGTGAAGACTACATTCCTGCTTGTTCCTGGAGATAGCATAGTTACTCACCCGTAACAGGTGATCTCCGGGAACAGCAGGAATTTAGTCCTCACAAGCCACCCACCTCCCCTAGGAGTTGTATCTCTCTATCTATCTCTTTCCCTTTCCCTCTCCCTCTCTCTCTCTCTTTGTCTCAGCTTTAAAACTCAACTGGAGAGAGGCAGTTGGGGAAGGCAGCATGCAGGCGCTGTGGAATGCTCCCAAAAGCTTTCTAATTGGACGCTGCGGAGCGTTCCCGCGCAGGCTCCATCGGTACCGACGATACCCATATGTGAGGACTAAATTCCTGCTGTTCCCGGAGATCACCTGTTACAGGTGAGTAACTATGCTGTCTCACTGTTCGGGAAATGCTACAATTGGTAGGACAGATGGCATCTACCGTGTATGTGGTTCTTTATGCTCGCCTCAATATGCGAGCAGCCCAGTGGACTTTATCCATTCAGTGGACACAGGCCTCAGGCTGCCTGTCGGACAAAATAACAAACTCAAACCGTCTTATTTTGTCGCTCCAGTGGTGGCAATCGCCCAGAATCCTTCTGGTGGGTTCTCCTTTCCAGCAACCCCTATCCCAAGCCACCCTAACAACAGATGCGTCACAGATAGGATGGGGAGCCCACCTGCACGATCTCTCTACCCAGGGTAGCTGGACTCCACAGGCGGCCTGTCTTCACATCAACCTCCTGGAGCTCAGAACAATCTTTTTTTGCTCTTCGAGTATTTCACGTTCAGCTCAGCTACAAGACAGTCCTAGTTCAAACGGACAATCAGGTAGCCATGTTCTATGTGAACAAGCAGAGCGGAACAGGCTCTCTGTCGCTATGCAACGAAGCTTTGTGACTATGGGCCCTCGCCAGAGAGCATCAGATTCATCTCCTTGCGGTGTATCTTCCAGGCATTCAAAACTCTTGGGCAGACAAACTTAATCGAGTTCTGCTTCCACACAAATGGTCTGTCCATGCAGTCCAGGTTGCCCAAATATTTCAGATTTGGGGAACCCCCGACATAGACCTCTTTGCAAGTCCGCTGAAATCCAAACTTCCCCAGTTCTGTTCCAAAATTCAAGCTCGATGTTGTCAGGCAAGGGACACCTTCCTCCTTCACTGGGGTCAGGACTTTCTATATGCCTTCACACCCATTCCCCTCATCCCCAAAACCCTATTCAAGCTTCAGAGAGACAGAGGTCATATGATCCTCATTGCTCCGTGTTGACCACGGCAAACGTGGTACCCTCTGCTCCTACATCTCTCTCACGCTCCGCCTCTGGAATTTGGATCCGCTCCAGATCTTATCTCCCAAGAGGACAGGATGCTCTGGCATCCAAATCCCCAGTCTCTGCATCTCAGGGCCTGGTTGCTGAAAGCCTAGAACTTCAGGATCTTAACCTTTCCCAACAGGTAAAGGATATCCTTCACGCTTCTAGGAAACCTTCCACAAGACGCTTGTATGCCTTTAAGTGGAAAAGGTTTACCATATGGTGCTCGCTGAAGGATCTTAACCCTCTTGCGATACCTCTAATTGATACTGGAGTATCTCCTTCATTTGTCGAATGCGGGTCTCAAGACAGATTCATTAAGAGTTGATCTTAGTGCTATTGCAGCTTCTTACAAGCCTCTAAGTGGACAATCTATTTCCTCTCATCCTATCAATGGAGATTTATGAGAGGCCTTCTTTTAACAAGGCATCCTTTAAGCCACCACCGGTGGCATGGGACTTTAATCTGGTGCTCGGGCCCTTTGAACCATTTGCCACTACATCAATTCCTTTCCTGGAAAGTCATCTTCCTCATTGCAATCACATAAGCATGTCTCATCAGTGAATTGCAAGCATTAGTGAATTGCAAGCTGATCCTCCTTCTACAAGGTTCCACATTTCCTCCTTATATATACAAGGACTCATCCACACTTTATGCCAAAGGTGGTTTCGACTTTCCATTTAAACCAAGCAGTTTACCTTCCTGTATTCTTTCCAAGGCCTCATGCCTCCATTGCAGAAAGGAATCTTCATACCTTGGACTGTAAAAGAGCTTTGGCCTTTTACTTGCAAAGGACACAGCAACATAGAAAATCTTCTCAACTCTTTGTTGCTTTTGATCCTAGTCATTTGTTACTTTCAGTTTCCAAACGAACTCTCTCTAACTGGATTGCTCAGTGCATATTCTTTGTCTATGAGAGTAAGAACCTTCCTCTTGAAGGCCATGTCACAGCTCACAATGTGAGAGCTATGGCAGCCTAAATGGCTCTTCTCCAGGACCAAGCAGGAAGTCAGTCCTCACATATGGGTGACATCGGCGCCGATGGAGCCCTCGTGCGGAGCATTTCCCCAGCTTTCAAAGAAAGCCTTTGGGAATTGCAGCGCGCATGCGTGGTCCCCTTCCCGCCCAAGGGTGCCAACTTGCTCAGTCTTCTTTTTTCTGCAGAGCCCGACGGACGTAGTTGGTTTTTCCCCGAGGAAAAAGTTGATTTTCCCTGTTTTTTCTCTTTTTCTCCGGTTCGACGCCGGATCCTTTTCCCGCTCGGACCGATACGCCGGTATCGAGTCCTTTTTTCTCTTTTTCGGTTCAGAAAGCATAGCCTCTTCTCCTCAGCTGGCTTCTCTCAGCACAGGGGGCTGGCTGGCCCACTTTGCCCACAGGTGGTCAGCCGTCACATCAGATACCTGGGTTCTTCATATAGTCCAAAAGGGCTATCTTCTCCATTTTCACCAGGTACCTCCCTCCTATTTTCCAGGGGAGCCTCCAAGACTCCCTCTGCACAGGGACCTACTCCTTCAGGAGTTAGCAAGTCTGCTAAAGGATCAGGCTGTGGAACTGGTGCCCCCACCACCTGAGAGGTCACGGCTTTTATTCTAGGTACTTTCTGGTACCAAAAAGAACAGGAGGCCTCAGACCCATCCTAGACTTGCGCAACCTCAACATGTTCCTGGAGAGGGAAAAGTTCAAGATGCTTACCCTTGGAATCCTGCTGCCCTACCTCCAGCAGGGAGACTGGCTATGCTCCTTAGATCTAAAGGATGCGTATACTCACATCCTTATTCATCCAGACCACAGACAATATCTCAGATTTGTTGTGGGGGGGAAACCACTATCAGTACAGAGTACTTCTCTTTGGCCTGTCCTCCGCTCCCAGGGTGTTCACCAAGTGCCTGGCAGTGGTGGCGGCCTTCCTGAGGCTTCAAGGTCTTTTTGTGTTTCTGTACCTGGACGACTGGCTCATAAGGGGCCAATCTTCCCAGGAGACCAATCAAGCCACCCTTCGCACTGTGGCTCTACTTCAGCACTTGGGGTTTGTCATAAACTTCGCAAAGTCCACTTTGCTCCCGTCCCAGAACTTAGAATTCATAGGGACCAGACTAGACACTCTTCAAGCGAGGGCTTTTCTGCCAATGGACAGAGCTCATAGGCTGATGGATCTGGCCAGGCAGTTTCGCAGCAATTCCGTGGTCTCTGCCAGGCACTTCCTGAGACTGCTTGGCCATATGGCTTCCACGGTTCATGTCACCCCCAATGCCCGCCTACACATGCGGACTGCTCAGTGGAGCCTTCGCACTCAGTGGCATCAGGCTACGGGGAGCCTAGTGGACTCAGTAAAGATATCAGACCTGCTAGTCTCCTCTCTGCAATGGTGGCTTCATCTTCCGAATCTGGTACTCAGAGTGGTTTTTCAATCCCCTCCGCATTCTCAAGTGCTGACAACAGATGTTTCTCTTCTCGTTTGGGGAGCACATTGCCAAGGGACATGTACTCGGTCTCTGGACCCCTTGGGAGGCTGCTCAACAGATAAACTTCCTGGAGCTACAGGCGATACGCCTAGCTCTGAGAGTCTTCTCCCCCACCTCGCCTCTCACCATTCTGTACTGGTCCAGACGGACAATCAAGTTGCCATGTTCTACGTGAACAAACAAGGAGGCACAGGCTCCTTCCTTCTCTGTCAGGAGGCACAACGGCTATGCTCTTGGGCCGTCAATCACTGAATCCTCCTCAAGGCTGTCTACCTCCCCGGTCAAGAAAATTACCTGGCGGACAAGCTGAGCAGGATCCTGCAACCACACGAATGGAGATTGAATCCCTTGGTGGTTCAGCAGATCTTTCTCAGGTGGGGCCTCCCCACAATGGATCTCTTTGCCAGCCCTCTGAACCGGCAACTCCCGAGATTCTGTTCCAGACAACCGCATCCTCTGAGTAGCAGCGGATGCGTTTCTGATCTCGTGGTCCACAGGCCTACTGTATGCGTTTCCTCCCACGCCATTAGTGTCCAGGACTCTGTTCAAAGTCCTCAGGGACGGGGCTTCATTGATCCTGATAGCCCCCAGGTGGCCGAGGCAACCGTGGTTCCCGCTTCTGCTGCAGCTAGCGGTGGACACCCCTCTTCCTCTGTGGTTTCAACACGATCTCCTGTCTCAGGATCAGGGGACTCTCTTGCACCCCAACCTCGAGTCCCTTCATCTGATGGCCTGGCTGCTGAAAGGGTAGTCCTGGCTCCCCCTACTACTGCCTCGAGAGGTGGAGGATGTGGTCTTGGCCTCTAGGCGACAATCCACCAGGAAATCCTACGCTCTTAAGTGGCGTAGATTCTCCGCATGGTGTGCTCAGCACAGCGAGAATCCCTTCTCGTGCTTGGTAGCGGTAGTGTTGCAATATTTGCTTTACCTCTCCAATCTGGGCCTTAAGTCTAACTGTCAGAGTTCACCTTAGTGCTCTCTCAGCGCACCACTCGCCAGTGGACGGGAGGCCTTTCTAACCACCCTTTGGTGGCTCATTTTCTCAGAGGCCTCCTCCTGCTCAAGCCTCCTTTACGTCCACCAGCCCCTGATTGGGATCTGAATGTGGCCTTACAGCGGATTACTTGTCCGCCATTTGAACCTATGGCTACCTGCCCTCTCCGTTTTCTCTCCTGGAAAACCTTGTTTCTGGTAGCTCTTACCTCGGCTAGGCGAGTGAGTGAACTTCAGGCCACTAGTGTCTGATCCTCCTTACACTAGGTTCTACAGGAATTGGGTAGTCTTACGGACTCACCCTAAGTTTCTTCCTAAGATTGTCTCACCTTTTCACCTCAATCAGGAGGTGGTTCTTCCACCCTTCTTTCCCAGGCCACATGCCAACTGGGCTGAGATGGTTTTGCATACCCTGGACTGTAGGAGGGCGTTGTCCTTCTACCTTGACTGTACGCGGGAGCATCGAAGGGCTGTTCAGCTCTTCATTTCTTTTGACCCCAATAAGTTGGGGCAACCTGTCTCCAAGCATACTTTGTCCATGTGAGTCGCTGACTGTATCGCCTGGGCTTATGGGGCAGCCGGCCTCTCGTTGGAGGGTCGAGTCACGGCTCATCGTGTCAGGGCGAAGGCTGCATCAGTGGCTCATCTCTGCTCTGTTCCGTTGGCAAACATCTGCCGGGCTGCTACTTGGTCTTCAAACCAGACTTTTGCGGCCCATTACTGCCTTGAGAGGGAGTCCCACAGGGACAGTGCTTTCGGAGAGGCAGTACTCCATAATCTCTTTGGGGTTTAGGCAACTCCTACCCTCCGGCCCTGGTGTTGGGCTACCGGTCGGGGGCGTTCTCAGAGAAGATTCCTTCCTTACGTGCTGACGAGCTAGAGGGAGCTCATTTTTTCCGCTTGAGGTCTCCGGTAGCCTTAAGCTGGGAAGTCCCATATGTGAAGACTGACTTCCTGCTTGGTCCTGGAGAAAGAGTAGTTACTCACCTGTAACAGGTGTTCTCCAGGAGCAGCAGGAATCAGTCCTCACAACCCTCCCTCCTCCCCTTGGAGTTGCAGTCATATGATTTGTTTTTGCTAATTTTTTGCTGTCTTTTAGCTATGTCATCAGACTGAGCAAGATGGCACCCTTGGGCGGGAAGGGGATCGCGCATGCGCGTTGCAATTCTTAAAGGCTTTCTTTGAAAGCTGGGGAAATGCTCCGCACGAGGGCTCCGTCGGCGCCGACGTCACCCATAGGTGAGGACTGATTCCTGCTGCTCCTGGAGAACACCTGTTACAGGTGAGTAACTACTCTATCTTCACTCTGTGTCTATTGACGACATCTGTTGAGCAGCTACTTGGGCTTCGTTGCATACCTTCAAACCCACTACTGCTTAGTCAAGAACTCCTGCCGGGATGCCTTGTTTGGCCGGGCTGTTCAACACCTGGTCCATACTTAATCAACTCCTACCCACCGTCCCTGGTAGGATGCCAGAGATCCATGGGGGGATGTATGGCCCTTTCACAAGGCCTAAGAACTTCCTGGGGCCATCTCCCTGGCATCTGCAGCTGAGTCCCCATATGTGAAGACTACATTCCTGCTTGTTCCTGGAGATAGCGTAGTTACTCACCTGTAACAGGTGTGATCTCCGGGAACAGCAGGAATTTAGTCTTCACAACCCACCCACCTCCCCTCGGAGTTGTATCTCTCTCTCTTTTGTCTCAGCTATAAACTCAACTGAAGAGGGACAGTTGGGAAGGCAGCACGCAGGCGCTGTGGTATGCTCCCAAAAGCTTTCCTATTGGACGCTGGCGAGCGTTCCCGCACAGGCTCCGTCAGTACCGACGATACCTATATGTGAAGACTAAATTCTTGCTGTTCCCGGAGATCACTTGTTACAGGTGAGTAACTACGCTTTCTCTGGGAACAAGCAGGAAGTAAGCCCTTACATATGGGTGACGTCAATGCCAATGGAGCCCTGTACGGAAGCTTCTCCCCCAGCTTTCAAAAAATCCTTTGAGAGATGCACCACGAATGCATGGTCTCGTGCCCGCACCAGGGTACCATCTTGCCTCAGTCTCCTTTTTTCGTGGAGCCCACTGGACGTGTGTCTGATTTCCCCGGAAAGAGAGTCCATTTTTTTCTCTTGGAAGTTTTCTTGCCCGGTTTCCCCGGTTCCCTTTCTCGCCCAGAGCTCACTTGCCTTGGAACAGAGTCTCTGGTTCATTTTTTTTCCTTACTTTTTTGACAGGCTTGGTTTCTTGCACTTTTCACTGGCAGAGCCCCAGGTCTTCATCCTCAATGGAGTCCTTTTTCTCCCCATGGCCTCTGCCAGCGACTTCAAGAAGTGTGATTCGTGTTAGAGGACCTTGTCCCTCACAGCACACATGTATGCTGCCTTGGAGCAGACCACGACCACTTGTATTGTGGCCTCTGTAAAAAGATGTCTTCCAAGCCCATTAAAAGTCACCAGTTGCAGCATGACAAGATCTTCCAAAGGTCAGACTCCGCCCCAGAGTCTCCAGCAATGCCATGCTCCAAGCCCTCATCCGGGACCCCGGAGCGCCAGAGTGACCCTGCCGCCTCCTACCAAGGCCGTGGGTCCTCCAAGCAGAGCACCATGGAGGTGGATCATAAGAAGAAGCAGCAGAAATCCTCTAGGGCAGTTTCTATGGATGAGTCGGGAAAGCAGGGTAAGTCCCGCACCAGGTCCCTCGGTCCATGCTGTGAGTCTGAAGGATCAGAGCAGGAGCAGCCTACCAAGGTTGCCTGAAAGAAAAGCATCGGCCTCCAGTGACCGGCCTCGGACCCCTGAGGCCATCCTGGTTGAGGACATCTTAAAACCCTCGGCCCAGTGTGCAGCGGTGGCCAAGAGAGCAAATAGAATGCTAGGTATCATAAGGAAAGGAATGGAAAATAAGACAAAAAATATTATAATGTCTCTATATCGTTCCATGGTGAGACCGTATCTTGAATATTGTGTGTAATTCTGGTCGCTGTATCTTAAAAAGGATATAGCGTTATTAGAAAAGGTTCAGAGAAGAGCCACCAAAATGGTAAAGGGGATGGAAGGATACTCTATAAAGAAAGGCTAAAAAGGTTAGGGCTCTTTAACCTGGAAAAGAGACGGCTGAGGGGAGATATGATAGAAGTCTATAAATTAATGAACGGAATGGAATGGGTAAACGTAGATTGATTGTTTACGTTATCAGAATATAGAAAGACTAGGGGACCCAGTACAAGCATTGTGGAACTTGTGTCTCTTGGGGAAACTGCTAGGTACTGTAAACGGGGGCGCTGGGCGTGAATGTCCATAGTCTTGGCAAAAGCAAAATACTATTATGACTTGCAAAGGATTGTGGGGAATGTAGTCCATTCATACCAGAATCAGCCGTTCACAAAATAATGAGTTGTGTTGCTCGAGTGTAAGCAAAGAAAAATATATTTTATTCATGGGGTTAATTCTCCCACACAGATTTACTTGGTAACACAAAAGGACACTTGCTTTCAGTATTGTACTTAGGAAAAACAATTCATGATATAAGCAACTGAGCTTCTTAAGCAATCAATCAAACAATAAAGACCTTGATGGGAAACAGAAAGGTCTTTCTGAGGGCTCCTGCTAATACCTTTTAGCAGTGCTCCCAAAAGCAAAAACAAAACCCAAAAAGTAACCAAAACTGTTCTTTTTCAAGGATAAACTTTCTTGTATTTTCACACACAAACAGTAGTTTCCTTTCAGAGCTCACATGCAACTGTGCATGGCTTAATTACCAATAATTAGCCAGCTGCAAACCCCTTTGCTGGTTCACTTTCTCTACGTGGCTCAAATCCTACCCTAAAGCTTTCTTGTAAACTTTTCTGGGTAGATAAAAGAACAAGTTATATTTCCTTTTGATGGTTGTTGTATTTGTGAAAGTATTTTACCACAGCAGCCTAGACAGAGAGCAATCCATGTATTTATTCTGATCATTTAAAATATCTCCTTCTTCAACTATCATAGAATCAATATCATGGTCTGGCTCAGAGGAATTCCTTAATGAAGCACTCTCAGGATAATATCTGTTTCCCTGCTGTCTTCCAGATGAAGAGCTAGGGCATAGATCAGAGTTCATACCTGAGCTTCCTTTACTGTTAGGTTTCCTCTCCAGATATCCTGGCCAATAAGTAGTCCAGCTTTTATGTCCAGCCTTCCAATCAAGATCCCTGGACACTGGGTCTCTCTTCACATACCTTCTTGCACTGGTCTTAGGGCCCCTTCCAAATGCAGCCGTCTCCTTTACAGGTGCCGTCCGGGAATTCCTGGCTCTGTAACCCCACTCCTCTGGCTTCCTCCAGTCCAATGGAGTATGCTTGCCTCTGGAATGACTCCCAACACACGTACTGCTATGGGCTCCTTCTTTAGACCTCCAAGATGTTTTCCTCTTCTTCCTTCCACGTTGATGCTGCTGCTTCCTCTCTCTGTCCCTGAGCTCTGGGTTCCTCATCTGATTCTGTGTAGAATATGTTTTACTTTTTTTTTTTTTTAAACTTTATTTAAGTCCACCATAAAATCCAAACACATCAACAGACTGCACCACGGGGAGGGTTTATTCTTCTCCCCCCCCGGGAGCCAACAGAAAGATAATACAATAGGTGGCCATTTTACATTATATCCCGACCCCCCTTCTCCCACCCCCCTCCTCCCACCCCCCTCCCCTCACCCCCCTCCCCTCACCCACCAACCCACCCTCACTCCATTACCAGCTTCGTAAACCAAATATCATCTAGAACTGTAAGGCAGCTACCTCCTACCCACTCCTCAAGCCCACATTCATTCAACTCCCCCCTTGGACGGTTGCATTACGGCTGTGGGGCCCCAACTGCTGAATATATGGCTCCCAGACCGACACAAAAACTGTCCAACGCTTGGCACTGCCCCGCGCCATCCAACGCTCCGTTAGCATTAATTGATGGAAGTTATTCCGCCATTCACTAAAAGTGGGCAGTTGGCGTTCCCTCCATAATCGAAGAATCGGCCCTTTACCCACCAGACAGGCCTTCCGCACAAGCAAACTCTCACCAGCTTTCACAGGTCCAGGGGTCGGCAACTGGTCAAGTACTACAAATAAACCCGTCCAATGGAGCCTTCGCTGAAGCAGTGTGCAGAGGAAGCTGCATATCCGTGCCCAATATGCCCGTATTCCCCGACAACCCCACCACATATGTAGGAGAGTAGCCAAGGACTCCGAACAGCGTGGGCAGGAGCCATCAGTGTCCAGACGACTGCGCAGTGCCCGCCTCGGCGAAAAATGAGCCCTAGTCACGCACTTAAATTGGATCTCACGCCAGCGCACTCCTTGTACCAGTCGTCTAATCCGTTTCAATGCCGTCAGTACCAATCCCGGCTGCACGTCTTCTCCCAATTCGGTCGCCCAAGCTCTTTCGACTCCACTATAATCAGGGAGGGGGCGGTAGCGCTCCAAACTACGTTTCAAATTGGAAATCGACGGCGGGCGCTCCTCTCCCAGCTGAAAAAATTCCAAAATACGGGCTGAGCGTGCAGCCTGCAGCGCGTCTCGCGGCAGTGCGGCCACATAGTGGGAGATTTGTATATAGGCAAAACAATGCGTGTCGGGGAGGTCGTATTCCCGACTGAGCGTTCGGAATGATTTACAGCTTCCCGCTTGGTCTACTAAGTGCCCTACCATCCGGATGCCACGTAGCCACCAGTCCCGAAACACCGCCGTCTCGGACCCTGGAGTAAATTGGGCATTGCCCTGCAGTGGCAACCAACAGGACACCTTCCACGTTTCCTGCCAATATTTGTTAAGTTGTTGCCATGTGCGTCGGGCCGAGTCCACTAACGGACTCTGCCGACTAGAATCTGTGAAGACCTTATGTGTGCCATGCAAAGTCCCCAGGAGAGTCGCAGGA
This sequence comes from Ichthyophis bannanicus, assembly GCA_033557465.1. Classification (NCBI taxonomy): domain Eukaryota; kingdom Metazoa; phylum Chordata; class Amphibia; order Gymnophiona; family Ichthyophiidae; genus Ichthyophis; species Ichthyophis bannanicus. Next base: position 353,361,302 of record CM066038.1, read on the forward strand.
GCCACCAAACACTCCTCTAAAGACCTAGGCATATATACTTCCGTCCCCCCTAGCCAATCTCCCAGGTGTCTGGCTTGACAGGCCAATGCGTAAGTCTTCAGGTCTGGTAGGCCCATACCTCCCTCTCGCCATTTTCCAAGCAGGCGGTTCCACGGGACCCGCGCCCGCTGCCCCCGCCAAAGAAAGCGCTTAAGCAAAACCTCCATTCTACTCAGGTCACGGCGAAGCAACCAGACTGGTAGGGTCTGCAGCCAATACAAGATTCTGGGTAAAACTATCATCTGTACTGCCGCTATCCTCCCCGCCAGAGACAGCGGGAGAGGCCCCCATGCACTTAACTGCGCTGCCAAATGCCGCAGTATCCGGTCTAGGTTACGCCGATATAAATCCTGGGGATTTCCGGTCAATGTTATGCCCAAATAGATGAATTCTTTGTCTGCCCACCGTAAAGGGAAGGGTCCCCTCCAAGAACTGCGGAGATGCCCTAAGACATCCACTACTTCAGACTTATCTTTATTAATGCGCAAGCCGGCAATTGCTCCGAACCGCTGGAACTCGTCTAAAAGCGGTTGTAAAGAGGTGGCCGGAGACGTCAGATGGACTAACAAGTCGTCAGCGAAGGCCGAGATAAGGAAATTTTGCGACCGTAGCCGCACTCCCTGTATCCTCCCCGAATTTACGATGGTGCGAATCAGCGGGTCCAAGGAAAGAACAAAGAGCAAGGGCGATAAAGGACAGCCCTGCCTTGTACCTCTTCCCAACGTAAAGTCGTCTGAGATGAGGCCATTGCACAGTATGCCTGCTGTCGGTGAAATGTACAAACTTTGCACCATTTTACAAAAATCCTCCCCTGTGCCATAGCGCGGTAGCAGCCTCCAAAGATAGTGCCAGTCCACCCTATCAAAGGCCTTCTCCGCATCGAAGCTAATCAATAACGACGGAATATTGTGAGCATGCACCCACTCCAAGGAGGCCAGAATCTTCCGAAGGTTCCGTACGGCGTGGCGGCCTTTCACAAAGCCCACTTGTGCGTCATGGATTAAGTGGCCTAATAACCCTGCCAGGCGGTCAGCTAGAATTTTCGCAAAAAGTTTAAGATCGAAGTTTAGTAGGGAGATAGGTCGATATGAAGCTGCCTGCATCGGGTCTTTACCCGGCTTCGGGATCAGGGTGATATACGCGTGATTACGCCCCCAGCGGAATGCCCCTTGCTCTGTTCTGGTGGCAAAGACCTCTCGCAGTAGTGGACTCACACCGTCCCCTAAGATCTTGTAAACTTCGGCCCCGAATCCATCTGGCCCTGGCGTTTTATAACACTGGGCCGCAGATATTGCGGATTGTATTTCCTGTATAGTAATGGGTAAATCTAGAACCTCCCTCTGGGCCGAAGTGAGTTGAGGCAACTCCAAGTCCTCAAGGTAGTCCTGCAGCCCCTCAGGAGAACCAGCTGTGGTTTTGTATAGGTTTTGAAAGAAGGTACGAAAAATCTCTGCGAGTTCCTTGTTCTCTTTATGCACACGTCCCTGGCCTTCTTTTAATGCCGCTACGTGGGCAGGACTCCGTCGGGCCCGCAGACATCGGGCCAGCAACTTGCCAGGTTTGTCACCATAGCAGTGCAAACGAAACTGATAAAACAGAACCGATTTCTTTGCTCGCTGATGTAATAGCTCGTTAAGCTCGGTCTGGGTTTCCCACAGCAACTTCTTATTGGACAGCGTTGGCGTATGGGCACATCTCCGCCGTAGAGTAGTGACTCGACGCTCAAGTAGTATGATACGTTCTGCCATCAGCCGGCGCCTTCTCGCGACGTACCCTATGATGTCTCCACGAAGAACCACCTTTGCCGTTTCCCAGACTAATTCGGGGTCGTCGGTATGGACCTGGTGATTGCCAAGAAATTCCGCCCATCTCTGGCGCAGGAACTGGCGAAATTGCCCATCCGAGTAAAGCTCTAGGGGAAATCTCCACAGGCGTGACCGAGTCGTGTCCCGCCCCCAGTGTAAGTCAAGCCACACCATCGCGTGGTCTGAAATTTCGGAAGGACCAATCTGTGTATCCTCGGTGTGCGTAAACAAAGTCCCCGAGATCATTACGTAGTCAATACGGGCACTAGTACCGTGTGCTCGAGATTGATGGGTATAGTCTCTTTCGGAGGGGTGCAGTACCCGCCAAGGATCAATTATACCTAATCTCCGACAGAACCGCAACAACATCTGGGAGGGCGCTACCCTCTCCCGTCCACCTCCTCTCCTAGAAGTATCCAGATCCACATCCAGGACTCCATTAAAGTCCCCGCCCAAAATCACCGGGCACTCCGGAAGCTGTTCCACCCTTGATGCCAGACCATTGTAAAAACCCGGGTCAACCACGTTGGGACCATAGAGATTTCCCAGAATCACCGGTTTACCGTCTAAATGACCATATAACAGGGATCTACCAATATTATCAGCAAGGACCGTCTCCTCCACGAATCGTATGCGTTTATGAATTAGAATCGCTACTCCTCCTTTATGCCCCTGGGCGGGGGATCCCCATACTTGGCCCACCCAGTTCCGACAGAGTTTGCTATGCTCAACAGCCGTCTGGTGGGTTTCTTGGAGAAGCGCAATGTCACACTTATGTCGAGCCAGTGCTTGCAGTACCTTATGCCTCTTAATAGGGTTTCCCAGCCCACAGACATTCCAAGTGATTATTTTCAAAGCGCCGGGGCAGTGCCAAGATGCCACCACAGAATCACTACCAAGTACTTCAGAGGGACACCCCCAGCCTGGTGCCCCCCCCCCATCTATAGGTAGGCAATTAGCCCATCTACTAACATTCAGTGGAGTGTGCCCCCTCCCCTCCCCCTGCCCCTCCCTCCTCCTCCCCCCTCCTATCCCTCCCCTCCCCTCCCCCCCATCCCCCCTATCCCCCCTCTTCTCCAAGCTCTCCCGTCCAGTCATAGCCTGGACAACTTCCTATGGCAGACGGGCTCACCCCTCCAACACCTCACCCTCCCTAGCAATTAAATGAAATTAAAGAAAAGAAAAGAAACATAAAGTCTCTGTTACAAACCGCTGTGGCGAGTCTCCCACAGTCGGCTCTATCGCCCTCCACTCGCCCACTCTCATGGTGTCTCTACCCACATCTACCCAGATTACCTCCCATCTCATCTGCCCTCCCCCCTCGTCAAATACAGTCACATCTGCTGCATCGAGGCCAGCCCTCTCTCTCCCCCCTGCATCAATCCCAGGTCGCTTCTATACCCCAGCCGCTCCCAGGGGTCATTGGCCCAGGATCTAGCCATTACCGCGATCAACCCTCAGTCTTGCCCCCGTCTAAGCCTCAGAAATAAAAGGGGGCAGACTGCCAGGGATCTCAGCACCACTCAATACGCTTGTTCAGCCCGTTATCTAATAATGGTGCAGACAGGCACTAAACCTGAAATATAAATTGGTAACGATGTTTTAACAAGGCTAGCCATGTATCCTGAGCCGCTATAACCCCAGAGTTCCCCCAAATTAATCGCCGCCTACCCCCTATACCTCATGCCGAATCCCCACCTGTAAAGAGGTAAAGAAAGGGAGGGAAGGGAGAGGATCAAGCAGGAACACAGGGGCAGAAACAAGGCAGGGAGGAAGATAAACAGGGAACCAGCAAAGCAGCAGCAATTGTAACAAAATAACAATTATAACAAAATAACAAGTGTACAATGTCTCCCTTGGCATAATAAACGTTACCAAGTCAGTGAGACGTATCTCAGCCTAGTACACCATATGAAAGGCAAAACCAAGAGTTCTCCTATGACAATGGAACTGCTGGGAGGCTGTCAGGAACCGTTCGGCCCCTGGGGGCCCCGGGTCTACGTACTACACAGGGGGAGGTGTACCCCACTCCCAGTCAGTCATTTAACAGTTAGGAGGCTGAACGAGCAGGCAGAGAGTCCAGAAAGGTAGCCGCCTCTTCCAGGGTCGCTAGTATGCGAGTGTGGCCTTGATGGTCGATCTGCAGCCGGGCCGGGTAGAGGAGTGAGAAGCGAATGCCGCGGTTAAACAGCTGGGTACAAATCCCGGAAAAAGCCCTGCGCTGTTGGCTGACGATCACCGAGTAGTCCTGGAATACTAAGATCGGCTCGGTGTCCTGTTGATGTCGCCGTCGGCCCCTTGCCGCTTTCAGCACCTCCTCTATCTCCAGGAACAAGCAGGAATAAGTCCTCACATATAGGGTACGTCGGTACCGACGGAGCCTGCGCGGGAAAGCTCCCCAGCTTCCTAGAATGGAAGCTTTTGGGACCTCCCACTGCACATGCGCACTGCCTTCCCGCCTTCCTGAACAGCTCTACTCAGTTTCTCTTTTTCCGCGGAGCCAGCAGGTCGTGTATCCTGTCACCGCTGAAGAAATTGTAGTTTTTTGTTTTGTTTCTTTAGACCGCGTACCTGCCTTCCCATACCGATACCGGTATCGCCGGTCTTCCTTTTTCTTTCTTAAAAAATTATTTTCTTTTATTATTTTTTCAGCACTTGGTCACTTCAGTTAGGCCTTCAGGCCTACTTTAATTCTCCACATGGAGAAGCCAGCCCCTGGATTTAAGAAGTGTACCAAGTGTACTGCTGTAATATCAGTCACAGACACCCATGAATGGTGTCTTAAATGTTTGGGGCCTGACCACTCCATTCCGGACTGCCCTTCCTGCTCCCAAATGTCTAAGCGTGGGCTGCAGAACCGGGCCAACAAATTCCATGTGCTGTTTGCTTCAGAGAATCCAACATCACAGTCATCCAGGTCATCATCCCCGGATGGATCTCAGGTAACCAAACCTTCTGTGGGCAAGTCCTCAAAGAGCAAATCTCCTTCAAAGCATCGAGAGGCTCTTAGTTTTGAGGACCCTGCCCCAGCCAAACAGCCCCGGCGGGAAGCCCTACCTTCCAAAACGCCAATACAGGGGCTACAGGTTGACATCGATGGCACGGCCTCGACAGATCACCTGTTGGACTGCTCTGGGGTACCGGCCCATACCGGTACCGACATCCAGGCAGCCGTGGCGTCTATGGGCAATACTGTCCAATCCATGCAGCAGGCCGTCATGGCTTTCATTAAAGCTGCAACGCCATCGGTACCGCTTCCAGCGGTTCCGGGCCCGGTTCCGGTATCGTCCGCCATGCCGGAACCCAGGCCTTCCTCTTCTAAACGCAAATCGGTACCGTATGGGCTTTCGCTCCATACCGCTTCCATACCCGGTACGCCCGATGTCGATACCGATCGGTATGCGTATCGTGCGTTGGAGGAAACTAGAGAATACACCGATTCCTCTGAGGATTTTGTCTCCTCTGATGAGTCTGCAGAGCTCTCCCTTGACCTTCCTGAGGAACCTTCTTCTCCAAAAAGGAGAATGTCTCCTCCAGAGGATTTGTCCTTTCAGGACTTTATTTTAGAAATGGCTAAAGGCCTTTCTATCACTACCTCCTCTGAAAGGGAACCAAGGTCAAAAAGATTGGATATTTTAGGATACTCTAAGTCTCCTAAAGAAGCAGTTACTCTGCCTATCCATGAAATCCTTCAGGAACAATTGATGGATTTCTGGGAGAACCCTTTAACTCTGTCTCCTTATTCCCGTAGGTTGGACACCATGTATCGGGTCCCTCCTTCTCCTGGTTTTCAGAAAACTCAATTGCCTCACCACTCCATTGTGGTAAAGTCTGCAATGAAAAAGATCAAGAGTACTAAAAGGCACTCTTCTACACCTCCAGGAAGGGAATGTAAGACACTGGACTCTTTTGGTAGGAAGATCTTCCAGGCTAGTATGCTTATAGCCAGGATTAATTCCTACAGCCTCTATATGGGCATGTTCCTAGGGGAACTTGCCAAGAAAGTACGGCATTTTGCCTCCCTTATCCCTGAGGATAAACAGGAGGACTTCCTTTCTGTTGTGAAACAACTTTTAGATGTTTCTAAGTTCTCCAACAGAGCTGCCTTTGATTCCTTCGAAGGAGCCAGCAGAGCTTCTGGCATTGCTATCGCAGCCAGACGTCTGGCCTGGCTCCAGGCTTCTGATCTGGAACCCTGGGTTCTAGATGGCTTACGGAATCTGCCCTGTACAGGTGAGAACTTATTCGGTGCAGAGTGGCAGGTTAAGGCCACTCAAATGGACGCTGAAAATGCCACCTTAGAGAGACTTTCTAAGTCCACTTCTACTCCCACTAAGAAGAAGTCTTTCAAGAGGCCTTATTATAAGAAGGCCAGATATGCTTCCAATACTGGCCAGCAATCTTCTCAACCTCGTTTTGCGGCTAAACGTCAGCAAACGAAACAAGCAAGAGCAAAGCCTGCAGCAGCTACTGCAGCTCAACAGGCTCCACCCCCTCAGGGGTTTTGACTTGCCCCTAGAGAACTTGCCATTCCTGGTTCTGGACCAACCAGAACCTCTCACCATACCTGGAAGGTTAGCTCACTTTGCTCCCAGATGGGAACAGATCACAACAGAGCAATGGACCCTCTCTATCATCCGAGAGGGTTACAAACTTCATTTCTCCAGCCTTCCTCCTCATCACATGGTGAGACCCTTCAATTCTCCATCTCCTCTCCTAGCCCTGTTGGATCAGGAGATCTCTTCTCTGCTTGCCCAAGGGGCCATAGAAGAGGTTCCTCTTCATCAACAGGGGTCAGGTTTCTACTCCCCCTATTTTCTCATTCCAAAGAAGACAGGGGGATTCAGACCAATCCTAGATCTGAGAGAATTGAACACATTTCTGTACAAGGAGAAATTCAAAATGCTCTCTTTGGGCATTCTCCTTCCATACCTTCAGAGTCAGGACTGGCTTTGTTCTCTAGACCTGCAGGATGCGTATACACATCTACTCATCCATCCCTCCCACAGAAAATATCTTCGCTTTCTGTTCAGGGGAAGTCATTACCAATACAGAGTACTTCCCTTCGGTCTCGCCTCTGCCCCAAGAGTCTTTACCAAATGCATGGCAGTCGTAGCCGCATTTCTCAGAAGCATGGGGATTTTCGTATTCCCATATCTGGACGACTGGCTCATTCGAGCTCCAACTCAGTCGCAGGCCCAGATTTCCCTAGACCGCACAAGGAACCTTCTGCAGTATCTGGGACTGGTGGTAAACCTTCCCAAGTCTCAACTCAGCCCTACTCAGTCTCTAGAATTCATAGGGGCCCGGTTGGACACCACCACTGCAAGAGCCTACCTTCCACTGGTTCGGGGTCAGCGTCTGCTGAGCTTGGCCTCCCAAGCCCAGTCCAGTACTCACTTGACAGCCAGGGAAATGCTACGCCTCCTGGGCCATATGGCCTCCACAGTACATGTGGTGCCCTATGCTCGTCTTCATATGAGAGCAGCTCAATGGACCCTGGCCACCCAGTGGACTCAGGCGTCGGGAGCACTCTCAGACCAAATACAAACCTCAAACCGTCTGTCTTGGTCCCTCCATTGGTGGATATCCACCAAGAATCTGTTGTTGGGGGCTCCCTTTCAGCCCTTGCTACCCCAAGCAACCCTCACAACAGATGCCTCCCAATTGGGGTGGGGAGCCCATCTGCTAACTCTCTCCACTCAGGGCACTTGGTCTCCACAGGAGGCCACCCTTCATATCAACCTCCTGGAACTGCGAGCAATTTACCTTGCCCTCAAGGTCTTCCATACCCTCCTTGCCAACCTGACTGTCCTGGTTCAGACGGACAATCAGGTGGCCATGTTTTACATAAACAAACAAGGAGGAACGGGCTCTCTGTCGCTTTGCAACGAAGCTCTCAGATTATGGGCCTTCGCCAGAGAGCACCAAATTCATCTGCTAGCAGTGTACCTTCCAGGAGTTCAAAACTCTCGAGCAGACAGGCTCAGTCGAGTTCTGCTGCCACACGAGTGGTCCCTACACGTGGACCAGATAACCAGAATCTTTCAGGAATGGGGGACCCCGGACATAGACCTCTTTGCAAGTCCGTGGAATGCCAAACTTCCCCGGTTCTGTTCCAGGACTCCGTGTCAGGAAGCTCAGGCCACGGACGCCTTTCTCCTCCATTGGGGTCAGGCGTTCCTATATGCCTTTCCACCCATTCCGCTGATTCCCAAGACTCTGTTCAAACTCCAGAGAGATCACGGCTCTATGATCCTCATAGCTCCACGCTGGCCACGCCAAGTGTGGTTCCCTCTGCTTCTACAGCTCTCCCAGGGATCCTCCCTGGACTTAGGAGCTGCACCAGACCTTCTGTCTCAGGAGGACGGGACTTTGTGGCACCCAAACCCCAAATCCCTACATCTCCGAGCTTGGTTACTGAAGGCTTAAGTCTTCAAGACTTTAATCTTTCTCAACCTGTGAAAGATATCCTTCATGCCTCTAGGAAACCTTCCACGAGGCGGTCTTATGCTTTCAAATGGAAACGTTTTTCCATTTGGTGTGCTCAGCAGGGCCTTGACCCTCTGGCACTTCCTTTGAATTCCCTCTTAGACTATCTCCTGCATCTTTCCAATGCAGGCCTTAAGACGAATTCTGTAAGAGTCCATTTAAGTGCTATTTCAGCATCCCTGAAACCTGTAAATGGACAACCTATCTCCTCTCATCCTCTTGTTACAAGATTCATGAGAGGCCTGACCCTCACTAAACCTCCCATCAGACCCCCCCCGGTCGCATGGGATTTGAATCTAGTGCTTGGTCAGCTTATGAAGCCACCTTTTGAGCCGTTATTTTCTACCTCCTTGAAATTTCTTTCCTGGAAGGTATTATTCCTAATTGCAGTCACTTCCGCTCGTCGCATCAGCGAACTGCAGGCTCTAGTGGCTAATCCACCTTATACAAGATTTCATCATGACAAGGTGGTCCTTAGGACGAATCCCCACTTTATGCCTAAAGTGGTCTCGCCTTTTCATCTTAATCAAGAGGTATATCTACCTGTATTTTTTCCGGCTCCTCATGCCTCCAGTGCAGAGAGGAACCTTCATACTCTGGATTGTAAAAGAGCTCTAGCCTTTTACCTTAATAGGACTCAGCCACATCGAAAGTCTTCTCAACTTTTCGTGGCTTTTGATCCTTCACATTTGGGACTTCCAGTCTCCAAGCGTACACTTTCCAATTGGATTGCTCAGTGTATTTCCTTTGCTTACCAGAGTAAAAACATTTCTCTGGAAGGCCATGTCACAGCTCACAATGTGAGAGCCATGGCAACTTCTATGGCTCATCTGCACTCTGTTTCCATTGATCAGATCTGTCGAGCCGCTACCTGGGCCTCGGTTCATACCTTCACAGCCCATTACTGTTTGGACAAAGACTCCCGCCGGGATGCCTTGTTTGGCCAGGCTGTCCTCAAACACCTGTTCCATTCTTAGACAACTCCTGCCCACCTTCCCAGGATGGATGCCTGAGATCCATACGAAGATGGCGAACCTTGACAGGGGATCCCACGCATCTAAGCTAGGGAGTCCCCATATGTGAGGACTTATTCCTGCTTGTTCCTGGAGATAGCACAGTTACTTACCTGTAACAGGTGATCTCTGGGAACAGCAGGAATTAGTCCTCACAACCCACCCACCTCCCCTAGGAGTTGTATCTTTTATCTATCTATCTTCCTGTCCTCTCTCTATTGACTCAGCTATAAACTCGAAACTGAGGAGAGCTGTTCAGGAAGGCGGGAAGGCAGTGCGCATGTGCAGTGGGAGGTCCCAAAAGCTTCCATTCTAGGAAGCTGGGGAGCTTTCCCGCGCAGGCTCCGTCGGTACCGACGTACCCTATATGTGAGGACTAATTCCTGCTGTTCCCAGAGATCACCTGTTACAGGTAAGTAACTGTGCTTTCTGTCTGTAATCGAGAAAGCAGGCAATTACTGCACGTGGTTTCCTGGCCTGTTCTCTTCTTTGGCCCAGCCGATGTACCCGCTCTATTTTGAGAGATTCTTCTCTCAGGTTTGGCAGGAGGCTCCCAATCCAAGATTGTAAATATTCAAGTAGGGCACTATCAGCGACACTTTCAGGAATGCCGATGAATCGCAGGTTTTTTTCGCCGACCTCGGTTCTCCAGTTCATCGAGTTTATCCCCTTGCTGTTTCACCAAAGTCTCTAGAGCGGCCACCTTGGCCACTACCGATTGTTGCGTGTCTTCCACATCGGACACCCTTGTCTCAACCTGCTCCAGTCGCTCCTCCACCGCCGTGAAACGTTGTCCAAGCGATTGAATCTGCTCCGCCAGGTCCTGGAAACGTGTGCTGAGCGCCTGCACCACTGCGGCACTGACCTCGGCCACTAAATCTGGCGGGCTGCCCGGTTTCAGGCTAGATGGTGAGCCTTCTGCCATTTTTCCCTCCGTAGCGCGGGGTCTCTCTTTTCGCGGAGTTTTAGATGCCATCGGGCTATCAATGTTATGTACACCACGTCCCACGCAGGGCACCACTCTCGTGGGATAGCAGAGGTAGAATTGTGCAGTTAAAAACCTCAGCTGCAAGGATTTTAAGCCTCTGTATGGGGGTTATCTGCCCAAACCAGGCAGGGACAGCCGCGGAGCTATAAACTCAATACCCAAGGAGGAAACTGATAGATGGGGCAATAAAAGGAATGTCCAACCACACCTTGGCGCACTTTCTTTTGTACATCAGTGCCCGCTTTTGTTAGGCAGGGATGGCCGCAGATCTCCTCACCGCCTGAGGCACTTCAATAAATGTGGAGAGCGCTGTTGCTGCGATGAAAGAAGTGCCCGATCTCTCTTGCTTTGGTCGGCAGCTGCTCTTCCCCGAACGGGCAGAAGTAGTCTCAGGCCCCCGCTCCGCTGGTGAAACAGTACCCCCCGAAGGAACAACCAGCTGCGGCAGCGGGGGATGGGGTGGGGGTACTCAAACGCGTCCCAGTGCTCTTCCTCCCTAGTCCTAGCCGGACAAAACAGTTACTGGACTCTCCGCTTCTGAGAGTTCAGCCCTCCGTGAGCGTAACGTTGCTATTAGTGGCAGGGGAATGTCCAGTCGCACCTCGTCCCGTTTCTTGTTAAAGAAAGTTGCCTGCCCAGATCGTGTGAGGGGGCCGCAAGCCTTTTCCTGCCGGAGCTATACCACCACGTGAAGATAAAACGGGGGCTGACAGTGGCAGAAATGCTCGATCGTGCCCCGGCTTACTTGATTAATATCCAACGATCCTCTCCGTTCGGGCAGGAATGGCCGCAAGTCCCTTCGTGGCTTCAAGCACCGTACCCCGCAAAAGGAGAACTGATGATGGCGGTGGGGGAAGTGCCCGATTGGCCTCGGCACGTCCTCTGTTTTGCTTAATTATATGCCCCAGTTAGGCAAGGATGGCCGCGAATCGCTTCAGCGGCAGAGGTTCAAGGCCCCGTCAGGGAAGAGTCAATGCAGGTGATATAGAGGAATTTTTAAAATGTTTTGTAGCAGTTTTGTGGGGGCGATTGCCCGGAGCTGATCGTGAGCCGTCCGATCAGCTCATTGCCCAAACCGGAAGTCCATATGTTTTACTTTTAACTTGTTTAGAGGGATACTCCACCCTAGCACAGCTCAGCTGTGCTGAATCAAGCCCTGCCCTTGGAGATGAGTGATTGGGGATTACCTCATAGCTCTCCTGATTGAACACACGTTTCCCCACTTCAGCTCTTCTAGAGGCTGTTTGAAACCTGGTGCATTCTGGGACTGGTAGTCTTTTATGAAAACATTCTGTTTTAGTATTTCTACCAGCTAAGACAGGTTGCTTGTTCAGTGCCAATTCACCTCTATTATAGCTCCTTCCTGAACTATGATAAGCTTCCTTATCACAGTACATATGACCTAGATTGGCCACTGTTGGAAACAGAATACTGGGCTTGATGGACCTTGGTCTGACCCAGTATGGCATATCTTATGTTCTTATGTTCATGCAATGAAGCTACAGGGTAAACTATTTAAGACTAATAAAAGAAAATTTTTTCACTCAACGTGTAATCAAACTCTGGAATTTGTTACTGGAGGATGTAGTAAAGGCTGTTAATGTAGCTGGGTTTAAAAAAGGTTTGGACAAGTTCCTGGAGGAAAGGTCCATAAACCATTATTAAGAAGGGACTCAGGATATCAATGCTTGACCCAGTACAAGCATTGTGGAACCTGTGTCTTTTGGGGAAATTGCTAGGTACGTATGACCTAGATTGGCCACTGTTGGAAACAGGATACTGGGCTTGATGGACCTTGGTCTGAGCCAGTATGGCATATCTTATGTTCCCCCCCCCGTTGGAGCCGGCACCAGGCCTGAGACCCTCGGTGCCCATGCCAAAGGCTGTGGAGCTATCTGGACTGGAGACCAGAATAGTGATCTTGGAGCGTAGCGTGTCTGCCTTCGTGGCCCAGCAGCGGGCCTTGATTGCCTTGTTCCGCCGGGTTATTTTCCCAGACCATTGGGAAAATGAGGGCATCCCTGTATGTCGAGCCGATCCTCAAGCGCCATCGTCCTTGGTCCTGATCCTTGGGACAGAGGTCTTCCCCGATGAGTGACCACATGGACCGTCAAGCTTAGGACCCAGTCTCGCAACCCTGTCGAACCTTGACTCCTCCACTTACGAGTCAGACTGGGAACGAGGAATCGCCAGACACCTGTCGCCACTGCAATGTGCCCTCCTTATTCATCTCCCTCTGAGACCTGGTGCCTGTCCCTTCCTGAGGATATGGCCTTCCTCGACTTTGTGCGGAACATATCAAAGGCATTATCATTCGATATAGAGTTGGAGGAGGACCCTCACACGGAAGAGTTAGAGATCTTCCAGTACAAGACCCCTCCAAAGAAGGCACTTACAGTGCCTGTCCCCCCGATCTTGGAATGGCTGCTCCTCCGTATGTGGGAATCGCTGCCTTTAGTACCCATCATGAGCAGATGGTTGGACTTGATGTATCTGGTCTACCAGAGCCTGGGCTTACAGAAAGCACAGCTGCCATATAATTCTTCTTAAGAGCCAGAAGGCCTACTCCTCGGTTCCCCAGGGTAGGGAGGCCTGCACCTTGGAAGTCCTGGGCAAGAAGTGCTTCCAGGGCTTGATGCTCATTGACTGGATCCAGGCATTCCAGCTATACATGGGCATGTACTTGAGGGACCTGGCGAAGGAACTTGCCGGGTTCTCGACTGGTCTCTCTGAAGAACTCCTCCAGCAGTTCCGGAGTCTGGTCTTTGCCATCAGAGAGTTCTCCAAATTTTTGACTTGAACAGCCTATGACTGCTTCAAGTCTGCGGCTAGAGTAGCTGCGGTGGGCATCGGTGCCTGACTCCAGGCTTGGCTACCGTCTTCCGACCTGAAGCAATGAGTTCAGGACAAATTGATCGACATCCCCTGCCAAGGATAGAACCTCTTTGGCAAACCCATGACAGATAAGGCTGCAGAGTTGGAGTCAGAGTTTCTGACTAGGCTCTCCAAGAATACTGCTACCCTTCCCCGATGGAAGGCCCCGAGTAAAATGCCTCCCTTTCTCGAAGAAGGGAAGAGCTTACAGAAACTACCCTCAGTATCAGGTCTCCCCAGCAGGGTCAGCAGGCCAAGAGACAAGGGCATGGCTCTCGTAAGCAGAAGCCTCCCATAACCCAGGCACCGGCTCCAACACAGCTAGGTAGGAGTTTGACTCCTTGGGCATAGGCTTTCCACCCTTAGGAGACCAACTCCAGCAGCCCACAGGGGGATATCTGATCCTGTTTGCCCACAGATGGCCAACCATCGCCACCGACACCTGGGCCCTCCAGGTGGTCAAGGAGGGCTACCTTCTCCACTTGGAGCAGACTCGCCCCTTCATTCTTCCCGGGAGAACAAACCAGATCTCCCCTCCACCAGACCTTGCTACTGCAGGAGGTCGCAGGCCTCCTTGAGGAACAGGTGGTGGAACCTGTATCCCCACGCTTCTTGGACATGGGGTTCTACTCCAGGTACTTCCTCATACTAAAAAGAACAGGGGGCCTAAGGTCCATCCTAGATTTGTGGAAACTCAGCAGGTTCCTGGTGAGGGAGAAGTTAAAGATGCTCTCCTTTGGGATGCCGCTATCATACCTCTGGCAGAGAGACGGACTATGCTCCTTGGACTTCCCAGCCACGGGCAATACCTCAGGTTCATGGTGGGGAGCACCCACTACCAATACAGGGTGTTACCCTTTGCCCTGTCCTCCACCCCAAGGGTCTTTACCAAGTGCCTAGTGGTGGTCGTGGCCCACCTCTGTCTCAAAGGAGCCTTTGTCTTCCCCTACCTGGCGACAGGCTCAATAGAGAGGGTTTGGTCACCAAGGTGCAGCAGTCCATGGTCCACGTCATCAGCGTCCTACAACATCTGGGGTTCATCATAAACCAACCCAAGTCTCACCTCCTCCCGACACCAGTATCTGGAGTTCATCAGAGCCCAGCTAAACACTCTCCAGGTCAGATCGTTCCTACCCCAGGACAGGGCCGACTGCCTCAGGGCAATGGTCGTAGACGTACAACGGAGATGCATTGTACTGTGTCTGCTCACCTCCTGCTCTGCCTGCTGGGTCACATGGCATCCACGGTCCATTTCACCCCAGACACTGACCACCTCATGAGTGCGGCCCAGTGGTGCCTTTGCTCCCAGTGGACCCAGGCATTGGATGGCTGTGGGACATGGTTACTGTGACCTGCCAACTTGCAGACTCTATCGGCTGGTGGCAGGCTCCGCAGCACCTCCAGGCAGGGATGCCCTTCCAGGTCCCCGATCCCCAGAAGGTCCTCACCACAGACACCTCCCTGCTGGGTTGGGGTGCACACTGCGAAGATCTCTGCACCCAGAGCAGCTGGCCGCAGTCAGAGAGCCAACTGCAGATCAACCAGCTGGAGCTTTGGGCCATATTCCTAGCTCTCCGAGCCTTTCATCACAGTCTGCAGCACCAGTCAGTGCTAGTCCAAATGGACAATCAGGTGGCAATCTTCTTTGTGAGCAAGTGGGGGGTCACAGAGTCCTGTGCTCTCTGTCAGGAGGCAGTGGCTCTCTGCTCCTTTGCGCTCCGCAATGGGATGCTCCTGTGGGCGGTGTATCTGCCGGGGCCAGCTCAACTCTTTAGCAGACAAGCTGAGCAGGGTCCTCCAACTGCATGAGTGTCGGCTGGATCCCAGGTTGGCCGCTCGGCTCTTCCGACTCGGGGGAGGGAGGAGCAGATTCCGCTGATGGACCTCTTTGTGAGTCCGACCAATGCTTAGCTGCCCGCATCCGCCAACCGCACCCCTCACGGGTGGCAGCGGATGCTTTCCTCCTCCCATGGATGGAGGGCCTTCTCTATGCCTTCCCACCCATGCCACTGATTTCCAAGACACTTTCCAGGGCTCGGCACGATGGGGCATCACTGATACTATATCCCCCCACCCCCCATGGTCCAGGCAACTGTGGTTCCTTCTGCTCCTCCGCTTGGCCTTCGTGGCCCATGTCTCCCTAGGGAGTGCCCCGGGGTTAATGTTGCAGGAGGAGGTCTCCCTCCTACACCCCAATCTGGGGTCCCTGTCGTTAACAGCTTTGCTGCTGAAAGGGTAGCTCTAGCCCCATTCAGCCTTTCAGGCGAGATAGAGGAGGTCCTTCAGGCCTCCTGTAGGGTCTCCATGAAGACTAGACTATGCCTTCAAATGGTGCAGATTTTCAGTGTGGTACGTAGAATGGCAAGTTAACCCATTCTCATGCTCTGTGCAGCTGGTACTGCAATATTTGCTTGACCTGTCGCAGGCAAGCCTGAAGTCCAACACTGTCACGGTGCACCTGACTGCTCTAGCAGTGCGCCACCATTTTATAGAGGGCAGGCCCCTCTCTGTCCAGCTCCTTTGACCTGCTTCATGTGAGACTTCCTGTTATCCAAGCCCTTTGTTGGCCCCCCCCCCCCCCCCCCGGGCGGAATGGGACCTCAGTGTGGTGCTATCCAAGCTCACTGGGCCGCCAGTCGTGCCCCTGTCTTCCTGCCACCTATGGTACCCCTCATGGAAGGTCGTCGTCCTAGTGGCGCTCACGTCGGCTCTCAGGGTCAGCGAGCTTTAGGCATTAGTGGCAGATCCACCGTACACAAGGTTCTATAAGAACAGGGTGGTGCTCCATATGCACCCCAAGGTAATGTCTCCCTTCCACCTCAGTCAAGAGGTGATGCCCCCCCCATATTCTTTCCGCGGCCTCATGTCAGCAGGGTGGAGACCGTCCTTCAAACCCTGAACTAAGAGGGCCCCTGTCCTACTACCTTCAACTCACCCAGGGCCATTGCAAAGCCTCACAGCTTTTTGTCTCCTATGACTCCAGTCGACTGAGGGAGGCGGTGACCAAGTGAACTCTGTCCACTTGGGTGGCAGACTGCATTGCCCTCACCTGTGAACAGGTTGGGCTTCTTTTTGCAGCGCTGGGTCACAGCGCACAGCGTTAGGGCTATGGCGGTGTCTGTATCAAACCTTCATTCTGTCTCTGTCGGACATTTGCCGGGCCATTACCTGGTCTTCAGTCCACACCTTCGTAGCTCATTACTGTCTGGAGAGGGAGTCCTGATAGGAAAGCGCCTTCGACCAGGCTATACTCTTTCATCTGTGCGAGGTGTAGGCAACGCCTGCCCTCTGACCCTTCTGTGTTCAGGCTACCAGAGTGCTGGTTTTGACTGGACAGTTGGGTCTCTTGAGAGTGTTACTTAGGACTCCTTTGCTGCTGCTCACGGCTCGCCTTTTTCTGGTCACCGGTGGCATTTTATAGGTTTTTGGTAGCCTGCAGCTAGGGAGTCCCTTATGTGAAGACTGATTTCCTGTTTGTTCCTGGAGAAAGCGTAGTTACTCACCTGCATCAGGTGTTCTCTGGGGACAGCAGTAATCAGTCCTTACAACCCTCCCTCCTCCCTGTGGAGTTGCTTCTTTTCATTTTTGTCATGTCATTTGACTTGGGTAGGAAGAGGACCACGCATGCATGGTGCATCTCCCAAAGGCCTTCTTTGAAAGCTGTGGAAAAGCTTCCGCGCAGGGCTCTGTCGGGGTTGATGTCACCCATATGTGAGGACTGATTTCTGCTGTTCTCAAAGAGCTGTTACAGGTGAGTAACTACGCTTTTCCTTCTCTGTGGATGATCTTTACAATAATGGTTCTTTCCTTAGTCTCCCCCACCCCACCAGTGATAGAATTTTTTTAATAGTATTAACTAGTTCTTCCATTGTTCTCCTACAGAACTTCTTAGTATTTTTATATATCTTTATTTCTCCTATGTGATTACAGCTTTTGCTTTCATTTCACTTTGTAGGTCGAGGTCGAGGTGAAGGCAGTTTCTACCAAAGAAGTTTTGATGAAGTAGATGGTGGTTTTGGTCGTGGGACCCGAGAAATTCACAGATCACAGAGCTGGGAAGAAAGGTGAGTATAACCTGAATCTCCTTATATGGTTCACAAACTGTTACATAAAAGCATAAAACGTGAATAGGTGAAGGCCATCACCCTTGTTTGTCCATTAGCCTTCTCTTTTGTATTACTGCAGAGTTTATATTATCTCAGGCTTTGTCGTCCTTTCTTCTCAACTTTCTGCTTAAAAGCATTAAGTTCTTGTTTTATATTCTAAAAAGCTGTTTTCAATAGGTTTTCCATGATCACAGAATTCTAAACTATTTTCCATTTTGCCAATAATGGTATTTTATAGAAGTACAAATTAAAAAAAAAAGATCAAAAACCTTCTCTGCTGTTTGTTTTATTTATTTAGATATTTTTTATACCGCCTTATCAGGTAATCAAAGCGTTTAACAAATAACGAAAACACTTACTGTACAATGAAGAGTATTTAGCAAAACACAAAAGTTAGTAGTTAACAAAACTTCTATACATGGTAACCAGCAATAACTTATTTTCATTAGTGAACATATTTGCAAAGATATTTTGGAGTGGCTTACATATTTACATTGTGTGATATATTTACATAGGCTTAGAATGAAAAGGGAGTGTGCTAGGTGAATATGTTGAGTGTCATAATCAGGGAAGAGAAAATATTATTTAAATGGTACTTATAAATTTATATGAAGTGCAATTACTAGTTTATAAAATTAATGGGAATTAAGGCTACCAATTACAATTTTTAAAAGAGCAAATTAAAAAAAAAATACAAAATTTAAATCAAAGCATACATTTTCAAGAATATGGTATTTACTGTAAACAGTAATCATTCATTGAGAAGATTAAAATGTCTGCTCAAATAAGGGCAAGATTAAAACGGCTGCTCAAATAAGGGCAAAAACCACAGCTTTTGCAAAATTCAAAAGCTTGCAAACAGAAGAACACAGAAATGATTACAGGACCAAACTCAAGGAGACAAAAAGAGAAATGATGATAGCAAAATCAAAGGCAGAGGAAAAGATGGCTGAAGATGTTAAGTGCGGCAACAAAACTTTCTTTAGGTATATTTGTGAAAGGAAGAAGATCAGAGGTGGAATTTCAGGGCTCAGAAGTGCTGGGAACGGACTCATGGAAAATGACATTGATAAAGCGAAATTGCTAAACAAATACTTCTGCTCTGTTTTTACTAAAGAAAATCCTGGAGAAGGACCACCTGTGACTCCCAAATATAAAAATGGAAATGAGGTAGATACCACACCATTCGGAGAGGCTGAGGTGTTAGAACAACTTGCAAAACTGAAAGTGGACAAGGCCATGGGACCAGATGGGATACATCCCAGGATACTGAAAGAGCTCAAAGAGGTTCTTGCAGGGCCGTTAAAGGATGTTTTCAACAGATCCTTGGAAACAGGAGAGGTTCCTCAGGACTGGAGAATGGCTGACGTCGTACCTCTACACAAAAGTGGTGACAGGGAAGAAGTGTCAAACTACAGGCCCGTGAGCCTTACCTCGGTGGTGGGAAAGGTAATGAAGACGCTCCTGAAAGAGTGAATAGTGAACTTTCTCAAAACCAGAGGGTTAGAGGATCCGAGGCAACATGGTTATCTCCAGGAACAAGCAGGAATGTAGTCTTCACATATGGGTATCGTCGGTACCGACGGAACCTGCGCGGGAACGCTCCCCAGCGTCCAGTTAGGAAGCTTTTGGGAGCATCCCACAGCGCCTGTGTGCTGTCTTCCTGCCTTTCGTTTTCCGCAGAGCCAGCAGGTTGTCGTTCCTGTCACTGCAGAAACTTTTCCCTTATTCCTTCTTTTTTGTGGTCGCGTCTGCCTTCCTCGACGGTACGCCGGTTCTTCTTTATTTCTTTAAAAAAAAAAAATATATATTTTCTATTTTTTGTCCAAACTTTTATTTTCCAGGTGCACGTGCCATTTTGGGCCTTAGGCCCAAAATTTTCTCCACTATGGAAAAACCCGCCTCGGGTTTCAAAAAGTGCACCAAGTGTGGTGGTACCATCTCCGTCATCGGCACCCATGAGTGGTGTCTTTTAAATGTTTAGGTCCTGACCACTCCATCTCTGAATGTATGGCTTGTGCCATGATGTCCAAAAGGGGTCGACAAAACCAAGCTGCTAAGCTCAGTGGCCTTTCTCCCTCCGATGCAGCTTCTGTGGCATAGACGTCTTCCAGGGCTTCGTCTTCCTCCCATGGATCTCAGGTAACTAAACATAAATCTGGCCGGTCCTCAAAGGGTAGATCTCCTTCCAAGCATCGAGATGCATCTGGCATTGCCCTTGAGGGTTCTGTACCGGCAAAATTGCCCCGGCAGGAGGCTTCGGCTTCCAAAGCATTATCGGGGCTCCAGGATGTTCTTGAGGCCTCGACCTCGGCAGAACTACTGGTGCCATGCTCTGGGGTACCGGCCGCTTTCTCCGCTACCAGTACCCAGGCATCGGCAGCATCGATAGACCAGAGATTTCTGGCTATTGAACGCAGTCTGGCGGCTCTCCTTGTGGCATTGACACCCTCGGAACCGCGTCAGACAGCATCGACATCAGTATCCGCTTTGCTGGTACCCAGTCATGCGATGCCTTCCGGTACCGATACACCGGTACCGATTCCCCCCGGTACCGACTTTGGTCGGTATGGGTATCGGGCTTTTCAAGAGCATCCAGACAGAAGGTACTTCGAATCCTCGGAGGACTCAGAGGATTCTGATAGCTCTGTTGGTACCGGAATACTTCTCCTGGAGGAGCCTTCCTCTCCTAAATGTAGGATGTCTCCTCCAGAAGATATCTCCTTTCAGGATTTTATCAGGGAGGTGGCTCGCGGTCTGTCCATTACTGTGGCTCCCGAAACAGAGCCCAGAGCAAAGGAGTTGGAGATTTTACAATATCACAAAGCTCCTAAGGAGGCAGCTACCTTGCCTATCCATGAGATCTTACATGATCTCATGTTGAGAATGTGGGAGACACCTCTTACCACCTCTCCTCACTCTCGCAGGCTAGATACTATGTATAGAGTCCCTCCTTGTCCTGGCTTCCAGAAGACTCCGCT
Organism: Ichthyophis bannanicus; assembly: GCA_033557465.1. Taxonomy (NCBI): domain Eukaryota; kingdom Metazoa; phylum Chordata; class Amphibia; order Gymnophiona; family Ichthyophiidae; genus Ichthyophis; species Ichthyophis bannanicus. Next base: position 353,381,600 of record CM066038.1, read on the forward strand.
TCCTCACCACTCTATTGTAGTGGAATCAGCTATGAGAAGGATCAGGAGTGCAAAGAGGCATGCCTCTAATCCTCCAGGACGTGAGTGTAGAACTTTGGATGCCTTTGGACGTCGTACTTTCCAGGCTTCCATGCTTTCTGCCAGGATCAGTTCCTATATTTTATATATGGGAATGTTCCTTAAGGGAAGTCACAGGAGATTTAGAGGTTTTGAGCCCTCTTCTTCCTGAGGATAGAAGGCAGGATTTTCTCACACTGGTCAAACATGCCCAGGATGTTTCTAAATTTGTCAACCGTGCAGCTTTTGACTGTTTTGAGTGCATAAGCAGAACCTCTGCCATTGCCATAGGTGCGCGTAGAATTGCCTGGCTCCAGGCATCCGATTTCGAGCTCTGGGTGCAGGACAAACTGGGCAATATCCCTTGTACAGGTGAGAATCTATTCGGCAAAAATTGGCAAGAGAAAGCCATTGAGTTGGATGCTGACAACTCCACTTTGGATAGGTTATCCAAAGCCACAGCTGATCCTACAAGGAAGAAATCTTTCAAGAAACAATTCTTCTCCAGGACCAAGCAGGAAGTCAGTCCTCACATATGGGTGACGTCGGCGCCGACGGAGCCCTCGCGGAGCAATTTTCCCCAGCTTTCAAAGAAAGCCTTTGGGAATTGCAGCGCGCATGCGCGGTCTCCTTCCCGCCCAAGGGTGCCATCTTAGCCAGTCTTCTTTTTTCCGCGGAGCCCTACAGACGTACCCGTCGTGTCCCCGCTGAAAAAGTTGATTTTAGTGATTTATTTCTATTTCTTTCTTCGGTTCGACGCCGGTCTTTTTCCTGCCCGGACTCGCGACGCCGTTGCGAGTCCTTCTGTTATTTTTCGGTTTTTCTGATTTTTGGTCAATTTCGTTTTTCGCTGGCAGCCCGGTCCTTTGACCTTGCAGGGGCCCTTTTTCCCCCGATGACTGCCAGTGGTTTCAAGCGGTGTGTTCAGTGTGACAGAAATATGTCACTCACTGACACACATGATAATTGCCTCCGCTGCCTCGGCCCGGATCACGAAGAACTGATCTGTGGGGCCTGCGGCAAAATGTCCTCCAAAGCGTTAAGGAGTCGGCGGCACCAGCGGGAACGAATCTTCGCTGACCCCGGCCGTACCCGGACCTCGTCGGAGGCCTCGGCGTCCAGAGGTTCCAGCTCTGACCATCGCCGATGTTCCTCCGACAGGGGTTCTCCCTCCGGGGACCATCGACGGAAGGTAAAACCCGCGAGGGCGGCGTCGGTGGACGCTCCTGGCTCCGCGAGGGCCAGGTCGCATAGCCCCGATAGCCGTCCCGGGTCTTTGGAGAAGGAGCACCTCCCGAAGCGACCTCGTCTGGAGTCTGAGTTGCCTGCTCGGGTAAGTCCTGTAGTCCTCCTGGACTCGCCTCAGAGGGGTCCGCCGTCGGGGCCCGAGTCGGGGGCTGCTTGGTTACCTGAGGTCGGACTCAGGTTGACGGCCTTGGAGAGCAGACTATCTGCCTTCATGGACCAGCAGCGGGCACTGATCGCTAGCCTCGCTGGCGCCGCTGCCCCGACCGCCGGGACGTCGACGTCTAAGTCGACCCCGGAGACCGAGCCGATCCTCGAGTCCATGCGAACTCGAGTCGATCCTCGGTCGAGGTCACCCTCTGCCTCCCGTTCGGGACCGAGGTCGTCGACGCCGACTCCCTCGGTGTCGGGGCAGCCGACGCCTCCGCCTGCCCGAGCCGACCCCACCGGTTCCTCCTCGGAGTCGGCCTGGGAGTCTGAAGAGGAAGAGTCACCTGATTCGTTTCGGACTCGGTGTGTCCCCTCGGACTCACCTGAGTCCGAACCTCGGAAGCAGTCCCCTCCGGAGGATGCCCGGTTCTCGGACTTCGTCAGGGATATGGCCAAGGCTTTGGCCTTCCCTGCGGATCCCGAGGAGGAGCCTCGAGCCGAAGAGCTCGACGCCCTTCAGTATGACTCAACCGCCAGGGAACACTTTACTGTACCGGTTCCTCCCATGCTGGAATGACTACTCTTCCGCATGTGGGAGAGTCCGGCATCGTTGCCGGTATTAAGCAAGCGGGTCGATTCCATCTATCGAGTCCGCAAGAGTCCTGGCTTCCAAAAAGCACAGCTACCGCACCATTCCATGGTAGTGGAATCGGCCATGCATAGGCTTAAGAGCCAGAAGATGCACTCCTCGGTGCCTCCTGGCAGGGAGGCCCGTAACCTGGATGGCCTTGGTAAGAAGTGTTTCCAGGGCTCCATGCTTGCTTGTCGGGTCCAGACCTACCAGCTCTACATGGGCATGTATCTCAGAGACCTGGCTAAAGAGATAGCCGGATTCTCCGCTGGGCTGTCCGAGGAACCTTTGCGGAGGTTCCTGGCCTTGACAACTGGTATTCGGGAATGCTCCAAATTCATGTCCCGAGCAGCCTATGATGGCTTTGAAGCATCGGCTCGAGTGGCCGCAGCCGGCATCGGTGCCCGCCGACAGGCTTGGCTTCAGTCGTCTGACCTTGAACCCTGGGTGCAGGACAAGTTGGTCGATGTCCCCTGCCGAGGTGAGAACCTCTTTGGCAAGCCCATGGCTGAAAAGGCTGCACAAATCGAGACGGAGACTCTCACCAGAACTAGGCTTTCTAGGAAGACCTCCGCCCCTTCCCAGAAAAAGAAGGGCTCGGGAAAGAAGTCCTTTTACCCGAGAAAGGCGGCTGCCTATAAACACTACCCTCAATATCAGGCCTCCGCAGCTCCCCAACAGGGCCAGCAGGCCAAGGGATGGGGTAACGGGTCCCGTAGGCAGCAAGCCCCCAAGCCTGCACCACCGGCCCCTGCTCAGCAGGGTGGGGGTTTTTGACTTCATCAGCATAGCCTCTCCCCCTCAGCTGGTTCCTCCCAGCACCGGAGGCCGGCTGGTTCACTTCGCCCACAGGTGGTCCAACATCACTTCAGATGCCTGGGTGCTTCAAGTCGTAAGAGAAGGCTATCTTCTCCACTTCCACCAGGTCCCTCCCACCTATTTCCCGGGAGAACCTCCACGACTCCCTCTGCACAGGGACTTACTCCTTCAGGAGTTAGCAAGTCTTCTTCAGGAACAGGCTGTGGAACCGGTGCCCCACCACCTGAGAGGTCAAGGCTTTTATTCCAGGTATTTCCTAATACCAAAAAGGACAGGAGGCCTCAGACCCATCCTGGACTTGCGCAACCTCAACAAGTTCCTCGTGAGGGAAAAGTTCAAGATGCTTACCCTTGGAATCCTTCTGCCCTACCTCCAGCAGGGAGATTGGCTATGCTCCTTGGATCTAAAGGATGCCTACACGCACATCCTCATCCACCCAAGCCACCGCCAATACCTAAGGTTTGTGGTGGCAGGAAATCATTACCAGTACAGAATACTGCCCTTTGGCCTATCCTCCGCACCGCGAGTCTTCACAAAATGTCTCGCGGTGGTGGCGGCTTATCTCCGGCTTCACGGCCTCTATGTCTTTCCGTACCTCGACGACTGGCTCATCAGAGCATCGTCCTCTCCGGAAGTCACCAATGCCACACACCGCACTGTGACTCTTCTGCAGTACTTGGGCTTTGTCATAAACTTCGCAAAGTCCACTTTGCTCCTCTCACAGGATCTCGAGTTCATCGGCGCTAGACTGCACACTCCTCAGGCACGAGCTTTCCTGCCTCTCGACAGGGCTCAACGGCTCATGGACCTAGCCGGCCGTTTTCGCAGCCAGTCCCTGGTCTCAGCCAGGCGCTTCCTGAGACTACTCGGTCATATGGCTTCCACCGTCCACGTGACCCCCAATGCCCGCCTGAATATGCGGCCTGCTCAATGGTGCCTTCGCAAGCAGTGGCAACAAGCCACGGGCGGCCTAGCCGACTTAGTGCGCGTCTCTGGGCCGCTGGCCTCTTCTCTACAGTGGTGGCTTCATCGACCGAACCTGGTGCTCGGAATGCCTTTTCAGTCACCTCAGCCGGCTCAAGTGCTGACGACCGATGCTTCTCTCCTAGGTTGGGGAGCGCATTGCCAAGGGGCATGTACTCAAGGTCTCTGGACCACGTGGGAGTCTGCTCAGCAGATCAACTTCCTGGAGCTCAGAGCAATCCGTCTGGCTCTCAAGGCTTTCTCCCACCTGACTTCTCACCAGTCCGTCCTTGTCCAGACGGACAATCAAGTTGCCATGTTCTACGTGAACAAACAGGGAGGCACGGGCTCCTTCCTTCTCTGTCGAGAAGCACAGAAGCTCTGCTCTTGGGCCGTCAGCCATGGCATTCTTCTCAAGGCAGTTTATCTCCCAGGCCAAGAAAATTGCCTGGCGGACAAACTCAGCAGGATCCTCCAGCCGCACGAGTGGCGCCTGGATCCCTTGGTAGTTCAGAAACTTTTTCTGAAGTGGGGACTCCCCACTATGGATCTCTTTGCCAGTCCTCTCAACCGGCAACTTCCTCGCTTCTGCTCTCGTCAGCCGCATCCCCTTCGAGTAGCGGCAGGTGCTTTTCTGCTCTCATGGTCGGAGAGCCTTCTGTATGCCTTTCCTCCCATACCGCTAGTCTCTCGAACTCTTTTCAAGGTTCTCCGAGACAAAGCTTCCATGATCCTGGTGGCTCCTCGCTGGCCCAGACAGCCGTGGTTTCCACTCCTGCTGCAATTAGCGGTAGAGGATCCGTTCCCTCTGGGGTTTCAACCGGATCTCCTAACACAGGATCAGGGGTCCCTGCTACACCCCAACCTCAGATCTCTACATCTGATGGCCTGGCTGCTGAAAGGGTAGTCCTTGCTCCCCTTCTACTGCCGGCAGAGGTGGAGGAGGTCGTCCTAGCTTCTCGGCGACCTACCCGCAAATGCTACGCCCTTAAATGGCGTCGTTTTTCCGCTTGGTGTGCCCAGCAGTCTCAGGATCCCTTCTCCTGCTCGGTGTCGGTGATCTTGCAGTACTTGCTCTACCTCTCTAATCTGGGACTTAAGTCCAACTCCGTCAAAGTTCACCTCAGTGCTCTTTCAGCACATCATGTGCCGGTGGACGGCAGACCTCTTTCCAGCGACCCTCTCGTAGCGAGGTTTCTCCGAGGTCTCCTTCTACTTAAACCACCTCTGCGCCCGCCAGCACCTGACTGGGATCTGAATGTGGTTTTACAGCGGATCACCTGTCCGCCTTTTGAACCTATGGGTACCTGTTCTCTCCGTTTTCTTTCTTGGAAAACTTTATTCCTGATAGCCCTCACTTCCGCTAGACGCGTAAGTGAATTGCAGGCCCTCGTGTCTGATCCCCCTTACACTCGGTTCTACAAAAATAGGGTAGTCCTACGGACTCACCCAAAGTTTCTTCCAAAAGTGGTCTCCCCTTTTCACATCAATCAGTAGGTGGTACTTCCGACCTTTTTTTCCCAGGCCACACTCCAGCCGAGCTGAAATGGTCCTGCATACCCTGGACTGTAGAAGGGCATTGAACTTCTACCTTGACCGTACGCGGGAGCACCGTAAAGCTGCTCAGCTTTTTGTGTCTTTTGACCCCAATAAATTGGGGCTCCCGGTCTCCAAGCGTACTCTGTCCATCTGGGTTGCTGACTGTATCGCTTGGGCTTATGGGGCAGCCGGACTCTCGTTACAAAGTCGAGTCACGGCTCATTGTGTTCGGGCGAAGGCTACGTCAGTGGCTTACCTCCGCTCTGTTCCGCTGGCAGACATCTGCCGGGCCGCTACTTGGTCTTCGAGCCAGACTTTTGCGGTCCATTACTGCCTCGAGAGGGAGTCCCGCAGGGACAGTGCTTTCGGACAGGCAGTCCTCCGAAATCTCTTCGAGGTTTGAGCAACTCCTACCCCTCCATCCCGAATGGGGGCTACCGGTGGGTAATAATTCAGTGAAGATTCCTTCCTTCTGTGCCGCTGAGCTAGAGGGAGCTCATTTTTGTGCTTAGGGTCTCCGGTAGCCTTAAGCTTGGGAGTCCCATATGTGAGGACTGACTTCCTGCTTGGTCCTGGAGAAAGCGTAGTTACTCACCTGTAACAGGTGTTCTCCAGGAGCAGCAGGAATCAGTCCTCACAACCCTCCCTCCTCCCCTTGGAGTTGCAATCATCTGCTTAAGTTTTTTTGCAAATTTTTATGCTATCTTTTAGCTATGTCATCAGACTGGCTAAGATAGCACCCTTGGGCGGGAAGGAGACCGCGCATGCGCGCTGCAATTCCCAAAGGCTTTCTTTGAAAGCTGGGGAAAATTGCTCCGCGAGGGCTCCGTCGGCGCCGACGTCACCCATATGTGAGGACTGATTCCTGCTGCTCCTGGAGAACACCTGTTACAGGTGAGTAACTACGCTTTCTCAAAAAAGAAGAGGTTTTATCCTTCCTATTCCCAGCAGGGACGTTCTGCAGGTCAGCCTGCCCGAAAGAGTCAGCAGCCACCTAAACAAAGGAAAGCAAAGGCTGCTAAGCCTCAACCGGCTCAGCAGTGTCAGCCTCCACAAGGCCTTTGACTTTCATCTAGAGAACTTAGCTTTCCTGGCCCTCAATGGACCAGAGCCTTCCACCATTCCAGGAAGGTTGTGTCACTTTGCCCCCAGATGGGGGCAGATAACAGCAAATCATTGGACACTTTCCATTATAAAAGAGGGGTACAAGCTTCACTTTATGTGCATGCCCCCTCCCACAATGGTAAGACAGTTCAATTCTCAGACCTCTCTCATCAACCTGTTATATCAAGAGGTCACTCTGCTTCTTGCCCAAGGGGCAATAGAAGAAGTACCCATTCATCAACAGGGTACAGGTTTTTACTCCCCCTATTTCGTTATCCCAAAGAAAACAGGGGGATACAGACCTATTTTAGATCTCAGAGAATTGAACAAATTCCTGTTCAAAGAGAAATTCAAGATGATTTCTGTAGGATCTCTGCTGCCATACCTTCAGAGTCAGGATTGGTTTTGTTCTCTAGATGTCAAGGATGCGTACTGCCACCCACCCACTACCTGAACCTTGAGGGTTTAAGTAGGAGGTGGCCTTTGGTGCCCTTCAGGGTTGAGATTGTAGTTGTGTGTGCTCAAGTAGTTAAGGCAGGCAAAGACATTTCTTTTGTGAGGTTTATTTCCCGCTTTTTAATTTATTTAATTTATTTTTATTTAGTACACACTTATATACCGCCACTTCCAGCGATCAGCAGCGGTTCGATTGCATCTTTGGGGGTTGTCAAATCAAGACAGAAAAGTGGGGCAGATATATACATAGATCTGTGGGTGGGGCACAGCACACAGGATTAGTGTTTTGGGGGTTTGACTAGACGTATTTACAATTTTTACATTTATACATATTTACATACATCGGTTCAACAGAGTATAATTAGTTGACTGCATTTGCTTCATTTCTATCGAACTGAGAGTCACAGCTGATTGTAGTGACTTTTGAATAGATGGGTTTTTAGTTCCTTCCGGAAAGCAGTAATGTCCTTGATTGATCTCAGCTCAAATGGGAGTTGATTCCAGATAGTTGGAGCATAGAATGAGAACGCCCTTCGACTAGTACTTGCTTTTACAGTTCTGATGCTGGTGGGGATCTGTAGGGTGCCTGAGTTGGTAGTTCTCCTGTCCCTATTTTTTGGTTGCGCGCTGATAAGTGTGGAGAGGAATGAAGGGGCTATGTTATATATAAGTTTGAACGTGGTTACCAATGTCTTGTATTGTATCCTGGCTGCAATTGGAAGCCAATGTAGCTCTATCAAAACAGGTGTAATGTGCTCAGCAATGCTTGTTCCCATGATGATCCTGACCGTCACATTTTGGGCCATTTGAAGGATATTTAGGGATTTTTTAGGCAGACCTTGTAAGATGGCGTTACAGTAGTCCAGGTGTGGCATAATGAGTGCTTGTGCAACAGACCGAAAATCACAGGGTTCGATTATATTCCTCAGAGGTTGTATCACTCTAAGTTTGTGGAAGATGGCCTTGTTTGTTTTACGTAGGTGCGTTTCCATTTTTAGGTTGCAGTCTAGTGTGACACCTAGATATTTGATCTCATTTTTTGTGTTGTATGTGTTACACAGGGTGATTGTAGGAGGGGGCTCAAAATCCGGTTTATTGGATATATACATGACTTCTGTTTTCTTATGGTTGATTGTCATGTTTCGCTGTAGCCATCTTAACATCTCGTCCAGGCAGGTTTCAAGCTGCGTATATTTAGGGTCTGAGGTATCCAGTTGTGTGTAAAGCATAATATCATCTGCGTAAATATGGTGGTTGATGTTATGCCTTTTGAAAATATCACAGAGGGGCTGCATGTAAATGTTGAAAAGTAGTGCCGAGAGAGCCGAACCCTGGGGTATGCCTTGAGTTTGAGAGAATGCTTCAGCCTTTTCTCCATTGAATTGGACTTGTGGCATTCTGTTCGTTATGTAGGAGGAGAACCATTTGAGGGGGGTTCCCAAAATTCCTATTGATTCCAGTTAAGGAGGATCTCATGATGGACAGTATCAAAGGCGGCAGAGATGTCAATGAATATGAGTATAAACATTTTCTTTCTGTCTTCTAGGCCTTTGAGGAGGTTGTTCATTAGCGCTAATAAAAGTGTTTCAACCCCGTGATTTCATCTGAAACCGTATTGATGTTTGTCTAGGGTTTCACGGTCATCCAGGTGTTCTTGTAGTTGTATGAGCACTGCTTTCTCAATGATTTTTGCCAGGAACGATATGCTGGAGATGGGACGGTATGAGGTTGGGTCTTCCTTGTTGAGGGAGTTGTTCTTTAGGATTGGCCTTATTATAGATTTCTTTAGCTGGGCAGGCATGATTCCTTGACTTAGTGATTGGTTTGCAATGTGAGATATTTGTTGGACCATCTCCTTTTTTGCTGCTTTGATCCACGCAGTTGGGCAGGGGTCCAGCGGGGAGGTGGTGGTATTTATGCTGGTTATTATGTTAATAGTTTGTTGTTCATCTATATTGTGGAACATGCTCCATGTCTGTTCTTGCTCAATGTCTGTTCTCCGGTATGATGCATCTACACAGAGAGTAGCGCGTTGGTAGTCAGCTTGTTTGCGTAGTGGTTTGCCAGTGTTTGGGGATGGATAGAGCTATCTTGATGTTCTGGTAGGGCTGTTTTGGTTAAAGATTTTACTAGTGCGAAAAGCTCACGCGGTTTGTTGATGGCTTTGTTTAAAATGTTGGTATGGTCCGTCCTCTTTGCAGTGTTTACTTCTTCTTTGTATCTTGAGAGGAGGTTGAGGTATTCAGTCTTGTGTTCGATGGATTTGGTACGTCTCCACTTTCTTTCATGTTTTCTACGTTCTCTCTTCATTCTGGTCAGTTTTATGGAGTACCAGGGTTCTGATTGGTTTTTGGACGGGTTTGGTGTATTGTTCCATTTAGGGTTCGCTGCAGTCTGAATTCCAGTGTCCCAGCTGCTTGTTAGTTCATTGAGGTCTGTTCTTCCCAGGTCTATGTGGGACTTAATGGTATTGATAAGGCATTCCATATTTAGTTTGTTAAATCTTCTTTGTTGGTGTATTACTCTTTTTGCTTTTGCGTCCTTGGGTAAAGTAGGAATTCTTATCCGTATATTGATTTGGTGGTGGTCTGACCATGGTAATGGGTTGATCTCTATCAGGGGCTTCTCATCGTTGTCCTGTTCTCCCGTGGGGGTGAAGACCATGTCCAGTATATGCCCCTTTTCATGGGTGGGCTCATTTATTAGTTGTTGGTACCCTAGTTGGGTCATGGCTTCCAGGAAGGTATTTGCATGCGTGGCTGTCGTTGATGCTAGATTTAGGTCTCCTAGGATGATTTGGAATTTCTTTGGTTGTGTTGAGGATATGTTTTCTAGTGCTGAGGCAAGTATCTCATGATGTGGCGAGGGGGGTCTGTATATTAGGCAGATGGATAAGGCTATATTTTCCACCTTGAGCAGGTCGATGTCTGTGTTCGAGTTCAGGTATGTGCTTGATAGTTGCAAGTTGGCTTTAGCTATTATGAGGATTCCTCCAGTTCAAGTGCAAACAGACGCAAAAGAAGTATTTAAGTCACAAAACAAGAGTAAGAAACCAAACTTATACAAGGTTTTGCACTGCTGGGCTAAATGTCCATGAGCTTCAGGATTCACATTCACTGGTCATGTGACTTCTCATTAACTGAAACACACTCTGGCAAACAGCAAAGCTCTTAATATCCAGACAATTATGCTTTAACTTATTCACTTCTCATAAGCTTCTCAGCATGACAATCAGCAAGGTAACTTCTTGTTATATTTCTTCATATAACCTTTTACATTTAACTCATCTCCTTCTCACTAACACATGTTGAGCAGTCCATTGCACAGTCCTGTTCTGTGAACGGTAGAGAAGAATCTAAAGGCATCTCCTCTTCACAGCTGCTTGTAGGCTGTGCTGATTTATAGGGAGAAACTGCCCTGCTCTCAAGGAATTCCCTGAAGTCTTTGAGAAGTAATTCAGCCTGCGTCTTTCCTGGGCTAAGCTGATATTTTCCTTCTTCTACAGGTAAATGTTTGTTTAAGATCCTTATCTCATGATAATTAGGAATGCTGCTTTTGTTAGGACAACAGTTCAGCGTGTTAGAAGAGGCCTTCCCCCACTTATCTCTGGACGTAAAAGCTGGGTTTAAAACTTCAGCTGAGTCTGGAGAGTTTCTAAACAGGGTTTTAAAAGTATAACCGTCAGGTTTCTCTTGGCTCACGTCTCTGCAATAAGACTTATCAGCTTTCTCTCTGTTAGCTTCTAAGCTATAGGCTTCAGCTGGCTTATGAGAGTATCTTGGGCTGCTTAAATACTTTTCAGGCTGCACCCAACTGCCACAGTATTTTCTGACTTTATTCTGGCTTTTAAAGTTAGCCTTCAATCTTTCTGGCTTCCCACTGTTATAGCTGCTAGCTGCTTCAACCCCACTCTGTACCTTGTGCTGAGGCTTTCTCCAAGAGAATTCTTTATCCCTCTGCTTTCTGCTCCAAGGTCCTGCTTGGTTCTCTAGAAGCCTGGGTTGTATCCTTGGGTCTCTCAGTGCTCTTGAATCCTTATGCTCCCAGAAGTCTCTCACTGCCCCTGAGTCTCTCAGGTACTTGCTTCGTGAGTCCAAACTGCTCCTCTGTGGATCACAGCTGCCTAGTTGCTCTCTCTCCAACTCTTCCTGTTCTGCTTGTCCTTCAACTCCAACTCCTCCAACTAACTCTAACTGTTTGACTGCTTAACAAGCTACCCGTGTGTTGCACTGCCCGCCTCCTGCTTGGGCGTGCCCAATCAGGGACTTGGCTGCTCTCCACCCCTAAGGTGAGGTGTGGTTCCTGATTAGCTACGTGTTTTTTTCTCTCTGAAGAGAAAATCCTGCATTCTCTTGCAGTACCGGTTTTCTCCACCAGATCTCTGTCTGTTTCCATAGCTTCATGAGAGGCTTCTACGTCACAGTACACCCTTGTTCTCATCCACCCAACTCACAGGAAGTTCCTTTAGTTCCTTTTTCAAGGAAAGCACTACCAATACAGGGTGCTTCCTTTTGGCCTGGCCTCAGCTCCAAGGGTGTTTACGAAATGCATGGCTGTGGTAGCAGCATTTCTTCGCACTCTATGAATATTCGTCTTCCCCTACTTAGACTGGCTCATTCGAGCCCCATCAGAGTCAGAGGCCAGGACTGCTCTATCTTGCACAATGCGTATCCTTCAGTATTTGGGTCTGATCATAAACATCCCAAAAATCCAGTCTAACTCCTACTCAGTCCCTAGAGTTCATAGGAGCTTTGCTGGATACCAGAAAAGCAAGGGCCTATCTTCCTCAGACCCGTTGCCTTCGCACGGTGCAGCTAGCTTCTCAAGCAGTGTTAAAGCCTCATCTCACTGCTCGAGAAATGTTACAACTACTAGGCCACATGGCATCTATAGTGCATGTGGCTCCTTATGCTCGCCTCCATATGAGAGCAGCCCAGTGGACTTTATCCACTCAATGGACCCAGGCATCAGGGTGCCTGTCAGACAAAATAGCAAACACAAATCGCCTTATTTTGTCCCTCCAATGGTGGCAGTCCACTCGGAACCTGTTGCTGGGGTCCCCATTTCAACAACCTTTATCCCAGGCAACTCTCACAGCAAATGCTTCACCAATGGGTTGGGGAGCTCATCTGCAAGACCTCTCCACCCAAGGCACTTGGACTCCACAGGAGACTCATCTACACATCAATCTCTTAGAGCTCAGAGCAATCTTCCTTGCTCTTCGAGTGTTCCACACCCTGCTCAGCTACAAGACAGTCCTCATTCATACGGATAATCAAGTAGCCATGTTCTACATGAATAAGCAGGGGGGAACAGGCTCCCTGTCGCTTTGCAACGAAGCTTTGCGACTATGGGCCCTCGCCAGAGAGTATCAGATTCATCTCCTAGCAGTGTATCTTCCAGATATACAAAACTCTTGGGCAGACAGACTCAGCCGAGTTCTGCTTCCACCAGGTGGCCAAGATTTTTCAAATTTGGGGAACCCCGGACATAGACCTCTTTACAAGTCCGTTGAATGCCAAACATCCCCGTTCTGTTCCAGAATTCCAGCTCAGGACTCACAGGCCAGGGATGCTTTCCTCCTTCACTTGGGTCAAGACTTCCTTTATGCCTTTCCACCCATTCCCCTAATTCCCAAAACCCTGTTCAAGCTTCAGAGAGACAGAGGTCGTATGATTCTCATAGCTCCACATTGGCCATGGCAAGTATGGTACCCTCTGCTTCTACATCTCTCTCAAGCTCCCTCCCTGGAGTTAGGATCTGCTCCAGATCTCCTATCTCAGGAGGACGGAATGTTATGGCATCCCAATCCCCAGTCTCTGCATCTCAGGGCTTGGTTGCGGAAGGCCTAGACCTTCATGATCTTAACCTCCCTCAGCAAGTAAAGGATATCCTTCATGCTTCCAGGAAGCCTTCCACAAGACGCTCTTATGCTTTCAAGTGGAATAGGTTTACCATATGGTGTTCACAGAAGGGTCTTAACCCCCTTACGATACCTCTGGAATCATTACTGGAGTATCTCCTTCATTTATCCAATGCAGGACTTAAAACTAACTCAGTAAGAGTCCATTTGAGTGCTATTGCAGCTTCTTTCAAGCCTTTAAATGGACAACCTATTTCCTCCCATCCTCTTATTGCAAGATTTATGAGAGGCCTTCTTCTAACTAAGCCTCCCATTAGGCCACCACCGGTGGCATGGGACTTAAACCTGGTTCTTGGTCAGCTCATGAAGCCACTTTTCGAACCCTTAGCTATTACCTCATTGAAATTCCTTTCTTGGAAAGTTATCTTTCTCATTGCAATCACATCAGCACGCCGCATCAGTGAGTTGCAGGTACTAGTAGCTGATCCACCTTATACAAGGTTCCATCATGACAAGGTAGTCCTTAGGACTCATCCACACTTTATGCCAAAAGTGGTCTCGCCTTTTCGTCTAAACCAAGCGGTCTACCTGCCTGTGTTTTTTCCAAGGCCTCATGCATCAAATGCAGAAAGAAATCTTCATACTTTGGACTGTAAAAGAGCTTTAGCCTTTTGCTTACAAAGAACACAGCAACATAGAAAGTCCTCTCAACTCTTTGTTGCTTTTGATCCTTCTCATCTGGGACGTCCAGTCTCCAAGAGAACACTGTCCAACTGGATTGCTCAGTGTATTTCGTTTGCCTATCAGAGTAAGAATCTTCTTCTGGAGGGCCATGTCACAGCTCACAGTGTGAGTCATGGCAGCTTCAATGGCTCATCTGCACTCTGTGTCTATCGATGACATCTGTCGAGCAGCCACTTGGGCCTCGGTTCATACCTTCACAGCCCATTACTGCTTGGACAAGGACTCCCGCCGGGATGCCTTGTTTGGTCAGGCTGTTCGCCAACACCTGTTCCATACCTAATCAACTCCTACCCACCATCCCTGGTTGGATGCCAGAGATCCATGGGGGGAAGTGGAGCCCTTTCACAGGGACACACAACTTCTGGAGTCTCTCCCTGGCATCTAAAGCTAGGGAGTCCCCATATGTGAAGACTACATTCCTGCTTGTTCTGGAGATAGCATAGTTACTCACCTGTAACAGGTGATCTCCGGGAACAGCAGGAATTTAGTCTTCACAAACCACCCACCTCCCCTAGGAGTTGTATCTATTTCTATTTCTCTCTCTCTCTCTTTGTCTCAGCTTTAAACTCAACTGGAGTGAGGCAGTTGGGAAAGGTGGGAAGGCAGCACACAGGCGCTGTGGGATGCTCCCAAAAGCTTCCTAATTGGACGCTGGGGAGCGTTCCCGCGCAGGCTCCGTCGGTACCGACGATACCCATATCTGAAGACTAAATTCCTGCTGTTCCCGAAGATCACCTGTTACAGGTGAGTAACTATGCTTTACCGAGGGGCGATCTTGCCAGACAAATCTGATTGAGTTCTTTGACTGGGTGACCAGAGAACTGGATCAAGGACACGCGATGGATGTCATCTACCTGGATTTCAGCAAAGCCTTTGATACCCTTCCTCATAGGAGGCTTATCAATAAACTCAGTAGTTTGGGGATGGGTTCCAAGATGGTAAACTGGATCAGAAATTGGTTGACTGACAGACGACAGAAGGTGATGGTAAATGGAGCTCACTTGGATGAAAGGAAGGTGATTAGCGGGGTGCCGCAGGGTTTGGTCCTGGGCCCGGCACTGTTCAATGTATTTGTGAGTGATATAGCTGTAAGACTGAATGGAAAGGTCTGTCTTTTTGCAGATAACACAAAAATTTGCAACAGAGTGGACTCCCCCGAGGGAGTGCTGAACATGAGGAGGGATCTGCAAAAGCTGGAGGAATGTTCTGATGCTTGGCAATTGAGATTTAATGCGAAGAAGTGCAGTGGCATGCATTTAGGTAGCAGAAATCCAAGGGAAATATATACGATAGGGGGCGAGAGGCACAGAGCAGGAGAAAGACCTCAGTGTGATTATTTCTGTAGATCTCAAGGTGGCAAAACAGTGCGACAAGGCGGTGGCAAAAGCCTGGAGGATGTTTGGCTGCATTCAAAGAGGAATTACCAGCAGAAAGGAAGGGGTACTAGTGCCACTGTATAAGTCTCTGGTGAGACCTCTCTTGGAATATTGTGTTCAGTTTTGGAGACCGTATCTTGCAAAGGATGTAAAAAGAATGGAAGCTGTTCAGAGGAAGGCGACTAAAATGATTTGGAGCCTGCGTCAGAAGCCTTATGAGGAGAGACTTGAAGACCTAAATATGTACACTTTGGAGGAGAGGAGGGATAGGGGAGATATGATTCAGACCTTTAAATACTTAAAGAGAAATAATGAACAAACAAACCTCTTCCAGAGATGGGGAAGCTGTAAAACGAGAGGGCATGACATGAAGCTGCAAGGTGGTAAATTGAAAGGCAATGTCAGGAAATACTTTTTTACTGAAAGGGTGGTGGATGCTTGGAATGCCCTCCCGATGTAGGTGGTGGGGGCAAACACAGTGACGGAATTCAAAGTGGCCTGGGACAGACAGTGGATCACTTTACAGCAACAAGATTAAATCTAAATAAACTGAACCATCTAATTTCTCAACAAATAGGGGGTGTCCTACATGGAGCAATGGGGGGAGGAGTGGTGGGTTCACCCCTAAACAAAGAAACAAAGATATGGGGAGAGGTGCACCTGCTCCTGGTGGGTGCACCACTAAGCAAAGATATGGGTAGGGGTGCACGTACTCCTGCCATATTGCTGGGCAGACTAGATGGACCACGCTGGTCTTTATCTGCCGTCATTTACTATGATACTATGATACTATGTTACTATGTCTGTTCATTTCCATTCAAGCATATAGTGAAATTGTGTATCTCCAGGAAGAAGCAGGAATAAGTCCTCACATATGTGTACGTCGGTACCGACGGAGCCCGAGCGGGAAAGCTCCCCAGCTTCCCAGAAGGAAAGCTTTTGGGACCTCCCACTGCGCATGCGCGCTGCTTTCCCGCCTTCCTGGCCAACTCTCCTCAGTTCTTCTTTTTCCGCGGAGCCAGCAGGTCGTGTTCCTGTCACCGCTGAAGAAGTTATTTTAGTTTATTTCTTTGGCCGCGTGTCTGCCTTCCCCGATTCCAGACCGGTACCGCCGGTCTTTTTTCCTTTATTTAAAAAAAAAAAAAAATCTCTCTTCTTTTCCTCCCTTGGTGTGTTACTTCTGTGAGGCCTTTAGGCCTTCACTAATTCTCCCTCATGGAGAAACAAGCCTCTGGGTTTAAAAAATGCACCAAGTGCAGCGGTACTATTTCAGTCACAGACACCCATGAATGGTGTCTTAAATGTTTGGTGCCTGACCATTCCATTCCGGATTGCCCATCCTGTTCTTTGATGTCTAAACGTGGCTTACAGAACCGGGCAGCCAAGTTTCACATGCTGTTTTCTACAGATACTCCAGCATCGACATCTTCCAGGTCTTCCTCTCTTGATGGATCTCAGGTAACCAAACATTCCTCTGGCAGGTCCTCAAAGGGCAAATCTCCCTCTAAGTATCGAGATACCCCTGGGCTTGACCCTGAGGACCCTGCCCCAGCCAAACAACCCCGGCGGGAAGCTCCGGCTTCCAAAGCTCCTCCTATGGGGTTACAGGTTGACATCGATGGCACGGCCTCAACCGATCACCTGTTAGACTGTTCTGGAGTACCGGCTCAATCATCCGGTACCGACATCCAGACAGTTGTGGCGTCCATGGATCATACAGTTCAATCCATGCAGCAGGCCATTCTGGCTTTTATTAAGGCTGCGACGCCCTCGGTACCGCACCCTGCGGTACCGACTCCGGTTCCGGTACCACAACCGATACCGGTACCCATGCCTTCCACATCGACCAGGATACCGATTCCGGTTCCTGGTTCCGGGGTTTTTCCCGATACCGATCCGGTTCCGGGTACCCCCGATGTCGATACCAGTCGATAAGCTTATCGATCCCTGGAAGCAAACAGACGATACTTTGAGTCTTCCGATGATCCTGATTCATCAGATGACTCTGCTGAAGTATCCCTTACTCTACCTGAGGAGCCCTCTTCTCCAAAGAGGAGAATGTCTCCTCCAGAGGATTTATCCTTTCAAGACTTCATCATTGAAGTAGCTAAAGGTCTTTCTATTTCTGTATCCTCTGAAAAAGAACCTAGAGCAAAAACGTTAGACATTTTAGGATACTCTAAGGTTCCCAAAGAGGCAGTCACCTTGCCCCTCCATGAAATTCTTCAAGATCACATAATGGACTTATGGGAGACTCCTCTCACCCTATCTCCACATTCTCGTCGTCTGGACACCATGTATCATGTCCCCCCTTCTCCTGGGTTTCAAAAAACTTAGCTCCCGCACCACTCCATTGTGGTGCAGTCAGCTATGAAAAGGATCAAGAGTACTAAAAGACACTCTTCTACTCCCCCAGGAAGAGAATGTAGGACTCTGGATGCTTTTGGAAGGAAAAATCTTCCAAGCAAGTATGCTTATTGCCAGAATCAACTCATACAGCCTCTATATGGGCATGTTTCTGAAGGAAATTGCATTAAAAATACGCCATTTTCTTCCCTTTATCCCAGAGGATAGAAAGGAGGAGTTCCTTCTTCTGCTTAAGCATACTCAAGATATTTCAAAGTTATCCAACAGAGCAGCCTTTGACTCCTTTGAAGGTGCTAGCAGAGCCTCAGGTATTGCCATAGCGGCTCGCAGAATTGCTTGGCTCCAGGCCTCTAACCTTGAACCCTGGGTCCAGGATGGGTTGGGAAATTTGCCCTGTACAGGTGAGAATCTGTTTGGTAAGGAGTGGCAAATCAAAGCCACTCAAATGGATGCAGAAAATCCTGCTTTGGATAGACTTTCTAAGTCTACCTCTACCCCTGTCAAGAAGAAATCTTTCAAAAAGCCTTTCTACAAAAAGGCCAGATTTGCCACAAATACTGGCCAACAATCTTCTGCAGCTCGCTTTGCTCCTAAGCGTCAGCAGCCTAAACAGGCCAGGGCAAAACCTGCAGGAGCTGCTACAGCCCAACAGTCCCAACCCCCTCAGGGTTTTTGACTTAAAACTAGAGAACTTAACCTTTCTGGCTCTAAAACATCCAGAACCTCTCACCATTCCAGGAAGGTTAACTCATTTTGCTCCCAGATGGGAGCAAATCACATCAGAGCAATGGTCCCTCTCTATCATCAGAGAGGGCTACAAACTACATTTCTCCAACCTTCCTCCCCATACCATGGCGAGAAGTTTCAATTCTCCCCCATCTCTCCTAGACCTGTTGGGTCAGGAGGTGACCACTCTTCTCGCCCAAAAAGTAATAGAAGAGGTTCCTCTTCCTCAACAAGGGTCAGGTTTTTACTCCCCTTATTTTCTCATTCCCAAGAAAACAGGGGGGTACAGACCCATTTTGGATCTCAGAGAATTGAACAAATTTCTATACAGGGAGAAATTCAAGATGCTTTCTCTAGGCACTCTCCTTCCATACCTACAGAGTCAGGACTGGCTTTGTTCTCTAGATCTCAAGTATGCGTACACACATATACTCATCCATCCATCCCACAGAAAATTCCTACGGTTTCTGTTCCAGGGAAAACACTTCCAATACAGAGTACTTCCCTTCGGTCTAGCCTCTGCTCCAAGGGTATTTACCAAATGCATGGCAATAGTAGCTGCATTCCTACGCACCCTGGGAATTTTTGTCTTCCCATACCTGGACGACTGGCTCATCCGAGCTCCGTCTCAGTCCGAGGCTCAGACTTCTCTGGATCGCACCAGGCGAATTCTACAGTATCTGGGACTTGTGATCAATCTGCCAAAGTCCCAACTCACCCCTACTCAATCCCTAGAATTCATTGGGGCCTGGTTGGATACCACCACCGCAAGGGCCTATCTACCTCAGGTCCGTTGCCAACGTTTAGTGCACTTAGCCTCTCAGACTCAGTCCAGAAGCCACTTGACTGCCAGAGAGATGCTACAACTATTAGGCCACATGGCCTCCACAGTGCATGTGGTGCCTTATGCTCGCCTACATATGAGAGCAGCTCAATGGACTTTATCCACCCAGTGGACTCAAGCATCAGGAGCTCTCTCAGACCAAATAGCAAACTCCAATCGTCTTTTTTGGTCTCTCCAATGGTGGATATCCACTCAAAATCTGTTGTTGGGGGCCCCCTTTCAACCATTGTTGCCCCAAGCAACCCTCACAACAGATGCCTCCCAAACAGGTTGGGGGGCTCATCTTCAAGATCTCTCCACTCAGGGCACTTGGTCTCCACAGGAGACCACCCTTCATATCAACCACTTGGAACTTCGAGCAATCTTTCTAGCTCTCAAAGTTTTTCATACCCTCCTCAGCAACATGACAGTCCTTATTCACACGGACAATCAAGTAGCCATGTTTTACTTAAACAAACAAGGAGGGACTGGCTCTCTGTCGCTTTGCAATGAAGCTCTAAGATTATGGGCCTTCGCCAGAGAGCATCAAATCCATCTCCTGGCAGTATATCTTCCAGGAATCCAAAACTCTTGGGCAGACAGACTCAGTCGAGTTCTGCTTCCACACGAATGGTCCCTGCACATGGATCAGGTACTCAGAATCTTCCAGAAATGGGGAACCCCGGACATAGACCTCTTTGCAAGTCCGTGGAATGCCAAACTTCCCTGGTTCTGTTCCGGAATTCCGTGTCAGGGAGTTCAGACCAAGGATGCCTTCCTCCTGCATTGGGGTCAGGGTTTCCTGTATGCCTTTCCACCCATTCCTTTAATTCCCAAGACTCTGTTCAAACTTCAAAGGGATCAAGTGTCCATGATCCTCATAGCTCCACGCTGGCCACGCCAAGTGTGGTACCCTCTACTTCTCCATCTCTCCCAAGCCCCCTCCCCTGGACTTGGGAGTGGCTCCAGACCTTCTGTCTCAAGAGGAGGGGACTTTGTGGCACCCAAACCCCAAGTCCCTTCACCTCAGAGCTTGGTTACTGAAGGCCTAGACCTTCAACACTTCAATCTTCGCAGCAAGTGAAGGATATCCTACATGCCTCTAGGAAACCTTCCACTAGGCGTTCTTACGCTTTTAAATGGAAAGGATTTTCCATTTGGTGTGCTCAAAAGGGTCTTAACCCTCTGGCACTCCCATTGAATTCTCTTTTGGAATATCTCCTGCATCTCTCCAATGCAGGTCTCAAAACGAAGTCAGTAAGAGTCTATTTGAGTGCTATTGCGGCATCACTTCAGCCCATCAATGGACAATCTGTTTCCTCTCATCCTCTTATTGCAAGATTCATGAGAGGCTTAACTTTAACTAAACCTCCCATTCGACCTCCTCCGGTGGCATGGGACTTAAACTTGGTTCTTGGTCAGCTTATGAAGCTACCTTTTGAACCCTTAGCCACTACCTCCTTGAAATTTCTTTCCTGGAAGGTTATTTTCCTCATTGCAGTCACTTCAGCTCGCCGCATCAGTGAACTGCAGGCCTTAGTGGCTAATCCGCCTTATAGAAGGTTCCATCATGATAAGGTAGTCCTTAGGACAAATCCTCACTTTATGCCTAAAGTGGTCTCGCCTTTTCATCTTAATCAAGAGGTTTATTTACCTTTTTTCCAGCTCCTCATTCATCCATTGCAGAGAGGAACCTTCATACTCTGGACTGTAAAAGAGCTCTTGCTTTTTACCTCCACAGGACACAGCAACATCGAAAGTCTTCTCAGCTTTTTGTTGCTTTTGATCCTTCTCATTTAGGACTTCCAGTCTCCAAAAGAACACTCTCCAATTGGATTGCTCAGTGTATCTCTTTTGCTTACCAGAGTAAGAACCTTTCTCTGGAAGGCCATGTCACCGCTCACAACGTGAGGGCCATGGCCACCTCTATGGCTCATCTAAACTCTGTGTACATTGACCAGATCTGTCGAGCAGCCACCTGGGCCTCGGTTCATACCTTTACAGCCCATTACTGTTTGGACAAGGACTCCCGCCGGGATGCCTTGTTTGGTCAGGCTGTCCTCAGACACCTGTTCCATTCTTGAACAACTCCAGCCCACCTTCCCTGAATGGATGCCTGAGATCCATAGGAAGATGAAGAACCTTTCAGGGTCTCATACCCTTTAGGGGATCTCCCGGGCATCTCAGCTAGGGAGTCCCCATATGTGAGGACTTATTCCTGCTTGTTCCTGGAGATAGCACAGTTACTTACCTGTAACAGGTGATCTCTGGGAACAGCAGGAATTAGTCCTCACAACCCACCCACCTCCCCTAGGAGTTGTATCTCTCTCTCTCTTCCTTCCTCTCTCTATTGTCTCAGCTATAAACTCGAACTGAGGAGAGTTGGTCAGGAAGGCGGGAAGGCAGCGCGCATGCGCAGTGGGAGGTCCCAAAAGCTTTCCTTCTGGGAAGCTGGGGAGCTTTCCCGCTCGGGCTCCGTCGGTACCGACGTACCCATATGTGAGGACTAATTCCTGCTGTTCCCAGAGATCACCTGTTACAGGTAAGTAACTGTGCTTTATTTACATCAGTTCATTTGCAATAAACAGGACATAGTTTGTAGACAAGCAGGGTAGTGAATCCTCAATAAAGGGTGATGTTACCAGTGGAGCCAGGTGCAGAGACATCTACGCAGCTTTAGACTTCTCTCGAAGCTTTTGAAAGTGCTCTAACATGCATGTGTGCTTGCTTCCAGCTGCTGCTTTCATGAGGAACTGCATCATTCTTTAGTTTTCCACAGAGTCAAGCAAATGCATCGAATTGCTCCTCACATCTGCGCTGTGTATGGTATTTATGCCCATATTTCTTTGTGTTTTCCTCTGTCATCTGCCATGTTTGTGGCTTAATCAGGATTTATGGCCATTTTTAAGTTTTTTTTTCTCTTTTGTACATTGCCTTACTAGGCCCAAGCAGAGACTTTAGGCTTTCCGGTTGGGACTATTTTTGTCAGTAAAGTTTGATTTTTTTTCTGCGTCTATTTTTTCCAACAATATGTCCTAAGATGTACTCCCTGATCAGGTTTATAAGGTACACCAGATGCAACAGGGCCATATCCATCATGGATACCCATAGCTGGTGCTCACAGTGTCTGGGCCTAACCATGGTCACTCTTGTCATGCGTTTTGTTCACAGATGCCAAGGAGATGAAGGCAGAATTTTTGGCACCAAGTATGGTCCATCAGCTTCAGCGTTGGAGTTGTCTGTGTCTGTGGCTTCAGGAGCTGCACTGGACACTAAATGTCCATAGATATTGAGAGGACATTGGTCTCCCTTGACATTGAGCATCTGCATACCTCACCAGAAATGGACACCATCCAGTTTCTGCCAGAACAAGAGGAAGGATTCAACCTAGTCTTCATAGACATTGAGGGCTCGGGACACGAAGTGGAGTCAAGGCTCATTGGACACAATGACATGGGCATTTAGGCACCAACGGATCCTGTGCTCTCGAAGCGCCTTCAGGGTAAGACCAGCTCATCCTTTCCTACATGAAAAGAGATATGATACTCCAAGAGACTGAAACTAATCTTCCTATATCCCCAGAATGACTCAGGAGGATGTGACCACCTATTGTGATCACAGCATCTTTGTCAATGGTGGCCTTCAAGAAGCATCTCATGAGGAGACTAGAGGAGCAAATAAGTCTTTACTTAGTGTGGTGCTGTACATTCGACCGCATCAAGGCCAGTGCAACAAGATATCTAACTGATCTTCAAGAATTCTGCTCCTCTCAAGAGAGAAACATCAACATTGAGGCATGATAGGGCCTTGGGGCTGATAACAGTCCACTAATGTCTATCTCTAATGCATCAAGGTATGGCATTTCACCAAGTTATCTGAGATCTTCAGTACATCAGTACTATCAGTTGAGATCTGCACTCAGAGGAGCAAGGTCGAGCCAGGCAAAAACCCCAACATCTTCACTAGAATATTTTTTTTCGGTCAGAATCAGAGTGCTCCTTGGATTCCAACTATGAGCTAGAGTCATCCTCTGAAGAGGATTTCACTAGTCTCTCATAGGATCCCTCTCCATATGAACGTAGGAAATCACCTCCTGAAGAGCTCACTTTCACTAATATTTTGTCAGGGAAATAGCTAAGTCTATTCCATATAAGTTAAAACCTAGGGCAGAAACAATAAAAATCCTCCAATTTCTTAGCCCACCCAAGGAAATGTTACAGTGCCCAATCACAGACTTTTTAAAGGATGTACAAAAGAGAATGTGGGAAACTCCTCTTTATATACAGCCTGTAAACAAGAAGGTTGACTCATTGTGTTGAGTCCAGAAAGTTCCTATATTCAGATAGCTACAGCTGACTCACTACTCTATGGTGGTTGAATCCACTCTCAAAAGAACCAAAAGTTCCAAGATCCTATTCTCTGTGTCCTTGGGGGAAGAAGCTTGGACATTAGAATGTTTTGGGAGGAAGCTCTTTAAAAAGGTGTTGCTCACATCCTGTTTAGTGTCCTACTAGCTATTCATGGGCATGTACATGCAGAACATTCTGAGGCAGATACAGGAGTGGGTTGACACTTTCCCTCAAGAGAAGGCTGAGCAACTCTAGTCACTAATGGGGAAAAAGGCAGGTGTCCAGAAAAAACATGGCCTGAGTGACCTATAATATTTTCAGTATGGCATTGCGAGCCGCCTCAGTGAGCATTGGTGCCCAGAGACTCTCATGACTCTTAGCCTCTGATGTCCAGGAAATCTTGCTTCAAGTACCATGCTGTGCCATGGAGAGGATCTCTTCGTAGCTAAGATCAAGAAGCAGCAACCATGATTCAGCAGCAGAGTGACTCTTAAAATCCTCTCCAGGCTTGGCCTTCTATTTAGGAGCAGAAGGGAAAAGAGGTCATATTACTCTCAATTGTATATATTCTCCTTCCTTGTACTCTTTCCATTGTTGTCAGCAGAGAGTCCAGAAGTCTTGATCTGCTCCTCAGGGAAAACAGCGGTGGGATTTTGACTGCCTCCTAGAGAGCATAACCAGCTATCTATTGTCCATGTCAGATGACCTTCCAGTTGGAAGGAGGCTAAGGTTTTATGCACATCACTGGCCTCTTAAAACCTCAGACTGTTGGTATCCTAGTCAGATTATTCTTGGTTCTCATCTGAACTTTGTGGACATTCCAGCAAATTACCCATTTAGAACAACTTGGACAAGCTGTCAGCATCAGGAGATACTGTCAAAGGAGCTAGCTTCTCTTCTAGAGGCCAATGTGATTGAATCAATCCCACCAGGGGAAGAAAGTAAGGGATTCTACTCCAGATATTTTCTGGTCACAAAAAAGGTGAGGATTCCTTTCCATCCTAGTCCTGAGGGATCTTAACAAATAATTAAGAGAAACCTTCAGAATGGTTACCTTGGGCATCCTTATTCATTATCTCCAGAAAGAAAACCAATTTTCTCTTGAAGGATGCTTATAGTTGCATTCAGATAGGTCCTGTGATTAGGATTTTGTAATGAGGAAATACCACTACCAGTACTGTGCACAATCTTTTGGCGTCACATCTGCTCCACGAGTCCTCACAAAATCACCATTGCCATAGTCATAATGTATCTACACAGACTGGTAATGCAAATTTTTCCCTGTTTGGATGATTGGCTAATCAGGAGCACATCTTGGGAAGGAGCTCAATCTGTATGCACAACCATCCGGGTGCTGGAGTTAAGGTTCGTCATAAGTTATCCCAAGCCCAATTTAAGCTCATCAACTCATTTGGAATTTATAGGAGCTCTGCTAGACAGAGTTGGACAAAAGCCTTTCTTCCACAAGAAAAAATTACCAACTTATTGTTCACTGTTCAAAATATTTCAAGAGTCAGAAGGCATCAGCTTGGAACATTTTGTGGATATTGTATCATAAAGCACGAGTAATGCCCTTGGTACGTCTTACAATGAGACACTCAGTGGACCTTGAACATGCAGTGGACGCGTACCACTTGACCAACTTAAAGCTTCAAGATGATTTTAGGAATTATAATTGTTTGAATGAAGTTGAAATGGACATTCAGCCATTCAGATAAGTGAATTTATTTTTGAAAAAGGTTAACCCTGAAGCAGAGCTAAGTGATAAGTTTGAAATGTATTGGTTTTGATTTGGTTTCATTTTAAAATAATATTGCACTATTGAGCACTATTAAGTTACTTAAAATAGAATAAATAGGACATATTGGAGAGTTCTGGTCAATAGCTACCTCCGTGTTTTGTCCAACAAAACTTTTGATTTTCATTGGAGCAATCATCATTTTATAGGATGTATTGAACACACTGGGCGAAAGACATTTTCCTATATTGTCAGTCCATCTTAAGTGTTTTATCTCACATGATGACACTTTGAGCCCCACATACCTGGCAAGAGAAAAAAAGCATTTTAGTAGGCAGGCTGAGCTGTGTACTAAAACATGAATGATCCCTGGACAAAGGAGGCAGAAAATCTTTTGGGATCCGTTCACTACATCCCAAAGCAGGAAATCACCTCAGTTGTGCTACAAGGATAGGGGTGCATGGCAAACTAGTATCTGATATCTTCCTCCTGGATTGGGGAGAAGGCCTCTTCTGTATGCATATCCTTTTATACCCCTCATAGGAAAAACTCCTGAAATTCAAGAGAGACCAGGGTTCCTGATCTTCATAGCATCTTATTGACTGAAACAGCAATGGTTCCCTCTTTTAGAATTCTCGGTGCATTCTTTCTGAAGACTGGACAAGGTATCAGCACTGATCATGCAGAATCAGGAAACCCTGTTGCCAGGGCCAGCCCAAGGGCTTTTGCCGCCCTAGGCAAAATGTAGGGAACTGCTTACCTGGGAGAGGGGGACGGCATGGCAATCCCTCCATGCTGTTTTAAAGCCTGCCTTGGCACTAGAAAGCTGCCACTTTTCAAAGTGTCCATGCATGCATGCATGTGCCTTCACCGCCTGCTGCTCCTGCCCCTGCTTTCTGATACAACTTCCTGCCCCCTCTGACAGGAAGTTGCATCAGAAGGGGGACAGGATCGACAGGCTGTGAGGGCATGTGTATGTGCAAGGCCACTCTTATGGCCCATCGCGGAAGCAGAAAGCTGTCATTTCTAGAGAGTATGCAGGGACCAGGGTCATCATGCTGCCTAGTGGGCCTGAAAGATCGTTTTCCAGCACCTGGTTTCTCACTGCCATTTGTGGTATCATCTTTTGTACATTACTGTACAATTTTTCCTGTCCTGCTGCTGCTATTTTTCTCTTTTTTCCTCTTATGGTCCCTAGAGTGGTTTTCTTTTTTTTCCCCTTTAGCACCGCTTGGCCACATTTAGGACTGAGACATATTTGGTCAGGTTTAAATGCTTTTTTAATTTCAATAATTAAGCCATTTGATTTTTGCCTCAGCTGTTTCTCCAGCTGATAAGTCACAGACACCTGCCAGCAGATTTAAAAAGTGCACCCAGGGGACTGGTAAATGATGCTTAGTGTCTACGGCCTGACCATAGCCCCTCTATCTCCAGGAACAAGCAGGAATAAGTCCTCACATATGGGTACGTCGGTACCGACGGAGCCTGCGCGGGAAAGCTCCCCAGCTTCCCAGAAGGAAGCTTTTGGGGCCTCCCACTGCACAGCTCTCCTCAGTTTCTCTTTTTCCGCGGAGCCAGCAGGTCGTGTTCCTGTCACCGCTGAAGAAATTATTGTTTTAGTTTGTTTCTTTAGACTGCGTACCTGCCTTCCCCATACCGAAACCGGTACCGCCGGTCTCTCTTTTCTTTTCTTTTAAAAAAAAAAAGAAATCTTTTTCTTGCACAACTTGGTGACTTCGGTTAGGCCTCAGGCCTACACAAATTCTCCTCATGGAGAAACCAGCCCCTGGTTTTAAGAAGTGTACCAAGTGTAGTGCTGTTATTTCTGTCACAGACACTCATGAATGGTGTCTTAAATGTTTGGGACCTGACCACTCCATTCCGGACTGCCCATCCTGCTCCCAGATGTCTAAACATGGTTTGCAGAACCGGGCCAACAAATTCCATGTGCTGTTTGCTTCAGATAATCCAGCATCACAGTCATCCAGGTCTTCCTCTCCGGATGGATCTCAGGTAACCAAACCTTCTTCGGGCAGGTCCTCAAAGAGCAAATCTCCTTCAAAGCATTGAGAGGCTCTCACTTTTGAATCTGAGGATCCTGCCCCAGCCAAACAACCCCGGCGGAAAGCTCTGGCTTCCAAAGCACCATCTATGGGGTTACAGGTTGACATCGATGGCACGGCCTCGACTGATCACCTGTTAGACTGCTCTGGGGTACCGGCCCATACCGGTACCGACATCCAGGCAGCAGTGGCGTCTATGAGCAATACTGTTCAGACCATGCAGCAGGCCATGCTGGCTTTTATTAATACTGTGACGCCCTCGGTACCGCGTTCAGCGGTGCCGGGTCCGGTTCCGGTATCGTCTCCCATACCGGAACAGAGACCATCGACTTCCAAACGCAGATCGGTTCCGCATGCCGGATCCGGGTTTTCACCCGATACCGATCCCATACCCAGTACGCCCGATGTCGATACCGATCGGTATGCGTATCGTGCGTTGGAAGCAAATAGAGAATACTCTGATTCTTCTGAGGATTTTGACTCCTCTGAGGACTCTGATGAGCTGTCTCTAGTTCTTCATGAAGACCCCTCTTCCCCAAAGAGGAGACTGTCTCCACCAGAGGATTTGTCCTTTCAAGACTTCATTATTGAACTAGCTAAAGGACTTTCTATTACCACATCCTCTGAAAAAGAACCTAGGTCAAAGAAATTGGATATTTTAGGATACCCTAAGGTTCCTAAAGAGGCAGTCACCCTGCCTATCCATGAAATCCTTCAAGAACACTTGATGGACTTATGGGAGGCTCCTCTAACGTTGTCTCCTTACTCTCGTAGGTTGGACACCATGTACCGGGTCCCTCCTTCTCCTGGGTTTCAAAAGACTCAGCTGCCTCACCATTCTATTGTGGTGAAGTCTGCGCTGAAAAAGATTAAGAGCACCAAAAGGCACTCTTCTACCCCTCTAGGACGAGAATGTAAGACCCTAGACTCTTTTGTCAGGAAAATTTTCCAGGCTAGTATGCTTATAGCCAGGATTAATTCTTACAGTCTATATATGGGCATGTTTCTCAGGGAACTTGCCCTAAAGATACGGCATTTTGCCTCCTTTATTCCTGAGGATAAAAAGGAGGAGTTCATTTCTCTGGTGAAACAGCTTCTAGATGTTTCTAAGTTCTCCAACAGAGCAGCTTTTGATTCCTTTGAGGGTGCCGGTAGAGCTTCGGGCATTGCTATTGCAGCCCGACGACTTGCTTGGCTCCAGGCCTCTGACCTAGAACCCTGGGTCCTGGATGGCTTACGGAACCTGCCCTGTACAGGTGAGAACTTATTTGGTAAGGACTGGCAAATTAAAGCCACTCAAATGGACGCAGAAAATGCTACATTGGATAGACTTTCTAAGTCTACCTCTACTCCTGCCAAGAAAAAGTCTTTCAAGAGGCCTTACTACAAGAAGGCCAGATTTTCCACAAATACTGGCCAACAATCTTCTCAGCCTCGCTTTGCTGCTAAACGTCAGCAACCTAAACAGGCAAGGTCAAAGCCTGCAGCGTCTGCCACTCCTCAGCAGGCTCAACCCCCTCAGGGGTTTTGACTTTCCCCTAGAGAACTTAACATTTCTGGCTCTAGAACAACCAGAGCCCCTCACCGTTCCCGGAAGGTTAGCTCACTTTGCTCCCAGATGGGGGCAAATTACATCAGAGCAATGGACCCTCTCTATCATCAGAGAGGGTTACAAACTTCATTTTTCCAACCTTCCTCCATATACCATGGTGAGGCACTTCAATTCTCCCCCATCTCTCCTGGACCTGTTGGATCAGGAAGTCTCTCCTCTCCTTGCCCAAGGGGCAATAGAGGAGGTTCCTCTTCTTCAACAAGGGACAGGATTCTACTCCCCTTATTTTCTCATAACAAAGAAGACACGGGGATTCAGACCTATCCTAGATCTGAGAGAATTGAACAAATTTCTGTACAAGGAGAAATTCAAAATGCTTTCTCTAGGCATTCTCCTTCCATACCTTCAGAGTCAGGATTGGCTTTGTTCTCTAGATCTCAAGGATGCGTACACACATATACTCATCCACCCATCCCACAGAAAATATCTAAGATTTCTGTTTCAGGGAAAACATTTCCAGTACAGAGTGCTTCCCTTCGGTCTAGCCTCTGCTCCAAGAGTGTTCACCAAATGCATGGCAGTGGTGGCTGCATTTCTAAGAGGTCTGGGAATTTTTGTATTCCCATATCTGGACGACTGGCTCATCCGAGCTCCATCTCAGTCAGAGGCCCAGATTTCCCTGGACCGCACAAGGCACCTTCTGCAGTATCTGGGACTGGTGGTAAACCTTCCCAAGTCTCAACTTACCCCTACTCAGTCTCTAGAATTCATAGGGGCCCAGTTGGACACCACCACTGCAAGGGCCTACCTACCTCAAGTCCGGGGCCAACGTCTGGTGTGCTTGACCTCCCAAGCTCAGTCCAGCAGTCACTTGACAGCCAGAGAAATGCTGCGACTTCTGGGCCACATGGCCTCCACGGTACACGTGGTGCCCTACGCTCGTCTTCATATGAGAGCAGCTCAATGGACCTTGGCCACCCAGTGGACTCGGGCATCAGGAGCGCTCTCCGACCAAATACTCACCTCAAAGCGTCTGTTTTGGTCCCTCCAATGGTGGATGTCCACCAAGAATCTGTTGTTGGGGGCCCCCTTCCAACCTTTGTTGCCCCAAGCAACCCTCACAACAGATGCCTCCCAAACAGGGTGGAGAGCCCATCTACAATCCCTCTCCACTCAGGGTACTTGGTCTCCACAGGAGACCACCCTTCACATCAACCTGCTGGAACTGCGAGCAATCTTCTTTGCCCTCAAAGTCTTCCATACCCTCCTGGTCAACCTGACCGTCCTAGTTCAGACAGACAATCAGGTGGCCATGTTCTACGTAAACAAACAAGGAGGGACAGGCTCTCTGTCGCTTTGCAACGAAGCTCTCAGATTATGGGCCTTCACCAGAGAGCATCAAATTCATCTTCTGGCAGTATATCTTCCAGGGGTTCAAAACTCTCGGGCAGACAGACTCAGTCGAGTTCTGCTTCCACACGAATGGTCCCTACATATGGACCAGATAGGCAGAATCTTTCAGGAATGGGGAACCCCGGACATAGACCTCTTTGCAAGTCCGTGGAATGCCAAACTTCCCCGGTTCTGTTCCAGGACTCCGTGTCAGGGAGCTCAGGCCAACGACGCCTTTCTCCTGCATTGGGGTCAGGAATTCCTATATGCCTTTCCACCCATTCCTTTGATTCCCAAGACTCTGTTCAACTCCAGAGGGATCACGGATCGATGATCCTCATAGCTCTACGCTGGCCACGCCAAGTGTGGTTCCCTCTACTTCTGCATCTCTCCCAGGGACCCTCCCTGGACCTGGGAGCTGCGCCAGACCTTCTCTCTCAGGAGAAAGGGACTTTGTGGCACCCAAACCCCAAGTCCCTACACCTCAGAGCTTGGTTACTGAAGGCCTAAGCCTTCATGACTTCAATCTTTCTCAACCAGTGAAAGATATCCTTCATGCCTCAAGGAAACCCTCCACGAGGCGTTCCTATGCTTTCAAATGGAAACGCTTTTCCATTTGGTGTGCTCAACAGGGTCTTGACCCTCTAGCACTTCCTTTGAATTCTCTACTAGACTATCTCCTGCATCTTTCTAATGCAGGCCTTAAGACGAATTCAGTAAGAGTCCATTTGAGTGCTATTGCAGTATCCTTAAAACCTATAAATGGACAACCTGTCTCCTCTCATCCGCTTGTTGCAAGGTTCATGAGAGGCCTGACTCTAACTAAGCCTCCCATCCGACCTCTTTTGGAATATCTCCTGCATCTCTCCAATGCAGGTCTCAAAACGAATTCAGTAAGAGTCCATTTGAGTGCTATTGCGGCATCACTTCAGCCCATCAATGGACAATCTGTTTCCTCTCATCCTCTTATTGCAAGATTCATGAGAGGCTTAACTTTAACTAAACCTCCCATCCGACCTCCTCCGGTAGCATGGGACTTGAACCTAGTTCTAGGTCAGCTTATGAAGCCACCTTTTGAACCGTTGGTTTCTACCTCCTTGAAATTTCTTTCCTGGAAGGTCCTTTTCCTTATTGCAGTCACTTTGGCTCGCCGCATCAGTGAACTACAGGCCTTAGTGGCTCATCCACCTTATACCAGGTTTCATCATGATTAGGTGGTCCTAAGGACGAATCCCCACTTTATGCCCAAAGTGGTCTCGCCTTTTCATCTTAATCAAGAGGTATATCTACCTGTCTTTTTTCCAGCTCCTCATGCATCCAGTGCAGAGAGGAACCTTCATACTTTAGATTGTAAAAGAGCTCTTGCCTTTTACCTCAACAGGACTCAGCCACATCGAAAGTCTTCCCAGCTTTTCGTGGCTTTTGATCCATACGAAGATGGCGAACCCTTGGAAGAGGATCCCCCAGGCATCTTAGCTAGGGAGTCCCCATATGTGAGGACTTATTCCTGCTTGTTCCTGGAGATAGCACAGTTACTTACCTGTAACAGGTGATCTCTGGGAACAGCAGGAATTAGTCCTCACAACCCACCCACCTCCCCTAGGAGTTGTATCTTCTATCTATCTTCCTTTCCTCTCTCTATTGTCTCAGCTATAAACTCGAACTGAGGAGAGCTGGTCAGGAAGGCGGGAAGGCAGCGCGCATGTGCAGTGGGAGGCCCCAAAAGCTTCCTTCTGGGAAGCTGGGGAGCTTTCCCGGGCAGGCTCCGTCGGTACCGATGTACCCATATGTGAGGACTAATTCCTGCTGTTCCCAGAGATCACCTGTTACAGGTAAGTAACTGTGCTTTGTAAGTTCTGTTCACAGATGGCACAGAGGACTTTAAGAGTCGTGAAGAGAAGTACACACAGGTTTTTGGTACTCTAAGGCATTGATCACTAGGGACCCTGAAGCTGCATTGTATGCTGGTGGTGCATTGGCATCAATGAATGCTCACTCTTGGAACCAAGCACCAATAGGAATACCAAGGATCAGTCTCCTAAGGATTCCACCCAGAGGAAGAGGAAGGATACATCCTCAACAAAGATGGAATCGAGGCAACCGATGTCAAGCATTGAGTAGAGGCTTAGAAGTTCCAAAGAGCATAGGGGAATCGAGCAATGCCCAACCCCCAAAGCAGCCCCAATTTGAGCAGAGCTCATCCTTCATGGTTTGAGAAGCTGCCTCAGACTCCTGTAACCAACTGACCAGTTATCCTCTAAAGATTCCAAAGACATCAACTGAAACAGCTAAAGTCCCATGTCTTTGTTAATGGCAGCCCTCAAGAAGCATTTGCTAAGAGAATGGAAGAAAACCCATGCACATGCCGTGCATATGGGAGATGCTCTGCCCAAATCCTCCCTCGCAGCAACATCTTGCCACTGAACCAGAATGCAAGACTCTGTGACTGCCTCTGGGAGATGGGTCATCACTGAGGCCCTGAAAGGCCCTTTGAAAGACCAGTGCCTGGCCAATCTCTGTATCAAGTGCATCAGGGGAGGGTTGATCCCCAGAGCATCAAACCCATTCGTTGCACTGTGACTCCTGGAGGAAATCTGTTCCCCCTGTGGAATGGAGGCTGGTCCAGGCAGAGACTCTGATGTCCATGGAGCACCCCTCTGAGTCTGAGTGCTCTTGGATAACCAGCTGTGACTCTGCTTCTTGGAGGAGAGGTCCCCAAAGCTACCATTGGATCTCTGTCCACCTAATAAGCATTTCAAGTCACCGCTTGAGAACACACATTTCCATGAGTTCCATGGCTGAGGCATTCCATTTAAATTTGATACAGCGGAGGAACCCAGGGCCTAAAAATTGGGAATTCTCTAATATCTGGATCCCCCTAATGAAACAGTGACAGTGCCTGTTCACTGCATTTTTCGCCTAGAGAGGTTTACCAAATAGGCTGTTGTCGTCAAACTCACATTGTCCAGTGAGCTGCATCCTTCACCTAGAGGAGTTCAGACTTTCTCCCTCCAGAGATAGTTGTGAGATTTCACTCTCTAGTAGGTCAAGGGAAGGAATGTGGAAGATATATGGTCCAAGTGACCTATGATATTTTCTATATGGTATTGAGAGCCTCTGGTTCTGGGCCTCAGACTACAGCTAGTGTGCAATAGCAGTTTGCTGACATGCCATGCTGTGAAGGGAATGTTTTCAATGTTCGTTGGGGATGGTGAAGAAAGCCTCCAGGTAAGTGAGACATTAAATACCTTTATTGATATGGGTAAAAAGGGGCAGCATATGGAAAGCAGTGTGTACAAATGTCCAGAGCATGGAAAATAATATCTCAGATGTTGAGGCTTTAATGGGAGAGGCTGATTTGGATTTAGTGGTAGTAACAGAGACATGGTTCACGGACAAACATGACCGGGATGTAACTCTACCAGGCTATACTTTATTCAGAAAGGACAGGATAGGAAAAAGGGAAGGAGGAGTGGCACTATATGTAAAAAAAAAAAAAAATTAAAGCTATGGAACTACAGGGCTTAAAAGGGAGAGAGGAGGCACTATGGGTTAAACTAGAAAGAGGGAAAGAGAAATCTATTTGCATTGGCGTGATATACAGACCTCCCTCACTGGGAGAAGAGGTGGACGGAGAATTAATTGAAGATATACGCAGCATTGCCAGGAAAGGGGAAGTGTTGCTGATAGAGGATTTCAATATGCCAGATGTTGATTGGCACATCCCTGTTGCAATTTATTTATTTATTTACATTCTCTTATATACCGCGCTATTCTGCATCAGTGCGGTTTACATTGAACAAACTGAAATTACATTGAACAGGGCATTATAACTTGGAGATAACTATTTTACAGGGAACATGGGCTATGGAGGGTTAAGTGGCTTGCCCGAGACCACAAGGAGCACCTGTGGGACTAGAAACCCCAGTCCTTCCGGCCCGAGGTTGCTGTCCTCTAGTGGGATTTGAACTTCCGGCCTGAAGTACCTTGCCCCAACCACTAGGCCACTCCTCCACTCCTCAATATCATCAATATCATCTAGAAGTAAGGAGATCCTGGATTATCTACAGGGAGAACTATTCAGGCAGCTGGTAACAGAACCCACACGTGAAGGGACCATACTAGACTTGGTGCTTACCAATGGTGAAAGTGTTTCTGATGTTATAGTGGGGGTTAATTTCGCATTCAGTTTTCATCAGATGGTGTGGGTTCAGTATTAGGACTAGGGCTGCTAAAATCCATTTAAAAGCGAGGGTCTTAGACTTTAGGAAAACTAACTTTGACAAGATGGGCCAATACCTCAAGGAGTCGTTAGCGGGATGGGAACGGCTGGGGGATGTAGAAAAACTGGGCAAAACTGAAAGGGGATATTTTAAAGGCAACCAACCTTTTTATTAAAATGGTAAATAAAAGGAAAAGGAGACTGCTATGGTTTTCGAAAGAAGTAGCTGAAAAGGTGAAGAAAAAGAGGGAAGCTCTAGATTGGACAGGATCATCCACGTGAATGTTGAAGTCCCCCCAAAATCAAAAGGTTGGGAAAATGTGCAGAAGAATCAGATAGGGTTAAGTAAAAGAAAAACCCATGAACAAGTGGGCATTTGGGGTAGACTGTAAATTAGTTAGAGGTGTATGGAAAAAGTCTGGCAATCTAATCAGAGTAGCAAGACTTTGGGATAGGAGATGAAGATTTTGCACTTTCTGACTAAGGTGGTGAATGCTGCCTTAAATTGCAGCTTGTCTTTTTGGAGCTGTCACTCATGGCATACAAAATCTCGAGCCAAAACATTGTCGTCTTCCCAAATAAGATATAACTTCATCTCTCAACACCACTTTAGTATGGGATCACTCATATGTTCTATGTTGTGGTGAAAATACTCATCCCACTCTCATCGAAGACACACTTAAATTGTTCATCCTTGTATAAATACCTTGGAAAAATCTTCCCTCTCCTCTCATATTCAACTCTTATAAAACTATGGTTTGATTGTAATCTCCAGTGGCCTAATATCTGCCTGTTCCACTGCAGAAACAGTCCTCATAAGACCAACAGATAATCAATACAGGACATGGTTCCATGTGCTCGCAATACATACTTATAATCTCACCCCAATGGATGTAAGGTCTTCCAAGGATCAATCAAAGTTAACATCTTACAAAGCTATGGAAGACCCTACATTACTGTTGCAGTTTCCCCCGCAAGTCCTGCTGATTGATCCAATGCCAGGCCCAACACGAAGTTAAAATCACCAGCTAACACCAATGGCAAATTTGGCAAGGATGTATGTTTTCTTATTAGGTTTTGAAAAGAATCACGATGGTAAGAACTGGATGCATATACATTTCCTAAAATCAATTTCTTTCCCTTAATCGTTACATACACAGACAGATATGCTCATTTTCATCCCAATGGATCCGATAGGAAAGAAATTTACCTAACAAGATTGTAACCCCAGCGCTCACTCTCTCTCTCTCTCTCTCTCTCTCTCTCTCTCTCTCTCTCTCTCTCTCTCTCTCTCTCCCCCCTCCTCCCCCTCCTGAGGCAAAAACTGCCTCTTTTTAACCCATCCATATATCGATTTCTGATGTTCCCCATCATCCAAAGTTGTCTCTTGTAAGCATGCCACGTGCATTCCCTGTAATATTTTATATCTTTTCAGTGTGGCGCCTATTCCCGAGACATTCTAAGAAATCACTTGTACCATACTTGCCATCACGGAGGTCTATAACCTGTCAGGTACTTCACTGCATTCATCCTACTCAATACTTTGTACCAGTTGCCTAGCCCAACCCAGATATTCCCATTCAGTGTGCAGTAAGAATATAAGATATGACATACTGAGTCAGATCAAGGTCCATCAAGCCCAGCATCTTGTTTCTAGTAGTGGCCAATCCAAGTCACAAGTACCTGTCGGAAAGGTACACTTACATAATACATAATTTAAAATGAATGCATCAATCCAATACATAAAGCAGCCTGTGTGAATCACCTACCCAGCCCCTCCACTCTCCCTTCCCCCAGTCAATCTTCTTTTCCACCCCCTTTCTCTGTAGTAGTAAGAAAAAAAAATTGCAGTGGAAGGTATCCTTACAATTTAGTACTTTTTGGATGCTTACCCTGGTGATACCCCTGAGAGACAGAGCACTGCTGAGAGGAAGCTGATACTCCAGAAGTCCTGACAGTATCATAGAACTTCTATAATGAAATCTACAGTACTAAAATTTTACACTAGGCAGCAAGAACAAAAGGGCTCTGCAGAGAGAATTTATACTGTAGCTGGTCTCCCTGGTCATCTAATATGCAAATT
The DNA here is from genome assembly GCA_033557465.1 of Ichthyophis bannanicus. NCBI lineage: Eukaryota > Metazoa > Chordata > Amphibia > Gymnophiona > Ichthyophiidae > Ichthyophis > Ichthyophis bannanicus. Next base: position 353,417,862 of record CM066038.1, read on the forward strand.
TTGGAAAGCTAGAGCCAGGACCAGCTTCTTCTGCACCTGGGTCAGACAAACAGAATTACAACCCTTTCCCCAACCCTTTTCCCACTTTTATATTTTAGGGTGGCTAAGTTGTGGACTATGAGGTTTATTATGCATTCCATACAATGTACCAAGCCTATAATATGAGGGTTGCTCAGAAAGTAATGCCCCACATGTTTTTTCTCAGTCCAGAATGAAGATAGAGGTGTGAAATTGAAAGGGTAGTAACTTGGAACTTCAAAGGACACGTGTGTAATTTTACAGTCGTCCAACAAATAGCGAGGCGGTAGTGATCTTTCAAATGGCGTCTGTGAGTGACACATGGTACAAACAACGAGCCATTTTTTTACAGCACGAATCACGCTCACGTCATCTTCAAATCTTGTTCCACGCAGGCCATCCTTTAGTGGTCCAAACAGATGAAAATCTGATGGTGCCAGATCAGGACTGTAGGGTGGGTGGGGGAGCACTGTCCAACCAAATTTGATTGCCTCTTGGGTTCGGAGGCTTGTGTGAGGGCGAGCATTATCGTGTTGAAGCAACATGTCTCCTGGATTACTGTTAGGCTGCACTCGCAAGTAACGCCATTTCTTCATTTCCTGCATCAAGCACTTCCCCATCCCTCTCCCCCTTTGCATCCAGCAGCATCTTGCCTCCTCTCCCTTCTTTTGCTGAAGTCCAGTGTCTCACAGAGTTTCCCTTTCTTGCATCTTACTGGCATTGCAACTAGAACAACCCATGGAGTGAGAGAGAGAGAGAGGCAGTCCTATGGGCAGTGGAGAGAGCAGGCATTGGGTGGATGAGACAGTATATCCCAAGTCACACACTCAAAACAGTACAGAAAGCTGTTCCTCTTCTGCTGTGCTTCCTGGGATGTCGGAAGGGTGTATGGGCTGCCAGGGGCCTCAGTGTGGCATCAGCATAGCACTGTGCAGCGAGCAGCTCCTGTCCTTCTGGGTGGGCCCAGCTTTGGCAGCCTTCCTTACTCATCATCTCTTCTCTGTTCTCAGCAATTTGACTCGGAGTTGATCTGGGTCTTTGCTGGTCTCCAGCCTGTCACCTGAGTCAGGCTCAGGAAGGGCTAGAATTAGGCAGTGCAGCAGCAGGCCTAAGGTGGCTCAGAGTTGGAAAGTGCTTGCTTTCTCTTCTGCTGGGCAGCATGTGCAGGTATGCATTCCAGCAAGAGCAAGCAAGCACAGGACTGCACAGGCTGAACTCCAGAGTCCCTTCCACTGTGCAAGCACAACTCAAGCGCATGTGTTCACTGCTGTGACCACTGAGGAGGTTGCCCTGGTTCCCTCACCACTCCCCCCCTCCTCATAATAAATGATGTAAATACTTTTTAGGTAGGTAAGTCATTCAGATGTGGTACCTCACTGACAATTGCAGGTCATAAGTTCCATACAAAAAGTTAAAAAAATAAAATTGCACTTGGGGGTTTAGGGAGGCAGATACAAAAAACTGTGCATAACAGAAACATCACCTCTTATCTTGATTTAAAATTAATAGCAAACAAGTAACAGAGTCTGGCTGTAGCAAATACTGATTGAGTTAATTTAATTCCATGGAGTATTGCACTCATAATGTGGTTATGAGATGTCAAAACACAAGCTAAGGAGCAAACTGGATCAAGTATTGTTACTAAAAATCTTGGATGGAGGAGTTGCAAATCCATGCAAATTCCTTGATTTTGGAGGCTTAATATGAACATATCATAATTATAGTTAGTGGAACATTGAGTCGTGCCCAATTTGAAACCTCCTTTCTGTCTTGCCAGGGGAGACAGACGGTTTGAAAAACCAGGACGAAAAGAGCCAGGTAAGGCCATACCTGCTGTGTGAGGTCCTATACCATCATTTGATATAAAGTCATTGCTAATTTATTACTCAGGGCCACAGTTGTCTTGACGCACACTAGTTTTACTAATCTGTTATACTTTCTTGAAGGTGGGAATAAACAGGTAAATAAAGATGGGATGGTTGATATAGAGTATATGGATTTTCAGAAAGCCTTTGACAAGGTCCCTCATGAGAGACTCTTGTCAAAATTAAAAAGTCATAAGAGAGGAGGCGGTATACTCTTCTTGATCAGGAACTGGTTAAAAGACAGAGAATAGGGCTAAATGGCCAATTTCTCAGTGGAGAAAGGTGAATATTGGAGTATCCCAGGGATCTGTGCTGGGCCCGCTGCTTTTTAATGTATTCATAAATGACCTGCAATGGGAGTAATGAGTGAGGTGATCATATTTGCAGATGAGACAAAATTATTCAAAGTTGTTAAAACACAAAATGATTGTGAAAAATTGCAAGAAGACTTTGATAAATTGGAAGACTGGACATCCAAATGGCAGATGAAATTTAATGTGGGCAAATGCAAAGTTACGCACCTAGGAAAGAACAACCCAAACCATGGTTACCTGATGCAAGGTTCCACATTAAGATCCACCACCCAAGAAAAGGTTTTAGGTGTCATTGTAGATTTTAGGTTGAAACCCTCTGCCCAGTGTGCAGTGGCAGCCAAGAAAGCAAGTAGAATGTTTGGAATCTTAAGGAAAGGAATGGAAAATAAAACAAACACCTTGAATATTTATTTAACCGGTTTTCTATAACATTTTATCGTTTAGTCAAAGCGGTTTACATTGGAACTTAAACTAGATTAAGTGCGGAAATGGATAACTTGGATTATACAATTAATTTATCAAATTACAGTTAACAGGTAATAGTAACATTTGATAGTGTGGATCATGGCGGATTGATATTATGTATTGGTTCCAAAGAGTTTGATGAATGGGAATGTTTTCTAGTCTTTCTGAAGTCGCGGGTGTTGCCCTTGGATTTTAGGTCTTCTGGGAGGGAGTTCCATAGTGATGGCAAATAGGGAGAAATCCCTGTTACATGTTTGCTTGCTTTTTGTTTTAATGATGGGGATGACAAGCGAGTTTTTGTTGGTGGTGGTTTGTCTGTTTTCTGGATCTTTTTGGATCATGGTTTAGAGGGTATCCAATGATGATTGGTGTAGGATCTTGAAAATGGTAAGTAGGGTTTTGAATTTGATCTGTGTTTGCATTGGAAGCTAGTGTAACTGTTTTAGGATGGGCATTATGTTTTTGTGCCTTGCAGTACCTGTTATACACACTGCTGTATTTCGATCCATCAGTAGGTGGTGTATTGTGTGATTTGGGAGACCTTGATAGATCAGGATGCAGTAGTCCAGAAGCAGTGTTGTAGCTTGGATTGCTGTTCTGAATTTGTTCAGGCTGAGTAATGGCTTTAGTTCTTGTATGACCCTCATTTTGTGATAGGCTGTTTTCATTGTTCTGATGTGCGATTGTAGGTTCAGGTTTTGGTCCAGTATGATTCCCAAATATTTTACTTCGTGCTTGACTGCTAGATTGTTGTTCGATATTCTTATAGCTGTTGGCGGGGTGACTGTTGTGTTCCTGGTGATGTGAAGGATCTCTGTTTTCTTGTAGTTTATGTTTAGGTTGTGTTGATTGAGCCATTGTACCATTGCCTCAAAGCATTTTGTTATTCTCATGGAACAAGCAGGAAGTCAGTCCTCACTTATGGGTGATGTCGGCACCGACTGAGCCCACACGGAGCAATTCCTCAGCTTTCAAAAAGCCTTTGGGATTGCTGCCATGAATGCGTGGTCCTCTTCCTGCCCAAGGGTGCCATCTTGCTCAGTCTCCCTTTTTCTGCGGAGCCCTTCGGACGCACGTCCTCGTCCCTCGGAAAAGGTTTTTCCTCCTTCAGCCCTTTGGCCTCTATTTTCCGGTAGCACTGGTCCTCTCCCATCCTCCCCTGTCACCCTTGCTCTGGCTTGGGCCAGGGAATTCATATTTTTCTCCTTTTAGTGTTTTTTTTCTCTTCAGGCCCTTTTTGCGTCCTTTTTTCCAACTGCTGGCCTTGTGGGTGTTCGACCTTGCAGGGGCTCTTTTTGCCCCCATAGCCACCGGCTTCAAAAAATGTGACAAATGCCCCAAAAATATGTCACTCAGGGACACCCATGACTGTTGTCTGTGGTGTTTGGGCCTGACCACAATCCGGAGCTCTGTTCATTCTGTAAGAAAATATTCGCTAAGGCCTTGCTAAACCATAAACAGAAGTCCAACAACATTTTCCGTAAGGCGGCCCCGGAGTCCCACATTTGCATCTCGCTCCACCGATCCACCACTTGTGGGGTCCCCCCCCGCAGTGACCCCGCGCCCCAGGCATCAATGCGATCAGAGTTTGCCTGAGGTGGAACAGCGAAAGAAGAATTCTACCTCGAAGTCGCTGTCAGGGGCTCCAGAGAAGTGTGAGCGATCTCACGCTTGTTCCCTTAGCCTTCCTCAGCGTTCCCGAGAGTCTGATAATGAGCGGCCTCGAAAGGTACACCTCGTACGGAAACGGAGGCCTCTGGCGATGGTGCCCGGTCTCCTGAGGGTCGTCCTGGCAAGGATCCCCACTCCTCCTCCACGCTAGACCCGGTAACCCAGGCATCGGCATCGCAGGAACCCACTTCTGAGTGGGAGTCCCGTATGCTGGCACAAGAGCACAGAATTTCTGCCTTCCTAGTTGCCCAGCAAGCGCTTTTACCCAGCACAGCTGGCTCGCGCCTCAAGACTGAAGATCCCTCGACGGGGGTACCAAAACCTGCCTTGGAAACCCCCGAGACCCATGGGCCTCATGAGGGCCCTCAGCACCGGTTTTGCTCGCTGTCCCATTCCTTGGGGTTGAGGTCTTCCAGAGTTAGTGCCTCAGGCTTCAAGCAGGCCTCGGCCACTGGGCAGCTCGCTCAGAGTTCTTCTTGGATCTCTCGAGCTCGGAATCGGATGGGGACACCTCCCCAGAAACCCGAGCCCATGGGGACCTTCCCTCTAACCCATCCCCGCCCACCTCCTGAAGATACCTCCTTCTTGGTATTTGTATGGGATATGGCTCAGGCCCTCAATCTGCCCACGCAGTTGGAGGAAGAGCTGAGGGAGGAGGAACTCAACATCTTGCAATATGAGTCTCCCCCTAGGGAGTTTCTCACGGTCCCTTTACTGCCTATCCTGACCCGGCTGCTCCTCTGCATGTGGGAAGCAGTAAAAGACTCGATGCCATGTATAGGATCCAGCACGGCCCGAGGTTTCTGAAGACCCAACTTCCTCATACTTCCATGGTAGTTGAATCCGCAATGCGGAAGCAGAAGAGCCCAAAGTCACACTCTTCGGTCCCGCCTGGTAGGAAATCCCGTGCCCTCGACGCCCTTGGGCACAAGGCTTACCGGGGATCCATGCTGGTGTGCCGCATCCAAGCATACCAACTGTATATGGGTATGTTCCTTCGCGACCTCGCTAAAGAGCTTGACGTTTTCTCCATGGGCCTCGGAGGCAAACACCTCCTCAGATTTCAGACCCTCCTGAGTTCGGTCGCAGACTGCTCGAAATACCTTTCCCGCGCCGCATATGACGGGTTCAAGTCTTCTGCCCATGTGGCAGCGGCTGGCATCGGAGCCCGGCGTCAAATGTGGCTCCAGTCTTCGGACATGGAACAGTGGGTCCAGGAAAAGCTCTTGGATGTCCCCTGCCTCAGCGAACAACTGTTCGGCAAGCCCATGGAGGATAAGGCAGCCAGATCAAAACAGAGTTCATGACCCGCACCCATCTCTCTCGTAAAACCTCTTCCACTGGAGAAGCAACACATCAAGAAACCTTTCTTCCAGAGGAAGGGGCTCCCCTACCCGCCTGCCCCGGCGCAAGCTCCCAGTGGCCAGGGCAGAGGGGGAGCTCAGGGTCACTAGAAACCGAAGGGGGCCAACCCCCGGCGCTACTCCAGCCAGCCCTGGGGTTATGATGCCAAGCGCATAGCTTCTCGCCGCCCGGTGGCACCTCCACCCATGGGAGGGTGTGTCTCTCTCTTTTTACCCCCAACTGGACGGCCATTACATCGGACACCTGAGTCCTCCAGGTAATCCGGGACAGTTATTGTCTTCGTCTGGACAGACTCCCTCCTCCCTTCTCCCCCAGCGGAGCCTACTCGGTTTATGTTTGTTTATTAAAACTTTATATACCGCCCAATACAATTAGCATCTGGGCGGTTCACAATACATAAAATCAATTAAAAAAATGTTAAAAGAGAGAGAGCTGCGAAAAAGAGCCAGAAAAGGAACGCCATAAAATTAAAGAAAAAAAAGGGATAGAAACAGAGAAACAGATTGGGGGATAAAGATGGGTAACAAAAGGGAAAAAGAAGGGGATGACAACAACAAAAAATAATATAAGACAGGGGTAAGGGGTATGCTGTCAGAGGCCTGGGGGGGGGGGGGGAGATGGGACCGGGAAAGGAAGGTTTCTCTCGCACCAGGCTTGCTTTACAGCAAGAGCTGAACAACCTTCTCGGTCAACAGGTGGTTGAAAGGGTTCTGCCGCACCTCCGGGTTCGGGGGTTTTACTCCCGCTACTTCCTCATTCCGAAGAGGATGGGGGGCCTACGCCCATCCTTGATCTTAGGAATCTGAAGAGGTTTCTGGTGCGGGAGAAGTTCAGAATACTTTTGTTTGGCATACTGCTGCCCTTCCTCCGGCAGGGCTATTGGCTATGCTCCTTAGATCTCAGAGGTGCTTACGCCCACATCCCTGTCCACCCTAAGCACAGAAAGTACCTGCATTTCAGGGTGCAAGGGGAGCACTTCCAATACAGAATGCTCCCTTTCGGGCTCGCGTCTGGCCTACGAGTCTTCACAAAATACTTACGTACAAAAGTTATCTGTCTATGTCATGTTACTCATGTTAAGAAATTCCGTTCTATGTAAACAGTTGAAACGCACTGTCACGTTATGTTCACTGTAAACCGTCTTGAATTGAAGAAAGACTGTATATAAAAAAACCCTGCTAAATAAATTAATAAATAAAATGCATGTCAGCGGCCACAGCCCACCTCCGGCTACAGGGCATATCAGTCTACCCTTACTTAGACGACTGGCTCGTCATGGGCACAAAGGCAGAGGAGGCTTGCCTCTCGGTGTCGCGCAAGGTCTTTTTCCTCGAGTGCCTCTGTTTCCTGATCAACTACAAGTCTAACCTCAAGCTGGTGCAGATCCTGGAGTTAATCAGCGCTCTTCTCGACACGGAACGTGCGGCCACCTTCCTCCCTCAAACATGTGCAGATCGGCTCTGCACTCTGGCTACCGAGGTCCAAAGCCGGTCCAGGGTCTCGGCATGGGCCATGCTGCGCCTTCTGGGGCACATGGCCTTGACCATCCATGTCGTCCCTCATGTTCGCATGCACATGCGAGTGGCCCAATGGTGCCTCAGTGCGCAATGGACCCAGGCCTCAGGTTGCCTCCGGGATCTCGTCTCGCTCTGCTGCAGTCTCTCTAGTTCCCTGGATTGGTGGTGGAAGCCCCAAAGTCGTCTTCGGGGCATGCCCTCCCAGACTCAACAGTACAAGCTCATCTTCACGATGGATGCCTCGCTGTTGGGCTGGGGAGCCCACTGCAGCAACCGCCGTACCCAGGGACGGTGGTCACCCAAGGAATCTTGACAGCAGATCAACCTGCTCGAGCTTCAAGCGGTCCAGTTGGCCCTGAAGGCCTTCAAGTACCACCTGCAGGGCAAGTCGGTGCTCATTGAGACAGACAACAAGGTCGCAATGTTCTACATAAACAAGGAGGGGGGTACGGGCTCCCACATCCTCTGTTAGGAGGCAGTCTTCCTCTGCTCCTTCGCTGTACGCCGGGGCATGACTCTAAGAGCGGTCTACGTCCCGTGCCAGGACATTGTCCCCGCGGACAGACTCAGCAGGCTCCTTCGCCCACATGAGTGGTGCCTGAGTCCAGAGGTGGGTCTCCACCTGTTCTGCTTCTGGGAGACTTTGTCCCTAGACCTGTTTGCCAGCCCGGCGAACGCGCAGCTGCTCCGCTTTTGCGGGCTGATACTGCACCCGAGCATGATGGCCCTGGATGCGTTCCACCTGAACTGGATCTCCGGGCTTCTCTACGCGTTCTCTCCTACTCCTCTTATTGCGAGGACCCTCCACAAGATTCAGCTGGATCGAGCCTTGGTGATTCTCGTAGCACCTTTGTGGCTTCAACAGCCTTGGTTCCTGCTTCTACTTCAGCTCTTGTCGGAACCTCTGGTCTCCCTGGGCACGCAGGAGGAGGGGCGGGTGCTTCACCCAAACCTGGTCTCACTATCCCTAACAGCCTGGCAGCTGAACGGGTCTCTTTAGCCATGCTGCACCTCCCAGAGGAAATCGAGGAAGTCCTCCTCGTATCGAGGAAGGACTCGATGAGATGGGCCTACGCCCTGAAGTGGCTTCTCGGTCTTGTGCTCTGAGCTCCAGATCGACCCATTCTCCTGCTCCACCTTGTGGGTTCTCCAGTAACTCCTCCTCCACCTCTCGCAGGGGAGGCTGAAGTCCAATTTGGTCAGGGTTCACCTGAGCGCAATTTCGGCCAACCACTTCCCTATTGAGGGTAAACCCCTCTTGGGCCAGCCTCTGGTCTCCCACTTTATGCAGAGCCTATTACTTTCCAAGCCCCCCATCTGGCCTCCGCCGGTGGAATGGGACTTGAACATCGTGATCATGCAGCTGACGCAGCTGCCCTTTGAGATGATGGCGATGTGCTCGCTTCGGCACCTCTCCTGGAAGGTAGTCTTCCTGGTGGCGCTGACGTCGGCTCGACTAGTCGGCGAACTCCAAGCCCTCATGGCCGAGGCCCCCTACACCAGGTTTTACAGGAACAGGGTGGTCCTTCAAACTCACCACAGATTCCTACCGAATGTTGTCTCGGATTTCCATCTCGACCAAGAGATCGTCCTACCGACTTTCTTCCCGAGATCCCATGCCGACCGGGCATCGGCAGTCCTGCATATGCTCGACTGCAAGAGTGCTCTCGCTTTCTACCTGCAGCGCACTCAGTCATCATAGTTCTGACCGGCTCTTCATCGCCTACTATCCTAATCGCCTGGGGCTTGCAGTCACCAAGTGCACCATCTCCGTCTGGGTGGTGGACTGTGCATCACTTTCGCTCAGGCAAAGGCTGTGGCCCCACTGGATTGCAGAGTCACTGCGCACAGCGTCCGGGCTAAGGCAATATCTGTGGCTTCGCTGCGCTCAGTGCCTCTGAGAGACATCTGCCAGGCTGCGACCTGGTCTTCCGCAAATACCTTTGCTTCGTACTACTGCCTGGAGAGGGAGTCCCGCCAGGACTGTGCCTTCGGCCAGTCTGTACTCCGTAACCTGTTCGGGGTATAAGCAACTCCTGCCCTCCAACTCTTCTTCTGTGGCTACCAAGAGCTTGGCCTTGAGGACCCGTGGACTTGGGCTTCCTTCGGTCATCAGCTTCTGCTCACGGCCTCGTGGAGGTATTTTTGGCTTACAGGTTTTGGTAGCCTGTAGCTGGGGAGTCCCATAATTGAGGACTGACTTCCTGCTTGTTCCTGGAGAAACCATAGTTACTCACCTGTAACAGGTGTTCTTCAGGGACAGCAGGAATCAGTCCTCACTACCCTCCCACCTCTCCTTAAGAGTTGCCATTTTTGTTTTTCTTCCCTTGCCATCTGCTGAGTAGGGCTCTAGCTATGGGACCTGACTGAGCAAGATGGCACCCTTGGGCGGGAAGAGGACTACACATGTGTGGCAGAAATCCCAAAGGCTTTCTTTGAAAGCTGGGGAATTGCTCCACGTGGGCTCCGTCGGTGCTGATGTCACCCATATGTGAGGACTGATTTCTGCTGTCCCTGGAGAAGACCTGTTACAGGTGAGTAACTACGCTTTACTGTGTATTCTAGTTTGGCTGTGTTAAAGGATGTGTATATGATTATCTGCATAGATGTAATATAGCATGTTATGAACTCGTATTATGGCACATAGTGGCTAGAGATATACATAGAATAGCAATGAGGAAAAGGATGAGCCTTATGGAATGCCTAGGTGGTGTTTAAATGGTCTTGATTTGTGCATGCTGCTTCTAACTTGCTGATGGTGGTCTTTTAAGTTTGATTGAAACCATTTCAGGATGGTGTAGTTTAGTCCTATTTTTTGTAATTTTGTATTAGTGTATGGTGATTTACTGTATCAAAGGCTGCAGAGATATCTAGGAAGATTAAGATGAAACCTTGTCTTACGTCATCTATACCTTCTATTGTTCGTTCAGAGTGATGTGAATAGGGTCTGTACGCTGTGGTTGGGTTTGAATCAGTGTTGGTGAGGCTATAATGGTGCGTCTTGATATGTGTTCTTGCAGCTGCTGTTGAGCAGTTTTTTCGATTTATTTTGGTGATAAATGGCAAGCTGGATATAGGTCTGTACGCACTGGGATCTTCTGGGTCAAGCGAGGGATTCTATAATGTCAGTCTGACTGATGCTTATTTATGGTTGGTGGGCATGTATAACCTTGCACGATAGATAATGGTGTAATCAGGCGTGGGCCTAGGGTGAATGTTGTTGTGTTTAAGTGGGAAATGACATTATTGAGGTGTTCTGTGGTTTGCGTGTGGAAGGTATTCTGGGTCTTATTGTTGGTGGGGTGTGATGTTTCATGTATTCGTAGTGGGGTTTTGGCATGTATGTTTTTGAATTTTAGTTCTAGGAAGTTTGTCATCTCCTGTGGGTTTATGTTGTTGTTATCTTTATGTGTAGGATCTCTTGCGCACTGTTTCAAAGAGTTCTCCAGGTTTAAGGTAGCTCATTATGAGGTTAATGTGGTATTCTTTTTTACATTTGTTTATTAGATCATTGTATTTTTCGGGAACAAGCAGGAAGTCGGTCCTTACATATGGATGACGTCTGTGCCGACGGAGCCCTGGCAGAAGCATCTTCCCAGCTTCCAAAGAAAGTCTTTGGAGATGCCACCACGCATGCGTGGTCCCCTTCCCGCCCAAGGGTGCCATCTTGCCTCAGTTTCCATTTTTCTGTGGAGCCTACCAGACTTCTGTCTGTTTCCCCTGGAAAAAATAAGGTGTTTTTTTTTAGTTTTTACTCTTTCCAGTCTTGCACTGGTACTCTTCCCGCCCCCGAGTGCACTACCTCTGCATCCTGTCTTGGGTTTGTTTAAAAAATTTATCTTTTCCTCTGTGCAGTTTGCGCCTTTTTTACTGTTGGCAGAGCATTGGGTCTTCGGCCTAGCTGGGGTCGTTTTTCCCCCTATGACCTACAGAGGCTTAGAGAAATGTGATCTGTACTCGAGTGTCATGTCCTTCACTGACACGCACTTCTCCCTCCTTTGCTGTGGGCTCCGGCCACAGCAATGGAGGGAGCTGTGGCCGGAGCTGGTGGACTGTGTCCTTTGCAAAAAAAAAAAAAAGTCACCCAAGGTCCTCAAGAGCAATCAGCAGCAGCACAACAAGTTCTTCCCAGAGTCTCTGGTGACACCGTGCTCCAAGGCACCCTCTGAAGCCTCAGACTCCCATGGTGACTGCGTGCCTCGAGCGAGGCTGCAGGTCCTCCAAGCGAGGCTCCCCAGTCGGGGAACACAAGAGGAAAAACAAATTCTTGAGGGTCGTGTCCATGGATGGATTCAGGAAGGCGGGTAAGTCTCGAACCAGATCCCACAGTCCATGCTGCTCATCCGAGGGCATGGAGTTGGAGCGGCCTACCAAGATCGCCCGAAAAGAATCTTCCGGTGATCGGCCTCAGACCCGTTGAGGACTCTCTTTCAGAGGAACAGGCTCTGGGCCAGAGTCCCTAGGTGCCCACGTCAATGGCTGCAGAGCTTTCTGGACTGGAGAACAGAATGGTGGCCTTGGAACTCAGCTTGTCTGCCTTCATGGCTCAGCAGTGGGCCCTGATGCCTGGCTGCACCCGGTCATCTGCCCAGATCACAGGGCCCTCGACATGGAGGACATCCCCGGACGTCGAGCCGATCCTTGAGAGCATGCAGCCTTGAGTCGATCCTCAACAGTGGTCTCTATCCTGGATCCATTCCACGGGACAGAGGTCCTCCCTGGCGAGTGCCCAAGACTTTGGCTGCAGAGCCTCCGAAGGACCCAGACTGGGCTCGGAGCTGGATCATCTGGCCTGGCCCTCCCTCAGTTCCACCACCGATTACTCAAACTGGGAGACTGAGGATGAGGAGTCCCCAGACACCCACAGCCACCGTGACATACCCTATAACCCATCCCTTTCAGAGACTCGACGCCGATTCCCACCTGAGGACATGGCGTTCCTCAACTTCATATGTTGAAGGAATTGGCATTCGTCACTGAGTCTGAGGAGAAACCTCACATGGAGGAGCAAGAGATCCTCCAGTACGAGGCCCCACCGAGGGAAGCACCAACAATACCTGTCCCTTCCATCCTGGAACAGTTGCTTCTCCGCATGTGGGAAATACCGGAGTCGGTGCCCATCATGAGCTGATGGCTCGACTTGATGTATCGAGACCACTGGAGCCCAGGCTTCCAGAAAGCACAGCTGCCACATAACTCCATGGTGGTGGAGTTGGCCATGCATCAGCTTAAGAGCCAGAAGCCACATTCCTTGGTGCCCCCGGGTAGGGAGGCGCGCACCCTGGATGCCCTCTGCAGGAAGTGCTACCAGGGCTCAATGCTCATCAGCCAGATCCAGGCATACCAGCTGTGCATGGGCATGTACCCGAGGGACCTGGCGAAGGAACTCGCTGTGTTCTTGGCTGGTCTTCCCTACATTGGTTCCAGAGCATCTGATGAGCCTCATAGGTCTCCTTGAGGACAGGGTGGTAGAACCGGCTCCCTCTGCTTCTCCGCTTGGTGACGGAGGCTCCCGTTCCCCTGGGCAGTGCCCCGGGGTTATTGTACCAGGAGGAGGGCTGCTCCTGCACCCCTATCTTGGGTCCCTGTCTCTGATAGTTCGGCTGCTGAGAGGGTAGCCTTGGCCCATTTCAGCCTCTCGGGGGAGGTGGAGGAGGTTCTTTCGGCCTCCCGTAAGACCTTCAGCAGATGAGCCTATGCCTTCAAGTGGCACAGGTTTTTGGTGTGGTGCGCTGAGCAATGGGAAAACCCATTCTCCTGCTCGGTGCAGCTGGTGCTGCAATACCTGCTTCATTTGTCACAATTCAGGTTCAAATCCAATTCCGTCAGGGTACACTTGAGTGCTCTTGCAGCACACCACCACCCTATCGAGGGCAAGCCCCTCTCTGTGCAGTCTCTTGTCTCCTGTTGTCCAAGCCCCCCATCTGCCCACCAGCAGCGGAGGATGATCTCAATGTGGTGCTAACATGGCTCACTGTACAGCCAATCAAGCCCCTGGCTATCTGTCACTTGAAGTATTTTTCATGGAAAGTCATCTTCCTAGTGGCGCTCACAGGAACAGCAAGCTCCAAGCCTTGGTGGCAGAGCCGCCCTTCACCAGGATCTACAAAAATAGGGTCTTGCTCTGCATGCACCCCAAATTCCTCGCAAAGGTGGTGTCCCCTTACCACCTCAATCAGGAGGTAGTGCTCCCCACCTTCTTTCTGTGGCCTCGCAGCAGCAGGGCAGAGACCATCCTTCATATTCTGGATTGTAAGAGGGTCCTGTCCTTCTACCTTCGATGTAACCAGGGCCCCACCACAAAGCTGCTCAGCTTTTTGTTTCCTGTGACCCCAGTCGGCTGGGGGATGCGATAACCAAGCTGAATCTGTCCACCTGGGTGGCAGACTGCATTGCCCTCGTCTATGAACAGGCTGGGCTCTCGTTGGAGTTCCGGGTCATGGTGTACAATGTCAGGGCCATGGCGACCTCTGTGGCAAGCCTGCATTCCGGCCCGATGACTGACATCTGCTTGTCTGCCACCTGGTCTTCAGTTCATACTTTTGCAGTTATTTGCTGCCTGGAGAGGAAATACCGATGGGACAGCACCTTTGGCCAGGCCATGCTCCATAATCTGTTTGGGGTTTAGGCAACGCCTACCTTCCGGCTCTTTAGTGTTCAGGCTACCGCAGTGTTGGTTCCTCATTGGACACACAGGTCCTTCTTGAGTCTGTATCCTTGGACTCCATTGCTGCTGTTGGCGGCATCCATGGTTTTCTACGGGCTTTTGGTAGCCTGTAGCGAGGGAGTCCCATATGTGAGGACTGATTCCTGCTGTCCCTGGAGAACACTTGTTACAGGTGAGTAACTATGCTTTATTGCTTGGTTTTGTATTTCCGTTGATTTTCTTGGTCTCTTGTATGTCTCCATTTGTGTTCAATATTTCTTAGTGTTCTCTTTAATTCTTTGATTTCATTGGCGTACCATGGTGCGAAGTATGCTCTGTTTTTGTAATTTTTTTTTGTTTTTTTACCTGGTGCTACTGCGGCAGTGGCTATGATGTTATTCCATTTGTTGATGATGGCTTCCAGGTCCTTCATGTCAAGATCTAGGTGTGGTTTCACTTATTTTAGAAAGAGTTCTTTATCAAAATGTTTGAATCTTCAGTGCTAATTTGGTGAGTCATCTTTTTTGTTTAACATTGTGCATAGTTTGAGTTCGAATGTTAGCATTTAATTGTCTGACCAAGGTACTGGTGAGGCTGTTGGGTGGGTCGTGATGTTGTGGATAAACGTGGTTGAGGACAAAAATGAGATCCAGAGTCCTCACCTTCTTGTGTATTGGGGTTTTGATCAACTGTGTATATTGCAGAGCCTCTATGATGTCTAGGAAGGAGTTGGTTTCTTTGGAAGACTTAGATATTAGGTTTAGACCTTCTAGTGTTGTGAGGGGTTTATGTGGTGGTGTATGTGTGCAGACTGTTTCCAGAATGGCTGATAGCTCTTCTGCTGTGGTGTTTGGAGCTCTGTATGTTAGGCAGATTGTGAGGTGCTTGTTTGCAATTGTTAAAATGTTGCTCCCATTTGTATTATTAATGGCGATTGCATTTAATTTTAGGTGTGTTTTTTGCTAGTAGTGCTCCTCCATCTCTTCTGTTCTTGGGCAGTTGTGGGTGGTGTGAATTGGGGTGATAAGCTGGTTTAGTATGGCATTGTCAGTGTCTGTTAGCCAAGATTCTGTCACACGCACAATGCCTATTTGGTGATTGTTTATGTAGTCAGTTATAGTGTGTATCTTGTTCTGTAATGAGCGTGTATTTATTAGTGCACACCTTATAGGTTGGTTCTGGTATGTTATGCTGAATCTTGTTTTCTGGTGTATGAGTCTAAGATGTTTTTTGTTTGCTGTCTTGTAAAGTTTATGCCATGGTGGTTTGACTTTTAATTCCTTGGATTATTGGTATCATTGAGGTTGTTTTTTTGTAGAGATGTGGCTCCAGAATGTTTTAGCAGCAGATGTAGCAGCAGTGGTGTTATAAAGATGCTATTTATGAATAGCATGGTTTCAAGAGGTGTATTTTAATTCTGTCTCATACGATTGTGTGTCATCATTCAAAGAGAGAATTTGAGAAGAAGCTTGCTGTGGAAGCAAAAACGCATAATGAAGACTTTTTCAAGTGCATTCGTAGCAAAAAACCTGTGAAAGAGTCAGCTGGACCATTAGATGATAGAGGGGTAAAGAGGGCACTAAGGGGACAAGGCCATAGCGGAGAGACTGAATAAATTCTTTGCTTCGGTCGTTATAAAAGAAAATGTAGGGATGTTACCCATGACTGAAGTAGTATTTAAGGGTGATACTGCGGAAGAATTGAAAGAAATATCGATACACTGGGAATATGTAATCTCCAGGAACAAGCAGGAATGAGTCTTCACATATGGGTACGTCGGTACTGACGGAGTCCGCGCGGGAACGCTTCCCAGCGTCCAATCAGAAAGCTTTTGGAAGCATCCCAACACGCCTGCGTGCTGCCTTCCCGCCTTCCCAACTGCCTCTCCTCAGTTTTCGTTTTTCCGCGGTGCCGGCAGGATCTCCTCCTGTCACCGCAGAAAATTCTTCTTTTAGTTTTCAGTTTTCTTGTGGTCGCGGCTGCCTTCCCCGACGCCACCGGTACCGCCGGTGTTTCTTTCTTCTTTCCTTGTAAAATTTTTTCCTTAAGGAATATATTTTTCTTTCTTAGTGTCTCACGGTTCTCAGGCCTTCTAGGCCTCTCCATTTTTCCTCATGGAACTGCCAGCCACTTTCCCTAAGAAATGTACAAACTGTGGCGGTACAACTTTATTTTTAGACACTCACAATTGGTGTCTAACCTGCTTTGGTCCTGACCTTTTTCCGCCGGAGCCCTCGGGCACCAGTATTGTGAGAAGAAGTTCTCAACATCGAGTTCCCCTCGACACGTGGTCCCCTTCCAATGTCAGGGCACCGACCATATCTTCTTCCGCACAGGATCAGGTAACCCAAAAACAGTCTGTCAAGACTAGCCAGTCCTCGAGCGGCACTTCTCATGCACAGCATAGAGATGCCTATGGCCTTGTCCTCGAGAATCCACTGGTTTCAAAACCCCAGTGGGAGTCTTCGGCCTCCAAAGCCTATGTGGGGTTTCAGGTTGTTCCTGAGGTTCACCCCTCACAGAACATACCTGAGCCATGCCCGGTGGTGGCATTCGCTTTGAGCGGTACCGATACCCCGGCATCGGCACTGGTGTTGGATGAAACATTCCTCACCAAGGATAGTCATCTGGCGTCCTCGGTACCTGCGGGTCCGGTGGATATACTTCAGATTGACCTTCCAGTATCGGTATCGATACCGATACTAGTACCGACGTCGGTACCCTCCAGATGTGCATCGATAGACTCGCTTCCTGCGATACTGAGTCTGGAATCAATCTCCAGTCTGGAGGACTGGGTATCGACTCGCCTTGGTACCAACTCCTGTCGGTACCGAAGGCTCGGTTCCGATACTTCAGATCCGCAACTCTCGGTTCCTCCGACACCGTTAGAGTTGCCACCGGCTGGCCTTCGTCCACGGTATCAGATACGGTACCGAAGTCGGTACCGATATCCACTTTACCTTTGTTGTCGGTAACTTCCATGCTTGCCTCGTCAGGCTCGCTTCCCTCTATGCCGAGTCTGGAATCGATCCCTGGCATGGACGATCTGTTACCGACTGTCGCTGGTTCTGACCTGCAGTACCAGCGACCACCATCTAAGGATCCCATACTGCACCATTCAGGATCTTCTATTCCTATATACTGGAATAGATCCCTCAGTGCCAACACTAGTTCTTCATCAGATCTAGCCTATCCAACGGAAGTTCCCTCTGGGGATCCTTCTTTCCAGATTTTCCTCCTGGATATGGCAAAATCACTTGCCATTCCTATTCCTGGACAAGATTCTACACAAGGGAATACAGAATACCTCTCTGTTCCTAGCAAAGCAAAGGAGAATATAATGCTTCATTTGCATCATTCTTTGCAGGATCTCCTTCTGCAAATGTGGGAAGCTCCTTTAAGGGTACCTCCACCTTCCAGAGCAACTGATCTCCTACATCAGGTGCCCCCCTCTCCAGGGTTTCAAAAGACTCAACTTCCTCATCATTCCATTGTGGTAGAATCAGCAATGAGGCGAGTGAAGAGTAATGAAAAGCACTCTTCTTGTCCGCCAGGTCATGAGTCTAAGACACTAGATGCCTTTGGACGTCAAGCCTTCCAGACAGCCATGCTTTCAGCAAGAATTCGCTCATATATTTTTTATATGGGTCTATCTCTTGAGGAGGTCACAAGAAAATTACATCTTTTAACTCCTTTTCTTCAAGAGCCCAAACAAGCAGACTATTCCTTACTGGTTAGTCATGCTCATAATATCTCTAGGTTTCTTACTCGTGCTTCCCTAGACTCCTTTGAGTCTGTTAGCAGGACTTCTGCTATAGCTATAGGGGCACGACGTAGAGCCTGGCTTCAAGCTTCAAACTTAGACAAATGGGCACAAGAAAGACTGGGAAATACTCCTTGCACTGGAGAAAATCTCTTCAACAAGGAGTCTCTACTCCAGGTTACTCAGTTATCCACTGATTTTCCTGTTTCCAGAGGCTGCTCTATGCCGCCTTTTTTCCAGTAGGTAGGAAATGTCCTACCAAACTTTCTTCCCCTAGGGGGAGAAGGTTTTGTCCATCTGCCCATCATACAGATGTTCCCAAACAGGGGAAACATCGCCCTGGTCTGAAGAATCCACAAACTCAACCGGGTCAACAAACCCAGCAGTCGCAGGGTTTCAATTAGATCATTGTCCCTCTTGGTTGCTGTTTAGCGTGGCAGTCTGCTTCTTTTCACTTGCAGTATCTGCACTAAATTTATCCTAACCTACCTAGATATCTCTTTATAAGAGATTTTTTCTCTAAAAGTCTTTATGATGATCATGCTTATACTTAACAGATTTTTCTCTTCCTCTTGGTGGAAAGAGAGGTAACAACTATCAATAGACAGTTGTTTCCCTGTACTGGCATGTATCATCTCACCTGTCAGAGAATTCCTCCATAGTTGGTCTCTTGCAACTCTGTCTTACACTCCTCTTACTACAATATTTGGTTTGTAAGAGTGACTTTTTACACGGGTAAGTCCCTATGGTCCTCTACCTGTTCTACCAGGGGAATTCTCCCTTCTGGAGTTGTCTTCCCCCTTGTTACCTTAGGGCAGCTCCTCAGACAATGGAGTGGAGGAGTAGCCTAGTGGTTGGGGCAAGGTACTTCAGACCGGAAGGTCGGGGGTTCAAATCCCACTAGAGGACAGCAACCTTGGACCGGAAGGACTGGGGTTTCTAGTCCCACAGGTGCTCCTTGTGGTCTTGGGCAAGCCACTTAACCCTCCATAGCCCATGTTCCCTGTAAAATAGTTATCTCCAAGTTATAATGCCCTGTTCAATGTAATTTCAGTTTGTTCAATGTAAACCGCACTGATGTAGAATAGCGTGGTATATAAGAGAATGTAAATAAATAAATAAAATAAATAATGGGAGGTCCTACCATGTCTGTTTCTTTCCCCCCCCCCCCCCAAAAAAAAAAGAGCAGGGAAAACAACTTCTCCATGCTGCCCTGATATTTGCTGCAGATGCAGCAATTCCTAGTGGTTAAGCCACTGGTTTTGTTCACTACACAACCAGGGCTTCCCCTCCACTAGCAATCCTACTAGCCTCAGTGCTAAGTCCCAAACAGGTTATCAATCTCGTTTGGGAAACCCTATTACCACAGTTTGGTTGGTTAACTTCTATTCTTTGCCCCCTTGTCTTTGGCAGAATAGTTGCTTACCTGCTGGTTTCCACATTCCTCACCAAGGATCGTCCACAGACAGTTTTTTCTTCTAACCAACATGCAGCATGCTCTCTGCAACTCTACAGAGTAGCTTTGCACTATGGGCCTTTGCTAGAGAGCATTAGTATCTTGCCTAGCAGATAACCCCAGATGGTTAAAAGGGGTTCCCCCAGTCATGCTTCATGCCTGGCAGGTATTCTCTACCCTTTCCATCTTATCTTAAATCTCTTTTGAGGCATAAGCCTCAGGCCTTTCCTTACGTGAAAGCCTAAAGAAGGACCAATTCCCCGGCTTGGCCCATATCTCCTTGGGTCTTCCCGTCAGAGATAAATTCTTCACTGGCCTAATACCCATCTTGCCCTCATAGGCGGATCACTGGGCTATCTTCCTCCAGAGGCCTCCTCTGTCCAATCTCCATACTACAATTCTGGAGATATCTGGACTTCCTGTCTGCAGACTGACTTTATCCTCTGCCATTTTCACATAGGCCATCCTGGTTTTTTCAAGAGCTCAAATTCTGCAAGGAATTAAGCCTCCTTGTCAGAGACACCTTTCCTCTGACTATGCCAATCATACCCAGGAAAAGAGATTTTTTCTATTTATTTATTCAAGCAGGTATCAACCTTCTTGCTGTCAGATGAATCTTCCTCTCTCCCAATAAGGGGGGATGGGGTTCTCTGGACATCTCTCCATCCATATCCTGGAGACATGTCTCTATATGCCTGTATATTCATCTAGGTATTCATAGATATAAATAAGTATATATATATCTATATATATATCTATCTGTGTGTCTTCTGCCCATACATATCTCTTTATAGATATGATGAGATATATTTTTAGGTAGATCTGTATCCATCTGCTTATCTATCTGTTAAGTTCAGATATCCTGACATTCCTATATGATCCTGACAGATGGGCACTAACCCTATCAAGGCTGTACCAGCATACCTAGGGGTCTACACCTATAACCACTCCTGTGGTAATTAACATTTTTTTCCCTTACCATAACCTTTTCGGTTTAGGTACTCCTGAAGCTCTCCATGTACCTTTCTTTCCTAATTGACCCCATTTAGGAAAGACATTGCGGAGCTTCCGTTGCTCTAAAGCTTAGCGCTCCTGAGTCTGTCCTTACTTTCTTGTCAGATACAAGGGTCTCCATACCCTTTCTCCCCTACATGGACTGATTCCAACCCCAGTCCAGTTGGGTCAGACTCAATTTTTCTCTTGGTCCTAGATTTGTACTATTTTTGGACCAAAACAGCTTAAGCTTTCTTTAATAGCACCTTCTGCGTCTCCGCTGCAGCTACCTCTTATACTACCCCAGTTTTCCCCTGGGGCTATTTCTCACTCTGAAGGGTTCTGACCTCCACTTGTTTTTGTTCTACTTTAATACCTCTACTTCTCAGTGAGGTACCCCTTGAGCACATTCACTGGCTCTTCTATCAGATCCATATGTAGCTCAGTGCACTTGTGCAATGCCAACAAGGGAGGCCCAGATTACAGTATTTTACTACTAAATGTCCTCGATGCAGGGTCTTCCCCTTCTGAAGCCTTGTTCTAGCCAGCTGTTCCACAGCTCCTTTTCTGTATTCAACTCCTACCCTCCATCCCCAGGATGCCTAGGGTCCTGAGGAATAGCATGGCTCGTTCTAGACTTGCAACATGCTAGGACTCCCTCCAGGCATCTGAGCTTGGGAGTCCCCATATGTGAAGTCTCATTCCTGCTTGTTCCTGGAGATAGCACAGTTACTTACCTGTAACAGGTGATCTCTGGGAACAGCAGGAATAAGTCTTCACAACCCACCCACCTCCCCTAGGAGGAGTTTTTCTCTATCTCTCTCTTTCCCTTCCTTGCTCTCTCTCTCTCTTTGTCTCAGCTTTAAAACTTAACTGAGGAGAGGCAGTTGAAGGCGGGAAGGCAGCACGCAGGCGTGTTGGGATGCTTCCAAAAGCTTTCTGATTGGACGCTGGGAAGCGTTCCCGCGCGGACTCCGTCGGTACCGACGTACTGTCAGATGGATGCCTGGGTGAGAATGTTCACAGCCTTGGCAAAGACATATATCAATATGATTTGCAAGGGATTGTGGGATATGCAGTCCATTCACACCAGACACAGCCGCTCACAATAATTAGTTGTGCTTGAGTGTAAAGCCAATAAGATATTTATTTATGGGGTTATTTCTCCCAACACAGATATGCTTGGTAGCACATAAAAACAGGATACTTGCTTTCAGTGTTAAACTTAGAAAAACAAAATCAGGAAAACAACAGCTGAACTTGTCAGGCAATCAAAGCAAAAGAATAAAGACCTGGTTGGTAACAAACTGGTCTTTTCTGTAGGCTCTAGCTAATATTTTCTTAGCAGTGCTTTAATCAACAAACAAAACCCCCAAAGTAGGGAAAAACTGTTCTTTTCAGGTTAACTTCTTATATCTTCACACATAGACTCAGAAGTGATTTCCTCAGAGCTCACAAGCAATTAGGTAAGGCTCAATTGCTAGCAGTTACCCAGCTGAAACCCCTTAGCTGGCTTGCTTTCTACTGCGTGGCTAAAAATCCTACTCAGGAGCTTTTCTGAGTAGATTAAAGAACAAGTTTGTATTTCTTTGTGATGGTTGTTGTACTTTGTAACAGTAAATTACCAAAGGAGTTTAGACAGAGAGCAATCCATGTATTCACAGCCTGTATCTACCACGTCTCCCCCTTCTTCAACAATCATAGGTTCAAAATCATGGATTGGCACAGAGGAATTTCTCAATGGAGCACTTTCAAGAGAATACTTGTTTCCCTGCTGTCTTTCAAGGGTATAGCTAGGGCATAGATCAGTGTTCATACCTGAGCTTCCATTGCTGTTAGAGTTCCTCTCTAAATAACCTGGCCAGAATGTAGTCCAGTTCTTATGTCCAGCCTTCCAATCCAGATCTCTGGACACTGGATCTCTCTTCACATACCTTCTGGCACAGGTCTTAGGGTCCCTTCCATGTGCAGCCGTCTCCCTCACAGGTACCGTCTGGAGATTCCTGGCTCTGCAGCACCACTCCTCTGGCTTTCCCCAGTCCAATGGTGTATGCTGGCCTTTTGAATGTCTCCCAGTATACGTACTGCTCTGGACTCCTTTAGACCTCCCAAATGCTTTTCTCTTCTTTCTTCCAAAGGGTTTCTTGCCCTCTCTGTCCGTCCGTTCTGGCTTCTGCTTCTGATGATCCTTCAGATGATGATGATGTCCAAGCTGAGGATCTCCCAGATGAGGATGATTCTGAGGATAATTCTCTGTAGAATAAACTCTACCTTTATTCAGCTTAGATGAGTGCTCCACCCTAGCGCAGCGCAGCTGTGCTGAATCAGGCCCTGCCCTTTGAGATGAGTGCTTGGGGATTACCTCATAGCCCTCCGGATTGAACACACGTTTCCCCACTTCAGCTCCTCTAATGGCTGTTGGAAACCTGGTGCATTCTGGGACTGGTAGTCTTTTATAGAAAAATTCTGTTTTCTTATTTCTACCAGAACTGACAGGTTGCTTGTTCAGAGTCACTTCACCTTTTCTATAGCTCCTTCCTGAGCTATGATAAGCTTCCTTATCACATACCCCCCTGCTTAAGTTATTACGGACTGGTTTAACTGGTGAAACTTCTTCTCTACAGTCCGTAATACGGGAAAGGGCATCCGCATTCTTGTGTAACTTCCCAGCATGATGTTCCACTTGAAAATCAAATGCCTGTAAGGCCATGTACCAGCATGTCAACCTGGCATTGTGGTTCTTCATTTGCTGCAACCACTTAAGTGGGGCATGGTCTGACCAACTGGAACTTTCTCCCTGTAAGGTAAAACCTTAACGCCTCCACTGACCACTTGATAGCTTAACATTCTTTTTCTATTGTGGAATACCTTTGTTCAGCCGGTGACAACTTCCTGCTCAGGTACATCACAGGATGCTCCTCCCCTTCATGACACTGGGATAGAACCGCTCCTAGCCCTACATCCGATGCATCTGTTTGAACCAGAAAGGGTTTCCTGAAGTCCACCCCTTTCAGTACCGGTCCTGTACACAATATTCCTTTTAGGACTGAAAATGCTTTTTCAGCTTCAGGTGTCCACTTTAGCTGGTTTGGACAATTCTTCCGCAGCATATCCGTGAAAATTGCGCTTTTCTCTGCAAATTGCGATATAAATCTGCGGTAGTATCCAATAAGTCCCAAGAAACTTCTTAGTTGTTTCTTTGTTGTTGGAGGGGGATAATTCCTGATGCTATCTACCTTACTCATTAGAGGTTTAATTTTTCCTCTTCCCACTAGGTGGCCCAGGTATTTTACCTCCCTATTTGCAAAGGCACACTTCTTCGGGTTAAAAGTGATTCCCGCTTGCTTCATGGAGCACAAGAATGCCCTGATCCTCTTTAGATGCTCCGCCCAGGTGTTACTATGGATTATGACATCATCCATATATGCAAAAGCATAATTTTGGTGGGGTCGAAGTACCTGATCCACTAACCTTTGGCAGGTAGCCGCTGCTCCATGCAGTCCGAAAGGCATCCTCTTGAACTGGAAAAGGCCAACGGGGGTGCTGAACGCAGTCTTCGGCTTCGACTCCCTGGTGAGAGGGATTTGCCAATATCCTTTTGTCATATCAAGGGTGGTTAAGTATTGAGCCTGTCCCAGCTCGTCCAACAGCTCTTCAATTCTTGGCATTGGATATGCATCAAAAACTGATATTGCGTTTACCTGCCGGAAGTCAATACAAAATCTTAAAGATCCATCAGGCTTTGGCACCAGGACTATGGGGCTATTCCAGGGACTCTTTGACTCCTCTATTACTCCCATGTCCAACATCTCCTGGACTTGTGCCACAACTTCCTGTCTCTTGGCTTTAGACAAGCGGTATGGCCTTTGACGAATTAATTTCCCAGGTGGAGTTATTATTTCCTGGGCAACCAAATGTGTCTCCCCAGGTATGGGTGTCAACAGATCTGGGAATTCTTTAAGCAATTTCCTAATTTCTTCCTGTTGTACCACTGTCAGGTCCTTACCTATTTGGGGCTCTGATTTTTCTTTACAATCAGATACCTGGGGTCCCAAATCTTCCTCTTCATTCACCTCCCTCTCTCGGGCACAGGTGGCAGCTAGGCTTTTAACCCCTTTGACGTCAGTAGAACCAAAGCCTTTGGTTCCACGCTCAGAATTTTCCAGGGATGTGACCTCCTCCACAGGTGGAAAACCCAGTCTCTCACAGATCAATTGGGCAATTCTGTCTCCTGTCTTCACATGATAATCATTCTGTCCAAAATTAAATAACAGAACTTTAATATTGCCCCTGTAATCGGGATCAATTACTCCCGCTCCCACATCGATGAAATATTTAAGGGCTAATCCGGACCTTGGGGCTACTCTCCCATAGCATCCAATAGGTATTTCCACTTGGAGACCGGTGTCAACCAGGGCTCTCCCTTGGCTAGGTACACTCACATTTTCTATACTGCACAGGTCAAACCCAGCAGCTTGAGGGGTTGCCCGCTTAGGAGCTTGGGCCTTCTCTGTGACCCTATGGTACTTTAAGACAAATGTCTGCTTCGGGGTAGTTTGGTCTTCTGGACGCTTAACCATCTTTTTAGCTGGGGTCTGAGGACTTCCAAATAAAGGCCCGGGAGCTATTACCATTAATCCTTCTCCCTCCTTCTTTCCTAGTCCTTCCACTAGACCCTGCTTAAATCTTGGCCAGTCTCTTCCTAGAACCAAATCAAAGGGTAGCCTAGGCACCACTGCTAACAGGACTTCCTCTTGTTCCCCCAGGCACTTAACCTTTAGCCTATAGGTGGGATATGATGTTGCAGCACCATGAATGCATCTGATGTGAACTTGGCTTTCAGGGGTTCTAGGCACAAATCCTTCTTGGGCCTCTATCCTCTTCCAAAGCCTTTTTGACATCATACTCTGGTCTGCCCCAGAGTCTAACAAAGCATTTGTGGTAATTCCTTGCACATCAACCATCAAAAGAAATCCTTCCTTGGGCTGTTTTAAATCCACACCCATTAAGCTAGTGTGTGTCTGGCATCCCTTTTCTAAATGTCCCCACTTTCCACACTTGAAACATTTCTTTCTACTCCACTGTGTCATCTGCTTTGGCACAGTACATTTATTTTCAGAAACATTTTTAATTATTTTCTTTTCTGATACAGCACAGCTTGCCTCAGCACCCATCTTCAGAGGGCCACCCATTCTATGGCAAGCCTGCGTGGCTTCCAAGAATCTCTCTGCTAGCATGGTTGCCTCTCCAAGATTTTGGCAATTTTGCTGTATAAGGAAAGTGTGCAAATCTTTAGGCACAGCAGACATAAATTGTTCAAGCATAATAATGTCTAATAACATTTCCACCGTCTTTTGCTCAGGCTCCAACCATTTCTCCAGGACCAAGCAGGAAGTCAGTCCTCACATATGGGTGACGTCGGCGCCGACGGAGCCCTCGCGGAGCAATTTTCCCCAGCTTTCAGAGAAAGCCTTTGGGAATTGCAGCGCGCATGCGCGGTCCTCTTCCCGCCCAAGGGTGCCATCTTGCTCAGTCTTCTTTTTTCCGCGGAGCCCTACAGACGTTGCCTGTGATTCCCCGCAGAAAAGTTGATTTTCTCTATTTTTCTCTATTTTTTCCCCCGATGGCGGCCAGTGGTTTCAAAAAGTGTGACCTCTGTAAGAAACTTATGTCTCTTACAGACACTCACGACTTCTGCCTCCGCTGCCTCGGCCCAGATCATGACCCCATGATCTGCACGCCATGCGGCAAAATGTCCTCAAAAGCATTGAGGAGTCGGCAGCACCAGCGGGAGCGTATCTTCTCTGACTCCGGCCGGGCTCGGACCTCGTCAGAGGCTTCGACGTCTCGGGACTCTGGTCCTGAGCATCGTCTGAGTTCCTCTGAGAGGGGGTCTCCTACCCGGGAACATCATCGGAAGAAGAAACCCGCGAGGGCGGGATCGGTGGACGCTCCTGGTTCCTCGAGGGCCAGGTCGCATAGCCCCGATTCCCGTCCCGGGTCCTTGGAGTCGGAAAGGCCGTCAAAACATCCTCGACTCGAGGTGGACTTGCCAGCTCACGTAAGTACGGTTGTCCTCGTGGACTCACCTCCGAAGGACCCGACGTCAGGCCCGACACCGTCGGGGCCCGAGTCGGGGGCTGCTGGGTCTCCTGAGCTCGGACTCAGGTTGACGGCCTTGGAGTGCAGTTTGTTGTAAACAACATAAATATGGTCCTTTCTTTATGGAGTAAAGTTACTGTTAAGCTGTATGAATCTAATTCACTCCAAACCTGTTCGGGAACTATCACTTTTCCCTAATTATTCACATTATTCATATTAATCTGTTTGAATGAAAGCAACGGGTCTCAGACTTCCAAGAGCTATTAGTCCTAATTCAATCAGGACATTGCTCTAATTTGCATCAATGACCCTTGTGTTGCTTGACTCTTCTGTTGATATTCACATAGTATCGTCTTGCTATTCGATATTGATCTTAAAAAAGAAACCAAAAGTAGGTGCTTATCTTTAAAATCGCCCGACACCGATCTCAGCGCTGCCGTGTTTCACTAGCGAGCTGTTTCATCAGGGGCGAACACCACTCTCTTCCTTCAAACAAACATTTTGAATGGCAAGTTCAGTACGCAATGGTTTTTCATATCCGTTTCATTCTGTATAGGGAATTCCAAATTAGTTCCTCCTTCAAATCAAAAGTACAATCAACTACACTCTGACATATCAACAGTTTGTCAGTTTGTCTGCCTTCTTGGACCAGCAGCGGGCATTGATCGCTGGCCTCGCTGGCGCTTCTGCCCTGACCGCCGGGACGTCGACCTCCAAGTCGACCCCGGAGACCGAGCCGATCCTCGAGTCCATGAGGGCTCGAGTCGATCCTCGGTCGAGGTCTCCTTCGGCCTCCCGTTCTGTACCGAGGTCGTCGACGCCGACTCCCTCGGCGTCGGGGCGGATGGCATCAGTGCCCGCCCGACCGGAGCCGGTCGACTCCTCCTCCGAGGAGTCGGCCTGGGAATCTGAGGACGAAGAGTCACCTGGTTCCTTTCGGACTCGGTGTGTCCCTTCGGACTCCCCCGAGTCCGAACCTCGGAGACGGTCCCCCCCGGAGGATACCCGGTTCTTGGACTTCGTGAGGGATATGGCCAAAGCCTTGGCCTTCCCTGCGGACCCCGAGGAGGAGCCTCGAGTCGAGGAACTCGATGCCCTCCAATATGACTCTCCCCCGAAGGAGGCCTTTATTGTACCGGTTCCTCCGATGCTGGAACGGCTTCTCTTCCACATGTGGGAGAGCCCGGCGTCGTCGCCGGTGTTAAGCAAGCGGGTCGATTCCATTTATCGAGTCCGCAAGAGCCCCGGGTTCCAAAAGGCACAACTACCGCACCATTCCATGGTGGTGGAATCGGCCATGCATAGACTTAAGAGTCAAAAAATGCACTCCTCGGTGCCCCCCGGTAGGGAGGCCCGAAGCCTGGATGCCCTCGGTAGGAAGTGCTTCCAGGGCTCTATGCTTGCTTGTCGAGTCCAGATATACCAGCTCTACATGGGCATGTATCTCCGAGACCTGGCTAAAGAAATAGCCGGGTTCTCTGCTGGTCTCTCCGATGAACCTTTGCAGAGGTTCCAATCCTTGTCTACTGGCATTCGGGAGTGCTCAAAGTTTATCTCTCGAGCAGCCTATGATGGTTTTGAGGCTTAGGCTCGAGTAGCTGCGGCCGGCATCGGTGGACGCCGCCAGGCTTGGCTTCAGACGTCCGACCTCGAGCCCTGGGTACAGGACAAGTTGGTCGATGTCCCTTGCCGAGGTGATAACCTCTTTGGCAAGCCCATGGATGAGAAGGCTGCACAAATCGAGACGGAGACTCTCACCAGGACTCGTCTCTCGAGGAAGACCTCTGTCCCTTCTCAAAAGAAGAAGGCCTCGGGGAAAAAGCCCTTTTACCCGAGGAAAGGTGCTGCCTATAAATACTACCCTCAGTATCAGGCCTCAGCAGCTCCCCCACAGGGAAAGCAGGCCAAGGGACGGGGTAATGGGTCCCGTAGACAGCAAGCCCCCAAGCCTGCACCACCGGCCCCTGCTCAGCAGGGTGGGGTTTTTTGACTTTCTCAGCATAGCCTCTCCCCCTCAGCTGGTTTCTCTCAGCACAGGAGGCCGGCTGGTCCACTTTGCCCACAGGTGGTCCAACATCACCACAGATACCTGGGTGCTTCAGATAGTTCAAAAGGGCTATCTTCTTCATTTTCACCAGGTACCTCCCTCCTACTTTCCAGGGGAGCCTTCCAGACTCCCTCTGCACAGGGACTTACTTCTTCAGGAGTTAGCAAGTCTTGTTCAGGAACAAACCGTGGAACCGGTGCCCCACCACCTGAAGGGTCAAGGGTTTTACTCCAGGTACTTCCTGGTTCCAAAAAGAACAGGAGGCCTCAGACCCATCCTGGACTTGCGAAACCTCAACAAGTTCCTTGCAAAGGAAAAGTTCAAAATGCTTACCCTTGGAATCCTGCTGCCCTACCTCCAGCAGGGAGACTGGCTATGCTCCTTAGATCTAAAGGATGCGTATACTCATATCCTTATTCATCCAGACCACAGACAATACCTAAGGTTTGTGGTGGACGGACGCCATTACCAGTACAGAGTACTGCCTTTCGGCCTATCCTCCGCCCCCAGAGTGTTCACCAAATGCCTAGCAGTGGTGGCGGCCTATCTGAGGCTTCAGGGTCTCTTTGTGTTCCCATACCTGGACGACTGGCTCATCAGGGCCCAGTCTGCCCAAGAAGCCACTCAGGCTACTCATCGCACGGTAGCTCTGCTCCAGCACTTGGGATTTGTCATAAACTTCGCAAAGTCCACTTTGCTCCCCTCTCAAGATCTAGAATTCATCGGCGCCAGGTTGGACACCCTTCAAGCGCGGGCCTTCCTGCCCCTGGACAGGGCCCAAAGGCTCATGGATCTCGCCAGCCGCTTTCACAGCAATTCCCTGGTCTCGGCCAGGCAATTTCTGAGACTGCTCGGCCATATGGCTTCCACGGTCCATGTAACCCCCTATGCCCGCCTGCACATGCGTCCTGCTCAATGGTGCCTTCGCAAACAATGGCATCAGGCCACTGGGAGCCTAACGGACTCCATACAGATCTCCGACCAGCTGGTCTCCTCTCTCCGATGGTGGCTTCACCTGCCAAACCTAGTGCTCGGGGTGACTTTTCAGCCCCATACACATTCTCAGGTCCTGACGACCGATGCTTCTCTCCAGGGTTGGGGAGCACATTGCCAAGGGACTTGTACTCAGGGTCTCTGGACTCCTTGGGAGTCCGCTCAGCAGATCAACTTCCTGGAGCTCAGAGCCATCCGCCTAGCGCTCAAAGCCTTCTCTCACCTGATTTCTCACCAGTCAGTACTCATCCAGACAGACAATCAGGTTGCCATGTTCTACGTGAACAAGCAAGGCGGAACCGGCTCCTTCCTTCTCTGTCAGGAAGCACAGAAGATCTGCTCTTGGGCCGTCCATCGCAACATCGTCCTCAAAGCTGTCTATCTCCCAGGTCAAGAAAACTACCTGGCAGACAAACTGAGCAGGGTCCTCCAACCGCACGAGTGGAGGTTGGATCCGCTTGTGGTTCAGCGGATCTTTCTCCGGTGGGGCCTCCCCACCATGGATCTGTTCGCCAGTCCTCTGAACCGACAGCTTCCCAGATTCTGCTCTCGACAGCCGCATCCCCTCCGGGTGGCGGCGGATGCTTTTCTGATTCCATGGTCCACAGGCCTCATGTATGCCTTTCCACCCATGCCCCTGGTGTCTCGGACGCTCTTCAAGGTTCTCAGAGACAAGTCGTCGGTGATCCTAGTGGCTCCCCGGTGGTCGAGACAACCTTGGTTCCCGCTTCTGCTGCAGCTGGCGGTGGACAC
Organism: Ichthyophis bannanicus; assembly: GCA_033557465.1. Classification (NCBI taxonomy): domain Eukaryota; kingdom Metazoa; phylum Chordata; class Amphibia; order Gymnophiona; family Ichthyophiidae; genus Ichthyophis; species Ichthyophis bannanicus. Next base: position 353,447,830 of record CM066038.1, read on the forward strand.
ACCTCTTCCTCTGGGGTTTCAGCCCGACCTCCTCTCGCAGGATCAGGGGACGCTCCTGCACCCCAACCTTCGGTCCCTTCATCTGATGGCCTGGCTGCTGAAAGGGTAGTCCTTGCTCCTCTCCAGCTACCTCCAGATGTGGAAGAGGTCGTCTTGGCCTCCAGGAGGCCTTCCACCCGGAAGTCCTACGCTCTTAAGTGGCGTCGGTTCTCCGTCTGGTGTACTCAGCAGTCTCAAGACCCCTTCTCCTGTTCAGCATCAGTGGTATTGCAGTACTTGCTTTCCCTTTCCAATCTTGGACTTAAGTCCAACTCGGTCAAGGTCCACCTCAGTGCTATTTCTGCGCACCACCTACCGGTGGAGGGTAGGTCTCTTTCCAGCCACCCTCTGGTGGCTCGTTTTCTCAGGGGCCTCCTCCTCCTTAAACCACCTTTGCGCCCACCAGCTCCGAACTGGGATCTCAATGTGGTTTTACAGCGGCTTACCTGTCCGCCTTTTGAGCCTATGGCTACCTGTCCTCTTCGTTTTCTTTCCTGGAAAACCTTGTTCTTGGTGGCCCTCACTTCTGCTAGACGCGTTAGTGAGCTGCAAGCCCTGGTTTCTGATCCTCCTTACACTAGGTTCTACAAGAACCGGGTAGTCCTACGGACTCACCCTAAGTTTCTTCCTAAAGTGGTTTCCCCTTTTCACATCAACCAGGAGGTGGTACTTCCGACCTACTTTCCCAGGCCACACTCCAGCCGAGCTGAGATGGTCCTGCATACCCTGGACTGCAGAAGAGCGCTAAACTTCTACCTTGACCGTACGCGGGAGCACCGGAGGGCGGTTCAGCTCTTCGTGTCTTATGACCCCAACAAGTTGGGGCTCCCTGTCTCCAAGCGTACTCTGTCCATCTGGATTGCGGACTGCATCGCTTGGGCTTACGAGGCTGCGGGCCTCGTGCTGGAAGGTAGAGTCACCGCTCATCGTGTTCGGGCGAAGGCTACGTCAGTGGCTTACCTCCGCTCTGTTCCGTTGGCAGACATCTGCCGGGCCGCTACTTGGTCTTCAAGCCAGACTTTTGCAGCCCATTACTGCCTGGAGAGGGAGTCCCGCAGGGACAGTGCTTTCGGTCAGGCAGTCCTCCGTAACCTCTTCGAGGTTTAGGCAACTCCTACCCTCCATCCCGGATGTTGGGCTACCGGTTGGAGACGTATTCAGAGAAGATTCCTTCCTTCTGTGCTGCAGAGCTAGAGGGAGCTCATTTTTGTGCTTAGGGTCTCCGGTAGCCTTAAGCTTGGGAGTCCCATATGTGAGGACTGACTTCCTGCTTGGTCCTGGAGAAAGCGTAGTTACTCACCTGTAACAGGTGTTCTCCAGGAGCAGCATGAATCAGTCCTCACAACCCTCCCTCCTCCCCTTGGAGTTGCAGTTCTATGATTTCGTTTTTGCTAATTTTTGCTGTCTTTTTGCTATGTCATCTGACTGAGCAAGATGGCACCCTTGGGCGGGAAGAGGACCGCGCATGCGTGCTGCAATTCCCAAAGGCTTTCTCTGAAAGCTGGGGAAAATTGCTCCACGAGGGCTCCGTCGGCGCCGACGTCACCCATATGTGAGGACTGATTCCTGCTGCTCCTGGAGAACACCTGTTACAGGTGAGTAACTACGCTTTTACAGCTAATCCTCTGATTCTCTTAATGTAGTAGCTCTAAACATTCGCCTATACTCTGAAATAGACAACCCTAGGCGATCTCTAATAGCAGCCTTTACATCCTTATAATTCAAAGCCTGGGCTGCTGGCATTGCTCTATAAGCTGCAAGCGCCTCTCCAGTTAATGAGGCTGCCAGACTTACTGCCCACTGGGTCTCTGGCCATGCTAATGCTTGTGCCACTCTTTCAAAAGACTCTAGAAAATCATCAACATTATCTTGAGTTAGCTTCCCAAAGCTAAATGCCCCAATTCCCTGATTGAGTCCCACACTGTCCACATGTGGTGTACCAGTATTTACTGCTGGTCTTGCATCTGGTCCACTTTGGTTCTGCAGTTTAACTAGGGCTTGAACCAGATCAAGCACTGGCCTCTGCTGGTCCATTAAGGCTTTCATAGCAGTGTCCTGAGCCTGCTGTTCTAGTTCCTGTTGCCTGCTAAACTGGGCCGCCATCCAGCTAGCCATCTCCCTCGGATCCATCTTGATCCCTGCAAGAAACACAAAAAAAAACAAAACACAGTGCACCACCTTCCAAACAGGTGTTTTTTCTACTTTTTTTTTTTTCAATTACCCCTGTGCCTTACTCCCATCCACCACTAGACATGCCCAGGTACTTGTTACCTTATGTCAGTGATGAATCCAGCTCTGCACAGGGTCTTTTCCACCTGGAACAGCCACCTCTTCTCCAAAGTGCAGTTGAGGGAAAATCTTTTTTTTTTTTCAGCTTTAAACTTGAACTGTCTTTTTTCTTCAGACTTGAGTTGTAATCCTTAGCAAGTAAATCCCTTTTGCGCAAAAGCAATCCGAAAAACTACGCCATTTGTCAGACGGATGCCTGGGTGAGAATGTTCACAGCCTTGGCAAAGACATATATCAATATGATTTGCAAGGGATTGTGGGATATGCAGTCCATTCACACCAGACACAGCCGCTCACAATAATTAGTTGTGCTTGAGTGTAAAGCCAATAAGATATTTATTTATGGGGTTATTTCTCCCAACACAGATATGCTTGGTAGCACATAAAAACAGGATACTTGCTTTCAGTGTTAAACTTAGAAAAACAAAATCAGGAAAACAGCTGAACTTGTCAGGCAATCAAAGCAAAAGAATAAAGACCTGGTTGGTAACAAACTGGTCTTTTCTGTAGGCTCTAGCTAATATTTAATCAACTTTAATCAACAAACAAAACCCCCAAAGTAGGGAAAAACTGTTCTTTTCAGGTTAACTTCTTATATCTTCACACATAGATTCAGAAGTGATTTCCTCAGAGCTCACAAGCAATTAGGTAAGGCTCAATTGCTAGCAGTTACCCAGCTGAAACCCCTTAGCTGGCTTGCTTTCTACTGCGTGGCTCAAATCCTACTCAGGAGCTTTTCTGAGTAGATTAAAGAACAAGTTTGTATTTCTTTGTGATGGTTGTTGTACTTTGTAACAGTAAATTACCAAAGGAGTTTAGACAGAGAGCAATCCATGTATTCACAGCCTGTATCTGCCACCTCTCCCCCTTCTTCATCAATCATGGGTTCAAAATCATGGATTGGCACAGAGGAATTTCTCAATGGAGCACTTTCAGGAGAATACTTGTTTCCCTGCTGTTTTTCAAGGGTATAGCTAGGGCATAGATCAGTGTTCATACCTGAGCTTCCATTGCTGTTAGAGTTCCTCTCTAAATAGCCTGGCCAGTATGTAGTCCAGTTCTTATGTCCAGCCTTCCAATCCAGATTCCTGGACACTGGATCTCTCTTCACATACCTTCTGGCACGGGTCTTAGGGTCCCTTCCATGTGCAGCCGTCTCCCTCACAGGTACCGTCTGGAGATTCCTGGCTCTGCAGCACCACTCCTCTGGCTTTCCCCAGTCCAATGGTGTATGCTGGCCTTTTGAAAGTCTCCCAGTATACGTACTGCTCTGGACTTCTTTAGACCTCCCAAATGCTTTTCTCTTCTTTCTTCCAAAGTGTTTCTTGCCCTCTCTGTCCGTCCATTCTGGCTTCTGCTTCTGATGATCCTTCAGATGATGAAGATGTCCAAGCTGAGGATCTCCCAGATGAGGATGATTCTGAGGATAATTCTCTGTAGAATAAACTCTACCTTTATTCAGCTTAGATGAGTGCTCCATCCTAGCACAGCGCAGCTGTGCTGAATCAGGCCCTGCCCTTTGAGATGAGTGCTTGGGGATTACCTCATAGCCTTCCTGATTGAACACACGTTTCCCCACTTCAGCTCCTCTAATGGCTGTTGGAAACCTGGTGCATTCTGGGACTGGTAGTCTTTTATAGAAAAATTCTGTTTTCTTATTTCTACCAGAACTGACAGGTTGCTTGTTCAGAGTCACTTCACCTTTTCTATAGCTCCTTCCTGAGCTATGATAAGTTTCCTTATCACAGTACCCATATGTGAAGACTTATTCCTGCTGTTCCCAGAGATCACCTGTTACAGGTAAGTAACTGTGCTTTACAGCTATTTGATAAACTGAAGAGTTGCAAAGCACCTGGATCGGATGGTATACATCCAAGGGTGTTGAAAGAACTGAAATATGAGATTGCAGATCTGTTATTAGCCATCTGTGAACTATCATTAAAATCCTCTGTAATACCAGAAGATTGGAGGATGGCCATTGTAACGCCAATTTTTAAAAAGGGTTTCAGGGGTGATCCAGGTAACTACAGACCGGTGAGCCTGACGTCAGTACCGGGAAAAATGGTAGAAACCATCATAAAGAACAAAATTACTGAAGATGTAGATAGTCGTGTCTTAATGGGAGACAGCCAACATGGCTTTTAGACAAGGAAGATCTTGCCTTACTAATCTGTTATGTTTTTTGAAAGTGTGAATAAACAGGTAGACAAAGGTGAGTCGGTTGATAAAGTGTATTTGGACTTTCAGAAAGCCTTTGACAAGGTCCCTCATCAGAGTCTTTTGGCAAAACTAAAAAGTCGTGGGATAGGAGGCAGTGTACTATTGTAGGTCAGGAGCTGGTTAAAAGATAGAAAGCAGAGAGTAGGGCTAAATGGTCAATTTTCTCAATTGAGAAAGGTGAATAGTAGAGTACCCTAGTAATCTGTGCTGGTTCTGCTGCTTTTTAAATATTCATAAATGACATGGAAATGGGAATAATGTGTGAGGTTATTAAATCTGGAGATGACACAAAACTATTTAAAGTTGTTTAAATCCATGAGGATTGTGGAAAAAATTGCAAGAGGATCTTGATAAATTAGAAGACTGGGCATCCAAATAGCAGATGAAATTTAATGTGGACAAGTGCAAAGTTATGCACCTAGGAAAGAACGACCCAAGCTATGGTTACACTATGCAAGGTTCCACATTAGGAACCACCACCCAGGAAAAAGATTTAGGCGTCATCGTGGATAACATGTTAAAACCCTCTGCCCAGTGTGCAGCGGCGGCCAAGAGAGCAAATAGAATGCTAGGTATCATAAGGAAAGGAATGGAAAATAAAACAAAGGATATTATAATGCCTCTGTATCGTTCCATGGTGCGACCGCACCTTGAATATTGTGTGCAATTCTGGTCACCGTATCTTAAAAAAGATATAGCGTTATTAGAAAAGGTACAGAAAAGAGCCACCAAAATGGTAAAGGGGATGGCAGGATACCACTATGAAGAGAGGCTAAAAAGGGTAGGGCTCTTCAACCTGGAAAAGAGACAGCTGAGGGTTAGATATGATAGAGGTGTATAAATAAACGTAGATCGATAGTTTATCAGTATATAGAAAGACTAGAGGACATGCAATGAAACTACAGGGTAATGTATTTAAGATTAACAAGAGAAACTATTTTTTCACTCAACTTGTAATCAAACTCTGGAATTTGTTACTGGAGGATGTAGTAAAAACTGTTACTGTAGCTGGGCTTAAAGGTTTGGATAAGATCCTGGAGGAAATGTTCATAAATCATTATTAAAAGGGACCCAGAATATCACTGCTTGACTCAATACAAGTATTGTGGAACCTGTGTCTTTTGGGGAAACTGCTAAGTACTTATGACCTAGATTGACCACTGTTGGAAACAGGATACTGGGCTTGATGAACCTTGGTCTGACCCAGTTTGACATATTTTATGTTCTTATGAGATTGTGAGTCTATAGATTCTTTTCTACTGTTTGTGTTGCGTTCTTGTCTGAGGCTGCTCGATTTGTCGTTGTTTGTGAATCCTAGGGTTTTTCCATGTGTGTTGCTTACCTTGCACTTCGTGTTCAGTGGTCGTTTTCCTGCGGATCACTCCAAGGGCCAATATTGTGTGCAATCCTGGTTGCTATATCTTAAAAAGGATATAGCAGAATTAGAAAAGGTACCACGAAGAGTCACCAAAATCGTAAAGGGGATGGAAGGATATCCCCTATGAGGAAAGGCTTAAAAGGTTAGGGCTCTTCAACTTACAAAAAAAGATGGATGAGGGGAGATATCATGTCTATAAATTAATGAATGGACTGGAACGGGTGAACTAGATCGGTTGTTTACTCCATCAGAAAGTTGAAAGACGAGGGGGCAAGCATGAAGCTACAATGTAACCCATTTAAGGCTTAAGAAGTGAAAATATGTTTTTGCTGTATGCATAATCAAACTCTAGAATTCGTTAGCGGAGCATATAGTAAAAGCTATTAGTGTGTTTGGCTTTAAAAAAGGATTGGACAAGTTCCTGGAGGAAAGGTCCATAAACCATTATTAAAGAGTACCCAGGAAAATCCACTGCTTACTCTGGGACAAGCATTGTGGAACCTGTGTACATTTTTGGGAACCTGCCAGGTACTTGTGACCTGAATGGGCCACTGGGCTTGATGGACATTAGTCTTAACGAGTATGGCATTTCTTAATGTTCTTAAACCATTTTATATAATGAGAAGGAATATAATTGAGGAACATTTTGTTACAAGTTATGATTTTGTAAATAAAATGAAATTGCATACCTTTAATGGATGTTCTCTGTGGACAGCAGGATCCTAGAAACACACTGATGGGATGTTGCAGGAGACACTGCCGAGCAAACCTTGCTTCCAGAGCTCAGAAAACTTTGGTAAATGAGTTCCCATGCTGGTGACAATTAGCAGTCCCATCAGTCTGTTCTATAGAGAACTTTAACCATGGATGTGAGGGTGGGAATGTCTGGCTGTTAGCAGTCCTGCTGTCCACGGAGAACACCTGCTATAGGCATGCAACTTGCTATTCTTTAGTTTATAAAATAGCTGTATTATATAGTAACATAGTAAATGACGGCAGATAAAGACCAGTATGGTCCATCTATTCTGCCCAGTAAGATGGCAAGAGTAGGTACACCTGCCGCTCCATGCAGGCCACCCCTCCCCATGTCTTTGTTTAGGGGTGAACCCACCGCTCCGTGTAGGACACCCCTGTTTGTTGAGAAATTAGATAGTTACGTTTATTTTGATTTTATCCTGTTTCTATATAGGGATCCATTGTGTCTGTCCCATGCCATTTTGAATTCTGTCACTGTATTTGCTCCCACCACTTCCATCGGGAGGGCATTCCAAGCATCCACCATCCTTTCAGTGTAAAAGTATTTTCTGACATAGCCTTTCAATTTACCTCCTTGCAACTTCTTGTTATGCCCTCTAGTTTTTACAACTTCCCTGTCTTTGGAAGGGGCTTGTTTGTTCATTATTTCTCTTTAAGTATTTAAAGGTCTGAATCATATCTCCCCTATCCCTCCTCCTCCAGAGTGTACATATTTAGATCTTCAAGTCTCTTCTCATAAGGCTTCTGACGCAGGCTCTAAATCATTTTGGTCGCCTTCCTCTGAACAGTTTCCAGTCTTTTTATATCCTTTGCAAGATATGGTCTCCAAAACTGAACACAGTATTCCAAGTGAGGCTTCACCAGTGACATACAGTGGCATTAGTACCTCTTCCTTTCTGCTGGTAATTCCTCTTTGTATGCAACCCAACATCCTCCTGGCTTTTGCCACTGCCTTGTCGCACTGTTTGCCACCTTGAGATTCTCAGAAATAATCACACCAAGGTCCTTCTCCTGGTCCGTGCACACCAACCTCTTGCCCCCTATCGCGTACATTTCCCTTGGATTTCTGCTTCCCAAGTGCATGACACTGCACTTCTTCGCATTAAATCTTAACTGCCAAGCATTAGACCATTCTTCCAGCTTTTGTAAATCTTTCCTCATGTTATCCACTCCCTCAGGGGGAGTCCACTCTGTTGCAAATTTTCGTGTCATCTGCAAAAAGACAGACTTTTCCATTCAATCCTTCAACAATATCACTCACAAATACATTGAACAGTGCCGGGCCTAGGACCGAACCCTGAGGCACCCCGCTAAGCACCCTCCTTTCATCCGAATGAGCTCCATTTACCATCATCTTCTGTCATCTGTCAGTCAACCAATTTCTGATCCAGTTCACCACCTTGGGACCCATCCCCAAACTACTGAGTTTATTGATAAGCCTCCTATGAGGAACAGTATCAAAGGCGTTGCTGAAACCAGATAGATGACATCCATCGCATGCCCCTGATCTAGTTCTCTGGCCACCCAGTCAAAGAACTCAATCAGATTTGTTTGGCAAGATCATCCTTTGGTAAAACCAGGTTGCCTTGGATCATGCAACCTGTTGGTTTCGAGAAAGTCCACTATTCACTCTTTCAGGAGTGCCTCTGTCACTTTTCCCACCAATGAGGTAAGGCTCATGGGCCTATAGTTTGTCCCTTCTTCCCTGTCACCACTTTTGTGAAGAGGTACCACATCAGCCCTTTTCCAGTCCTGAGGAACTTCTGTTTCCAAGGATCTGTTGAAAACATCCTTTAACGGCCCTGCAAGAACCTCTCTGAGCTCTTTCAGTATCCTAGGATGTATCCCATCCGGTCCCATGGCCTTGTCCACTTTCAGTTTTGCAAGTTGTTCTAACATATCTTCTGTGAATGGGGTGGTATCTACTTCATTCCCATTTTTATATTTGGGAGTCACAGGTGGTCCTTCTCCAGGATTTCTTTTAGTAAAAACAGAGCAGAAGTATTTGTCTAGCAATTTCGCTTTTTCAATGTCACTTTCCACGAGTCCGTTCCCAGCACTTCTGAATCCTGCAATTCCATTTCTGATTTTCCTCCTCTCCCGAATATACCTGAAGAAAGTTTTGTCGTCACACTTCACATCTTTAGCCATCTTTTCCTTTGCCTTTGATTGTGCTTTCCTTATTTCTCTTTTTGTCTTTTAGTTTGATCCTGTGTTCCTTTCTGTGTTCTTAAGTTTGCAAGCTTTTGAATTTTGTGAAAGCTATGTTTTTTGCCTTTATTTGAGCAGCCACTTCTTTGGAGAACCAAATAGATTTCCTGCTCCTCTTGTTTTTATTTACTTTCCTTACATATTTATCTGTTCCCCCTTTTATTGCCAGCTTTAGTTTAGCCCATTGCAGTTCCACTTCCCTTATCCCCTCCCACCCTGCCAATTCCTCTTTCAGGTACTTGGCCATTTTACTGAAGGTAGTGTTTTTTGAAGTTTAGGACTTTGAGCTTGCTATGATTGGACTGCACCTTGGCTTTTATCTCAAACCACACCATGTGATGATCGCTGTTGTTCACAGGGGCACCCACTCAGACATTTGACATGCTCTCACCGTTGGTGAGCATTAAATCCAGCATTGAGCTTTCCCTGGTTGGTTCCATCACCATTTGTCTAAGTAACACATCTTGGAAAGCATCCACAGTTTTTTGCTTCTTTCCAGTTTCGCAGAAGGAGTAATCCAATCCACATCGGGTAGATTAAAGTCACCCAATATGATCACTTCCCCCTTTGTTGCCATCTTGGCAATATCTATAATCATTTCGTTATCTATTTCTTCGATTTGAGTCTGAGGTCTGTAGACTACATCAGTATGGATGACAGTGCCATCTCCTCTTTCCAACTCAATCCAGAGCGCTTCTCTTTTTCCCCATCCCCCTGCATTTCAGTAGCTTTAATATTGCTTTTGACATACAAGGCTACTCCTCCTTTTCCACTTTCTCTGTCTCTTCTGAATAGATTATAGCCAGTTATGGCTATATCCCATTCATGAGATTCATTAAACCATGTTCCTTATCGTCCCTCCAGTCCTGTCCCTCACCTCTGGGTAGTGCACCTCCTCTCGCAGCTTGGAGGCTAGTCATGTCAGAATTCTGAAGCCACTTCCATATATACTGCTGGCACCTCCCACCAGCTCCCCAGTATGCTCATTCTCCAAGCAGCTGGAGGTGGTAGTGAGCCTAGGTGCTGGGCTCACTAGAGGAACAGATAAGGAGCATTAGTTTTAGTATAGCTAGGGGTTTTTTGGTGTTTCTTTCCTTCTTATACCGTATTTTATTTGGACTGATATTTCTTTAAAGTGTTGAAAAAAAGAAAAGACAGCTGAGAGCAATCGGGAGGGACACAAAGGATCGCTGCTCCTTCTCCCGGTTAATCGCTGTTGTGTCCTGCTTCACTCTCCTTCTCGTTTGTACGGAGAGGAGTTGAACGTCTCATCTTCTGCTGTGCTACCCGGACGGCTCCCAATCTCGTTACAGAGTGAGGAGCCGTCAGCGGGTTTGTCGGCTCTCTCTCTCTCTCTTCTGCTGTCGCTTCTTGTTCTCTACACAGCGTTTGATTGCAGCAGTCGGGGCCGGTTTCGGCGCTAGCGTGAATAAGCTGTATGGTATTCATTTTTTCAAAGGTGAGTCTGCCATTTGTTGTAAATTTGATCAGTCGGCAGATCGTGGCCTGCTGCCTTGTGAGGAGCGTGGTTTGCTCTTTTTCAGTGTTGTGGGCTTAACGGGCCGTTTTTCCCGCGTTTTTTTCCCTTCACTGTTTTTTTTTTCTGTTCAATGTGGGGTCCGATTATGGCATGTTATTGAAGGGGCACTAGCTAGCCTTATAAAGATGCTGATGCTTTAATGGGCTAATAACAGTTAAAAAAAATAATACTTATTTTCTGTTTGTTTTTTTCTGTCACTACTAGTACCGCTAAGGAGTTTGGTTACCTTTTGCTGAGAATTTGCTGGTCCCGTCCTCTGGAACGCCCTTCCCCCCTCCCTCCGTCTAGAACCTCAATACATTACATTCAAACAGAATTTAAAAACACACCTGTTCTCTCTAGCTTTTAATGTTCCCTCCCTTTTTGTGTGATCTACGCTTTCCCCCACCTCCTGTTTCTCCCTAGGCCTATTCTTTCCTACGTTCTGTCTTGTTTTTCTTAAATTCTTCTACTGTCCTGTAAGATATTGTACATTTCTTTTCCTTTTCTTTGGCTGTTAGCCTTCTTTTATTGAATTTTATTGTACACCGCCTTGGTTACTGTAGAAAGGCGGTTTTTATCAAATGAAATAAACATAAACATAATTTCAGGCTAATACCTACACGTCCGCAGTGCCTCTTCTGTGGTACCCATCGGGGGACGGTCTCGGAAGCAGGAGTGTGCTGCGGCTGCGCAACAGAGGCACTCAACATGGAGCAGGAGCTCCAAGACAAAACTAAGGCGATGGCGCCTTCGGCTGGACAGTGTTCCACAGCTGCTATGGAGGTTGTTTCTCTTTTAGAGACTCCTGCCTCTCCCCCTACTGCGGGTCTGCCGGTGCCAGGTCCTTCTAACTCTCCAGTTGTGGAAGGGACAGCTCTGGGGGGGTTTTCTCCAGAGTTTGCTTTTATTGCATCAGGCCTTCTGTCTGTGTCAGCAAGGAGCGGCATCGGACCTCTCTGTTATCGGAACCGGAGTGGTTCGGATGTCAGCGGAGATGCTCGGAAACGCAGAAGCAAAACCTGCTAAGAGGGTGTGTTTGGTAGAGGAACAGCCTCTGGTGTCGGAGTGGCTAGAAGGGGATGACTTCGACATGGAACCAGAGACCGGTGTGGAAGAGCTCGAGGAAGGTGAGATTCAGAAGCCTGAAGACCAGGCGAAGATTATGAGTTTTTTGGAGAGAGGAGCTACCAGCTCTCATTACAGAGTCGCTTCAAGCTCTCAACCTCTCAGTGGCTTCTCCAGCAGAGGATGACGGGTTGGAGGATCCTCTCATTCAGCAGTACGGAAGTCTCAGGCAGTTTTTCCAGTTCACCATGTGGTCAAGCAGATGATCCAGGACAAGTGGGATCTGCCAGAGGCAGTATTAAGAGGTGTGAAGTCTGACTCGTTTATATCCCTTGTCCAACCAAGAGCGTGAGTTGTTTCGATCCCCTCGTATGGATGCAGCAGTTTCGGCGGTCACAAAGAAGACTACCATTCCGGTTGAAGGCAGCACGGCCTTGAAGGATGGACAAGACCGGAAGATTGACTCGTTATTGAAGCAGGCATTTGAGGTCAATGCACTATCGTTGCAAGCTTCTATTTGTGGAGCTTGGGTAGCAAGAACATGTCTTTGCTGGTCGCAGTGCTTGCAGCAGCCAGGGGAGCAGGTGCAGGGCCAGTTAGTAGACGTAAGTAGACTAGAGTCAGGAGCCGCTTACCTGGCTGATGTCCACTATGACCTCATTAGAGGATCGGCTAACAGCTTGGCTTCGCTGGTGGTAGCGTGCCGTTATCTTTGGCTAAGGAATTGGGCAGCAGATAGTTCTTCCAAGTCACGACTTAGCAAGCTTCCCTTTAAGGGGAAACTATTGTTTGGAGAGGATCTCGACAAGCTGGTCAAGGATTTGGGGGTCAAAAGGAAGTCGCTTGCCGGAATATAAGCCAAAGCCGGGGCGGACCGTAGCAGCTTCACGGGGCCAGCCTTGGGATTTCAGGTGTTTTCGTAGCTCTCGCTTGGGAAGTTTCCAAAGAGGGAGATTTCCCTCGAGGTCAAGGTTTTAGAGGTTTCTGAGGAGCGGGCTGAGGGTTCACTAGTCCCTCTTCCTCAGGGTTTAGGAAAAAAACAATGAAGCGAGGGGGACCCAGGTAGGGATTCAACCCGTAGGGGGTCGGCTTCGGGAGTTTCTTCCAGCCTGGGTCCAGATAACATCCGTTCAGTGGGTGTTGGAGGTCATTCGTGAGGGTTATTCCCTTGAGTTTGTCCGTCCGATGGTCGACTTCTTTGTTCTGTCTCCTTGCAGGAGGTGAAACAAAGTGTTGGTGGTTCAGGGGACTCATCTTCTACAGCTGGGAGCAGTGATTCCGTTTCCTTGAGAGTTGTACGGTTGCGGTCAATGCTCCATTTATTTCGTATTGCCAAAGAAAGATGGGGCCTTCCGCCCAATCCTAGACCTCAAGGGCGTAAACCGCTGTCTTCGGGTGCCAGATTTCCGAATGGAAACTTTACGTTCCATAATAGCGGTTCGACAGGGGGAGTTTTTGATGTCTCTCGATCTCACCGAAGCATTTTGCACATTCCGATCAGGCCGGATCATTAAAGGTTTCTAAGGTTTGCGCTGCCGTGGAGACATTTTCAGTTCCAGGCTTTACTGTTTGGCCTGGCAACGGCTCCGTGGACTTTCACCAAGGTTATGGTGGTGGTGGCGGTGGTTCTAAGCAGAGAGGGAGTGTAGGTTCATCCTTATCTTGACGACTGGTTGATCCGGGCAAAATCCAGGGCCGAAAAGTGTTCAGGCTACAGACAGGGTGGTGCAGCTCCTACAAAGCCTCGCTTGGGTAGTCAATACAGCCAAGAGCCGATTGGTTCCATCGCAGGTTCTGGCGTATTTGGGAGTTCAGTTCGGTACTCGAGTGGGAGCATTTTTTCTACCAGAATTCCGGGCCCAGGGACTTCGGCTCTTGGTGTGCAGTTTTTTGAGGCATCCAGCGCTGTCTACTTGGCACTATTTCTGTGTGCTGGGAATGATGGCGGTGACGCTGGAAGTAGTGCCATGGACCAGAGCGCACATGCGTCCCTTGCAGAGCTCCCTGCTCCGTCGCTGGCAGGTCCAAAGGCCATTTTGAAAGACTCCTTCTTTCCAAGCAAGGACTGTTAATCACCCAGGAAGTTGGTCACAGCTTACCTTAGAAGCACAGTACAGGGTACTGTGTAGCAGCCCTCTTTTAATAAGTCTTATTTCCCTCCCTCCCTCCCCACCCACCCACCCCTGGGATAATTGTAGCTTTATAGGTACTTACACATCTTAAAGGGAAGAAGCTGTTCTCAGGTGCAGCTCTTTATCCAAATCAGTCGTACATTAAGGACCTGAGATTAATTAAGCTTCAGGTGAACACGGTATATTAAACGCATTAGATACACTTTTATTAGTATAAGTATCCACAGCAACCCTTACTAAGTAAAGAACTTACAGATCTAAACACAAGCTTAAACCTAAGATGCAGTCCAGCAGCGAGATGGGGGCTTTCCAGTCTCTTGCACTGAGTGTCACATGTATGATTTTCTCCCAGTTAGTGAGAGGTCTTACGTGTGCACTAGGTGCAAGGAGCTCTTTGCTCTCAGGGAACGAGTCCATTCTCTAGAGGCTAGAGTAGCAAACTTGGAAGTCATAAGAAAGACAGGGAGGTACATAGATGAGACCTACAGGGATATAGTCCTGAAGTCCCACCTCTAGTCTGGCAGCATCCCTGTTGCCATGGAGGAGAGAGGTCACGTGACAGGAGAGCATCACCCTGGTGTGGGAGGAAATGATCCTGTAACTAGGACTTGTCCTCCAGGTGATATAAAACCCTCTCGCCCTGAAGACCAGGACCATGTGCCCATGAGGGAAGGGTTAGGATAGCCATTATAGTTGGTGATTCATTCATTAGGCATGTAGATAGCTGCGTGGCTGGTGAACGTGATGATAGCCTGGTAACATGCCTGCCTGGAGCGAAGGTAGCGGACCTCATGCGCCACCTAGATAAGGTCTTAGATAGTGTTGGGGAGGAGTCTGCTGTCTTGGTACATGTTGGTACCAGTGACATAGGAAAATGTGGTAGGGAGGTTCTGGAGGCTAAATTTAGGCTTTTTGGTAGGAAGTTAAAATCCAGAACTTTCAGGGTAGCGTTCTCTGAAATGCTTCCTGTTCCACACGCAGGACCCAAAAGGCAGGCAGAGCTCCGGAGTCTCAATGCATGGATGAGACAATGGTGCAAGGATGAGGGTTTTGGATTTGTTAGGAACTGGGGAACATTCTGGGGAAAGGAGGGTCTCTTCCAAAGGGATGGGCTTCACCTTTAACCGGGATGGAACCAGGCTGCTGGCATTAACCTTTAAAAAGGAGATAAAACAGCTTATAAACTAGAGAATAGGGGAAAGCCGACAGTCGCCCAAGAGCACATGGTTCGGAAGAATGTATCCTTGAAGGATACTACCAAAAGCAGAGAGGTTCCAAAAAAAGTGTAAAGTAGCCCAAATGCCCTTGAGAATGAAGCACAGAGCTTAAATACTCCAAATTACCCATGCCTACCAATAGCCAGATTAATATGAATAAAATAGTCTCTAAAATGCTTGTATGCAAATGCTAGAAGTCTAAAAAATAAGATGGGAGAGTTAGAATGTATAGCACTAAATGAGAGGTTAGATATGATTGGAATTTCAGAGACATGGTGGAAGGAGGACAACCAGTTGGACATTGTGATACCTAGGTACAAACTATATCGTAATGATAGAGATGATCAAATTGGTGGAGGGGTTGCACGCTATGTTAGAGAGGGCATTGAGTCAGAAAGGATTAAAGT
Organism: Ichthyophis bannanicus; assembly: GCA_033557465.1. Lineage (NCBI taxonomy): Eukaryota > Metazoa > Chordata > Amphibia > Gymnophiona > Ichthyophiidae > Ichthyophis > Ichthyophis bannanicus. The sequence continues at coordinate 353,463,066 of CM066038.1, forward strand.
TTTGCAGGAAACAAAATTTGCTGTAGAATCTCTGTGGATTGAAATTCCATGTAAAAAGGGGAAGGCGATTGCAGTGGGGGGTGTACTATCGACCGCCTGGCCAGAATGAATAAGTGGATGATGAAATGCTCAAAGAAATCAAGGAAGCTAACAAACATTACAGCACAGTAATAATAATGGGTGATTTCAATTACCCCGGTATCAACTGGGTCAGTGTCATGGCAGGACATGCTAGGGAGATAAAGTTCCTAGATGAAATAAATGACTGCTTCTTGGAGCAGATGGTTCATGAACCAACCAGAGGGGAAGCCATATTGGACCTAGTCCTTAGTGGAACACCAGATCTGGTGCAAGAGATAAGGGTGTTGGGGCCACTTGGCAATAGTGATCATAGCATGATCGTGTTTGATTTAATTAGTGGAGGAGGGATGGTAAGGAAATCCACAGTACTGCCTTTTAACTTTCGAAAGGGAGACTATGATAAAATGAGGAAAATAGTTAAGAAGAAAATAAAAGGAGCAGTTGCAATGGTTAAAGACTTAAATCAAGCTTGGGTGTTGTTGAAAAATACTATCTTGGAAGCCCAGACTGGCTGTATGCCATGCTTTAAGAAAAGTGGAAGGAAGTCCAAAAAACTGCCAGCATGATTTAAAGGTGAGGTCAGAGGCTGCTGTTGCCAAAAAGCATCTTTCTGGAAATGGAAAAAAGAGCCAAATGATGAAAACTGCAAACAGCACAAGCACTGGCAAGTTAAATGCAAGGCATTGATAAGGCAGGCAAAGGGAGAATTTGAGAAGAAGCTTGCTGCGGAAGCAAAAACGCGTAATAAAGACTTTTTCAAATACATTCGTAGCAAAAAACCTGTGAGTTAGTCGGTAGGTCCATTAGATGATAGAGGGGTTAAAGGGGCGCTAAGAGGCGACAAAGCGATAGCGGAAAGACTGAATGAATTCTTTGCTTTGGCCTTTACTGAGGAAGATGTAGGGGTGTTATCCATGACTGAAGTGGTATTTAAAGGTGCACAAGAATTGAAAGAAATATCAATATATTGGGAAGATGTATTACAACTATTTGATAAACTGAAGAATAGCAAATCACCTGGACCAGATGATATACATCCAAGGGTGTTGAAAGAACTGAAATATGAGATTGTAGACCTGCTGTTAGTAATCTGTGAATTATCATTAAAATCTGTAATACCTGAAGAGTGGATGATGGCCAGCATAACGCCAATTTTTAAAAAGGGTTCTAGGGATGATCCGGGCAACTACAGACCGGTGAGCCTGATGTCAGTACTGAGAAAAATGGTAGAAACCATCATAAAGAACAAAATTGCTGAACATGTAGATAGTCATGTCTTAATGGGTGACAGCCAACATGGCTTTTAGACAAGGAAGATCTTGCCTTACTAATCTGTTATGTTCTTTGAAGGAGTGAATAAACAGGTGGACAAAGGTGAGTCGGTTGATATTGTGTATCTGGACTTTCAGAAAGCCTTTGACAAGGTCCCATCATCAGAGACTTTTGGCAAAACTAAAGAGTCATGGGATAGGAGGCAGTGTACTATTGTGGATCATGGACTGGTTAAAAGATTGAAAGCAGAGGGTAGGGATAAATGGCCATTTTTCCCAATTGAGAAAGGTGAATAGTGGTGTACCCCAGGGATCTGTGCTGGGTCCGCTGCTTTTTGGCATATTCATAAATGACCTGGAAAAGGGAATAACGAATGAGGTTATGAAATTTGCAGATGAGACAAAACTATTTAAAGCTGTTGAAACCCATGAAGATTGTGGAAAATTGCAAGAGGATCTTGATAATTTAGAAGACTGGGCATCAAAATGGCAGATGAAGTTTAATGTGGACCTTATGCACCTTAGGGAAGAACAACCCAAACTATAGTTACACGATGCAAGGTTCCACGTTAGGAGCCACCACCCAGGAAAAAGATTTAGGCGTCATTGTGGATAACATGTTAAAACCCTCCGCCCAGTGTGCAGCAGCGGCCAAGAGAGCAAATAGAAAGCTAGGTATGATAAGGAAAGGAATGGAAAATAAAACAAAGGATATTATAATGCCTCTTTATCGTTCCATAGTGAGACCGTCCCTTGAATATTGTGTGCAATTCTGGTCGCCGTATCTTTAAAAAGATATAGCGTTATTAGTAAAGGTTCAGAGAAGAGCCACCAAAATGGTAAAAGGGATGGAAGGATACCCCTATGAAGAAAGGCTAAAAAGGTTAGGGCTCTTTAACCTGGAAAAGAGATCGCTGAGGGGAGATAATGAACAGAGTGTAATGGGTAAACGTAGATCGATTGGTTACGTTATCAGAATATAGAAAGACTAGGGGACATGCAATGAAGCTACAGGATAAACTATTTAAGACAAATAAGAGAAAATATTTTTTCACTCAACATGTAATCAAACTCTGGAATTTGTTACCAGAGGATGTAGTAAAGGCTGTTAGTGTAGCTGGATTTAAAAAAAGGTTTGGACAATTCCTGGAGGAAAGGTCCATAAACCATTATTAAAAAGGGTCACAGGATATCAATGCTTGACCCAATACAAGCATTGTGAAACCTGTGTCTTTTGGGGAAACTGCTAGGGACTTATGACCTAGATTGGCCACTGTTGGAAACAGGATACTGAGCTTGATGGACCTTGGTCTGACCCAGTATTGCATATCTTATGTTCTTATTCCTCTTACTTTTATTTACTTTATAAACAAAGTCCGTACCACTACAATAGCTCCTTTCCAATTTTTCCCAATCACTGCTCTTCTACATCCCCTAGATCCAGCTAATGCCTCTTTCGCATTTTTAAAAAGTTAGTTTTCCTGACGCCTAGGATCCTCATTTTAAGCAAATCACCGTCTGCTCTGATGCTGAACCACACCATCCAGTGATCACTGGATCCCAGATCATAAGCCATTACACCAGAAACACTTTCCCCATTTGGATCCAGTATCAAGCATTGTGGAACCTGTGTCTTTTGGGGAAACTGCTAGGTATGTATAACCTTGATTGGCCACTGTTGGAAACAGGATAACTGGGCTTGATGGACCTTGGTCTGACCCAGTATGGCATATCTTATGTTCTTATGTTCTCTGACCAAGCATTTTCCTTGTCTGATGGGGGTCAGGTTGTCTCTTCAGTGGTGGCTTTGTCCAGAAAATTTGGTGGCGGTCATGCCCCTCACACAGCCGCAGTGGGTTCTTGTTTTGACAGATGCCAGTCTTGCGGGTTGGTGGGCTCATTGCGGGGAGCTCTTCGTGCAAGGGAACTGGAGCAGAAAGGAGGCTCAATGGTAGATCAACCATCTGGAGTTACGAGCTGTTGCTCTAGCGCTCCGTGCCTTCGAATCCAACTTACTGGGTCGAGCGGTCAGAGTTCTTTCGGACAATGCCGCCGTGGTCACGTACCTCAACTGTCAAGGGGGCATGGGTAGTGTGGCTCTGGAGGAGGAGGCGGAAGTCTTGTTCAGTTGGGCAGAACCTCGACTTCAGGCACTGTCAGCGGTGCACATTGTGGGATCAGACAATGACGGCAGACTGCCTCAGCTGAGTCCCCATGGATCCCGGAGAGTGGGTGCTTCACCAAGAAGTGTTTGTTCAGTTAGTCAGCAAGTGGGAATCTCCCATTATGGATCTCATGGCGACGTTTCTGTCGGCCAAGGTGAATCGCTTTTACAGCAGGAGACGAGGGGATGTCCGAGTGCCTGGATGCATTACTGCAACAATGGCCCTCGCAGGGTCTTCTCTACCTTTTCCCCCCTTGGGCTTTCTGAGGCAGGGTGGTTCAACGCATCAAAGCCCATTAAGGGCGCGTAGTTTTAGTCGCTCCAGATTGGCCACGTCAGCCGTGGTATGCCGACCTAGTTCGCCTTCTCGATGGGTAACCTTAGCGACTGCTGACACGGGAGGATCTTCTCCTGCAGGGTCCTCTTTGAATGCTTTAAGTGGATCAGTTCTCACTTACGGCTTGGTCATTGAAAGGGGGAGGCTAAGGAAGAAAGGTTACTCTAGTGGGTGATCTCTACCTTACTCTTGGCCAGAAAAAAGATCGACTTCCTTAGCCTAGGTTCGCGTTTGGTGTATTTTTGAAGTTTGGTGTGCGCAGACAGAGCTGCGTCCTGCCACAGTGTCAGTTCCGGTGGTGTTGAATTTCTTGCAGGATGATTTTGATGAGGGTCTGGCGGCCAGTTCGTTAAGAGTACAGTTGGCAGCTATTTGTTGTTATCGTGGAAAGGTTCATGGGTGTTCTCCTTGGGTTCCCATCCAGATGTCGTACGTTTCTTGAGGGCAGTGTCTCGTTTATGTCCTCTGCGCAGGGTGGTGATTCCCCCGTGGGATCTCTACTTGGTTTTGGGAGCATTGACGAGAGAGCCCTTTGAGCCCTTGAATCAGGCTTCGCTAAAGGACTTGACTTTAAAGACAATCTTTTTGGTAGCAATTTGCTCTGCGTGTCAAATTTCGGAGTTACAGGCTTTGTCCTGTCGGGAGCCGTTCCTGACTTTTTTCTAGTGAAAAGGTGGTTTTGCGTCCTGTTCTTTCTTTCCTACCGAAGGTGGTTTTGTCATTTCATGTGAATCAGTCTGTGTCCTTACCAGTGTTAGGGACTTCAGATAGCGTGTCAGACCGTAAATTGCGTTTGTTGGACATAAAGAGGGTTCTTTGTCGTTATCTGAAGGCCTCTGAGTCCTTCCGTAAGTCTGAGCGTTTGTTTTTTTTTCTCTTTGGGGGTCCGCGTAGGGGCGAAGCGGTAGCTAAAGCTTCGATTTCCAGATGGGTCTGTGAGGCGATAGCGTCAGCTTATATCTTAGAAGGTCGATAAGTTCCCTTGGGGTTGTGGGCTCATTCTACAAGAGCGCAGGCGTCTTTGTGGGCGGAACATAGTTTGGTTCCTCCAATTGAAATTTGCAAAGCAGCCACGTGGTCCTCTTTGCATACCTTCAGTAGACATTATTGTTTAGATGTCCAAGCAGTGGGGGATGCCTGTTTGGGTCTGCGGTTTTGTGGTCCGGTTGGTCAGGTCCTTCCCATTAACTTACTGCTCTGTTACATCACAGAGGTGAGGGACTGGACTGGAGGGATGATAAGGAAAGAGAAATTAGACTTTCCTGCTAATTGTTGTTCCTTGAGGAACTCCAGTCCAGTCCCGAATCCCGCCCAGGGTTTTATCGGCTACCGTGGGTTTTATTTGCGGTCGCGACAGCCACGGCGTCTGTTGGCAGCAAAATTCTTTCTTTGCTCGAACAAGGTGAGTTCTCTATTCTTCCTTTTTCTTTCTTTTGCGCATTCTTTGCAGTTTCTCTTTTTCTATCTGACTTCCTTCAAACGAGAGAGGCAGAGTTATCCTCCTCTTCCGGGGGGATCAGTTGAGTTATAAAAGATCAGTTGTTGTATTCACTTAATAGTATAGCTACTTATTTGTTTCTCCTCTGAGCCTGCTTTGTCATTAGGTCACTGGGAGCTAGTGGGAGGTGCCAGCAGTATATATGGAAGTGGCTTCAGAATTCTAACATGCCCAGTCTCCAAGCTGCGAGAGGAGGTGCACTACCCAGAGGTGAGGGATTGGACTGGAGTTCCTCAAGACACAACAATTAGCAGGTAAGTCTAATTTCTCTTTTCTGTAATGGGCACAATGTCCAAGTCCATTTCCACCTTTAGGGCTTCCAAGTCCGGAACTTTGTTGGCTAAGCTTCGAGTATTTGTGCTCATTGTTTTCCAGCATTTAACTGGCTTGCATGTATTTTGCATTGATTTTGTTCTGCCCACTTCTTCACACTTGTCGTTGATGTGTGGTTTAAAAGTGTGGCTGTTTCTGATGATCTCCTTTTGCCGGGAGTGATGTCCTGAACTTGTCCTTCCCCATCTGTCACCCCCTTTTTCTAGTTCAAATGCATAGCCACATACTGCCTGAGCTTTTTATTTTTATTTTATTTTTTTATTTAACATTTTTTATATACCGCACTATTCATCATCAGTGCGGTTTACATTGAACAACAACATACCTGTCAATACATGACTGATCTAGGTTTACAGATAACAGGGAGGATAAACTGGGTGTAAACTGGGGATAACTATCTACATAATTATACATAATTATATATACATTAGATATACATTACTTAGGATTCTTTTCGCTGCGACAGAGAAATGTAGTCCATCAGCACAGTATAGTCTCTTGTTAGTCCATCTGTTTCCCCAATCGCCTATAAATCTGAATCCTTCTTGTTTGCACCAGGTCTGGAGCCATATATTAAAGCTGTTTGTGATGCAGCCTTTTTGCCCCCCTTACCAAGAACAGATAGAACTTCTGCAAATGCTACAGTGTTAACAGTGGGCTTGAGTTTCTCTCCCAGAGTTTGGAAGTCCCTTTGAATTGCAGAGGCACTGTTTCTAGCCAGGTCGTTTGTACCGAAGTGGATGACAACATCTTCTCTGGTTTATTAAGATTTGTATAAATTCCTTTGATAGATCACCGTTGAATACCATTCCAGCCATGGACTTCCTGCATCATCTTCAGTAAAGACCAAAGCAAAGAATTAATTCCCACTCTCTGCTATGGCCTTGTTCTCCCTTAGCGTTCCTTTTACCCCTTTATCATCTAATGGTCCAACTGAGTGTCTCACAGGATTTTTTGCTATGCATGTACTTGAAAAGGTTTTTATAGAAACAAAGAAAGACAACTGCAGAAAAAGGCCATATGTCCTATATAGTCTGCCTTTCCCTATCAAATACTAAAGTCCCTTCTTTTCCTTTAGAGATCTTCTGTGTTTGTCCCATGAAATTTTGAATTCGGATACTGTCCTTGTCTCCGCTACCTTCCTGGGAGAACATTCCATGCATCTACCACTCTTTCTGTAAAGAAATATTTCCGCATGTTACTCTGGAGCCTATCCCCTTTCACCCTCATCCTATGTCCCCTCATAGCAGAGTTTGCTTTCAATCGAAAGAGGCTCTCCTTTTGTGCATTTATGCAATGGAGGTTTTTAAATGTCTCTTCTATCTCGCCTTTCCTTTAACTTATACACATCAAGATCTTTGTTTGTCCTCATATGCTTTATAACGAAGACCACTAACCATTTTAGTAGCACCCTATGCACAGACTCCATCTTATTTATGTCCTTTTGAAGGTGTAATCTCCAGAATTGCACACAGTATTCCAAATGAAGTCACACCAGAGACTTATACAGAGGCAATATCACCTCCTTTTTTTCTGCTGGCCATTTCTCTCCCTATGCACTCAAGCATCCTGGCTTTCACCATCGCCTTTTCTACCTGTCTAGCCACCTTGAGATCATAAGAAATAATCACCCTCGGGTCCTGCTTTTCTTTTGTGGACAGAAGTACTTCATCCCTACATTGTACTGCCTCCCCCGCCTCCCCCTGTGGTACCTAACATCTGTGTGCTCCCTAAAATACACATATCCTTGGAGAATTCACCAGGTTGCCCTGTAATTTCAGCCATAGGTTTATTTTTTGAACCCATATCCCAAATTTTGGACATTCTCGTAAGACCATTTGTCACGCTAGTTCCCTCTTATACTAGGGATTCGGCCCACGGTATGCAGATATTACAGGATTTTGATGGTTACCATGATGATTTGATTTTAGTTACTTTATATATTTCTTCACTGTATATAGTATTCCACAGAGAAGCTATTTCAATTGTGGGAGCAGACACATTTGGGACAGCACGCAGCACAAAAGGATCCAAACTATAATGGCCGTCCTAATCCTTCCCTCATGGGCAGATGGTGCTGGAGACACCATCTTGGTGCGAGAGGGTATTAGGTCGGGATACCTCCTAGCTACAGGATCTACTTCCTGCCACACCAAGGTGATATTCTGCTTTCACATGATCTTTCTTCTCCATGGCAACAAAGAGACTGCCAGACTGGAAGTGGGATTTCTCTGCTATGTTTCCCTATAGGTCTCTGTTTGCCTCGGCTCCTCCAAGTCTGCTACACTAGTCTCCAGAGAGCTCCCTGAAAACAAAAAACTCTTTGCACCTAATACATACGTGGGACCTCTCGTCAACTGGGACAAAACATACGTGACACTCTGTGCAGAAGAGTGGATAGCCCCCATCTTGCTCCTGGACTGCTGTTTTAAAGATGTGTTATAGCTATTTAAATTGTTTACTTATTTGAAATAGCTAGGGGAATAGGGATCTTGAATCAATACATTATACCTAATAAGTTTAAGGGACTTTATTTAATGTTAACCTCAAGATGAACTGTAAGGCCTTAATGTATTTCTAAGGTCTAATAGCTTGCTGATGAAGATACCTAGTTAAACTTGAAGGTGAATTGAACCACTTCTTTCCCCTTAACAAATTTAAAAGCCTATAAATAAAAAATTGACTGGTGGGTAGGAAAGAAACACTAACTGAAAGCTGGCTTGTTACACAGAATTTTAAAACAGACAGATTTTATCAGCTTAAGCTCAAATAATCCCTTTTCTCAAAGAGATTGAGGATTTCCCAGCAGGTCAATACAAGTACAGATTCCTTCCCAACAGCTGCTGCTCCTCTCAGTAGTCTTCAAGACTACAGAGGTTGTCCACCAGCCTCAAGGTAGTAAAAGATAATACATTTAGATTTTCAGAGTGATAGAATTCTCTTCACTGGGTGAAATTTCCTAGTAGGATGATATGAAAGAAGTAATTGATCTTTTTGATGAAACAGTCTTGTATAAGTACATTTGGAGAACCTTACGACAATCTAAAGCATGAAGCCGTTTCTCTGGTATTGGAATGATGATGGCAAAGGACTGAAAGGATGGTTGATTAAGATGGAAAGTTGTGACTATCTTTGGTAAAAACATTGGATGCATTTGTTGAACAGCTCTATGCTGTAGTAATCAGGTGTAAGGACTAATAGATTGAGGCCTGAAACTCTTTATCCACCTTGCTGACATAATTGTGACTAGAAAGCGTCTTCCAAGCTAGATATTGTGGATTTGCTTGTTCCAAAGGTACAGAGAGAGGTTTGATGACTTAACATAGATATGCAAAGTTCCCAAGCTGACAGAAGTTTTCTATCTGGGGCTGTTTTGTTCCAGAGCCCCTTCACGAATTTTCAGACAAGTTGATGTCTAGAAACAGACTACTTAAAGACAGTACTGTAGGAAGAGGAAATAGAATTCAGATGCAGTTGAAAGAAGTATTAAGTCCTGAGTCAGATGTGGAGAAGATAGTGAAACAGAAACTGAATAGAAAAAGTGGATGGATCTACTGAATGTGAAGCACAATAAGTACCAAATCTTTTCCATTTGAAGTTGTAGGATTTCCTTGTAGATGGTTTTCTGTATTTCAGGAGAATATCTCGTACTCTCAAATACAGTGAGAGGATGTCTAGTAAGTGGCATTCAACAGCCAAGCTGCTAGGTCGAGCGAGTGCATACTTGACCATGCTACTATGTGAGATGGTTTGGTACGTTCAGCAGAAAAATCAGCTGCTTGCATGTGAGATGTTGCAGGCATGAAAAACAAATTTATCTTGGCCAGTAGGAATCTATGAGAATCATGCATGTCATATTCCTTTGTACCTTTTTGTATTCTAGATATCAACCTAATTGATGAAAAGGGATAGAGTAGTTGTGTTGGCCAGGAAATCACGAAGGCATCTGCTGCTAACCGAGCTGAAGTTGGATGATGAGAGCAGAACTGGCAACATTTTCTGATTCTGAACCAATGTGAGCAAGTCTATTTCGGGAGTCCTTTGCTTGTCGAATAAGTGATCCATCACTGATTGTGTTAGGAACCATTTGTGAGGTCCAATTGCTTGCTTAGTTTGTCTGCTATGGTGTTCTTTTTATTTATTTAAGGCTATTTCTATCCCGCCTTATCCTTCAATCAAGGTGGTAAACACATCAAACAATCATTAGCAATGTTGTGTATGTCAGGTGAGATTATGTACAGTGAGGGTGCATGGGTGCGGGTGTGCTGATTAGAGTGAGCTATTTACAGTGTGCACTTTTTACAGTTTATGTACATTGGTTTGCTGTGTCTGTCGCTGGTTGTGATTGAACTTTAATTGAGTCCAAGGTAGGTCCAAGTCTGTAGATTCTGGCTATGCGCTTGGGCCGTAGTGCTCAGTGAAGAGTACAATCTTTAGTTGCTTTCGGAAGTCCTTCAGATCTTCAGTTGATCGTAGGTCGTGTGGGAGTGTGTTCCATATTGTTGGAGCCGCCAGTGATAGGGCTCTTTGTGTGGAGGTAGGAGGTAGGGAGGAGGCAGTGAAAAAGATATAAAATGACATGGAAGATTACCATATTATTTGAGTCTCTTGGTAAAGATGATGAGACCCATGCCTCCTTGTTTGTGTTATACAAAACATTGCTGCTTGATTGTCCATTTGAACCTGAAGTACAGAACAAATTAGTAAAGTCGAAAAGGCCTGTATACCGTAGCGAATTGCTCTGAGTTCAAGGTGATTGATAGGCCATTTTATCTCCCACAGGGACCATGACTCATGCATTCTCCATTTGTGTAGATGAGCTCCCCATCCAATCTTGGATACACGGGTAATTAGAGTCTCCTGTGTTAGCAGGTGGATACACAAATCTTTCCTAATGGTTTTGTGCATCATGGCATGGCTTGTTTGAAGCTTTTTGTTGTTTTTTTAATTTGGTGTTAGAATGGCTGAATAAGTTAGTCCACTGGGACTTTGGCTGCCACTGAGAATCTCATTTGAAGATAGGCATATGGCACCACAGGAACAGTAGCTCCATGTGTCCCCAGCAATTTCAGAACTTGCTTGCCGATGTGTGAGTCTTGGAGGATATAGTTGTCACTGAATGCGATATAACTTCGATAATGGACTGAAGAATGAAGTCAGGCTGCAATAGACTCTCTTCTGAGTTTGTACAAGGATCAACGTCTTGAAGTTGATGAAGAAAGCTAAATTGGTTAGTAATCGGGAAGTGCTGTATTAAGATTCTTTTGATAACTGTGATATGGCCCTAAAGATTAACCAACCATCCAGATATGGAAAGAGAGAAATCAAAATTTTTTCATAAATCTGCTGCTACCGCGGTGAACTTCATAAACCGCTCCCACAAAGAATAAAACAGCCCAGGAACAAATGGATCACAGTGGGCTCTGGTAGATTGCAACGTGTAACAGGGAGACACCCTCTCCATCAAGAGATATATCCAGGAACAAGCAGGAATGAGTCTTCACATATGGGTATGTCGGTACTGACGGAGCCTGCGCGGGAACGCTCCCCAGTGTCCAAAAAGAAAGCTTTTGGGAGCATCCCACACGCATGCGTGCTGCCTTCCCACCCATTCACTTCCCTCTCATCAGTTTTCCATTTTCCGCGGAGCTGGCAGGGCGCATTCCTGTCACCGCAGAAAATTCTTCTTTTTATTCTTAGTTTTTTGTGGTCGCGTCTGCCTTCCCTCGACGCCACCGGTACCGCCGGTGCTTTTCTTTCTTTTTACTAAAGAATTTCTTCTTTTCTTTAGAAATTTTTCCTGTTTAGTGCCTGACTGTTTCTAGGCCACTAGGCCTCTATCCTTCCATTATGGAAAAGCCAGCCACTATCCTTAAGAAATGCTCAAAGTGTGGCGGTACAGATATATTTTCAGACACTCATACTTGGTGTCTAAAATGTTTAGTTCCTGTCCATTGCTCACTGGAGTGTCTCTCCTGCTGGAGCTCAAACAGAAGAAGTCTTCAGGATCGAGCACAACTCGATACCCGGTTCACATCGCACTCAATGTCACCAGCTAGAATATCTTCTTTTTCACAGGATCAGGTAACCAAACAAAAGTCTGTAAAGACTAGCCAGTCCTTGAGTGGTAGATCTCCTTCTCAGCATCGAGATGGCTCTGGCCTTGCCCTCGAGGACATTTTGGCAATAAAGCCCCGGCGGGAGTCTTCGGGCTCCAAAGCATTAACGGGGCTTCAGGTTGTTCCCGGGGTTCTTACCTCGATGAACATACCTGGGCCATGCTCGGTGATTGTGGCCGCTTCGAGCGGTACCGACACCCTGGCATCGGCTATGGTGATGGATGAAACACTCCTCACCGATGAACGTAGTCTAGCGCTCTCGGCTACTTCAGAACCGCTAGAGTTGCTGCAGACCGTTCCTCGAGTATTGGTATTGCCTTCGGTACCGGTATCGACATCGGCATTGGTGTCGGTACCGTCCATGCTTGCTTCGACAGACTCGCTTCCTTCAATGCCGAGCCTGGAATCGATCTCTAGCATGGAGGATTCGGTACCGACCTCGGGCGGTACCGAAGACATCGCATTAAAGAAAATCCGATGCTTCATCCTTTCAAGTCTTCCGATCCCGATGACTGGGATGAATCCATTGGTGCCAAGGCTGAATTTTCAACAAATCTAGCCTTTACTCCTCATTTTAGAGGGTCCTCCTCAGAGGAGATTTCTTTTCAAGCTTTTCTGCTTGATATGGCAGTTACTTGCCATTTCTATACCTGTTAAAGAATCCCTACCAGGGGATTCAGAGACACTGCAATTCCCCTGGATTCCAAAGGAGGTGATCATGCTTCCTTTGCATCAGATCTTACAAGATCTACTATTAAGAATGTGGGAAACTCCTTTAACGGTATCCCCACATTCTAAGACACTTGACACTATGTACAAGGTGCCACCTTCTCCAGGTTTTCAAAAGACTCAACTTCCTCCTCATTCTATTGTTGTAGAATCAGCAATGAGGCGTATTAAGAGTGCAAAGAAGCACTCTTCTTATCCGCCAGGTCATGAGTCTTGGACTTTAGATGCCTTTGGACGTCGATGCTTCCAGGCATCCATGCTTTCAGCAAGAATTATCTCATATATTTTCTATATGGGATTATCTCTTGAAGAGGTCACAAAGAACTTAAAGCTTTTGAACCCTTTTCTTCAAGAACATAAAAGAGCAGACTTTTTCATATTAGTCAGTCATGCTCAAAATGTCTCCAAATTCCTTAATCGTGCTTCCCTGGACTGTTTTGAGTCTATTAGCAGAACTTCTGCTATAGCCATTGGAGCACGACGCATGGCCTGGCTCCAAGCTTCAGACTTGGACAAATGGGTACAAGAAAGGCTGGGAAATACTCCTTGTACTGGTGAAAATCTCTTTAACAAGGATGTTTTATTCCAAGCTAATCAGTTAAACACTGATATTGTTGCTTTCAGAGGATTGTCAAAACGTTCCTCTATCCCAGCTAGTAAAAAATCTCCTAACAAACTTTATCCCCCTAAAGGGAAAAAGTTTTATTCATCTTCTACCCATCATGCAGATGTTTTCAAAGAAGGGCAACATCATACCAGGCTAAGAAAACCAAAGCCTCAACTGGCTCAGCAAACTCAGCAGTCGCAGGGTTTCTGATATTTTATTCATTAAGTCTTTTTCCTGTTGAGCTTCAGAACCGCTACTTCTTAACAGCAGAAGCATTTAATGTTCTTCTCATCCTTACTGAGAGGTCAGTGATACACTGGCTCAATCCTCCACTTTAGGCATGAATCTCTTGGCAAGAGCAATCCATTCTTTTAGCTCTTAGAGCTATTAAGGATAATCATGCCCTACAGGTTTCTCCTCTCCTTTTAAAGTAAACAGAGGAGTTTCAACTAATTACAAGGTATGCTATGCCCTTTACCTTGACAGTTGTCCTGTACGAGGATATCTCATTCTTTTGACTGCAGGGGAGCTTTACCTTTTTCAGAGACTTACCAAATTGTAAGTCTTCCTAACTCTGTATTACTTTCTATCCCTCTTTGTCGAGACTTTCACTCTAAGAGTGATACTATTTGACTGGAGGGCTTACCTTTTAAGCCATAGGATTGTCTTCAATACCTACTCCAGTAAGTGATTTCCATACAGAGTTTCTCCCCTCTGCAATCTTTTCAAATATTTCTTTTAAGACAGCTTATCAGACCATAACTGAGTTTTATCACTTCTAATTATGTCTGTCGGTCCTTTTCCAATCTATAGGAGCTAACCTCTTCTGCTGCCTTAATAACAGATAATTCCAAGAGAGGTTCCAAAACCTACTTGGACAATTTATTGTTGCCTGCAACGAGCCTGTCTACTATTCTTAGCCATCTTCAATTCTTTGGCTCCCACAGAATAGATTAGGTTGCACACTGGTAATTAAACAACCAGATCTCACATAAGCAACCTATAACATGCTCTCTGCAACTATGGGCCTTTGCCAGAGAGCGTCAGAGCCATTCCTGGTGGGTAACTTCCAGATGGTTAAAAGGCTTTGCCCAGTCATGCTCCCACATGACCGTTTCTTTCCTACTCTTACCATCTTCCTTAAAATTTCCTTTTAGGGAAAATGAACCAGGGCTTAGATCACGTGAAAGCATAAATAATTGCTTAATTCCCTGAGTTGTTTCACGTCTCCAGTGGAACTCTTCCAACAGGGATGCATTTCTTTTCACTGCGTTCGTTCCTTGTCTAGTACATTCCTTCTAATTCCCAATACTTCATTGGAGCTTATGTTTATTTTATTTTATTTACATTTCTTTTATACCGCGCTATTCAACATCAGTGCGGTTTACATAGAACATAAAACATACACGTTGCATAAATGAAACAGTGTTTACAGGTAACAGGAACTAGAACTTGGATAACTTGGGGTAACTATTTACATCAGATTTTCATATTGTGCAAGCTAAGCTTATAAGTGACTTATAGCGGAGGATTTGTCATGATATCTAAATTAGACTGTAGGTGACTTTACTGTATCTTCGTCTATTTTATAGTATTGAAGGAAAAGGTAGTGTTTCACTGCCTTCCTAAATTGGGCCAAGTCAGTGATTGCTCGTATGTTAGGTGGGAGAGAATTCCAGCTTCTCGGTGCACATAGTTTGAAAGCTCTGTTAGCTGTAGTGTGAGTGCAGTGGGCTAATTCTATTGGGGCAACTAATGAGTTTATCGCTGTTCTCCTTGACCTGTTGGATGGTGTGGTATGAACAAGTTCTGCTAGTGATGTAGAGGCTAGACCATTGATTGACTTGAAAGTAAGCAACAGAATTTTGAACGATAGTCTGGACTGAATGGGGTGCCAGTGAAGATGTTTTAGGATGGGTGTGATATGGTTCTTCTTAGGCGCTCCGATTAGAACTCTCGCTGCAGAATTCATTGCAAGCTGTAGAGGGTTTAAAGTAGACAGAGGGAGACCATGCAGGATTGAATTTGCGTAGTCAAAATGAGGCATGATAAGTGCCTGATTGATAGTTCGGAAGTCGCTTGGATCAAGTAGGAAACGAAGGTGCCTGAGAGTACGGATCTTGTGGTATATCGCTCTGACTACATTGCTTATATGGAGTTTCATGTCAAGGCGCGCTGGTCCAAAGTGACTCCAAGGTACCTGATTGAGGATTTAGTCTGGAGTTCTGCTTCCTTGACTTTTATATATGTTGGTGTTATGAAATTTGAATTCCTCGTGATGAAAAGTACCTCCGTTTTCTTGTGCTGAATTCTAAGGTTTTGTGATTGAAGCCAATTGGATACTGAGTCAAAGCATTCTGTAATTGGTGAAAGGTCTGGGTTTTCTGTTGAGAAGGGCATGTAAAGAAGGATGCCGTCCGCGTATACCAAGCAGTTTACTCCAAAAGAGCGAATGAGATTACAGATCATAGTATCATAGTAAATGACAGCAGATAAAGACCAGCGTAGTCCATCTAGTCTGCCCAGCAATATGGCAGGAGTAGGTGCACCCCTACCCATATCTTTGCTTAGTGGTGCACCCACCAGGAGCAGGTGCACCTCTCCCCATATCTTTGTTTCTTTGTTTAGGGGTGAACCCACCACTCCTCCCTCCATTGCTCCATGTAGGACACCCCCTATTTGTTGAGAAATTAGATGGTTCAGTTTATTTAGATTTAATCTTGTTGCTGTAAAGTGATCCACTGTGTCTGTCCCAGGCCCTTTGAATTCCATCACTGTGTTTGCCCCCACCACCTCCATCGGGAGGGCATTCCAAGCATCCACCACCCTTTCAGTAAAGTATTTCCTGACATTGCCTTTCAATTTACCACCTTGCAACTTCATGTCATGCCCTCTCGTTTTACAGCTTCCCCATCTCTTGAAGAGGTTTGTTTGTTCATTATTTCTCTAAGTATTTAAAGGTCTGAATCATATCTCCCCTATCCCTCCTCTCCTCCAAAGTGTACATATTTAGGTCTTCAAGTCTCTCCTCATAAGGCTTCTGACGCAGGCTCCAAATCATTTTAGTCGCCTTCCTCTGAACAGCTTCCATTCTTTTTACATCCTTTGCAAGATACGGTCTCCAAAACTGAACACAATATCCCAAGAGAGGTCTCACCAGAGACTTATACAGTGGCACTAGTACCCCTTCCTTTCTGCTGGTAATTCCTCTTTGAATGCAGCCAAACATCCTCCAGGCTTTTGCCACCGCCTTGTCACACTGTTTTGCCACCTTGAGATCTACAGAAATAATCACACTGAGGTCTTTCTCCTGCTCCGTGCACACCAACCTCTCGCCCCCTATCGTATACATTTCCCTTGGATTTCTGCTACCCAAGTGCATGACACTGCACTTCTTTGCATTAAATCTCAATTGCCAAGCATCAGAACATTCCTCCAGCTTTTGCAGATCCCTCCTCATGTTCAGCACTCCCTCGGGGGAGTCCACTCTGTTGCAAATTTTCGTGTCATCTGCAAAGACAGACCTTTCCATTCAGTCCTTCAGCAATATCACTCACAAATACATTGAACAGTGCCGGGCCCAGGACCAAACCCTGCGGCACTCCGCTAATCACCTTCCTTTCATCCAAGTGAGCTCCATATACCATCACCTTCTGTCATCTGTCAGTCAACCAATTTCTGATCTAGTTTACCATCTTGGAACCCATCCCCAAACTACTGAGTTTATTGATAAGCCTCCTATGAGGGAGGGTATCAAAGGCTTTGCTGAAATCCAGGTAGATGACATCCATCGCATGTCCTTGATCCAGTTCTCTGGTCACCCAGTCAAAGAACTCAATCAGATTTGTCTGGCAAGATTGCCCCTCGGTAAAGCATAGTTACTCACCTGTAACAGGTGATCTTCGGGAACAGCAGGAATTTAGTCTTCACATATAGGTTGCATGTAGATATTAAACATCAGGGCAGAGAGGGATGATCTCTGCGGGACTCCTTGCTTTTGGTGGAAAGGTTTAGAAGTTGAAGCCCCTGAACGTACATGTTGCCATCTGTGAGATAAGATTCACACCAGGTTATCGCCGTTTCTGAAATACCCTTCTCTCTGAAGCGCGCCCGTAGCAGCTCATGACATACTGAGTCAAAAGCAGCTGCTATGTCAAGGAATATAAGGACAAAGCCCTGCCGGATGTTATCAATTCCTGTGGATATGTTGTTTATAAGTGTGGTGAGGAGGGTATCTACGCCGTGTTGTTCTCTAAAGCCGTGTTGGCATGGGTCTAGTGGTGAGTTGTTGTCGACATGGTCTTGGATTTGTCTTTGTACCTCTTTTTCTATTATTTTAGCCAAAAGTGGAATGCTTGATATCGGTCTGTAAGATTCCACTTTCAAGCTATCGAGCTTGCTGTTTTTCAACAGAGGTCTATTGGAGGTATGTTTAAGGGATTGAGGAAACACCCCTGTTGTAAAAGATCTTTCCATGAGCTTGGCTATAAATGGGCTAAGATCAGACCGTAACTCCTTTATCCAGAAGGCAGGGCATGGGTCAGTCTGGGCAGTGGTGGTCTTGATCGTAGTGATGGTGTTTTCAATGTATTTCTTAGCTGGTGTAGAGAACATGGTCAAGGGTGTTATATTGTTTTGTACTATTGCTCTTGAGGGTACTGGAGATTTGTTGGTAAGTTTTATCTTTGTTTGCAGATAGTCAGCAAAGTCTTGAGGGTGGATATCGCTTGATTGTTCAGGTAGTGGTTCCTTTGTTAATTTCTTTACGAGGCTGAAAAGGTCATGGGGTTTATTCAATGACCGCTTTAGCGAATCTATGTGGAATTGTCTTAGGTTGGTAGTTACTGCTTCACGATGTTGCGCCAGATGGGAATTATATGCATTTTGATCAGTTTCTGAGTGAGATTTGCGCCAGCGTCTTTCCAACTTCCGTAGGGAGGTGACAGATGATCGAAGTTCTGAGGTGTACCAAACTGCTGAGGCTCTGGTCCTTAATGGCATGGTGGATGTACGGCAATATTACTGAAGGTTTCGTTCCATTCAGAGACCATCTCTTCCGGACTGAGTATTGTCGTGGCTAGAAGTGGGCGTGTTTTACTCAGGATCAACTCTCTATCAAAGGACAAAGAACGCATTATACTCACATTGCCCTCATAGACGGGCAAATATGGTATTCCTTTTTATTGCGTCTTTTTCTCCACACTGAAGTTATAGAAGGATCCAGACTTGTTGTCTTAAGACTAAGGATTTTCTCTGCACCCCTTCACGTAGATCTCCAT